>OX327712.1:17500000-20000000 GCA_946807835.1 Ailanthus altissimus | reverse complement strand
TTGACTCCTGGAGCTATGATTAAATTTTTAAGAATTTTTTAATATCTGTATTATTATTTATGTATATATAGTTAAGATTGATCGTTCATTTCATTAGGTTCTATTTTGTTAATAACTACGTATGGGATTTTGACATGGATGTGAATATCGTTATTAATTGATTTGGTATAAATTTAGTATACAAAAAATAAAAACGTTATAAATTTTATATAATAATTGCAAATATATTTAAAATTTTGTAGATGTTTAATTATTTTAAATTTAGAAGTATTTTTTTAAATAAAAAAAGAGCAAAAAAACATTATAACGCTACATATCCAAGATACTTGCTTGATCATATGATACATGGATTGCCACTTTTCATTTTCTTCATTCTGATTATGAAATAAACGGGCTTAATTTATTTATTGGAGCGACATCTAACCATTACGTTTAAAGAACTAAATTGTAATTATAGTGTTCAACAAAGTGCTTTGTTTTACTTTTTCTACTCGCTATGTCAGCAACATTAATGGATCATTTTGTTCGTTTGGTTAAAGGTACATCAACACGTAGACTAATAGAAAGTGGAAAAGGAAACTTAAAATATTATCTAGTTTAAGGAGGATATTTAGCTTCATTTTTCTACACAATTGCAGAGTTCATTGGGATAATTTAAGACCTTTTCCGTAAAAATAAATGAAAAATTATTAATTTAGTATTTGAAATTTTATTAAATTATTCAATTAGTCCTTATATTTTTATAAAATACCTTGATTAATCAATATAATTTTTTTAAAAATAAAGTTTAAAGTGTATTTTTTTAGAGCAACAAAGTAAATTGATATATTTAATCATGATAAACACCCCTATATTTGATTAAATTTAATTTACCACCCTAAAAAAGTGCATTTTAAATATTATTTTTTAATAACATAGATTAATCAATATATTTAAAAAATATTAAAACTAACTAAATGATTTAAATAAAATTTAGAGATCAAATTAATAATTTCTCAAAAATATATGAAATAGGTCATTTTCAAATAATGTTGGATTGCTCACCTAGCTCTTGGCCTTTTCAATTCATATATTATTAATGTCATTATTGAATATTTAAGAAGTAAGTAGTGCTATTACAAAATTAGAATACATACTTTATATCATAATTGATGTGTTATCAATTAATGACTTCATAGAGTTGTTGACATTTTAATTTATTAATGTGGTAATTATATGATACTAATCAACAGTGGACACATCAAATACCACATCAGTTAAAATATAAATTTTGTACCTTAATTTCACTTTATTAAGTTGTTAGAATTTGTGATTACGTGTCATATTATTTTTTATGAAAATTTTATATTAATATTTATGCAATAAATATTTTTTTAAATTATTAATTACATTTATTATATGATAAGATGCTTATAATGTTTCAGACATTATATAATCTGAAAGAGTTCAAAGCTAGTCTAAAAAAATTTAGATCAAGGCAAAGATTAAGCAACACTGTGAGTTATAAATGCTAAGAATTAGCACTCTGGAGAGTTAGCAGGTTATAAGAGTCATAAAAATCTAAAAAGTTAGAGCCTTATCTAAAATGGGACAAAAACCTAGAGATATATTAGTAATGAATTATTTGTAAAGAGGTAAAAATAGTGCTAAGATATGTCATTGTGTAAGTATGTTCTCAAATTTTATATTCTTGATCAATCTTTACTAATGCAAGTCTGTCGGCGAAGACTTCATCATATATATATATATATCAGTGTATATTTATATATGAATGATCCATATGTTTAATCTTATCAGATCATGAGTTTAGTGGAAGCATGTATAGATATAAAGGTATTCAGTAAAGACTAGGTACTGAACAGACTCAATAAAAATCTGTAATAAACATCCTATAAAATCGTCAATAGAAGGTCTTCTCGAGATGAATAATATTCATGGTCTATTGACCTGAGCACTATGGTGGGTTTATGAGTGATCCACCATACTTATATTACACACATGTCAGATACATTTCATGGTTTGACTGTTGGGTATCACTAGGTATGGTCTGATGCTCATAGAGTTCGGTGTGTGTAGATATGAGATTCGTTAACTCATATGAGTAAGTTGTATATCTTGAACCTTCAAGAATATGTTTCAGGAAAGAAGTTTTATGACCATAAGCAATAAATCTGAGAAAGAGTTTCCCGTGGGATAAATAATATCACAAAAGTATTTATAGATATTGTTCAATAAAATACGAATCTGGAGATAAGTTTAAAATTAAGCATATAGAAACTTGACGGTGATGATCTCTGTCTCCGCTTTTCTAGCATATAAGTAACGAAATAATTATATAAATATGTATTAGCCTCAACTTATATGGTTCAACTCAACATTCTATAATTTTTTTTGATGTGTGTGTAGAGTATCATTTATGAATTTATAAAAAAATTTCGAAAGATTAACAGGTATAAATCTAAGAAGTCTTGCAATATGAATTTTATTCGTTGAACATTAAAGTAACACACTAGGTCAAATGATTCAATTTAAAAAGATCTTAAAAAATAAAAATTATTTTAGAATCGCTCAAAAAAATAAATAAGAATTAAACGTTAAGCTTGAAGCCAATACATAATAAGATCTTATAAAAGCTTGACATGTGGCAAAGGATTTGGCCTAATTTCCCTTGGTAAGCATGCGGTGTATCATAGTCTTTTGGAAAGTGAATTGCCAACACCTCATGCTTCGGCCACCACTTAATGAGCCATGCCACCATTTTCATTTGGCAAGTATGAGGTGTGATATATTCAATGGGTTTTGAAAAGTAAAATGCCATCACTCATGCTTTTATTCGGCCAACACAATAAGCCCTGCCACCATTTTCAATTGACAAGCATGAGGTGTGATATATTCAATAGATTTTGAAAAGCAAAATGCCACCATTCATGCTTCTATTCGACCAATACAAAAACACCTTGCTACCACTTCTTTTGTTAAGCATGTGAAAATTAAAATACACCTCATGCTTAAAACTTTCGTCCTTTAATATAATATTGCAAATGTTGCAATTGGGTGACTAGGGTGGCAATTAGCACTATAAATAAGAGGTATTGGGCAAGTCTTAGGATGTGGAAAATTGCAAGATTTACAATTACTTTAAATTGAGTAAGTGTTAGTCAAGTAAAGATATAGGTTGAGAGAAATAAAAGGAAATAAGTAGTTGCTTTGATAAGAAGTTATTATTTTAACTCCGACAATTCAATTAAATTTTTGAATTATAGTTATTTAGAGTATAATTTTAAGGTGAATTCTTTTTATTTTATTAGTGTAATAAAATATATTTTATTTTTACTGTACTTACTTTACATAAATGATGTATAAATTTATTAAAATTAAAATACACACATTCACCTTATGCACAACACACTCAAATAATTAATCATAATAAATTTATCACTCAATATAATCCTTGAATCTGGATATTGCTTAAGTGATCAGTGAATTTTAGCTTGAGAAGCCTTTATGTTCTCAAATGAAACCAAATCTTTAGTAAAACTATGATGAGCAGTAAAAGTTCCAAGGGAAACTTTTGGCATTTCATTTAGATGACTCCTAGGATTTCAAGCAATGACATCAATGATGGGATTAACCTAATTTGGAAATTCATCCACTCACCGAATGACATTGAGTGTCATGAGACTACGTATAAATATTGAGATGGAAAGACTTCCAATTGGTCTAAGTCAAGTTGAGAAATTTGACAGGAAAAAAAAAAAAAGAAAATTAATTTTCTCTATATATATTTCGACCCCGGCTCTCAAGATAGAAAATTTCCCCAATACATATTGCTTACATCAGGAGTCCTATGTCATTCATGTTGGCGAATACATTACAAGTGAAACACGAGAAAAAAAAAATCTCAAAAGGAGGTCATGATCTTAGAAAAAGTTGTTAGTGGAATCTTTGCTTTGGAATAATTATTTCACTTGGAGGAATTTTCGCACTATAATAATTTTTCTTTTTAAGAAAGGGGAATTACTAATTACCCAATTATTTTAAAAAAAAAAATAAAGTTAATTTTTTATTATGTGTTGATATCCCTCTTTTTAATATTTACTTTTACAATTTTGTAAAAGTGATCAATTTGAACTCAATTTCTTCATTAGCAGATAAAATGCACTGCAAGTTATTTAAGCAAGTGTAATTGTTTTCTTTTAATAGATTAATCTTTTGTTAATTTATTCTTTATTTTATAACTTTAAAATTTAAATAAGTAATCATAAGCCCAAAATGATGTAATGTTACTTTAAAAAAAATTAAAATTACCAAATTAAAAAACTTTAAAACTTGTAACATAACGCAGGTCATGCGCTGTGTAATAATACACAGTACGTAACACGCTTGCTTAAATAGTATTTTATAGTTTATAGTGCATTCTTCAATTAAAATAAAGAAATTGAGTTTGAATTCCTTTTACAAAATATAAAAAATTAAAATTTTAATTAAAACATTAAATTAATTAAAAATAAAATATTTTTTATGTAAATGAATAAAAATAAGCTATTTACAGAATTAAATTTAAAATAAAAATTAAATAATTAATCATAATTAATTTATTTTAATAATTTAACTAACAATATTTAAGTTTCCCAAAATTTTAAAATTTTAGATTAATTAAAATTAATTAATTATTTTATTTTTCATGTAAATTATAGTTTTTAAATAAATTTATTTATTTTAATTTAAATAAAATTTAATTTATTTTTAAATTTTTAATTATTTTATTTTATTTTTTATAATTTTATAATTCAGTTTTTTCAAATTTTAATATTTAAATATTAGTTTGATAAATAATTAATAATTTTACTTTTATTTTGTTTATTATTTTTATTTAATTTATTTTCTATTTTAAATTATTTATTTATTTAAAATTTGTGTTACTTTTCCTTTTAGAAGCAACATTATAAAAATTAAATTAAGACGCAATGCAACTCACGTGTTAAGCAATAATGCGTAGTATGCAACACACTTGCTTAAATTACACCTACTTAAATAATATTTTATAATTTGTAGTGTATTCTACTAAAATGAAGAAATTGAGCTTGAATTCTCTTCTTGAAATGTAAAAAACTAAAATTTTAAATAAAATATTAACTAAATTAAAAGTAAAATATTTTTTTACTTAAATTCAAGAAAATAAATTATTTAAAGAATTAAATTACACATAATTAATTTTTTAAAATAATTTAAATAAATTTTTTTTTATTTTTTAAAATGTTAAAATATTAAATTTTTCATTTTATTATTTTTAAATTTTTTTAAATTAATTTATTTTAGATTAAATAAAATTAACTTATTTTTTTATCTAAGTTATAGTTTTTAAATAATTAATTAATTTTAATTTAAATGAAAAAATTTATTATTTAATTTTATTTATATTTAAATTTTATTTTTTTAAATTTAGTTTTTTAAAAATTTTATTATAAATTTTAGTTTTTAAATAATACATAATTTTAATTTTTTTCGTTTATTATTTTTATTTAATTTGATTTTTTATTTTTTAAATATTAATTATTATTTATTTAAATTTTAAAAAGTGTCACTTTTTTTATTTTTTAAAAACAACATTATAAAAAATAATTTAAGACATGACGCAGCTTGTGTACTGTGCAATAATAAGCAATATGCAACATGCTTACTTAAATTATACTTACTTAAATAGTATTTTATAATTTGTAGTGCATTCTTCTACTAAAATGAAGAAATTGAGTTTGAATTCTCAAAATGTAACAAATTAAAATTTTAAATAAAATATTAAATTAATTATAAATAAAATATTTTTATGTAAATTAAAATAAATTATTTAAAGAATTAAATTTAAAATAAATTTTTTTAATAATTAATAATAATAATTTATTATAATAATTCAAATAAAAATATAAGTTTCTTAAAATTTTAAATATTTACTATATCATTTTGTTATTTTTAATTATTTTTATTAATTTATTTAAAATTTATTTATTTTTAAAATTTTAATTATTTAATTTTATTTTTATTTAAATTTTAGTGTTTTTAAAATTTTAGCTTTTTAAAATTTGAATTTTAGTTTTTTAAATAATTAATAATTTATTTATTATTATTTTAATTATTTTAATTTTAAATTTTAATTAATTATTTACTTAAATTTCAAGAAGTGTATCACTTTTATTTTGTTTTTTAGAGGCAATAATTTTAGAATAAAATTAAATAATAAATTTTAATAAAAAAAGTAAAAAATTAAAATATGCACAGTGCACTTACTGTTTATGCTCAGCTCAATGTGCGTTGCGTACTGTTCACGCACTAGTTCATGCGACACAGGCTGAATGTAAATTTCAGTCTTTTCCGATTACTTTTTACCCTTTTTCATCATTTCCAGCAATTTACAGTCATTTCTAACCATTGTTTCACTATTTTAGCTCTTAAAATTTTAAATATTTATTATATCATTTTGTTATTTTTAATTATTTTTATTAATTTATTTTTAAAATTTTAATTATTTAATTTTATTTTTATTTAAATATTAATGTTTTTAAAATTTAGCTTTTTAAAATTTGAATTTTAGTTTTTTAAATAATTAATAATTAATAATTTTATTTTTTATTATTATTTTAATTTTAATTTTAATTTTAAATTGTAATTAATTATTTACTTAAATTTCAAGAAATGTATCACTTTTATTTTGTTTTTTAGAGGTAATAATCAATAATAAAATTAAATAATAAATTTTAATAAAAAAAGTAAAATATTAAAATATGCACAGTGAAATTACTGTTCATGCTCAACGCAATGTGCGTTGCATACTGTTCACGCGTTGGTGCGTGCGACACAGACTGAATGTAAATTTCAGTCTTTTTCGATTAATTTTTACTCTTTTTCATCATTCCAACAATTTACAGCCATTTCTAACCATTGTTTCCCTATTTTAGCTCTTAAAATTTTAAATATTTACTATATCATTTTGTTATTTTTAATTATTTTTATTAATTATTTTAAAATTAATTAATTTTTAAAATTTTAATTATTTATTTTTATTTTTATTTAAATTTTAGTGTTTTTAAAATTTAGCTTTTTAAAATTTGAATTTTAGTTTTTTAAATAATTAATAATTTTATTTTTATTTTTTATTATTATTTTAATTTTAATTTTAAATTGTAATTAATTATTTACTTAAATTTCAAGAAGTGTATCACTTTTATTTTGTTTTTTGGAGGCAATAATCAATAGTTTTATAATAAAATTAAATAATAAATTTTAATAAACAAAGTAAAAAATTAAAATATGCACAGTGCATTTACTGTTAATGCTCAGCGCAATGTGCGTTGCATACTGTTCACGCGCTGGTGCGTGCGACACAGGCTGAATGTAAATTCAATCGTTTCTGATTACTTTTTACTTTTTTTCATCATTTTTAGTAATTTACATCCATTTCTAACCATTGTTTCATTATTTTAACTCTAAATCTAAATATTTTTACTAATTTTTTTGATTTGGGGAGAAGAAATTTCAAATTTTTCTAAGGTCAAAAATGAAAAACCAGTATATTTTTTGTCCCAAAAAATTAAAAACTTTAACTCTAATAAAAAATATATATTTAATAGAGATCATTTCTAAAAACACTAACTGCTTGCAAGTCTAACATTATCCTTAAATAAATTATGTTGTCAGCATTTTTTACCATTTGCTATTTAGGATAAAACTAACATTTATGCAAGCAAAAACTCATATGTGAAGACCACCTATATCTATAAATTTTGCTAATCAAGACTCATAAATCACTTCAATTAAACAAATTGCTTTGTGTCAAAGTTTTGTGCACCTCCTATTCTTAATTAGGATTAGAGTGTTATATATAATTAATTTAGTAGGTTATATAATTTATTATATAATAAATTCTTAAACATATAGTAATATTTTATAAATTATATAAAATTATAAAATTATTAAATAATGACAAATAATAATACTATTCATCATATAATGAATTATATAATCAATTAAATCGATTATATATATATATATATATATTTGTTCTTCTGTAAGGTTTATTTAATCTCTACGGAATCAGTTATTCTCCCGAGATTGAATTATTTTCTGTGTGAGACAATTATTTCCCATTTGTGCCCCTGTGTAGGATTAGTTATTCCTCAAAAAAATAAAAAATTTGTAAATCACTAAAGTCTTCCTCGACTCTGCTAAGTTGAAAGGGACATAACAGAAAGGAACAAACCAGGAAAAAGAAGAAGCACTTCTCATGCAAGCAGGATTAGTTCCACCAAGTAATAATTAAGAAGCTACAATACAACTTTCTCTACTTGTGACAGATGCTGAATCCTCTCTATAAAAAGAAGAATTACTTCAGAGACTAAACTCAATCTTACTGAAGCACTCTTAAATTCAAGAAACTCTTTTTTTCTCCTAGTTCTTTCCTCCGTTGTTTTGCTTCCTCTTGTTTAGTCATGCCTTTAAGGTCTCGAAAACCCTTTGATAGCAACACGGAAAACGATCTTTCGTTGTCGAAACAATACCAACGAAGGTGGCGAATGGCCTTCAGAGTCATATACTGCACAAGGGTTCTTGTTTCTTTGTCAAAAAAAGTTCTCGACAATAACCGACTCTTGCTTCGCACACTCTCTTATGTTGCCATTGACATTAATAACGAAAACATTAGTAACAATGGTTGTGTTCGTGTTCCTTTTGTGGATATTGATAAGAAGAAGCTCTCCGAAATGGTGAAAGAGAAGAGTTTCGAATCTTTGACTAATCTTGGAGGAGTCACACAAGTTGCTGGAATTCTTGAAAGTGATCCAAACGGCGGAATCAGTAGCAATGAAACTGATCTTGCTCAGAGAACTAACGTTTTCGGAGCAAACAGGTTTGAGAAACCTCCGGCAAAAAGCTTTCTGACTTTTGTTCTTGAAGCATTTAAAGATACAACTATTATTATACTTTTGGTTTGTGCTTTACTATCTCTTGGGTTTGGCATTAAACAAGATGGCATAAAAGAAGGATGGTATGATGGCGGAAGCATTATATTTGCTATCTTTTTGGTTGTTATTGTCTCTTCTGTGAGTAATTTTAAACAAAATAGACAATTTGAGGCTCTTTCTGATGAGAGTAATGATATAAGAGTTGAGTTAGTGAGAGATGGCAGGCACCAGAAGGCGTCAATCTTTGATGTTGTTGTTGGTGATGTTGTTTGTTTAAAGACCGGCGATCAGATTCCGGCTGACGGGTTGCTGTTAAATGGACATTCCTTGAAGGTAGATGAGTCTAGCATGACTGGAGAAAGTGATCATATTGAAATTAGTGAGAAAAATCCTTTCTTGCTCTCTGGGACTAAAGTGATTGATGGCTATGGCTTCATGCTTGTTATTTCTGTGGGAATGAACACAGCTTGGGGTGAGACGATGAGTTCCATTAGCCATGAGTTGAATGAGCAGACTCCATTACAAACTCGTCTCAACAAGCTGACTTCTTATATTGGGAAGATCGGATTGTCAGTGGCTGTGCTTGTTCTTCTTGTTCTGTTGATTCGCTATTTCACAGGAAACACAAGAGATGAGATGGGAAAGATAGAGTTTCTTGGGAGCAAGACCAAATTCGATGACGTGATGAATGCTGTTATAGATATTATTGCAGCAGCAGTTGCAATTCTTGTTGTGGCAATTCCTGAAGGTTTGCCACTTGCTGTTACTCTTACTCTGGCTTATTCTATGAAGAGAATGATGAAGGATCATGCTATGGTTCGAAAACTCTCCGCTTGTGAGACTATGGGCTCAGCAACAACAATTTGCACCGATAAAACAGGCACTCTTACTTTAAACCAAATGAAGGTGACAGAATTTTGGTTTGGAAAAGAAGCGGTGAAGAATGATGCTAAATCCTCAGAATTAGCACCTAATGTCTATCAGTTGTTGCAAGAAGCAGTTGGTTTAAACACCATTGGTACTGTTTACAAGTCAAATTCTTTATCACATCCTGAGGTCACTGGTAGCCCAACTGAGAAAGCAATACTTAGTTGGGCTGTGATTGATTTGGGTATGAATGTTGATGAGCCAAAGCAATATTGTAAAGTAATGAATGTAGAGGTATTCAATTCAGAGAAAAAGAGAAGCGGGGTTTTGATGAAGAGGATTCATGAAAAGACCGTTCACACACACTGGAAGGGAGCTGCAGAGATGATTGTGGCTATGTGCTCGCATTATTATAATGAAAATGGTGGAATGAAAGTCATGGATGGCGAAGAAAGAAAGCAAGTTGAGAAAATTATTAAGGACATGGCAGCCAAAAGCTTGAGATGCATTGCCTTTGCACACACAAAAGTTGCAGAAGGTGATTGGGAAATTCATGAGAAGCTTGAAGAATCTGGACTGTCCTTGTTGGGGCTTGTGGGCTTGAAGGATCCGTGTCGGCCAGGAGTCAGAGAAGCTGTAGAATCCTGTAGAAAGGCAGGGGTCAATGTCAAGATGGTAACTGGAGACAATGTGCACACAGCAAGGGCTATAGCTATTGAATGTGGAATCCTGAATCCTGATGTGGACTTAAACAATGATGATGCTGTAATTGAAGGAGTGAGCTTCAGAAAATTTTCACCTGAAGAAAGAATGGCAAAAATTGAAAGTATTCGAGTAATGGCTAGATCTTCCCCACTTGACAAGCTTCTAATGGTACAAATCCTGAAGCAGAGAGGCCATGTTGTAGCAGTGACCGGTGATGGCACAAATGATGCTCCTGCTCTAAAGGCAGCAGACATTGGACTCTCAATGGGAATTCAAGGAACTGAAGTAGCCAAAGAGTGCTCAGATATTATCATCTTGGATGATAATTTCGCCTCTGTAGTTACTGTTCTGAGATGGGGAAGATGTGTCTACAACAACATTCAGAAATTCCTTCAATTTCAGCTCACAGTCAATGTCGCAGCTCTTGTCATTAACTTTGTTGCTGCTGTTTCTTCAGGAAAAGTCCCATTAACCGCTGTTCAGCTTTTATGGGTGAACCTGATAATGGATACATTAGGGGCATTGGCATTAGCCACTGAGCAGCCAAGCAATGAGCTCATGATAAAGCCGCCCGTCGGCCGATCCAAGCCTCTAATAACAAGAATCATGTGGAGGAATCTAATTTCTCAGGCCATTTATCAGGTGGCTATTTTGCTGACTCTACAATTCAAGGGAAGATCAATCTTCGGCATGACGGAGAGTGTTAAGGACACGATGATTTTCAATACTTTTGTCTTCTGTCAAGTGTTCAATGAGTTCAATGCCAGGAATCTTGACAAGAAGAACGTATTTGAGGGGATACACAAAAACAAACTGTTTCTAGCTATCATTGGAATCACCATTGTTCTTCAACTGATAATGGTGGAGTTTCTGAAGAAGTTTGCTCATACTCACAGACTGAATTTGGGGCAATGGGCTCTTTGCATTGCCATTGCTGCTATGTCTTGGCCAATTGGTTTTCTCATCAAGTGCATTCCAGTTTCTGACAACGAGCTTCTCAGATAAAGAGCTTCTGAAACTGAATCCTGAATTTACAAATCCTGAAATCCATGATCCGTTTTCTATTTAAAAAAAACTCTTGGCTTTGTTTAGTGATATAAATATCTAAATCCAATTTGTAAATATAAAGTCTGATTATTAGTTTATGAATGAAATATTGTTTGAAATTGTTATTGCTTATCGTTCTTTACTGTCCTAATAGAATTCATTTTGTTTTGTTCATTAGGTCGCCAGTGAGATCATGTTTGATACCGTAAGCTGTAAAACGAGAGATTTCATATCTTTTAAAAATGACCACATTAATAAGATGGCTAGATTATTAAAAATGGCCATATCAGTAAAAAAAAAAAAAACTAAATTATTAGATAACTCTTAGGGCGGGTTTGAAATTATTGTAGTTTTAAAATAATTACTGGTGGAGCTAGTTTGAAATTGTTGTAGCTTTTAATATAATCAATGTTAGCTGCACTGAAAAATAATCAACCGTGAAAAGAAATAGTTAGGTGTTTGGTAAACTATGTTGTTAAAAGTGTTGGGAGATTTTAAAGTAATTTATATATGTTTGGTAAATTCTATTATTATAATGCTATAGAAATTAATATCATTGAAATAGACATTGAATATTATATATATTAAAAATAATTATTATTATTAATTATAAATTTTGGTTATCCCGAATTAACGAGTTAAATTTATATATTTTTTTAAATAGTTACAAAACCTCCCATGTGCTAAATTGCAATTAGGTTAGATTGACCACCTGAGTGCACACTAGCTTCACAAGCCTCTTGCAATTACAAATAATATTAAGTCACGTCGAAGTTTTGTCAACGACAACTCTCTAATACTTAAATTAATAAAAATCTTAAGAGAAAATAAAAAAGGTGAGAGAAATTTTAAAAATGTGCTTTTGAGGTTTTTGTTTTGTCAAGTTGGGAAAAGTGTTGATTAAGCTGAAACAAAAGAACCCGATAAAGGAATATATTAAAAAATAGTAAAGAATTAGAATTTGAAAAAAAAGAGCCATTTTTTTAGCGACTTAGCACCTCGCCTCCTTTTATATAAGCACATGTTATAGAATCCTATTAGGATTAGAGTAAATATATACCTTCATTATCTAGGTTTATCCCGAGCTTATTTAAATTTGTGTTGAAGATCACCAATCTCCGAGATTGAGAATTGGATCAATTGGTTGATCCTGTAATTTATGGATTAGATTGGTCAGATGATCTAACTTTGAAATCCTGGGGGATGACAATCAATCTTTGATCCTTGGTCATTTTGTACCTTTCTCGAACCTCAGGAGCTTTTGTGTGGTCAGCCTTGATGAGAACTTACATGGTTAGCTCAGTTAATATTGGTTATCGAGGATGCTTGTTGGTGCTAAGGACTTCAAGGTCGAAGATTATAAATAAATTCAAAAAAAAATTCTTATTCTATTTATTAGAACTTCTCTTGATAGTGGGCTAAAGCCTTAGAGTGTCTATATAATAAACCTAGTCATGGGCCTTAAAGAATGAGTTTTTGGGATATTTATGTTTGGAGCTCATAAGTCACACCGACCCTTATAAAAATTGAGCTCGAGCTAAATTTTAGGAACAAGAATAATAATAATAATAATAATAATAATATTATTATTATTATTATTATTAAAGAAGAAATGAAACATGTTTTTTAAAGTAGAATTGAAATTAACTAATTTGAAACGAGATAATTTAGACTCATAATGATGTGTCCACATTAGTATATATCAGGTCCTTGTCCTCTTAGCACACAGATTAGATTTGTTTAGAGTTGTTGGAATGATCCAACATTGAATCTACTAAGCTTAAGAGGATAGAGCTTGCAGCCTATTTAGTGTTCCTAGCTCATTTAAGAAAGTTAATCATTCTAAAAAGAACCTAATCAAAAAAATAGTTAGTACTCTAAACTTCAGAGCGGCATAAGTACCCACATGCCCCTATTTGAGTCAATTCTCTAAAATTTTCCTAGTGAAAGACCAACTAAATATCACTATATCATTGCCTTTAAGGGGTAATCTCCAAGCCTACTTTCTTTATGCTCAAGACTTGTCTTCAATTTTGAATGAGAGTAAGACAAGAATTCAAACTAAGCAATTGCTCTCTATTAAGAAATTCTCTCTGCTCTCTCTCTCTCTCTCTCTCTAGGGCATAAATCTAAGGAAGGTTCGCTACTAAGTTACAGCTTAATTTGAGTGTCAAAGGCCATTGCTTGCCACCCTCTAACTTTTACTGTTGACCCCGTCTTTTTTTGTTTCATATATTCCTAGAAAACCATTTTAGCTTGCATTCAATTCTTAGCTTAAACTCTACTCAGTCTCAATCTTGATACCATTTAATTTAAGATTCAAACACAACTCTTGTCACCATAAGGCGTAATAACTTAAAGTTTTTCTTACTCAACAAATTTTCTCAACCAGCTAGGGTGGGCCCAGACCAAAATCAGCCCTGAACAAATAATAATAATGATTTAGGATATTGTTGGATTTAGGATATTGTTGGAGTTGTTTAATAATAAAAAATTATTTTTCAGTTCGGTTCCAATTATATGTATAACTAGACTAAAATTGAATCAAACCATTCATTTTTTAATAATAATACCCGATTAGTTTTTTGAAAGAAAAAATTGAACCGACCGGTTCGATTCAATTTGAATCGATTTATTTTGTAATCAATTTTTTTTACCCACCCTTAAACTATATCTCGAAAATATCCTAACGTCTCGAATTATATCCTGAAAACAACATCGTTTGGGAGCTTTTTTTTAAAAAAAAATTTACACTCAAAATGATGTTATGTTGTAGGCTTTCTTTTTTTTGAAGAAAAAAATTATTACACTCAAAATGACGTCATTTTGAAGGTTTTTTTTTTAAATTTAGTTCTTTAATACTTTATTTTTAAAAATATTATCTGTTCCCCCCAAGAAATCTCCAAAAGGCCTAAGTATTAGTCCATAAGAAGACCTGTCAGAGGGCCGGCCCAAGGGCCTTTTACATTGGGGGCCTTAGACAGAGAGGAACAAACTGCTTAAGCCTCATTTAGGGGACAGCAAAGGCATAGAACCTACTCGGCCAATTAACAAAGATAAAACTAACTAACTCAGGCCTAATTTAAAAGAAGTACTTATGACCATTCAGACCAAAATACGGCAACTCATCTAACGCCAAGACAATGAAGGATCAACAAACTAGAAGAGAACTAGCTCAACAGAAATACTGAACCACCTGCACGTATCTAAAAATCAAACAAACCCATACAATGTAAGAACCGAGCAGCGTGCATGAAATGAAAAGGAAAGAGCAAAGACGACTCAAATAAGGCAAAACCCTAAAGAGTAATCAACATTATTTAGGAAGCAGAATTGTGCTACTTTAGGAAGTAATTTTTCAAATCACACTGAGAGATTAGAGGATTACCTAAAATATCCAAAGTTTATCCAAAACCTCAAAGAGATTACCAAAAATAACTACAAAATCGACAAAGATAAGTGTTGAAGCGGAAGCACACAAACAAGCAAAAAATTCACCCAAGCAATATAATAATGCAGAATAAGTTACTAAGAAATAAATAGAGAAAGGGGTAGAAGAAGAACACACAAAGAATTACGTGGTTCAACAACTTGCCTACGTCCACGGCGGATCAAGATCACACTCTTCTCCTATTATGAATCACAAGGCACTCACAAAGTATGCCTTTTATAAGAAAGATTACAAAGAAAACTCTCTCTCTCACTCTAGGGATTTTCTCTCACAAAGAACTACTAAGATCTCTTGTTTATCACGATTGTCAAGATGTAGTTGATCACAAAGATGTGTTTACAAGCCAATTGATAGCCTTTATCTAGGCCTTGGAATGACCTAGGTTTACCCTATACGTGTAGGAGTTGTATTATGGAGTCCGAAAATGAGTGGGAGACGAAATAAGGAAGTTTCCTTACTTCGGGATACTGTTCCCGTCTTCAGCGCCGCGGTGCTGGGCTCTCGTCGCTGCGGCGCTGGCACGCTTTTGCTGAGCACTGCGGTGCTGGCCTTCTGGCGCCGCAGCGCTCAAGTTTTATTCTGGGCATTGCGGCGCCTGGTGCGCCCTTCTTCGTTTTTAGCCTCCCTTCGCGTCCGTCTTCGATCCGTGCGCACCCTACACACTTGGCTTGATCCCCAAATCATATTCCGATGATTTTTAATCAATATTCTTACAAATCCCCTCCTTGATTCAAAATCATCCACAAAGTAACTCGATCTTTCATTTCTGCATCTTCGGTCACCCTCACAAAGTAGTGAGTTCGGTTAAGTCCTTGCATAGGACGAACTTAACCGAGGGTAGTGGCTTAGTCAATATATCAGCAGGGTTTTTAGATGACGCTATCTTTGTTAGACTAACTTCACCACTTTGGACAATCTCATGAATGTAATGGAGTCTCATATCAATGTGTTTCGACCTCTCATGGACCACTTGATGCTTGCTTAGGTGTATGGCACTCTGGCTATCACAATACACACCGGTGTTCACATCTTCACTAGCCAATACCTCTGCGCATATGACTTTTAAACCACACGGCCTCCTTGATAGCTTCACCAACAGCTATGTATTCTGCCTCTGTGGTAGATAGTGCAATCACGTATTGTAGAACTGATATCCAACACACACTACACCCAAACACTGTGAATACGTAGCCCGTCAACGATCTTCTCTTGTCAAGATCACATGCATAATTTGAGTCTACGTACCCTCTTACTATTTTATTGTTGTCCTCATCCCTCTTATACATTAATCCGTGATTCGACATTCCCTTGAGATATCTTAGAATCCACTTTACTGCAAGCCAGTGATCTTTTCCCATATTTGCTATGTATTTATTCACCACACTCACAGCCTGTACTATGTCTGGTCTTGTGCAAATCATTGTATACATGATGCTTTCCACAGCGCTTGCATACGGTACTTTGCTCATCTGCAGTTTCTCCTCATCAAATGTCGGCGACTGTGCTGCTGAAAGTCTGAAATGCATGGCCAAAGGAGTAGAGACAGCCTTCGCGTTTGACATACCAAACTTCTCCAAAGTTTTGACTATATATCGCTGTTGGGACAAGAAGATAACATTTTTTATTTCCCTCACAATATCCATACCCAAAATTCTCTTCGTTGCTCCCAAATCCTTTATTTCAAACTCGCCACTCAACTGCTTCTTAAGCTTTTGTATTTCTTCCATGTTCTTGCACGCGATCAACATATCATCGACGTATAGAAACAAATACATCATCCCACAACTTATGTTCTTGAAGTACATGCATTCGTCATACTTGCTCCTACTAAAACCACAAGCCATCATAAACTCGTCACATCTCCTATACCACTGTCTAGGTGATTGCTTTAATCCGTACAATGACTTTTTTAGCAAACAAGCATGATCTTCTTTTCCGGGCTCTTCAAACCTTTGCGTTGTGCCATGTATATTGTTTCTTCAAGCTCTCCATATAGAAAAGATGTATTTACATCTATCTGCTCTAGATGTAAATTAAGGTTTGCACACATGGCTAACAAAATCCTAATAGATGTGTGCTTGACAACTGGAGAGAATATCTCATGAAATTCGACTCTCTCTCTCTGAGTAAAACCTTGTGCTACTAACCTAGCCTTGAATCTTATAGGCTCAATCCCCAGTATCCCCTCCTTCACCTTATACACCCACTTGCACCCGACTAGCTTCTTTTGAGGTCTCTCTACCAACTTCCTGGTATTATTCTTCCTAAGAGAACAAATTTCTTCTTCCATGGCCTGCTGCCATTCTTTCTTATTTTTACTCTTCATAACCTCACTATATGTCCTAGGCTTATCATATTCAAGAGTGTAAGCAGAATTAAAGGCATGAGCAACTAAGTCTGCTTGTGCATACCTGACTGGTGGGTTAATCGTTCTCCTTAGCCTGTCTCTAGCAAGCTGGTACTCTTCAAGTTCCAACTCAGGAGTTCTAGTCTTCTTTTGGGTGGACTTGGAGGAATTCGCTAGTGTTCTTGGTTCATCTTCAAGGATTTCCTTGTTGAAGTATTGATCTGGGGGCATACCAGATCCATATTCAGGCTCTACTTCAACTTCTATTGACTCGGGTGCTGAGTCTTTCTTGGACATAGGTTCTTCTTTCTCATCTTCTTGGGAGGTTTTCAGCATCGTCATCTCATCGAATGTTACATCACGACTTATGATACTCCTTGGTGGTGTTAAGTCTTTACACCACACCTTGTATCCTTTTACTCCTTCAGGATATCCTATGAATACCCATTTGATAGCTCTAGGTTCCAACTTCCCCTCCTTAACATGTACAAAGGCAGGGCAACCAAATATTCTGAGGTGGTCATACTTTAGAGGATTGCCAGACCATTTCTCTTCTGGCGTCTTGAAGTCAATTGCTGAGGAGGGACTTCTATTAATCAAGTAAGCTGCAGTCACTACAGCTTCTCCCCAGAATGTCTTGGACATCTTTGCATTGGTAAGCATGCATCTAACCCTTTCAAGTAGGGTCATGTTCATCCTCTCAGCTACCCCATTTTGCTGCGGTGTTGATCTTACCGTTCTATGCCTTGTAATCCCATGCTTGACACAAAACCCATCAAACTCTCTGTTGCAAAATTCGAGGCCGTTGTCAGTTCTCAACCTCTTCACTCTTTTTCCAGTCTGATTCTCAACAAGAGCCTTCCAAGTCTTGAACACATCAAATACTTGATCCTTGCTCTTCAACACATAGACCCACAGCTTCCTCGAATAGTCATCAATCAAACTGAGACAATACCTAGCACCACCACGAGTAGCTATCTGAGCTGGTCCTCAAATATCCGAGTGTATGTAGTCAAGAGTCCCCTTAGTATTGTGTTCGCCGGTACTGAACCTCACTCTATGTGTTTTTTCTAGCACACAATGCTCACAAAACTCTAAGGGCTAGAACTTATCCTCTCCAAACGCCTTTTGACCATATAACTCCTTTAGGTTTCTCTCGCCTAGGTGTGCAAGTCTAAGATGCCACAACTTGGTTTGCATACTCTCATCATCTATAGAGAATAGTGCAGAACCACTCGCGACTTCACCCTTAAGCACATATACACCTTTGCGCTTCTCTCCTCTCATCACCACTATGAAACCTTTCAAAACTCTTAAAAACCCTCCGTCGATCCTGATGGAACACCCAATCTGGTCTAAAGTCCCCAATGAGATCAAGTTTCTCTTCAAGTCAGGAACCTACTTAATATCTGTCAACTCTCTCACTCACCCATCATGCAGCCTAAGCTTAACACTACCAATTTCCATCATCTAACATGCAATGTCATTACCCATTAAGACTTTACCACCACTAATAGGTTGAAAATTTGTAAACTAGGACTTGTGCGGGCACATGTGAAAAGTACAACCAGAATCAAGAACCCATTGGTCAGAGTTCTTACCATCAGTAGCGACGAGTGTCTTTGCGCTGTCATAGCTATCATCATAGGCAAGCGCAATGTCCACTTTCTTCTTATCCTATGCTTTCTTCTTAGGACAATCCTTTATGAAGTGCCCATCTTTCTTGCAGCAATAGCACTTCCTAGGAGTCCTAAACTTCGACCTTGAGCCTTTTTTTTCTTCCTATCTCTATATGAGGGCTTTCCTCTTACAGATAGACTTTCTGCATTGCCCTCGGTCTGCTTTCCTAATAACTTTGAGTTTAGTAATGATTTCACATCACTCATCATTAAACTCTCTCTGCCATAGAGTAGCATATCAACAAAACTCTCATAGCTCTTGGGGAGTGAACTCAACAGGATAATTGCTCTATCTTCATCTTCTATCTTGATGTTGATAGACTCAAGATCAAGGATGATCTTATTGAAGGCGTCTATATAATCTTTCATCGGCGTCCCCTTTGACATGGATAACTAATACAACTTCTTTTTTATATGTAATCTGTTGACCAACGATTTCCTCATATAAAGAGAGTCAAGCTTCTTCCAAAGACCTATTGCCGTCGTCTCACCTACTACTTCCCTTAATACTTCATCGCTTAATGACAGAATGATTGTGCTATGAGCTCTTTCTTGAATGTCCCTTCTTTCTGCTTCTACTCTAGATGACTCTGGCTTCTTCTCTTCATCACTAGATAGAGCTGCAGTATCTTCTAATGCCGAACTAAGCATTTGGCTCACCAATAACGCCCTAACCTTCATCTTTCACAGATTGAAGTCATTCGTACCGTTGAATTTCTCTACCTCATACTTTGGTGTGGCCATGTCTGCTTAGAACCAAAGCTCTGATACCAGTTTGTTGAAGCAGAAGCACACAAACAAGCAAAAAATTCACCCAAGCAATATAATAATGCAGAACAAGTTACTAAGAAATAAATAGAAAAAGGGGTAGAAGAAGAACACACAAAGAATTACGTGGTTTGGCAACTTGCCTACGTCTATGGCGGATCAAGATCACACTCTTCTCTTATTATGAATCACAAGGCACTCACAAAATATGCATTTTACAAGAAAGATCACAAAGAAAACTCTTTCTCTCTCACTCTAGGGATTTTCTCTTACAAAGAACCACTAAGATCTCTTATTTATCACAAAGATTGTCAAGATCTCTAATTGATCACAAAGATTGTCAAGATCTCTAATTGATCACAAAGATTGTCAAGATCTCTAATTGATCACAAAAATTGTCAAGATCTCTAGTTGATCACAAAGATTGTCAAGATCTCTAGTTGATCACAAAGATGTGTTTACAAGCCAATTGATAGCCTTTATATAGGCTTTGGGATGACCTAGGTTTATCCTATACGTGTGGGAGTCGTATTAGGGAGTCCTGGAGCAAATGAGAGATGAAATAAGGAAGTTTCCTTATTTCGGGATACTGTTCCCGTCTCCAGCGCCGTGGCATTGGGCTCTCGTCGCCGCGGCGCTGGCACGCTTTTGTTGAGCGCTGCAGCGCTAGCATCCTGGCGTCGCGGCGCTCAGGTTCTGTTCTGGGCGTCACGGCGCTCAGGTTCTGTTCTGGGCGTCGCGACGCCCACACCTGGTCACCGCGGCGCTGGCGCCTGGTGCGTGCGCCCTTCTTCGCTTTTAGCCTCATTTCACGTCCGTCTTTGATCCGTGCGCACCTTACGCACTTGTCCTGATCCCCAAATCATAATCTGATGATTTTTAATCAATATTCTTACAATAAGCATAAGAATAATCTATGAAGGTTGATGCTATAAAAGGAGAGAAAAGACTCAAACAGACGTAATTTGAAAAAAAATCTTAACATCTCAACCACAGAACTTTGATACTTTGGCTTGCAATTCAAATTTTCTCTCACCGTTCTCTTAACCATTCTCAAACAAACAAGCAATTAACTTAAGCATTAGAGAGTTTTCACCAAAAAGGTTCGCGCGAGGTCTTAACAATAGTTTTTGTGTGTTTTTAGGTTTTCATAGCTGCTATAACAATCAGAGGCCCAACAAGTCCACGATTCGGCCCAAAAAAATAAAGTCCAAGGTGCTGATTTCTGCGATTAAATAAATTTAAAACTCATTGACCTGAAAAATTATTTTTTTGGGTCAACATTAGTAATAATTAATTTAAACTTAAAAGCCTTTTTTCTTTTCTTAAGGTTTTTTTTTCAAAATATTAATTTTTTTAAATTTAATTATTTTCAGTAATTAACTTTTTAAATAAAAAATAAAAAATATTATTATTTCTAATTAAAACTACATAGATTTAGGTTTATGATACTACGATATCACTACTTTACTAGCACTTCATATTTTTGATATTATGGTATTAATAATTCACTGAGTATAAGGACCTCAAAAATTCTCTTTTTGTCCTATGAATCTTAAGGCGTATGAAGTTTCATATTTGATTCTTTAATCAAAATGATAGAGACTCCGTTTAACTTAGGTTGATCTAGGCCATAAGCAGACCTACATCAAGATAACCCTTCTTTAAAGCACTTTGGTAGTGCTCTTATATCAGAAGCTAAGTAATGAATTATAGCACATTGAGCCATTTCTTATGTTTCTGTCAAGAAAAAATATAGTAAACTAACTGTTATTTATATTAGTTAATAAAAGAGCCTAATGCACAAAAACAAAATAGATGTTGGGTCTTTAAAAGTTTGAATCATTTTGATAAGAATTAATTCGATATATTTTACCAAGAAGGTCTACGGTTCAAGTCCATATGGCCCTATACTAATCAAATTCAAATAATAATAAAATTAAAATACAAAAGTTGGATAGTTTTCAATTTTTCATTATTGTATTTTTGTTATTGTTTGTAATTGGCCACTCAAGGTTGCTGTTGCTAGTTGTTCATCAAAATAAAATTATTCCCATAAGTTTGCTCATAGAGGGCTCGTTTAGAGTAGATAAAACTAAAAACAAAAGTTCATTTTAATAAATTTAATCACTATTTTTTTAAGCTCGGATAAACAAAAGCAAGCTCATTTTTCTTCAATAATTAATAATCTTCCCATATGAATTATATAGGAATTTGCCTATTTTACTATTCACAATCAAAGATTTATTGATTCTTCATTTCTTTGGTATACTCGCCTACTTTTAGTGAATTTGTGGAGTCAAAATCATGACATGAACCCAGTTAGAAGTGTCAGTGAAGCCGACACAATTCTATTATCTCAGTCATAAGTGTATCTTTATCGACACTTTTTAAAAAAGTGTCAGTAACATAGTGTCAGTGAAACCTAATTTTTTAATAATGTTTGTTAGATTAATATGATGACTGATATTTAATATTTTTATTTTAATATAAATGGAGACATCTATATTAAATAATAATTCATAATATAATAAAGTTTCATATTATTCTTGTTAATTATTTGATAAGACAAGTATAATAATTTTACTGTTTATATGTGTATTTTTATTATTTAATATTGTACATACGTAATTATTGATTTTTTAAATAAAAAAATTATTATACTTCTCTAAAGTTAAAATATACTATTATAATTATACGATAAAGGAATTTAAAGATATTATCAAATATTATAGAGATTTTTAATAGTTAACATAAAAAGGTAAACATTTACCTTATAAATTTGTCTACTTCCCTTTCTCACAAGGAAATGACTTTTTTTTTAATTTGGTAAATTTTCACATCAAAGAGAGTATGAGATTTGAGATGACAAGTTTATAATTAAAGTTCCCCAGTATGAATTTCAAGAGAAATTGTCTTGCTATCTTTGCTAATTTCTCATATTTGCAAAAAGGTTCTCAACTTCTTGTAAAAAAAGACACTTCAATACAAAAGTCATTCAAATCTTCTTACGTGAGCTAATATCGGATAAGAAGCAAGTCTAAATTATTTGTCAAATCGTCACATTCAAACAAGTATTGACAATTTTTGAGGAAGCGAATCCAAATTTTTTCAATCTAATCGTCACATCTAGGCCAATATTAGGTTGTCTTCGAAAAAGCAAGCCTAGATAATTAATAAAAATATAAACCTATACAGCTTTTTCGAGATAGCATGCCTAGATAACTGATAAAAATATTATATCTAGATTTGTATCAACTATTTTGAGAAAAGAGGCCTAAATTAATTCATCAAATCTATTTGCCTGTCTCTTTATATGTTTATTTTATAATTTGAATTGTTTTTATCACGCGAAGGGAATGTTTTACCTCATTTTCAATCTATAAATAAATGTGAAACGATTTTACTGCATGTGTCATTTTTTGGTCACATATGCATATGTTTGAACCGTGTTTCATAAGTGGATCCTCTCAACTTATTCGAATGGAGCATCTTTCCTATTTACTGCATGTTCCTCTTCTATCAAATGGTTGGTGAGCAAGGAAGATTTTACTCTTTAAGTTTCTCACAGATGATGTTACTAAAGCTTCCCAGTATAAATTTCATGAAAAACTACCTTACTGTCCTTACTAACTTCCTACATTTATGGAAAGGTCATCGTCTTCCTGCAAGTAAAGGTACTGTGATGTCAAAATCAATGTTTACAATATATGAGAGTGTGTGTTTGTGTAGAAATGTTTATTGAGCAAAGATGTGTAAAGTGGGTTATTTTTATGAATTTAAAATATTGTCTTAATTCTCAAAGTAATCTTCCTTTTCTCTCTCAAGTGGTTTATTTTTTTCTTTTTCCTTTCTTTTAAACGGTGAAATGATCATCTTTTTATAATTTTTTTATTAATAGAGTGAACTGCTATTTCAACAATGAATTCTATTAAATAGCATTCTATTAATTCAATAGTCATCATACCGTTCAATACAACAATGAATATTATTTTTATTAGTGTTGTATATGTGTGTACTGTATTATAAATAAATATATGTATTTTAAATAATTTAAAATATAATATATTATACAACGAAATTAATATAATATATATTTAAAAAAAATTATTACACTAATAAAATTAAAGAATTCACTATTAAAATATATTTTAAATAATTTTAATTAAAGATGTGATGAACTTTCATAAATTAAAATAATAATTTTTTTTTCAAATGTTAAAAATAACTCTTTACTTTTTATTTTGTTCTCTTTAGCTGGACTTTATTTTTTTTAAGAAATTATATCTAATAAATGAATTTGACAAGACTATTTATAGTCTCATTTGTCTTAAAATTATCCAATAATTTTCAAAACCGTGATAAAAAACAATAATCATTACAAAACATAAATTTTGCTTTGTCAAAAACATAAATCATATTAACAATGTTGTGGCCGAATAAAAATATAAAAAAATGGCTAAATATATTTTTTAAGGCTTATAAATAAAAGTTATTTCATACTTCCATTCAAATATAATAAAGCATTATAAATAGAAAGAATATCTCATGCTTATTTTACTATGGCCGAATATTTATATTCAAATAGTGACAATTCATTTACCTCACCAAAGTTTTTAAAATATTTTGTATATATAATAATATCTTTTTATTTTATTTTATTTATTAATATTTAAATTTATACTCATACAAATTATTATACAATTTGAGATATACACTAGGTAGATAAAAATATTAAATTTCACTTGACACAACTTTAAATTTAATAATTAAATTTTAACTAATTTTTAAGAGACTCTAACGTAAACGAGAGAATATTTAATTTAAATAAAATAATAATTATTTTATTTAAATAGTAGCTATATCTATTAATGCTCAATTTAGTACCCATATAAATTATTGGTACAATTTGAGATATACACTAGGTAGATAAAAATGTAAGTCTCACTTTACATAATTTTACGTTTAACAATTAAACCTTAACTACTCCCCGAGAGACTCTGAAATAAATTCATATTTTTTAAAACTTCACAGATCGAATAATTTGATCCGGTGCGCTACCCACGTGCTCAACGCGTATACTTCATATAGTGAAACTCTATAAGCTCACACTCATTTTGTCTCACGGAACATTTCTGTAAGTCCATAGCCAATATCTCATACACACATATTATGGATAATACAAAATGACAAGTTAAATCATACAAGTTAAGGTTAATCCATATTCTTACCATCGTTCCATCATTAATATCCTGAAAGAGTGGAGACATAGATCAATAGTATCAAGTCCCTTATTACTCAACCATAAAATTATCTCTTTTGATTCGTATTCCAATAACTAGTATATCAAATTCATTTGTAATATTATTTACTCCACATGAAACTCTTTTCTGGGTTAAATGCTTATGGCCATAAGACTTCCTAAAATACAATCTTAGAGCATCTGGATATTTAACTCACCTATATGAGCTGACGGATCCCATATTTACACACACTGGACTTCATAAGCATTTGACCATACCCAGCGACACCCAGTGGTCAGATTATAAAAGGTCTCTGACATGTGTGGAACTTTAGTATGGTGAATCACTCATAAGCCCACCGTGGTGCTCAGGTTTATGGACCACGAATACTACTCAACTCGAGAAGACTCTCCACTGATGAATTTATGAAAAATCTATTGGAGGTCTTCATTGAGTCTAGTTCAGTATCCGGTCCTTACTAAATACATGTATATCTATAGGAGCTTCCACTAAACTCATGGTTTGCTCAGATTAACCATCTACATCATCTAAATATAAACATACACTGACCTATATTAATCGATTTCATTTGATAGACCATGCATTGGTGGAAATATATCAAAAACATTTAATTTGAGAACATGTTTGCACAATGATATTTCATAACAACTTTTACAATTATTTACAACTATGTCATTGTTAGTATATTATCGAGTTTTTGTCCCATTTTAAATAAAATTTTAACTCTTTAGATCTGATTTGAACTCCTTCAGATTAATATAATATTTAAAATGTTACAAGCATCTTACCTAATAAAATTAATTAGTGATTTAATAAAATATTTATTTATTATATAAATATAAAAATATAATATTCATATAAAATTAAAATAACACATGAACATAAATTTTAATAATTTAAATTAATAATATTCTATTAATTTAACCATTTTTTAATATATTCTCATTTGTCAATTCCATACCTCATACAATTTAGTTATGACAAAAAAAAGTCATAAAGACAAAAAAATGGTTAATTTATGAGCATTAAATTGATTAAATTAAAGTGAATTAATTTAATCAATTCAATGCATTTAATATTTTCAATACAATTGAACATAACTTAGCTACCGCCCCCCCCCCCCCCCCCCCCCCCCCCCCCCCCACCCCCCTTATTATTATTATAATAATTATAAAATACACTCAAAAAAAAAAACTTTAATGCAATTTAATGCTTACCAAAATACAACTCAATAATTATTAAAGAAATTTAATAGTCATTAACTTGGATGATAGGTGCCTTGTAATTGGTTGGTACCAATTGTATTAATTTTAAAACCAACAATAATCATTAAGTTCAGTTTCGTCCCCATTTCTATCTCCTTCTCTATCACACGCGTCTGATGATTGTTAATCTTGAACTTAGAAAGCCTTCGAAAATAAAAGAACATATACTAAAGCCTTATACACGTCTGATGATTGTTAATCCTGAACTTAGAAAAAGTTCTTAAAGTAACAAATATTTTTGCATCGATGATGGCGAGGATACTATCTATATATGCATGCCAATGCCATGATCTCAAGGCTAGCTACACCTACAAGCAGCTTTTTAAGGCACTTTCTGAATCCTGAGGCATGCATTTATGCTTTCTATGCAGATACCTATCATGAATTATTTGTAATTAAGATCCAAAATTTCCATAACCGTATGTTAAATCTCTCTTCTTTATGTTTCTTTCCGTTTATGTGGGTGTTCTTTTTAAAAATATTTTATTTTATAATTAAAATATAAAATTTATATTTTAATTGATATGATATCTAATGTATTAATTTTTAATTAGTGTTATATAATTATTATATTAATAAAAAATTAATAACTATTTAACAAATAAAACTCACCGATTAATAACACATCAATTAAAATTATGTAATCATGGCGCTATTCAAATAAATAAGCATAAACCTCCCCATTTAGATGATAAAAAAATAAATGCACTTCCCAGAAATTGAATCATGACAATATTCAAGCTTTTACCAATATTCAATAAATAAATAAATGAAACAGGAAAGACATAACATTAATTAATATCTCATGCCTTTAGCTTTGAGCAGTTAAAATTATTTATGCTCAGGGTTTTCCTTCTTGTTTCAACCCTTCGGGCAAAACCAAAGTGTTCATGGCAGTATCTTCTTACCGACACCCAGGAGACTCTTTCATATACAGTAAATGTACAACGTTCAATAAAATCTTGTCTCGTATACGGAAAAAAGCCAAATTAATGTGCTTGACAAGTCAATACCTTTTAAGTAATACTATATTATCATAATTTGTATGACATTTATTGGTAAGACAATTAAATCGACAAATATGGATATATGACACACTTTTTATCGCATTAATTAAAATATAAAATTAAGACATAAACTATGCGAGTATAATATTATTTATGTATAATATTACTCGTAATTTTTATCAAAAACAGAGAGAATTTTCTATATATGAAGGTATATATACACGCTCAGTAATTTTGCAATATATATACATACACACAAAAAAGATTACACATATTATGAATTCATTGTAACAATGCATACACTCTTTTATGTTAAAGTTGCTACTTGTCACGATTTGGGTAATTGTTATTGATAAAAGAGACTAGTTTATTATTGACTATAAATATTAGCTTGTTAAATAAAATTCTTTACTCATTTAAACAATTATTATTGATCAAAGAGAGTAGTTTGTTATTGACTATAGAGATATCTTGTTAGGTAAAATTATTTACTCAATTATAAATAGTTAAAATTCATTTAATTTTTATTTGATGTGAGATATGATATTCTCCTCACCCAATCATATGACGCTCTCGTTATGGTCTATTCTAAACTCACGAGTCAACTGTTTTGTCTTTTTCATTATCTTGGAGATATAAGGGACCAATTACCCACATGATAATATTTATTAGAGTTCAAGACACGAAATTTTCAAGGTCGATTTGGCTCGTAATATGTTTATCTCATTTACGAGACTTGCATCATATGTGACAATTTTTATTAGAGTGATTTTAGAGGTTTACATATGAATAAGATTTTAATTATGCTCTGATACTACTTGATATGGTTTGAACATTTGTCATTAACCTAAAAAATTAATTTATTAAATAATATTATATACTCATTTATATATATAATTTATTTAATTTTTATTTAAAATAATATTACATACTCATTTATATATATAATTTATTTAATTTTTATTTAATATAAGATGTGACATATTTTACATATAATGGCAACAATCAAACCAAATTCACGGACTTTAAATATTTCATGATGAGAAACAAGGGAACTCCCCATTAATAGCGTGCAACAAACTCTATCAAGAAACCCACCAACCATGTCTTACTCTTGAATGATGAAGACAAATTATAGCCTGACGGTTGAGTTTAATTGTGATCAACAAATTCATGACGTGGGTTACACAGAAATTCTTGAGAAGATTGAATGGAGTCTTGCCCAAATTGAGTTTCCAAACAAAAGAAGAAAAAAATGGAACAAACTTCAATAAACCTACATATATATTTAGAAAAACGTTGAACTTGCAAATATCATAATAAATGGAGTACACATGCATGCACATGTACAAAATAATGTAAAATTTTTAAACACTATAAAAGAAAAAAAAATTGAGAGATAGGAGTCCTGAAAAATTAAATGTAGCCGAAATTAGGCAATAATGGTATCACATTTTCATGCCGTATAAAGTTGACTGTTCTGCTACTCATTGAATTTATATGCTCCTTTTGGTCAAGATTTTGACACTTAGAAGACCAATCAAATCATCGCATACGTATATCTAATGTTAATTTTCTCTTAAGAAACTAAGTTATAAGTCATGTCGAGAAAATAAATAATATGCCAGCACCCCCAAACTTTGATATAACAATATGTAAGCATGATCATCTACTCTTTTTGACCTAGATGACAAGACAAATGCCAATCTAGAAGATAGTATTTCTACTGAATTCACATCAAATGTCCGGAAATTTTGGTACTAACATATATTAGATATATAGCAAGATTGACATAACAGTGTTTTGCGGCCGAGCAATTAATCCAGAAACCATCACATGTAGAAAGCAAGTATACATAGCCTTTCAAATAGACCAAAATGGAAACTTTGTCAATCTAGCGTCTTTGAAAGAAGTTTTGATTTGGATCTATTTGTAAGAAATGGTAAATTACATCTTTGAGGTGTTCTTAATAATTTTATGTCGATGGTAATTTTTATATCTTTTTTAATTTAATTCTAAATTGTACGAAGAGTAAACCAGAAGAAGGCTCTATCAATCTCCACCAGATCTACCACTGTAATTTATAATTTCATGTTTATTTTTTGTTTTTCTCATTTATGGTTTTCATGAATTGGATCCAATATGAATGCCAACTTCATTAAAATTTCAATTTAAAATTCAATCACAAAATAACAAAAGACGATCTTTGACTTCCAATGGAAATTAAGATGTTATATCGAGCAGATTCAAATCGTACTTTTTTGTAAATTTAATTTGTTATAATTCTTAGATCTACAATTGGGTTGGATCCCAATTCATGAAATCTTTAAAACCAAAAGGAATATAGGATTGTGAATAGATCAGATCAAAAGAAAACAAAAGAAAAACATCTACAAAATTGAATTTGATATAAACAATACCACATAAAAGAATTTTTTTTTTTTTAAAAAAAAAAAAGCACTTTCTTCAAGATATCAAGAGGGATATCAAAAGTACCAACCGCGTTAAGATAGAGAAATTCTGTCACTTCAAACCCTAACAACATCTCACACCTGCTAATAAGATTCTTCACAAAACCTTGACATATAAAAGATGAACACGACAACCCAAAACATTCAGAAATACTATAAAAAGAAGCATGTAGAATATGTAAACACAAAAGGCTACTGCAAAAAATAGAATAAGGAACACACATGTGAACAAAACTTAAGTGAAATAAGATATAACTTTTCTAGGGTTTTTCATCCGAAGCCCTAATGAGGTTCTAGAGAGTGATCTAAAGAAGGAGAAGAAAAATTAGGGTTTTGGGTTGTTACAAAGGGTTTCTCATGCTACCATCAATAGGTGAAACTGCCGCATCATCTAGTCTTTCCTATGGAAATTAAGGAAAGCTTAGATCATGCTGGCAGCTTCAACTACTACTGGTGCAAGCAAATGATGATCATAGTGATCATAAGCTCCTTTGTCGTGTTATCGCTGAGATTTCAGCCTCTGAAATTCTCTTCATCTGAATATGGTTGAAGGTTTAGTGAAGAAGAGTGGATGAGGAGATATAAATAGAGAGAAATTGAAGATGAGTAGATGACTTTTTCTTTCTTTCTTTTTTATACACCTCTAGGTACTATATTTGCTAATTCCAATCTAGTTGTTTTTTTTGTCTTATGTGAGAATGATGGAGAGGAATACCATATAAAACAAGAGAATAACAATTTACTACAATACAATAGAACTTACCTGGAAATAGAGTTTTTGGTATGCTCATCATATGGTAAGTAGTAGAGAGAATTTCAATGATATATTGGCAAAGCGGCTGGGACAAGGAGTGCTTTGTGTTTAAGTCATTTTGGTAATTTTATAATCTTATTGCATGTTAGAGACTGGGAACTGAAAAAGCAAAGCATTAGGAGATGAAAATTAAAGTAGACAAGAAGAGGGGGGGAAAAAGTATGCATGTGGTCCAAAAAGAAGGCAAATTGAATATAGTCACGCCTAAGCCACCACATGCAGACAGCTTATGGTGAGAATTTCTAAAATTTCCTCTAATGACTTTATTTCTTTTTAAAACTTTAGTTGGTTGAGTACTCTTTCTTATGCTCTCTCTTTCTCTCTCATCTTTTTCTTGTCCTTATGTGTTGTAACGTGAGCATCAACTATGCTTCAAAAAGACTATAAAACACAATTATACATGGGGACCAACTTGCATGGCTTCATAGATGTTGCCTGTTAGTTATAAGGTTCACAATGTTGCCCATATCCTACGGCTTTTTGTATGTCGTTATAGTAGATATATATGAGTTTTTTTTTTCTTTTTTTGAAAATAGGAGATGATTTAATTCATAGCCAGAATATTCTGAAAAGTTACAATCACTGATCAATCAAGGCATTGCCTTAATTCAAACATTTAGCACAACACTAGTAGCAGCCCATTTCGCAAGCAAATGAGCAACCGAGTTACCCTGGCGTTTAATAAAAGAAAAAGTAACATCTCCTAATGCTAATGAAAGCAAGTGAATGGCTTCGATTATATGAACTTCAGCGCTAGAGAAACATCGAGCTTTCAAAGCTTGAATTAACTGTAAGCAGTCAGACTCCATCTCATTGAGAGGAATCAAATGAGCCTTAGCCAACTTTATTCCTTCATACATGGCTAGACATTCAGCAGCAAACGGAACAAGGGATACAATTGAGTTCTTTCTATAACATAAAACGTCATTATTTGGCAAATATCGATCATATACTTTATCTTACAAGTATGAAATTTTATATTACAAGAAAATCCTAGCTCTTATTGATACATTAATTGACTGAATCATAATCATAACCCAATGTTACCTATTATTTATAAGGTTCACAATGTTTCCCACATCCTACTCCTTTTGTATTGTTATAGTAGACTTACCATAGATGACTCCTTTTTTTCATTATGAAACGTCATACTTATAACAAACATTTGGTAAATGCTATATGTGTTTCATGTTATAAAATAGATGTTTTATGCTACGAAAAAATTGTTGCTGTTAATAATACAACGATTGAATCATAACAAAACCCAGTTTGCGTACACCTATAAGAAATTAAGGAAAGCAATAAGGAGAGAGCGTCTTAACCTTTGAAGAAAGATATAATGTGCTGTGGTGCATTTTTACTTATTCAATGTTTGATAATAAATATTTACTCAAGTTTAGTTTGTTCTAGGGGTGGTGACGTTTGTCTTTTTGAAACAAAAGGGAAATAATTTCTATAATGCTAACAACTTATGCATTTGATTGGTGCTAAGCACACATCAGATGCAATTATCAAAGATGGATTAGGTGAAAATTTTGGAGCATTAGTCTGTAAAGTCATCTTACCGACATTGGCAATTAAGAAATATGACCATGTACTTTGATGATTAAAGTTGTTGTGATTTGGACTTTTTTTGGCATTTCTTTTTGTAATTGTCTCTTTCTTTTTTCTGTTTAATTAATCAGTTTTCTTAGTTAATTAGGTTGTATAGTGAAATTAAAAAAAAAAAGTTGTATAGTGTATTCATAACAAGATGTAAATTTCACAATAGGATGATAAGTATATAACATTGACCTTCCAAATGACTTTGTATAAAACTATTTATTATATTGTTCACAATTTTTTTATCTTCCTTTTGCAAATTAAGTGCTCCAATATGTGCAAATCTAGAGCCAAGACATGAATTTAATGACATGTAAATGGAGAGAGATCCTGGGTTTTGATTCTTATAATTAACTCTCCAACAAATGAAACTTTTCCACAATCTAGGGGTTAAAATGTAAAAAGTTGTAAATATTAGTGTCAAATTATATATTATGAGAAGCCACATTGTCAAAATCTTATATTTTAAAAATAGCTCTTTTGTTGCTCCCTTCCAAGGCTCATGTAGTTTTACTGTGAGTTAGATTTAACTCTCGTATTATTTACAAGAGCAGTGTAAACTTATAAAGTTGGGATATATATTTTATATTTTAATTTGTTAAGATTTATTTTTATATTAATATTAAGCCTTTATTTATTAATTTAAATTTTTAAGTTGTGTAATAAATTAATGTGATTTTATAATCAAAGTATTGAGTTTGAATCTCTGTTTGTATTTTTGTTTTTAATTTTTTTAGTTCTCTCTTTAAGGGATCAACTTTGTTTAATTCAAATTCATATGAGATTCACATTTCATGCGAGGAAAACTGTTAATATTATCTTTAATATTAATATTAGGCTTTCATCTATCAATTTAAACTTTTGAGTTAAGTGATAAACTAATACAACTAATGTGTCACTAATTAAACTTTTGAATTGAGCGGTAAATTAATGCAACTGATGTGTCACTAATTAATGACCATCACTTATCAAGTAGTTGTTGATTTTTTTTATAAAAACCTTTAATAATGTAATACAATTGATGTGTCACTTATCAATTACTACCACTTGTTAAATAGTTATTAATTTTTTTAATTTTTATTAATATAATAATTATACAACATCAATTAATAATAGACATATTAAATAACACATTGATTAAAAGACAAACTATATATTTCAACTATGTAAAAATAACATTATTTTATCTACAATTATATATTACCACTTTGTTAAATAATGTTATTATCATTGCACTTAATGATTTTCATATGGTGCGTTGTAATGATTAGGGTTTCTAATTAAAATATTATAAAAAGATTCATTTGTACAAAGTTACTGCCTTTCCTTGAACTTGAAGAAAGAAGGTAATGGAAAGCTTTGTCGATGGTGCAATGTCTCCAATTATGTTCACTTAACTGGTCACCTCTTTAACAAACTATCAATTATCTTTGCCTTTAACCACTAAAGTACAGACAATTATAAAAGGTGCAGCCCTCAATGTCACCATGTTACCCTCCTTTTTTTTTTTTTAAGTTTGTTGTTAGCTTTAAGTTATAAGCCCTTGATCTCCTTGTAACTTTCAGCTTTATGGTTTACAATTTATTAAAAATAATATTATAAAATCAAAGAAGAACTAATAATTTCTCCAGGGCCAAGGTCCGGAGTTCATTTAGCTAATTAAGATTCAGTCTCTTAGCACAATTACAGAGTAATGACTAACTAATTAAGATTAAGTCTCTTAGCTAATGACTTAAGCCTGGACTTGCAGTTCTTAACTAGCCTGAGTACACAGGAATACTTCAGCGTACAAATAGGCCCAGAACCTCTCTCTTTATATGGTGAAAGTTCACAAAAATTATACGATGGAAATATTCTTCTTTTTTATTGTGTAATTAAAATGGGTTAGTGTACTATGCAAATTAGCAAAAATAATAATACTACAAAGATAAGCCATAATCAATTATAATGACACATTGAATTTTTTACGTGAAAAATTTAAATAAAAAAAAATTATAAGACCATAATTCAATTCTAACTTTCATTATGAAGTAATAATAATATTACAACAATATCTTCTTCAGAGTTTCACCCGCAATATTAAAAATATCAATCTTAGTTTAACAAAATCAAATCTAACAAGTTTATCTTATACATACATTTCTTAGATCTAACAATAATGGAGGTCAAACTAAAACTCAACACCAATATATGTGTAAATCAAGATATTGAAAATTCACTTTTAAAATTTAAGTATAAAGCTCAAATCACTGGCCAACATCAAAACCAATAATCAAACCTTAAGCCCCAACTTTTTCTTCTATCTCTTTTTACTTTTTTTTTTTCTCTCTCTCTCTTAGCATACATCCAACATTTTCACTCTTTTTTTTTTTAAATTTTAAGTCATTTGAGCTTTACTTACATGTTAGGCCAGACACGTGATGTCGACCTATTAAGTAAAAATTATCCTTAGCATTAATCTCTTAATGAGATTAACCTTATTGTAGATACTCTTTTGATAGAATTTTCTTTGGCGTGCTTTTCAAGGAAACCATTTGCACATGCGAAAGTTATAACTCACAAATAATTAGAAAATACACAAGATTAACATACCAATAAGATAAAGAAACAAACCACAAAACACAAGAAATACGTTATTTTATTAATCAGATCACTAAGTATGTCCTTACATCACTATGATCATATAAGACCTCATAGTATCTTCAATTATAGACCTTTAAGTATCTCTCTAAATCATTATGATCTTTACAAGATCTCTTAGTATCTCCCACCCCATAAGATATTTTACCCAATGAATACAAAAATAGGTCGAGCCTATCTCAAAAGAATCTTTGATTCTCCTTTTGCTCACTTAAGATAAAGATACCCTCAAAGGTTACACCCTAATGCATCTCACACTTAGTGCCTACCTACCTCATCTATTCTCTCTTATGTTTACATCTTAATAATTTAGATGTTTGGCTATCCTTGAGGGTCTATAAAGGTTTATATAGTGAATAAAACATCCATAAAAATCATAAACCTAATTGGAATATGAGTTCATATATTTAAAAGTCATAAACCCCTTAAAGAAGTCAAAACCGAGCCAAAATCGGACTTCTCAAAGCTGGGCATCACGGCATTGCCTGATTGATGCTATGGCATTGATTTTTAGGTTTTGGCAGCTTTCGGTGCTGTGGCACTGAAGTGTTGATGCCGCGACACTGCGGCCTGTAGTTTCTTCCTCGCATTTTTGTATCCTCTTTGCTTCCAAAATTCCTGTCTTGCTCCCCTTGTACACTCAATGCATTTTTGACTTTATGATGAGTCTCTCCTTAGTATTCATCTTAATTTAAGCTATGCATGATTATTGAATCACTAATTCTAACAAACTTCTTATTGATTTAAAATCTCTCTCAATAAATCTAACTAACATCATCCCTCCTTAACTTATGCTCTCTAACATTATCTCTAGTTAAGTCACAGACTTAACTAAGGCTTGTGACTATAGTCTTTAAAGATTCTTAAATGCTGATGTCTAGAGTAACCCTATTGTTACAATCTTCCATGTCTCTTAGACACCATGACCACAATCCTTTAATGGCTAAAAACCTTTTCTTACCATTATTATTCTTCTCATCCATTTTCTTTTGACCCTTGTCATAATGTGAGATAATTTAAAAGTTGCTTTATGGTATGTAGCATATCAACAATCCTATGTTGAACCCATACAAACACTTTTCTTCAAGTACATAACTTCTCTTTGTGCTTCTCACCCCTCGATTCTTTTGCATCCTCTTTCAATATTTTTTTTTTTGCCTTCCATGAATATCTCTACTTGTTCTAACAATCCCAAGTCTACTAAATTTTTTATAAGTTAGGAACAATTCTCATACTTAGTCACTCACTTACTTTTCCATCATGTAGTTGCAATTTTATTCTATCAATTCCTTATGACTTGGTAAAAATCTATATCTCAACCCTTAATGGATCTACCATTGGTAAATAACAATTCTCCATGACTCATATTGAAATAATACCCTAGAACCAAAATAGTTCATTCATCAGGCACACATTCATTTAGAAGTTCTTATGCTATCAATATCTTTGCCAAGTCATCTAATAGACTTGCAAATTCACATTTCTTTTATCTTGATCTTTTTCTTTGAACTATCCCTTATTAAGTGCCCTAATGTAGTAACCAGTATCCACGACTGGTAAGAATAAGTATTTATATATGTATAAATATACGTATTTTATTTGTATGTTGGTGATACTTGAATTATATATTGTTATTAGTAATATTTTTATAGGTTAAGGATATACGATTAGTATTGGGTTTGTTTGTATGACTTTAGATTTATTTTAGGGACCAAATTGTTATACTTTGAAAGTTTTGGGGGCAAATTCGTAAATACCAAAAATTAGCCTCTTAGTATAAAAATACACTTTTAAACCCTAATTTACCATTTTTAGGTCGAGCTACCCATTTTAAGAGAGAGAAGAGAGAAATAGAGGAGAGAGAAAGAGGAGAAGAAGAAGAAAAAGAAGAAGAAATTGGAAATTTGAATTTCAAGAGGTATATTATACGTATTTCTCAATTTATTGGTATTAATTAAGTTAATTCCTTTAAGTTTTGATTTCTGAAAATATGTATAATTGAGGATTTGTTGTGTATTTCGTAAGATCATATGAGAATTGATGATGATCTATAAGATAGTTTGATAAATCATGATGAATTATGGAATTTCTGCTGGATAACCTCTTGATCTAAGAATTTTATAAATTGTTGTGATTCGATTCTGGTTTTTAATTTTGAGTATATGAAATTAGACATGTTTAGGATCATCTGAGACTTTGAATCGACTGAAAATCTCGCAAATTGAATTTGTAGTGAATTTACCAAAATGACCCTGGAATTCTGGAAATTTCCTGTGTAAACAGTATGATACAGTGGAAAATAATTTTTGACCTGCTGAATGATCTTTAAAAATTACGAATTTGTGGAATATGATAATTTTATATGTCTAATATGATATACTCGGAATTGAGAATTTGGATCAATGTGGTTGAAGTGTTATGAATTTCTAAAGTGTATCAGCTCATTGTAGTATTTGATTAACAGATTTTTAAAGTTATGAAATAAAATAGTTTTAAAATACTTTTGGCAGTGATTTGGAAGCCAAATATTTATCATGGACTGAGATATGTGTCAAGAGTAATTATGTGGTAGTTTTATAATTTTTGAGTTAGTATATGATTTTATAAAATTGGGAGATTGAATACTGTTCAGTAAGTATCTTGATCCTGTCAGGTTTGTAGTTTGGATTCGATGGTGTGTATGGAATGGATTGTGTAGGAATTTTGATATAATATTCATATATAAGAAGTATATATGAGTCAAGAATGATATATTCTGATTTCGGAGTAATTGGACATCATTTGATGTATTAGAAATTTTTGTTAAGTGTAAGTGGTCAGAATGACAGGTTTTGAGAAACCAAATATTTAGACCAATTTGATGTGATAAATGCATTGTGTATAATTTTGTAAGCTATTTAAAGTATTTTGTGTGAATTGTGAGGCTTATGAAAGGATTAATCTCCATTGATAGGTTAAGGAGATTTAAGCCCTGTAGCTGAAAGTGTTAAGAGGTAAGTATACTAGACTTTTTACTGAAATCACAATAAACATAGTAATTGTTTTGTATGATTTTGCAAATGGGGTTAAGAATATGTTTATGTTATGTCAAAGTATATTTTGATATGAAATGTGAATATATGTTTCTGAATGTGAGCATTGACATTGAGCATGGACATACATGTGTTTTTGTAAGTGAGCTTTCAAAATAAGATGTGTTTAATAAAGAAAGCTTTTGAAGTGTAATATGTCCATGAGAAATATTTTGTGATTTGAGGGTACTTGAACTCACTGTTAACTTAGTAGGCATTTTATGTGATTTGTGGAGCCTTTATGTGTGGCCTTTCCTTCGGGATTGGTATATGTTATGTGTTCCGTATGTAGGGAGGATCCTATTGGTACCTAAAGGAAGTGTGAGTCATCACATTCGTGTGGTGGCGTATTGGTACATGTGAGAGGACTCACCGATGATCAGGGTGAGGGTTTGGCTTTTACCTTCGGGCATAAGCGTTATATATGTGTGATTTAAAGACCTCACTTGTACTATTCCTCTCATATGGTATGTCACCTACGAGTGACATTTGGCTCATTATGTGATATGTGATATGTAAGTCCTACTAAGTAGTAGTTGAGTAATGGTATTCCTATTATGTGTTTTGAAAGAATGTGTAAGCGCTTACATGATATGTGATTTGATAAGATTATGATTTTGATTGATCACAGCATATCATACATATGCATTGTGTACATATATGTATTTGTATTTGATATATGAAAAACTAATATGCTTACTGAGTTTTATACTCATTATAGTTTATGGTGATTTCAGGTAAATAAGGTGCATGTGTGCTTAGCGGATTTGGCAAGGCTTCTGCTGTTCCTTGGGTTCCCTAAGTTGCTAGGTTGTTGTGTGTTTCATTTGGGGACACGTGGAATAGGATATTTGGTTTGTCCCTATTGAATAAATACTTATGTATTATTTCATTGTGTGTGGATTGGATTTGGTTTAAGTTTTATAAAGTGTGGTTATTGGATGATTTTAAGTAAGAATTTGCAATGGATATATTCTGGGCTCCCGGTAACAAAGTTGCTACTGGTGACGTAGTAGAGTGTTAATCTCTGAGAAAACTCTGCGTATCTCCGGTTTAATAATTGTCCCAGTCATAATTCAATTGCTATAATTCTGAAAGAAATTGAAATGAATGTTTAAATATTGTCAAGAGAAGTTTATATTTATATGTTAGGTTATGGTTGATTTTAGTGTTGAACTTACTAGCAACTTGCTAAGGATTTCTGTGTTGAACGAAAGTTGAAAATTTTGTGTAATATTATTTATGAGTGCACATGCAGTGAATGAATGTAAGTGATGTCGTGTGTCGGATCTTTTGGGTCTGGGGCGTGACAGCTTTTATTGGTATCAGAGCTAAGATATGATTCTGTAGACTTTTAAGTGTCGAGTCAAGGGAACCGAGCAGATGCCAAATCCTTAGGATTGTATTTATAGCTTTGTTGTGTAAAAGGTTGACATATTCCTTAAATTTTGTATGATTTTGTGAAGTTGACACATTATCCAAGAGCTGCTAAGATTGTTGTTGTTGTGGATAATGGTACCTTGTGGATCTTATGTTACCATTTAGAATATTTTTTAAGTTGTGACTAATATGCTTAGCAAGAATGATGTCGAATATCTTATAATGATAATTTGCATGTCATAGAGCAAATTGAGAAAATTTTCTCAATGACAAAATATAGAGAAGTTGAGTATTGAAGACATCAATTGAAACAACTTTTATTGAAAAGGAAAACAACAACAATAGCAGCAACAAAAATACAGTAGAGGCTACGGAGTGAGATTTAAGTCTATTTTGCGCTTCTTCTGACTGTCATGAGTAGACCAATCTAACTGATGCAATGTTGGATTAGACAGAGGAATAAAAGACTGTAATTGATCAATTAGTTGATCAACAGTTGGAGCCGAAATAAGAATCCGTCGTGCTAGAAGTGGGATGAATTGTGTTCCCGCTGCATAGTCAAGAAAAGATATCAACCCGTCGTAAAAGCCATTAACATTTAACAAACCAATGGGTTTTTGGTGGATTTGTAATTGTGCCCATGAGACAATTTGAAAAATTTCCTCCAAGGTCCCGAAACCTCCTGGTAGAGCTATGAAAGCATCTGCATGCCTAAGCATTTGAGCCATTCGCTCGTGCATAGATGAGACTTGTAACTCATCCCCAACTGTTTTTCCTACAATATTTTCAATAGCTAGAGGTTTTGGAATGATACCCAAAACTCGACTACCTTTATTGTATGCAGCTTTTGCCACAGACCCCATTAACCCTCGGTTACCTCCTCCATATACTAAATGTATATTTTGCTCAGCTAATACCTTACCAAGATTTTCTGCAACTTTTGTAAACTCTTCAGTATTCCCAGGGTTGGATCCACAAAAGACACAAATTTTTGTGAATCGACGAGCTGAGGTTTCCTCCATTGTTATGCTCACCCTAATCTTTGAATATTTTTGAGTTTGTATAAGGATGCAATAATAATGTATTTATAGAGAAACAAATTGATAATAGCTGTGGAGCATATGTGTAAGTATGTTCAAGTATATATTTTTCTCGATTCTTGTGAGGTAAAACAAAAAAAAGAGAATGAGTTTTACTTTATCATTTTATAAGGGACAATAGGTCGCAAAATCTTGAATAAATATATGTTGATATGTAAATGTGATAAAAATTATGTCGGAAGTGTGATAAGTTAGGTAAGATAATTAAGAAAAGTCAATAAAGGCCTATTTCATGGATTTAGGGACTTAGCCATTTTGGCACTAATGGTCGACAATACATCAATGACTTGAAGACTTTTTGAGCTAACAATTGGACTTTGGACATGAGGCCAAATTAACTTTATTAATTACAAAGATTTTATGGTCTTAACATTAATTTTTGGCTGATAGATTAAAAGCAGATATGAAGAAAGATAAAGCACACTTGACATAAATATAAAGCAGTAATCAGTCTCTCCTTGATGTGATAGAGCAACACGGATTTAGTTTATGTGAAAATAGAAACAGCAATGTAGGTCAAAATGAGTCTCCTTGGTCGCTTTCATCTGTGTCGTATCCGTGAGAGAGGAACTTATGGAGTTGTTGTTCCCATACATTGAATGAGGGCTCTGGCGGAGTAGAATGTGGGTCTACCATATCTTGATCTTCTCCAGCTGAGCTGGTCTGGATGAGGGATGTGCTGGCTTCCTCTTGGATTTGGGTGTCGGTTGGATAAGGTTGGGAGTCTTGAAAGAGGGATAAGTCAAGATTGGGTTGGTGTTGGTCAAGTTCTGTCGGGACAACTGGCTGAGATTGAGTAGGTTCTGTCGGGACAACTGGCTGAGATTGAGTAGGTTCTGTCGGGACAACTGGCTGAGATTGGATAGGTTCTGTCGGGATAGTTAGCTGAGGCCATTGGTGAAGGTTATCCATTGCTTGTCTGTATCTGGCATAATAAGTCATGTTTGGGATATGGTGATGATGAGTAGAGTAATCTGTATTTCTGAGATGTGAAAGATGATATTTTTGTCTTTGTTGGAATTTGAGTATATTGGCAAAATTCAGGTCTTCTGTAAAGTCAGCTTCAACTTGTTCCCAAGGTGCAGCATCTTCTGGGGAGATCCAAACAGACGGAGGAATTATTTGATTTTCCTGAGCAAGAATTCTTTCAAGTTCTCTCTTTTGCTGAATTACTTCTTCAGGCCAGAGCTTAATTGATCCCTTTAGTGAAAGGGTAAATGTGAAGTAATCCTTAACAGTGGGGTAATAATGAATCTCGTGATCTGAAATAATCATACCCTTCCGTTGGAGAAGTAAGACTGACCAAAGATGTTGTCTGGGGACTGCAGCATTTGTGTTGTTTGCAATCATGTATTGAAATTTAGTTATCCACCATGTCTTTGGGTAAAACCATTGGAGAAAAATCAGGGCTGGATGATCTTCATCACATTTTTCTAATTTTTGGAGGGTTCTAAGTAATGGGAATTCCATGGCGATTGTATACAGATCCAACAGGTACCATAACAAGTAAAGGACAGGTTTGGACCATTGGGAAAATGGGAAAAAAGAGTGCAGGTGAAAGAAAGGGTATTCTAAGTTGAATAAAGGGCCACCAAGAACCGTGAGGCCGTGTTCTTGGACTGCTAAGATGGCGTAGTGTCTGATGAATTCTTTGGCACGGGAATGGAGTGTTCTGGTTTTGATTAGGTCTGAAAATTGTGGTGGAGAAAAAGGAACAGGAGGAGTTATGATAATGGGATTCATTATGAAGATGGTAAGAAGGTTGGTTTTATTTATTGCTAGAAAAGTGATTATGAGGTTTAGGCTATTTATAGAGTTTTATGAAAGAAAATCAATAATCGTTTTGTCCTTTCCTTTTACGTGGATGACGTTAAAGGAATAGTTAAAAGAACCATATTTGCCATCGCAGTAATTGTGCTAGTAGAATCTTTTCTATTTGAAATCGAGCATATTAGAAAAAGCAGACATGTCAATCTCAATGAGAAAATGATGTCTAATAAGGTGGACCATTTTTTTTTTTTGAGTTAAAGTAAGAGATATAATGTTAAGATCTATAGTTTAAGAATCAGTTGAACTAAAGGTCTTTTTATTGAAGTTGATTTTTGATCGTTTAAGATAATGCTTTCAATATTCTGATTTGAATGACAACTTAGTTGCGTAGAAATACTACATTTTTTTTGAATGATATCAAGGTAGTGAATGATATTATGACGTATGAGTATATGTTGAAGGGATTAAAATTTTTAAAGGAGTTAAGAATTTTATGTAAGAGATTAGTATGGGTATTCTACATCTATGTTATTCTTTAATGAATGAAAGGTGAAGTGTATAGATACCCATTAAATATTGAACGAATGGGAAAAAAAAGAATAAAAATATGTGTGTATAATTTTATAAGTCCATAATGTGTGTCATATGTTTATTTTATGGATATATGTTTCGTACTCCTCTCGTATACTCAGCTATGAGCCAACTTAGAGATAATCTAACATATGAATGAGTATTTATTAGGATTTTGGACCACAATGAGCAAATCCTATATACAATGAAGATTGCTTTGTAAATGTTTTATGAATAAACTATACAGTTGAAAAGGAAAATTGAGAATGAGAAGAAGAAATGAGATCTAAGTATCCTCATCTATGTGCTTAAGTTATGAATTTCGAGGACGAAATTCTTATAAGGAGGGGAGAATTGTAGTAACCAGTATCCACGACTGGTAAGAATAAGTATTTATATATGTATAAATATACGTATTTTATTTGTATGTTGGTGATACTTGAATTATATATTGTTATTAGTAATATTTTTATAGGTTAAGGATATACGATTAGTATTGGGTTTGTTTGTATGACTTTAGATTTATTTTAGGGACCAAATTGTTATACTTTGAAAGTTTTGGGGGCAAATTCGTAAATACCAAAAATTAGCCTCTTAGTATAAAAATACACTTTTAAACCCTAATTTACCATTTTTAGGTCGAGCTACCCATTTTAAGAGAGAGAAGAGAGAAATAGAGGAGAGAGAAAGAGGAGAAGAAGAAGAAAAAGAAGAAGAAATTGGAAATTTGAATTTCAAGAGGTATATTATACGTATTTCTCAATTTATTGGTATTAATTAAGTTAATTCCTTTAAGTTTTGATTTCTGAAAATATGTATAATTGAGGATTTGTTGTGTATTTCGTAAGATCATATGAGAATTGATGATGATCTATAAGATAGTTTGATAAATCATGATGAATTATGGAATTTCTGCTGGATAACCTCTTGATCTAAGAATTTTATAAATTGTTGTGATTCGATTCTGGTTTTTAATTTTGAGTATATGAAATTAGACATGTTTAGGATCATCTGAGACTTTGAATCGACTGAAAATCTCGCAAATTCAATTTGTAGTGAATTTACCAAAATGACCCTGGAATTCTGGAAATTTCCTGTGTAAACAGTATGATACAGTGGAAAATAATTTTTGACCTGCTGAATGATCTTTAAAAATTACGAATTTGTGGAATATGATAATTTTATATGTCTAATATGATATACTCGGAATTGAGAATTTGGATCAATGTGGTTGAAGTGTTATGAATTTCTAAAGTGTATCAGCTCATTGTAGTATTTGATTAACAGATTTTTAAAGTTATGAAATAAAATAGTTTTAAAATACTTTTGGCAGTGATTTGGAAGCCAAATATTTATCATGGACTGAGATATGTGTCAAGAGTAATTATGTGGTAGTTTTATAATTTTTGAGTTAGTATATGATTTTATAAAATTGGGAGATTGAATACTGTTCAGTAAGTATCTTGATCCTGTCAGGTTTGTAGTTTGGATTCGATGGTGTGTATGGAATGGATTGTGTAGGAATTTTGATATAATATTCATATATAAGAAGTATATATGAGTCAAGAATGATATATTCTGATTTCGGAGTAATTGGACATCATTTGATGTATTAGAAATTTTTGTTAAGTGTAAGTGGTCAGAATGACAGGTTTTGAGAAACCAAATATTTAGACCAATTTGATGTGATAAATGCATTGTGTATAATTTTGTAAGCTATTTAAAGTATTTTGTGTGAATTGTGAGGCTTATGAAAGGATTAATCTCCATTGATAGGTTAAGGAGATTTAAGCCCTGTAGCTGAAAGTGTTAAGAGGTAAGTATACTAGACTTTTTACTGAAATCACAATAAACATAGTAATTGTTTTGTATGATTTTGCAAATGGGGTTAAGAATATGTTTATGTTATGTCAAAGTATATTTTGATATGAAATGTGAATATATGTTTCTGAATGTGAGCATTGACATTGAGCATGGACATACATGTGTTTTTGTAAGTGAGCTTTCAAAATAAGATGTGTTTAATAAAGAAAGCTTTTGAAGTGTAATATGTCCATGAGAAATATTTTGTGATTTGAGGGTACTTGAACTCACTGTTAACTTAGTAGGCATTTTATGTGATTTGTGGAGCCTTTATGTGTGGCCTTTCCTTCGGGATTGGTATATGTTATGTGTTCCGTATGTAGGGAGGATCCTATTGGTACCTAAAGGAAGTGTGAGTCATCACATTCGTGTGGTGGCGTATTGGTACATGTGAGAGGACTCACCGATGATCAGGGTGAGGGTTTGGCTTTTACCTTCGGGCATAAGCGTTATATATGTGTGATTTAAAGACCTCACTTGTACTATTCCTCTCATATGGTATGTCACCTACGAGTGACATTTGGCTCATTATGTGATATGTGATATGTAAGTCCTACTAAGTAGTAGTTGAGTAATGGTATTCCTATTATGTGTTTTGAAAGAATGTGTAAGCGCTTACATGATATGTGATTTGATAAGATTATGATTTTGATTGATCACAGCATATCATACATATGCATTGTGTACATATATGTATTTGTATTTGATATATGAAAAACTAATATGCTTACTGAGTTTTATACTCATTATAGTTTATGGTGATTTCAGGTAAATAAGGTGCATGTGTGCTTAGCGGATTTGGCAAGGCTTCTGCTGTTCCTTGGGTTCCCTAAGTTGCTAGGTTGTTGTGTGTTTCATTTGGGGACACGTGGAATAGGATATTTGGTTTGTCCCTATTGAATAAATACTTATGTATTATTTCATTGTGTGTGGATTGGATTTGGTTTAAGTTTTATAAAGTGTGGTTATTGGATGATTTTAAGTAAGAATTTGCAATGGATATATTCTGGGCTCCCGGTAACAAAGTTGCTACTGGTGACGTAGTAGAGTGTTAATCTCTGAGAAAACTCTGCGTATCTCCGGTTTAATAATTGTCCCAGTCATAATTCAATTGCTATAATTCTGAAAGAAATTGAAATGAATGTTTAAATATTGTCAAGAGAAGTTTATATTTATATGTTAGGTTATGGTTGATTTTAGTGTTGAACTTACTAGCAACTTGCTAAGGATTTCTGTGTTGAACGAAAGTTGAAAATTTTGTGTAATATTATTTATGAGTGCACATGCAGTGAATGAATGTAAGTGATGTCGTGTGTCGGATCTTTTGGGTCTGGGGCGTGACAGCTTTTATTGGTATCAGAGCTAAGATATGATTCTGTAGACTTTTAAGTGTCGAGTCAAGGGAACCGAGCAGATGCCAAATCCTTAGGATTGTATTTGTAGCTTTGTTGTGTAAAAGGTTGACATATTCCTTAAATTTTGTATGATTTTGTGAAGTTGACACATTATCCAAGAGCTGCTAAGATTGTTGTTGTTGTGGATAATGGTACCTTGTGGATCTTATGTTACCATTTAGAATATTTTTTAAGTTGTGACTAATATGCTTAGCAAGAATGATGTCGAATATCTTATAATGATAATTTGCATGTCATAGAGCAAATTGAGAAAATTTTCTCAATGACAAAATATAGAGAAGTTGAGTATTGAAGACATCAATTGAAACAACTTTTATTGAAAAGGAAAACAACAACAATAGCAGCAACAAAAATACAGTAGAGGCTACGGAGTGAGATTTAAGTCTATTTTGCGCTTCTTCTGACTGTCATGAGTAGACCAATCTAACTGATGCAATGTTGGATTAGACAGAGGAATAAAAGACTGTAATTGATCAATTAGTTGATCAACAGTTGGAGCCGAAATAAGAATCCGTCGTGCTAGAAGTGGGATGAATTGTGTTCCCGCTGCATAGTCAAGAAAAGATATCAACCCGTCGTAAAAGCCATTAACATTTAACAAACCAATGGGTTTTTGGTGGATTTGTAATTGTGCCCATGAGACAATTTGAAAAATTTCCTCCAAGGTCCCGAAACCTCCTGGTAGAGCTATGAAAGCATCTGCATGCCTAAGCATTTGAGCCATTCGCTCGTGCATAGATGAGACTTGTAACTCATCCCCAACTGTTTTTCCTACAATATTTTCAATAGCTAGAGGTTTTGGAATGATACCCAAAACTCGACTACCTTTATTGTATGCAGCTTTTGCCACAGACCCCATTAACCCTCGGTTACCTCCTCCATATACTAAATGTATATTTTGCTCAGCTAATACCTTACCAAGATTTTCTGCAACTTTTGTAAACTCTTCAGTATTCCCAGGGTTGGATCCACAAAAGACACAAATTTTTGTGAATCGACGAGCTGAGGTTTCCTCCATTGTTATGCTCACCCTAATCTTTGAATATTTTTGAGTTTGTATAAGGATGCAATAATAATGTATTTATAGAGAAACAAATTGATAATAGCTGTGGAGCATATGTGTAAGTATGTTCAAGTATATATTTTTCTCGATTCTTGTGAGGTAAAACAAAAAAAAGAGAATGAGTTTTACTTTATCATTTTATAAGGGACAATAGGTCGCAAAATCTTGAATAAATATATGTTGATATGTAAATGTGATAAAAATTATGTCGGAAGTGTGATAAGTTAGGTAAGATAATTAAGAAAAGTCAATAAAGGCCTATTTCATGGATTTAGGGACTTAGCCATTTTGGCACTAATGGTCGACAATACATCAATGACTTGAAGACTTTTTGAGCTAACAATTGGACTTTGGACATGAGGCCAAATTAACTTTATTAATTACAAAGATTTTATGGTCTTAACATTAATTTTTGGCTGATAGATTAAAAGCAGATATGAAGAAAGATAAAGCACACTTGACATAAATATAAAGCAGTAATCAGTCTCTCCTTGATGTGATAGAGCAACACGGATTTAGTTTATGTGAAAATAGAAACAGCAATGTAGGTCAAAATGAGTCTCCTTGGTCGCTTTCATCTGTGTCGTATCCGTGAGAGAGGAACTTATGGAGTTGTTGTTCCCATACATTGAATGAGGGCTCTGGCGGAGTAGAATGTGGGTCTACCATATCTTGATCTTCTCCAGCTGAGCTGGTCTGGATGAGGGATGTGCTGGCTTCCTCTTGGATTTGGGTGTCGGTTGGATAAGGTTGGGAGTCTTGAAAGAGGGATAAGTCAAGATTGGGTTGGTGTTGGTCAAGTTCTGTCGGGACAACTGGCTGAGATTGAGTAGGTTCTGTCGGGACAACTGGCTGAGATTGAGTAGGTTCTGTCGGGACAACTGGCTGAGATTGGATAGGTTCTGTCGGGATAGTTAGCTGAGGCCATTGGTGAAGGTTATCCATTGCTTGTCTGTATCTGGCATAATAAGTCATGTTTGGGATATGGTGATGATGAGTAGAGTAATCTGTATTTCTGAGATGTGAAAGATGATATTTTTGTCTTTGTTGGAATTTGAGTATATTGGCAAAATTCAGGTCTTCTGTAAAGTCAGCTTCAACTTGTTCCCAAGGTGCAGCATCTTCTGGGGAGATCCAAACAGACGGAGGAATTATTTGATTTTCCTGAGCAAGAATTCTTTCAAGTTCTCTCTTTTGCTGAATTACTTCTTCAGGCCAGAGCTTAATTGATCCCTTTAGTGAAAGGGTAAATGTGAAGTAATCCTTAACAGTGGGGTAATAATGAATCTCGTGATCTGAAATAATCATACCCTTCCGTTGGAGAAGTAAGACTGACCAAAGATGTTGTCTGGGGACTGCAGCATTTGTGTTGTTTGCAATCATGTATTGAAATTTAGTTATCCACCATGTCTTTGGGTAAAACCATTGGAGAAAAATCAGGGCTGGATGATCTTCATCACATTTTTCTAATTTTTGGAGGGTTCTAAGTAATGGGAATTCCATGGCGATTGTATACAGATCCAACAGGTACCATAACAAGTAAAGGACAGGTTTGGACCATTGGGAAAATGGGAAAAAAGAGTGCAGGTGAAAGAAAGGGTATTCTAAGTTGAATAAAGGGCCACCAAGAACCGTGAGGCCGTGTTCTTGGACTGCTAAGATGGCGTAGTGTCTGATGAATTCTTTGGCACGGGAATGGAGTGTTCTGGTTTTGATTAGGTCTGAAAATTGTGGTGGAGAAAAAGGAACAGGAGGAGTTATGATAATGGGATTCATTATGAAGATGGTAAGAAGGTTGGTTTTATTTATTGCTAGAAAAGTGATTATGAGGTTTAGGCTATTTATAGAGTTTTATGAAAGAAAATCAATAATCGTTTTGTCCTTTCCTTTTACGTGGATGACGTTAAAGGAATAGTTAAAAGAACCATATTTGCCATCGCAGTAATTGTGCTAGTAGAATCTTTTCTATTTGAAATCGAGCATATTAGAAAAAGCAGACATGTCAATCTCAATGAGAAAATGATGTCTAATAAGGTGGACCATTTTTTTTTTTTGAGTTAAAGTAAGAGATATAATGTTAAGATCTATAGTTTAAGAATCAGTTGAACTAAAGGTCTTTTTATTGAAGTTGATTTTTGATCGTTTAAGATAATGCTTTCAATATTCTGATTTGAATGACAACTTAGTTGCGTAGAAATACTACATTTTTTTTGAATGATATCAAGGTAGTGAATGATATTATGACGTATGAGTATATGTTGAAGGGATTAAAATTTTTAAAGGAGTTAAGAATTTTATGTAAGAGATTAGTATGGGTATTCTACATCTATGTTATTCTTTAATGAATGAAAGGTGAAGTGTATAGATACCCATTAAATATTGAACGAATGGGAAAAAAAAGAATAAAAATATGTGTGTATAATTTTATAAGTCCATAATGTGTGTCATATGTTTATTTTATGGATATATGTTTCGTACTCCTCTCGTATACTCAGCTATGAGCCAACTTAGAGATAATCTAACATATGAATGAGTATTTATTAGGATTTTGGACCACAATGAGCAAATCCTATATACAATGAAGATTGCTTTGTAAATGTTTTATGAATAAACTATACAGTTGAAAAGGAAAATTGAGAATGAGAAGAAGAAATGAGATCTAAGTATCCTCATCTATGTGCTTAAGTTATGAATTTCGAGGACGAAATTCTTATAAGGAGGGGAGAATTGTAGTAACCAGTATCCACGACTGGTAAGAATAAGTATTTATATATGTATAAATATACGTATTTTATTTGTATGTTGGTGATACTTGAATTATATATTGTTATTAGTAATATTTTTATAGGTTAAGGATATACGATTAGTATTGGGTTTGTTTGTATGACTTTAGATTTATTTTAGGGACCAAATTGTTATACTTTGAAAGTTTTGGGGGCAAATTCGTAAATACCAAAAATTAGCCTCTTAGTATAAAAATACACTTTTAAACCCTAATTTACCATTTTTAGGTCGAGCTACCCATTTTAAGAGAGAGAAGAGAGAAATAGAGGAGAGAGAAAGAGGAGAAGAAGAAGAAAAAGAAGAAGAAATTGGAAATTTGAATTTCAAGAGGTATATTATACGTATTTCTCAATTTATTGGTATTAATTAAGTTAATTCCTTTAAGTTTTGATTTCTGAAAATATGTATAATTGAGGATTTGTTGTGTATTTCGTAAGATCATATGAGAATTGATGATGATCTATAAGATAGTTTGATAAATCATGATGAATTATGGAATTTCTGCTGGATAACCTCTTGATCTAAGAATTTTATAAATTGTTGTGATTCGATTCTGGTTTTTAATTTTGAGTATATGAAATTAGACATGTTTAGGATCATCTGAGACTTTGAATCGACTGAAAATCTCGCAAATTGAATTTGTAGTGAATTTACCAAAATGACCCTGGAATTCTGGAAATTTCCTGTGTAAACAGTATGATACAGTGGAAAATAATTTTTGACCTGCTGAATGATCTTTAAAAATTACGAATTTGTGGAATATGATAATTTTATATGTCTAATATGATATACTCGGAATTGAGAATTTGGATCAATGTGGTTGAAGTGTTATGAATTTCTAAAGTGTATCAGCTCATTGTAGTATTTGATTAACAGATTTTTAAAGTTATGAAATAAAATAGTTTTAAAATACTTTTGGCAGTGATTTGGAAGCCAAATATTTATCATGGACTGAGATATGTGTCAAGAGTAATTATGTGGTAGTTTTATAATTTTTGAGTTAGTATATGATTTTATAAAATTGGGAGATTGAATACTGTTCAGTAAGTATCTTGATCCTGTCAGGTTTGTAGTTTGGATTCGATGGTGTGTATGGAATGGATTGTGTAGGAATTTTGATATAATATTCATATATAAGAAGTATATATGAGTCAAGAATGATATATTCTGATTTCGGAGTAATTGGACATCATTTGATGTATTAGAAATTTTTGTTAAGTGTAAGTGGTCAGAATGACAGGTTTTGAGAAACCAAATATTTAGACCAATTTGATGTGATAAATGCATTGTGTATAATTTTGTAAGCTATTTAAAGTATTTTGTGTGAATTGTGAGGCTTATGAAAGGATTAATCTCCATTGATAGGTTAAGGAGATTTAAGCCCTGTAGCTGAAAGTGTTAAGAGGTAAGTATACTAGACTTTTTACTGAAATCACAATAAACATAGTAATTGTTTTGTATGATTTTGCAAATGGGGTTAAGAATATGTTTATGTTATGTCAAAGTATATTTTGATATGAAATGTGAATATATGTTTCTGAATGTGAGCATTGACATTGAGCATGGACATACATGTGTTTTTGTAAGTGAGCTTTCAAAATAAGATGTGTTTAATAAAGAAAGCTTTTGAAGTGTAATATGTCCATGAGAAATATTTTGTGATTTGAGGGTACTTGAACTCACTGTTAACTTAGTAGGCATTTTATGTGATTTGTGGAGCCTTTATGTGTGGCCTTTCCTTCGGGATTGGTATATGTTATGTGTTCCGTATGTAGGGAGGATCCTATTGGTACCTAAAGGAAGTGTGAGTCATCACATTCGTGTGGTGGCGTATTGGTACATGTGAGAGGACTCACCGATGATCAGGGTGAGGGTTTGGCTTTTACCTTCGGGCATAAGCGTTATATATGTGTGATTTAAAGACCTCACTTGTACTATTCCTCTCATATGGTATGTCACCTACGAGTGACATTTGGCTCATTATGTGATATGTGATATGTAAGTCCTACTAAGTAGTAGTTGAGTAATGGTATTCCTATTATGTGTTTTGAAAGAATGTGTAAGCGCTTACATGATATGTGATTTGATAAGATTATGATTTTGATTGATCACAGCATATCATACATATGCATTGTGTACATATATGTATTTGTATTTGATATATGAAAAACTAATATGCTTACTGAGTTTTATACTCATTATAGTTTATGGTGATTTCAGGTAAATAAGGTGCATGTGTGCTTAGCGGATTTGGCAAGGCTTCTGCTGTTCCTTGGGTTCCCTAAGTTGCTAGGTTGTTGTGTGTTTCATTTGGGGACACGTGGAATAGGATATTTGGTTTGTCCCTATTGAATAAATACTTATGTATTATTTCATTGTGTGTGGATTGGATTTGGTTTAAGTTTTATAAAGTGTGGTTATTGGATGATTTTAAGTAAGAATTTGCAATGGATATATTCTGGGCTCCCGGTAACAAAGTTGCTACTGGTGACGTAGTAGAGTGTTAATCTCTGAGAAAACTCTGCGTATCTCCGGTTTAATAATTGTCCCAGTCATAATTCAATTGCTATAATTCTGAAAGAAATTGAAATGAATGTTTAAATATTGTCAAGAGAAGTTTATATTTATATGTTAGGTTATGGTTGATTTTAGTGTTGAACTTACTAGCAACTTGCTAAGGATTTCTGTGTTGAACGAAAGTTGAAAATTTTGTGTAATATTATTTATGAGTGCACATGCAGTGAATGAATGTAAGTGATGTCGTGTGTCGGATCTTTTGGGTCTGGGGCGTGACACCTAAGCACCTTTTGGATCTGCCTTTCAATCTTGATTGTTTTTCTTTTTTATTCTTTATTTTGTGTCCAATCTGAATTATTCTTTTAACTTGGATCTAGATTATGTCATCTTCTTGGTAGTCTCTTCAAGAATGGTCTTTAATGAAAAACTTTTCAGTAAGGCCATCATCTTTTCCTCTTACAAATAATCATCTTCTCAATTGTTCTTACCTTATATTTGTAAGTCTTTATGGTTAATAACCTTGACTTTGCAATCTAACTTTATCGCCTATGCTTTATAATCTGGACTTTAACCAAAGCTCTGATAGTAATTTATTGAGAGAAAATCACCTTTACATTAATCTCGTAATGAGATTAGCCTTACCACTGATATTTTTTTGATAGAATTTTCTTTGACATACTTTCCAAAGAAACCTCTTGCGTATGCGAGAGAAATTACTTACAAATAATCAAGAAACACATAAGATTAACATACCAATAAAGATAAAGAAACAAACTACAAGACATAAGATATACATGGTTCGACCAAAATGCCTACGTCCATGGGATCCATGATTTAACTTCTTTTATTAATCAGATCACTAAATATCTCTTTACATCACCATGATTATATAAGACCTCTCAATATCTCTCATTGTAGACCTTTAAGTATTTCTCTAGATCACTATAATTTTTATAAGACCTCTTAGTATCTCCCACATCATAAGAGATTTTACTTCAAGAATACAAGAATGGCATGAGCCTTTCTCAAAAGGATCTATTGTGTTTACTTTTAAAAAAAATATCTATGGTGCTCATTTTGTTCGCTCAAGAACCAAGATAGCCTAAAAGGTTACATCCTATTGCATTTTTCACTTAATGTCTACCTAACTCCTTTATTCTCTCTTATGTTTACATTTTAATACTTTAGGTGCTTGACTATTTTTAAGAGTTTACAAAAGTTTATATAGTGAGTAAAACGTCCCTAGAAACCCTAAACATAGTTAAAATATAAGTTCATGTGTTTAGGAGTTTGAAACCCACTTAAAGAAGTCAAAACCGAGCCAAAATCAAACTTCTTAAAGCTGGGCATCGCAACATTGCATGATCGATGCTGCTGCATTGAATTTCAAATTTTAGTGTCACGACACTGAAGCGTTGATGCTATAGTACTGCGTTTTAGTTTTTGGTGTCGTGGCATTGAAGTGTTGATACCACAACACTGCGGCCTATAGTTTCTTCCATGTGTTTTCACGTCTTCTTTGCTTTCAAAATCCCGTCTTGCTCTTCCCTTGTTTACTCAATACGTTCTTGACTTCATGAAAACTCTCTCTTTGGTATTCATTTCAATTTATGCCTGTACATGATTTTTGAATCATTTATTCTAACAAGACCTAACCCAACACTATATATATACACACACGCACACACATATGTTTAATAATTTTTTTTACATAAATATAAATTATACTCCTTAATTTTATGCAAGCGAAATTTAAATACAAATTTTTTTGTTCCATTTAAAAAATTTATCAATATTATACCAACTCACACCTACAAATTTTAATTTAAAATGTTAAAGAACTTGTTATAGTTTGATTTGTGTTTGCACAATGGTGGCAAGTGATAATAATTCGATAAAAGTTTCTGTAAGCAGCTAAGCTGAAGATATTATGCTTGTCAAAATTTGAGGGGTTTGGAGTTATATGCAGGAAGTTAAAAGCATTAATACAATCACACTCCCATTATTATACTAGTTGATGGCATATTGGGCAAAAGGGTGCTTAGATTATTGATTCAATGAGATCTCCAATTGGACAAGTCAATAATACCTTTAACTTTTGGTCTCTGTCACACAAAAACCATTCACCAAAACAACCAATAGGAAAATAATAAGCAATTCAATACTTAGAATATATATATTCAACTTGTTCTTGAAAAATTTTCCGAACCTAGGTTATAAGAAACGTGTAGCATCAAATTACAAGTTGTCCCTTTATATGCTTGGATTAATATTGGAAGTAACCAAGTTCAATTGCGAAGCCAGTAGCTATTAGATACCATGGAGTTTCCAACTATTACACGACTTAGACTTTTACCATCCTATTTTCTTATCATTCTTGCCTTTCTCAATTAACAATCATTTCAAATTCTTTGGAAGAAGATGTTAGAAATGGGAATTGTTGCCAGGAATTGGTAGCAAGGTCATAGCAAACATCAAGTGTTATTGATGATATGTTATAAGTAGAACATGACTAGTCAATTAGGAAAGGATTTACAAAGAATAAGTATATATGTTGTTGGGGGAAAATTTTGTACTTTTTATGTAAACTGATAATAGGTTGACATGTGTTTGTCAAAGCAAGATTGAACTCTAGATTCAAATTGGTCACTTTAGTCCCCCAATTACCAAAAGCATCAAAAAATTGTAAAATTTATATTCATAAACTACTTAATTAGCTTAAAATATATTGGGTAATGGCCAAAGTAAATGTCGAATCTTACCAACCCAACATGCAATTGATATAAGGAAACACCAAAGTGATTTTTTGACATATAAGCTATTGAGGGGAAATCAGCCTTATCACTAATCTCTCAATAAGATTAATCTTACCGCAATATCTTTTTGATAGAATTTTCATTGGCGTGCTCTTTAAAGAAACCTCTAGTGAATGCGGAAGACATAACTCATAAATAATTAATAACACACAAGATTAACACACCAATAAAGATAAAGAAACAAACACAAGACATAAGATATACATGGTTCGGTCAAAACACCTACGTCCATGAAAAATCCATGATCCATCTTCTTTTATTAATCATATCACTAAGTATTTCCTTACATTACCATGTTCATACAATACCTCTTAGTATTCTCCCATTATATACCTCTAAGTATCTCCCAAGCTCACCGTGATCTTTATAAGATCCTTCAGCATCTCCCATCCCATAAGAGATTTTGCCCAAGGAATACAAAAATAGTCCGAGCCTCTCTCAAAAGGATCTATGGTGCTCATTTTGTTTACTTGATAACAAAGGCACCCTTAAAGGTTATACCCTAGTGCATTTCGCACTTAGTGCTTACCTAACTCCTCTATTTTCTCTTATGTTTACTTCTTGATACTTTATATGCTTGGTTTATAAGGGTTTATATAGTACTTACAAAGTCTTTAGAAACCCTAAACCTAGTTGAAATAAGAGTTCTTACTTGTAGGAGTCAAAATCTCACTTAAAGAAGTCAATTGAATCGAAACATGAAATACTCATAAGTTATCATGTGAACAGTACCTGTATAAATAATGTCGTGTGAACAGTATTGCATAAACAATAACCTCGTCGTGTAAATAATGCATTTCGTGAATTGTACCCGTTCTTCTGGCTTTTTCTTTTACTCCCTCCTTGTACAACTTTTTTATACTAGATTTCTTACTAACTTTGTATTTGATATCTATCTCAATTCAAGTCCATTCATAATTGTTGATTCACCAATTTTCAATATAAATAAATGCAAGAATGAGAGATTCTATTACCAATATAGAATCACTACTATTTTTTTCAACAAATCTAGAAGGAAAATGCACTTTAGCTTGTGTCGAGTCTGTTGAATGTTTGAGCAATACAAATTTGATGTCAACTTGCTATTTTGGTATAGAAGTCTTATGTAATAAATAACAGTAAAATTTGTACCCGTGTTAACTCTTTTGAGTTACTATGAAAATTAATGTGACAATAATGTAATCTTAAAGCAAGTTTACAACACCTAGAGGATTACTCTATTAAGTATTGCTTTAAAAAAATTAATTTTTGATTTGTTAATTAACTAGAATGAAATTTCTATAAATTTATGATTTATCAAACACCTAGTTATGAACAAAATCAAATGTTCTATCAAGAACAAATGATACAATTATAAAATATGAATTTATATAATATAAGAAAGGTTGTAAGCTTAGTAATCCTACCTTAGACTTGTTAAAACAAACATATTTGAACTCAGCCATTACCAAATTTGTATATTGTGAATTTAGCATAATCTTGGAGAAAACAAAAAAATACAAAGTCATACTTTGCATGCTCATGGGTAGTAGTCAATTTCAAAATAAGTTAACTGCGTTGTCATCAAAGCACCAGTGGTCTAGTGGTAGAATAGTACCCTGCCACGGTACAGACCCGGGTTCGATTCCCGGCTGGTGCATTTTTTTTTTCTTCTTATTATTGATCTCTACTTCTACGCGTTGACCCTCCATTAACTTTCAGCAACTACTTCTCTAAGAGGCCGCTGAACTGAAGAGCTTCAAAGAATGGCAGAAGAGAAGAAAATCCAAGTTCCAAGAGTGGAACTGGCACCCAAAGACTTGAGGTATTTACCCATCTGCAATGTTTTTCTAAACTCTTAAGAAATCCTGCCACGTGTGTTTGTTCAGAATCAGAGGCCATCTTAATTGTTGAAGATACTTGATTATGCCACTGAAATAGGAAACCTATATTTTAAATATTTGTAAAGCTGATATTTTGGAAATTTATAATACCTGATTATGTTTTCCTTACTACAGGTTTCAAAGTTGGGGTTTGGATGTATGGGCTTGACTGGAGTGTATAATTCTCCTCTCACAGAAGATGATGACATATCAGATATAAGTATGCTTTCAATAAGGGAATCACTTTCTTCGATACATGTGATGTTTATGGACCTCATACTAATGAAGTTCTGGTTGGAAAGGAGCATGTCTCTGTCTTTTGTGAATGTAGGAAGTTGGTTTTTGATAGTAGTACCAAATTTTCAAGTAATTTTACTCATAACTGGTTGATGATATAAAGATGGGAAACCTTAATTAACCTTTATAAAAGTATTTTCTTTATGTTTCAAAGTGGTATATTAGCTACAATGTAGAACGGGTTTTCTTGATAGAATTTTGTGAAGTCAACTGGAAAAAGTTCACACCTATGAACAGGCCTTGAAGCAGTTACCTAGAGAAAACACACAACTAGCCACAAAGTTTGCATTGCAGGAGCGGGGCCTAATGGTATGGTCGTGAAGGGTACTCCTGAATATATGCACTCATGTTGTGAGGCTAGCTTGAAGCGCCTTGGTGTTGACTACATTGATTTGTATTATCAGCATAGAGTGGACACACCAATTCCTATACGTAGAGGAAACTGGGTGAATTTTACTTCTTTCAGTTAACTATCTTCTTTGCGATGTTCCAGTTAGCTTTTACATTTGCCATTCTCTCCAACCTAATTGTTTTATTTCACTGAAAGTGGGGATCTAGCTTGTCAGAATGTGTTAGAAACTATTTTATTTTCATTTTTCCATTGTAGATTGGCGAGCTCAAGAAAATAGTCAAGAGGGTAAAATCAAGTACATTGGATTTATATGGGGCTAGCCCGGACACAATAATGAGATCACATGTCGTTCATCCCATCACAGCCATAAACCTTTGAAGATAATACCTCTTTGCAGGTTTGTTTAACTTGCTAGTGAACACTATCCCCATTAGTGTTTTGTTCCACAAACCTTTGAAGAGTGAACATTATCCCCAGTTCCATGAACCTTTGATGAGTGTGTAACAACCTTATATATTTGTTTCTGTCTATAACCTTTTATTTTGTATCTAATGTCCGAGGTTATAGAATTTTGTAAATCCATTACTGGAATAAAATAGATTTTCGATGGAAGTATATCTTCATTTGGTCCGTTTCCTGTAGATATTTAGGTTTGGGGGTTGATGCATCTTAAGGTGTGCTGTAAATCTGATATGTTCCAATTTGTTCTTCATAAATATAAGGCGACCATCTTGATGCTATTAAGTATGCAGGGAGCTTGGAATTGGGATAGTTCCATACAGTCCGCTTGGTCGTGGGTTTTTTTTTTTTGGGTGGGAAAGCTGTTGTGGAAAGTCTGCTGCAAATAGCTTTATGGTACGTCTTTCACGAATGTTTGTCCCATCCTTTGTTTCATAGGACGGTCATTGCACTAATAATTTTAAAAATAACACTATTGTTGATGCATGTAAAAAAATTCATTTACAAATATTTAAAAATTATAGATTACTTAACATAAATAAAAATAATAATTAATAATATAAAGTATAAAAATTTAAGTAATTCAAAAAATTGCTTACATTTATAATAAATTCAATTATCTTAATTTTTTTATTATTTAGTGATTATAATGAATTGCTCAAAAGATTTGTAATGAATTTATAATAAAATGAACTTCCAAAAGTTTATACAATACTCTTGTGCTTATAGCTCTCTCATGTTCTCTAAATTTTTTATTTGACATTCTCTTTATGCTTATTTCATGCATAAACCTTAAAAGTGAAGAGCTTATATATAGTTCTTTGTTGCCTTAAAAAATCTTAAATTAACTTAGATTAGAAGTCTTTGTACAAAGAATTCCTAAAAAAGCCAAAAATAAGAAAACGGGCCGAAAAGCATAACCTTGGCCTCAAGGCCGCGGCCCCTAAGTACTCACTCAGTCCATGCCGCGGCCTGAAGCCCTTTGTGCTCTAATTTTTTGTTTTCGTTCTATTATTGCTCACCCAACGCATTTTTGGCCACGTTTCATTTCCTTATTGGTTTTGACTAAAAAAAATACTCTAACATAATTTTTAATTACTAATCTCTACAAATGTGTTCATTAATTCAAAATTATTAAGAAACTTTCTAAAATTCTTCCTTTCCATATCACACACTTGATTATATAGCGGTGATTCCAGTTAAGTCTTTGCACAAACTTAACTTAACTGAGAATAATGACTTAGGTTTTCAAAGAACCGAATGTATTTTGTCAAGAATAGCTTTGGTGTAGTATTCTCCCATGTTATACTTGACTCTATGAGATTTCTCAAGTAAATAATGATCACAAAATTCTGGTGGCTAAAACTTATTTTTGTCAATAGCACCCTGATAATATAATTTCTTTAGACCTTTTTTCACTCCAATGAGCTAATCTCATATGTTGTTTATTGGTATGTATGTCTTCAACATTAACAACAATAGATGTTGAGCCAAAAATAATTTTCTATTCAGCATATATAATTCGTTGTGCTTCTCATCTTTCACGACTATTATAGAATTCTTAAACACTTTCAGTATTCATTTTTTAACTTTAAATGAACATCCCACTTAATCTTGCATACTTAAGGACACTAAATTCTTTTTAAGGTTAGAAAAATGTCTTATGTCTAATAACTCTCTAACTTTCGCATCATGTCATCTCAATTTTATACTATCAATTCAAATACTTTACAAGCTATATCATTATCTATTAATACTTTAGTACCATTAATTAAATATTCATTCATTAACATTTTTTCTGTCTAAAGCTACCAAGGTTTCTGCAATATTATGGTCCTCTTTATACACTATTGCAGCATCACTTTCCTTTTTCTATTTGTTTATCTTTGCCTTTCTTTCTAGACAATCCCTTATAAAATTTCATTCATTCTTGCAACAGTAACATTTCATATATTTGCCATTTGATTATGATCAATAATGATTGTCCTGCATCCCTTCTCTATTATCAGCCCTTCGCCTTATAATCAAAACTGTTGCAGTATTAAGCTATGATCTTTTTTTCAATTCTTTTGAGTTTAACGAGACTTTAACTTTAATTTTAATTACTGTTAAAATTTTTCTCCCATAGAGAAATATATCGATGAAGTGCTCATAACTAGCTGGTTATTAGTCAACAAGATAATCGTCTTGTCATTTTATCTTAACGTCAATAATCTCAAGATCAATCATAATTTTGTTAAAGATATCAATGTGGTCTTTAATTGAAGTGCCTTCAGTTATAAATAACTGATATAACTTCTTAATGTGCTGACGATTTGTGAGGGATTTCCTCATATAAAGATTATTAAGTTTCTTCTAAAGATTTATTACAGTCTTCTCTCTATCAACTTCTCTCAAAATTTTATTACTTAACAACATAATAATTGTACTATGGCTTTCTTTTAAATAGATTCACAATTTGTATCGGATCTTGATGTCTCAGACTTTTTCTCATCATTAATTTTGGTTAGAGTCTCTTTAAGAGCCGAATCAAGCCATTGACACACCGGTAATGCCATTACATTTACCTTTTACATATTAAAATCATTCTATCTATTGAATTTCTCAACTTTATACTTATGAGTTGTCATGATTGGATCAATCTATGCTCTTATACCAATTTATTGATGTATGCAAAAAAAATTCTCTCACAAGTATTCAAGAATTGCAAGATCACACGACATAAATAGAAAAAATAATCAATCATATAAGACACAAGAATTTACGTGATTCGACAAATTACTCACGTTCATAGTGAATTAAGAATTTTAACTTTTTTTATTACTCTATGATTACAATGAATCGCTTAGAAAATTTATAAGGAATACATAATAAAATAAGCTTTCAAAGGTCTATACAAAACTCTCATACACAAAACTCTCTCACACTCTCTATTGAGTACTCTATTTGATACTTACTTTATGCATAAACTTTAAAAGTGAAATAATAATTTATATATAACTCTTTGTGAAATAATTTATTACTTTATGATTACAATGAATCGCTTAAAAAATATATAAAGAATACATAATAGAATAAATTTTTAAAAATTTATACAACACTCTCGTATATAAAACTCCCTCGCATTCTCTATTGAGCACTCTATTTGTTACCTACTTTATACATAAACCTTAAAAATAAAATAATAATTTATATATAACTCTTTGTTATTTTAAAAAATTTTAAATTGACTTAAATTAGAAGTACTAGAATAAACAAAATTCTAAAAAATGTGAAAACAAGGAAATGGGCTGAAAACTTAGCTTTTGGCATCATGACCCCACCTTGCTAGGCCATGACGCCCAACATTGCCATGATTGCTGCTTCCTCAGAGATTTGTGAATTTAACACTTAATTTCAATTAATTTTTAAAAAATAATTTTAAATAATTCATTACACACATCGCAATATAAATTAGATGAATCGGGCTATTTACAATAAAATTAACCTATTTCAAATTTGAGTGACTCAAATCAATTAATACTTTTAAATTTCTTAATAAAAATTAATATTTTTAATTATAATTTTAGATCGAAATGAATATGAATTAACAGTTCTTTTTTAATTTAGATTAAAATTTGATGAATTAAATTAATTTAAAAAATCGTCGATTCAACGAATTAAAAAGATTAGATTATTATTGGTGAAATCAAACGCCCGTACAACTGATGGCGGATGAGAGCGCCTTTTCTCAAAATTCATTTCCAAACCACCAAGCAAAGCAAACTACACGCTCGGTTCTTCGATACTTTATATGAATCTAAAACGCAGGCAGAGACGTCGTAGAGAGACACAACAATGGAAAATCGGAAATTCTTAGTTCGCCACGGCGATGACTCATTCGACCTCGACTACGACACCGCCGACGGCCTCGAAGTCCCTCTCTATCTCTACACAACTACACTTTCTGTCTCTAAATTCTCTCTCTCTCTCTCTCTCTCTCTCTCTCTAACTTCCCATTTTCATTACAGGTTTTCAAATTCCAGCTCTTCTCCCTCACTTCGATCCCTCCCGACGAGCAAAAGGTCTTAATTTTCTCTTTCCGTAATCGCTTTCTTTAGTTATATGCACTTTCATTGTGTGTTCTGATGATCGATTGGTTGTCATCAGATTGTCGGCGATGATGAAGCTCAACGGCTCGTTTCGGACGATTCTGACCTCATTTCGATCTCTCATAAGCTCAAGTTACTATCAATTAACGAGGAAACGGTTACTGACACTAACAGTGCCAAAGAGAAGGAAGAAGTTCTGAACTCTGATGAAGAATTGGCGCGAATGTTGCAGGTTGTTTTTCTTTTTCTTTTTTTATTAGATTAATAGTTGTGCTTAAAAGCTTTTCTCTAATAGCTAAAAAGCTTCTGCATCTATTATGTAGCGGATTGTCTGAAATAGTATGAGGTAAGAAATGCATTCACAATGCTTTTTTAGAAAATGCTTGATAGATGTTATCATCTTTGCGAATTCGATTATTTTAGATTAGGAAAAGTTGATTGAAGTGCTTTCTTGAGAAGCATTATCATGAATGCCTAATTTGATAAGTTTGATGTTGTTTGGTTCAGTTTTGATTTGCAAAAGTGATTTTTATTTTTATTTTTTTTGGAATTGCTTTTGGTTTTATAGGCGGAAGAGGAAGCACTTTTGCATCAACAGTATGTTATGGATGAAGATAGTGTGAATTTTGAGGGGCAAGTACAGCCTTATATTAGTAAAGTTCTCCAGGTAAATATGGATTATGAGAATTTTTTCTTTTTACCATGCATCTTAGATTATGTGGCTGTTTGTTGCAACTTCGCTTTAATTATTCAATGCCAAGGAAACATTTCAAGAGAAGAAACATTCAAATTGTAATTTTATAACTTTCTCTGATTGACAGCATTTGTGAAAACTAAAGAATGTCATTTCAGTTGCTTCCATTTTTTAGAAGGAACATGAAAAAACATTTATTTGTTTGGTTTAATTTCATAAAAAAAAACTTGAATTTTGTTCTCAATTTTTATATTCATTCCTATTCTTAGTGACCAAACAACAATATTATGATTGTAGAAGCTATGTGTTCTATTGGTAACTGATTGAGTTTTTTGTGTAGTACGAGGACCCAATACGCCAAGAGGCAGCCAGGAAGACTGTTCCAATAGAAAGGCTCGAGGAGAAAGCTTTGGTTTCTCTGGCCAAGGTAAGAAGTTTTTCTATCTCCTATATGCAAAACCACTCTTTCAAATGAAGGATTATTGACAGAAAGAATGATGTAGCCGTGGCATTGTTTAGCACAGTGCTCAGTTTGCTACACACTTATAAACCACCTTTGTATTTCTAAACTTCAAGCACACTAAAAAATTGAAGTTCATAATAAGTAAAAATCATGTAGCAGAAGGAAATGATCATAAAATGTTGGCTTGTGTTAGTTAAAATTTATTTTAGATTATTGAAGCTCAGAAATACTATTTAGTAATGGAATGATTCGCAGAGATTATTATGTTGCTATTGTGGATATAACTTTTTGGCACATACATTCATATGTAGATATATATGTAGGCCAAAATGTTTCAACCTAATCTTATAGAAGGGTTCATAGTTCATAGATGCATCTTTGTTTGTCACTCAGATGATTCAATGTCCAAACATTAAGTTAGTTACTAATAGATAGGATTCTTGTTGAAGTTTAGCTTTTTTGGATGATTTAGAAAGTGAAACATGTAATTTCGTTTCATCATTGGGCTGATTTAGTCATAGAAATTGCATTATATAATGGTTTCAGTTGTTTGATTTATGACAACGTTGTTTTGAGAGGTCGATATAAAATTTTAGAGATTTCTTGGTTTGTATTAGATTATCTGGTGAGGCTGATAAGTGTTCCATTCTTAATTATAAGATTGGTCATTCAGTTGAATTTCTAACTAACCCTCTTATTATCTTTCATTTATTTTGAAAATATTGTTCTTTGACTATCTTATTGAGGATAATACAAGTTCATTTTTACTAAGATTGAACCAACTATGTATATTGATTGTACCTCTAATTTCATACAAACACATCATGGTGATTGATAATTTTGATGTGTATGTTTTAGGAGGGGAACTTTAAGCCATCAAAAACTGAACAAGATCATGCTTTCCTGCTACAGCTGCTTTTTTGGTTCAAACAAACCTTCAGGTGCTTGTTATGGGACTTCCTTAATAGCTAAGTGGAAAGATGTTCTAGTTAACAGCTTATGATGCTTTTTCAATAAGAGGTGGAAATATGTAAGAGTGAAGAATTATTTTTGGTTCTTTTTGTGTACTTTGTTACCTCGTGTTTGGATTTGAGAATTCTTGGAATAAGGTTCAAATTGAAACCCTTGTTCAAATTTGTGTGATAAGCCTTTAATATTATGAACTTGGAGTTGTAAAGATCTTCATAAGGAGACAAAAAATGAGAAGCTCCTATCCACACTAATATAAATTGAGCTCTTGAACTCAAAACTTTTTGATAACTATCCTCACTATGTGAACAAGTGAATCCTTTTTATCATGCTTAACTGAATTGTGCTTTAGTATGCTTAAGTTCTTGTTTCAAACAATCTCTGGGAAATTCAGTTTTAAGCCATCATGGTTGAAGACAAAATCAAAGCGTAAAACCTTGTGACAAAAAACTTATGTAAGTTGTATGTGGCAGTTACAACGCTTTGTATTGCAGTGTATTTTCATGATTGGAAATTGAATACTGGTGTTATTTTAATATTGATACTTTGAAGAATGTAAGATTATTAGCTTGAATTTATGTTTGTAAGCCCGGTAATTGAAGCTGTACCTTACATGTTTATATCATTGCAGTTCCTATATCTTCCTAAGTTCCTTGGTTGCTCATTTTCTTGACTTTCATGACTATTTTCCACCTCAAAACATTAGGGAACTAACTACCTAAATTCTAATTCTAGGCACTGATAGCATGGTATGTTTTGCTGCCATTGAATATATTTATATTTTATTTGGTTGCTGGCAGGGGCAGCAGAGTTTGTTTTGTAGTTCTCAGTGTAATGTAATTATTCTCTTTTGCCATACATAGCTAACACGAATCCTACCTGCGTATTTTTCTTATTCCAATAATCTAGGTGGGTTAATGCACCTCCTTGTGATGGTTGTGGCAATGAGACCATGGCTCAAGGTATGGATGCTGCACTTCCTGAAGAAAGGCAATATGGAACATCTCGAGTTGAACTCTATCGGTCAGTCGACAAAATGCTTTTACTCTTTATCTTTTGCTTTGAGTTTGTACCTATTCAAATTCCTGATTCAAGTTCATGTATGTACGTTTATAATGTTTCATAAATAATTAATATCTGTCTGGCTTCACTTATATTATTTGATTTGCAATTGAAAATTATTGAATAGGTTGACTAGTTTTAGATTGTTTTCTTTCTTTATTTTTTACTCTTATTTGTTTAAACATTTTGCTTTTAAATATCAGTCTGCTAGAAAGTTATTAATTATCACTATTAGTTTTTCTGTTTTTTATTCTCCACATCCTGACATGTTTGTTTTCACCTTCTTTACACTTTGCCTATTTTCACCTCTCCAGCTGCAAGGTTTGCTCAAGAATCACTCGTTTTCCACGCTATAATGATCCGTTAAAGGTATTTAAATTTCTCGACTGATTTCATAGTTTATTTTCATTTAGTACTTAAGTATATATTTTGTTTTATGTATGCAGCTTTTAGAAACTAAAAGGGGGCGTTGTGGGGAGTGGGCTAATTGCTTTACGCTTTATTGCCGAGCTTTTGGCTACGAATCTCGTCTGGTTAGTCAATCTTTTAGTTGCTAATTCAATTTCAAAGTAAACTTTTCTCAACTTCAATGCTCACAAGAAAAAAGTTCTCTCTTCAGAAAAATACTGGTTTAAGTGGTATAAGACAACTAGGTCTTTCTGAAGAAGTGGATATCATTTCATAGTACAACCATCTCTATGTAGCTTTGAATGGCAAAACAGAGATAAAGGAGACGATTGGTTAGGTGTTTTATGGATACATGACACATGGATATGGTAGTAGGTTCATATGTGATACATCTTGTTTCTTGTTTCTTGGAATATATCTTGGATATATTTTTTGAATATATCTGAGGAATTTCTACCCCTACTGTCATCAAATGTTATGTTTCTTGTTTCTAGTTACTTGGAATATATCTTGGATATTTTTTGGCTACTCCTACCACATTAATATATTTAAAGCAATTAGGAGCATATAACCATGTCCTTTACTTTTGAGAAGAAGCAAACATTGTCATAATTGAATCGTGATCCTATGTTCTCAAATGTAGAAATTAGATATATTTGACTCTCATGCACTCGGGCTCCTTACATTTGCAAAAAGCATAGGGATTTCCATGTGATTACTTTTGATAAAAAAAGCTATCTTCTTTTAGCACAAACATATTTGTATGTGTTTCTTTGGGACTATGTTAATAGTGGTAAGAGGCTTTTCATTTTTTTTACTATGTTAAATAACATGAAGCATGGGAGAAGATTATGTCACTAAAGATTACGTTGAGTTTCATTTCCAGATCCTGGATTTTACAGATCATGTCTGGACAGAGTGCTTCTCACCATCTTTGGGGAGGTACTTCATTTACAAAGCTGTTGTTTTCAATTTCCTGTAGTTATCAGGATGCTAGAATATGAGTTGAAAATGCTCTCTAACATTTATCATATATGTCTCTGACATATATCATTTAACAGATGGATGCATCTTGATCCTTGTGAGGGAATATATGATAAACCACTGTTATACGAGAAAGGGTATTTAGAGTTTTCTGGTTCTGTTTACTTATTTATTTATTTTTTATCAACTCTTTACCGTGCATCTTTTCCTTGAACATCTTATATTATGGCCTGACTTTATTACTTCGTACTCTTTTCGTAGGTGGAACAAGAAGTTAAATTATGTAATTGCTATCGCAAAAGATGGTGTTTATGATGTCACTAAACGTTACACTAGGAAATGGGGAGAGGTACTTATAGAAGTTGCTATGCTATTTGTTTGTTTAGATATTAACCATAGCATCTTTGTTTTTCATCCTTTCATTTTTTTTTTTGTTTTTTGAGTTATTGAGGGAAATTTTTTTTTTTCTTTCTCTGTGCGCACAAACAAATAGGTTCTGTCTCGACGGAATATTGCCCCTGAGCAAACAGTGTCTGCTGTTCTCACTAACTTGACAAGAGAATGTCGAAGAAGCCTTGCATTTGAGGCCCTTTCTGCACTTGAAGATCGTCATAAATGTGAAAGGGAAGCACTTGAAAGAGATTTACATTCTCCGGATGATGCTCCTGTCTCTTTACCTGGAAGACAAAGTGGGGACAAGGAATGGCGTATTTCAAGATCAGAAATTGGTTTCAATGAGAATTGCTCCTTGAGTTGCACTTCTTGCCCACTTCGTGTTTGTATAGATGAGCATGTGACGAGAATCTACAATGCATTTTCTCCTTTACTTTCTCAGTTTGTCGAGAACAATGTTTCCAAATCAAGAGCTATTGAAGTACTAAAGATGTTGAAAGCAGTTCTGGTGGATTTAAAGAAGTCACCCTATAAAACCAGAAAAGTTTTCTTAAATTCTGCTCCAAATGATGGAGCAGCAATTTTGCATCAGTTTCTGCCCTCTCTTGGGCAGTTATTTCAGGCACTTTCACTTAAGAGTGAGTTGAATGCTGATAGACGAACTTACATAGGTTTAGCTGATGACCCTGTTAGAACCTCTTTAGCTCTTCCTGTTGTGTTGCATGCTTTGGATAATATGATCCATGATCTTAGCAGCTGCAACAAATTTGGTAAGGAATCTCTGTCCCTGCCGCTTCTGAAGTTAAACCGTATGCATTCTGGTTCTGTCATAGCAAGTGGTGAGGAGCTTCCTGTCGGGATTGTAAGTTGTATAGTCAGTGGCTGTTTTGAGTGATTTTGAGTTTGTCTCTTAATATTTCCTCCATAAATTCACTCTTAACAAAATTTTCAGGCCACATCAGCTTTTGATGGAACTCGCCTTTCAAAATGGGAAGAACCAAATGGTGCGAGAGGTATTGTAAATCACATAAGGATTCTCCTTTATTCTGTTATTGTAGGGGCCTAATCAAGCCGAATGTGATGAAAATAGCACCTACAGAATCTGTAGCCTTTTGGTTTGGCCTTTTACTTTTTTGGTTTTTGTTCTTGAAAAAATAATCTCTCTAATTTTTTTATGTTCATTAAAAAGGTATTTGATAATTTTCTTATTACTGCCTCCTAAAAAATTTTGCACTATCAAATATATTGGTAAAGAAACTCAAGATAATATAATTTAATCTCTGTTATGACTATAAAGTTGGAAACTTGAGAATATTGCTCTTGGATTTCCATTAGGGGAAAAGTAATGCCTTTGAAAGCAATAATGTTTGTTTTGCTAGTATTTTTACTTCGTTCATTGTACTAGGATGAAATCCCATGTGAAAAAAACCTGACAGAAGCAACTATTTAATGTAGAATGCTGGGTGAGGGACTTCAACCTTGAATAATTTGGCATATTATTCTTGTCATTTTTTGTAAATTTGTTTTGCCATCCTCTTTCCCTTTTTTCTTTTAGCATTGGAAACGGAATATGGAAAATGATGATGTCTTTTACATGTTTGTAAACAGTCATACCTAAAGAAACCACTTCACCTCAAATTTTCTTTTTTTGGTTACATATTTTTTTGCACCAGAAAATCTTTATTATGTTGTTTTGTAATTGTTCTTCATTATGTAGGTTGTTGGATAATGTACAGACCAGTGGATAATCAGATGCATGAACTTGTGGGATATGAGTTGATGTCAGCCAATGATGCTCCAGAGAGGGATCCAATGGATTGGTATGATTTAAGAATATATAACAATGGATTTGTTTATCTTGCTTGTATATTCATATAAGCATGCTGGTTTTTGGTCATTCATTGTTATGTGAAATGATATGAACTAGCGGTCTACGTCATGTTATAACGGGCTCCACATGTTACCCTCGATCAATATTAAGTTAATTTGATCATAAACTGTCTGGTTGACTTTGAAATATATATCACGAATTGTATGAATCATTAAGAATTTTGTAGTTTTACATTAAGAGTTGTATGAGTCATTAATACGGGCATTAAGAGTTGCATGAATCAATAGCTAGGGATATCATTTTACAAGAGTTCTTGTATGAAAGCAAAGTTGGTTAATTTTGTTAAATAATTGGTATTGTTAGTTAGAAGAGGGTATAATGAAGTGAAAAGAAAAGGTAATATGTCTTTAATACATATATAAATAAATAACAATATGAAGAAAAGACCTCTTTAAAATATAGTCAATTGAGGAATCAAAATACCTCTTCTGATGCTTATTTTAATTACAACAAATTGACTAACCAAAATCTCTTTACTGAAATTCCTTAGAAGCACATTTTCTTAAGAATAATATTATATATACAAACTAAGTCATACAAATTAAATCATACAAACTCGCTTATACAACCTGACATGTCATGGTGGGGTTGGTTAAATTATTATCAGATTATCTGTTTAATTTATTATTTAACTTCTTATCTTTATGCTCCCAACTATGTTATTCCACACGAGGTAGTATAATGAGTTTGTATGGCTAGTTTGTATATGCAGTATTACTGTTTTCTTAAAATATTTAAACTTAGTTCAATTGATATTCATTCATGTATACCATGGGAATTCAGAAAGAAATGGTTTTAAAGAAACTGTTTTCAACTCTTCCAAATCCTTTCTGTACTAGTATAACTTGACTTTGTTTATTTTCATGTCTCATCAATTCAAATTGCTTATAAGTTATCCATATTCAGTTTATGCTGCAGAAGATCGATTATATATCAGATGGTAGTTATATATTATTAATTATTAATATTATTATTATAATTTTTTCTTTCGTTATGGAATACCGAGCATGAAAATTATTTGTTATATTATCATATAAAGAAGCATTGACATATAATGCTCCATACCTACTGAACATATAATGTTTTTCCGTTTAGGGTTCTTGAGGGAAGCAGTGATGGAGGATCCAGGTGGCATGTTTTGGATAAACAAACTTCTCAAATGTTCGAAAGCCGCTTCCAGAGTAAAACGTTTAAGTCGAAAGGTTTTATGGGGAACGCTTTCAGGTGAAATATTTTTGTTCAGGATCAGTCCTACTTTACTTATCCTAGTTCTAACATGGAATGCTATCATAATAAAAATCTGCCCTATTGACAGGTTTAGGTTTCTGGCGGTTCGAGATGATAGTTCAAATCCACGGTTTCAAATAGGTAGCATTGACCTGTATGCAAGCAGCGGTTAACATGTTCGCGAACCGAAATCATCGGTGAAGTGAGACTGAGCCGCACCCTTAACTGTTAATTGTAATCTCTTCTCCATCTACATCTGTTATTACAGAATAAGTGAAAATGAATTGTTTACTTTGGTAGTAAGGGCACGGTTGCCGCATTGGATTGTATAATAAAAATTGCATGGGGATTGTAACAAAATGTATTAAATTTAGTGTAATACTATGTTTGGTGTCACCATGAGTTATTTAAATTATAAATAATATATAAAGATATATTTCTTTATGTTTATTTACCTAATTAATATTATGTTTTACTAATAATTAAAAAAATTAGAAAAAGGGACAACAAGTTACTGCATTCTGCCGCCGGCTGCCATATACTGCCACTGACCGTAGCTCACAATTGTCTGCACCTTGAAGAACCAGATTTCACCAATTGAGTTGTGCCTTTCCTAAAAAGTTATTTACTTTCTAGGTACCCCGGCGAATCTGGGAATCACTGTGCAGAACTATATGCAGATACATAAAAATATATGAAATTAGCTGCTTAGGTGCTTAATTATCATTCTGTATATTTGATGATATGACAGCTTCAGTTGCTTCAAGGGGCCGCCATTTTACGTACTAGGGGCCTGATAGGTTTTTGTATTGAAATATCCCATCTCGTATTGCACTTTTTCAGCTTGTAACCCTGTAAACTTATATAACACGTAACTCCCAAAATTTAACACATCAGAATCATACAACCTGCTATCATTCACATAAGCCTTTGCAATTCATACTTTCTGTAAACTTGGAAACTTGTTATCAAATCTTTACCAGTTGTGACGTTTATCGGGTATATCCTAAAAACAAGCAGCTTGGGTGAATTAAGGGCACAGATGCTTGAAAAACTCTTTTGAGTGATTCTCCATATACATCTAGCAATCCTAATGTTACTATTTTCAACTTATTTTCACTTGGGATTAGGATCGGACACTAAAAGAGGGAGCAAAAGAACGCTTGAATGTAAACCCCAAATTCAATCTTGCAGATGATAAAATTTGCAAAGATAAAAACTATGGGACTGTTGATGTAACTTTTCTTCATGCATCACACCAATACTTTGGTATTAATTGAAGTTCAGAAAAAAGCAGATAAGAAAATTAACAACTCTTTCAAATGCCCATATGAGCTCTAACCCATTCGTTTCCATATTTGGTTTTTCCAGAATCAGTGATCTTCAATCTTCTTCAAGCCCTTCATGTCTGTTGTTTCGACCCTGCATTACATTAAAAAAAATTTTAAAAGAAACAAATGAACTTGTGATATGTATGGACTATCTAATGTCCTTTAAATGAAATAGTAGAATAATCAACATCGCATAATATAAGACAAATGCCCAATTAATTTCTACAAGCGGAATCAAGATGAAAAACAAGGGAATAGCTGAGGATACAATTCTGAGGATTAGAAACTTACGTTGTTCCAAAGAGGGCAATCTTTTGAACTTTTGTGATTTCAGAACCTGACTGATTGTCCTCAATAAATATTGTCAAGCTGATACAAATAATTAACGTTGGTCAACTGCCACTCTAAATTAGACAACATGGTAAAAAGTAAGATGAAATTTTAGCAACACAGGATTGAACTTACCTGCGAACATTCTGGAACTTGACAAACTTCAATATTACTGGTTTTCCCTACAGAAAGAAAGTGGAAAACATAAATTGTGTACAAAATAATTTACTTGTGGGAAAAAATTCTTCAGTGAAAAGCAGACTCGCAGTGGAAGCAGATGCCAGATATGGAATTGCTACCTTGAGATTATCGGATGACAAAATGGCTGTGTCACTTGGAGGGAAGTCATTGACATTGCTGTCATCACCGAATCATGAAATACATCATTAGTAAATAAGTCATTAATATTCCCATATTACATCTGAAATCGATAAAAGTGATCATCTGCTGAACAGTACCTAAACCCCATATGTTCTCTGTTCGAAAAAAGTTTCACCGTCTTAGGACCTATTAAACAACTTTCATGTTAGAATACAGGAACCACACAAAATGAAACTGCAAAGAATTCAAAGTAAATGGAGGAGATAACACAAGTCTTTTCATGTAATCACTTCAATCACATCAATGATAAAAAGGAAATCTAAAGCCTTTTGTTTCCTTTAAGTTAAGAAGTTATCAAGCTTCCACAAATCAAGACGTTGAATCCATCAATTGTTCATGCAACATAAGCACACATACTCTCAGAAAGAACCAATTAGGTCTTGTATCACATAAACATAATATATGCACAACAAGAGTGAAGGAGAGTAAGCAGATTACGTAATCTAAAACTTTACTCATATGCTCTCTACAAATTCCATATTTCCACATGTTTCCAAGTTCTCTACCAGATTCTGAAGAAAGAGAAAAAGATTATATTCTGTTTTCTTGTACTGAATAGACAGTAATTTGGGTCACCCAATAATGCCTAGAAAATGAAGACATTTAGAAAAAGTGATAAGTACCTTCCTCTTCAGGTCCTTTGATGGCAATGGAATGGAGTTTGACGACTTGGGTGAAAGGAATATAAATCAGAAGTTGCTCATCAGCATCACTCTCCAGAAACAAACCATCATCTTCTCTGTAACCCTAGTTCATGAGAAAGTAAATTAAGAATAATGGTAAAACACTTTGATAAGAGGACACTGAAGAAGATCAGACAAAGGCTTAGACAAATGCAGTGCTTAGTAGAATGAAACTAGAGTTTGGAATTAGCCTTCAGTGGAATTGGTGATGTCAGTCTCTAATTACTCTAAATAAGTAACGACTCCAATTCCACACAATTCTATTACGGCCAAATTCCATGCTACCAAACAAAGATTACTACATAAAACCTAATAAAACATTCTTCTCAAATAACTATACGCTACAATAATACCCAAGATGAGCTTCTCATATTTTCTTCAAACCCGAACCATAAAGGTTTCTTATCTTCATGATGACCCAAAGAAAAAATAATGAAATTTAATATTGATTGGGCATGCACGTGAAACTTCAACACAAAAGGTGAAAATCAAGCACTAAAATTTAGATCACTAATGAATAGTCATAATCACAATTAACAAAAAAGAATTCAAATGAAATTACCTGTTTGACAGCATTGGGCAGAGAATGACTAGTATTTTGGTTAAGGCATTCAACTCCAGACCAGTCTATGAAGTCCAACAGATCAACCTAATCATCAAAACCAATATCTTCATACATACTTTTCAGAACAAGCCAAATATCATAATAACCAAGAGAGAGAGAGAGAGAAATCTTCACTACAACTCCGAAGTTAAATAAAAAAACCAGCTGTTAGATTCCAATTTTTTTCACATTAATTTTCTCAGCAGCCAAACAAAATAAATCTTACAAACAATCAAATCAAATACAAATGCAGCATCCTTTGCCTCCCCAGAAATTGATGAAATTAAAAATAACTGAATATAAAGAATCTTTACACTAGAGCACAAAACTCAAGAAACCCAGTTGCCAAATTCCATTATTTGCCCAAAACATAAAACCCGCAGTCGCAAATTCCATGATCTCCCACTAACTTTCTCAAGAACCAAACAGAGGAAAATAAAAATTGAAACTTGGGGTAGCACTCACTTGGCTTCTTTGAATTGCGGTAGCTGATTCAGCAGACATGACTGTTGGGGCAAGCTTTCAGAGAGAGAGATTTGATTTTAAGAGGAAAAGTTAGAAGACTGGGAAGAGAAATTGCGCTGCAGTGTTACAGATCAGACGCTTACGACAAAGAGTTTATATAGCGTCATAGATTAGATGATTACTCCATTGACAAGAAATTGAACGATATAAAAACGTCGCCGTTTTACTTGTTATCCTCAACGCACCGTTCGGTGTTCATTTGCCCTGGTCACTTAAGAATGTCAAACCCAACCTTTTGTCTTTTGACCGGTCGTACAAAAGAAAGGTCAGCAAAACTATTGGTTTAAGAATTGAATAATAGGTAAGCACTAAGCCGTAAACGTAACAAGAAAAAATTCTATGCTTTTCAAGTCTTACTCTCCCACCAAATCTTTCATCTTCCTCTCAAAAGCTTTAAAAGTTGAAACCACTTTCTTCAATCAAGTCCTCAAATCCCAAGTCCAAATCAAAAAGCCCTTCCTTTTACGCAACCTTGAATGAGAATGATCAACTTGTACTATCGTATTTCAGTCTTTTTATTCAACCATGAAAACCTAATTTGTATCATTGGATATTTGTATTTCAATTTTGTTATTTGTTTGATGTATATTAAATTATTTATTATATTGTTTCACCTTAAAATTTTAACACATCATTTGAGATTAAAATATCATTTGACACGTGTATTATAATGAAAATTGAAAGTGACAATTCATGTATGAATATATATACTTAATAACTTGTGGGATTTAAAAGCAGAGTTTCAACATTAATTAAGAAGTGTAATAAATTATTATCAAAGTTATATATACATATATGTATGTATAATCATAATTGGTATTGGGTTCAAATGTTGGTATTGCTGTAAGCCCAACTCAATCCAAGAACAGAGAAATCCCACCTTCCATTCCGTTCCAAATTTCACCGAATGCCATCACCAAATTTCACCAAAGCTCACTCAAAACTAACAAATCAAAGCCCCGCCTTCCAAATTTCATCAACAAGACACCTATATTATCGACCAAACATGAGAGCAAGCCAAGCAAACCAAAACCAAAACAAAAATTGATCACAAATTCACAATTCACAAACTAACCTCTCATTTCATTTCTCTCTATCACCGCAACCTCCGCCCCAAAATGGCCTCCTTATCCTTTCTCTCATCTCTCCACCACTCTACTTCTGCCCATTTTATCCCACACGCCGCTAAAACCCTCAAACCACGGGCCTTCCCCTCCTCCATTAAAGCCCAAGCCGTCCCTGCTCTCACCCAAGACGACTTAAAGAAGCTCGCCGCCGACAAGGCCGTTGACTACGTCAAATCCGGCATGGTCCTTGGCCTGGGTACCGGCTCCACCGCTGCCTTTGTTGTCGACAAAATCGGCCGCCTCTTAAAATCCGGCGAGTTAACGAACATCATCGGAATCCCAACTTCAAAACGCACCGAAGAGCAAGCTAAGTCGCTCAACATACCATTGACGACACTCGACGAACACCCAGTTCTCGATTTGGCCATTGACGGGGCTGACGAAGTTGACCCAGACTTGAACCTCGTAAAGGGTCGAGGTGGGGCCCTTTTGAGAGAGAAAATGGTGGAGGCGGCTTCAAAGAGTTTCGTTGTGGTGGTTGATGAGAGCAAGTTAGTTAGTGGGCTTGGCGGCAGCAAACTGGCAATGCCAGTTGAAGTGGTTCAGTTTTGTTGGAAATATAACTTGGTTAGGCTTCAAGAATTGTTTAAAGAACTGGGTTGTGATGCTAAGCTGAGAGTTAACGAAGATGGGAAGCCTTATATTACTGATAATTTTAACTACATTGTCGATTTGTACTTCGAGACGCCTATTAAAGATGGGCTTGCTGCTGGAAAGGAGATTGGGAAGCTTGAAGGCGTTGTGGAACATGGGTTGTTTTTGGATATGGCGACTGCTGCGATCATTGCGGGGAAGACTGGAGTTGAAGTGAAGAGCAAGTGATGGTGGTGAGGTTTTAAAATTTTTATTTTTTTGGTTTATTTGGTTCTTCTTCTTGTTGTTGTTCATTGTTCTGACGATTGTTTTGGGGCCTTGTTTTAGTTTAATTGTTAGATTGGGAATGCGGGTTCTTGGTAGAAATTTTTGGCTAATAATATCGATAAATGTGAATGAAAAATAAATTCTTTGCTGTCTTATGATATGAACATTATTCTATCATACATAAGGTGATAATTGTTGCTTGGTGTTTACTAAATGTTTAGCGAGGAATTAATTTTCATTCTTTTTTATTTTATTGTTGTGGGTATTAAGATATGCTATTTAGTTTAACATTTATTTGACATTAATTAGGCTACAATTTTGATATTCTTTTTACTTTATACACAGCGGAAGACATAACTTACAAAATAAGTAAGAACACATAAGATCAACACATTAATATAGATAAAGAAAATAAACCAATAACAAGACACAAGATATACGTGGTTCGGCCTATAAATGCTTATGTCTACGAAGAATTCATGATCTAACTTTTTTTATTGACATAGATCACTAAGTATTTTCTTACATTATCAATGATCTCACAAGATCTCTTAGTATCTCTCATAAAGACCTATAAGTATTTACCTTGGTCTTTTAGTATCTCATTATAAGATATTTCTACAAGGAATATAAGAATAGTCCAAGCATCTAAGTCAAAAAGATCTGTAATGTTTCTTTGTTCTCATAGAACAATTTCTGCTCATATAAAAGATTCCACTCTAGTGCACACAACATTTAGCGTCTACATAACTTTTCTATTTTCTCTTATAGTTTACATTTTGAAATCTTAGATGCTTCACTTCTTGTATTTAGAAAGGTTTATATAATGAATAAAACACCCCTAGAAACCTTAAAACGTGTGTGACTCTTAGAGTCCACACATTTTAGAGTCCAAAACCTCCTCAAACAAGTTAATCCAGATAAAAAATAGACTTCCTTGAACTTAGACGTCGTGGCGCCAAATGCGACCCGATCCAATGCAGCAGTGTTGGACCTTCTGTTCCCAGCGCTGCGGCTTGGGCAATAGTATGCCTGTTTTCGTCGCCTTTCTTCGTCTTCCAAGTCCCATTTCACTCCTCCTCATGTGTCTAATATGTCTTTGACTTCTATGTGACTCTCCTGTTAGTATTCTTCACAATTCTTACTTATACAAAATTGTTAAAGCACCAATTTTCAACATTTATTTTATTAGAGATGAGTTTTCTTATGTTTTTTTTTCATCATAGTTATTAAAAAGTTATGGAATTGAAAATTAGCATTGGACATGAGATTGTGATTGCAATCTTATGGAGTCTATTTATGTTTTTAGTTTTATGTTCAATCTGAATGCTCACTTTAAATTTAACTTTTATCAACTGAAAAACATAATTTCATTCAAATTGTGATGATTTTAGTACATGCACACTGTGCATTAGAGTTGAGAAAGCAAAGGTATTTTTAGAGTACTACAAATAATGTAAACATATATTTCATCTATTGCGGCACAAAAGCAATTCACACAAGTATAATATTTCAGTAACTAATTGAAATTAATATAGAGAGAAAAAGAGTAGAAGAAAGAACACAATACTTTACATGGTTTGGCTACTTTCTTACGTTCACGACGGATTAAGATCATTTTTCTTATTATTGAATCACAAAATATATTTTTACAAAAGTTATAAAGTTCATAAAGAACTTTTATCTTTAAATGAGAGATTACAAGAATTTTATTCTCAATTGTCTATTTTCTATTTTTTTAGGGTGTTTTCTTAAGCAAAAATAAAGTCTTTATATACGTTACAGACGTCCTAAATAAACCCTAATTTGAGTGGGAATAAGATAGAATATCTTAGACAACTTAGGAGAACTTTAAGTCTTTAATCGCGCTGATGCCGCAGCCTATAGTCTCGAGTTTTAGAGCCGCAGCACGTTAGTCTCTAACTTGAGCGCTGTGGCGCTCCACACTGGGGGCCATGGTGCTTTGCCTGTTTTTCGTGTTTTCGAGGCCTTCTCATCTTTGCATCTTTTCCATGTGTCCCTTACTCACTTGACTTGGTTGCAAACCTATTTTAAGGTGATTTTCAATCAACTTCTCACATCATCTTTTTTTTCACTTCCCTTCACTACCTTCGACTGCCGATCTATCCACTTGTGGTGACGGTGCAAGTCACTGCCCCACCGTTTAACGGCGGCCGACGGTGGTTGTCGTCACTCTCCTCTATTTTTGATCATTTTCTGGTCTTTTTTACTACAAATGATCTCACCACTGTGTAGATCAAGAAAAATAGAGTCCATTGATGTAAATTTGATAAATTTTTGTTGTCGACGTGTCGCCAAAAAATGGTGGCCGGCGGTCGCCATTTTTCGGTGACAATATCAGTTTTATTTTTAATTTATTTTATTAATAATATAATCAATTATACGATGACACGCGTTAGTTGTAACAAATCATATAATGACACGTGTCCATTTACATATATTTTTATATGTGTTATTATTGGGGGGTAAAATAATAAAAGTATATTAAATATAAATTTTTCATTTAAATTGACGATAAAAATTAACGAATTAAGATAAAATTGAGTATTTTAAATCTAATTGAAATAAAGTTATTAATTAACTCAAAATATGAATATAAAATTATACTTATTCCTCTTAAAAATATTTTATTGTCCTCTTTCTTTTGTAGGGGTGATTGGTGAGGTAACTTATGATTACGAACATAAGGAAGTAGCCGATAATTTCTCTAATTTCTCCCTTTATGTTCATGCTTAGGTTCTTGATTTTCTTTGTAAAACTACTAGGGTAGCTAATGTTGCAATGGATATACATAATAAATTATATGCTGTCATGAAATATTAGATTATATTCTTTGAACGGTCGATTGATTCCAGATTAGCGCATGTGTGATACCAAATAGCTTTTGTCAGCGATTTTTGTGTTTAATAAATCAAACGAAAATTTATTTTGGAGTCCGAAAAGAGTCTCATCCAAAGCATTTATAATGCCTCCTTTCAAAGTACACTCTCAGAAGTTGTAAAGAAAAAAAATACTAGCACTATTACAAAAGAAAAAAAAACAAACTGAAAACGCTTCTATTTGTAACGGGTCACTTCCTACAGAACTGGCAGTCAGCACAAGCAGAATTAGACTAGACAATGCAGGATGATGAAATTCTAGATGAGAGTAACAGTCATTTGCATCAAAGCACGTCAAGCTTACAATGTTCATATTGCACTATAATGGCGTTAACTAGAAAACAATCAGAGAGAGACAAAAAAAATTTAAAACGGGAAAAAATCCAAAATAATGGTAGAAACAGAGTCAAATTCGGCATGGTCCTTGGCCTGGGTACCGGCTCCACCGCTGCCTTTGTTGTCGACAAAATCGGCCGCCTCTTAAAATCCGGTGAGTTAACGAACATCATCGGAATCCCAACTTCAAAACGCACCGAAGAGCAAGCTAAGTCGCTCAACATACCATTGACGACACTCGACGAACACCCAGTTCTCGATTTGGCCATTGACGGGGCTGACGAAGTTGACCCAGACTTGAACCTCGTAAAGGGTCGAGGTGGGGCCCTTTTGAGAGAGAAAATGGTGGAGGCGGCTTCAAAGAGTTTCGTTGTGGTGGTTGATGAGAGCAAGTTAGTTAGTGGGCTTGGCGGCAGCAAACTGGCAATGCCAGTTGAAGTGGTTCAGTTTTGTTGGAAATATAACTTGGTTAGGCTTCAAGAATTGTTTAAAGAACTGGGTTGTGATGCTAAGCTGAGAGTTAACGAAGATGGGAAGCCTTATATTACTGATAATTTTAACTACATTGTCGATTTGTACTTCGAGACGCCTATTAAAGATGGGCTTGCTGCTGGAAAGGAGATTGGGAAGCTTGAAGGCGTTGTGGAACATGGGTTTTTTTTGGATATGGCGACTGCCGTTATCATTGCGGGGAAGACTGGAGTTGAAGTGAAGAGCAAGTGATGGTGGTGAGGATTTAAAATTTTTATTTTTTTGGTTTATTTGGTTCTTCTTCTTGTTGTTGTTCATTGTTCTGACGATTGTTTTGGGGCCTTGTTTTAGTTTAATTGTTAGATTGGGAATGCGGGTTCTTGGTAGAAATTTTTGGCTAATAATATCGATAAATGTGAATGAAAAATAAATTCTTTGCTGTCTTATGATATGAACATTATTCTATCATACATAAGGTGATAATTGTTGCTTGGTGTTTACTAAATGTTTAGCGAGGAATTAATTTTCATTCTTTTTTATTTTATTGTTGTGGGTATTAAGATATGCTATTTAGTTTAACATTTATTTGACATTAATTAGGCTACAATTTTGATATTCTTTTTACTTTATACACAGCGGAAGACATAACTTACAAAATAAGTAAGAACACATAAGATCAACACATTAATATAGATAAAGAAAACAAACCAATAACAATACACAATGTCAAGCTCCAGACCCAAAAGATCTGACACACGACATCACTTACATTCATTCAATAATATTTCTAAGCACATTCATTTTAAATTTCTTTCAGAATTATAGCAATTGAATTATGACTGAGACAATTAGTAAACTGGAGATACGCAGAATTTTCTCAGAGATTAACACTCTACTATGTCACCAGTAGCAATTTTGTTACCGGAAGCCCAGAATATATTCATTGCAAATTCTTACTTAAAATCAATCTATTACCACACTTGGTAAAACTTAAACTAAATCCAACCACACACAATAAAATAATACATAAGTATTTATTCAATGGGGACAAATCAAATATCTTATCCCACGTGTCCCCAAATGAAACACTTAGCAACCTAACAACTTAGGGAACTCAAGGAACAGCAGAAGTCTTGCCAAATCTGCTAAGCACACGTGTACCTTATTTACCTGAAATCACCATAAACTATAATGAGTATAAAACTCAGTAAGCATACTAGTTTTTCATATATCAAATACAAATACATATATGTACACAATGCATATGTATGATATGCTGTGATCAATCAAAATCATAATCTTATTAAATCACATGTCATATAAACGCTTACACATTCTTTCAAAATACATAATAGGAATACCATCACTCAACTACTACTTAGTAGGACTTACATATCACATAATGAGCCAAATGTCACTCGTAGGTGACATATCGTATGAAAGAAATAGTACAAGTGAGGCCTTTAAATTACACATATATAATGCTCATACCCGAAGGTAAAAGCCAAACCCTCACCCTGATCATCAGTGAGTCCTCTCACATGCACCAATACGCCACCACACGAATGTGATGACTCACTCTTTCTTTAGGTACCAATAGGATCCTCCCTACATACGGAACACATAACATATACCAATCTTGAAGGAAAGGCCACACATAAAGGCTCCACAAATCACATAAAATGCCTACTAAGTTAACAGTGAGTTCAAGTACTCTTAAAACACAAAATATTTCTCATGGACATATTACACTTCAAAAGCTTTCTTTATTAAACGCATCTTATTTTGAAAGCTCACTTTCAAAAATACATGTATGTCCATGCTCAATGTCAATGCTCACATTCATAAATATATATTCACATTTCATATCAAAGTATACTTTGACATAACATAAACATATTCTTAACCCCATTTGCAAAATCATACAAAACAATTACTATGTTTATTGTGATTTCAGTAAAAAGTCTAGTATACTTACCTTTTAACATTTTCAGCTACAAGGCTTAAATCTCCTTAACCTATCAATGGAGATTAATCCTTTCATAAGCCTCACAATTCACACAAAATACTTTAAATAGCTTACAAAATTATATACAATGCATTTATCACATCAAATTGGTCTAAATACTTAGTTTCTCAAAACCTGTCATTCTGACCACTTACACTTAACAAAAATTTTTAATACATCAAATGATGTCCAATTACTCCGAATCAGAATATATCATTCTTGACTTATATATCTTTCTTATATATGAATATTATATCAAAATTCCTACACAATTCATTCCATACATACCATCGAATCTAAACTACTAACCTGACAAGATCAAGATACTTACTGAACAGTATTCAATCTCCTAATTATATAAAATTATATACTAACTCAAAAATTATAAAACTACCACATAATTACTCTTAACACATATCTCAATCCATGATAAATATTTCACTTCCAAATCACTGCCAAAAGTATTTTAAAACTATGTTATTTCATAGTTTTAAAAATCTGTTAATCAAATACTGCAATGAGCTGATACACTTCAGAAAATCATAACACTTCAACCACATTGATCTAAATTCTTAATTCCGATTATATCATATTAGACATATAAACGTATCATATTCCACAAATTCGTAATTTTTGAAGATCATTTAGTAGGACAAAAATTATTTTTCACTGTATTATACTGTTCACATAGGAAATTTTCAGAATTTCAGAATCATTTTGGTAAATTCACAAAAAAATCAATTTCTGGAATTTTGAATCGATTCAAAGTCTCAGATGATCCTAAATATGTCTAATTTCATATACTAAAAATTCAAAACTAGAATCGAATTACAACAATTTATAAAATTCTTGGATCAAGAGACTATCAAGTAGAAATTCTACAATCCATCATGATTTATCAAACTATCTTATAGATCATCATCAATTCTCAAAATATCATATGAAATACACATCAAATCCTCAATTATACATATTTTCAGAAATCAAAACTTAAAGAAATTAACATAATTAACACCAATAAATTGAGAAATAGTTGTGATATACCTCTTAAAATCCAAAATTCCAATTTCTTCTTCTTTTTCTTCTCCTTCTTCTCTTTCTCTCCCCTCTTTTTCTCTCTTCTCTCTCTCTAAAAGAAGTAGCTCGACCAAAATGAGAGAATTAGGGTTTTAAAAGTGTATTTTTATACTAAGTGGCTAATTTTTGGTATTTATGAATTTATCTCCAAAACTTTTAAAGTATTACAATTTGGTCCCTAAAATAAATCTAAAGTCTTGCAATTAAACCCAATGCTAATAGTATGACTTTAACCTATACAAACACTACTAATAACAATATATAAATCAAGTATCACCAACATACAAATAAAATACGTATATTTATACATATATAAATACTTATTCTTACCAGTCGTGGATACTGGTTACTACACACAAGATATACGTGGTTCGGCCTATAAATGCTTATGTCTACGAAGAATTCATGATCCAACTTTTTTATTGACATAGATCACTAAGTATTTTCTTACATCATCAATGATCCCACAAGATCTCTTAGTGTCTCTCATAAAGGCCTATAAGTATTTACCTTGGCCTCTTAGTATCTCATTGTAAGATATTTTTACAAGGAATATAAGAATAGTCCGAGCATCTAACTCAAAAAAGATCTGTAATGTTTCTTTGTTCTCATAGAACAATTTCTACCCATACAAAAGATTCCACCCTAGTGCACATAACATTTAGCGTCTACATAACTTATCTATTCTCTCTTATGGTTTACATTTTGAAATCTTAGATGCTTCACTTCTTGTATTTAGAAAGGTTTATATAGTGAATAAAACACCCCTAGAAACCTTAAAACGTGTGTGACTCTTAGAGTCCACACATTTTAGAGGCCAAAACCTCCTCAAACATGTTAATCCAGATAAAAAATAGACTTCCTTGAACTTAGACGTCGTGGCGCCAAATGCGACCCGATCCAATGCAGCAGTGTTGGACCTTCTGTTCCCAGCGCTGCGGCCTGGGCAATAGTATGCCTGTTTTTGTCGCTTTTCTTCTTCTTCCAAGTCCCGTTTCACTTCTCCTGGTCAACATTAGTTTGATGAATGTTTAATATTAATATTAAAAATTTAAGTAAATTATGAATTCGAATAAATTTAAATTAAAGTGAATTCTCCTTAACTAAAAATAAATTCAAATTAAAGTGAATCTCTATAAATTAAAACGAAGAGATAAATTAATATTAGACTAAAAGTAAGTCCAAACCAAAGTGAATTCTCTAAATTAAAATAGAAAAATAAATCAATAAATTAATTAAAAATAAAGACATGGAGCTTGAACTTGTGACCTTGGCTTTGATATTATATTAGTTTATCATTTAACTCAAAAATTTAAACTGATAGGTGAAAGCTTAATATAATATTAAAAACAAGTCTTTAATACAGAAAAATGTTTGAAATGTTTACCCTCAACTTTTAACAAGTATAAGCATATTATTATAATTCACAAACATGGCATATTTTATGAGTCCTCTTATTTTTTATTGCATATTTTTTTTGTTATTTTTGTTGGAATTGGTGATTTAAAATTGTATTTCAGTATGATTTTGAATTAAACACTAATGAGGAGTTGACGTATAGTCAAGAACACGTTGGATGTACGAGAAAGAAACGGAAACAAAAAGATAGAAGTAAGAAAAGGCTCGAAAGCACAAGAGGAATCGTTTATAGATCTTGGCGCCACGACATTAGCCTCAGCAGAAAATCGGCATAGTGGCGTCACAGTGCTAACTTTCAGGGATTTCTATTTTAAGTGTGATTTAATTAGTTTAAGTATGTTTTTGATTTTCTTACACGTGAACTCTTATTTTAACAAAATTTATTATTTTTAAGAACAATTTAGAGCTTATAAAAATTCCTGTAAAGCCATTAGAGTTGCATGAAAAAAGCATAAAAAAGAATACTGAATAGAGAGTTTAATGAGTGCTTGAGCACTGAATGCACGAGCAAGTGTTATGAAGAGCACTTGAATGCTGAGTGCGCAAAGGAATACTATAAGATTGCTTGAGTACTGAGTATACAAGAAAGTATTGTATAGATCATTGGAGAGCTCGTCTATTTTTGTATTCCTTGTAATCTTGAGAAGAATTTTGTGAAATTGAGTGATTTATTGGTAATCACTATTAATAAAAAAAAGTTAGGATCTCGTAATTCATCGTGAACGTAAGCAAATCATTGAACTACATAAATTCTTGTGTTTTGTGTGTGATTGTTTATCTATACTATATGTGTAATCTTTTTATTCTCTTTTATTTGTGAGTAAAGTCTTTTGTGTGCGCTAGGGTTTTAAGGTGCTAAATTACCAATAAATAGTATTAGAGCAGCCCCCAATAATTTTTTTTTTCTATGAATGAAAAAAATAGGATTTTGAGTTTAAAAAAAGCAACTTTAAACAATTTTTATGATATAATATGTAATTATAAGAGTTAACTTAGAAGTCAAAACAATTTACAAATGGATCTTAGACTAAGGGTACAAACTCTAACTAAGTGGCTCACAAAATATTACTTAAGGGGCAAAAGACTTAAACGAGTTTATTGTATTTAATGAAATTTATATGAACACAATATCTTTTTGTTTTAAAACATTGGGCATGAAACGATTGTAGAGTTAAAGCCAAGATGTAAGTTTTTCAACCAATAAAATATTTTATCTTTGACGATTGATCGTACGTCGCATTTTCTTAGCAAACTCTTTAAACTGTCTTTAGGTAATAAGGGTATCTTAATCACTTAGACCATTTGGTGACTTTAAGGTATTGCCCTCAACATGTTTAAGGAACTTCTGTATTAGTCCTTCTAAATTCTCAGCAACTTTTTTTATGAGTATATTTCTAGTCAATGAATCAGTTTCTCTTGGCATCTTAGACATGATGAAGGGCTTCAACAAGTTCTAAGTTAGTTAGATTTAGTAAAGCATTCAAGGTAGGCTCTTTTTGGCTATTCCCATGGCGACGCCATATGGTTAAGGCTAAAAATAATCAGGCCCACCTAGGTTGTCTCAAATAGTAAGGAAGTTTGTTGAGTAAGAGGAGAATCAAATTGTTGGGCTTGATGATGCTAAGAGTTAGGCTTGGACTAGATGTTAGGCATTATGCGAATTAGAACTTAGTAGGGAACTTGCTAAGGACTGAATGATATGAGGTTGCACAATATGGCCTTGCAAACCCATAAAACACAATGTTAGGGTAGGCATTGGCAGGGAGGCCGGCGACGGCCCTTCAATACTCAAGTGAGACAACGACTCAATAGTAAAGATGTTTCTTAGGATTTTTCCCTAGAGAAAATTTGGAGAAGACAAAGAAAATGGTTCTTACTAGAATTTATTGTTCTTAGTTCAAAAATTTGTCTAACTCGAATTTAAAATTAGAGATAAGTTTTGAACATGAAAAGAGTTGGCTTAGAGAATTCTTGAACATAAAGAGAGTTCGCTTGGAGAATTCCCTTCAAAAACGATATGCGGCTGCACACGATTAGAGAACACCCTATTCTAGAGGGGCATTTTAGGGAAATAACATAATTGAGGGCTCTTGGATAATTGTACCCCCTAAAACTTGAAGTATAGAATATCATAGTATTAGCTATTTTTTAGAAGAATCATCATTGGGATCAGGTGGGTTTTAAGTGCTATCTTATAAGCTCCAACAAGTTCAATGCTGATCTGCCTCATCCATCCCAAACAAACTTCATCTATCAGTAAGGGAACAAAGCTCTATCACATGCTAACATAAAGACTTAGTAATGTTCTTCTTGGAATTTATACCCCCAAGATCTTATCCTTCTGTCTATTTGTTATATAATGTAGTCTCTAACTAGGCATCTAGTAGGCCTATAATAATTTGAAAAGCAACTAGTCTTTATTGATGTGTACATCAATTATAAGACTCGATGATAACGTGACAGGTGATTTAACTATGCTAATTGGCTATGGCACTGAGTAGTGATGTCGAATTTCAAATGAGTTCCATCTAACATATCCTTAGGTCAAATGATGAAGGCTAATAAAGCCTGCATTAAGATTTCATTTAAGTCATAAAAAAAGGCAATCAATCAAAATCTATAAAAAAAATGAAAATAATAAATCTTTAGACCCAACTTAAATTTAGTGGTTTGATCTTAAATTGAGCTGAGTGATCTTCTAAAAAAGTTAGGCTTAAAAACCTCCTGATAGCTCAGGTATCAGCATAATTTCCTACATCAATAATAATAAAATAAAAGCTTTGTCATGATGAATGAAGTTTAATAAGTTCGTTAAAAACGATGAGTTGCAAAATTTGTTCAGTATTTTGGTAATTTAACCTACTAACGCGTGGTAGTGCATGTTAAGAAAGACCTTTATCGTCGAAATTCTTCAAAGGTACAAGAATTTCATAGAATTGTAACTTAAAGCAGATTTATGAACGCAGTTCTTGATGCATCTAATGCGGCTCGATTATTTATTATTTATTTGTGAGAAAGAGTTTTAATCGTACATATGACTTGGTTTTAAGATGATAAAACTTTCTATTATGTGGTAGCATTTTTGGATTTAAGCTTGGATAATCTTAATTAGGTTACTAATTAAAGTGTAGTTCTGGATGCTGTTAGAATGGTTAAAGCATAGATTTTATTTTCCCTTTAAATCTCTCTTTAGTTTCCAACATTTTTTCTCCGACTAAATAATTCTACAAAACAATAAAAAGTTACTTTTGATAACTAAATGATCAAGGGAATGTTATAAGAACAAGTTCTTTAATTAAAATTATTATATTGGCATCGCTTTTTGAAAATTAGGCTCAAATTTTTTTTATGGTTAGAGAAATGTTACAAAAATTAACAATAAAAAAAAAGTAAGTAATAATAGTAATAAAATAAAATTTTTTTTTTTGCTACAAACTTGTGAGTTTAACCCTACCAAACTCATATCATGAAATTTGGGTAATGGGTTAAGTTAGAAGTAATCCACCCCATTGGGAGTTGTGGTCAAATAAAATCTAACAAATCCAACCTAGATTTCGTATACAACAGAATCTGAGAGTCAAAAGAATATTTTTTTTTTGTCATAGAAACACTCTAATCATTCATATAATATAAGATAATGACATCACCTTTATAGTTGCTTATAAATAGGTCAAATGGACCTAAATTAAATATTCAAATTTTAACAAACACATTTTTTTAATTAAATCCCTCTTCAATTTCTGTCACTTTCTTTTTAATAAATGTTTAGAAAGGTTCTAGAAGATCATGACGTGGTAAAACCTTATTTGCATGCAATAGTTCTCATGTTGATGTGGCAAGCTGTATGAAAATATGACTTGAGCCCGAAAAATATATCTCAGCTTTTTTACTCTTATGAGTTTGAGAGTAAAGCCTACTAAATTTTTGAAGAGTTTTTAGAGTCCAAAAAATTTGATGTTACAAATTTGTGCTGATTATCTCGAGAAAAAGGAAATTTTTTTAATAATCTTGATCTCAAACTATGAAAGGGGTGGGAACTAGACTTGCACAATAAATAATGAAGAAATATTTGACTTAAAAGATGATATAGGTATGTGTTTGGGTAATCCAAATTGATAAAGAACATTTCTTATGTGAGGAAAGTCTAGGGTTTTAGGCCGTAAAAACTATAGTTTGGACAGTTAGAAGAAACACGCGTCTTGAACCTTGTGCCTACAGATTAACTGTAGTAACTACTTATCCAACGCTGAAAAGAATAAATATTTATATATATGTATAATATTTATATTTTATTTGTATATGGATGATACTTAATCTATGCATTGTTATTAGTATTGTTTGTATAGATTAAAGACTAACTATTAGTATTGGGTTTATTTGACTTTAGATTTATTTTAGAGACCAAATTGTAATATTTTAAAAGTTTTGGGGGTTAATTTGTAAATACTAAAAATTAGCCTCTTAGTATAAAATACACATTTTAAACCATAATTTATTCATTTCTGGGTCAAGCCACCCCTTTAGAGAGAGAAAAGAGAGATATAGAGGGGAGAGAAAGAGAAGAAGAAATTAGAATTTTGAGTTTTAAGAAGTATATCATAACTATTTCTCAATTTATTGGTGTTAATTAAGTTAATTTCTTTAAGTTTTAATTTCTTAAAATATGTACAATTGAGGACTTGATGTGAATTTTGTAAGAAATATTGAGAATTGATGATGATTATGTAAATAACTTGATAAATCATGATGAATTGCAGAATTTCTACTTGATAGTCTCTTGATCCGGAAATTTTATAAATTGTTGTGCTTCGATTCTGGTTTTTTTTTTTTGATAATATGAAACTAGACATGTCTAGAATCATTTGAGACTTTGAATCGATTGAAAATTTCAGAAATTAAATTTTTAGTGAATTTATAAAAATAACCCTGAAATTCTGAAAATTTTCTATGTTAACAGTATGCTAAAATGGTGAACAATTTTCGGTCTATTATATGATCTTAAAAAATTACTAAGTTTTGGAATATGATTATTTTACATGTCTACTATGATATATTCAAAATTGAGAATTTAGATCAATGTGGTTAAATTTTTATGAGTTTCTAAAGTGTATCAGCTCATTGTAGTATTTGATTAACAGATTTTTAAAGCTATGAAATAAAATAGTTTTAAAATACTTTTGGCAGGGATTTTGAAATAAAATATTTATCATGAATTGAGATATGTTTCAAGAGGAATTCTGTGATATTTTATAATTTTTGAGTTAGTATATGATTTTATAATATTGAGATACTAAATACTGTTCTGTAAATATCTTGATCCTACCAGGATAATAGTTTGGATTTGATGGTGTTTATGAAATAGATTGTGTATGAATTATGATATAATATTCATACATAAGAAGGATATATGAGTTAAGAAAGATATATTCTGATTTTGGAGCAATTGGACATCATTTGATGTATAAGAAAATTTTGTTAAGTATAAATGGTCAGAATGACAAATTTTGAGAAACCAAGTAATTAGACCAATTCGATGTGATAAGTGCAATATGTGTAATTTTGTAAGCTATTTAAAGCATTTTGTGTGAATGTTGAGACTTATAAAAATTAATCTCCATTGATTGGTTAAGGAGAATTAAGCCTTGTACCCGAAAATGCTAAGAGGTAAATGACACGTCCAGAATATAGGAGTTATTCCCAAGTGCAGGATTATCGAAGTAGTAAATAACCCGATGAGAACGGGGTCGATCCACAGGGAAGTAGAATTAAAATTACAAATTATAAACACTTTAAAGATAATTAATGCAGTATAAGATGTTTGTAAATATTATTTCAATTAACTAATTCAAATAAAAAGTTAAGATTATGGGGATTCACTCTTGGCATAAGAAGTAAGAATATATTTAACTTTTTTTTTTATAACTCAATTGGAATCCTCATACAAAGGAGGTTCCAACCAGAAAATATAGAAATTAAAGTTCATCATCATTTATATATTGATTAGTATTTATTTCTTTCAATTATTATACACTAAATCTTATAAATGGGTTCAAGTATTTATTATGTCAATCTTTATATTTGTCTACAATAAATCAAGACTCCCACTTTACAAGAAAGGTTATATACACCAAATCTTGTAAATGGTTTCAAGAATTTATTGTGCCAAGTATTAAGTTTTTCAATAATAAATCAAGAATCACCACTTTAGAAGAAAGGGTATTAATTCTACAAACAAAATAAATACATCATATATAAATTTGCATAATTTAAAAATGAAGCATTAAATTTATGAATAAATATTAAACATATCTTATTACCTTGCCAAGAGCTTCACCCTTTCACCTTAGCTTAAAGAAAATTATTTGGACATAATAAAACTAAAGAAAAAGAAAATAAATGGAAGAAGAAATAACATGATTTAATAGTAAACAAGAGAAATAAATTTACAAAGAAATGGATACAAAGGACAAGTATTTTGAACTAAATTCTAACTTTCTAATTACATCCTTTAGGCATAAACAAGCCACCTATTTATATAAAAACATGGATAAATCGAGACAAATTTGGAGGGAACCACTTGATTGATGAAAGTCAAGAATGGTGGCAAAATAATTTGCATTGATTATCACTAGAGCACCCATTTGATTATCCAATTTGGAATTGATGTAATTCGAATTAGCTGTCACTCAAAACATCAAAGTTGTAGATAAGTCTCTTATATTTTTAAATTGAGTGATCTCATACGTATTAGATATGTATTTCTATAGTTATGGGTCAAATACCGATGACTATTCAAACTGGGCCTGTACTGCAGATCAATTCTGTTCTAGGCCATTTTTCACCCTCTAAACCCTCGAATTTCAAATGCTTTGTGAAATACAATATGTTATCCCATTGAGTCATCTCTTTACAGGATTAAGAATCACCTCCATTGGATCTTTAGGTAGAAAGTTGTGCCCATTTTACCGAACCTGCCACAAAACAGTTAAAAGATAATTAAGTACAATATTGTAAACATACTTAAGTTAAGAAAATTAAATACACTAGTAATACAAAGCAATCATGTAAAACTCTTATTAAATGTGTAATTTCAAGTGTTCATCAGTAAGTATTCTAGACTTTTACTGAAATCACAATAAACATAGTAATTGTTTATGTATGATTTTGTAAATGTGCTTAGAAATATATTTATGTTATACCAAAGTATATTTGATATGAAATGTGAAAAACATATGTTTATGAACGTGAGCATTGACATTGAGCATGGACATACACGTCTTTATGAAAGAGAGCTTTCAAAATGAAATGTGTTTAACAAAGAAAGCTTTTAAAGTGAAAAATGTCCATGAGATACATTTTGTGTTTTAAGGATGCTTGAACTCATTATTTACTTAGTAGGCACTTTATGTGATTTGTGAAGCCTTTATGTGTGGCCTTTTCTTCGGGATTAGTATATACTATGTGTTCCATACGTATGGGGGATCCTATTGGTACATAAAAGAAGAGTGAGTCATCACATTCGTGTGGTGGCGTATTGGTGCATGTGAGAAGACTCACCAATGATCAGGGTGAGGATTTGGCTTTTACCTTCGAGCATGAGCGTTACATAAATGTAATTTAAACTTTACTTATACTATTCCTCTCATACGATATGTCACCGATATGTGACATTTGACTCATTAAGTGATATGTGATATGCAAGTCCTACTAAGTAGTAGTTAAGTGATGGTATTCCTATTATATATTTTGAAAGAATGTATAAGTGCTTACTTGACATGTGATTTGATAAGATTATGATTTTAATTTATCACGACAGATCATACATATGCATTATGTATATATATGTATTTGTATTTTAATATATGAAAAACTAATATGCTTATTGAGTTTTATACTCATTATAGTTTATAGTGATTTCAGGTAAATAAGATACATGTGTATTTAGCGTATTTGGTAAGGCTTCTACTGTCCCTTGGGTTCCCTAAGTTGCCAGGTTGCTGAGTGTTTTATTTTTGGACACGTAGTTTAAGATATTTGATTTGTTCCTATTGACTAAATACTTATGTATTATTTTATTAGGTGTAGTTGTATTTGGTTTATATTTCACCAAGTGTGATTATGGGCTGATCTTTGTGTTGAGCTTATTAGCAACCTACTAAGGATTCTTATGTAGAATTCAAATTTGAAATTTTATACAATACTTAATTATGAGTGCACATTATTGAATGAGTGTAAATTATGTCATGTGTCAGATCTTTTGAGTTTAGGGCGTGACATTAACAACGAATTTGTATGGATGTAAACCTCTTAAACTGATGTAGAGTTATTTCTTTAATTGGTATTCTTATGTCAAGGAGTATTGTGTTGTGTTTGCTAAGGGTCAATTAGGGCAAAACTAGGGTTGTGTTCTTTAGGGTTTTAAATCATAATCTTTAGTGAAAGAAAAGGCTTTGTTTCAGATATTTTATGGTATTTGAATGACCAAAAGAGATGCAATAATGATCAAAGACAAGTTATGGCTAGTAATGGATGATGCACGATTTAGAATAATGCTCAATGATGGTTTTTATTTTTTTACGTGTAATGCAATATTTTTTATATGGATAGGATTTGTATTAGGTCAAAACATTTTATTTAACCTTTATCCTCATAAAATCTTACTTATTTAATGAATTGTAATTCTATTAAAAAGAAAAAAAAACAAATTTGTTGAATAAAAGGTAAGATATCGATTTTATTCTAAATAAAATACTATTAAATGATTTAATTACCAATAATAAAATTATCATTTTCATCAATTTTAGAATGATTCTAAGGTAATAAGATATTATTGAGTTCATGTTTCTCCATTAGCCTTACTAATATAAGCTTATTCTTATTTTGGGCTAAGTACTCCTCAAATAGAACATAATCGAGAAGACCACATCTTTGTACCTTAATTACTTAGTGCAACCCTATATCTACCAAACCAAGATCCATAGGTCGAGCCCCGTAAGGTGACTTAAGATCATGAGACTTAGCTTATTATACGTAACTAAATATGCATGTGGGTTTGGACTTAGGTCTTTGTAGATTTTTCTATAGCAACACCAAATAATTTAAGGAAAACTAGATATACAGCCATTTCAAAATTTCTCTTGTAAGTAATCAAAAGTGCTCAAAATAATTTTACCATAAGCAAAATGCCCCTTCTTCTTTTGTTTAACATGCCCTCGTTTTCTTGATCCTTGGCTACCACGACCTACTAGTTTCCAATGAATTACTCTAAGCTTTGGAAGAGATTATTACAGAGTTTCGGATGCTATTATGCCAAGCAATGCATGGAATATTGAGTTGCTTCATTCATTATTATGGGAAGTGGATATCAATATGGTTGTCTATCCCTGTGGGTGAATTCGGTGGGCAAGATAAAGTTTCATGGCATTTTTCTTCCTTGGGCGCGTATTTGGTAAGGACTAGTTATCTACTTGACAGAATGATGGTGGCTCATAATGAAAACTTCAGCGGGAATCATTTACTTCAATCTTGGTGGAAGTTATTGTGGAAGCTGAAAATCCCACCGAAAGTAAATATTTTCACTTGGAGGGCTGTTCTTAATCTGTTGCCTACAAATTAAATGCAAATTTGGCGTGGCGGGATATTAAGGTTAGATGTGGAGAAGGGGAAGAAACAATTCTTCATGCCCTATTCAAATGAATTTTTTCCAAGCAGGTCTGGGATCTAAGTGTGTTTGCAAATTCTATGAATAATTTACACATCACAGGGATCGTTTAGCAGTTAGCTCAACAGACAAATGATTCATTTTATTTGGAGGAAATAGAGTGTTTATGCATGATCCTTTGGGATATTGGAATGCTAGAAACAGATGTGTTTTCCAGAATGCCAAACCTGATCCAAGGGGAGTGATTGAATCAGTTGGGTTCATCCTTTATGAATTTCATAAGGCAAAAGCTGCATCATCAGTTCAGAAGTTTGCTCCTAGTTTGCTTCGGAATTCAGATTGAATGGATGACAATTCGATGCAAAATGGCTTGAGATAGATTTATCATACACCTGAGAAGCCAAGTAAATGGATTCCTCCAGATCCGCATCAATTAAAAGGTAACTTCGATGCGGCAATTGATGAAGCCATAATGAAGATTGGTCTTAGTCTGGTGGTTCGAGACAGTGAAGGCTTCAGTTGGTTTGCCATGTCAAAATCAATATTTGGTAATTTCTCTTCATTAACAACTGAGCGTTTGACAGTTTTTTGTGGAATAAAGGCAGCCATTAATAATAACATCACAATTAATTGATAGGAAGAATGTTTCTTGTGGTTTCGTTAGAAGGGATGGGAACAAAGTGACTCATTTTTTAGCCAAATATGCTGTAATTCATCCTGTTGATAAGGTGTGGTGTCATTCCATGCCTCGCTTTATGAATCGTTGTGTCCATCATAATTACCTTATTCAGTAAAATTTACATTCTTCTCTCAAAATAAAAAATAAATAAATAGTGCAGCTACTCAAAATGAATGTTTCTCTCTTTGCTAAGTCTGGTCTCTCGAAATTGGCAATTACAACTGTTAAAAAATTGATGATTCAACAATTTTGGTTGGACAAAAATTGAGATGAATACCAAAGTGAAGAATCACAAGAAGTTTAGAACATGTGGAACACGTATGAAAAAGTCTAGGACGTGTGGGATACAAAAGGAGAAGCGAAACGAGACTCAAAGACTCGAAGGAAGTAAGAAAACGTGAGATAGGGGCTGTCAGGGCTGAGCGCCACGGCGCGATAATGCCCAGCTCCGCGGCGATCAGGGATGAGCGCCGCGGCGCCAGACGCGTCAGAAGTCCGTTTTGGTTCGGGATTTTAAGTTTTGGAAAGTTTTGAACTTGCAAAACAAGTGGACTCTTACTTCAACAAGGAATAGGGTTAGTAGGCACGAAATACACTTTATATAAACACTTGTAAACCATTGATTTCAGATTAAGTATTGAGAGAGACTCTAAGAGAGAGAAAGAACTGGGTAGACACTAAGTGCTTGTATGCGCTAGGGTGGAACCGTTGTTTGGGTGATCATTGTTCGTGGTAGAGTAAGGGTTCACTAAACGTTTAAGTCCTTTTGAGAGTTCTTCATTGAATTTTTCTTATAAAATCTCTAGGGAGTTATAATAAGATAGGTTATGATTCTTGGATCCACCGTGGACGTAGGCAATTAACCGAACCACGTAAGATTGTGTTGTACTCTTTTATTTTCTACTTTGAATTCTTATTACTTTTACTTGATTAACAGGTTATTCTACTGTACAAAAAAATTAGGGTTCTAAATTAAATTTTGAATTCTTCACTTTAATATAATTTCGAACAGAAAAAATGACATTTCCCCTCTCAACAACAACAATAACAACAATATATCAAATTCAGTCGCAATTCTATTAATTCTTATACCTTTAAATATTTTCGATGGCAAGGGTCTTTCCTGACATGCAATAGTAATAGCACCCCCTAAAGGTCCAATTAACCCAAAAAAAAAAAAACGTCTTTTTCTTTTTAAAATTTGGCACTTACTGATTTTAACAAACTTGTAATATAAAACTTCAATCATCACAGCATAATTTTTTATTAATACTATTCCTGGTTTTTGTAGCATTTCATTATCCATTATAAGAGAGATATTGAGCCCAATTTTCAGAAAGTGCTACAGTGCAATTGTATTGACCGAAACACAACGTTATTGTGATCAACAGTAAGTCTTAATAATGCATTATTTTGCCATTTATTCTTAACAATTAAAACTAAACTAAACCTTGTAAGTCTTGATAATGCATTATTTTTCCATTAATTCTTAACAATAAAAACTAACTAACACGTTGTTTTTTGAAGATGACCAAAAAGTTCACAATGTGTTAGCACAACAGACATTAATTCTTTGTCAGTTAGCCATGAACAAGAATCCGAGCTGCCTTTTACAGCTAAAATTGGCAATTCCAAAACAAACCCAAACAACTTCAAAACTAATAAGATAGGTATAAAAAAGGCCCCCCGTATACAGTCCATTAATCGCTCACAAAAACGTTTAAAAAAATCAGCAGAGATTAAGAGTAGTAATTGAGAATTAAGAGATCATTCGGTGCTAAATAAGATGGCTTACAACAAAAGTGCTTCTGGGTTGCTCATAGTTTGTTGCATTGTTTCAGCACTGGTTGTGAGCAAGGAGGTGCATGTGGTATCCGGATATGAAACTGAATGCGACGACTTTTGTGGAGATGATTCTATCTGCCGTCATGAATGCTGCAACGATGCTGGTGCTAATTTTTGCCCGGATTACCCTGCCACAGCTAGTATGCTTCTTCATTTCTCTGCAGTTCTTCCCATTCATTATTCGATTTTAACTTCCCTCATGCTTAAGCACATCTATAAAATCTTTTTTATAACTTGTTTAATTTTGCAAAATGGGTTACATATGCAATGACTCCTGAAATTTATTTTTATTTTTTTGGTTGATGCCATATATAGAATTCGTTGTACCGACACCAAATCCCAAATTTCTGGCAGCTGATCCCGGAACTTCGCCGGCAACATCAAGTCGAAAAATCAAAGATCAAGTGAACTAAAGTTTGCTATATGTATGTTCGCCAACAAAGATATGTGGAAGAAGAAGAAGAAGGATATGTATATTTAATTAATAAGGAAAGATAGATAATAAGCCAAGAAAGCAATTCAACATCCAGCAAGTCCATTTGTATTACCATATTTGATTATTCATACCCTTTGATTATATTTTTCTTTCCATGTAAAAGCTATTATTTTATTTGCCTATATATTAATGTGTACAATTTTTTATGAAAAAATACAAACCTAACTTTTTCAAGTACTTAAGTATTCTTCATTATCTGTCAAACATAATTCTATCTCGCCAGATATACAACCTGTTAGTGAGCTACAAATGGGTGTAATGAATAAAGTGTAAGATTATGTCCTCTAATAAATTGGATGAATAAGAAATGCTAAATTTTAACATTGAATGTAAATCTCATCTATTCATTTAATTATTTAATAAACATACCAAATTAAATGTTTATTTGATATATAAATTAGTCATCTCCCTTCTCATTGAAATAATTGAAGAGTTAAATTGTAAAATCAAATTATTCCCTCTTTTAATAAGAAAGATTTTCATTACGAAATGAAAAGATTAATAGTAAATGAGATATAAATAAGTATATTTATTTTGCATATAATGAGATAATAACTAAGAAGATCAATGGGCATTTTATTAATAAATGTTGTTGTTCACTGCCCTGCCTTGTTAATGTCAATCATTATTCAACCAACCATTTTGAGTCAAATGGAATATTGACTAGTGACTAATGGCAAATGGTGGCCGACAACGATAGTGGTCAATGGCTTCTGTAACGGTTAAGGTTCTGTTATTTTTTATTTTTGTATTTTTTTTGTTTTGGCTTTATTCTGATAAAATTATCGTAGCACAATAGTAAGTGGGGATGGCAAGACTTAGGTTTGGATTCGGATTTTACTTGGATTTTTTTTGTCCCGGGCTAAATTCAAATAATCTAGCCTAGATTTAAACCCATTTTTTGAATTTTTTATTTTTTTAGATTAAATTTAAACTTTTGAAGTATTTATTTTATAAATTAATTGTTAGATTCATATATATTAAAGATTAAAAATTTTAAGAACTAAGTAGAACTTTTCTTCTAAAAAAAAAAGACAAAGCTGAGTTTTGGGGCTGGGTTTGTCATATTCGAATTACCTCAAAAAAAAAAAACTCAGGCCCGAAAATTAAAAAAAAAAAACCTTAATTTTTTGGATTTTTTCAAATCCAGGCTAAATTGTCAGTCCTAGTGGTGAGTACTCTTACTGTCATGCAGGTGACGAAGGTTCAATCCCTAACAATGACGTTTTTAAAATTATTAAAATATAGTCTTGATGACATTATGTTAATAAATTTGCAGTCTATAAAGATATTATTAATTTGATTTAAAGAATTTACAATTAATTTAATATAAAAAAATAAAAAATGTAGGAATAATTCAAATGGTTAAAATGTAATTGTGTGGCCTTTAACAACAAGGTTGGAGGTTCAAGTTTTTTTATAGCATTTAATTGAATTTTGAATTTGTTTTAGATAGAAAGTGAGCATAATCGTACTTTCACTAATTTATATTTTTTCCGTTAAAATAGACAAAGATCATTACATGACAGGGGTCTCGATAGGATTTTTAAAATATTAAGATTTACATATCTCTTTTCTAAAATCTTAAGGGTTTTAATGTCTTTTTCCCATTAGATAAATAATAAAAAATAAATAACTATTACCTCTTTTAGAGTAGAGGTTAAGCACCACCCTTGCTGAAATTATCTAGGAGGTTGTTTGACTTTAATGTAACTTCATAGAGATATGGGGTATTTTTCAAAAAAGCTACAATTATTTTCTATGATAATAGAGTGTTATTTGAAATTTTCACAATAATTTCTTTTATTAGTTTATCACTTAACTTAAAAGGTTAATATGATAGGTGAAGGCTCAATTAATATTAAAAATAAATCTTTAACAGTCTCCTTCACATAAAATGTAGATCCTAATAGGCCTAAAATTTAGCCTGAACTAGAGTGAATTTTCCGTCTCGTAAACTGAAAACTAAGAAATTAAGTGAAAATAAATATATGAGAGTTCGAACTCAAGACCTTGACTCTAATACTATATTAGTTTACCGTTCAACCTAAAAACTTAATATAATAAGTGAATACCTAATATTAATATTAAAGACAAGTCTTAAACATCTTTACGAGCTTTTAACAAACTTATAAACTTCAATACATCAAAGCTTTTATTTTTTTTTATTACTATTGCTTACTTTTTTTTTCTTTTTCTTTTTCTTTTTCTTTTTCTTTTTTGTAACCTTTTTCTAACCATTATAAGAAAGAAATTAAGCCTATAATTTTCAAGAAGTGATGCCAATGCAATAGTTTTTGACTAACTTGTTCTTATAACATCACTTTGATCGCTGAGGTTGCTGATACTAACTTTTATTATTTTCTTGAATTATTTGGTTATAGAGAAAGTGAGAGAGAATGAAAATAGATTTAAGAAGAAAAATGTGTATATATGTTTGTTAAAAATTTGGATCTTTACAATTAGTTCTATTTGACTTATTTTTTTATTAAGGAAAAGCCATTGTCTTATATTATAAATTATATGAATGACTAAAGTGCTTTTATAACCAAAAAAAAAAAAAGCTATTTACTTCACTGGCTTGACCATAAATTACCACTTAATTAGTGCTTAGATATTCTCTAAGCATTACAAACCTATGCTCTTGATGTCACCATTAAGTTTTAGAGATAGAAACTAAACAAAACCTCGTATTTTGAAAAGGACAACAAGCTTTAAAATCTCTAAACAGAACAGAAATATTCTATATTCTTCCTAAGTTAAACTTTTGAACTAGACTCCAGCCTTTTACAACTAAAATTAGCTGTTTTTTTGACAAACCCTAAACAACTCTAACTAATACATGGAACATGTATATATAAAAGGCCTCCCCCTATTAGGCCATCGATCACATACAAAAGCAAAGATAGTTAAATAGAGTTTAAGAAATATTGAAAATTAAGAGAGCTTAATATTCAAAGCTAAATTATAAGATGGCCTATAACAAAAGTGCTTATTGGTTGTTGCTAGTTTGTTGCATTGTTGCAGTTTTGGTTGTGAGCAATGAGTTACATGTGGCACAAGCCACGTCAGAATCTAACGCTAAGTGTCGTGAGACTTGTCCAAATGATCGTGAATGTCTTTACTATTAGATTTTTCAATGTGTTATTTGTCATGTGTCATGAACTTAATTCTTCAACCCGTGCGACCTTAAACACTTATTAGTGCTAAGCAGCCTAAGAACAAAATAATCAAGAAAGAGATAAAGAAGACAAATACAAAGTGTTTGAGAAAATATTCTTATATTAATCATAAAAAGAATTACAAACTAAGAGCTGTCTTACTCCAAATGATGGCTCACCTATTTATAGCAAAAGTTATGTATAATGGACGGCTAAAATTAAAAGCATCTAACGGTTTAAAATAAAAGTCACCTACCATAAGTAATATTTTAAATGAATATTTCTATTTTAAAATTCTCTATCAACTATTACTTACAAGTGGGTAATATTCCAAAAGAATATTTTTATTCTAAAAGACTCTACCAACTACTACTTATAAGTGGGCTTGGCCCATAAATACCACAAACTCAAATGGGCTCATAAATACTCTATCAACTACTACTTACAAATGGGTAATATTTCAAAAGAATATTTTTATTCTAAAATACTCTACCAACTATTACTTATAAGTGGGCTTGGCCCATAAATATCACAAACTCAAATGGACCTTCTAGAAAGTGTGATTTATAAAATGTTTCAATAGCCCAAGTAATTTTAAAGGGTTTTGACGTGCACCAAAAATTTAATAAATTATTTGAGAACATTTAAAACGTGACACATGGCAATGCTAATATGTTTCTTCGTTTTGCAATTCTTCTCTTTCACTATTTCAAATTTTCCTCATAGCTAAGTGAAAACTCGTAACTTCTTGGTTTAATATGTCAAAGACTAGTAAAATTATTTCGGGTTAACATTAATTATATTGTAAAAGTAAAATGTATTATATATATATATATAACTTTTTCAAGACAATTTAAATGTTTTTTATATTAATATATGAAGAATGGTATTATTTCAAAAATAATCATCTGCAAACAAATAGTTTTGTGTTTTGCAAAATGAGTTTCATATGTAATGACTCTTAACAATTTTTTTTTTTAATTTCTTGTTGATGCAATAGAAGCTGATTCACTGAGACCGAAACCCAAATTTCCGGCGGCTGATCCAGGAACATCGCCGGCAATATCGAGTCGCAAAATCAAAGTTTAAGTAAACTAAAGCTTGTTACATATATGTTTTCCAATAAAGATATGCAGAATAGGCTAAGAAGAAAAAATATGTACAATATTTAATGGCCAACCATTCTATCCCCTTGTATAACTTCGTTAGCTACATTTGGGTGCGTAATAAATAAAGTTCCATGCTACTTTTGGCCATGCCAGTAGCATGCCTTCTAATTACTTAATAAACTATTTTATATTACAAGTTTAGTGTCACCATCAATGATAATAATAAATTACAAGCTTAAAAGAAAGCTTCTTGTTTCGTTTCTAATTAGAATTCAACATGGAGTTTAATTAGCTCTATTTATAATTTAATATTAAAAAAAACAAACATACGCACTACGAAAATATTTTGCTGTTAGAAGTCTTAAAAAAAAAAACGAGTATTTGTCTATGTTAGGAAATAGCTTAAGCTCTCAAATTTGATACTATTTAGCCATTAATCTCGACCTTGACTCTAATATCAATAAACGAGCTCTCACAAAAGAGATCTATCAGTACTCTCTAGCATACTCAGCGCTCTCATGACATTCTTCCGTGCACCTAATGCTTTAGAGCTGCTTAAGCTCTCTATTCTCTCTCGTGTTAATGCACTGATACTCTAACGAGTTTAAAATTGTTAATATATGCACCAAACCATTTTTAGAAACTCTATTTTTTATTGGAACAGGAGTCCAAGTAAAAGAAAAGTCTAAAACTTATTTAAACACGTGAAATATTCAAAACCTCGACTTTTTCAAAAGTGAGTGTCACAGCACCGGAGCGATCCTAAAATGGCGCCAAGACCTGGACAAGTTCTACTCATGCACCTTGTCGCCCTCCTCATTTCTGGCTCTCCATTTTTGTCACTTTCTTGTACATTCAACACGTACTCAACTTTATATCGACTCCTCAATATTGATTTTCAACTTAAAATCAAATTCAAACTTCATTTTAAATCACCAAAATTTCAACTGTCTTACATGGTAAAACTAGTTGTTATATCAAGGTAAATTTTCAATACTTCATTGTAGGTTTTTTTTTTCTATAATGTTGACAACTTTCTATTTAAATGATGAATTTCCTATTTTTAAGGGTATTTTTTTACTAAATAATAGTAGTGTAAGACTTATAAAATTTGATACAAATTCATCAATTATTGACTACCATATATTTGTTAGTTTTTTATCTTTATTAATATAGTAATTATATAACACTAATCAACAATTGATATATCAATATCACATTAATGGAAAAATAAAATTTGTCTCTCAATTATATAAATATAATATTATATAATAATATATGATTTTTTGAGTTGAATATCAATATTTGATATGAGTGAGGCTATTTATCTGCACATTTATTTTCTCATAACGCCGTTTTTTGAACTATAAGAATTGACTTTGTACTTTGTACACTCTAAAATTCTAAAACTCAAATTATATCTTTTTTTAATTTTATTGCTTTTGCTCCCTAGACCGACCAGCCTCTCTTTCATCCTTCATCAGCTTCATTATTCTTCTCATTTATTTCCTTTCATAGAACCTCAACTCACTTTGCACGTTTAAGAAAATTTATTGATCCACATTTTGTGTCCTAGATTCTCATGTCGATCCCTGGTTGTAGAAGATTGAAATTTTTCGGCATTTCTTGTTTTATCTAAACCTTTTATACTAAATGACGTGGTGGTAAAACATTAAAAAATAAAATAAATAAAAGTTTTTGAATAATATTAGTTTTACTCATAAAAATGTTGTAACAACTCTAAATACTAAATAACTATTTTACACTAGTAAACACCTAACATGATCTAATGATTTTTTATAACCAGATTCCTCTATTTTAGCGAAATAAAACAGAGGTAAAATTAATGTTTAGTGAGTGAGATTTTTTATTCTCATTGAAACCCTTTAAAAAGAAATAAAAAATAAACCACTTAAACTAAAAAAAACTCATTGTTGCAAGTTCGAATATAACAACCAAAGGGCGTGAGTTATATGCCAAAGCATGTGAGTTATGTACATAAACGTCCTAAATCAAGACGCTTTCTTGAAAATAATTCAAGTACAAGGATTTGATAGTGTCATATACACTATTTTTGTCAAGCACAAACATCCATTTTTATAAATACGAACTTGTACATATATAGTCATTGCGATTCAGTATTAAATTGGTAGAATTAATGTACGATAAATTATGTACTCTTTAATTGAAAACTAAGGAATTCCTATTATTGCTGTTGAAAATTGGCTTATATGTTAAATTGAGCCAATCTCATATTGGTGGGAGATGACATTGAGGTGTTTTGGTAGGCCTATATAAAGTAAGGCCCTCCTTTGAGATTACGTGTACTTTTAAAAATATTTCTCTTCTCCCCCTCTACTTGTAGGATCTCTTTATGAGAACCTCATAGTTCAAAAATTTTACATTTAAGCTCTTAAAAGTTGTAAGAATTCAAATTTTCCCTTTATTTTTGGGCATTTGTAGTAATACCATATTATTTGGATAATTACAGTATTGACCCTACTACTTGGGTATTTACAATTTGACCCAATAGTTAGGGATTTTGTATTGTGGCCCAAAAACTTTGTAACTTTTCTTGAAGATAGTAGATTTGCTCTAGCGGCGCCCGAGGACGTAGGTAACATTACCGAAACTCGTTAAACTTGGTGTTCTTTCCTTTTTTGCATATTGTTGGATGTTTGGTTTCCTCGTTGTGGTATGACTAGCATTATTGATTGTCCGCATAACAATTGGTAATAGTGCTAATTGTTGTTTGAACGCTTCTTGGCGCAACAAGTGGTATCAGAGCCCCAGGTTTAGGACAGTGAGTGGCTATCTTCTATTAAGTACTTACTACTATTCTGGGTTGGTAAATTTTTGAATTGCTAGTTGTTGGATATAATTATTTGGTGGAGCTTGGTTATTTGTGATATTGTGTATCGAGCTCATTTGTGCGAGGTGGCTATGGCATCATCATCATCTACATCGATGAGGACAGTGACAGTGTCTAGTGCAAAAATAGATGTGGAAAATTTTGATGGTCGGAATAATTTTGGCTTATGGCAGAGTGAGGTGTTGGATGGATTGTGTCAGCAAGACTTAGATATAGTTCTGGAAGAAACAAAACCAAAAGATATCAAGGAGACAGACTGGGACAGGCTTAATATAAAAGCTTGTGGGTTGATTCGTTCTTGTCTGTGTAGAGAGCAAAAGTATCCGTTCATTAGAGAAAAGTCTGCCAATGCATTATGGAAGGCCCTGGAGAACAAGTATATGAAGAAAAGCAATGAGAACTGGTTGTATCTATTGAAAAGATTGTTTCGTCTTCAGTTGAGACAAGGTACGAGTATCAGTTCTCATATTGATGAATTTAATAAGTTAATTGCTGATTTATTAAATTTAGAGGAAACCTTCAAAGATGAAATAAAGGTTATGCTATTGATTGGTTCTCTTCCAGATGAATTAGATCATTTATGTATTACTCTCATTCATGGAAATGATAAATTGTCATTTGAAGAAGTTTGTTCTTCTTTGACAAACTATGAAATCCGTAAAAAGGATCAGAGAGAACATAGAGATGAGTCAATAGAAGCATTGACAGTGAGAGGGCGTAGCTAGACTAGAAAACTGAGAAAAAGGGGAAAATCTAAGTCGAGGGATAGAGTAAGAAAAGATAAGTGTGCCTTTTGTCGGGAGAAAGGACATTGGAAGAAAGATTGTCCAAAGTTGAAAAAGAAAGAAAAAGATATGTCTATTTCTGATGCATGTGTTGTTGAGAGCGTAAGCGATGATAGTTTGTCAGATTTTTGTTTAAGTGGTCATTCATCCACATCTCGTTCTGACGAATGGATTATGGATTCGGGTTGTACTTATCATATGTGTCCACATCGGGAATAGTTCTTTAATTTTGAAGAGCTTAATGGTGGAGTTGTGTATATGGGCAATAATGATAGTTGTCATACTGCTGGGATAGGTTCAATCCGGTTGAAAAATGATGATGGATCAACTAGAGTTTTGACAGAAGTTCGGTATATACCGAAGTTGAGGAAGAATCTCATCTCTTTGGGAGCCTTAGAATCTAAAGGTCTGTACTGTATCTATACGAGATGGAATTCTGAAGGTCACTTCAGGCGCTCTTGTGACATTGAAAGGCACTAGGAGGAACAACTTGTATTACTACAATGGTAGTACAGTGATTGGATCAGTGGCTATGGTTTCTGATAATGATGTAGATTCAAAGATCACTAGATTATGGCATATGCAGTTGGGGCATGCAGGTGAGAAAGCCTTATTCAGTTTAGTGAAAAGAGGCTTATTGAAAAGTGCGAAGACTTGCAAGCTAGAATTTTGTGAGCATTGTGTTCTGGGAAAGCAGAAGAGAGTGAAGTTTGGCACAGCTATTTATAATACTGAGGGTATTCTTGATTATGTTCACTCAGATGTATGGGGACCTTCTCAGACTACATCTATGGGAGGTTTGCGCTACTATGTTACTTTTGTTGATGACTTTTCCAGAAGAACTTGGGTGTACGTTTTGAAATCTAAAGATAATGTACTTAGTGCTTTCCTTAAATGGAAAAAGATGGTTGAGACACAAACAGGCAGGAAAATCAGGCATCTCAGAACAGATAATGGTGGTGAGTATTGCAGTGATCAGTTCTTGAAATTGTGTCAAGATGAGGGTATTGTACGTCATTTTACTGTGAGAGGTACACCGCAGCAGAATGGGGTGGCAGAACGCATGAACCAGACATTACTGGAAAAAGTTCGGTGTATGTTGTCTAATGCGAGATTGGGTCAAGAGTTTTGGGCTGAGGCTGTGATTTATGCCTGTCATCTCGTTAATCGTCTACCATCAGCTGCTATTGGTGATAGAACTCCATTGGAGGTTTGGTCTGAAAAATCTGTTTCTGATTATGATTCTTTACATGTATTTGGTTCCATTGCATATTATCATGTGAAAGAATCGAAGCTAGATTCCAGAGCCAAGAAAGCAATTTTCTTAGGATTTTCTTCAAGTGTGAAAGGATATCGTCTTTGGTGTCCGAGTTCGAAGAAGATTGTATCAAGTAGAGATGTAACATTTGATGAGTCTTCTATGTTGAAGAAATCAGAAAACCAGACAATAATGAATAGTACTACGCAACAAGTGGAGCGTACTCAGCAGCAGGTGGAGTTGGAAACAACTACATTGAACCCAGTTAGATCTGTAGAGACAGATAATGGTACTCCCATGACAGAGGTGATTTTGGGAGATGATAGAGAAGGTTCTACTCATGAACCTCAACAGCAACAAGAAACTATTGCAGTATATAGGCCAAGACGTGAGATTCAGAGACCTGCTCGATTTGTTGATATGGTGGCCTACGCACTTCCAGTTGTAGATGATGATGTTCCTTCCACTTATAGAGAGGCAGTCAACTATTCTGAAGTTGATCAGTGGAAGACAACTATGAAGGAAGAGATGCAGTCTCTTCAGAAGAATGAAACTTGGGAGCTAGCTCAACTACCAAAGGGTAAGAAGGCAATTGGGTGCAAATGGGTATATGCAAAGAAAGATGGATTTTTTGATAAGAAAGATGTTCACTACAAGGCAAGGTTGGTGGCTAAAGGCTATGCACAGAGGGAAGGAATTGACTACAATGAGGTATTTTCTCCAGTTGTGAAACATTCTTCCATTAGAATTTTATTGGCCTTAGTAGCTCAGTTAAATATGGAACTAGTTCAACTCGATGTAAAAACTGCATTTTTACATGGTGACTTGGAAGAGGAAATCTATATGACTCAGCCAGAGGGATTCAAAGTTGCTGGTAAGGAAAAATTGGTTTGCAAACTGAAAAGATCGCTTTATGGTTTGAAACAATCACCGAGGCAGTGGTATAAGCGATTTGATCGGTTTATGATGGGTCAGAGGTACACAAGAAGCAAATTTGACCATTGTGTGTATTTTCAGAGGCTACATGATGGTTCTTTCATTTATCTACTCTTGTATGTCGATGACATGTTGATAGCTTCAACGAATGTCGAAGAAATTGAAAAATTGAAGATTCAATTGAACAGAGAGTTTGAGATGAAAGATTTGGGTGAAGCTAGAAAGATACTAGGCATGGAGATTAGCAGGGACAGAGAAGGAAGCAAAATTTGTTTGACTCAGAAGCAATATCTGAAGAGGGTATTACAGCGTTTTGGTATTTCAGAGGAATCAAAACCTGTAAGTACCCCACTTGCTACTCATATGAAGATCAGTGCATCGTTATCTCCTAGTTCAGATGAGGAACGAGAGTATATGTCTCGAGTTCCATATGCTAATGCAGTTGGTAGCCTAATGTATGTTATGGTGTGTACGAGACCTGACATTTCACATGCAGTTGGAGTAGTGAGCAGATATATGCATGATCCTGGTAAAGGACATTGGCAGGCTGTGAAATGGATTTTGCGGTATTTATTGAAGACCGTAGATATTGGCTTAGTCTTTGAGAGAGATGATACATGTGATCACTATGCTGTTGGTTTTGTTGATTCTGATTATGCTGGTGATTTAGATAAACGTCGATCAACAACCGGTTATGTGTTTACTCTTGCGAGAGCACCTGTGAGTTGGAAGTCTATTTTACAGTCTACAGTTGCTTTGTCTACTACAGAGGCAGAGTACATGGCAGTTACAGAGGCTGTGAAGGAAGCTATTTGGTTACAGGGATTGCTGGATGAATTGGGAATTGGTCAGAAGAAAATTCATGTTTATTCTGACAGTCAAAGTTCTATTCATTTAGCGAAGAATCCAGTATACCATGTTCGAACGAAGCATATTGATGTTCGGTATCATTTCGTGCGGGAGATCATTAGTGAAGGAAGAATCTTACTTCAGAAGATTGGGACTACCGAGAATCCCGCAGATATATTGACTAAAGTGGTGACAATGATCAAGTTCAATCATTGTTTGGACTTGATCAATATAGTTCGAGTTTGATAGCGCCATTGGGCGCAAATTTGGAGGCGTTGCTTTTGGATAGAGAATTTTTGGAAAAATGAAGCTTTGTGGAGGATTGGCATATTCGCCAAGGTGGAGATTTGTTGAAAATTGGCTTATATGCCAAATTGAGCCAATCCCACATTGGTGGGAGATGACATGGAGGTGTTTTGGTAGGCTTATATAAGGCAAGGCCCTCCTTTGAGATTATGTGTACTTTTGGAAATATTTCTCTTCTCCCTCTCTATTTGTAGGATCTCTTTATGAGAACCTCATAGTTCAAGGGTTTTACATTTAAGCCCTTGAAAGTTGTAAGAATTTAAATTTTTCCTTTATTTTTGGACATTTGTAGTAATACCCTATTGTTTGGATAATTACAGTATTGGCCCTACTACTTGGATATTTGCAGTTTGACCCAATAGTTAGGGATTTTGTATTGTGGCCCAAAAACTTTATAATTTTTCTTGAAGATAGTGGATTTGTTCTAGCGGCGCCCGAAGACGTAGGTAACATTACCGAACCTCGTTAAACTTGGTGTTCTTTCTTTTTTTGCATATTGTTGGATGTTTGGTTGCCTCGTTGTGGTATGACTAGCATTATTAATTGTCCGTATAACAATCGGTAATAGTGCTAATTGTTGTTTAAACGCTTCTTGGCGCAACAATTGCAACTAAACCGATTAATTGGGAAACAATTACTAGTTTCTTTCAAAAAGTAGAAGATTTGCGGATTTGCAAGAACTATTCTTTAATCCGTAAAGCAAAGTATTCCATTTACATCCATCATATCCACCATCTAATTCTATCGCAAAACAAAGTCTTAAACTTGCAAGAAAGAAAATTAAATTTAATTTAGTATGAAGTTAGAAGGAAGATAAGCATAACGTAACATATATGAATCAAACTTTACCATTAACACCCATTTATAGCATACATCTATACATATAACACAAGTATAAATGAATTTATCCCTGGTTGATTCAAGAGAACTTATCACTTGCACCAATTAGTAGTTCGAGGACCATTTCGCGAATAGGAATAAGTCAATTACACCATAAAAGAGACGTTTAAAATATATATATATATATATATATATATTAAGCTTAGCCATCTTTGTTATATATTCTTCTTCTGCGTATTTCTTGACAATCACCGATATCTTTAACTTAGGATTTGATTTTGCGATGGCTACGGAGCAGCTGCATCAAACTTGGGATCATTCATGAACGGTGCACCGGTTGCATCAGTCTCTGTTGAATCAAAAATAAAGAAGGGCAACATCAAGAAACATTACATATAAAATTCATGAATAATAAAGAATAAAGTATTGCAAATTATTATCTTATAACAAGCCCTGAGAACATACCACTGTTGCTGAAGCTACAGCCACCAATTAAAGGGACGGTACATGTGAAACCGCAGTAGAATAAGCAACTATAAACATTTTTTTGCATGTCTTTTAGACAATTTTCTTGACATTTACCGTACTTTCCAAAGGTAGCTTCTGCATTATGGACCTCGTTGCTGACAACCAGCATTGCAACAATGCAGCAAACAAGGAACCCAGAAGCACTTTTGCTGAAAGCCATCTTTTCGATCTCTATTAATTCTCAGTCTCCTATTAATCTCAGCTTTTTTGTTTTACTTGTTTTTATTTTCTGTGATATGGCCTATGGGGCTATTTATACATGTTGGTATCGGTTCTGAACTTCTTTTGGGTATGTTCAGAAATTGCTAATTATAGTGGTAGTATACGCAAATTACTGTTTAAAGCTTAACTGATAAAGCCAAAGCTTGTGGTTGGTTCTCAAGTTAAATATAAGCTTCGGTTCCATTTACAACATGTTTAAGATCAATTTTGTTAAAGCTAATGGTTAATTTCTTTGATTCTAAGATTCAGTTAAGTTCTTAACTATTGTTTTAAAAAAACTAAGGCAGAGGTTTTTTTTTTTTTTTGAATATTTGATAAATTAATTTAGTATAAAAATTTTGAGATAACATTTAGGAAGTGAATAGCCTAATGTATATTCCATTATTTCTGGAAATTATTGAGTTGTTGTCAAATTCTGATTACCAAAATATATGTTATGTTTGCAGAGAAGCAAATACGGTAGCCCATGGTTTCGCTAAATTTGTTCTTTCCACTGTTGATGAGCAAGTTTGGTTGTCATCGGTTCTACTTCTCTGGTAGCCTGTGTTGCAGCAAATTTAGCTGCTTCTAACAATATTTATTAATGGATGGTTTGATTTTATTCGAAAAAATATATCCTAATGTATATTATTGAATTTATACTCATAAAGTGTCAAACAAAGACCAAGATCTTCTTTTAAGTTAAGCTTTCACCTAAGAAAATATAAATATGTGATTGGTAATTAATAAAAAAAAATATTAAAATAATAAATCTTGACCACCCATGTCTAAATGCTAATATGTGTCGGAAGATTCTTAAAAACACAAATAAATTTAACTTAGGAGAAAATCCTAATTCTTCAAATAATAGAAGTCATTAATTATAAAATTAGAATCAATGGTACTATCCATTTCTCTTTTGAACAATTCTAATAACTCATTTTTCTATTAGAAAATTTTATTATTATTATTATTTTATAAAAATATTTACATATAATATATGTATTGTTAGAATTTGGTGATCAAAATTAAATTTGAGTTTAATTTTTTTAGTTGAAGACTTATGAAGAGTCGAAATGAGATCGATGATGCATTAGACGGATAAGAAAGAGTCAAAAATAAAAAGTTAAAGGCGAGAAAGAGCTTGAAGCATGAGAAGAGCCAAGGTCGCATCGCAACTACGCCTAGGCATTAGAATATGGCGCTTAGGCAACAAGACCTGGGTAGAGTGGCCTATAAGCACCAACTTTTGAAAAATATCCCGTTTTGAGAAGTATTGCATCTCAAAGTTAGTTTTTGGACTCTTATAACGCATGAACTCTTATTCCAATTAGAAATAGAATTTTTATAAAAACTTTAGAGATTATATAAACCTTTGTAAACCCCTTACATTATCAACCATCAAAAGGCATGTAGGAGAGTGAACAAAGAGCTTACATAACTCTAGGATGTTGAAAGCACGGAAGAATGACAAAAGAGCACTTGAGTGTTATATGTGTAAGAGAGTGCTAATAGATCCCTTGGAGAGCTCATTTATTGATGTATTCCCTGTCACTTATGAAAAATATTTATGATTTTGAATTTTTTGTGAACTATGAATAAAAAAAGCTAAGATCTAGTGATTCACTGTAGACATAGGCATTTGTTATCGAACTACGTATATTCTTGTACTTTGTATAATTGATTATTTTTTTCTCTATTGTGTATTTGAATCTCTTCTATTCTTATTTGACTTGTAGGTGAAGTCTTTCGCGTGCGTTTAGGGTTTTAGGATGCTTAACTACTAATGAGTGGTGTAAAGGTGCATAAAACCCTAACAAGTAGTATCAGAGCTAAAGGTGATCATCCTCGATTCTGTTCTTGTTTTAGGGTAAACTGAAAATCGAACTGGTTGGTTTTTAAAAAATGAAACTAAAAACTAAACCTGTTGAAAAGGAAAGCGAACCGAACTAGTTCGGTTCAATTCTTAATTTAAACTTTTGGCTTCGAATAGGCTCAAATTAAGCTCACTTTCAATTCGATTCGATTCCTGCTTCCATTTTATTCTAACGATGCCGCATGTATTTTATATTTAAAAAAATTCAATTTTTGGTTCAATTCTCAACTTGAAATTTTGAAACTAAAAACTAAATTGAATTTTTCAATTTTTTAAAATATATAACCAAAATAGAACCATCCAAGATAAAACCAAACTGGCTAGTTCAATTTGGTTCACTCGGTCCTTCAATTTTTCAATTTTTTTCCACCTCTAATCAGAGCTAAGGTTGAGATTGATACCTGAGTGGTATCAAATTTGAGAGCTAAGCCTGATTTTCCAATAAATGATATTAAAGCTAAGTTAAGGTCCATTGCAGAGCATAAGTTACAGAACTAGATTGCAGAGCATAGGATACCAAGTCAGATTGTAAAGTATAGGTTGTTCAACTATAATGACTTACAAGTATGAAGACAAAAAAATTAGAGAAAAGATCTAAAGCCTAGTAATGCAGTAAGACTGCGACTATAAGAAATGGCTGAGATTAGAGATTGAAGAACAATCAAAAAGGAAGGCAAATGTGGGTGGAGACGCTGCAATAGCCTATAAGGAGGACTTGAAGTTGTGGAATCCTTAGAAGCGACAAAGGAAAACTGAAAGTATTTAAGGGGTCTATATGTAAGAAGCATAGTAAATACTATGTGCTTGAGGAGAATGTTATGAGTGACTCAACATAAGTTGTTGGGGGAATATAAATCAAGAGACAATATTGAAGATTATCTCATCAGAGTGACATGAGTCAAAAAAGAATGTGCGATAAAGGTATTGCTAGAAGGAATAAGATTCAGTCACTGAGGTATTATGGTAGAGTCAAGAGTACTATAGAGATTATATTATGAAGGCTACCCAAAACGGGATGCATTCAAAAATTTTAAAGACTAAAGTCACGAGCTTTAGTAACATTAGGTCGATGCAAAGGACTTAGTTGAATCTTAGTTGAGGAGTGGATAGATCCTAGAAAGCTTCTTAAAAAAAATTTTGAATCAATGAGAAGGTTGTTGAAATTTGGTGATTCAAAATTGAATTTTAGTTTGATTTTGAGTTGAAGAATAATGAGAAGTCAAAATGAGGTCAATAATACATTAGATGGACTAGAAATGGTCAAAAATAAAATGCCAAAATTGATAAGGGGCTTGGAGCACAAGAAGAGCCAAGGCAGCATCACAACAGCGCCTAGTTCCTAGAATATGGTGCCAAGCGCCAAGACTTGTGTCAAGCAGTGCCTAGGTGCCAACTTTAAAAAAAAATCTTGTTTTGAGTAGTATTGCATCTCAAAGTTAGTTTTTTGACTCTTACACTGCATAGACTATTATTTCAACTAGAAATAGAGTTTCTAAGGACACTTTGGATACTTATTATAAACTCTTGTAAACCCCTTAGGTCATCAACCATTAAAGGCATGTAAAAGAGTGTCAAATAGAGAGTTTGGGCAAGTCTAAGGCAATGAGAGCGCGGAAGAGTGCTATGAGAGCACTTAAGTGTTATATATATAATAGAGTGTTGATATATCACTTAGAGAATTCGTTTATTGATGTATTCCTTATATCTTGTGAGAAATCTTTATGATCTTGAATTCTTTGTGAACTATGAATAAAAAAAGTTAGGATTTCGTGATCTACCGTTGATGTAGGCATTTGTTGTGCCTTGTGTGATTGATTATTTATCTCTATTGTGTATTTAAATTTTTTTATTTTTTTAATTTGTGGTCGAAGTCTTCTGCATGTGCTTAAAATTTTAAAATATTAAACTATCAAATAATAGTGTTAAGGCATGTTAAAACTCCTCAATAAGTGATGTCAAAGCTAAAATTGGTGTTAATACTTAGTAGTATTGATTAGAGAACCAAACTTGCTTTCCCAATATGTGTATGAAAAGATTTTAAAATTTTTAGTGTCTATTATTTATACACATATTTTTCATATTCTTCAAGTAATATTTTATTGATTAACTATATGCGTTTAATTCTGTGAAAAATTATACCATATAGATCATTTATGTGATTAATCAAATAATAAAAATAAGTTTACCATAATTAGAGTTAACACATGTTATACATCTTTCATGAATATATTAAAATTTTCTTATTACATAATTTAATCACTATTATATAAGATAAACCATAATTTAAAATTTGAGTAAATTTTAAGTATATATAAATAAATAGGTAGTATTATTTAATAGATTTTTTTTTTTTATTAATAGCAAGCACCCGAGATATGACAATAAATATTAGAGCATATTTGAATTCTTATTTGCATGTGAGCTTCCAAAATCATAATAATAGAGTTGTCACATGGGATGTGAGTCTCTCAAAAAAAAAAAAAAAGGATAAGCATTAAAAGTCAAGTAGGCCTTATAAATCTTATGTTACAAGTTCTAATAAAATTGTCACATAAATAATAAAGTCTCTGACCCTTCATATATTCACGCGAGTAATGGATCCCCATGACCCATGAGGGGATGGGCAATAAGACTAAGTTGCCTAAAGCATTATAAGGGAGTTTTAAAAATTTTATATGTTGAGTCTTAATTGAAATTGTCACATGGATAATAGATCCTTCGTGACGCTTGTGAAGATGGGCAATATGGCTAAGTTGGCCGTTGAATTTAAGTTAAATTGTAACAATAACATCACATGATTAGATAAGTAGATCCACTACCCTTGAGGAATGGGCAATAAAACTAAATTAACTCTTGAGTTTGGATAATTATAACAATGACATCACATAATTTAATAGGAGGAAACATTAGATAAAAATTTAATAAATTTTAAATATATATATATATATAATCGGATAAATAATATTATTAAATAAATTAATTTTTTAGAGCAAAACAAATATTGACTCGTGGCAGTAGAAACAAGTCAACTTAATTCAATTTAATCATATAATTAAATCCCCACATTTTTTAAGATTTTTTATAAAAGAATTGAAAAAACTAAATTGAAGTACAGAAATTGAATTGATCTGAACCTATTATTTTCAATTCAATTATTTTCGTGTTAGACTAGTTTGGGCCCAAAATCGAGATATGAGAGAAAAAAAAAACTTATTAATATTAACAAAATGCAAAATACGGCAGGACCAGTTATGGTTGGCGGACAGCCAGTAGCACAGAGGGGAGAGATGATGGTGAGGAGACTTGAAAAAGAGGTGGCTGTGGCATGTTTCGACGGCGACAAGTGGCGAGGTAGCGGCATGTTTTGGGCGAAAGCAGCATGTTCTGGCTGGTGTGATAAAATTACTGACGATGGAGTTGACCGTTGGGATTAGTGAGAGAGAGGCCGAGATAATGAAATCAGTGTTAGGATTTTAGGTCTATTTTTCATGTATATATATATATATATATGACTAATTTAGTGCGGCTAATCTCACAATTACGTTTCATTTCGCTCAATTAAAAATTGACTTGTTATAACTTTTTTTAATATTTAAAAAAATAAGAAAAGCTAATTTTTTCAATTCAATCAATTTTTATAGAATTGGACTAAAATTGAATCGGACTATTTGAGTGTTTAAGGAGAAAAAAATAGTTTTGTTTTTTAGTAAAAAAAGAATAAAAAATATGAAGGAAGTGCTTTTGATTTTTTTTGTAAATAAATAAAAAAAATTATTAATTAAATATTTTATTAAATACACTTGTAACCATAAAAGGGTAAAATTATAATTTTAAATTATTAAAAATAAATTTAAAAGAAATCGCAAACATCAAAAAGTTTCTAAAGTATTTCCATCTATTAGTATTTATCGTTTCTTTTAAATACTTAAGTTAAATTAAGGGGATCCTTTAATATTTTTACCTTTCAATTTTTTATTTTAAAAAAATGAAATAACTTTTTTTAAATGGGGAAGCTGAAACAAACCGGCCAATCAATCGGGTCCAATTCAATTTCTTTAATTCTCGATTTCTTTTACTCACTCTTAAAAGCAATAATGCAGCAAACTAGGAGCCCAGAAGCACTTTTTCTAAAAGCATCGATTCTGTTTCTCTCAATTGACGATCTCTCATTTTGTGTTTAATTTACTTGTTTTTCTTGCGATATGGAGCCATTTATAAGCATTGTATCGGTTTTCTGAAGTTGTTTGTGTCTGTTTAGAAATGGCTGATTTCAGCTCTAGACTAGTTCTACTCAAGATAAGTAGATTAAAGCTCTACTGATAAACTATTCTGTTCTGTACTCATTACAGAATCTAAAAACTCGTGGTTGCATTTCTCGAAATATCAGGTTGGTTCCCTAAGAATTGGTCAGAATATTGCTTAAGCGCAATTTTTTTTATAATAATAATAATGGTTTCATTTCTTTAATTGTACAATTTTAGAAAAAGATCGTAACAAGGGTCAAAAAAAAAAGGTCAAGGTTCAGAGTTAATCAAAATCTCTCTGCAAAGACGATTTGACGTATGATATAGCTTAAACTGTGTTTCTTGAAAAAATTAATGTCTCTCTCTACACCTTTAAAATGCCAAAATAACCTCATGTATAATGCTTTCTCTCAACAAGGCAACTCAACTATTTCTTTCAGTATGAACAAACATCAAATATATTTTAAGTTCGATGTCCTTTTCTTTTAGGTGATCTGAACACATTTATACATGGTGCACTATGTCAATGAAAAAGTAGAGGTTGCATGAAAAGATATCCCCCGCAACATTATTAGCTACAATTGTTTGATTGTAGTAAGACTATATATACTTGATGTAAACGAGAAAAGATACCCTAAAATCTCACCAAAAGTACAATTCTAATCTTATGGTTTCTTATGAATTTAATTTAATACATGGGTCCTTGAGAAAAGTTCGTAGAACCAAGGGGGAATCTCTGCATGGTTAATTTGAAGGAGAGTATAGCTGAAGGAGGGTTGTTAGTGACGCCGAGAAATATTTATGGGGTGATATGCAGAACGCAGGAGAAGTATCTATTCAGAAAATATGACAAATTCTCATCTCTTATTGCAATTTACTTCCTCAAATTTTAGTAATAGAAGAAAATTTGGGTCTTGGGACAAAAATTTTGGGTGGATATAGTCCCACCCAACAATGTATCCTACGGCAATGACAAAAAAAAGAGAACTCAAAACTATGGACTTGACTCTGCAATTGCCATCTTAGCTAGCTCATTCTAAGATTCATAGATTCATAATGTAAACACATTACATAATCAGTTCCGAATCATAGAAGGTGGACCTCAACTTCGATAGATGATTCCAACGAGTCTACAACAATCAAAACGGTGAAATAACAGCAAAAACACTTGGCAGGACTATTCAACCAAAAGCATCAATTACACCACTTAACCGTGTACCACAACTTGAGAGAACAACTCCTCCCAACATCTAGAGGTCAAATGTTTCAAAGAAGAACCATGGGATAGAAAATTATTATGGACATGGGATACAATATAACATTCAGCGATAGCCAATAGGGGGCAAAGCAATTAGATAGTAAGCAGAGTCGTCAGAACTAACTGACGGTAAGAACATTCTAGCAGTTAAAAATTCTTCACATGTGGGAGGACATGGAGGCACAAGATTTCTCTGCTTCAAAGCATCAAAAAACAGCAGGAGAGATCAAAACAACATCTCAAAATCACCAATCAATCACCATAACCACTAAAATCATCTCATTTTCAGTTACAGACTAACATCAGTACATTCTCACATTACCTTGTTATCATATATTCTCATATTTGAATGATGATTTCTCACATCACCTTGTTATTTTATAATTCAGATTTGAATGACAATTCTTCCAAAAAGAAAGCTAATTTGCACAGGAAACTTTACTTCTTCCTAGTGTCTTCAAAGTTACAAAAAAATTATCGGCTAATAATTTCTACCGTCTTCAAGTTGCACTATGTAACTCCTACTGTGGAAAAACAAAACATGCCTAAGACTTAAAAAGATAGAATCTAAAACATTATGTTAGATCAGAATACTCCATAATACAGCACAGTTCTACCGCATCCATCCTGTAATCAAATAATTCCCAATTCCTATCCTTTCCCAATAAAACGACTAGTATTATAACTCAAAAATGATATCCCAATGCCCATCCATTCTAAACATAAAAGACTACCATAATGACTCAAAAAGAGAAAATCACACAATACATACTATTGGACACATAAGTTTGGCGTGACAAGACATACACAACATTAAACACGTAAGTTTGACCACCATTTTATCGCATGTCAATAAGAATACAGAGCAAGTTCAACTAAAGAGCATGATTGAAAGTTTACAGCTAATAATTCCCATCCCCCACCTCTGATGATTAATAATTCAGCAATTCATCAAAACAAAAGCAAAATATCCCAAGTACAACTAAAGATTTCCATTGAAACATAAAATATGAACATAATCAAGTCGACAAATTTCACCCTAAAAGAGCCATTACTTAAACTACCCATTGACCCATTTCACATCACAACACCATTAAATCAGCCAAACCCATAAAGCCTCCTAAAACCCTACACCGCCACATATAAGTCCACCCAATTGAAATCTCACTCAAATGGGCACATATCGCTTCACGGCCTGCTTTCCAGCCACTGCTGCCGCAGCCGTGACACCACCAATAGCCCCAGCAATCGCCGCAGACCTTAAACCACCAGCAGCTCGATAAACTGCCCCAGTACCAAGCCCAGCCGCCACGGTGTTCAACAAATCATCAGAATCTCTCAAATAAATCAACCCACTTTCCATCCCAGCAAAAATCAGCCCAAGAACACCCAACGAGTTCCCAAATCGCCGACCCACTTGCCCGCCGGAGTTCAAAACCCGGTTAATTCTCAGCTTCAACGAGTCCGACGGCTCCGCCTGGCGCAACCCCTCGACGGATCCTTTGATGGCGCCCAAAACGGCGCCGGATAAGTAGCCGGAACCGGTGTAATACTGGAGATTCTCGCCCCAGGATCGGCGAGAATTTAGGGATTCTTCGTGGAAGAGGTATTCGGGGGAAGTTGGGAGATTGTAGAGGCTTTGGAATGGAATGTCTAATTGCTGATACGGGTGGTACTGTCGGTAATTTTGCTCTTTGTTAGGACTTTGTGTTGATGAGTCCGCCATTAAAGATTTAATTGTCAAAGAAAACTTTTAGGGTTTTAGAGAAAAAAAAGGAAGGGAGGGGCTTTCGGTTTGATTGAAGTGTAGGGTTTAAGAAAGGTGGCTTCGGAAACTTCACCTTGACACGGTCAAGGTTTACAAGTCTTTGGGACTTGTTTGGTATAACATTTCCTAAGTGTTGTTGTTGTATTTTCCTTTTTTATCTTATTTTATTTAGAATTGTTTCGTTTATTTTGTAGAGAGAAATAGTTTTAAATATTTAATTAAAGTCACCTCAACTACAAACAACCACTTAACAATCAATTTTTAAAAAATATTTATTCATACTTGTAAGACTACTTTTAATTTTAAGATACTTTTTTTTTTATAAATTAATTTTAAGATACTTAAATATTATTTAAATAAATATTTGAAACATGATAATAGTGATTTTCGGTTGTTGACGGAGTCCTCGATCAAAAGATGAATTTGTTTCTTTAAAAATGATCTTTTAGTCTAAAGGCGAGTTGGATTTGTTCCTATTCAACTCTCTTTGACATTTGAAATATGTTGCAATCATAAATTTGTTGTTAAGGTTACATTAGTAATTATATCTAGCAAAAAATTTCAAATGTTTAAATCAAAATTAAGATTGATAAGAAAAATATTTCGATCAGTGGAATAGATTTTTTAGAGGTTGCTTATTTATTTTGAATTTCTCAAACTTTTGAGTGTGTTTTTTCCATGAGTTTGAATATGATTAAGATGATAATATTTGGATTTGATTTTTTTTTGTTCTAAAACTCAAGTTTAACCTAATTTTTTTAGGCTGAGTCGGATTTGGGCTTACGTTCGGGCCAAATTCGGATTAAGCTAGATTTTTTTTTAATTTTTTATAAAAAATTTATTATTTAGTAAATTTTAAACTTTTAGAATATTTATTTTATAAAATAATTGTTAGATTTATATTTATAGTTTGTATTGTATAATTTATATTATAGTTAATATGTATAATTTGTATAAGTGACACGTATAATTTACTTTATAGCTTAAAATATATTTTTTATTCTTGTTTCAATTTTTTAGATTAAATTTAAATTTTTGGAAAATTTATTTTATAAAATAATTGCTATATTCATATGTATCAAAAATAAAAAATTATCTTCGAATTTTTCAAAAAATTAGGATCCGAATTCTTAAAAAAATTAAAATTTTCTAAGTCGCGTTTCAGTTATTTTCAAATTCGAATTTTTTTGCAATTTCTAAATATGATTCTCTTTTCCTTGCGCATAGACTCTTATCTCTCCCCTATATAGGTTTCTCTAATAGTTCAAAATTTTAGAGATCGTTGTGCTTTCGTATTTATAGGAGAACATGAATAATGTGTTGTCTTACTCAAATTCTTCAGGATCTTAGGCTTAATAGTGCTATTTTTGAATTCTTCGCAAATCACGGATAACTTTTTGGACTAAGGTCATCCTCGAATCGAGTGTTATCTTCGATCAATGATAATTCTTAAGCTCAATTCTGAATCTAATAACTTGAAGTCAACAAGCCTTCTCGAGTCATGCTCGAGTATTCAGTTGAGCTCGTGCCAATGGAACCATCACGGGTCGGGCATGCACTAACCATGAGTTAAGCATTAATGCTTTGGTTTTTGGCAGGTTGGCCAATCAAACCCAGGGGCAACAAAACACTTTTAGGGACACAATTTATTAATATTTCATCATAAAAGATGTTGTTAAATTTTTATTTTAAAAAAAAAAAAAAAGAGATAGAATTAGAATGATTTGAGATAATGAAATAGATGTGAGAAGTTTATTAAATAATTTTTTTAAAAAAAATTAATTCATTGAAAGAAAATTAATCAAGATACAACCTAGAAGACTTCTGATCACATGATCAGGGAATTACAAGACTTGAAAATAATTTTCAAGTTAACGTATTACCAAAAAAAAACCTTCATATAGGAGAAAAAAATGCATACACTACCCTAACGAATAAACATAAATATCAAATGACATTTGTCACACTCCAGATCTAAAAGATCCGACACACGACATCATTTATATTTATTTAATAATGTACACTCAGTAACCTAGTAACTTAGAAAACCCAAAGAATAACAGATGTCTTGTCAAATTCGTTAAGCACACATGTACTTTATTTATCTGAAATCACCATAAATTATAATGAGTATAAAACTCAGTGAGCATACTAGTTTTTCATATATCAAATACAAATACATATATATATACACAATGCATATGTATGATATGCTGTGATAAATCAAAATTATAATCTTATCAAATCACATGTCATGTAAGCGCTTACACATTCTTTCAAAACATATAATAGGAATACCATCACTCAACTACTATTTAGTAGGACTTACATATCACATATTACATAATGAGCCAAATGTCACTCGTAGGTGACATACCATATGAGAGGAATAGTACAAGTAAGGTTTAAATTACACATATATAATGCTCATGCCGAAGGTAAAAGCTAAACCCTCACCTTGATCATCGGTGAGTCCTCTCACATGCACCAATACGCCACCACACGAATGTGATGACTCACTATTTCTTTAGGTATCAATAGGATCATCTCTACAGACGGAACACATAACATATATCAATCCTGAAGGAAAGGCTACACATAAAGGCTCCACAAATCATATAAAATACCTACTAAGTCAATAATGAGTTCAAGCACCCTCAAAACACAAAATATTTCTCATGGACATATTACACTTCAAAAGCTTTGTTTGTTAAACACATGTTATTTTGAAAGCTCACTTTCAAAAACACATGTATGTCCATGCTCAATGTCAATGCTCACATTCATAAACATATGTCTTTCACATTTCATATTAAATATACTTTAGCATAACATAAACATATTTCTAAGCACATTTATAAAATCATACATAAATAATTACTATGCTTATTGTGATTTCAGTAAAAGATCTAGTATACTTACCTCTTAGCACTTTCAACTACAAGACTTAAATCTCCTTAACCTATCAATGGAGATTAATCCTTTCATAAGCCTCAACATTCATACAAAATACTTTAAATAACTTACAAAATTACACATATTGCACTTATCACATCGAATTGGTCTAATTACTTGGTTTCTCAAAATCTGTCATTCTGACCACTTACACTTAACAAAATTTTCTTATACATCAAATGATGTCCAATTTTTCTAAAATCAGAATATATCATTCTTGACTCATATATCCTTCTTATATATGAATATTATATTATAATTCCTACACAAACTATTCCATAAACACCATCGAATCCAAACTACTAACCCGACATGATCAAGATATTTACTGAATAGTATTCAATCCTCCAATTTTATAAAATTATATACTAACTCAAAAATTATAAAACTATCACAGAATTACTCTTAACACATATCTTAATCCATGATAAATATTTCACTTTAAAATCACTGCCAAAATTATTTTAAAACTATTTTATTCTATAGCTTTAAAAATCTATTAATCAAATACTGCAATGAGCTGACACTCTTTAGAAAATCATAACAATTTAACCACATTGATCTAATTCTAAATTTTGAGTATATCATATTAGACATATAAACTTATCATATTCTATAAATTTGTAATTTTTTAAGATCATTCAGCAGATCAAAAATTGTTTGTCTCTATATCATACTGTTAACACAGGAAATGTTTAGAATTTCATGGTCATTTTGATAAATTTACTACAAATTCAATTTCTAGAATTTTCAATCGATTCAAAGTCTCAAATGATTATAAACATGTCTAATTTCATATGCTTAAAATTTAAAACCAGAATCAAATTACAATAATTTATAAAATTCCTGGATCAAGAGACTATCAAGTAGAAATTCTGTAATTCATCATGATTTATCAAGCTATCTACATAAATCATCATAAATTCTCACAATATCTTACGAAATACACATCAAATTCTCAATTGTACATATTTTCAAAAATCAAAAATTAAAGGAATTAACTTAATTAATACCAATAAATTGAGAAATAGTTATGATATACCTCTTAAAACTCCAAATTCTAATTTCTTCTTCTTTTTCTTCTTCTTTTTCTTCTTCTTCTTCTCTTTCTCTCCCCTCTATTTCTCTCTTTTCTCTCTCTAAATGGGTGTCTCGACCCAAAAATGAGTAAATTAGGGTTTCAAAAGTGTATTATTATACTAAGTGACTAATTTTTAATATTTACGAATTAACCCCTAAAACTTTCAAAGTATTACAATTTGATCCTTAAAATAAATCTAAAGTCTTGCAAATAAACCCAATACTAATAGTATGTCCTTAACCTATACAAACACTACTAATAACAATACATAAATCAAATATCACCCACATACAAATAAAATATGTATATATATATATATATAAATACATATTCTTACCGGTTGTGGATACTGGTTACTACAACATTGCACAAAATATACAACAAATCCTAAGAACCTGCACCTAAAAATTTCTAAATAGCTCGCCAAGAGGAGTTCCTCATGTCAGCAATGGATGCATACCTCTAAGGAGAGGAGAGAATAGTGGTAGTTGGAACTCAATACTTGTCATCAGAAGACTGTGAGTGGTGATACACAGCGATTGAATGGCCATAGGCTGGCAAATTCAACAAAGAACAACAGCTCCAACACCCCTGGGGTCTTAGCTTAATTGCGGGATCCCAATCAAGGTGGTAAGGATCGGCTGAGTGCTGCAAAATGCTTCAAGGAGCCGACGGAGCCTCGTCTGTGCATAATTGCTGGCTGGATCTTCATATCAACAACCACATGCTTGAAAAGAGAAAAAAAAAACTAAAAGCCTAAGAGAAAACTAAAAAAACAGAAAATAAATGAAAATGTAAAGCTTAAGAGATCTAAAATCATGGAAAAGAAATAGGATGTTGGAGATTTTGTGATTCAATAATCTTGTTTGGACAAGAATTGAAATGAATATCAAAGATGAGAGTCATAAGAAGTCTAGAACGTGTGGGACACATATGGGAAAGTTTAGGACGTGTGGGATACGAAGAGGGAAGCGAAACGGGACTCGAAGACCCGAAGAAAGCAAAAAAAAGTGCGGAGCTGGAACAGGGGCCAGCGCCGCAGCTCTCAATGCTGAGCGTCGCGGCACCCAAAACAAAACTTTAGCGTCGCGATGCTAGGTTCTCAGGGCTAGACGTGGCATACCCACCGCTGCGAAGCCAAGTCCCCAACATCGCAAAGCTGGACGCGTCAAAGCTCAGTGCTGCAACGCCAGAGCGAGGAAAAAGTTTGTTTCTAATCTTGATTTTGAGTTTTGAAAAGTTTAAGACTTTCAAAACAAAGGGACTCTAACTCTAGTAAGGAATATGGTTAATAGGCACGAAATAACCCCTATATAAATACTTATAAACCCTTTAGTTGAGATCAAGTATTAAAAAAGACTCTAAGAGAGGGAAGAACTGGGTAGACACTAAGTGCTTGTGTGCGTTAGGGTGGAACCGTCGTTTAAGTGTTTATTGTTCGTGGTAGAGTAAGGGTACACTAAATATTATGTCATTTTGAGAGTTTTTTCTTGTAAAATCTCTAGGAAGTTAATAAGAGATGTTAGAATTTTTGAATCCACTGTAGATGTAGGTAATTGGTCGAACTATGTAAGTAATTGTGTTGTGCTCTTTATTTTCTGTTTTAAATTTTTACTATTTTGTTTGATATATAAATTAATCCGCTGTGTAAAAAAATTAGAGTTTAAAATTAAACTAAATTAATATTCTTTGTTTTAATTTAATCTCACCAAAAAAAAAAAATTTAACAAAAAAGATTAGGGGGTTGAAAGATATCCACCGGAGAGGAGTTGAGACACTGTTAATTAAATTATTTAATAAACTACGTACTAAAAAAAACCCCTAAAATAAAAATCCCCTCTCCGGTGGATTTTTTTGAATTAGCGACTAGGGTGCAGCACCGTTTATTCTTTAGTTTTGAGAGAATTTGTATCTCAGGGTTTTTTTTTAGTATGTTGTTTATTAAATAATTTAATTAAATGATTTTCAGTCGAAAATAATTTTGTGAAGTACGTGATCTAAAGTTTCTGGAACGCAGGGCCAAGAATGGAAAGCCTTCGTCTATGAACCCACCAAACTCCGAAAACCAATAATTTTATATAAATAAAAGCTCAAGGAAATGTGAGAAAGCTCTTGAGTTTCTATTGAAATTTTATAATATTTCTCTTGGCTCGATGCCTCAGTCGTTTCTTGGAAATTTTTTTAAAATAATCAATATTTTTAGATAAATTTTTTTAGTCACGTCAAATTGTTAGTTTTTATTAATTAAAATTAGGATAAATTAATAAAACTACTCCTTTCATTGTTTTTTTTTCTTCTTCCTCCTTATTCTTTCTTTTTTAACGTTCTTTTTTTTGTAAAATTTTCTTTTTCAAAAATCTCATAAGAGCGCATTAGTGGAAGAATAAAAAAAAGAAAGAAAAAAGAAGAAAAACGAAAATAAAAAAATTATGCATGGTAAAGAAGAAAGAACGAAGAAGAAGAATAAAAATAAATTTTATCTATTTTTGTATCAACTTTATTTGTTTAATTATAAATTTTTTGTTCTATTTTTATAAATTTTGTTTAATTATAAAACAAAATATTTTTCTCAAAGCAAACAAAAAATAAAAAATAAAAATTTAAATTTGGGTAAAAGAACAAAGCAAATTTTTGTGTGCCTATCACAAATGTATGAAGGCCGCACATGATACAATTTAGACTCAAACTTCTTAGAAATTTTTAGATTTTTTAAATTTATAATTTTTTTTAATCTCCTATTCACCTTATTTATATGAAATCTATTTATTTTGAATATTATAGGGTGTTTCTTGAGATTGATTTTCAAAAAAATCGGCCAATTTTGTGTGCATTTATTTCAAATATTTTATTTGCCATTATATTTATCAATAAGGATGATTGTGTCCATTTTGTATTATTTTGACTAATAAAGATTAGCCTACTATTTTGTGGCTAAAAGAAATTACCTAAAAATTTTGGTCGTTTGAAAAATTCTCCAACTTTTTGAAGACATCCTTGTGACCTATAAAAATTTAGGACAAAGAAATTGAAAAATAATAGCAGAGATATATAAACAATATTGACTAGCAATATTGAAGAAACACAGCTCTAACCTCTAGCTAGTTATACTCACTTGTAAAGACAAGTATTTTAAGTTTTTATAAAAGAAAAAGGACAACTCTAAGATTTCAAAAAAGAGACGTAAATTTTAATATTTTTTTAAATTTTTATTTATACTTTAAGTAATAAATTTTATCTATTTTAATAATAAAACATGTGAAAATATAAGTATACTCCTATTTTGATCAAAAAGAAAATTTAAACTTCTGATTTTATGATTAAAGACTACACATTTTAATAAATTAAATTATTATAATTTTATTTTTATATATAAATTTATTAATATATTATTTTTAAATTCACATGTTAATATTTTAAAAAACGTCATTATAAGGGTAACCTTAACGATCCAAATGTTTTTTCCTTTTTAATAACAGTACACATCCAACAGAGATAGCATCAAAGCAGAATCTAGCAGAGACATCGTCAAAACATAATCAAATCAAACAGTCACCTGCCCTTCTTGTCACAAAACAAATACGCCTACATTCGAGCAATGAATAATTGCCTCTTTTGCTTCCAAGTCAAACAATATAATTTAGGAAGATCTTTATTTCAAGGATATCTTCATTTTATATATGTATTTCAAATTGTATAAAAGCACAAACACTCTAAGATTGTAATGTGTGTGAAAAAAAATACAACATAATTCTTTGTATCCTTATTTTTCTACATGATATCAAAGCCTCTAATGGCTTCAAGTTCATAGTCAAATTCACACTTTGAGCCATTCCTCTCTCTCCAATCCTTTCATCAATGTATAAGTCTAATCTCTTTCAAACTCACACTAAATAATTATCTTTTATAAAAATTTAAAATTTTTTTTATTAAAGAAGCAAATAAAATTTCACATTAAAAAGAAATGGGAAAGATTATGAATATATAAGGAGTGAATTATATTTTTATTGGTATGAGGCCTTTTGAGTAGAGCTCAATAGTAAAATCATGAGGGCTTAAACTCAAAGTGGACAATATCATATCAATATGGAGATATGTGTGGTTTATGGACTCCTTACAAGTGGTATCAGAGCCATGCCCCTAAATTAGCCATGTGAAAAAAATTCTCAGTGTTGAACGAGAAAGTGGTGAGCCTGGTAAGCCTCGATTTGCAATAGGATCCATAGTAAGCTCTATGGATAGGCAGTGGTATGCTTTGGGCATCACGTAAGGCGTGTGGTCTCAACGCAGTGATGCAGGCTTCACGTAAGGCGTGTCCTCTCAATACAGTGATAAAGAGTTAACCTGATAGAGCAGGCTCTCGAGATAGGGGTACTCTGGGCTTCACGTAAGGCGTGCTCCCACAACGCAGTGAAAATGAGTATCCAAAAAGCAGAGCAAGATCTTCCTATGTGGAAGATAGACGGATGGAATATTGTTTGAGGGGAGGATTGTTAAAGAAGCAAACAAAGTCCCACATTGGAAAGAAATGGGGAAGATCATGGGTATATAAGGAGTGAACTATATCTCCATTAGTATGATGCCTTTTAAGTAGAGCCCAATAGCAAAACCATGAGGGCTTAGGCCCAAAGTGGACAATATCATACTAATATGAAGATATGTGTGGTTTATGGACTCCTTACAAGTGGTATCAGAGCCATGCCCCTATATTAGCCTTGTGGAAGAAATCCTCGGTGTCGAACGAGAAAGTGGTGAGCCTGGTAAGCCTCGATTTGCGATGGGATCCATAGTAAGCTCTATGGACAGGTGGTGGTATGCTCTGGGCATCACATAAGGCGTGTGGTCTCAACGCAGTGATGCAGGCTTTACGTAAGGCGTGTCCTCTCAACGCAGTGATAAGGAGTTGACCTGATAGAGCAAGCTCTCGAGGTAGGGGTACTCTAGGCTTCACGTAAGACGTGCTCCCACAACGCAGTGAAGATGAGTATCCAAAAATGAGAGCAAAATCTTCCTATGTGGAAGATAGACGGATAGAATGTCGTTTGAGGGGGGGCTTTGTGGTCCTTTGTTCGAGGGGAGGATTGTTAAAAAAGCAAACAAAGTCCCACATTGAAAAGAAATGGGGAAGATCATGGGTATATAAGGAGTGAACTATATCTTCATTGGTATGAAGCCTTTTGGGTAGAGCCCAATAACAAAACTATGAGGGTTTAGGCCTAAAGTGAACAATATCATACCAATGTAAAGATATGTGTGGTTGATGAACTCCTTACACTTTCTCATATATAAAGCCTTGAGATTGAACACCATTTGAAAGATATTGAGATTCCACCTACAGAAATAAAGAAAGATAGGAAAGAAGTAATAGATCTTGAGTTTGTTTTATAAAAAACAAATGATGGACTTCTTATGACTTGCTTACGAACATGATGACTGAAGAAGTGTAAAGCATAACTATCAGTTTGTAAACAGCTCGAGAAGTTTAGCTTGCCATCGAAGAGCACACATTACTAACCACTAAAGAAAGAGAAAGCTAGCTAAAAGATAGCTTCTATTCCTTGAAAAATGGAACAAGAAAACTCGAGAATTTTCTCAAGCAGTTCAAAGAGTCTGCAACAATCTGAGTGCAATTGGTAAACCAATAACTAATGAAGATCATATGTTTCAACTAGCCAGAGCATTGGAACCAAAGTATTCTGACTTCAAGACAACCATGTTAGTAAAGCCGTCTCGCCCAGCTTTAAAGCAGATTCTATACCCTTTTAAAATCATGAGACAAATGATTTAATTCCCATAGAAGAAGAAGAAGAAGAAGAAAGAATCAATATAAACTGGGCTTATTTAAGTCAAAGAGGCCACAGAAGAAACCAAAGATGAGGCAGGCAAAGTAACCGTGAAAGAGGTTCATTCTCAAGCAATCAAGGAAGGGAGCTCATGAATCAAAATTCACAAAATAACCATGGCTATAATCAAAGTTATCATCAATAAACCTATAACTACAACAAAGCTCCATAGAATATCAAACAACAGACTCCTTATGCACACAAAAAAAAAAAAGCAATGAAGCAAAGAAAGATGAGAAAAAAATTTGTAATCTGTCAAATATGTGACAAACACAAACACACAACCAGTGATTGCTGGTACAAGTATGATTTCCCCGAAGAAGATAGTCCACAAGCCTTGGCTGCCACAGAAAATACAGTTGATGACCAATTTTATGCTGACTTTAGAGCCACCTCTCACATGGTGAATAATCTAGGTAAACTCAAACATGTTATGCCTTATAAAAGATCTGATCAAGTCTTTGTCAGCAATAGACAAGGACAAAAGATTTTCCACATAGGGGATACCACGTTAAATATATCACATGGTAAATTAAAATTAAATAAATTTCCAGTTATACCTAAATTAAGAAAGAATTTATTATCAGTTAGTTAACTTCTTGATGACAATTTATTCTCCTTCAAATTCAATACTAATGGTTTTATTGTTAAGAACAAACAGAATCAAATCTTGGCCAAATAGTGTAGACATGGGAAGTTATTCACATTAGAAGAAGGACAACAGTTTGTGTTGGCTGCAATAAAGGAAATTCTAAAGATTTTAATATTTGGCATATACGGCTTGGGCATGCTAATCATGAAATGTTACAAATTATTAAAAATAAAAGTTTAATAACTCTCATAGTTGGATAAAAAACTACAAATATTTATGTTTGTTGCTAATTAGGAAAAAGTTGTCAAAAGCCTTTTTTTAATATCTAATAAAATTTTAAAATTTCCTCTTGAGAAAATATATTGTGATCTCTAGGGTCTCATACCCATAAACTCTACTCAAAATTTTTGCTTTTATGTAATTTTTATGAATGATTTTTCTCTATTTGTTTACATGTTTTTACATGTTTGGTTGTTTCCTTTAAAACTCAAAGGATTAAACACTTAATTCAGAATCAAATCCTACCAAAACTCATATTGTTGCGTTGCCTAATTCAAATGGACCGACTTCAGGCGGAATTCCTTCGCAAGCAGTTATAGTTGACACAAACTCTACTCATCAAGACTCCAACTTAATTAGCACTTCCTAAGACTATTTACACCAACAATCTCTCTCTCATCACAATCCTACATCATCCAACGATACACAACTCTACAATCTTCCCCAAACGATAATCCTGAAACTCATCCTATCATTATCGATTAGTTGGTCATTGAATTACCAATCCAACCAAGCATATCTTCCTTTTATATACATATTTCAAATTGTATAAAAGCACAAACACTCTATGATTGTAATGTGTGTGAAAAATATATACAATGTAATTCTTTGTATTCTTGTTTTTCTTCACATTTTATAAATTAAAATTCTTTCTTAATTTAAATGTTTACCTAAGCAAATATAAGTTGATAATTAATTATTAATAAAATTAAAACATAACAAATGAATGAATTTTGATCATATATGAATAATAAGAAGAAAAAAATTTCAAAATTTAAGTAATCTCATAGAAAAAGATCCTAATTCATATTTTATTACGATTTTGGATTTTCTATTTCTTTGAGTTCGTTATTTCAATTCAAAATGTTATGTGCTTACTTTACTTAAAGTGTGGCCTACTTTATACAACATTTATATAAACATAACACAATTATATAAGCACTTGTGAGTGGTGTAAATCTATATGATAATATACTATTTTCTATAATATAATCTTAATTAATGAGACTAAATATTGACCTAATACTAATATTATGATAGACTTTTATGACAAGGGCATCATGGAACAACAAAACATAGAACATATATAACATATGGATTATTAAAATATTTGTAACTTAAATTTTAGTTCAGCAATTATCAACCATTGATTTATTTGAATCCGGTATAGCTTTGAGTCTTGGACAATTGTTGAACTAAGAACATTAAACATCACTTTTTTACTTCAAAATTCAATATCACTATGGGTGAAGTTTTGAAATCTATCTCACATGTGATCTTTGAAGTTCAAACATCCTCACCCATGACACAAAATATACAGAATTTGTCCTTTTTGACCCAAAAACGTTTTCTTTATTAAATTTTGACCATAGGTCAAATAATTTAAAATATATTAACCAAAAACTCAATATTATACTCATTTTTGTCCTTTTTTTTTTGAACTTTTCTTCACTGTTTGAGAAACTCTCCAAAACTCTCTCCTTTTCTCCTTAAGCCATTGCATCATTTTATTCCAAAATTTGTAGATTGCTTCAAATATTGTATATTTTAATTATTTAAGTTAAAACAATAAAATGTAGAGTTGAGAAAATTAAAAATGAGCAAAAATTAATTATTTTTATCTTAAATTTAATTTTATGGTATTTTTGAGTTATTTTATATGTTATTATTAGATATGTATAGATATAGTATTAATAAAGTGCAAAATATGTTGGAAATGAGTGTAAACGGTCAAAAATGACCCCAAAATATCTAAAAATGACTGATTCCAACTATTTTTTTAAGGCTTGCCCATGCGCCACGTTCTGGTGAGTGTATGTGGACAAGGTAGTTACTGAGAGTTAAACTTTTAACAGCTACATGTTCTATTAAAAATGTCTACTATCCAGTTTATGCTACTGTCGTTAACTATAAACCGTGAAATATAAACAGAAGAAATTATCATTCAACTTACGTCATCATTATATTTCATGACTTTATGATAGGCCTAATTCGTCAAGACATTCGTCATATTTTGTGCCGCCAATCGTCTATAGTAAAATCACAGTTACTTTAGTGGAGTGGACTGCAGTCAGCAATATTAGTGGTCATGACGTTGTACCTTCTGAAAGCACCAACTTATCGAGCCCATCTTACTATATCAATATCCTCCTCCAAATACTTAGTTATATCGGGTCTCATTTGTCGCATCTTGTTTAATTGGTGCTGAAAATAAGGGACATAATATACCTTGGCGGCAGTAAAGTAGGTAGACAAGTATACCCCTTTTTAAAAACTTTTTCAATGATAACTTGTATTTTGTTACTGAATTTTCCTTCAAGTTATAGATGCAAAACCTATGATATTATGAAACATACCCGGTATAGCCTTCTCAATACTAGCGTGTCGATCAGATATAAAAATAAAATTTTAATAGCCACCAATTACTCCCCGCAGTTTAACTGTAAATCACTCCCAAAAAGTATCATTTTCTAAGTCAACAATCCCTCATGCCAATGGAATATCTGATTATTTTCATCTTTACAAATGGCCACAAATATTGTACCAATATAGGAATCTTTCAAAAATGTTTCGTCTACTGCAATTACCGATCAGATTGATGAATTAAAACCTCTGATGTAAGGTCCCAACGCCAAAAAGAAATACTTGAAGTGATTATCCGTGTCAGTTTTCACATGAGTAACCGTACCTGGATTTTTTTTGTTGTAACACATAGTTGTATGCAGAAAGCAATCTGAACGAATCCTCTGGAGCACTTCTTATCAATCTTAATGCATGCTCCCTAACTCACCAAGATATAGTATACGTTATCTGAACACCGAATTCTTCACATATGTCTGCTTGAATGTCTTTCGACTTATAATTTCTATTAACCGATGTAAACTTATTTTTAATTACTTAAGCAATAATACGGCTCTTGACTTTCCTGTGACCATCCTGCAATTGACTCAAAATACAAGTGTGCTCTGCATCTACTCGCCTCACAATGAAAAAATGTCACCCTTCTATCGACACTGCCCATAATCTCCATTTGTATCTATCATCATCGCATTTTAACTCAAAACGATCTTTGGTGGACTTGTAAACTATAAAGCTTCATTTTCCCTTAAGTGCAACCATGCTTATAGCCTCATTAATTTTATATTTGTTGTTATATAACTTTCCTATAAATACATCTCTAATTTCAGTACAAGACATTAACCCTTTCTTCTCTGTCATAATCATTATTACCATCATCACCATCATCATTATGGTCATTGTCATTATCATCATTTCCATCCCCAGTCATTTTTTCATAATCATCATCATCATCATTTTCATCATTATTACCAACCTCATAACCAATATTATAACCACGATTATCATTCTCACAATGTTCGTCATTTCTACCATTATTACTAACATTATATCTAATATTATGATCAATATCATAGCCAAGATCAATGACAACATCTCTATATATCTTACTATCATAATATCATAATATGTGTAGGCTGGTTATTCGTTGAACATTGAAGGAGAATAATGATAATCCTTTGGGGGATTTGGCACATACACAGGGGTTGCAAGTGCGAATTGATTAGTATAGCCTTGTTTCTGCTCTATGGGTGCTTCTGCATTATTTTCATATTCTCGAGCATCCATTGTTACATAAAAAAGTGCACCAATATTCTTCTATAGGCTCAACCATAATATCGTATCGTCTTTTTTTCAAGTGGAATGAGTCTAAACTTTATAATACTTAAAGGAATCTCAAACTTTAGAGTCATTTTATAATGCACTTGATCAACTCTCAGCAACGCTTCATATTTAAGATTTTTTAGAAATACCATATGCATATTTTGATATCCAATGTATCTCTCAAAACTATCACTAGCACTCTCTCATCTTTTTTCAAAATATATAATGATCAAAATTTGCGTCATGATAATATCAGCAACACCTAAAAAAATAACGCTAAAAATAATTATTAGATTAGTATAATTATATATAATTAAATTAAAAATAATACAAAATATTGAATATATAAATAAACACCTACAAATATAAACTTAATATAAATAATAAAAAATTGATAATGCCATGTGGAACAAGCTGCTGCGCGCCCTGATGCGTATGCATTAGGGCGCGCAGCAACTTGGAGCATACAGCCACGTGCCTATGCTTGATGCACCACATCGGTGCGTGGTGGCTTGAAAAATGGTTGAAATTTATCTTTTTTACTATTTTAAAAATATTTTCAACCACTTACACTCATTTGTAACTTATTTTACACTTTTTAAATAATATATCTATACATTTTTAATAATTACATTAAAAAAAACTCAAAAATATAAAAAAAAATTGAAAAATCTAGTATTTTCGACCACTTACACTCATTTTCATCCTATTTTACACCTTACTAATATTACATCTATACATTTCTAATAATTACATACAAAAATACAATAAAATAAAATTTATGATAAAAACTCACTAATTTTTACTCATTTTTTATTTTTTTTTCAACTCCACAATTAATTATTTTAATTCAAATCTTCAAAATATTATTTAAAAATGATATATAAATTTGGAACAAAATCTTAAAGATGATCAAGAGTTTGGAGCAAGAGAGAACGGAGAGTTTGAATTTTCGCTAACCGAACCGGTAGGCAATAGAGTTCGTTGATAGGCACAAGCAAGCGTAGCAAATTACATAGATAAGCCCCTACGCACCAGCACGCGGATGGATAGGGCGGGCGAAGCGCGAAGAGGATGGATGTCTGAGTGGTTGAAAGAATCGGTCTCGAAAATTGAAGTATTGATAGGAATATCGGGAGTTTGAATCCCTCTCCATCTGCAAAGTCACAAGTTCTCTCTTGTGTTATCTATAGATAAAAACGAATCGGATCTGACTCGACTGATGAAGAAAAAAATGAAAGAAGAGCAATTTAAGTATACTATTTCACTTTGATTAATATAATGTAAAACTTTTGACTGGGTCAAAATAAAATTCAACCACCAATATTCGGTCAAAACAACTAAATGGGGCTAATAAATTCAACCATCAATCATCATTATTTTTCAACCCTATAAAATACCCGGGGAGAGTTTTGAACATTGTTCTGTGGAAAATACTCCCTTTGCTAGATCACTACCTGCAAAATCTTTGTAGACCCTTAAAATCAATAATTTCAGGCGATTTGACATGATTATCCCGAATGGTAAGGCCACGTATGGAAGTTGAGGAGGAGGAAGGGCCCCGAAAATTGATGATCGGAGGCTGTACAATCCTTACTTTAGCCCTCAGGAGCATGTGATCAAAATTCATCTCCCTCTTCCTTAAATAAATTGGTCCCAGTCTCTGCATGTCTTCACGTGTCCTGCCATCCCCATTGCCGTTAATTGCACCATCATCAGCATCAGCTACTGCATAGGATTCTAAGGACCCATGAATTTGATACCCCAAAAATACAAAAATAAATTATAAGAATCCCTTTGAATTAGTATCATTTTTCCAGCCAACTTATTGTAATATTAGATTTAGTTTTGCCCACTCTCAGTCTTGGCAAGTGAGATTCAGGCTCCAATTAAATATGACACAGCCATGTAACTTTGATTCAACAGTGAAATAGAGAGTTCACACTCAGTCTCTTATATATGATAAAAGACAAAGTTCTTGATAAATGAAGAGATAGAGATGATTTTTTTTTTTTTTTTGCATATTCACAGTGACTGTGTATGTAAGAGCAAGAAAAAATTTTATTTTTCAGAGAGGGTAAGAAAGCAAAGAAAGAAGAGAGAAATTCACAGAGAAAAAAAATTAAACACTCAACAAAACACAAACATGTTTGATGGAGTACCAGACCAATTGCACCAGTTCATAGCTTCATCAAGAACACCAATTCCTATCCCTCTATCTTTCTCTTCTTCTTCATCTTCTCCTTTATCTCTTCATCGTCATCATGGTTCATCAGCAAATACTGCCAATATTTTCACTTCTTCTCAACATGTATCATCATTACAAGTTCAAGCCCATCACTTTTTGCACTCATTGCCGCAACAAGCTCAGAAAACTGAAGGGAAAGAAGAGAATAGGAGCATCTGCGGCAGCTTGGTGGTGGGTAAGAATTTGGAGGTTGAAAGAAAGAGATCTTCGAATATTCCCGAAGATCTGGCTTGGTCTAATGATGAACTGCTTGCACTGTTGAGGATCAGATCTAGCTTGGAGAATTGGCTCCCAGAACTCACTTGGGAACATGTCTCAAGGTACAAATATATACACATGCAATTCATTTCAATACATGTAAATTTCTTGGTATCTTTCTTCTCTTGTTTCTTTTTTTCTCTGAAGCTGCACAATAACTGAATTAGGGTTTATGGTGAATTATATCTGCATGGTTAAAAATTACAATGAGTGACAATTCAAATCATTGCAATTTCGTGTCTTAAATTGACTTGAGGTTTTAGAGATGGTACTTTTTCCATGAACTTAAACCCAAGCAAATTCTTTCAGTTGGATCTTCAATAAAATTAAATTTTAATGAAGGAGAGAGAGAGAGGGAGCAAATAAAGAAAGCCTTGTCTTGCATATTTTACAATAAAAAGATAGTAAAATAGAGAGAATAAATGCTGGTACAAACGGCTGGTTTTGGTTTTCTGCATTTATGGTGTTTGCAGGAAGCTTTTAGAGCTTGGGTACAAGAGGAGTGCTGAAAAGTGCAAGCAGAAATTTGAAGAGGAGAGCAGAAGCTTCAACAACATTAATTATAACAAGAACTATAGGGCATTTTTTAGTGAATTTGATGATGATGGAGAAGAAGATCTCTATAATGGACAAAACCCTCAGAAAGTTGCTGAAGATCAAAACAAAAAGATGGAACAACCAAGAGAAGAAGATGACAAGAAAAGGGAACAGAATTTGGAAGAAGATCCAAGAAATGATCAAACGGTAGGAATTAAACCATCTGAGGATAAAGTGAAATCATCGAAAGGGAATAATAAGAAGAGGAAAAGAGAGAAGAACTTTGAGATGTTTAAGGGATTTTGTGAAGACATTGTGAAGAAGATGATGGCTCAACAAGAGGAGATCCATAATAAGCTTCTCGAAGATATGGTGAAGAGAGATGAAGAGAAGGTTGCAAGAGAAGAAGCTCGGAAGAAGCGCGAGATGGAAAAGATTAACAAAGAGCTTGAAATTAGGGCATATGAACAAGCCATTGCAGGTGATAGACAGGCTACATTAATAAAGTTCTTAACAAAATTCACATCATCATCAAGTTCTACTTCTTCTGAAAATCAGTCCTTTGGAGGAAGAAATGAAGAAGGTAGTGTGGTTAAGGATAAGGCAGTAAGTACTGCAAATCCTACCACTTCATCTTCCTTAATTCTTCCACAAAACCCTAATCCTATTTGTCATCAAGCTAATAAGCAAAACATTAATGTAGAAGTGCCAAATTCCTCGACCATAATTCCAGGAGATCAAAATTCAGCTTCTTGTCCAACCCAAAATAGTCCTGTCATCTCCACTTCCTTGTCCAAAAACCTGGCACCCCAAAACCCTAGTTCAAATCTTGCTCCAACCACTACACCAAACATACCCACTTCATCTGCAATAGACCTGGCTCCCCAAAACCCTAATTCTCCCAATACCCAAAACAAGCAACCACTAGCAACCACTTCAACTACAATACAAAATGCCTCTCAAAAAATTGCATCTAGCAATAAAGAAGATATCGGCAAAAGATGGCCAAGAGATGAGGTGTTGGCACTGATAAACTTGAGGTTGAACCTCCACAACAATGGCGACGACAAGGAAGGAGCAGCAAGGACTCCTCTATGGGAGAGAATATCACAAGGGATGTTAGACTTGGGTTACAAGAGAAGTGCAAAGAGGTGTAAAGAGAAATGGGAGAACATAAACAAGTACTTCAGAAAAACAAAGGATACCAACAAGAAGAGGTCACTTGACTCTAGGACATGCCCTTATTTTCACCAATTAAGCACTTTATACAGTCAAGGAACATTCGTAGCGCCTTCCGAGGGGACGGAAAACCGCTCAGCCTTATCGGAAAACAACCCGACGCTATTGGAAAAGCATCATGGTTCTTCTAGTACTGATTCAACTATGCCTTTTGCTCAAGGTGAGAAACATTTGGTTCAAGCACCTGCAGCTTTCGATTTTGAATTCTAATTCTGCAGAATTTTCGTGAGTCCATTAGCCATAATAATAATAATAATAATAATAATATAGGTTGTACCATTTCAATAAATTAAGATATTAGTCAGTACATTTTATTGAACTTTTGTTTTCTTTTTTTTTTTTATATGTTGTCTAAACTTGTACTGCAGTGAGCACCGATGATATATGAGAGAAATGAGGAGGAAATTTGAGGTTAGTTTGATTATAAATTTCAATTTAGAATTGAAATATTGGTGGTGTGTTGGAAATTTTCTATTTCAAGAGAAGTTGCGGTTTGCTACTTGTGAGAAAAGACATTCTTGATTCTTCAGAGAGATAATAGTTCACTGACTCTCACCAAACAAAATAAAACAGTCTGGTGGGAGAGTTTGGAATCTTTTTCAAACAAGGAATTGAAATTGGGTTTCCATTTTGGAGTCTCGAGTACGAGTATCATGAAACAGAAGAATCGGGAAATATTGCTATTGCCACTCCATTGTAATTTGATTTATCACCATTTTGAAGATCATCAAATGATCAAAAGTAAATGTAGAAAATTGGAACTTTTATTGGCATGTACTTACTTAGTGGCTCCTTGAGTGGAAATATAATCTCGTGTGATCATTTTCCTTTTAAAAGAGATTATCTCCACTCATCTCTAATACGAGATAACAACTTAATAATTCTTCCTTTAAATGAATTTTCTTTTTTTCTTTGGTGGGGGAACAGTATTAATCTTTTGGTGTGATTATTTTCCTTATAAAAGAGATTATCCCTACTCATTTCTATGTGGGATAACAACTCAATAATTTTTTATTCGAATAAAATTTTTTTTACTAAAAAAACAACATCGATCTTTTCATTCGACATATTTTTTTGATCTCAAATTTTTTTTTTTTTTATATTTAATGTGGGATAATAACTCAACAATTTTTCTCTTAAAAAAAATCTCCTCCAATAAAAAGCAATACCAATCCTTTCGTTTGAAAAAAAAAATTTATCCTCAAAATATATATATTTTACTTTAGAATCTAATCTAGCTTTGATATCACTCTTAGGGAATTGGGCCTAAAATTTAAACATTCAACTTAAAAAATTAGCTATTAAGTGGTGTAGACCTTCTTTTTATAAATTTTATTATTTTTTCACTCCTCTCCAATGTGAGATAAGAACTCTATATTATTTGTAGTCTAATAAAATATAGTCAATACCCATTTAATTAATTGATTCAAAAAAAAAAAACCATTTAATTACTTTAGCCTCTTCAATTGTCATCTACAAATTATTATGTTGGTTCAAACTTCATAACTGAAGCAAATAAAAGGGTATAAATATCATCAAATATGCTCAAATTTCTATTGTATATATCATCCATGATATGATCAAGATTAAATATCAAAGAAGTTCACATATTCTAATTTGAAAGGATCATTACAGTGCATAAGATACACTAAAAAATCAAAAAATGAAGGGAAGAAATTAACAACAACATAAATTTCAGTGTTGCCAAAAGCACTTAAAATTAAGCATTACAAAGAATTAAGTGATTAATTTTAATCCCATCTAATAAAATAAAAAAAGAGAGTGGAAGTAGCAATAAGATTATCAAAACTAGAAAAAGGTTCATCAATTTCATTCGTAGACAAGTCAATTTGTTTTCTACTGGCAGTAGGGTGACAACACAAATACAATTGACATAATGCATTTGTACCTGTTGCGAATTTCATGGGACCCACCCACATGACCGAAAATTCAAACACAGATAGAGAAAGAAAGAGGTGCATGCATATCTACAATACAAAATTCTGAGATGAAAACTGGGCCGTTCCTTTGTCTTCTTATAATAATCAAGCGATTGAGACTCCACGTGGGTCCCTTGTTATTTTTTTTTTTTCCAGTTTGGCAGAGATTCATTGATTCACTGCCAGCCGGCAGCCACACATCAACGTCACGTGTGACTGATCTGAATCATCATCTTGCAAGTGAAGCCAGCCAGCCAGCCAGCCAGCCAGCATAGGATGAGTTGGTGCACGTGCATATCATCACATGGGGTCCACTTTCCTTTTTATCAGACGGCTCAGAGAAGATGGTTGTATGTATTTGCTTTTGTCGTTGTGTCTGTTTCATCTTGGATTCTGAAAAGTCAACGTGATCAATCTAGCGGTCTCTAATCTATATTTTGACTTGAGTTCTTTTTAATTGATTTTAACCCCGCTGTAATTACAAGAACATTCGAGTTTGACTTGCGTTTTGTATTTTTTTTTCCTTTAAGCCATCTTCCTTTTCTTTTTCTTCCAATATTTCGGTTAGGGGTGGGCATCAGTCTATTGAAAAATTAAACCGAATTAGAAAATTTTAATTCAATTTAAAGTTTAATTTTTTGTTGATTTTATTTATTTGAAATTGATTAATTTAATTTTAATTTACTTATAACTTCAAAATAAAAAATTATACTTAAAATAAATTAAAATTTAAAAAAAATAAAATCATATTAAATTAATTCGATTCGATTTTTTATGTTTAAACTAGTCGGTTTTATTTATACGAAACTATTAGTTCAATTATAATTTGGATCGAAACTAAATCAAACTAAAACTAAAATTTTCCTCTTTCTATTTTGCATTATTGTAAAGACTTTACCATAATAGTTACAAGAGTTTCTACATGAATATTCAATTCGAAAGATAAAGTTTGTGACAATGTTAATTCCATTTTTAAAAAAGAAATGATAAGATTAGTAAGTCAATTAAATTAACAAAAAAAAGTAAAAGGATCGAAAAGTATCACAAATAAAAAAAATTTAAGTATATTTAAAACTAGATAAATCTTAATAATAAGACTTTTTATATCCATTTCTACAAAAATATATTTATATGCTTGCTCGTTATCATAATTTTAATGAATTGATGATCTCATAACTCATAAAAAAAATTATAAGAGTTATGACAATAAATTTAGTTCATTAAATGTGAATAATTAATTACTCAAATATATCAATAAAATGATTTAAAATGTTTTTGAGATGGTTCACTATTATATATGTACTAGTGTTGATGTATAGAAGTATCCAATGTCTTAAGTCTAAGTCCACACATATGTGCAAGTACATATAAGTAAGTCATATGAGTCTAAATCACTTTAATGAGACTCAATTTGTAAATTATAATTTGGTAGATAAATAATTACATTAAGTAAGTTTGAAAACATGTAAATCCCACGACTAAAACCTATTTGAGGATTTTTTAACTAAAAATATGGATAAGCTTATGTTAATAAGGCTAATGAAGAGATATAAATCCAATAAATATTTTATTTGAGCTTTAAAGTTTTTTAAAATAATTAAATTATAATAATCTTTTATTCGAAATGGAATTGATATGTTACTAATTTTACTTCAAATTTCATTTTTCCTTTTTAGTGAGATTACAACTTATAAAAAAACAAAATTTTAAAACGATAAAAAATCAAATAATATTTTAATCTAATACAAACTATAAAATCCATTTAAAAAAAACATTGCATTGCACGTAAATAGATCATCAAGCATCATTAAGCCTTTACTCATTATTTATTGTTGTCTAGAACTCAACTTTTAGTCATTAAAGTTTAAACATGACTTCCGATCATTCATTATCTACAACCAATAATCCGTTTTCCATTGTTGAAATCTCGAATCTAATCCACATTTCGGTCATTCTTGCATTATGCATTGTCACCAAATTACTTCAAAGCTTCAAATATATGACGAATACACATTAATGTAGAATATTCAAAAAATAAGAAATATTTTTATATACGTATTTGTTAAAAAATTGGTGATTCAATCATTTTGGTTAGACAAGAATTAAGATGAATATCAAAGTGGAGAGTCACAAGAAGTCTAGAACGTGTGGGACACGTATGGAGAAGTCTAGGACGTGTGGGACACGAAGGGGGAAGTGAAACGAAACTCAAAGACGCGAAAGAAAAGAAAGAATCGCGGGCAACTTCCAGCGCCGTGGCGCTCAAAACAGAAGACCAGCGCCACAGCGCTGGACGCGAGAAGGGCCAGGGCTGCGGCGCCCAAGGACGAGCGCTGTAGCGCCAGATAGCGTAGAAAAGTCCGTTTTAGCTCGGGATTTTAAGTTTTGGGAAGTTTTGGACTTTTAAAACAAGTGGACTCTTACTCCAACAAGGAATAGGGTTTGTAAGCACGAAATATACCCTATATAAACACTTGTAAACCATTGATTAAGATTAAGCATCTAAGATTTCAAGATGTAACCATAAGAGAGAATAGAGAAGTTAGATAGACACTAAGTACGTGGTGCACTAGGGTGTAACCTTGGGGGGTGTTTTCTTTTTTAGGTTCTTTAAGTGAATAAAAGAGAAACACCATAGATCCTTTAGGCTTAGATGCTCGGACTATTCTTGTGTTTCTTGTAAAAATCTCTTATGAAGAGATACGAAGAGGTCTTAGGGAGTCATAGTGATCAAGGGTAGATGCTTAGAGGTCTCTATGGAAGATACTAAGGGGTCTTGTGGGATCATTGATGATGTAAGAAGATACTTTGTGATCTATTTCAATGGGAAGAAGTTGGATCATGGATCCTCCGTGGACATAGGCAATTTGGGCCGAACCACGTATATCTTGTGTCTTGTGATTGGTTTATTTTCTTTATTTTTATTGGTGTGTTAATCTTATGTGTTCTTACTTATGGTGTGAGTTATGATTTTTCGCTGCGCATAAAGTATCAAAATTATAGCTTAATTAACACCATAAAAATATCAAATTAAAGTATATAATTTAATATCCCTCAACAATATTTAATATTATTATCACTTTAAATACTTTTTGAAGGTAGGGGGCACAATTCTAAGCATCTACATCTTCCCCGTTATAGTAACATTAAGATTTGAATTTTGAAGTGTAAAAACATACTTTGACAATAATTTTTTTTTTTAATTTTTAAATTGAAATGGGAAGGGACTTTGACCATCCATTAATACTCTTCACAATTTCCCCCATTAAAAATTCACTACCAGCCAAAATGGAAGTCCAAAAAATCCTTCATCTTCATTTCTTTATCCGAAAAGATGGATTTTTCATGGAAAGATGGGGGAGGTGGCACTCAGCTTCTCATCTCGATAACGTTCCCTCAAACTCTTTAATCCTCATCATGAGTTGAGTCCTGGCACTCAGCTTTGTAAAAGGTGATTTGGGATCATCAGAAATGTAAATTGTCAGCCATCCCTGCATCACTTTCGGGACTTTGTCATCGTCATCACTATCACTACTGCTGCTATCCTCTTCACCTGTTACAGCACTTTCCCTCAATAAAGAGCCAGCAGATTCCAGCTTGGCGCCTAACACACCAACCCACTCATAATTTCTAGTCGTTCCTCACCACACAACATAAATTTCACGGCGGTCAAGAGCTTTTGGTCTCTCATATGCGGTAACGGCAATGTAGGTGGCCTCCTGAATGAAGTCGTCTGAGCGGAAGATCAGCTTCCACAGAGAAAGGTCAAGTGCGCCAAGCAGGGGCGCCCCAGATGTTGCTGCCCAACAATTTCGGCCATATCGGTTGTTCAGATTTGGCTATGGCCATTGACATTATTGAGGACTAATGAAGATTTTGGTGTTGGATTGAAGGGTCACGGGGCTTTGATTTATTTATCAAGGAGAGTACAAAGAGATGACATAGTTGTGGTGTTGATAATGGATTGACCCACAAAGCGAAAGATTTTCCCGTGAAAACATCGGTCTGTCTCTATATATTTTTTAAATTATAAATATTAAAAAAAATTCATATATTTCGAAAAGATAGATTTTTGTCTTATTTACTTAATTATTTTTTTTTTAATTATATTTAATTTACTTATTTAAAGATATTTTAATACACATAATTTAATATTAACTTATTCATTTATTAAAATTTTATATTCTTTAACTTGATCAATGGACGCTAAACATCAGTCAATTGTAATATTAAAGGTATTGTTATAAAAGCATTCAGAAAGTAAAATTTTAACATAATCGTTTTAAGAGTGAAAACTAAATTAGTGATTTTCAATATTGAGGGATTTTTTTTATAAATAGACTATTCCTCAAAGATTAAAAAGGAATCTTTTTTTTCATATTTTCTATATGAATACTTTTGTGTGAATTTTTACTTCAAAATCTTAAAGTACGAGTAGTTCTTTAAGAAATCAAATCTATTATAAAAAAATGTCTTTCAATGACATCAATTTAGTGTTGGTAAATAATTTTATTGATACTATTTTATTTTATTAGTGTTGTTTGTGTCCAAAATTTATTAACATTATAAAAGGTAATAAAAAATTATTGACATTTTGGTATTAGAGAATAACAGGTATTATAGTAATTTTTTTTTTTTTTTGAGTATTTTTACAACTACAAGAGAGGGGAGATTTGAACCTCTGACCTCAAATCAGAGATAGTGCACTTACAAAAAAGTGTTTTATCATTTTGGCAAGCCTCCATGTGCTCTGATACTATAATATTAAAAACACTATAATATCATAATATTAAAAAAATCATTGACACTATAGTATTAGAAACACTATAATACTATAATATTAAAAGATCATTGATACTATGGTAGCAAAATTTATTGATTTCTCTTGTTTTTTATAAATATTTTGACCTATTATATTTAAAACCTATAATAAAAATTAGAATTTGAATTTAATTAAAATTTGAAGGTGAACTCATATAAAGTTATTCAACAATAAAATATTTATTCAACTGAAATTCCAATTACAAATTGATTAAAAGCATTTTAATAAAAAAAAACATGAGTTTAAAAAAATAATTTTATACGATACAACAATAAATTATATTAGCACTATCAACTATTAGATAAGAAGTTTATCATACTACAACTAAGCTCTATAAAAAATTCCAACTCCTTAAAAATCATTCCACATGCAACAATTCTTCTTTAAGCTTAAAGTGAAACTTATAGTTATAATAGAAATGCTAGATATATTCACCACCGAGCATGCAAAAGAGATGAACTTCAATATATAATTGGTTTATGGATATTTGACAATAGAAAAATTATCATTTTAGTTTTTATATTTTTACTAAATTATTTATGGTGATATTTTAAAAATTATTAATTAAGTTTTTAGAGACGAAAATTGTCATTTTTTAAAAATAAAAATAATAGTAAAAAAGTCTTTAATGAATGTAATTAATAATTTTTAAAATATTAAAAATAAAATAAATAATTTAATAAAAATATAGAACTAAATTATTAATTTCCCTTGACAATATAGTAAAAGTTTATTAATAGTATAAATCAACTTGCCAAATCTGCGATTTCTTAAGGTTTTTTTTTCTTCCAGTAATGGGAAGAAGTTCTCCTTGAATTGTATTCAGAGAATTGAGAAGTTGTGCAGATGAAATAGAACAGGTTGTGAAAAGTACAAATACACCTTCAATTTCTCATAATTATTAGTTGCCTGCACAGTCCTTGTTTGAATATTTAGGTGAAGCAACTTAATTTTCAGGAACATGAGACCTTAGGTCGACAAATAAACTTCTTCTATTTGTAGAAAGCAAAGAGCCATCAAAGCAACTGATGAAGTTAGGTAACAATAATACAATTTCTCTTTGAAATTAAAAATAACAATATGCTTAAGAAAGTTATAAATATGAAAGGAAAAACCCTAAGTTAGGAAGTACCTTCATAAGAATGTTCGCATAGTTAGAAAAGACAATCTGTGAGAATCTGAACAAATTCAACCCTTCATGTGAAATACATAAGTTTTCAGCTTTGGGTTGGTTAAACTTATTGATAGTCTAGGCCATTCAGGAAACTTCAATGAGATGAAACCAGAAAGTAACTTTGAGTTTTCTGTATCTTTGTCATTACAGTAAATTAGAATCATACTTCTGAAATGATACATATAACATTTCAAACATCAACATGAAGATTGAAGAACAAAATAGCATAACTCACCAAAATGTACATAGAAACTGGAATTTTCTGTACTTGAAAACTTTGTTCCCGGCAGTGTCAGTGCAAAAACTTTTATCCATTACCAATATCACTCTCCCATATCATTACTGAACCCTAAATGATAAACTCACAAGAAGGTAATATTTTTTAGGCTTGGTTGCAGGGTGATAAGTGATGATGGTGTAACTTGGCCAGCACCATAGACTAGCTGCTGAAAAGAAATACGATAGTATTTAAGGATTCAGTTTATTTTAAGTCAAAACACCATTGCCAAATGATCATTATACTGCCAACATACCTTTAAAATTGCACTGATTTCAACAAATTGTATGCCACCATAGAAAGAACACATAACATTGATAGAGAGATTGATATACTTTTTGGCCACCTACTCATGCTGCAGGGATTCACAGAAAAACATCCAAAACCTCCTCCACCAGTACAAGGTTCAGTAAAAGAAATAATTACAGGGACATTTAGAGCATTTGTAAAAGATGATGATGCCCTTATATATGCCGTATGTCACGCTCCAAATGTCCTCAAACAATTCATCGAACATTTGGTGCGCGCCAAGTTCCCTCAAAGACTACTTGGGCCATTGGAGCATTCATGGAGCACACCTTTTAAAAGGCCCACTTGAGTTTGTGGTATTCATGGGCCAAGCCCACATTTAATTAGTAGTTGGTAGAGTATTCTAGAATAAGGATATTCCTTGGAATATTACCCACTTGTAAGTAGTAAGTGGTAGAGAATTCTAGAATAAGAATATTCCAATGGAATATTACCTATGGTAGGTGGCTTTTATTTTGGACTATTAGATGCTTTCAATCTTAGCCATTCATTGTACATAGCTTTTGCTATAAATAGGTGAGTTCTCATTTGGAGCAAAGCACCTCTTAGCTTGTAATTCTCTTTGCTATCAATACAAGAGTATTTCATCACACATCTTGCTTCTTCTTCTTCATCTCTTTCTTGGTTTATTGGGTTTTTGGCTGCTTAGCACTAGCAAGTGTCTAAGGCCGCACGGTTCGAGAAATTAAGTCCGTGACAAGTGGTATCAGAGCGGGTTTGAGAAAGATGGTGAAGGAAAAGGATGTTGCTGGATCATCCGACCTTTCGGTTGAGAGGGGTAGGGACCCCAAAGCTAGGAGGCATGCTAGCCTTCCTCGTGACAAGTCCATTGAACCCAGCCGCGATTTCGGGGACGTGGTCATGACTCTTGGTGTTGCTATGACCAAGGCAACGGACCGCCTTGGAGAGTTGGAGGAGCAAATCGAGAAGCTGGAAGTAGGTCTCGATCGTCAAGGGGACGAGGTACGCTCTCTCATCGACAACACCATTGACACGTATGCGGAGAAGCAACAAGATTGGGTCAAGACTTTCCAAGACATGGTGTTTTCCACCATGGAAAAGTTGCAAGCCCAGGTGGACGAGTTGCAGAAAGGGTTCGAGACCATAAAAGAGGATGTTGCGCTATGCAAACGAGCGGTCGCAAGTGGGGCTGCTGCCACCCATGTTACGGTGGCTGCGCCGAGAGTAGAAGCTCCTAAGCCGAAAGAGTTCAGTGGCAAGCGGGATGCCAAGGAGCTGGACAACTACTTTTGGCAGATGGAAAGGTACTTCGAGGCCTTGGGCGTGCGGAAGGAACAAAAGGTAAATACCGCAACCTTGTATCTTTCCGATCATGCAATTCTGTGGTGGCGTAGGAAAAGCGAGGAAATTCGCAAGGGTACCTGCACCATTAACACTTGGGAAGAATTGCAACGAGAGTTGAAGCGTCAATTTTACCCAGAAAATGTGGCGCATGATGCCCGAAAACGACTGAAGGAGTTGAGGCAAAACAAGTCCATCAGTGAGTACGTGGAGGAGTACTCGATGTTGATGCTGCAAATTCTGAACATGAGTGAGGAAGACTTGCTGTTCAACTTCCTGGACGGGTTACAAACTTGGGCCTCTAACGAGCTAAAGCAGCGTGGAGTGCAAAATATATCCGATGCCCTTACCATGGCGAAGACACTTATGGATTACCGCAAGCAAGAAACCGGTAAGTCCAAACACCCGAAACCCAACTTCAGCAAAGGTGGGGGAGCCAAAGAGTCCCACCCTCCTCGAAACAAGGATGGGAAAGGCAAACCGCCAACGGGGAAAGAGCAGAAACGAGATGGCAAGAGCAAGCCAAAGTCGAACTGCTTCCTTTGCGACGGAGACCATTGGGTAAGGGACTGTCCGAAAAAGAGAGCCTTCAACGCCATGTTTGAGACACAAGAGGCAGGTCAGCAGAGCCAAATAGGATGTTTGCAGTTACTGAATGCCCTCAAGGCCAAAAGGGCTCCCAGCGCGCCAACGGGGACGGTGCTCATGTATGTGGAAGCCCACATAAATGGAAAGAAAACTCAAGTGCTTGTTGATACCGGAGCTACGCACAACTTCATCAAGCGTGCGGAAGCGGAGCGCTTGGGTCTCAAGGTGGAGAAAGGAGTTGGCTATCTCAAAACCGTAAACGCCGAGGCCAAACCGCTGGATGGGGTCATTCGAGGAGTCGAAATGCACCTGGGAAATTGGCGCGGCAAGGTAAATTTTTCGGTTGCTCCTTTAGATGATTTTGATGTTGTTCTTGGTATGGACTTCTTGCGACAGTTTAATGTGGTGCCTCTCCCTCGACACAATTATGTGTGCATCCTGGAAGGAGGGCCATGCATGGTGCCAACGGTAGACAAACCCAAGAGTGGGCAATCCGCACCAAACGCCGGCAACACTCTCCTCTCCGCAATGCAGTTGAAGAAAGGAGCCAAACGGGGAGAAGAGACATATCTTGCCATAATTTGGGAGGCAGATGATGGGGCAGTAGCGGATGAAGAAAACCTACCGAAGGAAGTCGCAAGAGTGCTCGAGGAGCACAAAGATGTAATGCCAGCAGAACTTTCGAAGAAATTACCTCCGAGGCGGGCGATCGATCATGAGATCGAGTTGGAGCCAGGAACAAAACCTCCAGCCAAAGCGCCCTACCGAATGTCTCCACCGGAGCTAGCAGAGTTGCGGAGGCAGCTCAAGGAATTGTTGGATGCGGGATTCATCCGGCCATCCAAGGCGCCTTATAGCGCGCCAGTGCTTTTTCAGCGCAAACATGACGGTTCGCTGCGGTTATGCATAGACTACCGGGCATTGAACAAAGTCACCGTCAAGAACAGGTATCCCATCCCCTTAATTGCTGACTTGTTTGATCAATTGGGGCAGGCCAAGTACTTCTCGAAACTGGACTTGAGGTCAGGATATCATCAAGTGCGGATAGCCGAAGGAGATGAGCCGAAGACCACATGTGTAACACGCTACGGCGCATTCGAATTTTTGGTTATGCCATTTGGTCTCACCAATGCACCAGCTACTTTCTGCACTTTGATGAACAATGTACTCCAGCCTTTCCTCGATAAATTTATTGTTGTGTACTTATATGACATCGTAATCTACAGCAACTCTCTCGAAGAACATGTGAGGCATTTGCGGACTGTTTTGAGGGTGCTCCGAGAGAATGAGTTGTATGTGAAGAGGGAGAAGTGTTCTTTTGCCAAATCAGAGGTGGAATTTCTCGGCCACAAGATCAAACAAGGCAAGTTGCTGATGGATAGGGCAAAAATTCGGGCAATAGTGGATTGGGAGGCGCCCACGAAAGTAACCGAGCTGCGGTCCTTTCTCGGGTTAGCCAATTATTACCGGAGGTTCATCAAAAGCTACTCCACCATTGCTGCACCCCTCACTGACTTGCTGAAGAAAACCAAAGTGTGGGAATGGACTGAGGAGTGTCAACGGGCTTTTGATCAGTTGAAGAAAGTGGTGATTGAGGAACCGGTTCTTGCGCTGCCAAACTACTTGCTACCGTATGAGGTACACACCGATGCATCCGATTTTGCTATTGGGGGTGTTCTAATGCAACAAGGCCATCCAATTGCATTTGAGAGCCGAAAGCTCAATGAAACGGAGAGGCGGTATACGGTGCAAGAAAAAGAGATGACGACGGTCATCCATTGCCTGCGCACTTGGCGACATTACTTGCTTGGGGCAAAGTTCGTGGTGATGACGGACAATGTCGCAACGAGCTATTTTCAGAGTCAAAAGAAGCTCAGCCCGAAGCAAGCCAGGTGGCAGGATTTCTTGGCGGAGTTCGACTATGAACTCGAGTACAAACCGGATAAGGTGAATGTGGTGGCGGATGCCTTAAGCCGGAAGGCCGAGTTAGCATCTATAAGTAAGCTAGAAGGGGAGCTACTCAGCCTATTTCGTGAAGGTACAAAACAAGACCCCTTTGCTAAGCAAATTTCTGCACAGGCGCATGATGGGAAAACACAGCGGTTTTGGGTAGAAGATGGGCTTCTTTACACCAAAGGCCGTCGGGTGTATGTGCCAAAGTGGGGAAACTTGCGGCAGAACCTTATTAAAGAGTGTCATGACACCAAATGGGCAGGACACCCAGGACAAAGGCGTATACGTGCTCTACTAGAGACGGTGTACTATTGGCCACATATGCGGGAGGAGATAGAGCAGTTCGTAAAGACTTGTCTAGTATGCCAACAAGACAAGGTGGAGCAGCGGAGTCCCGCAGGTTTACTTGATCCCTTGCCCATACCGGAGAGACCTTGGGAGAGCATCTCCATGGACTTCATTGTGAGTTTGCCGAAATCGGAGGGATGTGGGACTATCATCGTGGTGGTAGACCGATTCTCCAAGTATGCTACTTTCATCCCGGCACCAAAGGAGTGTAGTGCGGAAGAGACCGCAAGGCTTTTCTTCAAGCATGTGGTCAAGTATTGGGGATTGCCGAGAGTGATAGTAAGTGACCGTGACACCAGATTCACCGAGATGTTCTGGACGGGGTTATTCAATCTCATGGGGTCAAAGCTTCACTTTTCCACCAGCTTTCACCCACAAACGGATTGGCAAACCGAACGGGTGAATGCACTTTTGGAGCTGTATTTGCGGCACTTTGTGAGTGCCAATCAGCAGGATTAGGCTAAGCTACTCGATGTTGCTCAATTCTCATACAATTTGCAGCGGAGCGAGTCAACAAATCGGAGCCCATTCGAGCTAGCAACTGGCCAGCAGCCTCTTACACCGCATGCGCTCGTATCCAGCGATACGAGGAGGAGTCCAGCAGCATACAAAGCTGCAAAGTCTTGGCATGAGCAGTCAGACTTAGCGCGGGTATATCTCGACAAGGCGTCTAAACGGATGAAGAAATGGGCGGATAACAAGCGGAGACATGTTGAGTTCAATGTGGGAGACTTGGTGATGGTAAAAATACTCCCAACACAGCACAAGTCTACCCGCCCACTTCACAAGGGCCTTGTTCGAAAATATGAGGGGCAAAGTCTCATACAAGGTGGACTTACCATCGAGACTAAGGCTACATCCGGTGTTTCACGCAAGTTGCTTGAAGCCATATCATGGAGATGCGGATGACACGGAGCGTGGACCACAATCCCGGGCACCTTTGGGAGTTTCCACATCTTACGACAAGGAGGCAGAACTAATCCTTGATGTAAGGACAGTACGGAAGAAGAATTATCCTCTAAGTCGTGAATACTTTGTCAAGTAGAAGGGACAGCCCGATAGTGAAGCAAGTTGTGAACCCGAAAACGCACTATGGCAGTTTGAAGACAAGGTGCGTGAGTTCCAGCGAAGACGCGACGAGGGCGTCGCGTGAACTTGGTGGGGGAGAATGTCACGCCCCAAATGTCCTCAAGCAATTCATCGAACATTTGGTGCGCGCCAAGTTCCCTCAAAGACTACTTGGGCCATTGGAGCATTCATGGAGCACACATTTTAAAAGGCCCACTTGAGTTTGTGGTATTCATAGGCCAAGCCCACATGTAATTAGTAGTTGGTAGAGTATTCTAGAATAAGGATATTCCTTGGAATATTACCCACTTGTAAGTAGTAAGTGGTAGAGAATTCTAGAATAGGAATATTCCAATGGAATATTACCTATGGTATGTGACTTTTATTTTGGACCATTAGATGCTTTCAATTTTAGTCATTCATTGTACATAGCTTTTGCTATAAATAGGTGAGCTCTCATTTGGAGCAAAGCACCTCTTAGCTTGTAATTCTCTTTGCTATCAATACAAGAGTATTTCATCACACATCTTGCTTCTTCTTCTTCATATCTTTCTTGGTTTATTGGGTTTTTGGCTGTTTAGCACTAGCAAGTGTCTAAGGCTGCACGGTTCGAGAAATTAAGTCCGTGACACGTAGGAGGGACCATATCTGCAAAAAATGATATAGAATTGAACATTACTAGACAACATATCAAAACTTGAATATTAATTAGGAGATTAATACGTTCTGTTTCTATATGCTACGTAAAATACTTAGTTTAAACTTTCTCTTTAGTCAAGAAGTAGAATATTTTGAAGCTTTCAGAATTTGATGCCACAATAAGATGTACTCAAAACCAGTTATTAAAAATGCACAAATTACATCTGGTTGTTGTTCTAATAAAAAAGTCTGTGCACTCCTAACTTAGTTTAGGAGTTTGAACTCTAATAAAAACCACACAGTTTTAATTTTTTTAAATGTTAGGAGATCAGTTTTAATTGATTGTATTTAAATAATATTATAATAATTAATTAATATTTGAATTGTAATATTTGATATGTTTATATAAAAAAAAAATTAAAAACACACAAATTAGAATGTTATTGAGTTAAAGTTGGGTCTGGATCATCTCTTGAGCCTAAACTAAAGTAGTAAAGCCCTTGGTAGAGGTTAAGGCCTTATTAAGAATTTGTGGTCAATTTTTTATTAATTAAGAACTCTTATAAAAGAAGTTTCCAACAGATTTTGTAAATTTTTATCGTGGGAAGTTCAAAGGAAAAAGAAAAGAAATACAAAAATTAGATTGTTATTGAGTTAAAGTTGGGCCTGGATCATCTCAAGCCAAAGCTAAAATGGTGGAGCCCTTATTAGGATGCTAAAGACTTTTATTAATTTATGCTGTTAAAGAGGGGGTCTTTCGTCATATTTGATTCAATAAATTTAACTAATAATCTATCTTATTTATTATAAGAAGATCATTAATTTCTTAATCCAACTCAATTTATTAAATTGTAAAATCCAATTCACTTAAAAAGAACAAATTTAATCCAATCAAACTCTATTGAAAGTTACAATAACAAATACAAATGAAAATTGTTAAATTGATCAAATTGTTTAAGCCCAAAATGAGTTAAATTTATTTATTTTAGTAGTGGGTGAATTGGATTTGAGTTTTAGACTCGCTAATCCCCCTAAAAAAACTAAAAGAATAATCTGAATTTATGCTTTAAAAACAATTCTTAACAACTAAAACTTATTTTCAAGAAAAATAATTAGTACATTTTGTAAAATTGGAAAATTTAATATGTTTTTCTCACTTTCAAGATTTAATATGAAAGTAATAAGATAATATCAAAATTTTAAATTATTTTATTTATAAATATTATGATATTATTTTATTACATCGGATCAAATTTTAATGGATTTATCTAAATTTATATGAGACAACTTCTTAATTTAGTTCAATCCATTAATCTATTAATTTTGAATAAAAAAATATATATCGATTTAGATTGATTCGGATGTGTTGGACGGACTAGATTAGATTCTAAACATCTATACTAAACAATATTTTTTTTCTTTATATGATGTGTTTGTTTTTATCTATTTTACCAAAAATCAACCCCTCTTCACATATGATGACAACCCAACATGTCAAACGATTTGTTGTAGTAATTCAAATGGAATTTATTTATCTAATGAAATTTCATTCTTCAATTTAGGCTTGAGTAAGCCTACTTTTTCTATATCCTCTCTTTTATTTATTTATTTTATTTAAAATGTAAAGAGTGCTAAGCACAAAGGATTTTGTCTCCTTACCTCCTCCAATGTCGAATTTACGTGGCTTACACAACATACATTAACTTGTCACCATTCTCTCTTTTATATTTTAACCTAATTTTTGTAATTGTCGATTACCACCCCCACCACGTTTGCTTTAATTGCTTAACCCACCAATACAATTATAACAACAATAATCAATTGTTAAAAGAACATTTAAATTAATCTTTTTAATATATTTTTTTTTCCTTTTGATTACTCTTACATTTTGACTCATTTGAATAATGCTTTTGACCTTTGGTATCAAAACATGTGGCCAACTCCATATTTGAACTTGAACCCACATCTAATGACATTCAAGCATGCCATTATTATTTAGTATTATCATCTTTTAGAAGGTAACAACCATTGAGTACTTTTTTTTTCTTAACACGAATTAGAGAATTTAAACTCGAGACCTTCATTAAAATTTAAATAAAGATATACGCTAACTTTTTATCATTAAATTGTTAACACACAATTACACAACTATCAAGTACTTTGTGTTTGACAATATGAAATTTGTAACATTTTAACTAACGCTAATTTCAAAGAAAGGAAAATTCTAAATTACAAACAATACATTCTTGAGTTCATGCTGGACAAGGTCATCTCAGCCCAAAACTAAAGGAGTAAAGCCCCTTTGTAGAAGGCTAAGGCCCTACTTGAAGATCTAAAAGAAGGCCATTCATGTGAAAATCTGTGTGTTTATGCACCAATTCAATAGGAATTCGTGCATGAAATGAAATTTCATACCTCATTTTACATTTTTTTTTCCCCCCCTCAATGAGTAGCCTCCTACTAACATATGAAATCTTGACATTTTGATTGTTGGTGGGTAGTGTTTCCTGTTCTCCACCTTTTATTTTTCTATTGTTTAATTTACTTTAAGAAATTGTTGTCTACCACTCCACCATGTTTGCTTTAGTTGCTTTTGCTTAGTTCAATTGTTCCTACATTTGACTCATCCATTTTGTTTTGTTTAAAGTCATATAGGTTTCTTGACTTTGTTATCAAAACATGTATTGTGCCCAACTCCATACTCAAAACACACATCTAATGATATTCAATGATGCCATTATTTGTTTAGTATTATCATCTCATCTCTTTAAAGGTAGCAACTATCAAGTATTTTAGAGGTCAACAAAAACATACTTAAAAAATTTTAACATGTCATTATATCACTTTTCAATTACACCCACTTCACACACACACACACACCTATTCTTATAAATTTTTGACCCCCATCCATTCACATGAATGTGTTGTTGCTTCATTAAGTTTCCTTAAAGAAGCACAATATATCTATCTCCAAAAGTGGTTGGGATTCAAGTCTATGTATTGATTGAGCATGCTCACAAAAATTAATTAAATTGGGTTTTGTTCATTGCACCTCACGGATAACACATCTCTTTTGATGGTAGTTCTATTTATTATCTTTTGTAGAACCTTTTTCATGAATGATTTTATGACAAAAGGTTTTTGGGTGCCTTTTTGAACCTTTTCTTTTTACTAAGTTAGATTGAAGGTAGTAATAGCTTCATAAAAAGTAAGCTTGCTCTCTCCTATGAAGCAATAAAGTAATTTGCTCCTTCCTCAAGTGAAAGTTCCACTTTAATTGTATTCATTATATTCAAGTGAATCTTACTATATTATACCAAAAAAAATATATTAATAGTAATAATAATAATAATAAAATCACTACTTTTAATTTTAAAAAAACTCTTAATTGTAAATTTATACGATCGACCTCATTAACATAAGTCACCTTCATTGTCACTCTACAGAATTGTACATAAATTTTTCACTTCATATGACTCGTTGTTCAATACTTTCAAAGTTATTAAATTATTTTTTTCGTTCAATAATTTCTTCTCTTCTTTCACTCTGTTCCCAAGAATAATTAAGATCAATATTTTCATATTTTTTGTGTTCTAATTAAACACTTTTTATTTTTAGCTATTCTTATTTTATTGCATGATCAAGGCATTTATATTGTCTGAGGGAGTTGAAGACCAAAAAGTAAATTTTTTTATTAATCAAACATTCTTCTTATAGATTCAATACGTAAATTAAATTTTATTTAAGTATTATACAACTTTACCAACCTATTAATGTTACCAAGTCAATTTACGTGTGATTTATAATATTACTTATTTCAAGTTCAATACTTCGTTATAACACATCTATTCTTAACAAATTTAATGCTTAAAATTATAAGTATGACATTTCACCTTTAAATGCAATATTCTATGCTCTCAATATGCATTTTTCTTTTTTGGGGTAACATTGTTGAATATTTTCATCTCAATAACATGGCATTTCCCTTTCTCTACTCTTAACAACTTATGCAACACTTAAAAAGGTAATTTTTGTTTCTTTAAATCCCCTGACATGGACAAATTGAAATGTTAAAAGTCTCTTGCATGTGCACCAAATCATTTATTTAGATGTAAGCTTCTCCTTTTTTTTTTTTTTCCTCTCTTTATTTCTTTCATTTTTTTAACTATCAATATTACATCGAAAATAAACTAATAAAATAACTAAAAAAATAACTAGAATAAGATCTCACTTTTACATCAACGCACGCTAGAGAAAATGATTAAGATAAGATCTTACTTTTACATAAACAATATGTCTAGAGACATTTTTTTTTTTTATGATTGATATTATATCATAAATTAACTAAGAGATAAATTGTTTTTTGAATTATTAATATTACATCAAGAATTTACTAATACAATAATTAAGATAAGATTTCATTTCTGCATAAATACATACTCGAAATAGGCTCCACATAGAAGAAGTATAAACTCATACAAAAAAGAGAGAAAATCTCTTCTATAAAATAAATAATCAGGACAAGACTTAAAAGTGGGCGATTTTTTCATTCCGGACCCAATCCAATCCGACCTATCCCTAAAATTTAGGTCGAGATAGAAATGAGAATAAAATCGAGATAGAACCTTTTTTTTTTAATTTTAAAAAACTGCTCAAAACAACTTTGTTTTGAATAAAAATTTTTGACTTGACCTTTCTCGTCCCGAAAAGTGTCCCAATGAAAATGAGAATAAAATAGGGACAGAACCTCATTTTATTTTAATTTTAAAAAATCACTTAAAACAACTTCATTTCAAATAAAAATTTTCGATTCAACCTATCTCGACCCGAAAAGTATCCTAACAGGAATGAGAATAAAATTGGGATAGAACTTAATTTTTTTTTAATATTAAAAAATCGCTCAAAACAACTTCATTTCAAATAAAAATTTCTGATTCAACCTATTCCGACCCGAAAAGTGTTCCAATCAGAACACTTTTCTCTGTCCCAATCGAGTTCGGGAATGGGTCAAAAAATTTGAACTCAAACTTATCCACCCCTAACAAGACCTCACTTTTGCGTGAGCGCACACCAACAAATAATTAAAATAAGACCTCGCTTCTATATATATGTACACTTAAAATCAGACATCTTTTTAAAATTACTATATTACCTCAGGAATTAATTAGTATAGAGATTAGAAAAATAACTGATATAAGATTTCACTTTGACATAAATACTTACTCGAGATAGACTTCATAAAGGGAGTAAAAACTCACACAAGGAGAGAAAAAAAAAAATTCTCTACCGTAAAGAGAATAATTACACTGTCCTAATTCGCCAAAGTTTGAACCCCAATCTCAAGTCCGAAAGTGAGCACTCAAGTGCCTCTTTATTTCTTTAATCTAGCCTTTCCCTCAACTACTTCAAATATTGCTACACCATTTTAATGAAAAGTGGGTGCTGTGCCATCAATCGTCAACTGTCCAAACAAAGTAACTAATCATGATACAAAATACATTTCATGGTCCATGGCTAAACATACCCCAATTTTTTTTCCTTTTGAGAAATTATCAACTTTGACCACCCCTTTGTGGTTAAAACTTAGTAAACTGGTAGTGGAATTCAATTTGTATTATTGATTGCTCTTGGAATTTCTCGTGGGTGTCGGCATTCTTCATGCATAAAAGCATATATTGCGGTGGGTGCATGTGGCCGAGTTAAAAGCTGGGACTCTTTTGTTAGTTTTGGATGCAAATTATTATCTACTTGCCACCTTTTTCCAAGTCGAAACTTCCCAAATTTTGGCCTCATTGCACTACAAAGTTGCACCAATAGGATAATCATTTTTATTTATTAAAAAAACAATTATTTGTTTCCGAATTAAGTTTTAGGTACTATTTTTAATATCGATATCTATAATCAATACTTTTATTTAAATTAACTCAAATATCTGTTAAAAAATTTATGAATGTTTTTTTTTAATTTGAAAGAGGGAGAATCAAATTTGAGACTTCTATTTTAGTGAAAAAAATACTTATACCACTAAATCATTTAAGCAAGTGTATTTTAGTGACGCAATCCAAATACTATCTTAACTCATAACAAAATATAATTTATGATTTATTAATTATACTTTAATTTTTTTTATAAAAAAAAATACTATTTATGTACCCATATACTTATTGCTCTGTACATCCTTTTGGGGTTTGAATTTTAGTAGAAATTAGAGCATTTGTTTTGTTTAGAGACAGATATCAATTAAAATGTTATAAGTATCCAATTGTTGACATGTAATTATTGTAATTCTTTAAAATGGAAAATTTACGATGTAATACTTGTATAAAAAATTAATTTATAAATCATGAGTGTTCAAACGTGTTTATTAAATTTTAGGATATTTCACCCCTTAAAAATATTATCATATACTTAAATCTATTTTCTTTTATTCTAACCAATTTTTAAAAACAATATAGTTTGGAAAGAAAAACATTTTTTTTTATCGAACAATCTCAAACACATTTAAATTATATGATTTCATAATTTTATTGAGCTATATATAATTTAAGAGTTGTTATATTTAATTTATAATTAGTGAAAAAAAAAGCTACTACTCGGTTTGCCAGCTGAAGACAAACTTTTTTATGTAATATTTGCTTCTTGTTAAGTCGTGCGGTGGTGTTCTTGCCTACTTGAGGTGGGTGGTTAAATGGTCACTTTTGAAAGAGTTGGTCAATCTTTAATGAAATTGGTCAAATCTAAGTTATGCTTGGACATTATCACCTACTGCCTCAAAGTTGGCTAGATTTTAAAGTTGGTAGGTAGAAGAAAAAAATAATCAAGTACAAAGTATAAGTACTTTCATTTAAAAATAAAAATTAAGTTGTCTTGCCATACACTCACACACACACACACAAAAGGAAAAATTATATGATGTGATAGCATGTATTAAGTTAGTTAACCTAAAAGAAATGTATTAAGTTAGTTAATCAAAAAAATATATCCTTAAAAATTGTCCATCCGCGACTCTCGTGGAAGGTATGGAATCGTTAAATTATTATGATTTAAAAAATGTGCCTGAGTGCTTGTCTCCTAGGCCTCTTTCAAATGATAAATTAGATATTTGAGTCGTAACAAATATTACGATAATTAATTTATTATATTTTTTAAAAGATTGTTTTAATTTAAGTAAAATGTATTTAAAATTATATGTATTGTATTATTTTTTATGGTTGTGATAGTATAGTTTATAAGTGTGAACAAAAAAAATTCAAAAATCGAATTAAATTGACCGGTTTAATTCGGTTCAGTCCGTTTTTTTAACAAAAAATTAGTTCAATTTTTTTAGAGAAAAAATTCACCGGTCTGTTCAGTTTTTTTTAATAAAAGAATCGAACCGAAAATAAACAAATTCATAATTTAAAATTAAAAAAATTAAAAAAATCGAACCGGATCGAACTGAAAAAAATCAATTTGGTCCGGTTTGATTTTTTTATTAAAAAAATTGATTTTAATTTTATTTATTAAAAAAATCATACCAAACCCGTTCGGTTTGATTTTTAAAAAAATCGAACTAAATTAGACCGTGCCCACCCTTAATAGTTTGAATGAATTAAATATGTTTAAAACAATACGTATTATTCTCAATAATTAGTTATACATATTGTTCTCGATGATTTTAATAGTGCAGTTTAAATTAAATGTGTTAAAAATTATACATATTTAGTCGGAGTCAAATGTGTTTAAAATTGTACATGTTACTCCCAGTAATTTCAGTAGCTCAATTTAGATTTGATGTGTCTTAAAATTGTACATATTTAATATGAGTAAGATATGCTCAAAATTGTATATATTACTATCAAAAAAAATCTTAATAGTATAACCTGATTATAATATTAATAGTGGTTGTATAATTTGATATAATATCAGTATTGTATTTTAATGAAATCTTTAAAAAGTTTACAAAATTTAAATAATAATTTAAATTTTTTATATATAATTTGAACATAAATTTATACCGTATTTATTATTATTTTTAGATATTTAATTAATTGTTAGGCTTCAAAAACAAAACAAAAAACTGTATTTGAAAATTCTATTCCAAATGCAACTTTATAAGTTTTTTGTAATTATAATTTTAAAAAAATAAAGAATCATAAATGAATTATAAGTATTTTAAGTTCTCCTTGAGATTTGCCATTGTATTTATCATTAATTGGATAAATATGTAAATAAGAGAAAATATATTATCACAAAGCGGAGACTGGGAGGAGCAAAATCTTTGGCATGATTGGGGGACAAGCTAAGCCACTTGCCAACCAGGGCCATCCATCTTTCACGGATCTCATCCCACGTAGATTTCTCATTTCACAAAACGACACCACGTCCACAGTCCACTCAAGCAAAGGGCATCTACGTCATTTAACCCCCAACAAAACGCGCCGGATAGCAAGCCTCGTGATTGAGGTGAGGATGGAAGAGAAGAAGAGGGCGCTGCCGCTGTTTGCAGATCGAGAGAGAGAGAGAGAGGGGGCGGAGATGCGGGGCCCACCCCTGTTTCCTTTGTGTCGGTTTTTGTTCTGTTCAGGACTCGGTTACATATCTATCATGAAAAAATAAACAAAACAAAACAAAACAATTGGATAAAAATTGAATTAAAAAAAAAGTGAATAATTATTATGAGAAAATGCCCACAAAAGCTGACAAATTTACTGATAAAGGCCACTCTCTCCACTTCGCCTTCCTCGGTCCCACTTTCATTTTTCTTTTTTTTGAGTCGTTTGCGATATGCTTGTTAAGAGTTTTACTTTCAGTTGAATCTCCCATCCTTTTCACAACACCCTTTCCATTTTCTCTTCCTTTTTCTGAAAAAAAAAGTCAAAAGAGTGATTAAAAAAAGTCAAAAAAGGAAATTCAAAACTAGCCTTTGCAGCTTTACTATTGTGTAACATGATTTTCATTTTGACCTACATTTTACTCTTTTTTTTTTTTTAACTATAAAAACTTACAAAATGTTTATAATGATGTAAATACGGTTTAAAGAGGCGGCAGGGACATAAATGTAAATTTTATTTTTTCTGTCATTTATAAATATATATATATATATATGACTTCACTTTTAATATTTTTATAAATGTTATAATACTTTCAAAAATCTTTTTAATATTTAAATTATCTTTAACTCTCATTTTTATTATTTATTTATAATACGTTATTATTAGTAAATTCAGGTTTTAACTTTTATATTAAGTTATTGAATTATTTTTATTTTATAATTTTTATATTTACGTGTTTCATTTTTATTTAATTATTATTTATAATATGTCTATATTATTACATGTTATAATCTTTATAAGTATGTTTTATAATTGTCATTCATTTAAATATTCCACATTAAAAAATAAAGACAAATATTATCTATTATAATTTTAAACTATAATTTAGATTCTTATATTAAAAATTTTAAATATGTTTCTTTTAATCACTTATTCATATAAAATATTACGCATCTTCATTATTATTAATATATAGAAGACTATATCTCATTATTACTATCAGTATATGAAACAATATACCTCATCATTACTATCAATATATCAAACATTATGTCTCCTCATTACTACCACTATACGGGAGGCTATATCTCCTTATTATTATCAATAAATAAAAGTTATATCTTCTCAATATTATTGATGTATGGAATGCTCTATCTCCTCGTTCTAATTACGTTATGTATGTGAAAGGTGGTTTAAAGAGGTGGCATGAACATAAAGGTGAATTCCACTTTTCATCTTACGTATAAATATGTATATAGCTTTTCTTTGTAATTCATTCACTTTTAATATTTTTTAAAATTTTTTAATACTTTACAAATATTTTGTAGTATTTGAGTTATTCTTAACTCTTGCTCTTATTATTTATTTATAACATATAAAAATAATAATTACATATTTAAATTTAAGAGAAAAAAGTATTTTGAATAACAAAATCCCATACATGTTTACTTAAAAGAATAAGATTTTAACTCAAACTTTTCTATATTAGTTGATATATGTGATGATAATAGCACTATACTTTTGTTGTGTGATTTTTATGCTAATACAAACTAACGCAAGTATACGTTATCGCAACAAGTAATATATGATGAGTAAAATGTCGATCACACGAGAATTTATTATTACTACTTGTTAAGTATTAAAATTGTGTCCTCCTACTCTTATTCAAGTCATTGACAATTCAATAGTTTTGATATTTAAACTAACTAAACAAAAAAAAAGAATAATAATTACAAGAATTGAGCAAAGAGAACAAACGTGATAGCACAAATACTCAAATGCCTATGATTACAATAATCCCTTAATACTTCACTTGAATCCAATTACTTCTCTTAGAACTATCAATATGAATGTTAACCAAGAACTCTAATATCCTCAATACTTCACTTGAATCCAATTACTTCTCTTAGAACTATCAATATGAATGTTAACCAAGAACCATAATATCCTCACAAGCCTCTTCCGATAGTCAAGTGAGTATATCTCATTCAACTAATCATCAATATTCCTATGATAATCAAATTAAAATAAGATTCATTAAGTTCAAGTTGTCTAAATGATCATATATGCCATATGAGTATATTCCTATCTCATATGGAACTCATGCTTTTACACAATGATCATACATCAGTTTATTCATAGCCAGTACAAATTCTTTTTTTCAAGTTCATTGAGGTTCTCAAATCAATCTAATATATTATCATGTAATTAGAAGAACTAAGTATGAAACAAATTGAACAATTCAATACCAATATGATGAATAAGGGAAAATAATCAATCCAAACTATATATTGGGTTCACATTGTAATCCTAGCAATAAAACTTAGTTCATAATTGAAAACATAAGTTCAGAGCATCTAACAACATCATTATACATACTAGAATCAGCAACAAATACGAAATTAAAGAGAAGAAAAAATTTCCCTTAATGCAATAGTGATATTCTTCCTCCAAAATGTAGAATTATTGTTGTTGTTGTTGATTATTACTTCTAAGACCCAAATGAAGTGTTAATTTTGTGCTCTATATTGCTCAACTCCTCTTGGCTCAACAATGGGCATTTATATAGATTTAGGGTTATAAAAATAAGACAAAAATGCCCTTAAAAAATGCCCAGTATCCAGTGTTGCGGCATTCGAATTCAATATCACGGTGTGGAGCTTCTGATGTACACGCTCCGACCAATACCCCGATGCTCTACTGTAGCATACTGTAGTGGGTGAACAGTGAACTTATGTATTGTTTATCCGCATTGTTTATATTTTTTGTATTTTAGTCCATTCTCAGATTCTCATCTCAAATAGCTTTATTTACATCTGTTTTCAGTATTTTTGCACCGATAGTGCTTAAACCTATAAAACAATATTAATATACATAAATAACAAATTTATTGGGATAAATTAAACAAACATCAAGTTTAAAAAGATAAAATATTGACAATTACGCCCTATCAACTTTATGACCGTAATAACAAAAATATTTTAAAGATGTATTTATGAGTGTTTTCTGGTGAAATTAAATTTAAGATAAAATAAATTTAATTTAGAGTGATCGGAAGGATTCAGTATAATTAAGAGTGAATTTTTTTAACAATTAATTGCTTTATAACATTTGTAGGGAAGAAAGTCTCAAATAAATGGAAAAAATGTGAGTTTTGTTTTTTATTTAATTGATATATATTAATTTAATTTTGATTTTTTTTATAAATACTTAGTTACGGACATTTTTGTCTACTTTTTATTACTATTTTCATATGAATCATGATCATTTTCGTCTATGAATTATATATTTATAAAAAAATATAAATTAAATTGGTATATATTAATTAAATCATAGGCGAAATTAGTATTTTCTCTAAATAAATTATTGTATTATTTTTAAGGATATAATTTAATTAATTAATCCTTTGCCGTGAAAATAAGAAAATTTAAGAATTAATATATATATATATAAAAGAAATTGGTCATAAACGATAAGAATTATTATTGATTCTTAATATTATATGTAAATATTTAAAAATAATTTGTTATATAGAAAATAAAGAACGCAATTAATTGTGTCAATCAATCATAATTAATCAAATATTTTTAAAATTGTATAATTATATATATATATATTTTTAATTTTATGTATAAATAAAGCATTTTTAAGGGTTTGTATGAATAAGAGTGATATTTTTAATTTTTCTTTATTATTATTTTTTTATGGTATCAAAGCAGATTTAAATCTATTTCGAGAGTCATCTAGATTAATTTTAGAGTGTGCTTAAACCAAGAGAGAGAGAGAGGAAGAAGAAAAAAATAATAATAAAAATTGCGATAAGGGAATATTTAAAAAAAAATTCTTTGAAATATAAAATTTTCTTTGATAAATTTGATTGAAATTCTTATGACATGTTCATATGAAGGAAAATTCATAACAAGATCATAGGAAAAAAAAATCTATGGTATGATCGTTGGAAAACCTCCATGATTAAATTATAAAAAAATCTTAAAACAAGATCACAAGAAACTTGCTATTAGGATTTACAATATCAAATTACAATTTCAAAAACTTTATATCACCAACTCAAAGGAAGATTATAAGAATCATTATTGATTCTTAATATCATAAGCAAATATTTAAAAATAATTTGTTAAATAAGAAATGAAAAATACAATTAATTATATCAATCAATCATAATTAGTTAAATATTTTTAAAATCGTGTAATTATATTTTTTTATTTTATTCTTTTAATTTTATGTATAAATAAAATATTTTTATGATTCATACGAATAAAAGTAATAGTTTCAATTTTTTATTTATTATTATTATTTTTCTTCAATAACCATGATTAGTAGAAGTAAAAAAGAATACATAATATATTATTCAATAGTGCTATAGTGCAATAATTAAAATATAAAATATGTAATTTAATTAATGCATCATTAATCGGTAATTATTATTTTTTACTATAATAATTATATACTGCTAATTAATAATGATCACATTACATACCACATTAATAGAAATAAAAAGTTTATATTCAATTATGTAAATATAATATTACTTTATATTTTTATTATTAGAGAAATAGGAAGAGTAATCAACTCGATACTTTTCCTATTAACAAATCAAAGGCTTGGCCAAATATATATAAAGAAAAAATTACACGTTAGTTAATCCATTCTTAATTTTTCTCTCTCCAATGACTTATTTTAAATATTTAATTTAATAAATAAAATAAAAAACTTTTTTCTCTCTCTCTCATTCACTGAAGAAGGCTCTGTTTACTCTTTTCTTTAAGCAGATGCTTTAAAAATCACAAGCTCCTGCTCTGCCTCTGTTCCTGCTCTCTCATCTTGTTTCTTTTTATCAAATTACATTTTACTCCTCCCCCTCTCTGCACATCTGGTGGTCCGATCTCTTTCCAAATTTGTCATTTCACCGTCTAAACACTAAAAACAAACCAAATAATAATAATAAAAAGAAAAATTACACACACACCCCAATGGCAAAACAGCTGCTGCTTCAGCAGCTTCTTCTTGTTCCTCCTCTGCTTCAGTTTCAGCTGCTTAAACGGTGTGTCGTTTCGTAGTTTCTAAGTAAGATGCCGACGCCGAAATTCTCATTATTCCTCTCTTCTTGACTTGATCTCTCCTTTGGATCAAAATTTTCTTCCTCTTTCAGGTGACATTAACTCCATTTCTCTCTCTCTCTCTCTCTCTCTCTTTTTCTTTTTCTACTAAACGTTTTATAATTTGAATCTTAACATTTTCTTATCTTTAACTTTCTGAAGCTGCATTCGTATAATTTTCTTTATATTTTTTTAATAATTCGGGTTTTGGTTAGAGATTCAGAGTAATTTATTTTATTTTTCCTCATTTTTATTTCATAATGTAGCATTTTAAGAAGCATGTAATGGCTATTTATAATTTTTAAGCTGTTTCTCTTATTTAAAATTCTTTTTTTTAAAGTTCAGAAATTTGTGGCCCGAAGCTCCTATTTTGGTTAGATATTTTCTATCGTCTTACAGTGTTAGTGTTTGCAATTTTCTATTTTTTTAATAGATATTACGTAAATAGAAAAATTGAATTAACTGAGCTTAGTGCAACTAAATGCTTAGTTGATTAGATGAATAAAAGAACTTATGATTCATTTCAATAATTCTGTTAATTTTTTTATTTGCCAAAGATGAGTCAATAATTCATTTTAATCATTGATTTATCTGTAGTTTCTTTCAATCATGCAATGTAGTATATTTAGAGACTATAATTTTCTTTAATTTTTGTGAAATTGCCTTTTTTTTTTCTCAATAAGAAAATGATCTTCTAAGTTCTTGGCTTTTTAGGCTTTTTTTTTCTTTGTTACTTCCTTTGTTTCTGGAAAAGACTTGTTTGCTTATAAGGATATGCCTTTTTTGCGTGACTTCACAGATGGAGTAACTTCCTTTGTTTTGCGAACTTCACGAAATTTTCGTTTTTTATGCATTTGTGGTTTACATTTTGAGTATTTTCTGTATCTTATGCTTGTGATTCCTCATGGCGCTGAAATTTTCCAGCTTACATGCAGTAAGGGTTTTGAAACGGACCTCCTTCATGGAGCAGTACGAAGTACTAGAACAAATTGGGAAGGGAGCTTTCGGCTCAGCTCTTCTCGTGAGGCATAAGCATGAAAAGAAGAAGTGAGAATGAAACCCACTTTCTTTGTTACTTCTCATTTACTTGCCAAATAGAATTGTAATGAGAAAAAGAGAATTAAAAATGATGTATTGTGATTCATGTTTTTGTGATGGGTTCAATTCTTTAATCTTGCTTCTTTTGGTATGTTAAGGTATGTGTTGAAAAAAATTCGTCTTGCCCGCCAGACTGATAGGTCACGGAGGTCTGCCCATCAAGAGGTTAGTACAGTCTTATGATTTGCCCAATCAACTGTTGATAAAGAGATTATTTACTAACCAAAATTACTTGAATATGATAAGTTGTGGTCACATATTGTTATTGATTTTCAGTTGATTGTGCTGTTGCTTATATCTTTTCTATGGGCAATTTTTTTTTTATATCTCCAAACTGACACTTTTCCTGCTTCATCTAGATGGAGCTCATTTCTAAAATACGAAACCCATTTATTGTGGAGTACAAAGATTCTTGGGTAGAAAAGGTATGTCTATGCCTGTATTCCTCAGTAACAGACGGGTTTTTGTTTTTGGTATTCCTCTCATTCTTTTTTTGGTCAATGAAGGACAAAATTTTCTCAAAAGTTTCCTACTTGTTTTTTACTCCTAGAAATGTGCAAGTATAATAAATTATACACTCACCAGTAAGATATAGGGCTTAGTTCATTACCCTTAACATTGGCACCTGACTGATTATTTGTAATCTAATATTGATAGCTGTTGATGTCTTTGTTCTCAGGGTTGCTATGTGTGCATTATTATAGGATACTGTGAAGGAGGAGATATGTAAGTTTTCTTTAATGATGATGTTGAGATTTGTGGACTAATAGTTGATCTGCTCCAATTAGAGCATTCATACTTCAGCCACTTATGCAATGCATTTCATGTCATACAGAGCAGAAGCTATAAAGAAAGCCAATGGCACACTTTTCCTTGAAGAGGTTTTGTCCTTTTTATTTGCCTCTTTTTCTCTTTTCTTCTGCTCTCTTGTGGCAAATTGAATTCTTTTACTTATTGCAAAATACTTTCCTTTTGCATTAAACATCTATAATTTTAAGAAAGCTTGCATCTAATACATAAATATTGGACTTTTCACAGAAGCTCTGTAAATGGCTTGTTCAGCTCCTGATGGCGCTTGACTACTTGCATGCAAATCATATTCTTCATCGTGATGTCAAGGTTAGTGGCTTGTTTTTCCATACTTAGAGACCAATAGCATCAGCCCGGTATCTCTTAAGTTGCTTCATACTGATAGTGCTTTTGAATCTTTCAGTGTTCTAATATCTTCTTGACTAAAGATCGAGATATTCGTCTTGGTGAGTGGTTTATTGTGTCTCTAGATTCTCTTCAACGTGATTATAATATTTCTAACCATGTGATCAACACTCATGCAGGTGACTTTGGACTTGCCAAAATTTTGACTTCGGATGATCTTGCTTCTTCTGTGAGTAAAATGAGTTAGATTAATATTTTCATTTTGAGCTGCTCTTTGCTTTTGCTCAACTCACTAGTGAGGATTACTGTATTGTAATTCAGGTTGTGGGAACTCCCAGCTATATGTGTCCTGAGCTTCTTGCTGATATCCCTTATGGTTCCAAGTCTGATATTTGGTCTTTGGGTAAGTTCTGCACTTATATCTGTCTATGGTACTGAGTGGAAGATGTTTGGCCTTGGAGTGTTATGGAGTTCAGTGTCTGTGCATGTATTTACTTATCTTGAATGTCTGTTATACAGGGTGCTGTATATATGAAATGGCTTCACTTAAGCCCGCATTTAAAGCATTTGTAAGTTTTTGTACCCTGTCTTGTTGCTTGGTAAACATTTAGAGCTTGTTACACTACCTCTTTCATGTGTGTTTGCAGTTGAGATATTGACTAAAAATACATTACAATTGTGTATGTATATGTAAGTCAACCATATACCTGGTTCTTTAACTTGAATTCTGTGAGCATATATTAACAATAGATAAGAAGATTCACATTGCTGCATTTCTGCAATGGCATTATGAACTCGTTTTATAAATTTTTTTCTCTCTTGAGCAGGATATGCAAGCGCTGATCAACAAAATAAATAAATCAATAGTTGCTCCACTTCCAACAAAATACTCTGGAGCCTTGTAAGCCCTTTTCCTTCTGTTACAACTGTTATAAGTTGAACAATGTTCCTTATTTAAAAAGAAATCGTTGAGCTACCTAATTCCATGCATTCTCACATATTAACAATGGCTAACATTATACATTTTTTTGAAGATGTTGGTCCTTTATGCAGTAATGTTGGTGGCCTAATCATATTTGCTCAATTTTTGTTTTCAGTCGGGGTCTTGTTAAAAGCATGCTGCGGAAAAATCCAGAACTTAGGCCAAGTGTATGTATATTCTCTTCTAAGCTGTATCTTTACTTGTGGAAGCATCAGTTTGAATGCAGGATGATGGTCCAACATCAACATAATCAGCAAATTTCTTTACAATGGATTCAATCATACTAAGTTGTTTATGCCAGCCAAACTTTTTCAATAGGCCATATTTTGATGCTGTTTATCTGGCTTTATAGTTCAATATCTTTGAAAAATGCTTGAGAACAAAGAATTACACATTGATTAATCATATAATATTTAACGCAAATCTCTATCTTCCCTATTTCTTTTTCCTTCTAACAATGAAGTGAAGAATGTAAAAATTTTCACTGGAAGTTATGTTTCATATGGTTAAGTAGAGGTTCTTCATATTTCAAAATCAAAAGCAAACAGAACTTATCACTTTTTCTATTTCTCTGAATTGAAACCAAATCAATCACTCCAAAACCAGTAAAGTTTGGTATATTTGAATTGTTTAATCAGTTTACTTGCTGCACACCTTTATAAGTGAACGCAAATCATCTGCCACCTCCGGTGTAGTGGTGAAACTTTTGTATTGCGGTATCATTATTAACCGACTGAACATTGCTACAAGGGAATTTTTTTTTTTGTTTGCACGAGGTCTCATTTGAAGTTCTAATATGGCAGGCTGCAGAACTGCTCAGGCACGCACACCTTCAGCCATATGTTGTAAAGATTCATCTCAAAATCAATAGCCCTAGACACAATTCTATATCAGTTCACTGGCCCGAATCCAACTACACAAGGAAAATAAGATTTTCAGAGCCGGATAAGGTTCCTGTTCAGTCATTTCGGGAGAGGCGCTATTCTTTCAGTAATGACCGGAATTTGAATCCAAGTGTATCAGGAACTGAGCAAGATTCTCTTTGTTCTACTAAAGGAATACATGATAACCCAACTTATTTGAGTCGGAGGTTATCATCATTATCTGTTGAAAGCAGTCATGAAGGGACAGTCATCTGTAAACCAATTGCTTCAAAAACTTCAAAGATTCCAAGACTTGCTTCAGCAAAAGCTTCTACTACTTATAGGAGACAGTCGGATCCTGTTAAAAAACGTGAATCTGTAAGATCATATAATTCTCTCTTTGCAAAAGCTCACATTCTTGCAATCACAAACCTTCAGAGTTTCAATTTGTAATTTTTACGTATTTTATAAGCTGGGTTCTTATATTTCATTTTCTTTATGTTCAGCATCCTGTTACGAGCACTCCAACAAAAAAAACTGTACCTACAAGTCGCAGAGTATCTTTGCCATTGCCCACAAGAGCTGCAATTCAAGATTTGCCTTACAGGCCTAACACTGGTATTCTTCATTGTGTAAAATCACCAGATGTTTCTGTTAACGAGCCTCGAATTGATAGGATAGCTGAATTCCCATTAGCCTCATATGAGGATCCCTTCTTTCCTATCCGTAGGACTTCACCAACTTCTGCCCAAGGCTCCTCCAGGTCACCACTATATCGTGACTGTTCAATCACAAAAGACAAATGTACTGTTGAGATATGCGAAAAAGCCCTTGCAACTCCCAATTTCCCTGAGACATGGCAGGGAATTCAGCGTAGCATGTTTCAGGTGAATGAAGATGGAAGCAACTCATCTGATCAAAATGCAACAGCGGGGGCATCCAGCCGCACCTCATCAGATGCACGACGCCATCGGTTCGACACCTCATCATACCAGCAAAGAGCCGAAGCTTTGGAAGGTTTGCTTGAATTTAGTGCAAGATTGCTGCAGCAGGAAAGGTATGATGAGCTCGGGGTGCTGCTAAAGCCATTTGGACCTGGGAAAGTTTCACCAAGGGAAACTGCCATCTGGTTGACCAAGAGCTTCAAGGAAAATACTGTCAAGCAAGAAGATTAACGCCAATGAACTGCTGTCACGTGTGTACTATATTTGCAGTTTTAACAATCTGTAGAGCTGAGTATCCTTTTTCTAGTCAATGATTGAGGCACTAGGCACTTAAGCACACGCTAATTTGTAGGTTGTAGTGGATTTTTCATGCCATGTCTGTATTCACCACGTCTGAGGTTTCTTGATTTCAGTTAACCTGGATGATGTTGTATGATAGGTCATGGATACAAATCCTTAGTTTTTCAAGGTGATTGGTGATATAAGAACAACATTTGTATCGTAATTGGCAGATAGCTTTTGCTATGACTATAGCTTAAATTCTGTTACTAGACATGTATTATAATCTTGTATCTCTATGAAGATTTCATTCTGTGTAACTTTTTAACTTCTTTTCTTCGTCAATCGTCACCATATCCATCTTGATTGCAGGACTCTAAAGTGATTTTTGTTTCATCATCTACTCTTGTTTCACATCTACTTTAGCTTTTGGGCAATAAGCTATTTCTGTTTTTCATTTTCTATTTGTTTGTTGTTATTCTTATTTTTTACTATTAAGGAAAAAGCAAGTGATTGAGCAGTTGGTAAAGCTCCAACAAGGTAGATGAATCTATAGACAGAAATCCTTAGAAGGTGGCAAGTGGCTTAATTGGAAGAAGCTTTGCAGGCCTTGGCCTATAAATATTTACACAAGGCCACTGGACAGAAAAAGTCAGAAACTAGAAAGATTATAAAATGCAGCAAGTATGCATGAGTCAACAAGACCAACTTATAATACGTATAAGAAAATAGCCAAAGTTCATGCAGAATTTATATAGCAGAGAAGGCTAACCCTCTGATTGTGGCAAAGAGTTGAAATGGGGAAGGCTAGCAAATGGATGATGAACTTCCTGTTAGGAAGAAAGGAGGACAAAAACAGAAAGAAAGATAATGCTTTTCTTGAAGAAAATGAAAAAATCTCAACTGGGATTTTTCCATCAACACCTATTATTAAGAGAAGATGGAGCTTTGGTAGATCATCAGGCAAAGGGAAATCTCATAAGAGTTCCAAATCTCTCGACTTAAACACCACAAACCCAGTTGATCAAACACATGCAATAGTGAACTTGGAGAGTCGGCCGAGTCATATTAATACCTTGGCTTTGGTTATAGCAACTACTGCACCTGTTGAAACATTTGTGGCACCGAAACCTGCAATAGATGGGATTATTAGCAAAGAACTTGCAGATGCAGCTGCAACCAAAATTCAAGCCGTTTTTCGCTCTTGTTTGGTACTAATAATCTGAACCTTTCTCATTTTTCTTCTTATGAATTGCTTCTTTGCCAATTATAATTTAAAAATTTACTTGCATAAGCGAATTGACTTATATCTTCATAGGCAAGGAAGGCATTGTGCGCTTTAAGGGGACTAGTCAAGTTACAAGCTCTGGTAAGGGGTCACCTGGTGAGGAAACAGACAACTGCTACTCTTCGGCGCATGCATGCACTAATGACAATTCAAGTTAGAGCTCGATTTCAGAGAATCCAGATGGCTGCTGAGGAATCACAACTTGTTGCTAAAACCCAACCATCAAGATACAGAAATATCCCTCAGGAAACTGAATTCAGAAGAGCGCGTAGAGTATGTTTTTGTTCCTAGTTTTTGACTCAAGCCGTTAATTAACACAATCAACCAAATTAAATATTTGTACTTGTTTTCTTCAACTGATAACATGGGTTGTTGTTTTTCATTTCCAGGAAGCAATTGATACAAATCTTTATGAAGCACATGGAGTTTCAAAAAGCAAATCTGCCTATCTGAATAGTTCAAAAATTGGAAGAATAGATCATGGGGTCACCAAATATTTTTCAAGAGAGCTTTCAATTTCAAAGCGACAACATTATCAATATGAGGAGTTTTCTTTCTCCTCGGCTCAGAACACTCCCCAGCATTATCATGAAATGAGCAACATTATCCCAGGAAGAGCTTCTTTCTCTTGCCAGCAGCAGCCTGCTAATGCTCCTCCCGAATATCATCGCTACTCGCTCCTACCAAATTACATGGCCAACACAGAATCTTCTACGGCCAAGGCCAGGTCACAGAGTGAACCAAAACGGCGACCTGAACGTAGCACGAGAACTGAAAGCAAGCAAATGGCTTCAACTGATGGAACACAGCGCTCTTCTCCGCCCTCGAAACAGGCTATTCATGGAAACCAGGAATCCTGGTTTATCAAGCTATATAAAACAAAAAAGTTTCTCAAGGAGAACGAAAGTGATACCAGCAATACCACAGCCAGTCATTCCAACCATTGCAACTCTGCTCCATACGAGGTAAGCAGAGTTCATTGCTACTGCTGTTTTAGAATGTTTAGCTATCTGATTAATTTCTTCATCCATTTGACTGCAGCCTTACATGACCCTGTACTAGTTATTCATTGCTTTTGGCACTTCAGCGCCAACCGAAGGATGTTATGAAGAGCACGTGATATAGAAAGACGGCTTATTGAGAATTCAGCAGAAGAATAAGTCAGCATGAAAACCGTCCCCAATTGCTAACCTATAAATCTAGTGTCCTATGGCCCAAAGTTGTGAGCAATGTTTTTCCTCGAGACACACAACAGCTGCAGACATAGAGAGTAAATGAATTGCAGAAACTGGGGGAAAAGAATTAAAACTGATAAAAAAATTTCTTCATACAATAAAAATTTGCAGATTTGATATTTTGCAATCACACATGCATGCATAGTTACCTATTCTCTAGGCTGTATATACCTAAAGCCCGCATGCATAAATATATAATTTGATCAAATTTCATTGTAATTTATTTAGGCAGAGGCCTTCCCGATGCTTCCAAATATTCAAACTGGGCATGGTTACATTTAAAGTTGAATAAAGATAAACTACTCTTAACAAGAAAAGGAATAGTAACCATTTATAATCCTACAATAAGTCAAGAGATAGAATATGTCGCAACTAAAGTACAAATCCAAAATAGAATGAGAGAACATAAGTCTTATTTTTCATCTTCCCTTCTCCATTATCAGAGTGACTACTATTTCCCAAAAGAAGCAGTAGTTTGTATTTCTTTAACACCAATCTCCACTCTACATGAACAACAATGAGATCAGCAACACCTTGCATTTTCATAGAATCAATAAAGGAGAGAACATGCATCAGAACTTTGTTTGCACACTCTTCATTCCAGATTTGTGAATTAGAAGTTTATCGTGATAAAAAGCACATCAGTCCGTCCCGGATACAAAATCTCTACAAGAGGCGATGTGATCACTAGTTCAATGACTTGTGAAATGCAACCTGCAAAGGCAGCAAATGATAGTTATTGCTTAGTAAAATTGTCCTGGTTCCGTTGAGGTTTGAAAAAAAAGAAAAGAAACATTACTCTGTAAGATTAAGAAAACTTTTACAGTCTAGAGTCACGTTATACATGACTGGCAAAAGGTTATGCTTTTGGTAACACTGAAAAGAGGTTTCAATTTTTTACAACCGGTTCATTATACGCTGAAAAATTTGACTCTTGTTCAGAACAAACCTGATGTAAGTTGTACTGAGGCTCAAGTTCTCTATCAAGTTCATAAACTTAAACATGAATACACGGATCTGCTAAACCCTAGTTATCCATACTAGCACAGGTTTATAGGCATGAATCTAAGGAATGGGTTTAGTCTGGAAAATGATATGTTTTAAGCATAATAAGATCAAAGTCACATACAGAAGTTGACGTCTTCAGCAGCTCTCTTATGGCCATTGTGGCATAACATGAAGCTGGAAGAGTACAAACCAACTTGAGCGCAATCTGCATTTCCTGAGAATTAGTGCCATCAAGAGTTTCAACTTGTGGCAGTTTTACTTCTTTGCCGCTCTCTGCTGAAAGCTCTGTTTCTTTTCTTAAGCTTTCAGTTTGTTTTATGCAATCAAATGGATCTTTTTTCTCATTCCTATTGACTACCTCCTCTTTGACTACATTTACAGGTTTATCTCTGGCGATTTTGTCCATATCTGTCTCTGCTAATGGTTTATTCCCATCAGTGTATGTAAGCAATTCCCTGAGACAACAGAAACAACAATATAATTGGTCTACATAATAATCTGAAACATTTATAGCAGTAGTTTTGCGAAGTAAAGAAAAACTATCAGACCAAAGAATGAGAGAAGAAAAGGCATGCATACCATTCAAAGTCCATGGGCTTCTGAAATACCCGCCTATAACTTCCAGTCATACTGGTTATTGAAAATTCCCTAGAAAGATACACATAAGCACAGTTCCAATTAGATGGAGAACAAATAAGCATGAAAATGCAGAAAAAGAAAGATACATTGGGGTTTAAATTTAGGTGAGCAATTAAGGGACACATTTTGACAACATACTTGACATTATGCAGACTCTCTGTCAAATTGATCCCGTCCTGCTCATTGGAAATAAAAAAGAATGACTTAGAAATTAGTTGTTCAGCATTAACAAACACTATTTTATGCATCCAAGTCAACACAATTACACAAATAACAATAATTAACACCTTTATCATTTCTATAAGACCATCCTTGGCAGTTTTTTCTGTAACAGAAGCCATGAGTCCCACTAATTTTTTAGTTTCTAAACCTAATCTCTCTAAGGCATGTAATATGTGTGTACATATTTCAGACGATATGTTCCACTCAGCTGTTTAATGACACAACAAGAAACCACATATAGAGGTGAAACAGAAAAGTTCAATAAAAATCCCATTCATAAAGACCTCAACTTGATATACCTTCTTTGCTAATTGATGATAAACTTCGGCAACATCATTTATTGGATAAATCACCCGTGAACTGCCAAACAAGAAAACAATAGCATGAGCAAGAAATGAAGATTCATTTTATAATTGAAACTTGTAAAAATGAGTTTGATGATGCTGGTCTTCCCTTACCCAGGCATAGGAAGTACAATATCGTTGATGGAATATTTACCACTCTGGATATCTTCTGCAGTCACAGTCTGGAAGATGACAGGAAGCAATCTTAAATTAAAAAATAAGTTGTAAACTTTAGAGGTCAGATGAAGAGAGCAAGCAGCAGCAACACCAGAATAATTTTTACATTAGCTTCCATTGAATTGTCAAAAACAAATAACAGATAACAAATCAGCATGGAACTGAATTTGATTCACCAGGTGACATATGAATACGATTTATTAAAATATGCTTTGAATTTTATCCAATATCACAAATGGCGCTTTAAAATAAAAATCAATTTCAAAATAATGCTTCCCAGATCTAATCAATTCCAAATTCTGCAAATAGACTTACAAAATTTGACTAGCAATACGCACTTGTTAGGCTCACAATTAAATTATGCCATCTCAGAATGAAGAATCAAGCCATTTGATGAACTAGAGATTGTAGGTTAATAAGATAACTCCAGAAATTAATTTACATTTACTCTACCAACTTATATGGACAGTGGAAAATCTAGCTCATAAAGAAAAATGGAAAATTCAAACCAAGCCAAGCCAAGCCTAACATATTTTGCAGGCCAAAGGACTTTCCTACTCTCATTTAACATAGAAACCAAACAACCAGTAACATAGAGCTGTGTCATGCTCTTAACAGATCGGTTGATCATGATTATTTTGCATATCTGACCAAGTGTATTAATCCAGTGTGTGATTGTTACGTCTGAAAATCCTATAATGAGATTTATTTAATGGGAGCTGGCCACTTGCAAAGTTCTCATCAACTAATTGTAGGTTTTTGACCAGTATAAAGTCTAGTACACCCTACAAGACATTGTACATCAGCAAGAGCAAATTTTTCAAACGAGAAATATGATTTTAGACCTGACCTTAACAAGGTTATGTCTTCCCGAGGGAAGACATGTTGTTGACACCTCATCTAAATTACTACAATCATCTGCATCATTAGAGGTCTCATCCTCAAAATCAGAACGAACAGATACCAATTCTTCACCAGTATCATTGCCTTTACAATATACCAAGTCTCCCACCACAACTTGCTTAGTCCCTGAGACACAAAGGAATAACAGAACAAAAGTTAAGTCTTTACTTCCAAGCAGACAGTAAGCTTTGACAGATGTTATTATGACAGTGGATAACTATGTGTATGAAAAGTAGATATTTAGCCTAAAGAACAAGGCAGTATACCGTATTTTTGCACTCTTGCACTCACTGCATGGTTCCACAAATAGCTTTGGTAACTATGGACATACCTAAATGATACAGCAGCAACAACATCGTAAAATTTTTCAAATTTAAAATCATATCTAATTTTGCTCTTGTTTGAGCTGGTGCTCATATATGTGTACACCTGTGCATGTGTGTGTGTGGGAGAGAGAGAAATGTTATTGAATTACTTCAATGACTTATGTTTAAGTCTGCCTCTTACATTCTAACCACCTATATGATGCAAGCATATAAGCACCTATAGTACTGTGCTCAGTGGTGCACAGTAACTCATATGGGAATAAGTCGCACGTATTTTGAGCTACCCATGTGCTTAAATCATGTAAGCTAAAAAATGGAAATTGAGACATATCAGAGGTAATTTACAGGCGCAATATGTCACTGTCTAGGCTAGGCCATCTTCACTATTATTTATTTATTTTTCCTGAAAGCAGGCTATTTTACAAATCAAGAGGACGGAATCATATTTTCTGTAGATTGCACTCACATCATTCTCAAAGTCCTAGGTATAGCCTTCAGGGCCTGCAAGTAGTTTCCAGGACATTTCTTCAAACACTGCAGCTGCTCAAGATTGAAAAGGAAAACATATACTATTAATAATGACAAACAATAATAGATTAAAAAATCTCATTTCAGAAGTAGTAACACAAAATATAAAGATTGGAACTGAAATGAGCATATGAGCAACAGAAACTGCAACAAGCATAGCAAAGATAGGGAAAACACGAGTTTTTGTATTAAAAATGTTGGAGGTGAAGAAATTAATTTTTCATAAACGTTTCTGCAAGCTCTTAACAGTAGCAGACATCCAGCAAAAAAGTTATGGAAAAGCAATCACAGAGGAAAACTTACAACAGCCCTTTCAGCAACCAAATGGCGAGGCAATTTTCTTAGGGTCCCATCAATATCATCAGTTTCTTTATAATATTCTCGTGCCTTGTTTATCTCATTTCTTTGTATTTAAAGATCTAAGTCAAGAAAAACAACTGATTATATTTTTAACAATGGTGTTTTGCTGCCGCCGTGCAACAAACAACTTGAATTAGTAGTTAAGCATATGAAATAGTTCTCCTTGCAGCACTCAAGAACAATAAAAGGATATCTCCTTCCCGTGGATCAAGAATCATGTTTACAGCAGTTTTCCACTCTCCTCGGAGTACTGTGGCTCCAACAAGATGAGTTGGCACAGAACCACTTCCAAAACGCTGACAAAATCATAACTGATGATAAGCAGAGTTGAAAAGCCATAAATCTCAAATTAGCAGAGAAATGCACATAAATAAGCTAAGTAGCAGTTATCAAGCAACTCTAATTTTTATTATACGACTTAAAAGAAAATATTCAACTTCGATGCATCTCAAAAACAAATTTAGCGGCAAAACGTCATAGGTCATGCAGTGGCATATTTGCCTAAATAAGGCACCTCCTCCTGCAAAAGGTTTATAAAAGGTAAAGGATCTCCTAGGCCAACCCACGACTAGACTAGACTGAACTGCTTCAACCATCTAATTTGAGTCTTTATTGGCCCTTCATATGTATTTTGTCTATACAAAAAATGCAATATATGATTATGTTCACACATACCAATGCCTAAATCTTCTGATCAGGGATGGAGCTATATTTAGATTATAGCTTCTCATATTTACTTTTGGTTCTGACCAACAAATTGGCTAACAAATTAGTAAGCACTATGCATCTAATATTCTCTGACGAATATAAAGACAATAGATATAATCAAAAAGTAAACAGGGGAGAGAGAGAGAGAGATGAATAAGGAAATACTTGCAAACCAAAGTAGTTGATGAACCCATCCCTTCCTAAGGAGTTTGCAGATGCTTTGATGACATCTTCAGAATCTGCAACAACTCCTCTGAGTATATAGCACATACATGAGCAATTTGGAATGATTGTATTCAGTACAAGAGAACATAAAAACGAAATCCATATTGAAGGAATAATGCTTACCGCAATGTGATTGTGAATCGGTTTCCTAGCAGTTGACCAAGAAGAAGTCCATCCTTGACATAACTGAACAACAATGCAGCCAAACCTTATACATCGTGAATTTTTTTTAAAAAAATGACGATGCTGGAAACCAAGACAGGGCTCACTGATCTTACCAGAAGTCACCCACTTGAATACCAATTAACCTTTTATTAAGAGCAGCTAATTTACTTGCATGCTGCTTGAAAACGGTTACCTGCAAGTGGCAGAAGAAGAACTCTACTAAATCATGTCTCCAAATAAATTGTAAGTTTACAATTATGAACAAAAGCTTCACCGTTGTATTTATCTTTTTCTTCTTTTGGGACAAAATCGTACATCTTAAAGAAATCACTTACACCTAAAATATTCATATACAGATATGAAGAAATGTTCTCATTTATCATGATCACTTGAAATTCTTATGCACTCGAAAATATGAGAATTTGATAACACAAATACAACGATGGAAATTCACTTCAAGTTGGAGCAAATAATCTCTCTAATAAATTAACCAAAAGGGATCCAAATAAAAGTTGTGGGATAGGAAGGAGCCTAGAATCATTTACCCTTTGTGTTGAGACAGCACGCTTATCCTTTGTACCCGCAAAACCAAATGATCTTGGCTGTCAAGCCCAAAAATAAGTTAAAAGGGTAATTATTCAATGAGGATGATCAACGAGTTCTTGATATTTTATCATTATTAATTGTTCATATGAAAAAAGAAGAAGTGAAAGAAAAAAGAATCCATTATATCTCCATTCTAAGAACGCAATTGATCATTGACGAGTAAAAGGAAAAAGAAAAGAAGAAAAAAAGGGACTTCCACTTTGACTTCCTAGTCATACCAGACAGCAAACCATAAGTAAAGCTATTTCTGATACAAAAGAGCAGGAAATACCTGAATGCCAAGCATCTTGCCTATGAGCCCCAAGGCCTCCTGTGTATCCTTGTTCTCCTTGTATAGATGAAACCTGAAATGACAGTGCTTTTCAGATGTCAATAAAGGATGATAAGAACCACTTCACACCATGAATGACAGCAGTAAGAAGGTAGAATATTTCATGAGCCAAGACATATTACATTATTACTTGTCTAAAATAACCCTGTTTTCCACTATATCTCAAAAGATAAGAAAGTATGTTTCTGCGCTAGACAATCTTTTGCTGTGTAGAATATAACAGCGTGAGTGATCCTATATACCCACTACCTGAGAAATTTGCCCAGCTGCTCTGGCCAATAATCCGAACCTCTACTATCAAAAGGGTTATCACCCCTCTCTTTCCGTTTCTTTGAATTTCGACCCCTGCTATTATTCCCTCCTGAATTCAATCTCACACGTATGCATTTTGATGAAGCATCTGGTCCATCAACGGTGTCAGTCACAAGGAATTTGAAGTTTTCCTTGTAGAAATTATGTATTGCCTGAAAGATCCAAAAGAATTATTAATCAACCATATACAACTAAATTTTGAAAATAAATTCAGGATTGGTTAAGCTGTTCTCTGAACCCAAACACTGATTCCACCCTGTATGGGATATATTTTTGAAATTGCAGAGAACCAAGAATGAACCAAGCATGATCAAAATGCTTAGGTCTAATTATCATTGTAAAGTATCGAACTCTGCTAAAACTTGTATTTAATACTATAAGGTTCATTCCACATTATGACCCACAAAACCTGCACCTCCCAACCTTGAGTCAATTCAATTCTCATTCCACACCAAACCAAGTGAAGCAGCTACAATAATCAATACAGCATCACAAATGCACATAAAAATGAGATCAAACTCGTAGACTGACCGTGCGATGGGATTTATCTGAACTTGCAGAAAGAACAATGGGCAAAATGCTGTCTTCATTCTTCCCAGAAGTAACTTGATTTATTAGAGCTTCCAAAAACTGAGCGTCAGAATCACCAGCTAGTGATCTGAACTTTTCAATTTCAGAAGCATAACTTTTATTCATATGATCAGATATCTTTGTTTCCTTATGTTCCACAACCCCCTGAATGTATCAGAAGAATACACCTTTAACTACATAAGCAGATAAACAGAAATGCATCCAACTATAATCCAATTAATCCACAAAACAAATATAGTAAAGTTGATTACCTCTGAAGGGGCATCTAAACAGGTCAAATGAACAACATTTCCATCAGTATCTACTTCACTTACAATGAAATCAGAATACCTAGATAAAATTCAAATAAAAATAAAATTACAAGACTATGCCAAAACAATTCTAACAAATTGTCTAATCATAACCCAATAAAAGACTCTGCTCTCGTTCCCGCTATGAACATTGATCATTTCATACACAGACACACACACTGAAGATCATTTCATTGCACCAACCATAAGTTTGGTTCTAAATTTGTAAAGGTTGTCATAAACCTCCCGAGAACTTCAAATTTTTACTTAATTCATTTAACAGAAGCAACATCCCCAGATGAAAATACTCAAAAAAAAATTCAATTTTGACAGTATATACGTTTGTCATATTTGATATAAGTCTATGCACATGTAAATATTTGGGATAAAGAGATGACGGCGGGACCTTTGTTTGAGAATGCCACGAAAGCCAGGGAGATTAGAGATGAAACAGAAAATGCCCACGTCGGATTCATCTGTTTTCATTGTTGACGTTGTCGTTGACGTTATTAGGGTTTTGTTGAGTGTTCTGTCACAGAGCATGTAGGGTTTTAGAGCTGAGAACAATGAAGAGGACACAGGTTTTCTCCACATTTGGGTCTTTAGTTTTTTACCATCTTCTGCTGCAAAACGCATCGTTTTGTTGCTATTAATAATATAATTAAAATAGATTTAGCAATCAATTTTAGGATGATTATCAAATTGGTTCCTGTGGTTTGTGAAAATTACAACTTCGTTATAGGTTTATCATTTGTCTCATTAATTATCAACCTAGTTGTAAGGAAATAAATAGTCTAAGATTAAGGGCAATATGATTAGAATAATACTACATATACAAATTATATGTACAAACTCAATAGTACAAAATGACATAGTATATTATAATTAAGTGGGTGAAATAATGTTGAACTATATCTTTTATTCTCATTCATTACCTTAATTTGTTTATTTTACATCTAATAATATCTTGCTAAATCAATTTTTTATGGTTAAGTTTGGATTCATAATTTGTATGTGTAGCAAGACTCAAATGATTATTTTGTCATGTCTTTATAAAATTTCAAAGATATTGTGAGGCTGTTGGTATTGGTAAGAAGTAGATTTAATCGTTCCAATATCCAATAAAAATGACTCGCATATTTTATTTATTTATTTTCTCTCTTTATATGTATAATTAATTTAATGAACTATATAACTTATCATACGACGAGCTCCTAACACCAGCATGTCATGTGTGGTAACTTACGTAATCTATTAAATCAATTATATATATATATATACAAACTCGTGTAAAATTTAGTATCAATAACATTTTTAAAGGTGCTTTAATATTTGAGTTGTCTTAACTTTTACTTATTATATTATTTATTTACTATATGTTATTCGCACAAATTGTTGGTAAGTTAAATTCTTAAATTTTATGTTAAGTTCTTAACTTATTTTATTTTATGTGTTATATTAATTATTATTTGTATTGTATTTATATTTATTATATGTCATATTATTGTCCTTATGAGTATATTCTGTGATTGCTATTTAGTTGGATCCTCTACATCAAACAAATAAGGAGAATATATTCTTTACTAGTTATATCTTTGTTATTTTATGTTCATATTTATGATATTTAATATTATATTTATTGTTTATTCTTATACATTTGAATATTTCATCAGCATTATAAAACTTGCAAAATAAATAAATAAGTTAGAAATTTAAGTTTTAATAATTGATCTGATTAACAATAACTCAAAGTTTAGTATTATAATTTTAAATTAGAATATGAAGTTTTATATTAAATTTTTTAAAATTGTCTATTTATTTTTGTTGCTAATTCAAATAAAAAGGTTATGCCTCCTAATAACTATTAATATATGGAAAGTCATACCTTCTAATTATTATTATATTATAAATAAAAGACTATATCTCTTAATGATTATTGTTTTATATATGAAAATATTCTATTTTAGTAATATAAATGGCTTTCGTTTTTTGGCAATGCTTCAGCAAAGGTGGCAGATTATGTTTCTAATTATTTAATTTAATTTATTTTTTAAAAATATTTATTAAAAACATAAATCAATTGCATAATAACACGCGTCACTTGTAACTAATCATATTATGATATGTGTCATTTATTAAAATTTATTTTTAAAAAATTATTAAATTAAATAAACATATGAGATTGTGCCACGTGTTCAAATATAATGAATAGGTACGATTATGCCACATATTCAAAGTTTAATTTATTTTTATGATTAGATTACTTTTTTACCCTTCCATCATTAAAATTAATGGCAAAAGTTAATAGAATGAAATTTTTTTTGATATTTCAAATCTAATTAGGGTAAAATTATATTTTGGCATAATTTCTTGAAGTAAAATTATTCTTATCCCAGCTTATTTGACAAAGTTTAGTTATGCATCAACTCAAATCATTAAAATAGTGTTAAATATATATTATGCTACCTTTATGGAATAATAGATTTTATATTATTTTTTAGAAAAAAAAATTATAAAGAATTTATATTTAATTGGTTATACAGATGCTATACTATATACTTATCTAATCCCTAAAGCTTACTTGTAAATATGATATATTTTTACTCACAATAATATAATAATTTAATAGTGATTTATAAAGTAAACTTTTGTTGCCACTATTTTCAATCACTTTAGAATTCTTGTACTACACGAAGCATGCAAGTGTCGCGGACATTTTTCAGCACTATGTAACCTTAGACGCTTCAAGTGCTAAACAACCTACAAAAACACCACAAAGAGAGAAAATAAGAATGCACACCATGTATTTTGAGAAAATACTCTATATTATAATTGAAAAATTATTTAAGCTAAAATAGTTTGACATAATTGAGGCATCCCTTATTTATAATACGATCTCTATTCATTCAACGGTTGTAATTTACAAAGCTACATAATGATCTAATTGTTGAGTTTTGTGCTCACGTGCCATCTCATTGTTGTATGAATATTTTATTTTATAATATTTATATAGTACATTACTTGTTAAATCGTTAATTACAATTATTAAATGATTCAATACTTGTGACGCTATAGTTATTATATGATTTAAAAGAGTTCAGATTTGGTATAAAGAAGTTTAGATCGATGCTAAGAGTTAACATCACTGAAAAATTATAAATGCTAAAGAGTTAGCATATTATAATAATTAATTAAGTCTAAAAGTTAGAACTTTGTCTGTAACGGTATAAAAATATGAGAGTACACTAATTATAACATAATTGCAAGAGTTGCAATAGGTGTTAAAAAATGTTATTATATATGTTTATTCTCAAATTATATGTTCATGATCTTAATTCACCAATACAAGTTTGTCGGTGGAATCCTTTTTCATAAACCAATGAATACTAGATGGTTGTTCTTAGTTAACCATGAGCTTACTAGAAGTTCGTATAATTTACAGATATTCAATAAGGGTTGAATACGGAACAGACTCAACGAAGACCCCAATAGACATCTCATAAAGCTGTCAATGAAATGTTATCTCGAGTTGAGTAGTATACGTGATTCTTTGACCCGAATGTCACGGTGGGCTTGTAAGTGATCCATCATACTTTGGTTTCACGCATGTCATAGACCTTTCATGGTGTAACCGCTGGGTATGGTCCGATGCTTATAAAGTCCGATGTGTACAGATATAGAATCCGTCAACTCACATGAATGTATCTGGATGCTCAAAGATTGTATCGTAGAAAGTTTTATAGTCACAAATAACAAATCCAAAAAAAGAGTTTTCTGCAAGGTTAAACAATATTGTAAAAGTGTTTGCAGATATTGTTTATCAAGATACGTGTCTGGAGATAAGTTTGCGGATGAGTACATAGGGATTTGACGGTAGTGATCTATATCCCCACTCTTCTAGGATATGAGTGGTAGAAGGATTATATGTATGCGCTATAACCTCAACTTGTATGGTCTACTGCACTGATTTGTAATATCCATGATGTATGCGTGGGGCATCGATCTCGGACTTACAGAATAGTTATGTTTGACAAATCGAGAGTAGATCTAGAGAGTCCCGCAATATAAAGTATACTCGTTGTGCACTAGGGCAGCATACTGAATTGAATAGTTTGATCCAAAAAATTTTAACAGATCATACATTTACTTCAATCTCTCTTCTGTCGTGTATGTGTCAAGACTTAAGTGTTAAGTACATTAATTAGTTAATAATTAGTTGTTGACAAATGGGATGCTGACACATAACACATTGTGGGCCAATTATTGTTTAACTTAAAAATTATCAAAATGACTTTATTTGTTGGACAAATAATATCATTACTTTATTCATTAAAATATTTATTGAATAAAAAGTAATAATAAGATATGATATTATTATTTAAATTGAAGTCAAATAATTTATTTTTTATTTAAATTAGTATGTGTTTCTACCATAATTCAATATGATTAAATCATTTGTTTAATATTAATTAAATGATATAATAAGAATATATGAGTGACACTTATAAATGGTAAGTCTTAACATATTTCTCACTAATGAGAAAGTGTTTCTCATTTGGCATAGATTTAGGTCAAGTTCATCTAAAATGATTTTTCATTTTATTTTGTTTTCATTTGATTTATTGTAAATAATAATAAACAAAATACTAATGACAAACATTGACTAAGATAATGGAGGCCATTGTGTAATTAAATAGGACAAGTGTTGTTCATTAAGTAAAAAATAAATAAATGAGCAATAGGTTGCCCAATTAAGTTGTAAGATACATCTAAGGCATTTGAAGAGAGAAATGTGATAATTTGGTTAAGTGTTGAGAGCACAAAATACACTTATTCCATTTTTGGCCACTGTACTATAAGGTAGAAATAAGGATGCAAGGGTTCAATTCTTTGCTGAAAAACTGCTATTCTAGCTTCCTCAAGTCCGCCGTGTTCAGAAATTAGAATTGTAAACGAGTTGCTTCAAGGTGAGTACTCCAGTTCGACCAAAAATCAAAGGCTTGTCAAGGTAATTTTTTTTTAATCTTTATATAGTCTACATTTATGAGATAACATGTAAAATTTATTTGTGTTTATCATTAAGAAATTAATATTCCACTCATTCATTGCGCATATATGTATATGATACGTATGCAATTTTGAATAAGCATAAACCCACATACATGCACCATAGGTTTAAAATCACTCACATTAACAATGTATAAAGAATATGAAAAAAATGTCAATAAATATTTCAAGATGCCTCCATATATTTTGGAAAAATTTTTATTCTATAACCTATTTTACTTAACCACTAAATAACGAGTCTAGCCCATTTTTTTTATCAAAGTCAAATGACATTTTAGAAACTCTAGTCTACGTAGTTTTATGAGTTCAAATAGCATTTAAGAAGCATTACGCACACTAAATATTTAAGAAAATATTTAAGAATACTTAGAGTGTAATATAAGAAATGCATATAGTTGTGATTTATCATTCATCACATTCATAATACATGTAGCCTACCTTCTGTAATAAATATTTTAACAATAATATATGAAGATGATAAAACTTGAATTGCTTAAATTAGACGCATATATATTAAAAGAGACAGAATTAAACATATTTCTCTAAAATTCTTTTACATTCACGAGTTGCAACAAAACAAGAAGATGAATGCTATACAAATATACTTCACTGATAATTTTGTAAATTTATTCATTAAATATTTGCCAACGTCCGCTTTTTAAAATTTGATATGTGTCAGCTTAACGAATTATTAAACTGATGAATGTTACTTTAAAGGGAAACATTTAATTAAAATGAGCATATTCCTTTAAAATAAAAATTGGATCATATATAAATATGCACTATATTCTTTCTTTTTTCTTTAACTAAGTTTAATTCTATTAAATTTTATTAATAAAATTTTTAATAAAATAGTATTGAACATGTTTTACATTATAAGGTTTGATTTATTTGATTTATGTTTTATTCTAACGTGTTTTTTTTAGTAATGTAATATATAAATAAAAGTAGTGGAATCAAATGGAGAATGTTACGAAGCAATAAGTGAGATGATAGAATCCACTGTTCCCACAGCAAATGGGAATAACTCTCACTACTTTATCTTTACTTATTATATATACATGCTCTTGTAAAAATTTAGTATCAAAAATATTTTGAGAGGTGCTTTAATATTTGAGTTGCCTTAGTTTTTGCTTATTACATTATTTATATATAATAAAAGAGTAATTAAAAGATTTGAGGGATTATCTTTTTACAATATTAAATCACAAGGATTTATATGAGTTCTTTTTGTACATTAAATCATTGATAAAAGCTTGTAAATTCGTTCAATTTTAGTTGGATGATCAAGATAGGCAGAATGAAAAATATATGAAATAAATTGTTATCTTTAAAATATACAGGAACCATCCTGATAATTTTTCGGAAGTTTTCCTAGAAAAGTGCTTTCTCAAAAGCACTTTTAAACAAGTCGGCAAACACGGCACATCGCTTCAACGATAATTGGAGAACCGAAGACAAAAGAAAAGTGCTTCGAGATCAATCAACGCAAACACAAACTCCACTAATAACAGATCCAAAACACCAGCTGGCGACCCAACTAAACGGCACTACAAAACGAAACCCAACACCTGCACATCGTTTACTCGCTGACTCGCATAACATTATAGATATACACGCTGAAACTTTAGAAAAGAAAAGAGAAGAGAGATGGTGACAAAAACGGAAGAGACCCAATTGAACAGATTAGAGAATCAGGTTGATAATGGCGGAGGAGGGGCTTGTGAGTACCTTTGTCTCGTTAAGAAGCTCAAGGTCAGGCGCCCAGAAAAGGTCTTGAAGCACGGCTTATCGATTTTGAATGATCCCAAAAAGCGATCTGCTTTGGGCCCGGATGGTGAGTTTTGTTGATTTGCTTAATTGGGTTTAGGTCAAAATTCACACTTGTTAGCTTGGGTATTGAGTGAGGAATTTGGTGGAATTGCAAGATTGTTGATTTGTTTAACTAGGTTGGATGTGGTTTGTTTCTTGGTGGTGGGGTTTTAAAGCTTGATTTGGAATTTGGATGTGAATTATATGTAATTGGGCTTAGACTTTGAACCTTAATTTGAATTGGATGTGGAAAGGAAGTATATTGCTCTCTGAAATGTTTGGTTGAGTTTTGAGTTTGTTTATTTCATGGATTATTTGTGATATTGAGACCTTGAAACTTGATTTGAATTGGATGAACTCCGTAATTTGTCATTTTTTTTCTGTTGATAATTTTATATATAATTTCTGGAGTTTCAATCTTCGTTTGAATTGGGTATGGATGAGAATCAACAGCTCAACCATGAGTTGAATTTTGTAGTTGCTCTAGTTTTTGGATTATATAAACTGAGTGTTGATTGACCAACTTTTCTATTAGTTGATATGAGACTATAATTAGATTATTAAGTTGCTGACCTGATTATATTTTATTTTCATAATCTGTTTACCAGAATATTGCTTCTGGATAGTGTATAGCTTTTCATCCATTCAAAAGTACTTCTAACTAAATATTTTGTGGATGTAGTATGGACTCTATATGAGCAGGTAGCAATTGCTGCTATGGACTGTCAATCTGTCGATGTTGCAAAGGTTTGGATCTCTTCCTCATAGTTTTGGCCCTTTGTTGATATTGTCTATTTGAGTCTTTACTACCTCCATCGTCTTGATTGTGGATTTGTCTTGAAGCTCGCAAAATTTATCTTTCATTTTCTCAGGACTGCATAAAGGTTTTGCAGAAGAAATTTCCAGAGAGCAAAAGAGTTGGTGAGTTGAATAACTTTTTGACTGAATATTGAAGTGTGCATGTTCTAGTTTGTATGTCCCAATGCATGAGCTTGCTTTGGTGTTTCACTATTAAAGGAATCGGTGATGCATTTTCATGGCCCATCTAGCTAGTGTCCTATTTAATGATAGTTCATATGCCCGACGTAGGACCACATTGTTATCCTTCCGAAACCACTGTAGCAACAATGAGTATGTTACTGTGTTTACTTATTATTACCATGGTCATTCTTCTGTGAAATTTTATATATGTTGAAGCTTAATTCTGAGATCCTTAATGGGCTACCTTGTCAATGAGCGTGCAACTACTCAAATTTAATGCCAATCAAGGGTGGAAAGACTGCAGGGCCTGAGGGGGCCATGGCCCCCGCCGCCCGCCCTAGAAAATTCTCAAAGTTAAAAAAGGATTTTTTTTTTTAAAAAAAAAATGATTTTACCTCTAATAGTAGGTGTTTTTAGACTTTGGCCCTTGCAAGATTTCAAATCTGACAATATGAACCCCAACACAAGGCACATAGTCAAACTTCCTTATATATATTCATTTGTATTGAGTTCTAATATTTAAATGCATCACAGGGAGGCTAGAAGGGATATTGCTTGAAGCAAAGGGATTGTGGGCAGAGGCAGAAAAAGCCTACTCAAGCCTTTTGGAGGATAATCCACTTGATCCGGTAAGTTCTGTAACTGATTCTTTATAAATGAGCTTCCTTGTCTGTAAATTGATTATTCTATGTATGTCATGTGAGAATTATATTACTTCTTTTTTTGAAAAGTAAAACAGATATTTTATGCCTTACAAGTTGATTTCTCTTGAACAGGTACTGCATAAAAGGAGGGTAGCTATCGCAAAGGCACAAGGCAATTTTTCAGGAGCAATAGAATGGCTTAATAAATATCTTGAAATGTGAGTCAATTTCTTAAGGCCTTTTTGCCTCTTATTTGTGATAATATATAAACAAAACAGATGTGGCTAATTTGTACTTCCCACCTTCCCAGATTTATGGCCGATCATGATGCCTGGAGAGAACTTGCTGAAATATATGTCTCTTTGCAAATGTGAGTGATGCCACCGCCGCCTCCAATACCCCCAACCCATGGTTCTATCCTTTCCATATCCTGTGTTTCTGCTTCATATCTGTCAATTAGCTAAGTTTTCTCTATGTTTGTGTTTGTAAATTAGGTACAAACAAGCGGCTTTCTGCTATGAGGAAGTTATATTATCGCAGCCCACTGTTCCACTTTACCACCTGGCCTATGCTGATGTGAGTGCCTTCGTCGATTTGTTTCATTATCATGGCAAAGATATCCTGTATGCAAATAGTTTAGAAAGTTGATTTCCTTTTAGACCTATCATAGATAGTGGAGACAAAATAGTTTAATCTTTATGAATTACATTACTTGAGAATCAGTGCTTTGCCTGATGAGATTGCATATACAACTTGTCAATTGTCATTAAATATTTTTGTTCTCTCTCTCTCTCTCTCTCTCTTTATATATATATATATATATATATATATATATACACACACAGAGAAAGCGGAAAGCGAGAGAGATAATACATATCCGCATTAAAAAATCTTTTATTTTCTGCTTAAAACATTGGAGACTTAAATGTTAATATCCTTGTGCTGGGGTACAATAATACGGGTCTAAATCTAACACGTATTGTTTTGTTTGGTGACAGGTGTTATACACAATTGGTGGACTAGAAAACCTTTTGACAGCTAAAAAATATTATGCCTCCACGATAGATTTCACTGGGGGCAAGAGTACCAGAGCACTTTTTGGTATTTGCTTGGTGAGCTTTCACATCCACTCGCTCTTCAGAATGCATGATTATGCAGATAAAATACATGCATATTTGTGTATTGTGTTAAATGATTTATAAATCTGTCAGGCACTTGCTTCTCTTTCTGGCATTGAAAATTATATTTTAGGTTTTCTCTACGTTCAAAATATTGACCATTTGATTGTTAGCATACTAGTCATGCACTCAATTTTGCTTTTAAATAGTGCAGAGCTCTCCTTTGTCATTTGTTTTTTGGTAGTTACCATCTTGGATAACTGAAATTTCAATTCTGGTTTCCAGTGTACCTCAGCCATAGCTCAACTTACAAAAGGGCGGAACAAGGAAGATAAGGAGAGCCCAGAGCTCCAAGCTTTGGCAGCGGCAGCCTTGGAGAAAGACTACAAGCAGAGAGCGCCTGACAAACTGCCTCTGCTTACTTCCGCATTGAAAAGTTTGAAAACTTCATGATTCAAATCATCGATTGAAGATTCATATTATCACTCCAGACCCCAAAATCTAAAGGGGTCTCCAGCAACTCAGTGAAGAAATGGATTGAAAGCTTGCAGATTCTTTTTAGATGCAATTGAGTAATATGAATTTCATGGTTTTTCTTCATGTGCTTTTTTGTCTTGGTACATTTAAGGTCCTTGATATGGGAACATAATGCATTTTTTAGCCTCCATTAGCCAACTAGCACTGTTGTGAGATAAAATTCTTATCTGAATAACATCAGATAATATTTTGTTCTAATATTTTCTACCTCTAATTTGTGGATCTTTTGCTCCTTGATCACAAAGTTAAAGATTTTATATTCGGAATGTCTGCATATATATCAAAATTTGGATGCCAAAAGGTGCGATTTCAGTGTAGAATACACAATTTGAGAATTTTAGCATGATTACAAGGTTTAAGGACCAGTAGTAATCGTACTTTTTTATATCAAAACACGCAACTCGTGCACTGTTTTTGGACCTAGAATCATAAAACCTCAAAACTCAACCTGATATCAGTAAAGTTATTCAACTATCGCTGCCTGAAATGAAAGTAAGCAAACTCTTTAAAAGATGAATTGACTATTTTAACGTAAAGACAACTGCAAATTAAGATTTATGATGCCACAGGCATTCCTTCTAGTACAAGAGAAGACAGATTAAGATTTTATGATGCCACAGGCATTCCTTTTACTTGTACAAGAGATGACAGACAAACGATACCGGATGCGAACTTTTTAAGGAGATCTAAAACATTTTTGGTATCCGGACCAAAGGTTTCACACTTCAACCCACGTAGAAACGTATTTGTCCTATATATGTTGGACATTTAATTGGCTCAAACTTGTACAAACAGGAAACGGACCTTGGCATTTTGAAAAAAACTAACAGTACTTCACATAGCTTCTCAGTAAATTACAGTTCTCTTGGTGAAGTCATAGATGGGAATGATAGGGAAGATCTCAGAGTCAACCTCCTTGCGAACCTGGGTGTAGATGATTCAATCTCATTACGCGGAGGTGAATCTCTCTTGGAGTTTGGGGAGGCCGGAATCACAATAGTTTGAGAGAAGCTGCTTTTAAGAATCTTGGAAGTGTTGTATTCTGGAGTAAGCTGTAAATGCTTCTCAAACTTAGGCTGATTGAAAAAACTAGATGTCTCGAGGCTGATGCTCAACTTAGGAGATGGACCAACAGGAAGAAGAGAAGATCCAGAGCGCTTTGCCCTAAAGATAAACAATGGTGGAGTTAAGACCTGAGAAACTAAAATGACATCAAACAATTGAAAACATATCTAGCTTTCTGACATATGAACCTGGGAATATCAGAAGAGGGTAGCAGAAGCTCTGGATGCTCCTTGGCTGTGTTATCTTTTAAGTTCGTCTCTAATTCATTTTTTTCACAGGCTTCAGATTCGTACCCCTCATACTCGGTTTCTCCAGCTCCTACAGTGAAAACATAAAAACATTTTGGAACTCCTGAAGTAATTGCATGCACTAGCAATAGTATTTTGAAGTGTAAAAATGTAGAACTATAGTCCAGAAGCAATTTCATCTTGAGGAACATAAAAGCTCTACTTCAAACAGTTATATTTAATATGTTGGTTAGCTCAATTTATCAATATATTTATCAGACTACTAAAACTCCATAAAGAACTCACCATCCTTTCGTCCAAAAGAATTTTTACATCCTTCACATCTGCAGCTTATAGAGCATCCAACGCCACCCTTTAAGCACAAGCAAGAGTGTAAATATCAAATGCAGACAAACATAAAAATTATACTGAGCTAAAAGACTAAACCTGAAAGCATTCACAGTATTTTTTTAAGCAGCTTGATCTTCTGCAGTTGCATCCTTTCTTATGCCTAGCTGAAGCAGGAGTTTTGTTAGTTTCATCCTGCATGAATGAATTCAAAGCACATATCATTAAAGAAAACAAGAAAAGTGATAAGGAACAAATTATAGAAAAAGGAATTGCAACAAAGCCACCACATTCCAAACCTCAAGAATTTTGGCAATGTGGTAATGCATTATGAATCTCTCCTCAAGAATGAGGCAATGCAGAGGATGGATTGTGATGACTTTGGTGCTAGAATGATTCATTGGCAATAGTATAATTTCAGGGATAGCTTCCAACCATAAGTTCTGCGATGGAGTCAGTGCTTCTAATCACTTTGGGAGCAAAAGCAAGTGGATTGCGAAATTCAATCTGTCTGCGAGTCTCCAAAACTTTATCTTCATAAATAGGTTTGTTAAAGCAATCTAGACATGAACAAGGCTCAATACAGTAGACACCCGCAGCGAAGCATTCACAGTAACTGTATCAACACATTGGCGAATATATAAATAAAGTGAAAGATATCTCTTGAGAGACCCATAAAATGATGAGAACTAACACAAGGACAGTCAACAAGATAGAAGTAGCAATGTGATCTGATTAAACAAAAGGATGAATCCTGTATTGCAAAGTGTAAAATGATATACTAAAAGGAAATGCAATGAACTTACAGCTTCAAGCATTTTGACCTCTTACAATTGCAGCGCTTGCAGACCTTACTTTCATCATTATGCTCTGGCTTGTACCTGACAATTAATGACCCCTTATTTTTATACTGTAGACAAAAGAATTTCCAGTCAAAAGTCCAAAAAAATAGTAAGAGGAATACATGCCTCTTTCTTTTGGGGCTACTATTGTCAAATTCTTCACAATTAACATTTACAGATGTTTGCATAGCATTTTCTTCTGCCTTAAATTCATTGGCACAAGGAACAGAATCCCTCTCCTTGGAGTTCAGAGTTGAGGACTTTTTAAGAAGACTTTGGCAAGATGCCAAAGAGAGAGAAGAGGAGATGGAGCTTCGCATACTTATTACCTTCCTTCCAGAAGCTAGAGTCTCACACTTGACAACTTTACAGTTTTTGGAACCAGTTGCCAGAGCATTTAAGTGCAAACCAACACCAGCTAACATGGATGATGAACAAATATTTTCTGTCTTCCTTTGGACCATATGCTTCTCTGCATATGCATTTTTACAATCAGATTGTGATGGGACCGATAACATACAACTAGTTTCACCTGCAGCTGGCTTTTTATGAGCTCCTGCCATCTCAAAAACCAGACAGCGCCTTCGTATATTATGTTGCTGCAGAGAACTAGAACACAGTAAGAGAATATAAATAAAAATAAGTATGGGGTAACTGCCTCCCAATAAGTGCTTACAACTAATGTAACTGTGTGTTTACCTTGCAGCCGGACTGGTCACACTCTTCCTCCTCGTTATCCACTTTTGTTCTTGAATCACTTACAACCAGCTTATTTAGTAGAGTGCTAGAAAGGATGTCTGGACTCTGATACATATCTTTCATGTCCCCTATTTCTTCTGGATGAGTTACTGGTTCTGTCATTTCATTTTGTTTGCAAGAACAACTTGGAGTTGCAACATCATTGGCATTTTCTTGTGGGAGCTGTATGACCGTTGAGATGAAAGATATTGCCCCAGCATCCACTGTTTGCTGATCCTGCTTCTCAGAGTCACTCTCGACAATGGATAAATTAGAGTTTAGAACAGCTTCAGAAACCAATGACACCCAATCACATCCCGCAATTTCTTTGCTTCTCTCAATTCGACAGATTTTACGCAAATTTGATTTGTCCTCAAAATTGTTTGTCTCTATCAAATCATTTTTGTTAGAATGAACCAATGAGGATGTTTCACCTGCCGTTGCCAGCCCTCTGCTTGTCCCTTTGACAGCACAAGACACCTTGTTACTAACTGGCGTCCATCCATCATATTTCATGCTTTTTGGTGTCTCAGTAGCTAACCGCAATGTTTCATCAAGCGGTTCAGCAATAACTTCTCCCTTTGAATTCCCTGGAGTAAGATTTCCCAATTGTTCAGCTGAATGATTGGAAAGCTGAACAGCTTCTGAGTTCCCTTTGCTTGTCTTGTCTTTGTTTCCATGGGAAAGGAGCTCAGGCGTCAATGTATCAGGGGATAGATTACTGGCAACAAATGCAACATCAGGGGTAATAAATGATTTTTTTATTAAAGATTGATACATTTTTCAACTCAATACAATTAAAGTAAGAATGTGATAATTCATTTTACCTTTTAAATAGAACTCTAGATTCCCTAAGGGAACTGATCTTCGGTGAAGCAAAGAAAGAGGAAGGGGAAGCAAAAGTCACCAAGTTGAATGAGTGATCGCTGTGTACAGACTTAATTTGTTCAAGGGGTGAAAGATTGTTGATGTAATTAAATACAGGAGAATCCTGCATGTTGACACACAGCTTTAGTCAAGATATAGCTATTTAAATTATCAGTGGCAAATGATCATAACGAGAATAATCAAAAAGCTGCCGAGCAACAATAAGAATCGAAGATAGACAAGGGAAAAGTAGAACAACAACTTTTCAAATCACCACCTGCAAAATTATAGGCTGTTGTGAATACGGGTTTAAATGTGACATAATGAGAGCAGAAACAAAGAATGTTCCAAGCTTGAATTTGCATAAGTATTTCAAATTTTCAAGTCCATAATAGCTTTCTCTTTCGAAAAATATAAACATAATGCATTACAAGCTACAAATTTCTCACAACAATAATTAGGGATTTAAAGCCTTTCTTTATGTGCTCAAAATATGCACAAAGAAAAACAAACCATTTGCTTAAACTTAAACCATCACAAATCTCACAAAATCATCGCATCCCTATAAATTCAACTAACACTAATAAACCGTAACCCCAAAAAGAATTCGAGCCAATTACAAAATCATGTTCAACACAACCACATGTACTTCAAAACCCAAATTGAAAAAACCAACAAAATGAAAAAAAGAAAAGAAAAGACCCAGATGCAAAATCAAGACCAAAACCCCAATAGGACCCTAAATCCCACATAATTGATTCACTCTCTTCAAACTAATTTAACCCACAAAATCCCAACCAAAAATAACAAAAGGGTTTCAAAAGATCGACCTCGAATTTGGAGAGAGAAGCAACAGTGACTTGCTTCTTATCTGGCGTGTCCATTTCTAGCTATTAAGCCCTTACTTACTATTGCTCGTCCGCATACCGTTGTTTGAAACTCGCAGCTTCAAACTATTTTTTCTCTTTTCCAAAACAAGACAAAAGCGTTTGATTGGAAGGCAAGTAGGCGGGAAAAGTGGATTTTTTTTTTCTTGGTTCGGTCAAACACTCGCCGGCCCAACTTGACCCAAGCCCATTAAAAGATTTACTTTTTTTGTTTTTTATTTACAAAAATAACAACATACAGTTTATACTATAAATTGGATAAAATTTTATCATTTTTATTTATTTTATACATAATTCGTACAATTAAATAAAATCTTATCAAATAAAAATTTAAATCTTAATTTTCCGATAAATTTTACTTACCAAAAATAACTTTTAAAAAAAAACCTTTTTCGATTTGGTAATTTTGTTGCATTAGAATTTATCAATGAATAAAATATAATTTTGTGATAATAAAAAATATTTACTATGTTATAATAATAAACTATTTATCAATGAATAAAATATATTTTTGTGATGAGAATTTCCCATGCAATTAGGAAGCTATGTACTTCTCGGAAAAGAATTAGAAAACAAAATTACTTCGAAAAAAAAAACTTAGCAAAAACCAGTTAGCATAAGGAAAAAGCTATTTGCTAGCCCTATATATATCTTATCAACAACCCAGCGAGAAGCACAAATTTACAAACACATTCTTTTGTCTTTGATCATCCTCTTCTTCTTCTTCTCCTCAGAAACCCTAACACATTCTTTTGTCTTTGATCATCCTGTCCTTCTTCTTCTCCTCAGAAACCCTAGTCATGGTGAAGATCAGGATCATCATGCCCCGCCTTCACAAGGAAGACAAGCTAGAGATAGAGAGAGCCGCCTTTGGAGATGGTAACATTCCCACTGAACCCAGAAGCGAAAGTAAGGAAGTGAAGAGCAGCATCAAAAAAAGAATAGTCAAGAGGGCGAAGCTTACACCTGATCAACGATGGCGGAAAATAGAAAGCATCAAGTACTCGAGAGACTACTCTTTCTTGTTCTCTGCCGAGGAGACTGTCGAGCGTAAGTCGCCGCCGTTGAAGTACTCAACTGAAGCTTTGAAAAAGCCATCTGCTGCCACAGAGCGTAAACCATCAAGGCCCTTGAAGCACTACCACTCAACACAATCTAATTCATCGAAACAGCCTCCTGCCCCAGCAAAGAATAACTCATCAAGGCCATTGAAGAACTACCACTCAACACTGCCATTCAAATACACTCGATCGACAGAAGCTTCACCAATGCGGTTGTACCGCCCGCCATTGAATCACTACCACTGATCAACAGAAGCTTTAGAAGAGAATGTCAAGATATATCAGAAATAATGTTAAAGAAAGTTGTACGTGAACACTGTATTTGTTTTTGTTTCTATAACACGAACATGATTCGATTTTGGTTGAGAGTTTAGGTTTTGTAATTTTTTTTGTTATGTCAGAATATAAACTGTTTGTTTTACAATGGCATACTTTCTATTGATATGATGAATACGTATCTTATTTCAAAAATGGCACATACAAATACACATCGTTCTACAAAGGAAGAGGAATTAAATAACTTGTTAATATGCTAGGGTTTCTTGTTGTTTTTTGAAAACAACGATCAAGAGTATGAAGAACTTGTTCATAAAGTGCTAGGGTTTCTTTGTTGTTTTTTTTTTATTATTATACAAATCTCTTTAAAATTATACATTATTAGGATCAGAATTTTATAATTTTTGTGCATAATTCCTAAAAAAAAATAAAAATTATCACATAAAAATCTATATCTAAATTAAATAATCTTGATATTAATTGGAATGATGATAGAAAATTAGTTGTTTTTCTAACTCGATTAGGGAAAGGAAACTATTTACTTCTCGGAAAAAGAATTTAAGAAACCGAATTATTTTCGGAAAAAGAATCTACGAGAAAACCAGTTAACACAAGGAAAACTATTACATTATATCTTATAAATAACTCAGCAAATAAGCGAAAATTTAGAAGCAAGAAAAGCAATAGCCATACCAACACAAACACAAACCTTTTATCATTGATCATCCCGTTCTTCTTCTCCTCGGAGACCAACACAGAAACCCTAATAATTAATGGTGAAGAACAAGATCATCATGCCCACCCTTCAAAAGAAAGACAAGCTAGACATAGAGAGAGCCACCTTCAGAGCTTCTTACATTCCAACTAAACCGAGAAGCGAACGTAGGTGGAAGAAGGTGGAGAGCATCCAAAACAGAATAGTCAAGAAAGTGAAGCTTAGCCCCGAATCCCAAAGGCAGAAAATAGAGAGTCTCAAGTACTCGAGAGACTACTCTTTCTTGTTCGCCGAGCCTGAGGTTCGTGTGTCGCCTCCAGTGAAGTACGACTCAACTGATGATGAAGCCTTGAGAAAGCCTGCTCAAAAGCATAAGTCAATGCCATTGAAACACCCTTCAACAGAAGCTTCAAAATGGCATGATGCAGAGCGTAAGCCCCCATTGAAGCACTACCACTTAACAGAAGCTTCAAAACGGATGGGGAAGCAAGTAGGTTTTAGTGAAACCGCTCATAATGGTGTCGAAAGAGTTGGATATCATTCAAATAAAAGGAAAAAACGAGACTATAAAGAAGACGAAAGGAGAGATCAGAGGTTGAAGGAATATTGCAAGCCTAAGTGGGAGCGGTGGCCGAAAGCTCCTCGTTGGTGACGAAGGTTAATAATGTAAAGAAACATTCAAGCTCTTCCACGACGCCATGCATGGAATTTCGTTTTTTCTTTTTCTTTTAATGTCTTTAATTGTGTGTTTTTTTTTAAGATTTATGTTTCTATATTGTCATTAGTGCTTTCAGTCAGTATTCGGTTCATTGAAGTTTGTACACAATTCATTTTTATATTCGAAGTAAAAGGAAAAAACAATTCTTTATAAATTATATACAAACAGATACCATAAATATCCATGATTTAATGCTATGAAGTTGTTAGGGAATGGATAAAGTTGACCTTCGATGTAAATCATTTCCAATTCTTATCATGGCTACACAGCTATCAATGTCAAACAAATATTCTTTTGACTGTGTTCTTGTTCATCTCTTCTTGGCAAGGCTGGCAATGGGGTCGAGTTGGAGATGATAATTTCAATTCATTATTAGAATAGGTTAAAAACTTTCATACCATATCATACTTGAATTAAATTAAATAGTTCAAGTTTGAAAATAAAATTTTTTCGAATGGGGATAAAGTTTTTTAGGTACTCCATAGTCAAATTTATTTATCTTTTTATATTTTAAAAATATTTTTAAAATTATATAGTCTTTTAGCTCTCTCTAAAAAAAGAATAAATCCACCAACTCAAGCATAAGCGTCCCACCAAAACAAATGAAAAAAAATATGCTACCATTTGAACATTATACACTTGTCATCACTACTATGATTATAGTACTTGGATTTGCCGAGCTGAAATCAAGATCACATTCGAGTTAAGGAAATGATTCTGTGAGCTGGATCAGTTCTTCCGTGTCAATGTTTGATCTCCGCGAGTTTTGATGGGCTTTAGCTTGATACCGTGACTTTCAGGAGAGAGAAGTTCCGGTGGTATGCACAACTAGCTTGAGGGGCTGGTATGGTTTGAGCCATTGCTTGGTGAAGAAGCAAAGTGTTGTTGTCTACGATAGCCAAACCTCATTAGGAAGAACTCTATTGGAATTAGCATGGTTAATGGGTACTCTTCGGTTACCAAGGAACCACATGCTTGAACCTGTCGAAGACAAAAACAAGCTTCTTAATACAAGCGTCTAAACTTTTGTTTACATTGTATCTTTAGTTGACATCTAGCACACTCTTGTGGAGTGAGAAGTGCCATTCATACAGAGTTCTCTATTGAATCAGCTTATCTAAGTTATCCTGTAAGTCAGTGTAATATACACAAGTAGCATAGAGAGTTTCTTTTATAATGACAGACAATTTTTCACCATTTATTTCTACGTTTCTACCCTGTTAATGCAATATAAGGGCATCAAGTGTTTATTTTTCCATCTCTTTCATAGAAGCATAAATTTATATAAAAACATCAGCAATACAAATTGAGTGTGGATGATAATTCAATTTTGCCCCAAATTGTGAATCAGATATAAGAATCTAAAAGGTTATCCTTTCATGTATCAAAATCGGTTAATTACTCAAACTCAAGCCACTAAGATGATTCATTGGAAAATTGACATTATAGGATTAAGCATGCCACTAAAAGTTACTGCTATGAAACGAGAAAATAAAAGAGAAGTTCAAGAATGTGAAAAGCAATCTACCTCAACCAGAGTGCAGTTTTCACTACCCATGATGGCATTCATATATAGAGATTCAGTACGGAATGGACTACTTTCACCCACAAAAATAAGCGCTTTACATTGCAAATTCTTCAAGGCCTCTGTAAGGTCATGCCTCCTGTCAACAAAACTCTGCAATCAATTTATAGCAGCATTGTCGCAACATATGCACCTTTATACACTCTTATAAAAATCCCTTGAAACAGTTGTAAGAAAGATATAGAGAGGCAAAACCATATCTCTAGCCTACAACAATCCTAAACAGAACCAGATTAGATATTTCTTATGATGTGAATATGCAACTTGATCAAAAATGGCAGAAGCACATCATCGTTAAACTGTTAACAAAGAAAGAGGACTTGAATAACGGCAAATATTCTAGGTTTGAGCCCTTCGTGAAGTGAAGCAACAAAGCTTTAGAAACCAGAGACGGAAAGTGTAAGAAGACTCACTCATTAATTGCTTGAAAAACCGCACGACATTAAACTAAATAAACACTAATAAACCGTAACCCCAAAAAGAATTCGAGCCAATTACAAAATCATTTACAACACAACCACGAGTACTTGAAAATCCAAATTGAAAAATCAACAAAATTATTAAGAAATAATTTTAGAATTATTTCGGAATCATTTCAGAATTATTTTTTTATACCATTCTACTATATATACACGTTATTAATGTAAAATATTATTTTCTTATGGATGTTACTTTCCTATTATGTAATAAGATTACAGCCTATATAAAAGCTCCATTGTACAGCTTTACAATTCACAGTGAAATATATTATTTTTACATTTCTAACATATATCAGAGCTTTGATTTTTTCACTGTCATTTTGTTTAACTAGAGATTTACCGAATTTTTTTTCAAAACCCGACAAAATCTACCGGAGTTTTTCGAAAAGTCACCGAAAAATTCTGAAATCTTGCCGTCTTAGTCACCGCCCTTCTCCAATTACTCAGAATCCTCTGGCCGTTTCAACGCCGTCGATGACTCGCCGATCCGAGGTCGAAAATCGCCGGACGCGCCGCCGGAATACCACTGCCGCCGGCCAGTGTCACTTCAAATCCCGGCCAGTGTCACTTCAAATCCCGGCCGTTCTATGGTGACGTGAACGACACCGCCCACACCAAACGAATTCCCCCATCACCGGCCGTTCAGTGCCGCTACTGACGTGCTAATCCGAGGTCAAAAATCGCCGGACGCTCCACCGGAACTTCACTGCTGCCAATTACTTTCACTTCAAATTCGGCCGTTATATGGCGGCGTGACCAACACCGCCCAAACCAAAATAATCCTCAGTTACCGGCCGTTCAAACGCCGCCGAGTTTACTTCAATCAGAGGTCGGAGCAAGCCGGACGCGCCATCTGAAGTTTACTGGGTTCTATTAAGGGCCTGTTTATAATTTTTTTTAGTATTTTCAGGTTAGATCGTAATTTCCTATTCTTTTGGTCTTTTTTTTATAATTTTCAAAAGTTTTAGGGTATTTTTGAAATTATAGTATTTTAAAGGGGTTATTTTATAATTTTTTGAGAAATTAGGGGTTATTTTATAATTATTATATTTTAAGGGGTTAATGTGTAATTATTAAAAGTTTGGGAGTTTACTTGTAATTAATACAAGTTTAGGGACTAGATTGTTATTAGAAAAAAATGAGTTTTCTTTTTGGAATTTATGGATAAGTGTAGTACTTCTGCCGGTTCTACTCTACTTCAGTCATGCCATATATCTGGAACATCTCAAGGTGCGACTTTTACAGGAGCTACTGTTACTACTGTACAGGATAGTGTGAATCGTTCCCTTAATAACCTTGAATCTTTACTCCGTCTACTCTTCTTTAATTCTGATAAACCCTTAATTTCTGCTTCTTCCAATATTTCAGGTAATTCTTCTTAGTATTTTAACTCTTCATGTTGTAATCACATGACTTCTGATCCTACAATTTTCTCCTCTAAAACTTTTAATTCCTATTTACTATCTATTCAAACTGCTAATGGTTCTCTCATGAAAGTTAACCATGTTGGTCACGTGTCTTACCCTAATATTTCTATATCTGACACCTTTTTTATTCCTAACCTTATCTTAAATCTTTTGTCTGTTGGTCAATTATGCAAACTTGGTCTTAATGTCTTGTTTAATGCTTCTGGTTGTTGTGTGCAGGATCCAAAGACCGGTCGGACGCTTGGTACAGGCCGTAAGGTTGGACATCTGTATGAACTTATCTCTTTAGATTTATCCTTTCAATATCCTTCGTCTGCAGCATCTACCTCTTCGGTACCTTCGTTACATCTTTGGCATTCTCGTTTGGGTCATGCGTCAACCAATCGCATTCGATCTCTAGTATCCAGTGGTCATTTATGTATTATTTTTGATAATAAAGATGATTACCTTATATGTTCTTTAACTAAACAACTAGCCTTACCTTTTGATAATGGTACTACTGTCTTTCATGCTCCATTTGATATTGTACATTCTGATATATGGGGTCTTTCTCCAAATCCTACATGGAAAGATCCAAATATTTTGTGATATTCATTGATGACTATTCTTGGTATACTTGGTTGTTCCTTATGAAACAACGATCTGAATTTACTAAAATTTATCGAGATTTTGCTTAGATGGTTAAAACTCAGTTCTCATGTCCTATTAAGGTTTTTCGCACTGATAATGCTATAGAGTATAGAGATTCTGATTTTTTTAAATCTTTTATAGGAACACGGTACTATATGTCAAAGGTCTTGTCCTAGTACATCTCAGCAAAATGGGAGAGCTGAACGTAAACACAAACACATTTTAGATACTACTCGTGCTCTTCTTATCTCTTCCTCTTGTCCTGAACGTTTTTGGGGAGAAGCTGCTTTAACTACTGTCTTTACCATTAATCGTATTCATTCTCCTGTTATAGAGAACAAGTTACCTTATGAGCATCTTTATGGAACTCCACCTAATTACAAACTCCTCAAAGTATTTGGTTGTGTTTGTTTTGTTCTACTTCAAAAACATAAGCATACTAAACTCGAGCCACGTACTCGATTATGTTGCTTCTTGGGATACGAGATAGAATATAAAGGTTATAGGTGTTGGGATCCTATATCTAACCGTCTTCGTGTTTCTCGTCATATAGTCTTTCTCGAGCATATGATATTTTCCTCTGTATCTAATTTTAAATATGTGTCTCCTCCTATGTCACAATTTTTTACAGATAATTCTGTTGATCTTTTTCCCGATACTTTACCTACAGATATTTCTTCTGAGTTTCATACAGGTGAATCTACTGAAACGACGTCTGCTTTTGAGCCTCCTACCTCGTCTGAAGGATCTGCTCTCAACATCCCTGAGGCTTCCTCTATACCCTTTCTTCGTCGTTCATCTCAGGTAAGAGAACTTCCCGTTAAACTTCATGATTATCACTGTTTCTCTACTACCCTTTCTTTATATGAGCCTCAATCATATTTCGATGCTAGTTCTAATCCTGTTTGACAGCAAGCAATGACAGAAGAATTGCAGGCCCTTGAGAACTCATATACTTGGGATTTTGTTACTTTTCATTCTAATAAAATTGTTATTAGATGCAAATGGGTGTACAAGATCAAGACCAAATCTGATGGATCTATTGAGCCTTATAAAGTTCGCCTTGTTGCCAAAGGCTTTACCCAAGAATATGGCATAGATTATGAAGAAACTTTTGCCCCAATTGCTAGACTTACTTCTGTTTGAAGTTTATTAGCTGTTGCTGCAGTTCGTGGTTGGACATTATTTCAAATGGATGTCAAAAATGCTTTCCTCAATGGTTATCTCACTGAAGAAGTGTATATGAAGCCTCCTCCCGGTTATCCACATCCTTCAGGCAAAGTCTGTAAATTTTATCGTGCTCTGTATGGTTTTAAACAAGCTCATCGTGCATGGTTTGCAAAGTTTAGTGGGACTATTCTTCAGCATGGTTTTCAGTCTAGTCCTTATGACTCAGCTCTTTTTGTGCGCAAGACGGTACAAGGTTGTGTTCTCCTACTTATCTATATTGATGATATGATTATCACAGGTGATTATCTTCTTGGTATTTTCACTCTCAAGAACTTTCTTCAGCAACACTTTGAAATGAAAGATCTTGACAACCCTAATTATTTCCTTGGCCTTGAAGTACTATCCGACTCTACAGGGTATTATCTTTCTCAGACTAAATATGCATTCGATTTACTTGCTAAAGCTGGGTTGACAGACAGTAAGACTGCCTCCACTCCTCTAAAGCCTAATGCCAAACTCCGATCCTTTGATGGTACTCTTCTCAGTGATGCTACCCTTTATCGTCAATTGGTTGATAGTTTGGTCTATCTTACAGTTACTCGCTCAAACATTGCTCATGCTGTTTATATTGTGAGTCAGTTTATGGCCGCTCCTCGTACCTCTCATTATGCAGCAGTTCTTCATATTTGCTCTCCTACCGATGCATTTTTACATCCCACACGTTATCTCAAAGGTACACTTTTTCACGGTCTCCATTTTTTGGCTCACTCTCCTCTTGTGTTATGAGCTTATGCTGATGCGGATTGGGCGGTAATCCTACGGATCGTAGATCAACTACTGAATTTTGTCTTTTCTTGGGTGATTCTCTTTTTTCGTGAAAAAGTAAGAAACAGACAGTTGTTGCTCGCTCAAGTACTGAAGCTGAATACTGTGCTCTTGCAGATACTACCCAAGAAATTGTCTGACTCTGCTGGCTTCTTAAAGATATGGGTATTTCTCATACTGGAGCTACACATCTTTATTGTAACAATCAAAGTGCTATCCAAATTGCCCACAATGATGTGTTTCATGAGCGAACTAAACATATTGAAACAGATTGTCACTTTATTCGGCAACACGTTTCTCAAGGCACTATCATGCTCCACTCCATCTCATCTGAGGAGCAACCTGCTGATATTTTTATCAAATCTCTTCTTCCGCGCCGTTTTCATGCTCTAGTCTCCAAACTCAAACTTACTTCTACTGCGCCATCTTGAATTTAAGGGGGGGATATTAAGAAATAATTCTGGAATTATTCCGGAATCATTTCAGAATTATTCTTTTATACTCTTCTACCATAAATACACGTTATTACTGTAAAATATTATTTTTTTATATATGTTACTTTTCTATTATGTAATAAGTTTACAGTTTATATAAAAACTCAATTATATAACTTTACAATTCAAAATAAAATATATTCTCTTTACATTTTTAACAAAAAAAAAAGACCCTGATCAAAATCATGACCAAAATACCAACAAGAACCTAAATCCCACATAATTGATTCACTCACTTCAAACTAAATTTACCCACAAAATCCCAACAAAAAAATGACAGAAGGGTTAACCTCGAATTTGGAGAGAGAAGAACCAATGACCTGCTGCTCATCTGGCGTGTCCATTTCTAGCTACTAAGCCCTTACTTACTATCGCTCCTCCGCATACCGTTGTTTGAAACTCGCAGCTTCAAATAATTTTTTCTCCCTTCTAAAACAAGACAAAAGCGTTTGATTGAGAGGCGGGAAGGCGGGAAAAGAGGATTTTGTTTTTTTTTTCTTGGTTTCATCAAACACTCGAAGGCCCAACAGCCCAACTTGACCCAAGCCCATTACAGATTAACCTTTTGTTGTTTTCTCTTTACAAAAATAACAATATATAGTTTATACTATAAATTGGATCAAATTTTATCATTTTTATATATTTTATACATAATTCGTACAATTAAATAAAATCTTATCATTTAAAAATTTAAATCTTAATTTTCTGATAAATTTTACTTACCAAAACTAACTTTTTTTTATATAAAAAAAACCCCATTTTCGATTTGGTAATTTTGTTGCACCAGAATTTATCAATGAATAAAATATAATTTTGTGATAATAATAAAATATTTATCGATGAATAAAATATAATTTTGTGATGAGAATTTCCCATGCAATTAGGAAGCTATGTACTTCTCGGAAAAGAATTACAAAACAAAATTACTTTAAAAAAAAACAAAAACCAGTTTGCATAAGGAAAAAGCTATTTGCTAGTCCTATATATATATATATATATATATATATATATATCTTATCAATAACACAGCGAGAAGCACAAATTTACAAACACATTCTTTTGTCTTTGATCATCCTGTTCTTCTTATTCTCCTCAGAAACCCTAACACATTCTTTTGTGTTTGATCATCCTGTCTTCTTCTTATTCTCCTCAGAAACCCTAACATATTCTTTTGTCTTTGATCATCCTCTTCTTCTTCTTCTTCTCCTCCTCAGATACCCTAGTCATGGTGAAGATCAGGATCATCATGCCCCGCCTTCACAAGGAAGACAAGCTAGAGATAGAGAGAGCCACCTTTGGAGATGGTAACATTCCCACTGAACCCAGAAGCGAAAGTAAGGAAGTGAAGAGCAGCATAAAAAAAAGAATAGTCAAGAGGACGAAGCTTACACCTGATCAACGATGGCGGAAAATAGAAAGCATCAAGTACTCGAGAGACTACTCTTTCTTGTTCTCCGTCGAGGAGCCTGTCGAGCGTAAGTCGCCGCCGTTGAAGTACTCAACTGAAGCTTTGAAAAAGCCATCTGCTGCCACAGAGCGTAAACCATCAAGGCCCTTGAAGCACTACCACTCAACACAATCTAATTCATCAAAACAGCCTCCTGCCCCAGCAAAGAATAACTCATCAAGGCCATTGAAGAACTACCACTCAACACTGCCATTCAAATACACTCGATCGACAGAAGCTTCACCAATGCGGTTGTACCGCCCGCCATTGAATCACTACCACTGATCAACAGAAGCTTTAGAAGAGAATGTCAAGATATATCAGAAATAATGTTAAAGAAAGTTGTACGTGAACACTGTATTTGTTTTTGTTTCTATAACACGAACATGATTCGATTTTGGTTGAGAATTTAGGTTTTGTAATTTTTTTGTTATGTCAGAATATAAACTGTTTGTTTTACAGTGGCATACAAAGCAGCCCATATTAGCCATTTCGATTGATGTGATGAATACGTATCTTATTTCAAAAATGGCACATACAAATACACATTGTTCTTGAATTGTTATGAACAAAGGAAGAGGAATTAAATAACTTGTTAATATGCTAGGGTTTCTTGTTGTTTTTTTAGAAACAAGACACGGTCAAAGAGTAAGAAGAACTTGTACATAAATTGCTAGGGTTTCTTTGTTGTTTTTTTTTAGTTAAAAAAATACATTTAAAATTATACATTAGGATCAAAATTTTATAAATTTTGTGCATAATTCCTAAAATTAAAATAAAAAATTATCACATAAAAATCTATATCTAAATTAAATAATCTTGATATTAATTGGAATGATGATAGAAAATTAGTTGTTTTTCCATTCTCGATTAGGAAAAGGAAACTATTTACTTCTCGGAAAAAGATTTTAAGAGACCGAATTACTTTGGGAAAAATAATATACGAGAAAACCAGTTAACACAAGGAAAAACTATTACATTATATCGTATAAATAACTCAGCAAATAAGCGAAAATTTAGAAGCAAGAAAAGCAAAAGCCATACCAATACAAACCTTTTATCGCTGATCATCCCGTTCTTCTTCTCCTCGGAGACCAACACAGAAACCCTAATAATTAATGGTGAAGAACAAGATCCCACCATTCAAAAGGAAGACAAGCTAGATATAGAGAGAGCCACCTTCAGAGCTTCTAATATTCCAACTAAACGGAGAAGCGAACGTAGGTGGAAGAAAGTGGAGAGCATCCAAAATAGAATAGTCAAGAAAGAGAAGCTTAGCCCTGAATCCCAAAGGCATAAAATAGAAAGTCTCAAGTACTCGAGAGACTCCTCTTTCTTGTTCACTGAGCCTGAGGTTCGTGTGTCGCCGCCAGTGAAGTACGACTCAACTGATGATGAAGCCTTGAGAAAGCCTGCTCAAAAGCATAAGTCAATGCCATTGAAACACCCTTCAACAGAAGCTTCAAAATGGCATGATGCAGAGCGTAAGCCCCCATTGAAGCACTACCGCTCAACAGAAGCTTCAAAACGGATGGGGAAGCAAGTAGGTTTTAGTGAAACCGCTCATAATGGTGTCGAAAGAGTTGGATATCATTCAAATAAAAGGAAAAAACGAGACTATAAAGAAGACGAAAGGAGAGATCAGAGGTTGAAGAAATATTGCAAGCCTAATTGGGAGCCGTGGCCGAAAGCTCCTCCCGGCTGACGAAGGTTAATAATGAAAATAAATATTCAAGCTCTTCCACGACGCCATGCATGGAATTTGGTTTTTTCTTTTAATGTCTTAATTTGTGTTTTTTCTTTTTAAGATTTATGTTTCTATATTGTTATAAGTGCTTTTCAGTTAGTGTTCGGTTTGTAAGCAATTCATTCTTCTATATTTCGAAGTAAAAAAAAATTAATAATTCTTCAAATAGATGCTATAAATACCCATGTTTTAATACTATGATTTTTTTAGGGAATGGATAAAATTGACTTCGATGTAATTGATTTCCGATTCTTGTTAAACAAATGGTTTTATTGACTGTGTTCTTGTTCATCTCTTGTTGTTTATAACAAAAGAGAGATATTGAATTCTAAGTGACAAACAGACGACAATTATGTTAAAAATAAAACAGAAATAGAAATAGCAACCTATTTATTTAAATAAATAAAAATTCAGCATATGAAGTATATAAATGTGTCAATTTCCTGATCACTTAATGAATTACTACAAAAAAATCAAAGTTACAAAGTGGTAACGTTTACAATTTGTAAATTGCATACAGAAAAAGAATCATCTCCCTCTCCAAAGAATAGACCTACTTCCAACTATATTACATACTACTAGATTTATCTACACTCAAAAATAGCATTTCAGATAGCTCTCTTAAAAAGAATAAATCCACCAACTCAAGCATAAGCAACCCACCAAAACAATGAAAAAAATATGCTACCATTTGAACATTATACAATTGTCATCACTATGATTATAGTACTTGGATTTGCCAAGCTGAAATCAAGCTCACATTGGAGGAAATCGAGTTAAGGAACGAACTGATTCTGTGAGCTGGATCCTTTCCTCCGCATCAAAGTTTGATATCTGCACGAGTTTTGATGGGTTTTAGCTTGATCCCAAGACTTTCAGGAGAGAGAAGTTCTGGTGCTATGCACAAGTGGCTCGAGGGGCTGGCATGGCTTGAGCCGTTGCTTGATGAAGAAGCAAAGTGTTGTTGTCTATAATAGCCAAACCCCATTAGGAAGAACTCTATTGGAATTAGCATGGCTAATGGGTACTCTTCTGTTACCAACGAACCACATGCTTGAACCTGTCGAAGACACAAACAAGCTTCTTAGGACAAGCATCTAGACTTTTCTTTACATTGTATCTTTAGTTGAAATCCAGCACACTCTTGTGGAGTGAGAAGTTCCATTCATATGGAGTTATCCTTTCATGCATCAAAATCGGTGAATTATTGAAACTCAAGCCATTAATATAATTCATTGGAAAATTGACATTATAGGATTGAGCACACCACTAAAGTTACTTCTATGATACAAGAAAATAAAGGAGAAGTTCAAAAATGTGAAAAGCATTCTACCTCAACAAGAGTGCAGTTTTTACTACCCATTATGGTGTTCATATATAGAGATTCATTACGGAATGGACTACTTTCACCCACAAAAATAAGCGTTTTACACTGCAAATTCTTCAAGCCCTCTGTAAGGTCATGCCTCCTGTCAATAAAAACTCAGCAATCAATTTATAGCAGCATTGTCGCAACATATGCACCGTTATACACTCTTATAAAAATCCCTTGAAACAGTTGTACAAAAGATCTGGAGAGGCAAAACCATATCTCCAGCCTACAACAATCCTAAACAGCACCGGATTAGATATTTCTTATGATGTGAATATGCTACTTGTTTCAAAAATGGCAGATGCACATCATCGTTAAACGGTTAAGAAAGAAAGAGGACTTGAATAACATGGAATATGATAGGTTTGAGCCCTTCATGAAGTGAAGCAACACAGCTTTAGAAACCAGACACGGAAAGGTGTAAGACTCACTCATTAATTGCTTGAAGAAACCGCATGACATTCAAACTTTGCCCTTGATCCAGCACCTGAATTGTGCATAATGAGAAGCAGTTCAATTTGTCGTCATGTCTCATATGAACATACAACAAAAATAAACAGAGGGAAAGCCTTCCCTACATTTAAAGGCCAGGAGATCGAAGTATTACATTGACTGTAACAAAGATTTTCTTACCCTTCTGCAAGCTTGAATGATGTCCGGTTCTGCACCATATTCACCACACCTAAATTCCTATCAGAAGAACTTAATATTATTACATATGCCAAGACCAGATACAACCCAGAAATAAGGCAAACTGGAGTACCTTACTGAAGTAACGCTGAAGAAGGCACTCCTTCAACACTCCACACATACCATAGAAGTATAACAAGTTCATTAACACCTGAAAGAATAGTTCTGACAAATTTTAAAATTCCTCAAATTGCCATCATGCTAATTTTCATTTTCCTGAACATTAAGGGTTCCTGATCTAGGCACAACCTATTGTGAATGATACACTTTTCTTCAACACATGAACATACTGATTCCTCATCATGAGCACATCTCAATTTTGATTTCTTAATCTTACCATCTTTAAATCCATTTTTACACTGACAACATATTTAAATTTATATCAATTGGATGTGATTAATGCCCCACATTAAATTTCCCGCTTAAAAATGCTGTTGAAGCAAATGATGCCCATCAGTACCTTGTTGTAAAGCCATTCTGTCCAAGAAGGTGCTTTGCAAATAGGAGAAACGAGAATTAGCCCAAGCACCCGCTCTTTATATTTCATCTGCCAAGTGGTAAAATTAATGAATCCATCATGGAAGCTGAGGTTCAGAACGACAAAAATGGCCCCTTAACTTTCAGGAACTTACTGCAAAAAGTGTAAGGATGTAAGCACCAGCTGTCACTCCCAAGCACAGTACTTTTTCCAGCCTAATTTAGACACATGGGCCAATCACAAGCAATATGTCAGAATCTTAAAGCAGTGGAAGCCAAGGGTGAAAACATAGCATACAATTATTAGGAAAACTAGTATCAAAGAAAATCTTAAACAGAACGCACAAGATTGATTTTGGAGTTGGGAGTTAGAAGGCAATTAGCAGTCAAGTGGCAACAAAATCAAGCATTAAAATAGAATGGGAAACGAGCAAAAGATACAGCTTTCATACAAAACAAACGTCGTCTTTAAATTTTCCCATGTCAGGAAATTGGTGATAGAATGAAAATTTAAACTTCCTATTTCAGTTTCCTTCCCATGGCCAAAAATAAAATAGTAAGTGAAAAGGCCAAGCATTTACATACCCAAAAAAGTCAAGCACCTCAGCAACTTGCTCTGCTAGCTCATCCACAGTAAGCAGTGGAATATCTGAAGAAATCTCATCAGCTTCCAACTGCAGGAACTCTTAAACAAATGGTGAAGAAAGACTTTATTAATACCCCTCAAACTAAACACTAACCTAAACAGCTAGCCCACACTTATCTAAAGAGGAGTCCAATTCTAATACTGACCTCATGCCCTGGGGCATCAATGTGGTAAATGCAGAAGTTATGAAGCAACAAAGAAGCAGCATCTGGACAAAAAAAGAGGCCTTGGAAGCAAAACGAGTCTGTACAACCACACAAAGCCAAAAGAGAGAACAAAAATTATATTCATTTCACAATTTTAAGCTGGAATGCAAAAACCCATCAAAGCATTAAAAGCTCATGTAACCAAAGAGTTTCATGAAAAATAAAAGAAAATTAACCATTTTACTTTTTTCTAACACAAAACAATGCAATCAAAATAATCATCAGATTTCAAACAAATTACAACCCAGAAAAAAGAAAAAGACCCTTTATAAAAACTTAAACGGCATTAAAATAGAATCATTGAATGAAAACAAAAAAATAAAAATAGAAAACAGGAAAAAAAAGAAAACATACAGTTGAGAGCAACATCTGGGTATGTTATTAAAGCAGGCTTCTCTTGATCACCACACACAAACACGCTCACTGAACCTCTGCTTGTCTTCACCACACATTCCTGCAGTCACACACATAACATTGAAGCGCAAAAAAAAAAAAAAACATAAATATAAACTTTAAATCTAATAATAAATACTGAAACAAATTTTAAAAAATAAAATAAAATAAAACAATTGCATTTTCTTGATGGGTTAGTTTGTCACCTTTCCTCCTAAAGGAACCACGTCAATATCAATGGAAACTGAGTCACTCGACTCGCCCATGAATCAGTTCTTTACAGTTCCAAATAATGCAGCGAAGCTAAGCAAAAGCTAAAAGCTAATACCAACTCAGCGAGTCAGATTCCTTGTTCTTGTTTCTTACTTTCATTTGTTCTTCTTCTTGTTCTGTTTATGTGGCTTTCTTTAGTTTTTAACTAAACTACCAAGAAGCCCTCACCTTTCTTTTAATATTACAAAGGACCAGATGCTTTGCTGGAAATGAAATGACGGTTTAGGCCTTGAGTCAACTCATTGACTATTTGTCCTGTTGTTTGTTTTTAGTTAAGCAAAATGACCGTTAGGGTTGATAAAACGGTCACTCGAGGGTATTTTTTGTTGTGAGGTTTTGAATCCCCGAAACGATGGCGTATGATATAGGTATCATACAGCTGTATGCCACCTGGAAGCCGCAAAAAGGTTATTATATCATAGTGCTCCAGCTCATCACCGCCTATGCTTAGTTGCTGACAGTTAATAATACATCATCCATTCCATTTTACATATATTACCCAAAAAAAAAGTTCCAATAGTCCACAATTTTTATGATTTTGGAACGGTTCAAATTTTGATTTTCTTATAAACTAATTGATTTCAACCCATTTTAATAAATTAAATTAATTATTACCTTTTTTTTAAAAAAGTTAAATTTTTTATAAATAATAAAATATGCAAGGCTATCATCAACCAATGGTCTTAATTAATTTGATATAATATATATATATATATTAATAGTGTGATCATAAAATGCAGCTCTTTAAAAAGTTGAGGTCTCAAATTTTAATATTTTACTCATAAGATTATTTGATAATATTAGAAAGGTTTTAACAATACAGTAGTTGAACTATTTGTATCCATTAATATTGTAAAAGTTTTAACGATATTAATAATAAAACTATTTGTATTTATTAAATTAATAATTAGACATCATCGTTTTTAATTTTCTAATTTAATCTAACGATTCAAATTTATTTTCATATATAATACAATTTTTCATATTATAAACATGCATTTTGTATCACGAAAATACGATGCAGTTTGTATTTTCATCAATTTTTGTTTTTAACTCACGGATATACAAAGTTTGTTTACTTTATTGAATTCAGGTGATCAATTCAAAAAGGCGTTATCATATTTTACTTGTTCAGTACAATATTGATTTTATTTTTTACCTTTTTTTAAATAAAAAAAGGGGGGGGGGGGGGGGGGGGGGGGGGGGGTGGGGGGGGGGGGAGGAGACTGCCTCAGTTTGCGGATTAATTGTCGGTGAAAGAATTAACAGAACGTGCAAAGATTTGCGGTTAATTTAGCCATTGACAGAGAGGGAGAGAAAAGTGACCACACGCGAATTTGTCGGGCACGTAGGAGTCTCCCCGGGCTTATAAATGCACATGTGAAGGAATTTTGGGAGCACAGAATGTACAACAAAACTGTTGCTTTCAGATTACAGACAGGCACAGGCTTCAGCTTCTTCAACAATCAAGGGGGCAATCTTTGTTTGGCTGGCTCAAAATTTTTTACCATATATCAGTATGCAAGAGAGAAAACAAAGAAAGAAGAATACAGCAGTTGATTATACTATTGGACTACATTGTTGCAGAGAAAAAATAACACAATAGTACTTATGACTAGAGTTCTATCTTAATCATACTTGGCATGCAAGAATACAATACCATAATACAGGGAAATGGTATAATACAGAGAAATGGTATGCCACAATTCTTTAACTGCACCATCGAAATTAATAGTCTAGTCCAATTCAATCCCATCTCGTCCTTTACTTTAGATATAACCAATTTTGCAACTACAATTGCTTTTCTTGCTTGGAACCAGTAGATGGGGTGAAATCTTCTCCATTCCATCCACCTAATGTTTCTAAACTCCAACATCAAGTTGCTTGTATTTTCCAAGCAGCTAGAAAATGGTTGCATTCTTCACATAATTTTAATTGGAAAAAATCTCAGCAACAAATGCTTTATCACAAAACTCCATCCTCTTAACTTCTCAGATGCAAAACATAGACCTAAGCCCACTTCAATTTAATGTATATATGAAAAGATATAAGAATGAAAAAGTTGATCTGACCAGCATTAGAATATCAGTCTCGTCCAAATTTACACAAGAACAAGATCCAACGGTTATTGTACACTTACAGTGAATAAGGAAGAATCAATCAATCAATTGCTGTTTGATGGTCCACAAGCATCCTTGGAATTGTGGTCATGATGATGATGATGATGGTCAGGCTCATCTTCATCGCTGGTATCTTCATCAAAGGACTTCTGCTTGTGGAAGATGCAGCACTTCTTGGAACTCTTCTTTCCCATGAATTCGTTGTCTACAGTTCCTTCTTTCCACGTCACCTTCTTCTTCCTTGGATTCAGCCGCAAGACCAGAGATTGAGATTGGTTGCTGCTCCCTGGTTCTTCCAATGTTATGGTGTTGGTCACTGAGGAGGAAGCTCTTGTACTGGTTGTGCTCATGGTCAGTCAACTCTATATATCCTATAAAATTAACATTAGGCTTTATTAATCATATTGAATTCTTCTATCTCTAGAGAAGTAGAAGGATAAATAAATCAATATGATAACACATCAGAATGTCCAAAGCTGTTTTGCAGACTGCAATAAATCACATAGCAGCCATGAGCTTGCTTAAGCATTGCATTTTCCCATTAAATTTGACTCCGTAATTATCTTAAGATGTTAAATTATTACAATCACCTATAAACAAACCAAATACAATAATTATGAAATAATAACCAGAAAAAATGCACCACATTAGAAGCAATAGAACAGCTCAAGATATATGCAAACTTAAAACTTAAGTATATGAAGCAAAATGCACACCCCACGCCAGTATATAGGCATGAAAGTAAGTTCATGCCCAAAACAAGAAATTCTTAGTTACAAAGATATAAAAGGGAATTCTCTAGAATCAAATTTTAGCTTTGGGGTGAGGATATTCACCTTATCGCCACCCAAAGCCAGGCTCATTACTGAAATTGCATATAATCACAACCACAAGCCTGCAGGCACCAACGAGTGCTTTCATACAAAACGTTGTTCAGTGAGTTGGTTCTCCCAAATTGGCTCGAAAAATGGTAGATGTTTGGTTTATAAAGAAGATGGTCACTCCACCTAATAGGCTAGTCTTTTAAGTTGAACTCCTAGATTCTAGGTTTCTCCCTTATAGGCCCATGGCCCCCAACAAGTAGTTGTGATCAAATCCAAACCCTGATAGCCAAAATGTAAATGGACTCACTGTCAAATGAAAGGGTCGAAGCTATCCTCTCATTGGCAGAAGTCATCCTTTCACAAACTAATCCAAGCTGCGACACCATGCTGATAAGAACTTGGGTGCCGCATCCCACACATGCCAGGCCACAACGCCATGAATAGTCACAGCTGCGCCATGGCCTTGAGACCTGATTACAGCAGCAAGGTAACGGTGTTGAAATTTGTGCTTACGTGCTATTCCATTTTGAATGAATATTTTACTTTAATACTTATGCAAGAGATATTCTATTAAATCGCTAATTAATTTTATATTAATTCCCTAGTTCAATCAACACATAATTTAAATCTCATTACTATAATGAAAAATTAAGGATTGAGTGATCACCTTAAAGGCTTTTGGAATCAGTTCAAAACTTGATCCTGCCATGAACTGTACCTGGCGGCAATTCTAGCACTTAACAAATGTGGGTTTAAGTGTCTAGAATAGCAGTCCTTATCTAGCACAGTGTTTAACACTTAAACACTTGATTAACTCTTAATCACTCACTTAAACACTTTAAGCCTTTGTTTACTATAAAGTAATGAATAATTTTTATTCTAGTTCAACTATTGAATAACAAAAATCATTTTTCTATTGCTTGGTAACATGGCCAGCCATGATGAAGATGAAGGAATGTTTTTATTTGTTTTTAACTCTTGAAAAAAAAAATATTAAAAGCTCTCACTCTCTCCCACTTTGGCCAAACCACTCTTTCACTAAATGAGCCAATGTTCTTACAATATATTAACTTCAAATTCCCTCCACTTCGAAAGACAAGAACGGCCCACCAAGCATGGCCTTCCATGCTTTAGCCATTTGCTTATGTTTTATTATTGTTTAATCAAATTAAACAAACAAAAAACATGTCTAAATTATCTTGCTTAAAGTGGCTAAACCTTGTCCATCAAATGAGCCAAATAATGAAACAATTTTCATCCATTTTTCACAAGTCAAAAATTCGGCCCCCACCATGTAAGACAAGCATTGCCTTAAGCCATTCCAATATGTTTATTCAACAAAAAGTAATATATTAGATATATTATTACATCTTAAGGTCAAACAAATGATTTAATAACAATTGACACATGTTTATAATTGTTTAATCATTTGTTTGACATTAAAATGTAATAATATCTCTAATATATTACTTGTTTATTCAAAAACACTTTTATGAATACACAAATGGCTCTTTTATGAATAAACAAATGGCTTTGCTTGACCAATAAGCAAAGTTAATTTGGTAATTTTAAAGTCAAACAATGAATGGCCTACAATGTGTCACTTGTCATCATCAAATTGGTCAACAACTATTGTTAACTAATTAATATGCTTAACACTTGAATCTTGATAAGTGCGCTTCCCGATGGATATTGAAGCAAATGTTCAATAAGTATATATCTATATCTAGATGGTTCAAATGATTGGTCTTAGCAGACCATGAATTTAATGAAAACTCATATGGGCATACGAGTATTCAGTAAGGACTGGGTATTGAACAAACTCACGAAGACCTCCAATAAATATCCCATGAAGTCGTCAATGGCAAGTCTTCTCGAGGTTTAATATTCGTGGTCCTTTGACTTGAGCGTCATAGTGGGCTTGTGAGTGATCCATCATACTTTGGTTCCACGGATGTCAAAGACCTTTCATTGTCTTACCGCTATATGTCACTTGGTATAGTCCGATGCTCATAGAGTCTGACGTGCGTAGATATGAGATTTGTCAGCTCACATGGGTAAGTTGTATATCCAGATGCTCCAAGATTATATCTCAAAAAGTCTTGTGGCCATAAGCAATAAAACTCATAAAAAAAAGTTTCCCACAAGGTTAAATAATATCGCAAAAGTGTTTGCGTATATTATTTATCGAGATACAAATTTGAAAATAAGTTCGCGGATGAGCAAATAGAGATTTGAGGTTTGTGATCTATATCTTTACTTATCCAGGATATAATTGACAGAAGGATTATATGTATATGCTGTGACCTCAACTTGTATGGTGTAACACGCTGATTTGTGATATCCGTAACATGTGCATGGGGCATCGATCATGGACTCATGGAAAAGTTCCATTTGACAAATCGGACATGGACTTAAGGAGTCTTGCAATATGAAGTGTACTCGTTGTGCACTGGAACAGCGTACCAGATTAAATAATTCAATCCAATAAATTCCAACAGAATTAAGTGTTAAGTACATTTGCTTCAATATCCTTTGGTATGTACACTTGTCAAGACTTAAGTGTTAAGTACATCAATTAATTAATAATGGTGGTTGACAATGAAATGATGACAAGTGGCACATTGTAGGCTATTCATTGTTTGACTTTAAAATTACCAAATTAACCTTAGTTGTTGGTCAAGTAAAACTATTTGTTTATTCATAAAAGTGTTTTTGAATAAATAAGTAATATATTAGATACAATTTTGCATTTTAAAGTCAAACAAATGATTTAATAACAATTGACACATGTTTTAATTGTTTAATTTGATTAAAGAATTATAAACTTATTGGAATGATTTAAGGCAAGGCTTGCCTTATATGGTTGGGCCAAATTTTTTACTTGCAAAAAATGGATGAAAAGTGTTTCATTACTTGGTTTATTTGATGGACAAGATTCGGCCACTTCAAACAAGATAATTTGGGCACATGTTTTTTGTTTGTTTAATTTGATTAAATAATAATAAAACATTAGCAAATGGCTAAACATGGAAGGCCATGCTTGGTGGACCGTTCTTGTCTTTCGAAGTGAGGGAATTTGAAGCTAATATATGGTAAGAAAATTTGCTCATTTGGTGAAAAAGTGGTTCGGTCAAAATGGAAGAGAGTGAGAGCTTTAGGTATTTTATTTTTCAAAAGTTGAAAACAAATAGAAACATTCATTCATCTTCTTCATTTCTTCTTCATGGCCTGCCATGTTATCAAGCAATAGAAAAATAGTTTTTGTTGTTCAATAGTTCAACTACAACAAAAACTATTCATTGCTTTATAGTAAACAAAAGTCTTAAAGTGTTTAAGCGATTAAGAGTTAATCAAGTGTTTAAGTGTTAAACACTGTGCTAAATAAGGGCTACTATTCTAGACACTTAAACCCACATGTTAAGTGCTAAAATTGCCACCGAGTGCAGTTCAAAGCAAGATCAAGTTTTGAATCGATTCTAAAGGCCTCTAAGGTGATACTCAATCCTTAATTTTTCTATTATAGTGATGGAATTTAAATTATGTGTTGATTGAATTAGGGAATTAGATTTTTTGTTTCCGCTATAATAAATTTGTGTATGAGATGCATAATTTTTTGTTGTAATGAATACATAGCACATGCGTGCATCTCCAGTAAATTAGTACACTTTCAAGCGCCGCGGCGCCAAGTTTTATATATATATATATATATATATATTACCCTATTTTCTTTTCAATGTTATGTCACGATGTGTTACAACCCTTTGGTTCGTTTTTGCTGCTGTGTATTCCTTATGTCACGCCCCAAATATTCTCAAGCAATTACTCGAACATTTGGCGCGCGACAGAACCACCAAGGGAGGGCTTAGTCCATTTTGGGTTAAATGGGCTAGAGCTTCTAGAAGGCCCAATGGATTTGGGTTGATGCCACATGTGTGTGGTAGGTGGGAGAGTTTTCTAGAAAAGGCATATTCCTTTGGATATACTTTTGGTAGTTGGCATCTTTGGAATATTCCTTAGCATATTCCCCACTTTAGATTTGGACCATTGGATTAGAGTTAATCCTAACCGTCCATTGTATATAGCTTTAGCTATAAATAGGTGGAGTTCTCATTTGAGAACCAATCCTCCAAATTGTAGAAATACTCTTAGCTTGTAAGTGTATAGCTTTGTAATCTCTCTTTAGTAATAAAATACGAGAGCATTCTCTCAAACACTTGGTGTGCTTCTTCTTCATCTCTTTCTTTGGTTAATTGGGGTCTTGTAGGCTGCTTAGCACTAGCAAGTGTCTAAGGCCGCACGGTTTCGAGAAATCGGGTCGTGACAAGTGGTATCAGAGCGGGTTCAAAGAAGATGGTGAAGGAAGTTGCTGGAACATCGGGGATTACTCAAGGGAAGGGTAGAGACCCCAAAGCTAGGAGACATGGGAGTATTTCGCCAGAAAAGTTCGTTGATCCGAACCATGATCTAGGGGACATGGTTATGAAGCTCGGTGGTGCTGTGAGCAAGGCGACGGACCGCCTTGGGGAGTTGGAGGAGCAAGTCCAGAATGTCGAGGTAGGCCTCGATACTCAAGGGGACGAGTTGCGCTCCCTCATCGAAAGCTCCATTGACGAGCATGCTGACAAGCAACGGGACTGGATCAAGGCTTTTCAGGAAAAGGTCTACAACACCATGGACAAGGTTCAAGCCCAAGTAGAAGAGCTACGAAAGGGGTTTGAAGATGTCAAGGAGGATGTGGTGTTGTGCAAGCGAGCGGTCGCTAACGGCGTAGCTACTCAAACTGCGGTGGCTGCACCAAGGGTTGAGGCCCCTAAACCGAAGGAGTTTAGCGGCAGACGGGATGCCAAGGAGCTTGACAACTTCTTTTGGCAAATGGAGAGGTATTTCGGCGCTATGGGCGTGCGGGACGAACACAAGGTAAGTACCGCAACTTTATACCTTTCCGATCATGCAATTCTGTGGTGGCGTAGGAAAAGCGAGGAGATTCGCAAGGGTTCCTGCACCATAGACACATGGGATGAATTGCAACGGGAGTTAAAACGCCAATTCTATCCGGAGAATGTGGCGCATGACGCTCGCAAGCGGTTGAAGGAGTTGAAACAAACAAAGTCCATTGGGGAGTACGTAGAGGAGTACTCTTTGCTGATGCTGCAAATCCGCAACATGGCCGAGGAGGACTTGTTGTTCAATTTCCTGGATGGGTTACAATCCTGGGCAGCCAATGAGTTGAAGCGGCGTGGAGTGCAGAATATATCTGACGCCCTTACAATGGCGGAGACGCTCATGGATTACCGCAAGGGGGATTCGGGAAAGTCCAAGAATTTTAAACCCAATCACAGTAAGGGTGGGGGAGCCAAGGAGTTTCAGCCTCCGGAGAGCAAGGAGGAGAAAGGCAAACCGCCCAAGTGGAAAGAGCAGAAACGCAACGGCCATAGAGGTAATGGTCCGAAGTCTAACTGTTTTCTCTGCGATGGGGATCATTGGGTGAAGGACTGTCCGAAGAAGAAGGCTTTCAATGCAATGTACGAGGCAAAATATGAGGGCGAACAGAGCCGTATGGGTTGCATGCAGCTGTTCAATTCCCTCAAAGCCAAGCGGCGTGCAGATGCGCCAACGGGGACGGCGCTCATGTACATTGAAGCCTATGTCAATTGCATCAAGACTCAAGTGTTAGTTGATACGGGGGCTACGCACAACTTCATTAAGCGTGCGGAAGCGGAACGCTTGGGCCTTTATGTAGGGAAAGGAGAGGGATACCTCAAGTCCGTGAATGCAAGAGCCAAGCCGCTAGATGGGGCGGTTCGTGGAGCTGAAATTCACATTGGCAAATGGCACGGTGAGGTAAACTTCTCGGTAGCACCTCTCGATGATTTTGATGTGGTGCTAGGTATGGAGTTCTTACGGCAGTACAATGTGGTGTTACTTCCTCAACACAACTATAGGTGTATTTTGGAGGGAGGGCCTCGAATGATACCGACGGTAGACATGCCCAAGGGTGGGCGATCCAAGCCAAACGCCAAGGTCCTTTCCGCCATGCAACTAAGGGTAGATGCTGGGCGCAAAGGAGGGTTACATTCAGCCTCAACAACGGGGGTGGATAATGCGGCAAATGGGGGCAAGGATGAATTACCGAAGGTTGCTGCAGAGGTGCTCGGGGAGCACAATGGGGTCAAGCCTACTGCCATACCGGAAGAACCGCCTTCAAGAGATGTAATTGAGGGCAAGTTGGAGCTTGAGATTATGCTTCCAACTATGGGGTTGACGCCTCCATCGGAGATGGGAGAGTTGCAGGGGCAGCTCGAGGAGTTGTTGGATGCGGGTGTCATCCAAAAGTCCAAGGTGTCACATGATGTGCAGTTTCAGCACAAGGAGTGGGTCGAAGACAAGCAGCGGCGTGTCAAGCACAGTGCGGGGGACTTAGTGATGGAGACGATACTTCCACCACAATGCAAGTCAGCACGCCCACTTCACAAGGGCCTTGATCGTAGGGACGAGGGGCCAAGGTTGATTGCCAAGAGAGTTGGCAACGTCTCGCATAAGGTGGAGTTACCTTCGAGACAGCGGCAGTGGCGACATCAGGTGCATTCCGCAAGCTGTTGGAAGCAGTACCGTGGAGGTACGGGAGATGCAGAATTTGAGCCACACAACCGGGAACCTTTGGGGATTTCCACACGCCATGACAAAGGGGAGCAACTTAGGACGAGTCTTGAGTACTTTGTCGAGTGGAAAGGGTTGCCGGATGGGAGAACACGCTTGGGACACGAGAGCACACAGCCAGAGTTTGCAGAACGGGGTGTGCAAGTTCCAGCGAAGACGCGACGAGGGCGTCGCGTGAATTTGGTGGGGGAGAATGTCACGCCCCAAATATTCTCAAGCAATTACTCGAACATTTGGCGCGCGACAGAACCACCAAGGGAGGGCTTAGTCCATTTTGGGTTAAATGGGCTAGAGCTTCTAGAAGGCCCAATGGATTTGGGTTGATGCCACATGTGTGTGGTAGGTGGGGGAGTTTTCTAGAAAATGCATATTCCTTTGGATATACTTTTGGTAGTTGGCATCTTTGGAATATTCCTTAGCATATTCCCCACTTTAGATTTGGACCATTGGATTAGAGTTAATCCTAACCGTCCATTGTATATAGCTTTAGCTATAAATAGGTGGAGTTCTCATTTGAGAACCAATCCTCCAAATTGTAGAAATACTCTTAGCTTGTAAGTGTATAGCTTTGTAATCTCTCTTTAGTAATAAAATACGAGAGCATTCTCTCAAACACTTGGTGTGCTTCTTCTTCATCTCTTTCTTTGGTTAATTGGGGTCTTGTAGGCTGCTTAGCACTAGCAAGTGTCTAAGGCCGCACGGTTTCGAGAAATCGGGTCGTGACACTTATAATACCTAAAACAATTCTTTGTAATCACTAATCAATATTGAAGTTAGAATTTTAATTCACCGTGAACGTAGACAATTACCAAACCACATAAATTTTTGTGTTCTATGTATTTGATTCTATTTTATATTCTTCTCTTGATCTTTTTATTTTGCAATTCAATTTCTGTGGGTGGATTCTTTAACGGACACTTTCAAGTGAAGCCTTTAAGCATTGTTTTTTAGAGAAACAACTTCCATGTACTCCTTTAGAAATTACGTACGAAGTCTTTTCTTACTCAGGAGACAGATTTCAAAAAAGCATCTTTATAATTCTTTGCTAAAGACGCTAAATTACTTATCTTATCCCAAACAACAATTTTAATCAATTTCAACCAAACTCTACAAAATAGAACAAAAAGCACATTTAAATGCGATTTGGATGATGCACGAGCAGTCCCAAACACAACACAATACAATTGATTTACAGCCTTTCTATCTGAATATAACATTATAAAAATAAACCCCTAATTTCACAATGCACAAAATTTTTGGTTGGCATTTCAATGCCGACTACATTTCATGTTATCTATAAAAACCCGAATTCATATGCAGCATCAGAACCTCCAATTGGTCTTGTACGAACAATAATTCAAATAACAGCTACAAGTTCGATCAAACATTTTAAATCCAATTTCAAATGATCTTCTAAGAACAATATTCAATCAAATATGAGATCGTAATCGTAATCGATAGAAGCAAACAAGCAAATTCCAAAGAACAGACATCGTGAACATCATGAAAACCACAAACAGTAAAACAGAAAAACTCTTTTAATGTTTTTAACACAAAGAAAGTGATGGAGAATCCTAACAAGGGTTTGCAAGAGCCATTAAACCAATCGGAAATAAATAAATAATACAACAACAACGATCAATGATTAACACAAAAATAAATAAATAAATAAAATCAATGAAAACATGAATTACCGGTGATGACGAAGGGGCTGTGTGGAGAGATCGAGACAAAGGAATGAAGAGAAATTGAGAGAGAAACAAGGAAATTTGGAGATGGTGTTCGGCTTGGGAAATTTGAGAAGGAATTGGGCTGGGCTGGGCTGGGCTTGCCTGATATTTACTAGACCGCTCGTGGGAGTAGTTTGCTTTTCATTATTTATATAAAATAGAAGAAGCGCTGTTTGGTATAACATTATAAGTAAAAAAAAACAAATTAGATAGAGCTGATATTAGTAAAGGTTTTTTAAGTAGAGTTTTTTAAAATATATATTAATTATTTAGTTATTATTAAAATTTTTAAAATTATTTTAATAGATAAATTTTTATTTGTATATTATAAGAGATTTGAATTAAAACTTTTGAAGTAAAATAATGGTTTAGAAAATTTAAAACTTTAAAAAAAGTGTTTTAATCATATTTGTGTTAATAGCCCAATAATAAAAAATTAGCAGTACATCAACTTCCATTTAGGAAAGGTTTTGAATTTAAACACCCTTCCATGTAAAAAAAAAAAATTAATCTCTATTTTAAAAGTTCAAAATTTTTTTTTTTAATAAAATAATTTTTTTAATCTAAAAAATTTTACTCTAATTTGCTATAAAATGCTTTAAAAAAATTCAATAGAACTTTTAATATTTAAAAAAAAAAAACTTTTTTAGCTTATAGAAAAGATAGAACGAACGGGCTCTAAATACTTTATAGGCCAAAATATTTAGGCCGCACTATTAAATAATTATAGGAGCCATTTTTGAAGAGAATATTTTTATTAAAAGTATGATGTTTAATAAATATATATAAAGAGAGAAAAAAAAATAATTTAGTAAACTACTTAATTTATTATATGAGATTTTTTAAATACGTGTCAAAATTTTATAACATATTATAAATTATGCAAAAATTATAAATTAATTAAATAATATTATATAATTATAATATTCATTATATAATGAACTATGTAATTTATTAAATTATATATATATATGAGTTTTTCTTACTAAAATAATTTTTTATCCCAAAAATTTTAACTTATAACCAAACGCCTAAAAAAAATTTTAAAAAAAATTTTGACATTAAAAAAAATCCATTTAGTTTATAAAAAAGACCAAACATGCTCTAAATACTTTATAGGGAGGATATTTAGGCCACCTTACTAAGTAGTTATTTGAGCAAATCTCGAAGGGAATCTCTATATTAGAAAAGAAATGTGGTTATATATATATATATATATATATTTATCACAATTAGAGTTGGTGTTTGTGGGTGAAGTTTCTTATTATTATCTTAAGTATTTTTTATTTACAAATATATTAATATCTCAGTCCATGCATTTTTTGTAACTTTTTAATAATTCACCACCTAAAATATTTTTAATAATTGTTTTAAAGATAATTATCTAAGAATTGATTTTGAAATATTGTACTAAAAAATAAAATAAAATATATTTTGAATGATGCATTCTGAAAAAAAAAAAATTTGAAAAATTCACCACAACCCCAAACGTGCAATTAATCAACAGAATAATGATGAGATCAAATTCTAAAAATTACATAAACAAAAGAGATCTCTCTTCCTTGAGAAAGAGAGAGAGAGAGAGTTTCTCTACCAATTTACATTCAGACATTGTGAAGAAGTTCATCTCAGAAATAATTAATGGCGACTTGAACCCTTCTTAAAAAAAAAAATTGAGAACCACACAACTAAGAGGATGGCTCTAAAAAATTGCATTGCTAAGTTCTATCTATGATTACATATACTTATTAAGAAGATTTTATATATTACTTTAAATTTAAGGTTTTTCAAATAACTTGTATTATTATGCTATTAGAGTTAAGATTATTAATACTTTGTTTTATACACTGTTTAGTAAATCTTTTAATTACAGGATTGTCTCATCCATTCTTAATATTTTATTGGGAGGAGTTTGAGTGGTTTATATATATATATATATATACAGAGAGAGAGAGAGAGAGAGAGAGCTGATGAGGTAAATGTTGCTCATATTATAATGAGCAAACTATTAAAAAAAGTGGTTTTAACAAATTTCAAATTGTGGATTTTCTTACTAGCTTCAAGTTAATATTTAACTTGAACCCTGATTCATCATTTACCTAATACTCACTAACACTAAATGTAAAAGTAAATAGATAGAATAATACTATACTTCTCAAATTATATTCTAATTTTTTTTATTTTAAATAATGTATTAAACAACTATTAAATGATAAAATAGTATATTGAGTAATTTTAAAATTTACATTATTTCATTATCTAATAGTTACACTATTTTAATATTCAATAATTACTTAAAACATCATTAAAAAAATTTATGATACAATTTAAAAAGTGTAACATTACTTAAATAGATAACATAACATAAAAGAGATGGAGAGAGATAGAGATTTCCACCAATCCAAGCCAGTGCCAACTTTAAGCTCAAGAATTTTCTCAAACTCAGGTTTGCATAACATAACAAATGACTTGTGGCAATATAATCTGATAATTCCTCAAACAGGCATTTGTCAAGCAATAATGCATGATGATATAAATTTATTCACAGAATCAACCTACAAGGTGGCTGCATACAATAATAATGCTGTAACAAAGTATAATCAACTTTGATCTCCAACTGGTAACGAGACAGATGAGAAAATGGATGGGAATTAAATGGAGTTCTGTACATGATAAAAAAGATTCATCTAATCCTATGATAATGGTTCATCTCTAATTCAAGTTTCCTCTACATTCTTACACAGTGAAATTTCTCAACACTAGTATAGGATTTTCATTTTCTTTTTTTTCTGTTTTCAAAGATAAAATAGAATGATGCAGCAGTGAGTAAACTGATAAGTAGACCCAAAAAAAAAAAAAAAGAAGTCTAACGAGGAACTGAGGAGATGCCAAGCCTTTAGCACAAAGGCACTACATTTCCCTAGTTAATCATCCTTCTTCCATATGTTTTGAAGTAATGCATCCATAAAGAACCTATAGTCAGTAACAACAGATCATCACTCCCTTGTTCAATTACAGTGCTTCTTACTCTGTCACAACCAAGCTTGAGTTCTAGAAACAACATGAAACGAATCTCCACCAGCAAAGAAGCATAAGCTTGGAGTGGCGATTACTTGGTCCTTCAACACCATCCCACCAACCATAAGGCAGAGAAGTATATTTTTGTTCTACACAAAAAAAGTCCAAGTTGTCCATAGTGCTTCTATCCTTGTTACAAAACCAATGACGTTCAGGCGTGAAAATTTGCAAATGTGATTGTAGGTTACTTAGATGAGTGATAAAGAAAAACTGATGACCACATAAAGGTTCAGGAACTGAGAACACCGAGGTTAACAGTGTAGACATTCTCTGACATACAAATAGGTATCAAACAAAATGCATAAAACTGAAAATGACATTGCAGTGTGCAAAAATTCAAAAAATATGAGTAAACTGCATACAGATGGACCTACTATTGAAAATGAAACAGTGACGTGTGCAGCACAGGGCTTCAAAAAAGCTGCAGGCCTTTGCAAGCCCAAGTCAACATGAAATATAGTTACCGCATTTTCTTTTGCCAAGTAACATTATTTACACCTATATTATGGTAAGCATCATTATTTTGACAAAATCATTTTCTTCCCTTTAGAGATGCCTTCTATAAGTCCATAACTAATCAACCCTACTTACATCTTATATTTACTAGACTATTTATGTGTCCTCCAAAATGTGAGCAGTGATTCAGAGATGCAGCAAAAAATTTTGAGTAAGACAAATCTTGGGTTATACATGACTCAAAAATTGCAATAATCTTATCAAACCATCCATTTGTTTGGAAACAAATGTATATAAAAGATTAGTATAAAGAATAGTTCATTCAAATGCTCAGAGCTCCTAAATTGAAGGGAGAGATGGAGAGAATTTTCTCTGCCTTCATTTTTTTGAAGAAAATAAAGATTGATCGAAAGTTCTCATGGTTCCTGAAGCTTAGTTTGTGAAAATGGCAGAATATAAATGTATTCCATGATAAATAATTTATTGATTCCATAAAAGTCTAAATCCTAAAGGGTAAAAATTTTACAAAGTGCATCATATATAGACGACCCAAGGCTCACTGAGCCATGCTGAACTTTGTCAGGTTTTGAAAACATTGTGTAAACATATCCCGTGTAGTTACTACACAGTGTTGCAACATAAACTACAGATAGAATTCCATACCAAAGTCTACAGATCATAGGAAGTATTTCAGCTGCTCAAAATAGGATTTCGTTTATTCAGAAGTGTCCATGCAACAACATTAAGCACCTGCAATAACTCAAGCTCCTGCATGAAAGGAAATTAAACACAACCAATTGTAAATGAAAGGGTAAGAGACTATGATGGCATCAGCTGATCAATTTTAGAAAAGAAGAGCATATTTACGGCTAAAACATACCAAGTGATTCATTGAGAATAAAAGTATGTTTCAACTCAATAAGTCAACGACAGATTATTTGTTAAACAAAACTCAAACTGTAACTGGAAAATGTTTGGCATAGCTATTCACTTTGTATATATGGAATTCAATGTAAAAGACACATAATGATATTAACAACCAAAGTATTCAGGATATACAGCTGACTAATACAACTAAATTATCTCAAATCCAATCAGTTGCTCTGGTTGCTAACGAGAAAAAAATACAAATAGACCCGTTTTAATCAATTTAATTGTGAATAAATAACATAGTTTGAAAAAATACCACTCACTAAAACTTTTTGTTAGCATTCAAAGAAATTTTCCTAGACAACTCTATTCATTCTTCCAAGAATACAAAATCAGTGAAAAACCAAGACTTTGTGACTTGGAATCTAGGAATCTCTGAGAGAAAGACCATGGCAATGTGTTTGGATCCGGAAGGGGTCCACTAGCCCATAACTTCTCGGCTGAAAGGCATGTCTTGAACATGAAAACAGCATTCCCAACTGATGTACCAAACAGCCAGTTGTGAACATCCCAGAAAACTTCCACTGGCAGCCCATCAACCAAAATAGTATGGTTTCCCCTGAACTTCCATCGGAGCCTCTTCACCTGCATCACAGTTTTTCCATCTACTCGAACCATGAGGCATGGGTCATTGACACCATGCGTGTCGCATTCAATTGCAAGAGCATGAATTTGTCCATTATCACAAAACTGAGCCTTGGTATTAAACACCTTCTTGCCAAAGAGATGCTCTCTTTTAGCTACGAAAACAGCACTAGAGGGAACAGGGTTGGCATTAGTCTTCTTGAAAGCTTCTTTCCTCATATCCCCAAGAAGCAAAATCATTTGCCTATCAACAACAACACCAACATAAAATCCCTCCAGTGGTTCAGGACCGGATCCAAATTTTGCCGAAGAAAGGTCCCAATATATGTCAATTAAACAAGAATATGCTTCTGAACTCTTCGAACCTTTTCTTTTGGAGAACAACCAGGGTTTTATATCAACCTTACAAAGACATTGGTTTGCAGAGTCGTCAATCCCCACACTTAGACCTTGACCCATCAAATTCTTGCTCCATGTTACAGTAATCAAGCAAGACCGGCCTCGAATACGAGATTGATAAACAGAAGTAACCAAATTCTGTGCATTTTTAACTGTATTTGATGATGAAGAATCAGCTACTTGTACCCCATTTTCCCCAAAACAAGATGGAAAATCTCTCATTTTTACTCTTAAGAATTTCAATTCACTTCTATAAACTCTTTCTGCAATCTTTTAACAAGCGGTATTTTGACCCTAAATTGCCAAAATTAAGACAAAATCAGAAAAAAAAATTAAGAAAAAAACCGTAAGAAGACAAGAAAGTAAAGAAGAGAAACAGCGGTTACCTTTACAAATCTAAGGAAAAATGAAAAACCCATCTGAGAAATGCTTGAAAATCAGCTTAGCAAGGCTTGATTTGATCCGAATATGAAATCTCCTGTACATTTCTACACAACCCCATCATGACAAAAGTTTAAAGAAAAGCATGAAAGACACGTATAATAAACCGAAGACAAAACTGGAGAATATATGTAGTAAAAATAAAGGAATAATGAAAACTCATTGAGACAGAAGCAGACAAAAAAGTAGACTGCTTGTTTCGCTGTCAACACAAAAAATATATATATAAATAAAATCATTAAAAAAAAAATTTTAAAAAACCTAAACATTGAGATATACCTCAAGGATTGTGACAGCTAAAACAAAAATAGCAGCTAAGGGAAAATGAAGGATAATATTTGGGAAGGGGGTATTGCTGTAAAGGCTGGAATCTGAAGATTACTCAACACTGAGAAAGGGAAAAGGAAAGGAAAAAAAGCATCTTTCTTTGTCAATTATCTCTTTCTCTTTCTCTTGACTTTGCTTTAGCTGACATGCCCACATGAAAATGAAGAGCCCCCCCAGAGCTGATTTGATTACATAACTGGAGAAGAAGCTTGAAAATGAAGAGTTACAAAAAAGATTGAAACTTCCCACCCCTTGGCTCTCAGTGGAATGGAGAATAAGAGAATGATGATATTAAATAGAGAGTGTTTGTAATTAAAATTTGGATGAAATTTAAATTTAATTAATCCAAAATTTATGGGTTCATTTCATTTCATTGCATTTGCATGTATTTAAAAAGGAAGAGAATTGCAGAGTGGCCCAAAAAAAAATATGTTTCTTTTTTTTCAGGATTCTTTGAATGGGACCACTCAAACATGTAAAGGCTTGCACGACGTCGTCTCTATTAATTTTTTTTAATTATTATTTTCAAAGCCAGTTTTAAATAACTTTAAACTCTTTTTTTTTAGAATAATGCTACATTTTGGTAATCATAAATCGAAAAGATTTTTAGAAATAAACTAATAATGTGTTTAATTAAAAGAGTAACACTATAATTTTTTTGATGATATCTCAAATTTTTTTTTATCTTACATAATATATAAGTAATTAATTGGTAAAAAAATGGTATAAAGAATAATTTTAAAAATTATATTATTTTATTACTCAATAATTATTTAACACATCAATTTAAAATAAAATTTTAAAATATTATTAAAAAAATACAACATTACTCTTAATTATAAATAATTTTATTATTATTAATAAAATTCTACATAAACTAATGATAGAAAGAAATCTGTATGTTCATTTTTTAAAATTTTAGAGATTTAGATATTAATTTTTTAATTAAAATAAATAAAAATTATTATTTAATAAGAATGTTTATAAAAAATTTTAAAATTATTGAGATTTGTTTTATTTTTTAAAATATTAAGAGTTTAGATTTTTTTTATATAATATTTATATTATTACGTATACAGAGAGAGAGTTGATCGAATGAGCGACGTCGATCACTATTCGATGGAGAATGAAGCACTTTTAACATTATACGACACTATCAAAATAATGATAAATAATATTAAATAGTATTCCGTCGGCCACCTCAAATTTGTGTGTATATATATATATATATATATTATAATTATAATTATAATTATAATAATGTTGTGAGGGTGGAAGTGGGGACTGGAATATACGGTTACCAACAAAGACAGAGTGACTGCCATCCTAATCATATCTCTCTTTTCTCTAATTTCCAAATCTCTCTTCATGTATTCTAACTGGTGCTTAGACAAATATTAGCCAAAGATTTTTTTGCTCTATTTATTCCATTTTATATATTAAGTAGACTCGCACTGCCTTGGCGCTTGCAACTCACAACATAAATATGATCATCTTCATGCCCTAAAATTGATTAAATGTTAATATTACAAATTTCATTTTCTATTTTTTTATAAGCAATCTTACATAAAATGAGAATTTGATTTTAATATTATTTAAAAATATAAAATAATCTAAATAAATATCAAACAAAGGTAAAAAAAACTGATTTAAATTAATGCATAAATTTATCGAATCAAAATAAGTTCACATAATTTTTTAGTTGTATGTTAAATAAATTATTAAATAAAATATTAATATATATTTATTAAAGATAAATCTGAATAGAATTATCTAAAAAATATATTGTGTTTTTATTTTATTTTTTTCCTTTAAAGTAGGGTTTAAATTCGTTCACTGTGTGTGAGTTGTACGCGCCATGGTAGCATGTGAGGTAAAATATAATTCTTTAAAAAGGGAAGAATAAAGACATGGTGGTAGTCACGTGTACTTGTCATTGGTCGGTTGACAATACCATTCCATATTGGGCTCACTTTTGTTTTTTCCTTCAACTTCCTGGGCCTTTGCAGCCCACCTATTCATAAATATTAATTAAAATTCTAAAATACCAAGCTGTTTGTCTCTTCAAAATATATGTATTTTTTATTAAAAAAATTCCGATATTAATGTTTTTTGTTTGCAAAATTTTGAAGAATTTACATAATTCATACATTTAAATTTAAAAAACCAAATATATATATAATAAAAATCAATAACTACTTAATGGTGAAAATTCTTTTTTTTTAACAAAAACAAACCTCCCAAATTATTTGGTAAATTAAATTAAAAAATAATAATAATATATTTATTTTCACTCTAATGAAACTTTCAAGTTCAAGTATTTCTCTTAATAAAAAAAAATCATAAATATGAGGTAGAAAATTGAATAATATAGGATTGTCACTGGGGCACGTGGGTCTATATGTACCATCAAATCAATCATGGGTTAGGCATGGACCAAAAAAATCATCACCATGGTCTCCAATCCATATCCATCTTAATTACAAATCATTTTCTTTTTTTCACTTTATTGTATAAATATATTTTTGTAAACCATGTGTTGGTATGTTGCTAATAAAATAGAGTGGCATTACTTAGCTTATACAACATGCAACGTGCCATAATTGAACCGACATGGGCAATCATCAAACAAAACCAATGTGTAAAATAAAGTTAATTAAGAAAAAAAAACCTTATGGTTAATAATATACTATGGACAAATCACAAAACACTTGCATTGCACATTATTTATTTCAATTATTTTATTTTTTTTTAAATATTAAAATTAAATTTGCATTTTATTTGAGATTGTTTATCAAAATATAAATTACACGAGAGAATGATGGCATTGACACTATCTAAAAGTAGTTTTATGAATGTTGCTCAAAAGCAAAATTTTGAGACATATCGTTTTCCTTCATGTTTAGTATTAGAATAATGTTATTCTCTCTCTTTTTTTTTATAAGAATGGCGTCACAAATTTTTTTATTTTAAATTATATATTAAAAATTTATTAGAAGATGAAATTAGAGATGATAATGAATCGGATTTGAAATGAATATTCTTAAATTTATAATCGCATCTACTTCAAAAATAAAATACTAAATCCTTATCAAATTTATTGTAACTTTAGAGTTTCAATACTAAATTCGGTCTAACGAATATGTACTTGTAACCAACCCATAACAGGTTATTTATGAATTTTAAATAAATTTGATAATGAGTACATAACTTTAAGTACGCGTGCTAGAAATGAATGTTAAAAGTACACAATATTGTATGTTTAGTGTGTTTAGCATGTATGCTGGCAGTATGCGCTAAGCATAAAATGTTGCGTGTAATACTTAGCACACATGTTAAGAGCGAACATTGAAAGCGCAAAATATTGTGCGCATGTGCGCTAAGAACATATGCTAAACGTGCAACGTTACTTGTCTAACACTTAACATGTGTGTTAAAAATGCATGTTAAGCACGCAATGTTGTGTGCCCACTGCTTACACACAAGTGCTAGGAGTTCATGCTAAGCACTCAACGTGCGTTCCAAGCACTCAACGTGCGTTCCTAGCACGCATGCTAAATGCGCTAGGTATGCAATACATAGTATATTGCATTTTTTTTTCTCTAAAAAATATTATAAAAAAATATAATATTCGTGAATACTTGTTACAGGTATTCGTAAATTTTTTATTGAACCTATACCTGTCTCAAATTCACTGTAAATTTTAATTTTTTATATAAAACTCGCTTCAAAGCTTATCAAATTCTTTATAATATATGCAATTTTTAATGAATTTGCAGATAATTTTATTGTCCCTTATGTAAAAGTTTTAAAGGATAATTTTAGAATTTGAACAATTTTATTGCTTAAAAATTATTTGATATCTCAATTTATAATGTAAAATTTAGAATGTTATTTAAAATTTGAGAAATATAATAATACTCTTAATATTATTACTATAAAAATTAATTAAGTTGGATAAAAATTAGAATTAGAACATTATGCGTAATTTCTAAAATTAGAGACAATGTATTGATATCTAATCTAAGCATGAGTCGTGACCTATAAATAATATATGAAAAGCAAAAGGTGAAACTTTTATTGCCAAGGTGAAAATTGAAATACCACCTTTTTTTTTAGCATCTATCATTTCAATGATTCTTTTTGTTCCCATTTCATCCGAAAGCTGCTATGATGTGTGTGATCTGCTACATATGATGGATATTTATAGCTTTTGACATTTTTTGAGGGGAAACAATCAAAGGTAAAAAGTCAGTAGCAGTAAATCCAAAACAAAAAGTCAAGTCAGGGTTTCATTTTCCTTTAAAGAAATACGTAAATTTTATGTTTGTAAATATAAAAATAATACAAATTACAATAGTATTTTCAGTATAATCTAAATATCAAAATTTTGCAGACAACCCATTAAAATAAATAATTAAATAAATTATTATAAATTATTGTGGGTATCAAATCATGTTATTCAATTTAATATTTTTATGACATCAATTAAATTATAATCTGATACTTTTTTTATTTTATGTGTATCGAAAAATCATAACTCATACTATAAGTAAGAATATATAAGATTAACACACCAATAAAGATAAAAAAAAATAAATTAATCAATAATAAACAAAATATATGTGATTTGTCAAAAAATTACCTACATCCACAAAGGATCTATGATACAGCTTCTTATTATTGATATAAACTACTAAGTATATTCTTAAATGATCTCACAAGACTCCTTAATATATCTCATAGAGACCTCTAAGTATCTACTCTTGATCACCATGACTTTCCAAAACCTCTTAGTATCTCTTTATAAGAGATTTTTTACAATGAATACAAGAATAGCCCGAGCATTTAAGCAAAAAAGATTTATAATGTTTCTTTTGTTCACTCAAGAGCCAAAATGATCTATGCCGTTTCTTTTGTTCACTTATGAACCAAAAGAAAACACTCTCTAAAGGTTACACCTTAGTGCACCACGCACTTAGTGGCTACCTAACTCATATATTCTCTTTTATGGTTATATTTTGAAACTTTAGATGCTTGTATTTCTCTTGTGTTTAGAAGGGTTTATATAAAGAATAAAATACCCTTAAAAACTCTAAACCTAGTTGGAATAAGGGTTCTTATTTGTAAGAGTTTTAATTCCACTTAAAGAAGTCAATTGATCCAAAATAGAAAGTATCCTAAAGTTTCCACGTAAATAGTAACCGCCTGAACAGTACCCATGAGTGAACAATACCCCCGCCGCTTGTAACAGTGCTCGCTGTAAACAGTGTCACCGCATGAACATTACCCCATTCTTTTAGCTTTCCGCTTTGTCATCTTTTGTATACTTAATGCGTACTTTATTTAATAATGACTCTCCTCTTGATATTTATCTCAATTATTACTTATACAAAATTGTTAAATCATTAATTTTTAATACAAAACAAGCTTGTGTTCAAAGAGAATACATGTTAGCAATAAGCATTAATAATATATCTATTTGTGTGTCGTAGAGTGCTTGGCAAGCATCTGTATTTAAGTGTACTTTTTGATTTGAGGTTGAGGGTTTAAATTTTACCTGATATTAAAGTAATGTAATTATTCATCTTTTATATAAGGAGCTCACTTATTTTTTTATAGGGATCTATATTCTTTATGTGAAGTTTGTCTCCGTGCATGCTCTATACATTTTTATTTAAAGCTTGTCTTCGATCATGTATGCATTAATGTCGGTCTATACTTCCTACACAAAGTTTATCTCTAGAGATATATGCGCTAGTGTGAAAATAAAGTTTTGTTTCAGTTATTTTTTAATTATTTAACTAATAATTCATGATGTAACATTAGTAGTAGTTATAAAAAATATATATTAGTTATGTAGTTATCAGTATAGTTTAATAATAATAATCACACCTCTACAAATATTTTTCTTTTAAAAATAAATAAATTTTTTGTTAAAATGCATAAATTGGTAATTAGGACCCAAGTTGATCTACATGACAAGTTTGATTTATATTTTGTGGATTTAAGTTGGGCTTTCTTTTAGGGCTTTAGTGAGGTCTCAAAAACCCAACTTCTTCTTCTTAGTCCTTTTTTGTATGCTTTTTTTGACATTTATTTTAAATTATTAACTCTAATTTTGATGAATTTAAATGATTATTTGGAATTTTATTGATTTGATAAATAAAAAATTGAACGATTTTATTTGTATATATCGATCAAAAACGGAATATGAGATTAGTATTTAGATTAATCTAATTAACATTGATAAAATATATAAATTTTATTTTCTTTTATGTCCAATTGCTTAATAAAAATTTAATTCATTCAAATATATACCTTCACAAATCACTAATAACAATGATTAAATCAGAGTACAAAATTGTTTTCTTTATTCTTTTTTTTAGATACTAACAATTTAGTCGAAATTTTGTTTAAATTAGCCAGTGAAATTTATTGAGATCAATTTTAAATAGGACTTTAGTGACGCGTCTAACAACTTTTAGCCTATAATTATTTTAATTAATTTTGTTTACAGAGTCAATAATTAAAAAAAAAAAAGATAGCGATCATCACAAAATGAACTCTAATCAATCAAATCATACTTCCTTATCAAATTACTAGACAAATATCATTATCATCACCTTATCTATTTCTAAAATTAAACTCATCTTACTCAATAATATTCTTACTATTCATTTCACGTGAAAATGACTCAATCCCACGTGAAGCTAAAGACAAATGATTTTCATGACATGAATGATAGAAACTCTGTTATGAATTTATATATATGATGTAATAAATTATATAATTTATTATATGACGAATAATATTATTATATATTATTATTTAATAAATTTATAATTTTTATATAATTTATAATATATTAAAATAATTTATACATGCATAAAAATTTATTATATAATAATTTATATAACCCACTAAACCAGTTTTAAATGACAAAATTATTGGTTTAAGAAACACAATATTTATGAAAATAATATTAATTTTTTTTGAGGTTAGTTTATTAAGTGCATAATCAAATATTCATGGTTTTGCTTTGTGCATTTAAGTTTTGTTTCCTGTACTTGTCAATCTTACAAGACAGCAAGTGAATGTTATTTGCTGTTTGAGAAAAAGAAGGACAAAGGGCTAAGCAATATCTTGTAATAGATGCATGGATAAGAGAAGCTCAAGAGGCAGCGAAGTTGGTGGATGAAATAGAAACCAGAATCAAAAACAAGAAACTAAAACAGCAGCAGCAACAAAGGCTTGGTGATGACATTGCTGGATCCAAGCTTTTGGAGGTTGGAGTGAAGCTTGATCGCCTTGAATCACTTCTCCATAACCCACCTTCAAAACCCATCCTGTATTTTCCTCATTTCTTTCATTTTGGTTCAGTTTTGATTGATTATTATTTTATCAATATTTTTACTTGGGTTGAGTTGAAATTTGATGGGTGTTTTGTTGTCTAGAAATTGTACTTCCAATGATCATTGATTCCCAACAAAGAAAGCGATTATTGTTTTCATTTTGTTTTAGTTTATGCGCTATTCTGGTGATTATGCCAAAAAAATGTTGATCCTTTATGCACCCAAATCTTCAAATAAAGTTTTTCTGTTTATGGACCAAGTGCACTGCGGGTATAACTGGATTGGTACGAGAGTTTAAAAGAATGAAAAGTTGGTTTTATGCTTTTTAACATTAGTAACTTTCCAATCATGGAGTCACCATTTAGAGAAAAAATGATTTGTCTGCTTAATTAGTTGCTTGATATTTCCATGTCTGATTGTTTATATCTGAATATGTCATGTTTGGACTAAAACAGAGAAGATAACCTTTAGTTCTGCGTTGTATTAGCACTGGTATTGCTTACTAATCTGGTGCTGCAGTGCATTTATAGAACGAACGAAGACATGGAATCTCGATGGAAAATGCTATGGGATATTAAGCTGAGAGCAAAACCACTGGCTGTCAGTCTCTATGCAATCTCATCCCCAACTCCAAACAGGTTTGGAAATTGTTGTGTTTTTTTTCATCTTATTTGTCTTTTAAGCTTGCTAGCTAATCCAACTAATGAGCTGTGGATTATATTTTCTTCTTTTAGGCTATTAAATTGAGCAAATTTTGTTTCATCCAATGCAACTTGTATGATAGTAATTTGCGTAAAGCTTACAAAAATTTAACTGACAGATTGCTTTATTGGATGCAATCATACAAATGTTGACAATATGATAATGTGGTTTAACACAAGCTGTATCTAGTCTTGAATCTCTGACTTGTTCTTTAGTAAAGCACATCCTACATCTTTCATTGGGTTTTCTCTTTGGGGTTATCACTATTACTCAACCACAAAGGTGTCTTTCTTTTAAAAAACTATAATGTACTTTCTCAATTTTATATTTGATGAATAATATTTTCAATTGCTATAAACTTAGCATTTGCATCTCTACTTCTATACAGGCCACGAAACTTACCTGATGGAGCGACCAGAGAAACCGGAAGAAAAGCAAACAGCTACGACCATGGTACAACAAAAAATTGACAGTCAGACTTTCCCAGAGAATGAAGCATGTTGTTTTTGTGACCTTTTCTGAAAGAACCTAGAGATGTAGAGGAGCATAGATCCAGCAGTCATTCCCTTAATATATATACATGTTGCCTGTTGATTTGTTTGCTAGAGAACTTAAGCTTTATTGCATATGCTAGAAACTTGATTACAAGAGTATGTCCTATGAAAGAGTAAAATTTCAATCAAATTTGTTAGAAATCAATAAATTGGATAGAGTTTGATCATCATGTACATGATAAAGACACATCAAAATTATTTGGCAGGTTTATAATATCTGGCTGGGGGCCTCAACCTAATCTAACAGATATTATACAAATTAGGCTTCAAATTTTCTGCCATGGTTACCTATTTTTTTTTTCTTCAAATTTTGAAGAGAAACCATGGTTACCTAATTAACACATGCTGATGTGGAAATTTCATATTTAGAAGCAAATCTTTGTCTTCCTTGTTGGTTGACTCTTAACAGAAAACACCCATATATATGGATACACAAAATCACAAATGCTAGCACTCTAAAAAGCTTCATTAAATGCTAAATAAGCTGTATGTTGATTATGGTTTCAATAAGATTTCCAATCTGATGCAGATCAAATTATGGTATCGTCTGCCAAAGATGAACCAGAGCTGCTCAATCCTCTTCTTGTAAGTTTCCAAAGCTGCTAAAGATATAGAACTCGAACTGGTGCTCATTACTTTACTAGACATTTGACCATCTAAATGACATTTCCACTTCTTGCAGTCAGATGATGCAACCCAAAACGACATGCAGGTATGCTGTATAAATATAAGTGGACTGTTTTATCACTTGTGCGGTCATCTTCTTCAATATCCTTGTAAACTTTCATCTCTTTTCCTCTATTTGTGTGGATAAGCAGATCAAACACTGCAATTCTTTTATTTCAATGAGTCTGCTACAGAAAGTTTGCTGGACCATCGGCACAATTCTTGGGGTAGCTGCATTTCTGTTTATCTTGGTTATCCTCTGTGCAGTTATATAATGGCATTCTCAACTTGCAGACCTGTTTCAAGATGTTTTCTTTATTAGCCTTTTATTCAGAAGCTGTGCTTCAAATTATTAGTGTAGTTGTTCAGAATTTGGCATCTTGGAACTGATCAAGAAGCTTTTCCTGAAACATGCTGTGAATAGTTCACATTATATCATTATTATATAATTCAATTTACCATTGTACAGTCATTACCAAATCCTAAGCTTCCTGGATATTCCTTATAATAAGTTCCTGACCCAATTTTCTAAGGAATGACATTGCAACGATTATTTCTAAAATTGTGAAGATGCTCTAATATATGCCTGTTGATTATCTATGTTATCCAGCAATCTAACTTGAGTTGCAGTTACCAGAAAAATGTCTTGTTACATCCTTCACATTGCAAATCTGACAGGTTAACTGCTGCTGCTGGTATTAAAAACCAATAAAAAAGTTTTCATTTAGTAAATTTTGAATGCCTGCCTGGCTGAAATCAAATAGTGGATAAAAAACTTTTTTGTTGGAGTAGAATGTTTTATATTAGCAGGGAAATGACCAGGAATGCTATGCCAATTTTCTTTTTACCTTAATGTAATTCCATATCTTGTTTGCATCAGATCTGCAACAAGGTTGCTGCTCACCCTTATTAATCAACTTTCTTGTTTCCTTTTACATGTCTGAAACTTTTGGCCACATAGTCAGGTTTGAACTTCACATTCCACACCGACGAAACTAAATTCCATTCTTTTGACAACTTTTAGAGCCATTCTACCCAGAACTAGAGATGCTGGACCACAAAGGTAAAAGCAACAATGTTTAATCATTTATGGTCAAAAAATGATATAATGATAATACTGACTGTAAAATGATACAATGTTCTGAAAAACTGTGGCTTGCTTCACAAGGGAAAAAATGAGAGAAAGAAGAGATTTATAAAACAGTACATGAAGTCTTGTTACTATCTAAGTAGGGTTCCCTCCTCCTACAACTGAAATAGGGCAGAAAAGAACATTTCACCAGAAAAAAAAAAAGTTTATACAATCTTTAGCCGGCAAAGGAATTAAAATGGGTTCTAGAAATAGTAATCTACAATTCACCATTGTCTAAGCAACACCATTTCTCTCTCTTTCTCTATTTTTCTTGCCCTCTATATTCCTACATTCTTTCACCTACCATGAATCACTCTCTTCTCTAATATTTCAAATGGGGTGGCTGCAATCCCTCGTCTCTCCACTGCAGAAGCTGTGGTTCCGCCTGCATTCAGCTCGCAGAAAGAGTACTTACACAGTCCATAATAATCTCTTCACTTTGTCTTTTTAATTAATTGTTTGCAGCTTAATTGTCACTTTTCTTTTGGTAATGATGTTTGTTCATGCATTATAGATAACATATTGCATTGTCATATTTGCAGCTTATGCATACTCAAGTTCTGATTTTGTTACCAATGCATTTTCTGCCATGCACCTTAGAGTTTCTTGCCTATTAGCATTAAACACGCGCCACATGGATCCAAATAAATGCATTGATCATTACAAAATTTCTTCTCCATTTTATTTTTCTCTTTTTGCAGCCAATTCTTAATCTTCTTTCTCAATGATTTTCAGATAGAGGGATTTACATTTTGTACGAAGATGTAAAATCTTGCCAATGCGAAGATGTTCATGTCCTTTGGTCCATACTGGTTGAGTCTCAGACACCATCCTCCAAGCTCATCACACAACATTAAAGACAAGCTTCCAATAAAGCCACAGCTTCAAGAATGGAAGTCATTTGGGAGATGAATAATCTTACTGTTCTATATGTACATATATCATTATCTTAGATGCTTTAAAATTTCTCATTCTAGCTAAAATGGTTGGAGCACATTTATGTATCCTAGAAGCTGTAATTTGTATGGCCAAAATGTGTAGGAGTAAGTTGCTATGTCTATTTTTTTGGCAGTTGGGTTTGCAGTTCTTCTCTTTTCAAAGTTGTGATGGCTGAAGAAATTTTCTGATGTTGATATAATTTGATCTGAAATCGATAGCAGAGCTTACAATATGTTCTTAATGTGTCTTTCAAACAATTATTAGGCTTCACTAATTGATAGTGATGTTAGTCAAAACTTCAATTCTAGCTTAAGCAATCCAAACATGAGAGGGAGAGGCACTTGGTTTTGGAAACCAAAATGAATTTCTTAGTTAGGGAAGTCTTAACTAAATTAGTTTAAATTTCTTAAAATAAAAATTAGTGTTAATTACTTGAGTTAATTAAACGGTAATAACCAGAGTTAATTAATAAAAAAAGTTAGAATTGTTTTCATATAAATTTTTAATCTATTAATATGAGACAAAAAAGAGAGTCTATTTTAATTTTGCCTTGGGTTTACTATTACTTAAATCATGAGCATTCATTTTAGTCATTAAATATATGTATTTTTAACTTTTTAAAATGGTGGTGTCTATTATTAATTAAATAAATAATATATTTTTTTAATATTACCCTTTATGTGCTTCATGGAAAAATTATAATAATTATATTATTTTAAATCATTTCACAATGATAATAAAATAAAATATGAAGTGTCTTTGATCAAAATTTAGGTTTCGCTAAACAACAATGGCCAAATTGACATTGTGTTATAAAATTCTGTGAAGTAGTTAGAGAGGGAGATAGTTATATAACTTGATTAATTGTATTTAGTAAATTTCAATGGAATGTTTTGAGAAATGAGAATTGGTTTTAGCATTAGAAATTAGAAAGAATTTACTGAGTCTTCATAAATAAAGTTGTTGGTTGGGTATGAAAACTTGAACTCAAAATGGACCAAGCTAGGGGCTCGGGGCCTTCGAAGAGTCCGTAATCAATTCTCATAATGGGCCCTACTGGTATATCATTGGGCCTATTTGAGATTATAAAAACAAGTGAAATTGAACAAGTTTTTAGCATCCCTTCAAATTGAACAGAATTTCTGTAATACCCCTCTTTAATATGGGCTCGCGGTTTCCACTTTTTTTCTTCTTCTTTTTCTTAAGTATAAAAGAGGAGATTCGAACATAAGATATTTACTTTAATGGAGTTATGTATTGTAAACTCTTGTCACTTATTTAAGTGCTCATGTTATATCTTTTACAGCTCAACGTCTTTATCTAGATATCATTTCTCCTATTTATAAATACAGGCTCATGTTCACTAAAATTAGTTTTAAGCTTAATAAGAGCAGAATTTTTTATTGTGCGAATCATAATTTTTTTTAAAATTTAATATCATTAATTAAATTAAATATATTATAAAATCTACTACTATAAAAATAGAGAATTATCAAAATAATACTATTTAAATTTATTAATGGACGCTCGAACCTCTTAAAATAAAAATATAATAACTTCAGAGCGAGTGATCATCCTTATATTAAAGGATAAACTATTTATTCTATTAAAGATATAGAGTTCTTCCCTCATAAGGAGGGGACAAACTACTTTCATATAAGAAGGACATAACACTCTCATATGAGAGACAAAATACTCTTATACAGGAATGACAAAATATGAAGGATAAACACAACCACCATATTATATGTACAACTTTCATTTATTACAAATTAATAACCCTATCAAACTCTTAACATCCACCAATAGTACAACCACAATAGAACAATAAAATAATATGAACTAAAATAATGAGGTTGCTTTATGCAATAGCAATGAAGTAGTTTAAAAGCTGCCGATATTTATTTCGCACCAAAACATGTGAGAGCGAGGATTGCAATGAGTGGTGTTTGCTTGGATGCAGGGGTTGGATACCCAATGGTGGTTAGTTCGACGATAGGTCAAAACAAAAAATGGCTTGAGACTCGTACATATCACGGTGGGCAGTTGGACTAGATAGGAGCAGGGGACAATATATCACTAAGAGGGTAAAGGAAGGCTACAACACAACTCGCATAGGTAACAGTCGTGTTTTCGATCAATCTGGATGTAACAAAAGAAAGAACTGAAAAAAACACTGGCGACGAACGAAAAATCTCGACAGGGGTGAAGGAGCTCGGTGACGACTGAAGGGTTCTCTAAACCTATACAGGGTACTTGTCAACCAGAGACACATACACTAGATAAAGCTAAAATAATAAAAAAAAAATAGAAACAAACATGAACAAAAGACGATTAAAAAACTAAAGGCCAGATATAGGAGAATAGGCAATTGAAAAAAGGCTAAACCACCTCTCTTTGGTGTCAATAAAAGCTAAGACGATTGTGACACATTTTTAATATAATTCATGTTAAGAGAAAAAGTTATTTAGGGTTGCCCAATAAATAAGTGTTTGGTTTCAAACTTGTGTGAATTTTGTGGAAATTATAATTAATAATGGATTATAGATTTTGCCATGTAAATTATAAATTATTGTTTATATATTATAATATATAATGTTATGAAAAGCTAATAATTGAATTACCTAATGTTATATTTTATATTAAAAAAAATTGTATGTATTTTAAGTATATATAGATAGGTACGCGACATTACCTAACATATTAATTTTTTAGGTTAATGATAAGCGCTTGGTTCATGACAAGTGATATTAGAGTAAATTAAAATTCTTATTTGCATGTGAGACCTTAAAATCACTTTAATGAAGTTGTCACTTGAAATGTGAGCTTCTTAAAAATCGTGAGGATGGGCATTAAGATAGAGATTGTCACGTGGGTAATGGATCTCAATATCATTGTAGGGATGGATAATATAGACTAGATTGATTTTTAAATTTGGGCTAGATCGTGATTTGAGTGTTATGTGATTAGATGAGAGAGAATGTCATATTTTACATCGAATAAAAATTAAGTAAAATTTAAATATATATAAACAGATAGATAACATTACGTAACAAACTAATATTTTAAATCAATAACAAACACTCAACCTTAATTTTCATTACATAATCTATAATCTATAAGATGAAATCTCTTATCGTGAGAATTGTAATTAACAATGAAACATAGATTTTGCCAAAGTAAAGTATGAGTTAGTGTTGGTAATAATAATAATAATAATAATAATAATAATAGTGTTATTTCTACCTATTTTAATTGTATTATAAACTGAATACAATTATTTAGGTAAGAATTTGACAACAATTAGACATAATATCAACTTCTTGTGGACAAATTTGACTGAATGTTGGCAATGTTTAGAGGCAGAATTTCAACAAATCTCACATTAAAAGTATGTTAATGTCACCAATTAATTAGGAACAACATTATATAATTATAACTACAAGATTATCATTACTTATATTGTAGTAACCAGTATCTACAACTGGTAAGAATAAATATTTATATATGTATAAATATACGTATTTTATTTGTATGTTGGTGATACTTGATTTATATATTGTTATTAGTAGTGTTTGTATAGGTTAAGGTGATACTATTAGCATTGGGTTTAATTGCAAGACTTTAGATTTATTTTAGGGACCAAATTGTAATACTTTGAAAGTTTTGGGGGTAAATTCGTAAATATAAAAAATTAGCCACTTAGTATAAAAATACACTTTTAAAACCCTAATTCTCTCATTTTGGTCAAGCTACCTCTTTTAGAGAGAGAGAAGAGAGAAAAGAGGGGAGAGAAAGAGAAGAAGGAGAAGAAAAAGAAGAAGAAATTGGAATTTTGAATTTCAAGAGGTATATCATACGTATTTCTCAATTTATTGGTATTAATTAAGTTAATTCCTTTAAGTTTTGATTTCTGAAAATATGTATAATTGAGGATTTGTTGTGTATTTCGTAAGATCATATGAGAATTGATGATGATCTATAAGATAGTTTGATAAATCATGATGAATTGTGGAATTTCTGCTGGATAACCTCTTGATCTAGGAATTTTATAAATTGTTGTGATTCGATTCTGGTTTTGAATTTTGAGTATATGAAATTAGACATGTTAAGGATCATCTGAGACTTTGAATCGATTAAAAATTCTGGAAATTGAATTTATAGTGAATTTACCAAAATGACCCTGAAATTCTGTAAATTTCCTGTGTAAACAGTATAGTACAGTGAAAAATAATTTTTGACCTATTGAATGATCTTTAAAAATTACGAATTTATAGAATATGATAAGTTTATATATCTAATATGATATACTCAGAATTGGGAATTTAGATCAATGTGGTTGAAGTGTTATGATTTTCTAAAGTATATTAGCTCATTGCAGTATTTGATTAACAGGTTTTTAAAGTTAGACAATAAAATAGTTTTAAAATACTTTTGGCAGTTATTTTGAAGTAAATTATTTATCATGAATTGGTATATGTGTCAAAAGTATTTCTGTGATAGTTTTACAATTTTTGAGTTAGTATATGATTTTATAAAATTAGGAGATTGAATATTGTTCAGTAAGTATCTTGATCCTGTCAGGTTGGTAGTTTGGATTCGATGATGTGTATGAAATGGATTGTGTAGGAATTTTGATATAATATTCATATATAGGAAGAATATATGAGTCAAGATTAATACATTCTGATTTTGGAGTAATTGGACATCATTTGATGTATTAGAAAATTTTGTTAAGTGTAAGTGGTCAGAATGACAAGTTTTGAGAAATCAAGTATTTAGACCAATTTGATGTGTTAAATGCATTGTGTATAATTTTGTAAGCTATTTAAGTATTTGTATGAATTGTGAGGCTTATGAAAAGATTGATCTCCATTGATAGGTTAAGGAGATTTAAGCCTTGTAGCTGTAAGTGCTAAGAGGTAAGTATACTAGACTTACTACTGGAATCACAATAAACATAATAATTGTTTTGTATGATTTTGTAAATGGGGTTAAGAATATGTTTATGATATGTCAAAGCATATTTTGATATGAAATGTGAATATATGTTTATGAATGTGAGCATTGACATTGAGCATAGACATACATGTGTTTTTGAAAGTGAGCTTTCCAAAATAAGATGCGTTTAACAAAGAAAGCTTTTGAAGTGTAATATGTCCATGAGAAATATTTTGTGATTTAAGGGTACTTGAACTCACTGTTAACTTAGTAGGCATTTTATGTGATTTGTGGAGCCTTTATGTGTGGCCTTTCCTTTGGGATTGGTATATGTTATGTGTTCCGTACGTAGGGAGGATCCTATTGGTACCTAAAGGAAGTGTGAGTCATCACATTCGTGTGGTGGCGTATTGGTACATGTGAGAGGACTCACCGATGATCAGGGTGAGGGTTTGGCTTTTACCTTCGGGCATAAGCGTTATATATGTGTGATTTAAAGACCTCACTTGTACTATTCCTCTCATACGGTATGTCACCTACGAGTGACATTTGGCTCATTATGTGATATGTGATATGTAAGTCCTACTAAGTAGTAGTTGAGTGATGGTATTCCTATTATGTGTTTTGAAAGAATGTGTAAGCGCTTACATGATATGTGATTTGATAAGATTATGATTTTGATTGATCACAGCATATCATACATATGCATTGTGTACATATATGTATTTGTATTTGATATATGAAAAACTAGTATGCTTACTGAGTTTTATACTCATTATAGTTTATGGTGATTTCAGGTAAATAAGGTACATGTGTGCTTAGCGGATTTGGCAAGGCTTCTGCTGTTCCTTGGGTTCCCTAAGTTGTTAGGTTGCTAAGTGTTTCATTTTGGGACATGTGGGATAAGATATTTAATTTGTCCCTAGTGAATAAATACCTATGTATTATTTTATTGTGTGTGGTTGGACTTAGTTTAAGTTTCACCAAGTGTAGTAATGGATTGATTTTAAGTAAGAATTTACAATGAATATATTCTGGGCTTCCGGTAATAAAGTTGCTACTGGTGACGTAGTAGAGTGTTAATCTCTGAGAAAACTCTGCGTATCTCCAGTTTACTAATTGTCCCAGTCATAATTCAATTGCTATAATTCTGAAAGAAATTAAAATGAATGTTTAAGTATTATTGAATGAATGTAAGTGATGTCGTGTGTCAGATCTTTTGGGTCTGGGGCGTGACATATATAGTAAAACGACCATTTGATAGTCATTATCGCAAATACACAACCCACTTCAACAAAACACATTGAATGATGAAGATAGTTTATTCACTAAAATCCCAAGCTCACTTCACTAATCACCAACCAAGAACGGTGACATGTTGATTGTAAAGGCTTTCTTTGCCTTGTTGCCACCGTAAATAGCCGCCATTGCAAACTAAACCACCAGCCAAGAACGGCGAGTTCTAATCTCTAATTTCGGTATTTTTGTTGAGCACCATGATTCTTTGATTAAGTTTTCTAGAACTTTGTAGTTGGGCTTAATTGAGGCCTTTGAATTTAGCACAAAAGACCCACGGTCGGCCCAAAAGAATATGAACACCCGTCAATCGTCATCGTGGTGCTTTCTCTACCTTGTGCAAGGATAAGGGTATATAAATAAATGAGAGTAACATCTAAACTCTCTAAATTTGATGTAATCTCAAATACGGATATAATTTTTTTTATTTAAATCAAATAAGTATCTAACTACTAAAAAATTAGAATATTAAATTTTTTATTTTAAATAGTGTGTTAAATAATTATTGAGTGATAATATTATATATTGGGTAATTTTAAAAATTGTGCTATTTTATTATTTTATAATTATTTAATATATTAATTTGAAGTAAAAAAATTAAAATACTATTTGTGAAGTATAACATTATTCATTGAATAACCAAAATAAATTTTAATTGAATTTAAAAGTTTCCCAAAAAAAAAAAATTTTAATATACTTAAATTAAGTTTAGAAATCTAATAAAAAGGAATTATTTTATTAGCACGAATAAGAGTGGATAGTTAGCGAGGCAATTTCTTCGGATAATGAACGCTAGTGAGCCAACTTTGCATATGATCAATCAAAACTAGTTTCCTTAATTTGCCGGGACACCTATAAGATTAAGCACTTGTTTCAAAGTGAAAAGGGTAATATACTAATTTGATATAAATGGATAAAGTGTGTTTCTGTTTAAGAAAATTATAAAGTACCAGGGACATAAATGTCATTATCCTTAAATGAATCTTAATTCTCAAAATTTCTCGATAATAACAAATTTAATCATAATTAAACAACAATTTTGATTTTCCTCTCCCCCTCTCTCTTTAAAAATTAGGTGGTCTGGGTTCAGCAAGCGCATTAGGCCATTATCGTTAGTGGCAAAGTCACCAACATTTTGTGTACAACAAACACTTCCTGTTCTGTCATAAAAAAAATGCAGTAAAAAAAGCACTATGCCAACCTCTAAAACACAACAGTCCCCTGACAGAACTCTCTTGCTTAGCATCTTCTTGAACTCTTAAAACTCAAGATACCCTCTTGCTTGCCTTTCTTTAATTTTTCTTTTTTCTGAATTTAGTATGCCAATTTTGTTAAGTATTTGTTAGATTCAAAGATACTGCTACTAAATAGAAGACAGCTGAGCTGAATTGAGTTTCTTGATTTCAGCTCAGGATTTTTCTAAACTGTAACTACTTGATTGCTTTTGATTATGGGTTCTTCAGTTCTTTTTCCCGCAACTTCTGTTGCTGGTGTTAGATGGTCTGGGGTTCAGGTGAAGGGTCCAAGATTCTGTGTACGGGCTTCTTTGGACACAAATGTTTCTGATATGAGTGTCAATGGTAAATTTCTGTCCTTTTGTTTTATTTAATTGTGTTTCTTATCAAGTTTTCATCTTTTGGCTTTTATGGTTTTTGGGTATTTTGTTTTATGTTAGCTGGTGGGATTTTTATGTGTTTATTATAAGCTAAGAGTTTCTTTTTGGGTTGTATAGTTTGTGAATTATGAATTACTGAGGGGATTGGTGGAGAATTTGCAGTGTATTTGGTATAGTTTGATTGAATTTGAGGGAGAGCTGTTTATTTGATTTTAAGTTGTAGTTCAAGACAACGTAAAAGTTCTGGCTTTGGAACGTTCTTGAGTGCAATGGAGGACAGCTCAAATATATTGTATTACTACAACATCTGGAATAGTCAAAGCAATGAAATTTTGATCAGTTAGTTTGGCAAAATTCATATGCAAGTGTGCTTTGTGTTTCTTTTTTGAGAATTTCATGTTCAGATATCATGATAGAAATTTAGTACTTTAAAACATATATATTTTGGGCATTGCTGGGCTTAATTGGATGATATACTTGGCAGCTCCCAAGGGTTTGTTTCCACCGGAACCTGAATATTACAGAGGACCAAAGCTGAAAGTGGCTATTATTGGAGCTGGGCTTGCAGGCATGTCAACAGCAGTGGAATTATTGGATCAAGGCCATGAGGTTTTGCTCATCTTAGTTTCAACTCTTGTGGCCATTTTAATTTTCCTCCTAATTATCTGTTTCCTAAAATTTCTCACATTATTTATTCCTTCTCTTGCCTCAACTCACGATTCTGAACAGGGGTTTTAAACTTCTTCTTTTTGGCTTTTTTCAGTTCAGAAACATTTTGCAGAACTTACCCTTTTCTTTAGAGCAGGCATTATTTATATTCACAATGTTTATTTCATTTGGAATTAGTGTGTGTTTTACTGATTTCCTTGATAGTGGAGTTGTTGGATGAATTTTTGTTTCTTTTCCAGGTGGATATATACGAGTCAAGGCCTTTCATTGGTGGTAAAGTGGGTTCTTTTGTTGATAGACATGGAAACCATATCGAAATGGGCTTGCATGTTTTCTTTGGATGCTACAATAATCTGTTTCGTTTGATGAAAAAGGTTGAGCTATGCTTGTGGATATAGTGAATTTGAATGATAAAAAGTCTTCTATCTTTACAAGCTAGTTTTCTTACTGGGAAAGTGCATAAGCCATGAAAAGAAGAATTATCATTCCTCTTGACCATGCCATCTGTAGCAATGTTCACTGATTATAATGTAGTGTATTTGAATGATTGTGGTAACTGTGGATGGCGATTTGGATAAGACCATAGTGTAGTGTGATAATTAGATAATCTGATAATTTTCTTTTTGGGATCTCTTCAGGTCGGTGCAGATAAAAATTTACTTGTGAAGGATCATACTCATACATTTGTGAATAAAGGCGGGGAAATTGGTGGTATGGTAATTTCTTGATCAAATAAAATCATAGATAGTTATGCTTAGTGGATTCTATCACCTTCTCTGAAATTTGTTTAACTCTAATTTGGTTCATGATTTTGATTTTGAACTGCAGAACTTGATTTTCGGTTTCCGGTTGGAGCTCCAATACATGGGATTCGTGCTTTTTTGTCTACAAATCAGCTTAAGGTAGTGCATACGAACGAGTATGTGTTTTATTTCGGTTTTGTATATATTATCTTTCGCAGTCTTGCTCTTGCTCAGCAGCAAGATGAACAAGGTTTCCTTTTTGCATGTTGAAGTTTCTTGCTCCTTGGGTTTCTCTTTTGACGTATTTTTCTTCATATATTGTTCAAGTGCAGACTTATGATAAAGCAAGAAATGCTCTTGCTCTTGCTCTAAGTCCTGTTGTTAAGGCGCTTGTTGATCCAGATGGAGCCATGAAAGACATACGAAATTTGGATAGTGTAAGAATAACATCATTCTTTTTGTTCTTTTTTCCCTGTTCCCATAAATTGTTCCTTTGCCTTAAATTTGATTTTTCCTTACAGATAAGCTTCTCTGATTGGTTTTTGTCCAAAGGTGGCACACGAATGAGTATACAGAGAATGTGGGATCCTGTTGCTTATGCCCTTGGGTTTATTGACTGTGATAACATCAGTGCTCGCTGTATGCTCACTATATTCTCATTGTTTGCCACTAAGACTGAGGCTTCCCTATTGCGCATGCTCAAGGGTTCTCCAGATGTTTACTTGAGCAGGCCCATTAAAAAATATATCACAGATAAAGGGGGCAGGTATTATGTAACTGTAGGTTGACACCATTCTCGTGGTGTGCTAATCTTTTTCATTTTCTCCTATGATAAACTGATTTTTCTTACTTTGAGATATCTTTTTGCTAGAACAGATTCCATCTTAGGTGGGGATGCAGAGAGATACTCTATGATAAATCTGCTGATGGACAAACATATGTCAGAGGACTTGCCATGTCTAAGGTAAATTGCTTCTCATATGGCTGGAATTAGATCGTGATGCTAAGTTATGATTTATGCACCTATTGGTACTCCCTCAGGTTGATCTTATGAAGCAGCCAGACTTTTATAGCTCAGCTGCTTGTCTTATAGAAAAGGTGTCTACCGAGTTTGAGTTAATTTTTCATGGCTTATTGTCTTAAACGTTTTCATTCTATTTCAGGCCACTGAGAAAAAAATTGTGAGAGCGGATGCATATGTTGCAGGTTTGTGGTTAATTCTTCCTTAATCATTTTGATCTTATCTCCTTCGTCACCAGAATGCAGGTGAATGATTTTTTGTTGTTCAACTTTCCTTTTTGTGGCAGCATGCGATGTCCCTGGTATTAAGAGATTACTGCCATCATCATGGATAGAAATGAAATTTTTTGGTAATATCTACGAGCTAGTTGGAGTACCCGTCATCACAGTGCAACTTAGATACAATGGTTGGGTTACTGAGTTGCAGGACCTAGAACGGTCAAGGTAATACTCTTAAATCTTTAGTGAGGTTATAGGCATTCATAACACAATATTCTCTTTAAGGACGGTAGAAAATGTGCTTTCACTTTGAAATGCTAATAAATTAAAGCTCACCCATTTCTTTATGAATCATTGTTTTTTAACTGCCAGGCAATTGAGGCAAGCTGTGGGGTTAAATAACCTTTTGTATACTCCAGATGCAGATTTCTCTTGCTTTGCAGACCTAGCACTCACTTCTCCAGAAGACTACTACAGGGAGGGGCAAGGTTCATTACTCCAGTAAGCAAAACTTCTTACTTTCATCATAATTATTTCATTATTTAGCGCATTTATATGGAGCGCATGGAATACAGTATGACATCCTGTTTCCAAGATTTTATTTTGCATCATGCTCGTGTTTTGTATTCTGTCATACTTACTATATCATCTTCCAGATGTGTTCTGACACCTGGCGATCCTTACATGCCCTTAACGAATGATGAGATCATAAAAAGGGTAGCAAAGCAGGTTGGTAGCTTCCAGTGGACACCTTCATTTCTTATAATAGTTATTTGCCGATTCTTTTTTGCATTTCTTATCTTATAGACTTGGTACTTCATCTGACATTGTTTGGTGACTTGAGTCTGACAAAATTCATGCACTTTATAGATTCTACATCGGTGTTCATTTAGTCATGGTTCCTATTTTTATCAGGTTCTAGCTTTATTTCCATCATCTCAAGGTTTAGAAGTTATCTGGTCATCTGTTGTCAAAATTGGGCAATCATTGTATCGTGAGGCACCTGGTAAAGATCCATTTAGACCTGATCAAAAGACACCGGTGAAGAACTTCTTCCTTGCTGGCTCATATACAAAACAGGTAACTGTAAATATTTATTCATTCCAAATATATTCCTGGGTTTTAATATACTCAAGCAAAAGGGAAATGATATGTCCTAAATGGAGTTTACCTTCACAGGATTACATAGATAGTATGGAGGGAGCAACCTTGTCTGGAAGACAAGCCTCAGCCTACATATGCAATGCAGGGGAAGAATTAGTGGCATTGAGGAAGAAGCTTGCTTCCATTGAATCTCAAGAAGAAATCAAAGCGACAACTGCAACTGATGAACTAAGTCTTGTCTGATACGCCAAAATTCGTTTACAGAACGTCATGCAAACCATTGGAAATGACCGAGGCTAGGTGGCTGTTGCAGCTGGAGTAAAACTTGTTCACATCAATGTAATTGAAATGACATTTATATGAACCAAATAGAATTATATAAAATGGGAAAAGTTAGTTCCAGATATATTCAACAATAGTTCCTAAATTAAAAGACACCTTTCGCGCCAATTTCTTGCTTCATTGACGGAGATCCCACAAATAGCCCGTGAGCTACCAACGAATAACAAGTTGAGACTCAATTACAAAAACAAAGGATCCAATAATATTGCAGGAATTCATTCGTTGTTGAAAAAGAAAAAAATTTATTTGATCCATACATGACACCTCTTCCTAATAAACAGGACATAGCACACATTATTCAGAAGAGAGCCATTTTGAATTCTTTTAATAACGGATGATCAAACGTTTTTCTTCCCGACAGCATTATTGCCGCTTCATCATTGTTCCCTATCTTAACCATTTCATTCAACGATTTATCAAGAAAACACGAAAACCCTACATCCCATGGCTTGAAATTTGACACGGTACAAGGCACCATAAACGGCATAGAGAGCCAAGTGGTGAGTAGTTCAATGGCGGATTCTTTTTCCGTAGACAAACTCGACACAGTGAGGATGTTATAGTTGTTGATGGATCGGGTAATAAGAGCATCGGAAGGACTGAGGAAGGTGGCGGCATACACGCTGGGGCATCTGCTGGTGAAAGTGGCTACCCAAATGTCTCTGCCACAGGCGGGTTTCAGTAGAGGAGGAAGAAGAGACCTGGAGCCCGACCTTGGCTCCAATGGGTAGTAGGAGGAAGTGCCAAGGTCTTCAACATCAAATGTTAAGAGAGGGCGACGAGAGGAAGTGGCGGTGGCTTTGGCCATGGCTGAGAGTGAGTGATTACATCCGTGCGAGGTAAACCAAGGTGATTTATAGTAATAAGAACATTTCACAAATCTATCAAGGTCTGCATGCGATGCAGGTGGAGGACTATAAATAGCCATGAAAGCCATGAACGAGTAGTCTGAATTGTTTTTGTTCAAGTAGTAGCCATGGGAGGACATTTACCTGATTGGTCTTGGGAAGAAAGAAGAAGAAACTTCAGGAAAATGAAGAAGTAACATTAGAGAGGGCATCTGGACTTTAAAAGGGAAAAAGACAACATGGAACTACAAAGAATTATCGGGATTTGTCAAAAAATGCAATTGTTAAAAGCAAACACAAAATTTATGCATTTCCAAGTGAGACCAGCCCACTTATTTAAGACCATCCACATCTATGTTAGCAAGACAATTTATTTAAGAGATTGTTGCTTGAACATCAGAATAACTAGTTAGGCTAAAAAAATTCGGCACATTACAAGAACAGAGAATTCATAAAACATTAGAAGCAACAACTTGCTGTCATGTCATGTAATAGGGTAAAAATAACAAGGCAGGGCCGATGCTTGATGAATGTCAGAGGACTCAGAAGGAGTGAGGCACAATGTTGAGCTTAAGGGTTTAAAGCAGTTGATTTTTGTTGTTGAGATCAAATTGAATCAATGAATTTTGTAAGAGGTTGGGGAAGCAAAAAGGCTACTGTTTCATTGATTAGCTTCGCAATTACATTCTCCGTACAAGTTTATATATTGACAAAATGTGTAGGCCTTAAGGCTGATGTAATAATTAAAATAAAAATGAATTAAAAAATAAAGATAATGATTGCATAGTAATTGGATTCTCATCCAACGATGCTGTATCAGGTGTGCTGCACCAGGACTGATTCTGCACCTCTGCTTTTTGTCATTTTTTGAAACTGCCATTTTTGTTTTTTGGTTGGCCAATGTATATGCTGTATGCTGACTTGTACAGGTGCAATGCCAGCTCACACTTGTTTGTTAACTCCCCCTCTCAAGTTCAAGTATTTGATGTGACGTTAAGATTGTTCTTAAGGTGTTAAATCTTTCCTTCAACATTGGCTTGGTCATAATGTCTGTCATTTGATTTTTAGATGATATGTATTTGATTTTTATCTCACAATTTGCAACCTTATCCTTAATGAAGTGCACATCACTTATATTGTCACACCAGATCCTTAGTGTGGATGAGAGATATATTCCCAGTTCTAAGAGCAGTGAGCATAATCAAGTCATTTTTGCATAAGTGTGAGCCAATGCTTTATATTTTGACTCTGCACTGGACTTGGCCACTACCTTTTATTTCTTACAGTTATAAGAAATCAGATTTCCCAACAAGAATATGTCGTAGCCATTTACAAACTTCATGTTATTGTTATATATTGCCCAATCAGCATTTGAGAATGTTGTCAGTTCTAGTTTTTCCTAGTAGAAAAGTCTTAGAATCCTTTTATGTCCCAACCAGCCAATGTTCTTATTTTGGACTCTCAAGAAATTGACTAAGTTATTCATACTGAAGGCAATTTTAGATCTTGTTATGGTGATAAACTGTAATGCTCATATTACACTCTCGTAAAGAGCGTTGTCTTCAAAATTCTTACTTTCCATTGGAGTGTATTTAGTGCTGGTACTCATTGGAGTTGCTGAGCCTTTGCAATTGGTCATTCATGTTCTTTCCAGTAGGTCTAAGATATATTTGGTTTGGCTTAAGTGCATTCCCTCTTCATTTCTTTCTACTTCTATTCTTAAGAAATAATTAAGTGATCCTAAGACATTCAAAGAAAAACTATCATTGAGATTCTTCATTATTAGAGCCCCTTTGTGTTTATCACTACCAGTGATGAGTATGTTATCAACATACACTAGTAGGATGGTTAGACTTTTTTCTTCTCTCAGAATGAACAATAAAGTGTTTTTTTTGAATCCCCAATTCAATAATACAGTCCTTAATTTCTCATACCAGGCCTTTGGGGGCTTGCTTCAAACCATACAATGCTTTCTTGAGTTTACGTACATGATGTGCTCTATTTTTATCAATAAACACCTCAAGTTGTTTGATATAGACCTCTTCCATTAATTCTCCATTTAGAAACACATTGTTAATGTCTACTTACTTAATATTCCATCTATAGTAGACAGTTAAACTTGCCACAATCCTCACTATTGCATTCTTCACCACTAGACTAAATGTCTTAATGTAATCAATTCTATCCATTTGATAATAGCCTTTGGCCACTAACCTGGCTTTGAATCTGGCTATTGACCCATCTAGCTTGTACTTCACCTTATAAATCCATTTGATTCAATGACCTTTAAGTTAGGTTTAGGGGGTACCAAAATTTAGGTTTTATTTTTGATTAAAATAATTCCTCTTCCATAGCTGCCTTCCATCTTATATCAGAGAGGGCTTTACATGTGTTTCTTAGAGTAGTGATAATGTTGGGGTTGTGTATTATTGAGAGGTAAATCTTTGGCTTGAAGATCCCTACTTTGATCTTGTTACCATTAGGTGTATATTGGTTGAATGGTACTAGTTTTGTGTTTGGTATTGAGTTACATTTTCAACATTATTTGGATCTACAGTACTGGTTGGTTCCTAGATGGATGGACTTATGGTGTCAATTGAGTTGTGAGTGACAGACAGAGTTTGATCTTCTTATTGAAATGGCATAAGAGTGGTTATTCCATATTGAGTTGCTTGTGGGACAAGATTAGAGGCTAAATATAGTGTGCTATAAACACGTTTTTTTTTATATGGACTGACAATCACTTTTCTTTGTATATGCTGTGTGATTAAACATATAAAGAAAATCATTCTCATAAAAAAGGACATGTTTAGACATATAGACCTTACCAAATTTGTCAAGGCATCTATATCCCTTATATTGAGGGTTGTACCCAATAAATGTGCATTTTCTAGTGTGAAACTCTAGTTTATTTTTATTATAAGGCTTGATATGTGGGTAGCAGACACAACAAAAAACTCTAAGGTGGTTGTAGTCTGATTTTCTTTGAAAGATAAGCTCATATGGACTCAGGTTCCTAAGTAAGGGTAATGGTAATTTATTAATTAAATACACTACTGTGTGGAAGGCATCCCACTAATAGGTTATAAGTAGTTTGGCTTGTGCAAACAAGGACAAATCTACTTCTACTATGTGTTTATGTTTCCTTTCTGCCCTGCCATTTTGTTGTGAGGTGTATGTGTATGTAAGTTTGTGATGTATTCCACTCATTTTTAAGAAATGGTTCCAGTGATTTATACTCAGTGTTGGGATTTGTGCTTACGTGCCATCCCATTATGTATAAATATTAAATGATAGTATTTATACAATTATCATTTCTAATAAAATTATTAATATTATTTATAATAAATGGTGAGATGTTTGTAATGTTTTAGACATTGTATGATCTGAAGGAGTTCAGATATGGTCTAAAGGAGTTTAGATTAGTGCTAAGAGTTAGCAGATTAATAGAGTTAGCGAAATCTAAATAGTTAGAGTTTTGTCTAAAATGGGACAATGACCTGAGAATATATTTATAATGACATAGCTGTAAAGAATTGCAAATAGTGCTAAGAAATGTCATTATGCAAGTATATTCTCAAACATGATGTTCCTAATCTAATTTCATTGATGCGGGTCTATCGGTAAAACTCATTAATATAGATTAGTGTATGTCTATATCTGGATGGTCTAGATGGTTAGTCTTAGTAAACTATGAGTTTAGTGGAAGCTCGTATAGACATACAAGTATTCAGTGAGAACTAAATATTGAACAGACTCACAAAGACCTCCAATAGACATCTTATAAAATCATCAATGGAAGGTCTTTCGAGTTGAGTAGTATTTATGGTCCTTTGACCTGAACGCCATGGTGGGCTTGTGAGTGATCCACCATACTTTGGTTCTACATATGTCAGAGACCTTTCATGGTCTGACCACTGTGTGTCGCTGGGTATGGTCCGATGCTCATTGAGTCAAATGTGCGTAGATCTGGGATCCATCAGTTCATATGAGTGGGTTGTATATCTTGATGCTCCAAGATTGTATTTCAGAAAGTCTTGTAGCCACAAGCATAGATCTCAAAAAATATATTTCGAAGGGATAAACAATATCACAAAAGTATTTGTGGATATTGTTTAAGGAAATATAAATCTGGAGATAAGTTGATGGTTGAGCAAATAGAGATTTGACGGTGATGATCTATATCTTTGCTCTTCCAGGATATATATGACAGAGGGATTATACAAATATGTAATAACCTTAACTTACATGGTCTAACACACTGATTTGTAATATTTGTAACGTGTGTGTGGGACATCGTTTACGGACGTATGGAGGAACTCCATATGACAAATCAAGTGTGGACCTACCGAGTCTCACAATATGAAGTGTACTCGTTGCTCACTGGGGTAGCGGACTGGATTGAATAAATCGATCCAGTAAATTCCAGCAAAATCGAATAATTATTTCGAGATCCCTCAAGATGTGCATTTGTTAAGACTTAATTGTTAAGTACATCATTGAATTAATTAACAAGAGCTGTTAATTAATAGGATGTTAACAAGTGGCACAATTTGGTTCATGATTTGATTTTACCTTCATTTTATCATTTAACCTTGGTAGTAAAAACTAGTAAGGTAAAAAGTAATTATTCAAAATTATTTTAAATAATTAAATTAAATATTATTATTATATTATTAGATAATATGATAATATATATTAATCATGACCATTGTATTTTAATATAATGAGGGGCCTAGATGTTAGCCAATTATTTACGTAATATGATTAAAATAATTATATTTGTTAGGTAATGATTTATTTAGATGACCATTATTCTAGTGCTTAATAAATTAATTCTAAGTGGGAGACCAATAATTAAATTGGTGGAGCACTTATTTTTTTATTTATTTATAAAAAAGTGTTGAATAACAAAAATAAAACTTTAGTTAACAATTGATTGATTCATTCATTTTTCGAGGAGATGATTCGGTTAAGCAATTCAAGGTAAGTGAGATAGTTTTATTTTTGTGTTTTTCAAGTGTTGAAAGCAAAAAGAAATTCTCTTCATCTTCTTCTCTCATAAATGGATCAAAATGAATAAAAGAAAATGAAGAAAAAGATATATAATTTAACAAAAGAGTAGTGCTAAATTAATTATCCTACGAAAATTGTTTCTAATAAAATTACAAGAGTTGTATACATAATTGATCATCTTCATTTAATAAACAAACTTGTATTCAAAGAGTTTGAATACATGTTGCTGTAAATTCTAAAAACTAAGTTACTATTGTAGCTCTATAATCCTATCAAATCGTTATGGACTAGAATTGTTCAATAATTCACTTCAAGGTGAGCTCTTCAATTGGATTGTTGGAGGACTTGAAGAATTTGTAAAACTACCTTCATTAGGTAAGTGTTCTTTACATTTTATTTTAAGTAATACAATTGTTCATCATGTATAAGTTGTTGCATAATAGTTATACTTGAACATATATGTGATATATGTGGTTACATTTATTAAATTGAGTGTATTTATTAACATGTTTTCGTTGCGTTTTGTAATTTTTAAAATTATGTATATACTCGTATGTCACACACTCAATTTCCAACATTCAGTTCTCATCTCAATTTTCAGTGTCTTTATTTGTGTTCTTATAGTCTTTTCTATTTGATTTTTGAATTCAATGAATCTTGATGTGGTATGTAATTGAAGGAAACTAATTTCTAACTCAATTTTTGTAGCACAATACAATTGACAAAGAAGAGTTGTTGAAGCCTACACTTTTTGAAAATCAAAATTTGGTAGCCAACAATTTTGGTGGCCACATTTTTTTGACAAAGAAAAAATTCTGCAACCTATAAATTTTGAAAGAAATAATTTTGGTGTAACTATCACATTTGACAAGGAAAATAAAAATTTGTGAAGCCTACATTTTTGACTTGAAATTTAAGCATTCCTTTGTTTTTTACTTCTAGAAATACATAGCTAAGTTTTCAAAAGCTTATTGCATTTTTGTATGAGAGGCAATGTAAGAAAGAGAGATATGAGAGTGTGAGAAAAAACTCACCAAGAACAAAAAATAAAAAAGAAAGAAGTGAGAAAGAAAAATGTATTATTTGTATTCTTGTAAAAAAAGCATAGTTACAGAGAGAAATAGTGAGCGAAAATTCCTCAAGTTTTTTTACATAAACTTGAGAGAGATATTGTGTACCCATTTTATATAGTGGAGGATTTTTATGTAGGTGGTATATTGTCACCTTGTAGTTTTTTTCTTTACGGGTTTTCCACGTTAAAATTTTTTGGTGTTATTTATTTTTCTCTTTTATCTCATCTTAATTTTTTCACTGTGCATACTCTGATCCTAATAATTTGTGTCAGAGCAAGTTAAAATTTCTTGTAGAAAAATTGGCGGTGTTGTAGAAGAATACTGTAACTACAGTATATCACTGTTGCAGAATACTGTAGTTACTATATAGCACTGTAGCAACTGCAGTTACTGTAGCATTCTAGATGGTAGGACAGAAAATTGAAATTGTGAAGTTCACAGGTAGCAACAACTTTTTTTTTTGGCAAATGAGAATGAAAGATCTTTTCATCCAACAAAAGGTTCACAAAGCTTTATTAGGCAAAGATAAAAAGTTTGATAAAGTTACTGATGAACAATAAGATGATATGGATGGGGTTGTAGCTAGAATAATTCGTTTAAATCTCTCAGTCAGATATTATCTTGCAAAATATTGAGTCTAAAGAGTGTAAGATAGCCAAAGAAACTTGGGAGACGTTGAAGGCGCTGTACATGTCAAAGAATCTGTCTAACAAGTTTTACTTATGGAAGGAGTTGTACCGGATGCACATGTATGAGAATACTGATATGTTGCATCATTTGAGAAACTTCAATGGCATGATCTCACAATTATCAAAGTTCAATGTAAAGTTTACAGATGAAGAGAAAGCTATACTTTTGATTGCAACACTTTTCGCTTCGTATGATCATCTCATCACAACTTTCACCTATAGAAAAAATACCATCGAGTTTGAAGTTGTCTCTGCAACCTTGATTTCATTTGAAATACAAAATAAGGCATGTGTTGGAGAATCACTAGCTCTTATTATTGAAAACATAAGGAGAAGTAAAAGTCGAGGAGAAAGAAGTCATAATGACAAGTCTAGAGAGAGATCCAAATCCAGAGGCCAAATAATTTCTTACTATCATTGTGAAAAATCAGACCACATAAAAAGGAATTGTCGAATACTATAGCGAAAAGAGTTGCAAAGTAGCTATAAGACGAAAGAAGATGACAACAATACAACTGTAACAACTATAAAGAAAGAGGAAGTTTCTCTACTTACTGATAAATGCTTACATGTCAATGATAATATGACTGAATGAGTGGTTGACTCAGGAGCTTCGTTTTACATTAGCCTCAATAATAAAATATTTACCAATTACCAAGCAGGAGACTTTGATTCTGTGAAGATGAAAAATTCAGCTTGCTGTAAAATCATTAGAATTAGAGATGTTTGTATTCAAACAATTGTTGGATGCAAATTGACATTAAGAGATGTAAGGCATGTTTCAGAATTACATCTTAATCTTATCTCAATGAATGCTTTGGATGAGCAAGGCTATGAAAATTATTTCGGCAATGGCAGATGAAAACTCAGTAAAAGATCAATGATTGTTGCAAAAGGAAAGTTTTGTTGTAGTCTATACAAAACACATGGAAAAAAGCTTTCATGAGCAGCGTGAATATAGCAGTGGAATCCTCACCAAATATATGGCATAAGCGGCTTGGCCATATGAGTGAAAGAGACTACAAATTCTTGCAAAGAAGAACTTCATTCCTTTAGTGAAAGGTACTACGTCGGACCCCTGTGATTATTGTTTATTTGAAAAACAACATAGAATTTCATTTAATAATTCCTCAGTTAGAAGAAAGAATGTATTAGAAAGAGTATATTCCGATGTATGTGGTCCATTAGAAGTTGAATCATTAGAAGGAGCCAAATATTTTGTAACCTTTATAGATTATGCTTCTAAAACGGTTTGGGTGTATTTGTTAAAAATAAAAGATCAAGTGTTTTATATTTTTCAAAAGTTTCATGCTATAGTAGAAAGAGAAATAAGGAAACCTTTGAAATGTCTTCGATCAGACAATAGAGGAGAATACACTTCCTATAAATTTAGAGACTATTATTCTAAACGTAGAATTTGGCATGAAAAGACTGTTCTTGGAACTCCTTAACACAATGGTGCAGTTAAAAGGATGAATCACACCATTATAGAAAGAGTTAGAAGTATGTTGAGAGTAGCCAAACTACCAAAGCCTTTCTGGGGTGCAGCTTTACAGAGCGCTTGCCACCTACTCAACAGATCTCCATAAGTTGATTTGGAGTTAGATATTTCAAAAAGAGTATGGACCGAGAAAGTTATTTCTTACTCTCATCTAAAGGTATTCGGTTGTAAGGCGTTTGTACACATACCAAAGGAACAAAGATCAAAGCTTAATGACAAGACTACTTCATGTATTTTTATCGGCTATGGAGATGAAGAGTTCGAGTATAGATTTTGGGATATAAAAAAGAAGCAAAATGTTGAGAAACAGAGATGTTGTCTTTCACGAGGATCAAACATTTAAAGATTTCAGTAAGGAGTAAAAATTGAAAAAAGTTACAATTGAACTAAGTTCTCATCAACAAACAATGACAGAAGAAGAAGAGTTAGAAGTAGTTGATTAGATACAAATCCTATATAATGATGATGATGTTGAAGTACCTGTATAAAAGGTTGACAATCATGGGTGTAGGGTCAACAACCGGAGAATGACGAACAACTTGTCAGAAGATCGACTAGAGAGCAAAAACTATCCACAAGATATACATCATCAAACTATGTTCTACTTATAGAAAAGGGGGAGCCAAATACTTTTCAAAAAGTATTAACTCATAAAGACAAAGAAAAATGGATTGAATCCATGAAGAATGAAATGTATTCTCTTAAAAAGAATAACACTTATGAGTTGGTAGAACTTTCGAAAGGTAGAAAGGCCTTGAGGGATAAATGGGTGTTTGGATTGAAGGATGATGGTTGCGAAAATTTGGGAAAATATAAAGCTTGATTAGTCATAAAAGGCTTTAGATAAAAGAAAGGAATTGATTTCGACAAAATATTCTCTCCGGTGGTAAAGATATCTTCAATCAGAGTAATCTTTAGATTAACAGCCAGTCTAGATCTTAAGATTGAATAGATGGGTGTAAAGAGTGTATTTCTTCACGGTGATTTAGAAGAAGAAATCTATATGAATTAACCTAAAGGTTTCAAAGTCAAAGAAAATGAGCATCTAATATGTAAATTGAAGAAGAGCCTGTATGGATTAAAACATACACCACGATAATAGTACATGAAGTTTGACTTATTCATGATAGATCATGAGTATAAAAGAATTGCAGTAAATTCTTGTGTTTACATCAAATAATTTTTTAGTAAGAAATTTGTCATCCTATTATTATATGTTGATGATATGATAATAGTTGGCCTAGATGTACAAATGATTGAGCAGCAGAAGAAAGAACTATAAAAAATCTTTGATATGAAAGACTTGGGACCAGCCAAGCAAATTTTAAGAAAGAAGATTATCCGAGATAGAAGATCTCGATTATTATGGTTGTCACAAGAAAAGTATGTTAAACGGATACTTGAACGGTTCAACATAAAAAAATCTAAGCCTTTTACTTTGTCTCTTGGAGCATAATTCAAACTTAATTTTTTTATTGTGCATACTCTGATCTTAACAGTAACCACTTAGGGAGAGGAAATTTATGGAACTCTGATCCTAACAGTAACCACTTAGGGAGAGAAAATTTATGGAAGGGTATGTAATCAAATTTCAAGAGAGAGTTTCTCAATTGTTGGATATGTATAAAGGGAAAATGAATCTTCTAGATGTGAGATCTAGACCTAAGAGGTATGTAAAATGAACCAATTTTAGCATTTAATCTATAGTTTAATGTGTATTTTGTCTTTGTTTGTGGCAGTTACCAATCTAAGCATTGTAGATTTATTACGTATTAGGTTGGTATTGTTTTGTGTGGAACAACAAATGTTTTGATATGACATATTCAAACATTAATCTATAAAATGGCATGAGTCACTAAACATGAGCAATTCTTATATTTTTTTCCAAATGAAGAATTTTATTTAAGCTTAGGAATGCCATTGTGCTTGGAAATATCTGTACATCATCTGGATGCTTCTATTTCATCCTTGCTCTATATTTTCCTACATTGAAATTTAGTTAGAAGTCTTAAGCATAATCAGTGTCTCTGTTGACTATGCTCTAAACTGATTGGTACTTTGTGAAATCTATCATTTAGTGGAATAACATGATATATGTTCTATGATGTTTGATATTGCCTAGGAAGTCATGTAAGCAATAAGTTTTCGTGGAAACCTATTTTTCTTATGACAAGTTTCATACTTAGAGATTTTTATATGATAAACTCATCTACCCAACTGGGTTTTCTTCGAGGCACATTTTTTGTTGTTTAGTTGCTTTCATCATCTTTGCATGTAAATTAGAGATCAAAGAGAACTGAAGAAAACAAACAAAACAGTCGTTTGTATTCTATTCTAATCATTACATCTGAAACAGAAGTAGAGCTCTATGTAAGTCAGACTTGAGATTGGCTCTTGTAACAAATATTTTTGCTTGCATATTTTTTTCGTTTTAATTTTGTTTTGCTGATGTAGTAAATAATACTGGCGTTGCTTAATCGTTTTGCAGCGATTGAATGGGTCTTGATTCAGTGGTGTCACCTTAGATCGTAACTGTATTATAGTGTAAGTGCTGCCAACTCCATGCATATTTGATTCTCGCTTTTTTAATATATACGTTTTTGTAGAGATGAAAATAATAATTATTTAAAGACAAAATAGTAATAAAAAATTATTAAAAATATTCCCACAAAGACTAATATAATATATATAATAAAAAAGTGAAAACTAAATTAGTATATATTCATGATCTAGAACTAAAATGGCATTTAAAAATAAAAATCACTAAAAAATTAGTGGTTCAAAATTTTCACTCGTAAAAATTATAATTAGAGATGGCGATAATTCGTTAAAGTCGAGAGAATTTGACTGTAATATGGTTAAAGTGACCTACATAATTTGTTTTATTTATATAACATTATTATTTGTTTTTTAAAAGAGTATAATGAAAATACGGAGAAATTTCATTTATTAAACACAAATTTTTACATTTTATTTTTACTTAAATTTTTTATGATTATGAACACACAACGCATTCCCTATCGGTAAGAGGCAAGTGACTTATATCATTTATACGCACATAACTAGTTAGAAGTAGTTATAATTAAGTTCGTTTCAACAAAATATTTATGCATGCAAAAAATATGTTCAGTAATAATCTTTTATAAAAAAATTATTTAGTTAATCTTTATTAATTAAAAAGATAATAAATAGATGAAATTATTATTATTAATATATAACTCAAAAATTTATTTTATAATTAGGGGTGACAAAATTTTTACAGGGTTGGATTTTATGGAGACTTATCTCAAATAGAGAGTAATTTAAGTTGTATTTTAGATATTTTTTTAGGATGAGACATGTTTGAATACAGTAATCCAAATCCAAATTAAATTTGAGTTGAGTTTGGATATAAGTTAATTTTTTCAAAGCCACCATAAAATATTTGATTTTAAAAAAATAAAAAAATATTAGTGTGAAAAAAAATTATTTATTTATACAAATCAAAGTTGGCTACGTGTTAAATCTGAAAGTATAAAATCTACTTGTATTATATTTAAAAAAAATTAGATTCTTATTAATATATATATTTTTTAATTTTTTAAAATTATGTTGGGGGTAAAGGTTGGTGCCACTCAGCCTAGTTCATCACTCAGGTTCAGACTTCCTCTTGAGTAGCCTAGTCCATAACATGCTACATCAGTGAAACTGAGTCTGAGCCTGAATACTTAGACCTCTATAACTTCTCCCATGAAGCCTATCTGGTGGGACCTAAGTCATGCCACATGTCGCTACTTAGTAGCAATGTCAGATGACACATAATCGAAACTCAAGTACTTGCCACATCAGTATGGGCCCACCAGTAGGCATACACATCATCCTAACTCATATCTTGTCACGTTACATATAGGATCCACTAAAGGAGCACTTGGATGCCACATCACTTAGTTATTAGACCTAAGAATAAGATTGGATAAGAGAATCTCTAAGGAACTAATGAGTAAGTGTCACGTTAGTAAACCTCAGAGCTTTGACCAATACTAACACAATAAACAGAAGATGTTTAGGGTAGTTGGTAATTCAGCATGAAATCTACCAAGTTGAAGGGGACAGAGTCAGAATTTTCCTCCATTCACTCAGGTTTTACCAACTTAAGGCTGATAGTCTCAAAAACGTAGTACTCCAAATATCAGGAGAGGTTAAATGATCTTCGTGCATCTTCTTATGAAGTTCCTTAAAATACCCATTATGATAGAGACTCTTCTCCAATGGTAGTTCACCACGTGTTGTCATTAAAGTAAAATCTCTAGACTGACACCCTCTTAGCTTAAGTTTATCTCCAAAAAGTGAAAGGTGGTAAAGGACACTTAAACATTTTCCAAATTTGAAGTCTCTTTCTAGTAAGAGAAAACTCTCCTCATTTTCTCTGAAATATTTACACTTTCTTTAGGGCAAGTAAACCATAGGGAGCTTTCTCCAAAACACACCCACCTGATTTGAGGGTCGGAGGGCCTTCACTAGCCACTCCACCGCGCCCGTCATTAACCTCATATGCTCTGTGTTCCTTAGGTCTCCTCAGATCCTCTCAACTCGCTTAACTCCAATTTGGTGTTTAGCTCCCTCTTAGTTTGTCCTTGAACTCTCTACCACTAAAAAGACCCCCAACTTAGCCCTTGGTAATAGAAAGACCAAGAAACTCGGACTTCCTAACACATATTTCTCTCTCACAACCCTAGTTAGAGCCAGGCCGAAATTTGGACCTTAATTATATTTAATATTATGCACTTACTTACAAATTAGAGTGAACTAATTTGTTGAAGAAGAAAAATAAAATTAAAAGGATAAAAAAAAAGAGGTAAATAATTTTATTATCATTCTTAGTTTTTTAGTCATTACTCATTTAACTCAAAATTTCTTTTACTTTGTGTTATAAGTTTACGAAGAATCTTAATAAAGACTTAATGTTTGAATTACAAATGAAGCATGATGATTTAGATGCCAAAATTCAAAGAAACCATTAATGTTTGTAATTTTTGAATTTTAATTCATGTTATTAATTTTTAAAATTAATAATTGAAAACATAAAAACTCAATACAGTTTATATTTTCATGTGATGTTTATAATTTTTAGTATATTATGATTGTACGGTGTGAAAAATTATTTTACAAAATTAAATCGATACAAATAAAAAATATTTAAGAAAATAAAAAAATTGGGTATGGGTACCCATGCGGATCCATTATCCTAAACCCAACTTACATAATTGGGTATGGGGTAGGTATGAAAATTTCTCACACCATTCGGGTATGGGGTTGGGATACTGATCCTCGCTCCAACCTACTTATTGCTACCTCTATTCACAATGGATTTTATTTATTTTTTGAAAATGTCTCATTTTTTAAGCAGAAATCTATTTTAGATATTCAATACTTTTGTAAATTTTATTAGCTATACACTTTATTTTTAGACTATTTTACCTCTAAAGTATTTTTTCATTTCTCTCCTACAAGCCATTCAAAATTTTGATCATAAACACACTTTGAAATTAATTAAAATGAGTATATTTAGAGTAGTATAGATTAAAAATAGGTAAATTTGATTGAAAATAGCCAAAAAATGATGGATATATAGCAACATAGTGCAAAAAAAAAAAAAAGGGAGAAGAAGGTTGAAGATCGGCCTATCAGGAATTCTGGGTTTTGTTCACCATTTTGGTCACTGATTTCATTATTAACAAGGACAATTTTGTCTATTTATTATCTTATAGACTAATAAAGATTAGTCAAATAGTTTTTTGCCATAAAGTATTATGACCTTTAAAATAGTAGCTATTTTTGGATATTTCTATATATATTTGTAGTGTATTGTAATGAAATGGAGAAAAAAATAAAGTGTGTCAAGGAGAAAATACAATGAATTGAGAAAAAAATTGAAATCTAGGATGAAGAAGAAAAAAATTCATAAATTTGCACTTTACACCTCATACAAGGTGGGGCTACGCGCCACACCCCGCATCGCAAGGCTAGGTGTACGGCCCCTTCTTACGTGTCGCGCAAGGTGTAAGGAGAGGTTGAGTACCATGCCTCGCGTTTGCGTTTCTTTTTCGTCTCAGATTTCATTATTTTATCCATTTTTAAAAATTTTCAACTGATCTTTTTAGCTTTTAATCTTTGAAATGTCAGTGCTCAAACACCCAATCTATTTATTCTTAAGCTCAAATTTTTTAAAGTATTATTTGAGTAAATTTTAGAGAAAAATAATAGAAAAGAGGCAAAATAAATATACTTCAAAAGTAAAATGGTCTATAATTGAATTTTGTGACTAGTTATAATTGCATTTTAATTTTGTGACTATAAAAATGTATGAATTTAAAATAAAGGTTATTTGTATACATTTCTTTTTTTCATAAGGTATGCGGCACATGCTCATCACATTTATGACAAGATTAATTAAAATCAATATTGTCCTGTAGCATATAGTATACAAGACAAATTTAGATGAGGCAGTTCCAATAGCATCATTTGATATAATTTTAGTAAGTATTTGAGTGTCTTTTGATATGATTGGATAATTTCAAAACAAGTACATACATGATAAAAACTTTGTTAAACGAGGGCTTGAATACTGTGAGTGTCCATTTCTTACTAGTAATATAGTCAGGGTCCTACACAAAAACAAAATGAACAATACTTGTACTGTCGATGCAATCAATACCATAAAAAAAGATATTTGAATTTGAACCAACCATTTCGCATCTTTGTCGAACTTGTTTATCGAAATCTTGGAGAAATTATGAATTCGATTATGCTTCATGATGGAATAAGCCGCATGCATTATATTTTATAAGTTAAGGGTGTGTAATTATATAGTACTTATAGATAATTTCCACCCTTTAATAATATTATTTTTGTGTAAACAGATCTTATGATAGTTTATTTTTCAGAATTTAATAGTTTAATTTTATAAGGGCGCACTCTTAAATGCAAAATTTTAGAATTTAGTGATTTAAAATCGAATGTGAGTTTGATTTTGAGTTAGAGATTAATGAGGAGTCGACACATGGTCAAATACACATTGGACGAAATGGACAAAAATGAAGAACTGAAAATAATGAAGGGCTGGAAAGAATGTTGGAGGCTTTTCTAGGCCTTAAGGCCACAGCCTCAAGGTGGCCAGGTCGTGGCGCTAGCCTTGGTAGTGGCTAGGCATCGTAACACCACCTTAAAACTACAGCGGCCCCAATTTCGAGAGTTTCCAAATTTGAATTGTTTAGATGAGTTTGAGTCGATTTTGGTTTTCTTAAATACGTGGACTTTTATTCTAACTAACAATAATTTTTTATAAATGCTTTGGAGCCTATATAAACTCTTATAAACCTATTAGACTAATTTTATATCAACAAGGGAAAGAATAGAGAGCTTAGGTAGTATTAAGGGGATGAGTGCATAAGATAGAGGGAGTGCCATTATGGAGTACTTGAATGTTGAGTGTGCGAGAGAGTGCTGATAGACTCTTTAGAGAGCTCATCTATTATTGTATTTTTTATAATATTTTGTAAGAGATTTTTCTGATTTGAGAGTTCTTTATGAACTGAACAAAAAAGAAGTTAAGATCCCATAATCTATTAAAGACGTAAATATTTATTGACGAATCACGTAAATTTTTTATACCTCATGTGTGATTATTGTGTCAATTTTTTTTTGTATGATTTTTTTATTCTGATTTTACTTGTGAGCAAGGTCTGCCGCATGTGTTAAGATTATAGGATGTTAAATTACTAACAAATGATGTTAGGATATATAAAAATCCCAACGCAAAACCTTAAAACAACAATTTCTCTCTTTTTTTTTTTGTGTGTACAAAGTGACCTATTTATAAATAATAAATACCTTTTCATTTGACATACAACCTTCCACGTGCACCTTTTGATTTAAAATACAATTTTTATATGCACATTTTCATTCATAACCATTAAATTAAATTAAAATATAATTTATAATTCAAAATGAACCATTAACTTTTCAAATGAAAAGGTGTCATAAACAGTTGCATATATAATATGAAAATGTGTAACTCTATTTTAATTAGAATTTAAAAAGTATTAATCCGCATTATTGTAATTTCAATTAATGTGTATTTTAAAATATATAAAATATACACCACAAAATATTAAGAGGTTGAGCTTCAATAGTATAATCAACTTGAATTTTATTGGCAAGAGAAGTGATTTACCAAGAGTACTCAAAATTAGGTTAATAATTATCTGAACTTCACTAATAAAACTATGCCGTTAATCCTTTTACATTGAGTTTAATTAAAAAAGAAATGAAGCTAGGCAAAATATCTTATTCCTTTCCATTCGTCTGCAATTGCAAATGAAGAAAAGATTCCTATTGGCTTTCAAATGAAGACAAAATCTGATAAGAGATGAAGCACCAAGTTGCAAGACCCACATCATGTGATTGTGAGAAGTAATCCATGAATATGACCAAGTGACATAATCAAATCTCCCCCTCACGATTGGTTCAAGTCAAGATATTTGAATATTCTCGTAGGACTTGGCGAAACAACTAATCCATGGTTAAAAGTTAGGGCTTGACTAGAGGGTTCAGATATTATAAAACCTTATTTTAAACTAATTTGATTCTCCATTTTAATATTTTATATTTATTATAATTATATTAACACCTAAATAAATAAATAAAACTTAATTAATAAAAAATATTTTAAAGTATTTTTATTTTTAATGGGACAAAAAATATCTACACTCCTAAGATATAGTTTAATATCTAATTATATTTTATAATTTTAAAAAAATCATGTACATTTTCAATAAAAGGGTATTATAATAAATTGACAACTTATAAATAGTATCTTACAAGAATAATGAATAGTATCCGCATGTGAACAATGTCTTCACTTTACCGTTGATAAAAAATTGATCATTGATAGATACTGTTCCAAGGGACGGGGGAGTTACTGTTCATAATGAATAGTATCCACCATTAATTGTGTGCAACAGCCCTATTTATCATAAACAATATCTATCGATGACTAATTTTCAATTGGTAAGTAGCCGTGGAGACACTATTTACAATGGTACTGTTTATAGTGAAAGTAACATTGTGAACAGTGATCATCCTCGAATAATATCTACAATGATCAATTTTTGATCGACAAGCAACAGTGATATTGTTCAATGTATACTATTCATAGGTTAATTTATTATAATACCCTTTTATTGAGGGGTGTAAATAGTCCTTTTAGGATAATTTTATCTACTTTTTATTATTATTTTCATTTTGAATTATGACCATTTTCGTTTTTACATGAATTAATTGAATATTTATAAAAAAAAATGGATTAAGTTGATATATATCAATTAAATCAATAATAAAATTAATATTTTCTTAAATTTTAATGATTCACTAGAAACTCTGCTTAGATCTTCGTCCAGGTCAAATGACTTGATTCTTTATTAATGATGAATTGAATGGAGTACGTATATATAGTTTGAAAAGTTGGTAAACGTTTGGAACCTGGCAGCCATGGTGGAACAATAATGCTAGCTTAATTACAAGTTACAACAAACAAGAAGCTGAACATTATTGATTGAGTAGAAAATTCCTTCTTTGTAGGGTACTGATGTTGAAAGAAAAGAGCATTCCACACTTCCCTTGAGAGGAGGATGAAAATTAAACAAAAGGGTCCATTCTTCCCAAAGAAAAACCAGTGACTTAAACGACAAACAACTCTTTCACATGTCCAGTTCAGAAGCCCTTATTAAAAGTTTCCGTACAATTCATTATTCTGTTTTTATTATGCAAAAAAAAAAAAAAAAGTTTCCATGAGGATGAGGCACACAATTGACGACAAGAAGAAAATTGCAAGATATAAGTTAAATAAAATGTCGTGGAAAATCATCAATACTGACTTGTACAAGTCAAGATCTACCCAAAAATGAAAATCGATTTGTATTATTCCTGCAAGCACAAGGTTATTTTGGTAATAAGCATATGTGATAAGTTGGATATTTTTCCCTATAAATTTCATGCACCCATTAACCATTTTATGCAACCAAGTTAACTAAACACAGAAAATGGGGAAGTTTAGTCTTTGTGTGATTTTGTCCCTCTGTCTAGTGGTGGCAACTGCTTATGCCCAAAGTGCTTCCAATGTAAGATCCACTTACCATTTCTACCGTCCTGAGCAAAATGGATGGGACTTGATGACTGTGAGTGCTTTCTGCTCAACATGGGACGCCAACAAGCCGTTGGAGTGGCGCCGCAAGTACGGCTGGACTGCTTTTTGTGGACCGGTCGGGCCTCAAGGGCAAGCTGCTTGTGGCAAGTGCTTAAGGGTAAGAAAAATACAATTAAGTATTAACCAACTTTTAATACTTACGGCAAACGTGGACTTAATAATTCATTTATTAATAAGTTAAATAATGTATGTCGTGTTTAATTAATTGCAGGTGACAAACACAGGCACAGGAACACAAGAAACTGTGAGAATAGTTGATCAGTGCAGCAATGGAGGCTTAGATTTGGACGAAGGCGTATTCAGAAGATTGGACACTGACGGAAAAGGCTATGCTCAAGGCCACCTTATTGTCAACTACGAGTTTGTAAATTGTGGTGACTGAAGCACCATCTATGCATGTTGATGTGCTAGGGTTTTTACCCGATAAATAAAGCTTCTTCTTAATAAAGAGGTACTAATAAGAATAAGTGCTTTTGGGCACTGCTAACTTTTTAAGCTCCGGCATAAAAAGTTCTGTTTAAATAACTACTTTTATTTACTTATACCAATGATCCGATCACTCTCTTCTCTTCTTCTTCTTTTTATATATAAATTAATTACATTACAAATTTCTATAAATAATTTTCTATCAATACAATAACTCTTTCTTATAATTGGAGGAATGAAAATTTTCTAATTCTCTATTAAGGTTCGAATTTTTGACCTAAGTCAAAGATGCATAGACTATGCTACTAAAACAAGCATTTGAGTGTAATAAACACTCTTTCTTATGTGTGTGATAAACCAATTAAACCGTCGAGTGAGTTAAGAAAAACCCAACTTAAATCCCCATTTTTCTTCGGATTCTCCAATATTTCATTCAATTGAAATTTTGCTATTTTAAGGTTAATTCATAGGTAGAAAGTTGTTTAAGTGAAAACGTATCCTAATTCCTAAGAATATATTAATTTGGTAGCTTTGTGGAAGCTTTAATTACATGGTTATGGAAGGAAAAGGTCTTCAATATAAACTTGGGGATCACGGCATTTTCTCCATTTAGTGCATGTCATGTATTTCTTATCTGTTAGGCAAGAAGATTGGATTCTCACTTCTTGTATAAAAGCAAAGAGGGTGGTGGTCACTTGTCAGGTCTTAACAAAGTAGAAAATTCAAAATGAAATTTGTTATTTTTCCAGGAAGTCTCGCAAACTTTACCTACCATATTATTATTAGGCAGTCACAGACTCAACTCAATATTTCATGCAAAATTTTTTATAATAACCCTTAAATTTTATAATTATTTAACCAAATTTTAATTGATTATTTTTTATTAGCCAAACATCTCAAAATAAGACTTTTATACCCTTAGATCAAAAATTGAAACTCTCTCTTGTGTCTCTCCACCGAACCAAGATTGAATATTAAAAAATTTTGTTAGATCGAAAAATTTGAAGTTACCATTGCGTAAATCGAGTCTTGCACAACATACTTGTCACTTCAAATCATAAAATGACCGATTCTTGATAAAATTTTCTAAACTTTTGAGAAATCTTGATATTTATTAGAAATGAGTTAGAAATTGCATTTGAAGTTAGAAATGTGTTATTGATGAATTAAATGTGAAAATGAGTTAGAATGATATTAAAAAAATATTACAATTCGGCCAAAAATAGTATTTTTAGTGTGTTTGACTAAAACCAGACGATAGTCGGCCGCCGTCTGGTGTTGGCAATCTCTAGGCCATCTCAAGCCCGAGATATGCCCAAGGGCACATCTAGTTATAGCATCGCGAACTCAATGTCCGCAATGCTATATTGTTGTGCCACGTGGCACCTTCATAGGCTACCACGTGGCGCAACAAGAAATTTTAATTTTTTTTAAAAATATTTTTTAATTTAAGTCAATTAATTAATTCTATTTATCAATTAATTAATTAATTAATTAATAAGTTAATTAATATTGTATGTTTATTTTTTTGGATTTTTGAAAGAATTGTTTGTTAACGAATTAATTAAATATAATTTGTATATTTGTTACATTTATTTATTTAATGAGTACCTTTTGTAGCTAATTATATTTTAAATAAATTTAATTTGATTAATTATTAATATGTTAGTATTTCCCATTTGATTAATATTATATGTCAATTGAATTAATATAATTTTGAATTTTTTTTAAAATAATATTGTGTGTTAATATTGTTGGGTATCAATTATTCTAAGATAATTGTTTTAAATAATACCAAGCTCACTACCTTCTCATTCGGCATCGAGGATTTTCACCACATAGTAACACCGGGGCATGGCTCTGATACCACTGTAAGGAGTTCAACAAACCACACATATCTCCACATTGGTATGATATTGTCCACTTTGAGCCTAAGCCCTCATGGTTTTACTCTTAGGCTCTATCCAAAAGGTCTCATACCAATGGAGATATGGTTTACTCCTTATAACCCATGATCCTCCCTATTTTTAGTCAATGTGGGACTTTGTTTGCCTTAACAATCCTCCCCTCGAACAAAGGATCATGAAACCTCCTCTCAAACGATATTCCATTCGTCTATCATCCACATAGGAGGATCTCGCTCTCTTTTTGATACTCATCTTTTACTTATCTTCATTGCGTTGTGAGAGCACGCCTTACGTGAAGGCCAGAGTACTGCCTACCTCGAGAGCCCACTCTATCAGGTCAACTCTTTATCACTGCGCTAGGAGACACGCCTTATGTGAAGCCTGCATCACCGCGTTAAGACGACATGCCTTACGTGATGCCCGGAAGTATACCACCACCTGTCCATAGAGCTTACTATAGATCCTATTATAAACTGAGGCTCACCATCTTTTTGTTCGGCATCGAAGATTTCTTCCACATTACTAACTTCGTGGCATGGCTCTGATGCCACTTGTAAGGAGTCCAACAAATCACACATATCTCTACATTGGTATGATATTGTCCACTTTGGGCCTAAGCCCTCATGGTTTTACTCTTGGGCTCTACCCAAAAGGCCTCATACCAATGGAGATATGATTTACTCCTTATAAACCCATGATCTTCCCCATTTTTAGCCAATGTGGGACTTTGTTTGCCTTAACAGTTATCTGGTCATCTGTTGTTAAAATTGGGCAATCATTGTATTGTGAGGCACCTGATAAAGATTCTTTTAGACCCGATCAAAAGACACCGGTGAAGAACTTCTTTCTTGCTAGCTCATATACAAAACAGGTAATTGTAAATATTTATTCATTCCAAATATATTCCTGGGTTTTAATTTACTCAAGCAAAAGAGAAATGATATGTCCTAAATGGAGTTTGTTAAAATTACAACACCAAGTCCAAGATTAAGTCTAAATATTTACAAACTCAATTCTTAAATTTTTTAAGTTATGTAAGATATTTTGAAGTTAATAATTAAAGAGATAAGTATTATAAATTTATGTGGTTAATAAATTTTTACAATATTTTGTTTATGTGGCTTTGGTTTATTGAAACTAAGTATAAATACCCCTCCCTCCCTCATTTAGTTTTGCAAGTAAGAAAGTTTAAAATAAAGAGTTGATCAAGTATTTGATCAATTGTTGAGAGTTAAGAGTGTTAGAGAGTTTAGTAAATAATAAGCTTAATAAAGAGTGTGCGAGTATTGTACTGTAAGTGAGAAAGAGTGAGTTTCTAAAATTTGTATTATAAGTTTTGAGTTTGTTGTATTAATAAAAGTGTTCCATTTGTACTCCATTATGCTCAATAATTGGTATCAGAGCCAGGATGTTCGTGGCGTACAACAATAGTCAAAGTACTGTTCATATAGTTATTGTTTAAAAATACGGGACCAATATTAGAGCCTGGTGTAGTTGTATGAATGGTGCATGTCTAGAAAAGTTCTGTCAAAAGGGCTAATATTGTCTAAGGAGTCTGGATTTTAAATGGGACTGTTGTAACCCCTCTAGTCTTTCTTGAAAACTTTCCTGGTGTACAATTCATGTAAACAAACATGTAGGCAATACTACTGTGGTGTTGGTGGAAGCGCTGTTGGAGTAACAGTAGGACGTTTAGAGATTGACCTTAATGGAGTTTTATTTGAGTTGTAAAGAGTTTGAAACTCTACAACCTTGCAGTTTGAGATCAAGATTGTCTAGCATTATTGAATTCTTGCAGGCACAATGAGAGACCTTCAAGTAGTTGGAGGAGTTAAGAAGCTCAATAACCAAAATTACAATACACGGGCGACGTTGATGAAGTCTTACCTTTAAGGCTAAGATCTTTGAGAGGTCGTTGGTGGGAATGAAGTGAAGCAGCCAATATATAAAGCCACTCTAAAGAAGTGGAAGGTAGAAAACTGGTAAGGCTATGTTCGCCATTAAGACTACAGTTGAAGAAGAAATGTTAGAGCACATAAAGAAGGCAAGACACCATTTTAAGCATAGAACACTTTTGCATCACTTTTCTATAAAAAAATAACATACGACTACAGCTTCTAGAGAATAAACTATTATCGATTACATAACACAACATGACGATCAACCAATACTTCATAAAGGTAAAGTCTTTATGCCGTGAAATATCTGAGTTAGATCCTGCCGTTGCTATTACTGAAACTAGGATGAAAAGAATTATCATCTATAGTTTAAGACCTGAGAATAAAAGTTTTGTTACTGTTGTACAAGGCTGGCTAACCCAACTATTTCTCATTGAATTTAAATATTTACTTGCTGATCAAGAAATGATTGCCAAGTAAATGGGTGGGGTTTCATTAAAAGGTGATGAAGAAGCACTCTACATTGACAAAAGGAAAGATCAATTTAAACGACGTACTGGTGGAGGATCTAAAGGAGATGATGACAAGATAAAGAGTCATCACTAAGAAGGTAGCTCACAGACAAGAGGAGCATAGAGGACTCTTGACAATGGTAGTTAGTCTAAGCAAAAGAAAAAGTTTGCAGAAAAATACTACAATTGTAGAAAAATATGAGACATGGCAAAAGATTGTTGGTCCAAGAAAAGGTTTGCTGAGGGTAATACTGCCACATCAAATTCAGAAAGAAAAAGTGAAGATGAGTGGGATGCTGAAGCATTTGTCGCTATAGAGAAAGAAGACCTATCACTCTTAATGATAATGCCTGGACGGATTGACTATGAAAATGATTGGATCGTCGACTCAGTATATTCAAATAATATGACTGGTGACGAAGAAAAGCTATAAGATATGACTAAGTACAAAGGAAGTCGCGTAGTGGTGACAGCTAACAACTCAAGATTGCTTATAGCTTACATTGGTAACACAGTCCTTGCACCTCGTTACAGTTCTAACAAGGTAACACTTCAAGATGTCTATCATATCCCTGGCATGAAAAAAATCTATTGTCAGTATCACAGTTAACATCTTCTAGGCACTATATCTTGTTTGGTCCACAAAATGTTAAAGTGTACCAATATTTAAAAATTACGGGAACACCAACAATAAAGAGACGATAACTAGAGTTGGTCTATGTATTATCAGCAGAGTCAACTTATGTAGACAAGACTAAAAAAAATTAGACAATAAATTTATAGCATGCGCGATTCAGACATGTAGGTCATCATAAGCTAAAAGTGATGATGAACAAGGCAATACTTAATGGTTTACCTCAACTTGGTGTGAGAGTGGATACAATATTTGTGAGATGTCAGTATGGCAAGGCACATCAATTACCATATAATGAGTCAAAGTTTAGAGCTAAGGAGTATTTTTGTAAAAGAAAAAAAACTTGTAGAAAGAAATAATGAGAGAGTATTCCTCAAATCCTTTTACATAAACTTTAAGAAAAATATTGTGTACTCATTTTATAATAGTGAAGAATTTTTGTGTAGGTGATATACTATCACCTCGTGATTTTTTCTTTTATGGATTTTTCACGTTAATTACTTAGGGAGAGAAACTTTATTAAAGGGTATGAAAACCAAATTTCAGGAGAGAGTTTCTCAGTTGTTGGATATGTATAAAGGGAAAATGAATCTTTTGGATGTGAGATCTGGACCAAATAGGTATGTAAAATGTGTATTTTGTCTTCGTTTGTGGCAGTTACCAATCTAAGCATTGTTTTGTGTGGAACAACAAATGTTTTGATATGACATATTCAAACATTAATCTATAAAATGGCATGAGTCACTAAACATAAGCAATTCTTATATTTTTTTCCAAATGAAGAATTTTATTTAAGCTTAGGAATGCCATTGTGCTTGGAAATATCTGTACATCATCTGGGTGCTTCTTTTTCATCCTTGCCCTATATTTTCCTACATTGAAAAGTTTGGTTAGAAGTCTTAAGCATAATCAGTGTCTCTGTTGACTATGCTCTAAACTGATTGGTATTTTGTGAAATCTATCATTTAGTGGAATAACATGATATATGTTCTATGATCTTAGATCTGTGAAGTCTCTGGATTAGTTTGATATTGCCTAGGAAGTCATGTAAGCAATAAGATTTCGTGGAAACGTACTTTTCTTATGACAAGTTTTATACCTAGAGATTTTTGTTTGATAAACTCATCTACCCAACTGGGTTTTCTTCGAGGCACATTTTTTGTTGTTTAGTTGCTTTCATCATCTTTGCGTGTAAATAAGAGATCAAAGAGAACTGAAGAAAACAAACAAAACAGTCTTTTGTATTCTATTCTAATCATTACATCTGGAAACAGAAGTAGAGCTCTATATAAGTCAGACTTGAGATTGGCTCTTGTAACAAATATTTTTGCTTGCATATTTTTTTTCGTTTTAATTTTGTTTTGCTAATGTAGTAAATAATACTGGCGTTGCTTAATCGTTTTGCAGCGATTGAATAGATCTTGATTCAGTGGCGTCACCTTAGATCGTAATTGTATTATAGTGTAAGTGCTGCAACTCCATGCATGTTTGACTTCATATGAAACACATTTTTCATCCGCTTGTTTACTTGCAGAATGGCATTCAACCATTCTAGTGCAAACAGCCATGTCATCACGGATTATATATTTCAAATTCCCTGCTGAGATCCTAATTTTTGTGATAAGTTGAAAGAAAAGACATCCTAAAGTGAATACAGAAGTACATTTTAGCACTTTTAATGAGAATGGAGGCATAGAGCAAGTCATTTGCGAAAGTTATTTGGTTCTGTGCAGGATTCAAAGCATGAAAGAACCAATATTCGTTGTATTGGTGCTTTCATTTCCAATCACCTTGGACTAGCACAGCCCTTACATTCCTTCCTAGGAAATAGGAACTTTCTCATCATATATATAGTTTTCTTATCCTAATTTTATGTAAATCCATAGGCCCCCTAAAAGGAAAAATAAAATTTCCAAATGTTTGCGAATGCTGTCATCTCTAATGTCATGTGTCATTAGCTATCACTCTGCAGACGTGCTATCAATTAAAGAAACAATGGTGTTTAAAATTCTAGAAGTTTTACTGTAATTTATGTGGAGTTTATAATCGACTTGTTATCTTTGTTTACATGTCGTTTTGTAAATTTTTTTTCTCGGAAAAACAAAAGAAGGTTCAATATCAAGAAAAAGTTCCGGTGTTGGAATAGTTATATTTAGGAAAAACAATATTGTTTTAAGTAGTATTCGCTGATCGTTATGGGGTTGCAGTTGTTGCCCAACTTGTAAAATTATGAAAAATAGGGCATTATACTCCAACCAAAAGCTGTGATTTAGTGATAGTGTAATCAAAAGACAAGTCATGAATATGTAAGCTTGTGTTCCTGTTTGGACAGTGGGGAGTAACTCATTTATATAAAATATCTTCTAGTAGTTATTTGCAAGAAAAAGAAAAAGAAAATATTATTTTAGTTTTTGATTTTATAAATATATATTAATTTAATCTTCATTTTTTTAACATATACGTTTCTACAAGAACGAAAATAATAGTTGTTCAAGAATGAAAGAATAATAAAAAATTATTAAAAATATCTCTATGAAGACTAATATAGTATATATATTAAAAGGAAATAACTAAATTAGTATATACTCATAAATCAGAACTAAAATGACATTTAAAAAAAAAATCATTAGAAAATTAGTGGTTCAAATTATTGACTCGTAAAAATTGTATTTAGAGATGGCATAATTCGTTAAAGCCCTCGAAAGAATTTGACTGTGATATGGTTAAAGTGACCTACATCATTTGTTTTTCTTTATAACATTATTATTTATTATTTGTTTTTTAAAAGAGTGTAATGAAAACACAGAATGAGAAATTTCATTTACTAAACATAAATTTTTATATTTTATTTTTACTTAAATTTTGTATGACTATGACCACACAATGCATTCACTATCGGTAGGAGGCAAGTGACTTGTATCATTCATACGTACATAACTAGTTAGAAGTAGTTATAATTAAGTTCGTTTCAGCAAAATATTTATGCATGCAAAAAATATATTTAGGTAATAATCTTTTATAAAAAATTATTTAGCTAATCTTTATTAATTAAAAAAATAATAAATGAACAAAATTATTATTATTAATATATAACTCAAAAATTTATTTTATAATTAGGGGTGACAAAATTCCTACAGGATTGGATTTTATGGACCTACCTCAAATAGAGAGTAATTTAAGTTGTATTTTTTAAATTTTTTTTAGGATGAGATAGGTTTGGATACAGTAATCTAAACTCAAATTAAATTTGAGTTGAGTTTGGAGATAAGTTAATTTTCTTAAACCCATCACAAAATATTTAATTTAAAAAAATAAAAAAATATTAGTGTGAGAAATTATTTATTTATTTATATAAATCAAAGTTGTTTACATGTTAAATTTGAATGTATAAAATTTACCTACATTATATTTTAATTATGTTGGGGGTAAAGATTGGTGCCACTTAGCTTAGCCCATCACTCAGGTTTAGACTTCCTCTTGAGCAGTCTAGTCCATAATAAGCTACATCAGTGAGGTTGAGTCTGAGCCCGAATACTTAGACCTCCATAACTCCTCCTATAAAGCCCATCTGGTGGAACCCAAATCATGTCGCATGTCGCAACTTAGTAGCAGTGTAGATGACACGTAATCAGAACTCAAGTACTTGCCACATCAGCATGATCCCACCAGTAGGTGTACACATCATCCTAACTCATATCTTGTCACGTTACTCATAGGATCCATTGAAGGAGCACTTGGACGCTGCATTACTTAGTTATTAGATCTAAGAATAAGATTGGATAAGAGAATCTCCGAAAAACTAATGCGTAAGTGTCACGTCAGTAGGCCTCAGAGCTTTGACCAATACTCACAATAAATAAAAGATGTTTAGGGTAGTTGGTAGTTCAGCATGAGATCCACCAAGCTAAAGAGGATAGAGTCAGAATTTACCTCAGTCCACTCAGGTCTCACCAACTTAAGGCTGATAGTCTAAAAAACGTAGTACTCCAAATGTCAGGAGAGATCAAATGATCTCTGTGTCCCTCATAGTGAAGTTCCTTAAAATACCCTTAATGATAGGGACTCTTCTCCAATAATAGTTCACCACATGTCGTCCTTAAGGTAAAATCTCCAGACTGACACCTTTTTAGCTCAAGTTTAGCTCCAAAAAGTGAAAGGTGGTAAAGGAAACTTAAACATTTTTGAATTTTGAACTCTCTTTCTAGTAAGAGAAAACTCTCCTCATTCTCTCTGAAATTTTTACACTTTCTCTAGGGCAAGTAAATCCTAAGGAGCTTTCTCCAAAACACACTTACTTTATTTAAGAGTTGGAGGACCTTCACCGGCCACCCCACCGCGCCTGCCACTGACCTCATATGCTTTGTGTTCCTTACGTCTCCTCAGGTCCTCTCAGCTCACTTAACTCCAATTTAGTGTTCAATTTACTCTTAGTTTTGCTAACTTGGCCCTTGGTGACAGAAAGACCAAGAAACTAAGACTTCCTAACACATATTTCTCTCCCACACAACTAGTTTTTGGACCTTAATTATATTTAATATTAGGCTATTACTTACAAATTAGAGTGAATTAATTTATTGAAGAAGAAAAATAAGAAGAGGAGGAACAAAAAAAATAGGTAAATAATATTATAATCATTCTTAGTTTCTTAGTTATTACTCATTTAACTCAAAATTTCTTTTACTTTGTGTTATAAGTTTGCGAGGAATCCTAATAAAGATTTGATGTTTGAATTACAAATGAAGTATAATGATTTAGATGCCAAAATTCAAAAAAACCATTAATGTTTGTGATTTTTGGATTTTAATTCATGTTATTAATTTTTAAAATTAATAGTTGAAGACTTAAAAACTTGATGTAGTTTATATTTTCATGTGATGTTTATATTGTTTTTAGTATATTATGATTGTACAGGGTAAAAAACTATTTCACAAAATTAAATTAGTACAAATAAAAATTATTTAAGAAATAAAAAAACATTTGGGTATGGGTATCCATGCAGATCTCCTATCCTAAACTCAAATTATATAATTGGGTATGGGGTGGGTATGAGAATTTCTCGCATCATTTGGGTATGGGGTTGGGATTATGATCCCCGCTCCAACCCACTCATTGCCACCCCTATTCACAATGGATTTTATTTATTTTTTTGAAAATGTTCCATTTTTTAAGTAGAAATCTATTTTAGCTCCTCAGCACTTTTGTAAATTTTATTAGCTATATATTTGATTTTTAGACAATTTTATCTCTGAAGTAATTTTGCATTTCTCTCCCACAAGCCATTGGAAATTTTGATCATAAAAACACTTTGAAATTAGTTAAAATGAGTATATTTAGAGTATTATAAAAATGGATAAATTTGATTGAAAATAACCAAAAAAAATGATGAAAAAATAGCAAAGTAAGGCAAAAAAAAAAAGGGGAAAAGAAGGTTGAGGAGGAGTCTGTCGAAAATTCTAGGCTTTGTTCACCATTTTGATCACTGATTTCATTATTAACAAGGATAATTCCATCTATTTATTATCTTCATAACTAATAAAGATTTGTTAAATAGTTTTTTATCATAAAAAATTATTACTTTAAAATAGTAGCTATTTTTAGATATTTTTAAATATAATAGTAGTGTATTGTAATGAAATAGAGAAAAAAATAAGGAGTGTCGACGAGAAAATAGAGTGAATCGAGAAAAAAATAAAATCTAAGACGAAGAAGAAAAAAATCATAAATTTGCACCTTACGCCCCATGCAAGGTGGGGCCGCACGCCACACATCGCATTGTGAGGCTAGGTGCACGACTCCTTCTTATGCCTTGCTCAAGGTGTAAGGAGAGGCTGAGTACTGTGTCTCACGTCTATGTTTCTTTTTTCGTCTCCAATTTCATTTTTTTTAATCCATTTTTTGAATTTTTCAACTAATCTTTTTAACTTTTAATCTTCAAAATGTCAGTGCTCAAACACCCGATCTATTTATTCTTAAGCTCAAAATTTTTAAAGTATTATTTGAGTGCATTTTAGAGAAAAATAGTAAAAAAGAGACAAAATAAATATGCTTAAAAAATAAAATGGTTTATAATTGAATTTTGTGACTATTCATAATTGCATTTTAATTTTGTGACAATGAAAATGTATGAATTTAAACTAAAAGTTATTTGTATACATTTTCCTTTTCCGTAAGGTATGCGGCACATGCACATTACACTTATGACAAGATAAATTAAAATCAATATTGTCTTGTAGCATATAGTATACGAGACAAATTTAGATGAGGTAGTTCCAAAACATCATTTGATATAATTTTAGTAAGTATTTGAGTGTCTTTTGATATGTTTGGATCATTTCAAAACAAGTACATGCATGATAAAATTTTTGTTGAACGAGGGCTTGAATACCGTGACCGTCCATTTCTTGCTAGTAATATAGTCAGGGTCCTACACAAAAACAAAATGAACAATACTTGTATTGTCAATGTAATTTATACGATATTTGAATTTAAACCAAACATTTTGCATCTCTATCGAACTTGCTTATTGAAATGTTGGAGAAATTGTGAATTTGATTATGCTTCGTGATGGAATAAGCCGTATACATTATATTTTATAAGTTAAAGGTGTGTAATTATATAGTACTTATAGATAATTTCCACCCTTTAAGAATATTATTTTGGTGTGAACAGATCTTATGATAATTTATTTTTCAGAATTTACTAGTTTAATTTTATAAGGGTGCACTCTTAAATGCAGAAATTTATAGTTTAGTGCTTTAAAATCGAATTTGAGATTGATTTTGAGTTAAAGATTAATGAGAAGTCGACATATGGTCAAATACCCATTAGACAGACGAGAAATGAACGAAAACGAAGAATTGAAAATGATGAGGGGTTGGAAAGCACGTTGGGGGGCTTTTCTAAGCTTTAGGGCCGCAGCCTCAAGGTGGCCAGGCTGTGGCGCCAACCTTGGCATTGGCTAGGCGATGCAACACCACCTTAAAACCGCAGCGGCCCCAATTTCGGGAGTTTCCCAATTTGAATTGTTTTGATGAGTTTGAGTCGATTTTGATTTTCCTAAATAGGTGGACTTTTATTCCAATTAACAATAAAGTTTCTGTAGATGCTTTGGAGTCTATCTCTTAGAAACCTATTAGACTAATTATACATCAACAAGGGAGAGAATAAAGAGCTTACGCAGTACTAAGGGGATGAGTGCGTAAGAGAGAGAGAGTGCTATTATGGGAGTATTTGAATGCTGAGTGTGCGAGAGAGTGTTGATAGACTCTTTAGAGAGCTCATCTATTATTGTAGTTTTTGTAATTTTTTGTGAAAAATCTTTGTGATCCGAGAGTTCTTTATGAACTGAAAAATAAAAAGATTAAGATCTCATAATCTATTGTAGACAGAGATATTTATTGACGAACTACGTAAATTTCTTATACCTCATGTGTGATTATTGTCTCTATTTTGTTTTATATGATATTTTTTATTCTGATTTTACTTTTGAGCAAGGTCTGCCGCATGTATTAGGGTTATAAGATGCTAAATTACCAACAAATGGTGTTAGGATATATAAAAATCCCAACATAGAATCTTAAAACAACAATTTCTCTTAGTTTTTTTCTAGTACAAAGTAACCTATTTACAAGTAGTAAATACTTTTTTTTTTATTTGAAATACAACCTTCCACATGCATCTTTTGATTTAAAATAAAACTTTCAAATGCACCTTTTCATTCATGACCGTTAGATTAAAATTAAAATTTAATCCATAATTCAAAATAAAACACTAACTTTTCAAATGAAAAGGTGTCATGAACGATTCCATATATAATATGAAAATGTGTAACTCTATTTTAATTAGAATTTAAAAGTATCAATCCGAATATTGTAATTACAATTAATATGTATTTTAAAATATATAAAATACACACCACGAAATACTAAGAGGTTGAACTTGAATAGTATAATCAACTTGAATTTTATTGAAAAGAAAAGTGATTTACCAGGAATACTTAAAATTAGGTTAATAATTATCTGAACTTCACTAATAAAACTATGCCGTTAAACCTTTTACATTGAGTTTAATTAAAAAAAGAAATGAAGCTAGGCAAAATATCTTATTCCTTACAATTCGTCTGCAATTGCAAATGAAGGAAAGATTCCTAATGGCTTTCGAATGAAAAATAAAAAAATGACAAAACCTGAAAATAAATGAAGCACCAAGTTGCAAGACCCACATCATGTGATTGTGAGAAGTAATCGATGGTTAGGACTTGACATAATCAAATCTCTCCTTCACGATTGGTTCAAGTCAAGATATTTGAATCAATCAATTCTCGTAGGACTTGACATAATCAAATCTCTCCTTCACGATTGGTTCAAGTCAAGATATTTGAATCAATCAATTCTCGTAGGACTTGACATAATCAAATCTCTCCTTCACGATTGGTTCAAGTCAAGATATTTGAATCAATCAATTCTCGTAGGACTTGACAAAACAACTAATGCATGGTTAAGAGTTAGGGCTTGACTTGAGGGTTCAGATATTATCAACCCTTATTTTAAACTAATTTATTCTTTAATTTATTATTTTATATTAATTACAATTCTATTAACACCTAAACAAATAAAAAAACTTAAATTAATTAAAAATATTTTGAAATATTTTAAAGTATTTTTATTTTTAATGGGGAAAGAACATCTACACTCTTAAAGTATAGTTTAATCTCAACTTATATAGTCTAACGTGCTGTTTTGTAATATCTGTAATGTGTGTGTGGGGCATCACTTAAGGATGTATGGAGGAATTCCAGACGACAATTCGGGCATGAACTTAGAGAGTCTCACAATATGAAGTATACTGGTTGTGCACTGGAGCAACATTATGGATTGAACAGTTTCATCCTAGAAATTTTAACAAACCGAAAATATATTTTAGGGTTCCTTGAGTAGTGCACTTGTCTAAACTTAAATGTTAAGTACACCACTTAATTAGTTGACAAGAGTTGTTAACTAATTAGATGTTAACAAGTGGCACAATTTTGTTTCATAAATTGTTTCATTATGAATTCTCCTATTAACCATATTAGTAAATTCAAATAAAGTAAAAATTTATTATTCAAATAATTTTTGAATAATTGAATAAATATTATTTAAATAAATAAAATATTTATTTATTATTTTATTATTAAGTGGAAGACATACCTAATTTGAAAAATATAAATTAAATAGTGGAGTACCAATTATAGAATTTAATAGTCTAATTTTATTAGACCATTAAAAATGGCCACCAAAAATAATTTTTGATAGTTGGCCACTTAACCTAATTTTGGTGGAGCACTTGTGAAGTACTTAAAAATGGTTGGAATTGATTTTGATTAACAAGGGTGAAGCAAAAAATGTGGGTGGTGAGAGGATTTGAAAGAGTGTTTTGGTTTTGAGAGTTTTTTTTTTAATAAGGGTTGTGAGAAAAACTAGAGAGAAAGAAAAATCAACTCTTCTTATTTTTTTTTCAAGAAATAAAGCTTGTTATTGCTATTCTAGCTTCACAATCCTACCGGATTGTCGTGAACTAGAATTGTATAATAATTCACTTCAAGATGAGCTCAAGGTTGAAGTTAGCAAGAATCCGAAATTGAAATCTTCACCAAAGTTCTTCAAAGTTATGTTTATATAATTTTAAGTTGTTAATGACTTAATTTATATGTGTATATGTTGATTTTATTCTTAATTCCGTTGCAAACTTGTATATATGATACATGTATTTATTTTTTTCAATATGTACATAATCACATACATACACTCTAAAATACATTAACAATAATCTCATAAAAACTAATGAGTAAGTGTCACGTCAACAGGTCTCAAAGTTTTGACTAATATTAACACAATAAACAGAAGATGTTTTGGGTAGTTGGCATGTAGCACATGCACATCAGACTTATGACAAGATCAATTAAAATCAATATTGTCTTGTAGCATATAGTATACGAGACAAATTTAGATAATGCAATTCCAATAGCATCATTTGATATAATTTTAGTAAGTATTTAATTGTCTTTTGATATGATTAGATCATTTCAAAATAAGTACATGCATGATGAAAATTTTGTGAACGTAAGCTTAGAATACCGTGAACGTCCATTTCTTACTAGTAATATAGTCAGGGTCCTACATAACAACAAAATGAACAGTACTTGTACTGTCGATGCAATCTATACCATAGAAAAAAGATATTTGAATTTGAACCATTTTGCATCTCTGTCGAACTTGCTTATCTAAATGTTGGAGAAATTGTGAATTTAATTATGCTTCATGATTGAAATAAGCCGCATACATTATATTTTATAAGTTAAAGGTGTGTAAATGTATAATACTTATAGATAATTTTTACCTTTTGAGAATATTATTTTGGTGTAAACAGATCTTATGATAGTTTATTTTCAAAATTTAATACTTTAATTTTATAAGGGTGCACTCTTAAATGCAGAATTTTAGAATTTAGTAATTTAAAATTGAATTTGAGTTTGATTTTGAGTTAGAGATTAATGAGAAGTCGACACGTGGTCAAATACGCATTGGACAGACGAGAAATGGACAAAAACGAAGAACTAAAAATGATGAGGGGTTGAAAAGCACGTTGGAGGCTTTTCTAGGCCTTAAGGTGGCCAGGCAGTGGCGTAAGCCTTGGCAGTGGCTAGATGTCATGACACTGCCTCAAAACCGTAGCGGCCCCAATTTCGGGATTTTTCAAATTTGAATTGTTTTGATGAGTTTGAGTCGATTTTAGTTTTTCTAAATACGTGAACTTTTATTTTAACTAACAATAAAGTTTCTATAGATGCTTTGGAGTCTATATAAACTCTTATAAACTTATTTGACTAATTATATATCAACAAGGGAGAGAATAGAGAGTTTAGGCAGTACTAAGGGGATGAGTGCATAAGAGAGAGAGTGGTATTATAGGAGTACTTGAATGCTGAGTGTGCGAGAGAGTGTTGATAGACTCTTTAGAGATCTCGTCTATTATTATATTTTTTGTAATATTTTGTGAGAAATCTTTATGATCCGAGAGTTTTTTATGAACTGAATAATAAAAAGGTTAAGATCCCATAATTTATTGTAGACAGAGATATTTATTGACGAACCACGTAAATTTCTTATACCTCATATGTGATTATTGTCTCTATTTTATTTTATATGATTTTTTTATTCTGATTTTACTTTTGAGCAAAGTCTGCCGCATGTATTAGGGTTATAAGATGCTAAATTACCAACAAATGGTGTTAGGATATATAAAAATCCCAACATAGAATCTTAAAACAACAATTTCTCTTAGTTTTTTCTAGTACAAAGTAACCTATTTACAAGTAGTAAATGCTTTTTTTATATTTAAAATACAACATTTCACATGCACCTTTTGATTTAAAATACAACTTTCACATACATTTTTTCATTCGTGACCGTTTGATTAAAATTGAAATTTAATCAATGATTCATTTAATGTGTCATAACGGTTGCATATATAATATAAAAATGTGTAACTCTATTTTAATTAGAATTTAAAAAGTATCAATCCAAATATTGTAATTAATATTTATGTGTATTTTAAAATATATAAAATAAATACCACGAAATACTAAGAGGTTGAGCTTCAATAATATAATCAACTTGAATTTTATTGAAAAGAGAATTGATTTACCAAGAGTACTCAAAATTAGGTTAATAATCATCTGAACTTCACTAATAAAACTATGCCATTAATCTTTTTACATTGAGTTTAATTAAAAAATAAATGAAGCTAGGCAAAATATCTTATTCCTTTCGATTCGTCTGCAATTGCAAATGAAGGAAAGATTCCTAATGGCTTTCAAATGAAGACAAAACCTGATAAGAGATGAAGCACCAAGTTGCAAGACCCACATCATGTGATTGTGAGAAGTAGTCCATGGATAGGACTTGACATAATCAAATCTCCCCCTCACGATTGGTTCAAGTCAAGATATTTGAATATTCTCGTAGGACTTGGCGAAACAACTAATCCATGGTTAAAAGTTAGGGCTTGACTAGAGGGTTCAGATATTATAAAACCTTATTTTAAATTAATTTGATTCTCCATTTTAATATTTTATATTTATTATAATTATATTAACACCTAAATAAATAAATAAAACTTAATTAATAAAAAATATTTTAAAGTATTTTTATTTTTAATGGGGCAAAATATATCTACACTCCTGAGGTATAACTTAATATCTAATTACATCCTATGATTTTAAAAATATTATGTACATTTTCAACAAAAAAGTATTATAATAAATTGACAACTTATAAACAGTATTTACCTAAATAATGAATAGTATCCACACGTGAATAATGTATTCACTCTATTGGTGATAAAAAATCGTTCACCGATGAATATTGTTCCAAGGACGAGGGTTACTGTTCATGATAAATAGTATCCCCAATAAACAGTATTTAATAGCACTGTCTTTATAAATAATATTTATCGATGACTGATTTTTAATAAACAGGATAGTACTGTTTATAATGACAGTAACACATAAACAGTGATCAACCTCTAATAATATTTACTAGTAATCGATTTTAAATTGACAAGCAGCGGTGATATTGTTTAGTGTATACTATTTATAAGTTAATTTATTATAATACTCTTTTATTGGTGGGTGTATATAAATTTTTTTAAAATTATAAAGATATAATTGAATATTAAATTATACTTTAAAGGTGTAAATGTCCTTTATTTTTTTCTAGTGCTTGAGTGTTAAATTCAGAACGATTGGGGTTAAATAATGATCTAAAATTCTTTTGAAAAGTGAAAAAAATACCCTTATTAATATTCTGCCTACAACTAGAACCTCGATCATAAACTTGGTACATGTATAATTAATTATAGGGAAGGGATAGCTTTTTCATTTTTTTTTGTCTTGTGCTTTGGTGACTGAATTTTACTGGATAGGAAAAATCATATTTAAGTCCTTTTAAAATTAATAAATACACCTCAATAACATCGTATATAAATCAACCTACAAGGCTACAACACAAACTATACTCACATTATTCAACTTCGTTCTCACTAATTTATATTCATACCTCCGCAATTGCTAAGAAAAAATGTCAGTTTCGTCTCTGACTTAATTGATATATGTTAATTTAATTTTTAATTTTTTTATAAATACCCCATTAATCCTTTTAAGATAATTTTATCTACTTTTTATTATTATTTTCATTTTGAATTATGACCATTTTCGTTTTTACATGAATTAATTGAATATTTATAAAAAAAAATGGATTAAGTTGATATATATCAATTAAATCAATAATAAAATTAATATTTTCTTAAATTTTAATGATTCACTAGAAACTCTGCTTAGATCTTCGTCCAGGTCAAATGACTTGATTCTTTATTAATGATGAATTGAATGGAGTACGTATATATAGTTTGAAAAGTTGGTAAACGTTTGGAACCTGGCAGCCATGGTGGAACAATAATGCTAGCTTAATTACAAGTTACAACAAACAAGAAGCTGAACATTATTGATTGAGTAGAAAATTCCTTCTTTGTAGGGTACTGATGTTGAAAGAAAAGAGCATTCCACACTTCCCTTGAGAGGAGGATGAAAATTAAACAAAAGGGTCCATTCTTCCCAAAGAAAAACCAGTGACTTAAACGACAAACAACTCTTTCACATGTCCAGTTCAGAAGCCCTTATTAAAAGTTTCCGTACAATTCATTATTCTGTTTTTATTATGCAAAAAAAAAAAAAAAGTTTCCATGAGGATGAGGCACACAATTGACGACAAGAAGAAAATTGCAAGATATAAGTTAAATAAAATGTCGTGGAAAATCATCAATACTGACTTGTACAAGTCAAGATCTACCCAAAAATGAAAATCGATTTGTATTATTCCTGCAAGCACAAGGTTATTTTGGTAATAAGCATATGTGATAAGTTGGATATTTTTCCCTATAAATTTCATGCACCCATTAACCATTTTATGCAACCAAGTTAACTAAACACAGAAAATGGGGAAGTTTAGTCTTTGTGTGATTTTGTCCCTCTGTCTAGTGGTGGCAACTGCTTATGCCCAAAGTGCTTCCAATGTAAGATCCACTTACCATTTCTACCGTCCTGAGCAAAATGGATGGGACTTGATGACTGTGAGTGCTTTCTGCTCAACATGGGACGCCAACAAGCCGTTGGAGTGGCGCCGCAAGTACGGCTGGACTGCTTTTTGTGGACCGGTCGGGCCTCAAGGGCAAGCTGCTTGTGGCAAGTGCTTAAGGGTAAGAAAAATACAATTAAGTATTAACCAACTTTTAATACTTACGGCAAACGTGGACTTAATAATTCATTTATTAATAAGTTAAATAATGTATGTCGTGTTTAATTAATTGCAGGTGACAAACACAGGCACAGGAACACAAGAAACTGTGAGAATAGTTGATCAGTGCAGCAATGGAGGCTTAGATTTGGACGAAGGCGTATTCAGAAGATTGGACACTGACGGAAAAGGCTATGCTCAAGGCCACCTTATTGTCAACTACGAGTTTGTAAATTGTGGTGACTGAAGCACCATCTATGCATGTTGATGTGCTAGGGTTTTTACCCGATAAATAAAGCTTCTTCTTAATAAAGAGGTACTAATAAGAATAAGTGCTTTTGGGCACTGCTAACTTTTTAAGCTCCGGCATAAAAAGTTCTGTTTAAATAACTACTTTTATTTACTTATACCAATGATCCGATCACTCTCTTCTCTTCTTCTTCTTTTTATATATAAATTAATTACATTACAAATTTCAATAAATAATTTTCTATCAATACAATAACTCCCTCTTATAACTGGAGGAATAAAAAATTTAATACAAAATTTCTAATTCTTTGTCAAGGTTCAAAATTTTAACCTAGGCCAAAGATGCACAAACTATACCACTAAAACAAACATCTGAGTGTAATAAACACTCTTTCTTATGTGTGTGATAAACCAAATAAACGGTCGAGTGAGTCAAGAAAAATCCAACTTAAATCCCCATTTTTCTTCGAATTCTCCAATATTTCATTCAATTGAAATTTTGCTAATTTAAGGTTAATTCATAGGTAGAAAGCTGTTTAAGTGAAAACGTATCCTAATTCCTAAGAATATATTAATTTGGTAGCTTGTGGAAGCTTTAATTACATGGTTATGGAAGGAAAAGGTATACATATAAACTTGGGGATCACGGCGTTTTCTCCATTTAGTGCATGTCATGTATTTCTTATCTGTTAGGCAAGGAGATTGGATTCTCACTTCTTGTATAAAAGCAAAGAGGGTGGTGGTCACTTGTGAGGTCTTAATCACAAAGTAGAAAATTCAAAATTCATTGCTTCTAGATTTGTTATTTTTTCAAGAAGTCTCCCAAACTTTACCTACCATATTAATATTAGGCACAGCCACAGACTCAACTAAAGATTTCATGCGAAATTTTTATTAGCCAAATATCTCAAAATAAAACTTTTATAGCTTTAAATAAAAAAATAAAACTCTCTCTCATGTCTCTCCATCGAATCAATGTTGAATATTAAAAATTTTTATTAAATCGAAAAGTTTGAAGTTGCCATTGCATAGATCAAGTCTTGCACAACATATTTGTCACTTCAAACCATAAAATTGCCGATTCATGATAAATTTTTCTAAACTTTTTAGAAATCTTGATATTTGTTAAAAATAAGTTAAAAATTGTATTTGAAGTTAGAAATGTGTTATTGATAAATTAAACGTGAAAATGAGTTAGAATGGTATTAAAAAAAATGTTAAAATCCAACAAAAAATAATATTTTTAATGTGTTTGACTGAAACCAGATGATAGTCAACCGCCGTCTGATTTTGACAATCTCTAGCCATCTTAGGCCCAAGATGTGCCCAAGGGAACATCTAGTTATAGCATCGCGAACTCAATGTCCGCAATGCTATATTACTGCGCCATATGGCGCAACAATAAATTTTAATTTTTTTTAAAAATATTTTAATTATATATTTTTAATTTAAGTAAATAAATTAATCAATTAATTAATTTATTAATAAGTTAATTACTATTGTATGTTTAGTTTTTTTTTTATTTTTGAAAGAATTGTTTGTGAACTAATTAATTAAATATAATTTGTATATTTGTTACATTTATTTATTTAATGAGTACCTTTTGTAGTTAATTATATATTAAATAAATTTAATTTGATTAATTATTAATATGTTAGTGTTTCTCATTTGATTAATATTGTATGTCAGTTGAATTAATATAATTTGTGAATTTTTTTATTTTTTTTAAATAATATTGTGTGTTAATTAATATTGTCGGTTGTCGATTTTTCTAAGATATATGCATGTATTGTATGTGTTCATTATATAATATATATATATATCTCATACATATACAAACACAGTAAAAGTCTAAAAAGTAAACAATGAATATATATTTATACAATTAATTAAATTAATAACATAATTAAAAATTTCACCCTTCAAACCTTTGAATTAATTTCTTTAGAATTCATATAAAATGAACTTGTTAACAATTCTAATAATTAATTAAAGTGAGCTTAATTATTTAGAGTAACAGTATAATTCAGTATTGATTTAACTCTTTAAATTAATTAAATTAACTTTTAATTTAATAAAAAATATTATTTGTTTTAACTTACACTTGAACTGTAAGCAAAACTTCTTACTTTCATCATAACTATTTCATTATTTAGCGCATTTATATGGAGCGCACGGAATACAATATGACATCCTGTTGCCAAGATTTTATTTTGCATCATGCTCATGTTTTGTATTCTGTCATACTTACTATATCATCTTCCAGATGTGTTTTGACACCTAGCGATCCCTAAATGCCCTTAACGAATGATGAGATCATAGAAAGGGTAGCAAAGCAGGTTGGTAGCTTCCGGTGGTCACCTTCATTTCTTATAATAGTTATTTGCCGATTCTTTTTTGCTTTTCTTATCTTATAGATTTGGTACTTCATCTGACATTGTTTAGTGACTTGAGTCTGACAAAATTCATGCACTTTATAGATTCTACATTGGTGTACATATAGTCATGGTTCCAATTTTTATCAGGTTCTAGCTTTATTTCCATCATCTCAAGGTTTAGAAGCTATCTGATCTATTGTCAAAATTGGGCAATGATTGTATCGTGAGGCACCTGGTAAAGATCCATTTAGACCCGATAAAAAGACACCGGTGAAGAACCTCTTCCTTACTGGCTCATATACAAAATAGGTAACTGCAAATATTTATTCATTCCAAATATATTTCTGGGTTTTAATATACTCAAGCAAAAGAGAAATGATATGTCTTTAATGGAGTTCGTTAAAATTATAACACCGAACTCAAGATTAAGTCCAAATATTTACAATTTTAATTTTTAAAATTTTTATATTAGGTAAAATATTTTGGAGTTAATAATTAAGGAGATAAGTATTATAAACTTATGTAGTTAATAAATTTTTATAATATTTTATTTGTGTGATTTTAGTTTATTGAAACTAAGTATAAATATCCCGCTTCCTCATTTGGTTTTGCAAGTAAGAAAGTTTAGAATAAAGAGTTGATCAAATATTTGATTAATTGTTGAGAGTTAAGAGTGTTAGAGAGTTGAGTAAATAATAAGCTCAACAAAGAGTGTGTGAGTATTGAGTTGTGAGTGTTGTGTTGTAAGTGAGAAAGAATGATTTTCTAAAATTTGTATTATAAGTTTTGAGTTTGTTATATTAATAAAAGTGTTCAATTTTTGCTCCATTATGCTCAACAATTGGTATTAGAGTCAGGTTATTCGGGGCGTAGAACAATAGTCGAAGTACTGTTCATACGGTTATTGTTCAAAAATATGGTACTAATATCAGAGCCTGGTGTAGTTGTATGAATGGTGCAGGTCTACAAAAGTTCTGTCAAAATGGCTAATATTGCCTAAAGAGTCTGGATTTTAAGTGGGACTGTTGTAACCCCTCTAGTCTTTCTTGGTGTACAATTCATATAAACAAACACGTAGGCACTACTATTGTGGTACTGGTGGAAGCGCTGTTAGGAGTAACAGTGGGACGGTCAGAGGTTAACCTTAGTGGAGTTGTTGAAGCTCATACATTTTTACAATCAAAATTTCGTAACCAACAAATCTTAACAAGGAGCATTTTTTACGACCACATTGTTTTGATAAAGAAAAAATTTCACAGCCTATAAATTTTGAAAGAAAGATTTTTGGTTCAGCCATCACATTTGACAAGAAAATAAAAATTGGTGAAGCCTATATTTTTGACTTGAAATTTAAGCATTCCTTTGGTTTTTACTTCTATAAATATATAGCTAAGCTTTCAAAAGCTTATTACATGTTTGTATGAGAGGCAATGTGAGAGAGAGAGATATAAAAGTGTAAGGAAAAATACATCGAGAGTAAGAAATAAAAAAGAAAGAAGTGAGAGAGAAAATAGTGTTATTTTGTATTCCTATAAAAGAAAAATACTCGCAGAGAGAAATAATGAGAGAGTATTCCTCAAGTTTTTTATATAAATTTGAGAGAAATATTGTGTACCTATTTTTATATAGTGGAGAATTTTTGTGTAGGTGATATATTATCACCTTGTGGTTTTTTTCATTTTAGGTTTTCCACGTTAAAAATTTTTAGTGTTATTTATTTTTCTCTTTCATCTAATCTTATTTTATGTTTTCTAGTGTTATACTCTGATCCCAGTAATTGGTATTAGAGCAAGTTGAAATTTCTTGTTGAAATATTGACAGTGTTGTAGCAGAATACTATAGCTACCGCATAGCACTATTGTAAAATACTGTAGTTACCATATAGCACTATAGCAACTGTGGTTACTGTAGCCTCCAAGATAGTAAGACAGAAAAATGAAATTGTGAAGTTCACAAGCAACAACAACTTTTCGCTTTGGCAAAGGAGAATGAAAGATCTTTTCATCCAATAAAAAGTATACGAAGCTTTATTAGGCAAAGATAAAAAGTCGGATAAAGTTACTGATTAACAATAGGATGATATGGATGAGGTTGTAGCTAGAACAATTCGTTTAAATCTCTCAGATAGTGTCTTGCAAAATATTGAGACTGAAGAGTGCAAGACAACCAAAGAAAACTGTGAGACGTTAAAGAAGCTGTACATGTCAAAGAATTTGTCTAACAAATTTTACTTATAGAAGGAGTTATACTAGATGCGGATGTCTGAGAATACTTATATGTTGCATCATTTGAGCAACCTCAATGGCATGATCTAACAATTATCAAAGTTCAATGTAAAGTTTACAGATAAAGAGAAAGCTATACTTTTGATGGCAACACTTCCTGCGTCTTATGATCATCTCATCATAACTTTCGCCTATGAAAAAGATATCCTCGAGTTTAAAGTTGTCTCTGAAGCCTTAATTTCATTTGAAACGCAGAATAAGACAAGTGTTGGAGAATCACAGGTTCTTATTACTAAAAATAAGGGGAGAAACAAAAGTCAAAGAGAAAGAAGTCATAATGACAAGTTTAGAAGGAGATCAAAATCCAAAGGCAAAATATTTTCTTACTATTATTATGGAAAATCAGGCCACATAAAAAGGAATTATCTAATACTAAAGGAAAAATAGCAACAAAGTAATCATAAGACAAAAAAAGATGACAACAATACAGTTGCAACAATTATAAAGAGGAAGTTTCTCTACTTGCTGATGAATACTTATATGTCAATAATAAGATGACTGAATGAGTGGTTGACTCAGGAGCTTCGTTTTACATCAGCCCTAATAATAAAATATTTACTACTTACAAAGCATGAGACTTTGGTTCTGTGAAGATGGAAAATTTAGCTTGTTATACAATCATTGAAATTGGAGATGTTTGTATTCAAACAAATGTTGGATGCGAATTGCAATTAAAAGATGTGCATATTCTAAAATTACGTCTCAATCTTATCTCAATGAATGCTTTGGATGACCAAGGCTATGAAAATTATTTCGGCAATGGCAGATGAAAACTCAGTAAAGGATCGATGATTGTTGCAAGAGGAAGCTTTGTTATAGTCTATACAAAACACATGGAAAAGCTTTCATGAGTAGTGTGAATGTAGCAGTGGAATCATCACCAAATATATGGCATAAGCGGCTTGGCCATATGAGTGAAAATGGACTACAAATTCTTGCCAAGAAGAACTTTATTCCCTTGGTGAAAGGTACTGTGTCTGACCCTTATGATTATTGTTTATTTGGAAAATAATATAGAATTTCACTTAGTAGTTCCCATGTTAGAAGAAAGAATGTATTAGCGAGAGCATATTTTGATGTATGTGGTCTATTAGAAGTTGAATCATTAGAATGAACTAAATATTTTGTAACCTTTATAGATTATGCTTCTACAAAGGTTAGGTGTATTTGTTATAAAAAAAAAAGATCAAGTGTTTTATATTTTTCAAAAGTTTTATGCTATGGTAGAAAGAGAAACAAGGAAACCTATAAGTGTCTTCGATCAAACAATTGAAGATAATACACTTTTTATAAGTTTATAGACTACTGTTCTAAATATGGGATTTGGCATGAAAAGACTATTCCTAGAACTCATCAACACAATTGTGTAGCTAAAAGGATGAATCGCACCATTATAGAAAGAGTTAGAAGTATGCTGAGAGCAACCAAACAACTAAAGCATTCCTGGGGTACAACTGTAGACTGTTTGCTACCTACTCAACAGTTCTTCATCAGTTGTTTTGGAGTTAGATATTCTAGAAATAGTATGGATCAAGAAAGATGTTTTTTACTCTCATATAAAGGTATTCGGTTGCAAGGCGTTTGCACACATACCAAAGGAACAAAGATCAAAGTTTGATGACAAGGCTACTCTATATATCTTCATCGGCTATGGAGATGAAGAGTTCGGGTATAGATTTTGGGATTTAAAAAAGAAGAAAATACTAAAAAGCAGATATGTTATCTTTCACGATGATCAAATATTTAAGGATTTCAGTAAGGAGCAAGAACTGGAAAAAGTTGCAATTGAACTAAATTTTCATCAACAAACAATAATAGAAGAAGAAGAGTCAGAAGCAGTTGATCAGATGCAAATTCCACCTGATGATGATGATGCTAAAGTACTAGCACATGAGGTTGACAATCAAAGGGCAGAGTCAACAACCGAAGAATGACGAATAACTTGTCAAAAGATCTACTAAAGAGCGAAAGCTATCCACAAGACATACATTACCAGACTATGTTCTATTTACTGAAAAAGGGAGAGCTAGAAACTTTTTAAGAGGTATTAACTCATAAAGACAAAGAAAAATGGATCGAATCCATGAAGGATGAAATGTATTCTCTTAAAAAGAACAACATTTATGAGTTTGTGAAACTTTCAAAAGGTAGAAAGACTTTGAGAAACAAATGAGTGTTTGGATTGAAGGATGATGGATATGAAAATTTGGTAAAATATAAAGATCGATTGGACGTAAAAGGATTCTGACAAACGAAAGGAATTGATTTTGATAAAATATTCTCTTCGATGGTAAAAATATCTTTAATCAGAGTAATCTTAGGATTAGCAGCCAGTCTAGATCTTGAGATTGAATAGATTGATGTAAAGACTGCATTTCTTCACGGTGAATTAGAAGAAGAAATCTACGTGCATTAACCTGAAGGTCTCAAAGTAAAAAAAAAAAAGCATCTAGTCTGCAAATTGAAGAAGAGCTTGTATGGATTAAAACAGGCACCATAACAATGGTATATAAAGTTTGACTCATTTATGATAGATCATGAGTATAAAAGAATTGCAACAAATTCGTGTATCCACATCAAACAATTTTCTTGTGAGAAATTTGTCATCTTGTTATTATATGTTGATGATATGATACTAGTTGGCCATGATGTACAAATGATTAAGTAGCTGGAGAAAGAACTATCCAAAGTCTTTGATATGAAAGACTTAGGACCAGCTAAGCAGATTTTAGGAATGAAGATTATTCGAGATAGAACATCCTAGTTATTATGATTGTTATAAGATAGGTATGTTGAACGGATACTTGAACGGTTCAACATGAAAAAAGCTAAGCCTATTACTTAGCCATTTAACGTACAATTCAAACTCTCTAAGAAGTTATGTTCCACTTTTAAGGAAGAAGAAAATAAGATGTCAGTTATTCCTTACTCTTCAGCGGTATGAAGTCTGATGTATGCAATGGCATGTACGAGGCTGGATATTGCACATGCAGTTTGAACTATGAGTCGATTCTTAGATAATCCAGGAAATGAACATTGGGAAGCTGTCAAATAGATCCTTAGATATCTGCATGGAACATCTAAAGTATGTTTGTGCTTCAGGAATAGAAAACTAATCTTAGACAACTATATAGATGCATATATGGCAGGTGGTCTAGATGACAAAATCTACATCTGGATATTTATTTACTTTTACAAGGGGAGCTGTGTCATAGCAATCCAAGTTGTAAAAATTTGTTGCCTTATCCACAACAGAAGTAGAGTATATTGTAATTACAGAAGTCGAGAAAGAAATGTTATGGTTAAAATATTTCTTCAAGATTTGGGATTAAAGCAAAATGGGTACATGGTTTACTGTGACAGTCAGAGCGCCATCGATTTGAGTAAGAATGCCACCTACCACTATCGAACGAAGTATATTGATATCAAATATCACTGGATTCGTGAGTCAATCAAGAAGAAGTTAGTCCAGATACAAAAGATCCACACTAACAAGAATTTTTTATATATGTTGACAAAGATAATCCTTCAACATAAGCTTAAGTTATGTTCCAAGCTTGCTAGGATGAGCTACCAATGAAAAAGTTTGAAAACCAATTCTTTCATTCATTGAGTTGGAAATGGGGAGAATTGTTGAGAAATCATTTCTAACTCAATTTTTGCAGCACAATACATTTGACAAAGTAGAGTTGTTGAAGCCTACACTTTTTGACGATCAAAATTTGGTAGTCAACAAATTTTGACAAGGAGCAATTCTAAAAACTACAAATTTTGAAAGAAAGATTTTTTGTGCAGCTATAACATTTGACAAAGAAAATAAAAATGGGTGAAGCCTACATTTTTTTATTTGAAATTTAAGCATTCCTTTGTTTTTCACTTCTATAAATACATAGTTAAGCTTTTAAAAGCTTATTGCATTTTTGTATGAAAGGCAATGTTAGAGAGAGAGAGATATGAGAGTGTGAGAAAAAACACACAAAGAGCAAAAAATAAAAGGGAAAGAAGTGAGAGAGAGAAATGTGTTATTTTGTATTCTTGTAAAAGAAAAATACTTGCAAAGAGAAATAGTGAGCGTATTTCTCAAATTTTTTATATAAACTTGAGAGAAATATTGTATACCAATTTTTATATAATGGAGAATTTTTATGTATGTGGTATACTGTCACCTTATGATTTTTTCATTTACAGGTGTTTCACGTTAAAAATTTTTAGTGTTATTTATTTTTCTCTTTCATCTCATCTTAATTTTTTTGCTGTGCATACTCTGATCCCAACAGTAACCACTTAAAGAGAGAAATTTAGGGAAGGGTATGTAACCAAATTTCAAGAGAGTTTATGAGTTGTTGGATATGTATAAAGGGAAAATGAATCTTCTGGATGTGAGATCTGGACCCAAGAGGTATGTAAAATGAACCAATTTTAGCATTTAATCTGTAGTTTAATGTGTATTTTGTCTTTGTTTGTGGCAGTTACCAATCTAAGCATTGCAGACTTATTGCGTTTTAGGTTGGTATTGTTTTGTGTGGAACAACAAATGTTTTGATATGACATATTCAAACATTAATCTATAAAATGGCATGAGTCACTAAACATGAGCAATTCTTATATTTTTTTCCAAATGAAGAATTTTATTTAAGCTTAAGAATGCCATTGTGCTTGGAAATATTAGTACATCATGTGGATGCTTCTATTTCATCCTTGCCCTATATTTTCCTACATTGAAAAGTCTGGTTAGAAGTCTTAAGCATAATCAGTGTCTCTGTTGACTATGCTCTAAACTGATTGGTACTTTGTGAAATCTATCATTTAGTGGAATAACATAATATATGTTCTATGATCTTAGATCTGTGAAGTCTCTGGATTAGTTTGATATTGCCTAGGAAGTCATGTAAGCAATAAGTTTTCGTGGAAACATACTTTTCTTATGACAAGTTTTATACCTAGAGATTTTTGTTTGATAAACTCATCTACCCAACTGGGTTTACTTCGAGGCACATTTTTTGTTGTTTAGTTGCTTTCATCATCTTTGCATGTAAATAAGAGATCAAAAAGAACTGAAGAAAACAACAAATATTCTATTCTAATCATTACATCTGAAAACAGAAGTAGAGCTCTATGTAAGTCAGACTTGAGATTGGCTCTTGTAACAAATATTTTTGCTTGCATATTTTTTTCGTTTTAATTTTGCTTTGCTGATGTAGTAAATAATACTGGCGTTGCAGCGATTGAATGGATCTTGATCCAGTGATGTTACCTTAGATCGTAACTGTATTATAGTGTAAGTGCTGCCAACTCCATGCATGTTTTGACTTCATATGAAACACATTTTTTCATCCGTACTTTTACTTGCAGAATGGCATTCAACCATTCTAGTGCAAACAGCCATGTTATAACGGATCATATATTTCAAATTCCCTGCTGAGATCCTAATTTTTGTGATAAGTTGAAAGAAAAGACATCCTAAAGTGAATACAGAAGTACATTTTAGCACTTTTAATGAGAATGGAGGCATAGAGCAAGTCATTTGCGAAAGTTATTTGGTTCTGTGCAGGATTCAAAGCATGAAAGAACCAATATTTGTTGTATTGGTGCTTTCATTTCCAATCACCTTGGACTAGCACAGCCCTTACATTCCTTCCTAGGAAATAGGAACTTTCTCATCATATATATAGTTTTCTTATCCTAATTTTATGTAAATCCATAGGCCCCCTAAAAGGAAAAATAAAATTTCCAAATGTTTGCGAATGCTGTCATCTCCAATGTCATGTGTCATTAGCTATCACTCTGCAGACGTGCTATCAATTAAAGAAACAATGGTGTTTAAAATTCTAGAAGTTTTACTGTAATTTATGTGGAGTTTATAATCGACTTGTTATCTTTGTTTACATGTCGTTTTGTAAATTTGTTTTTCTCAGAAAAACAAAAGAAGGTTCAATATCAAGAAAAAGTTCCGGTGTTGGAATAGTTATATTTAGGAAAAACAATATTGTTTTAAGTAGTATTCGCTGATCGTTATGGGGTTGCAGTTGTTGCGCAACTTGTAAAATTATGAAAAATAGGGCATTATACTCCGACTAAAAGCTGTGATTTAGTGATAGTGTAATCAAAAGACAAGTCATGAATATGTAAGCTTGTGTTCCTGTTTGGACAGTGGGGAGTAACTCATTTATATAAAATATCTTCTAGTAGTTATTTGCAAGAAAAAGAAAAAAAATATTGTTGAGGATATCACGCCGTGCACTTTAATTTGGCACCCCTATGGCATCAATTAAGCCACAATCTTGATACCCTTTGCGCAGCGGAAAATCATAACTCACACCATAAGTAAGAACACATAAGATTAACACGCCAATAAAGATAAAGAAAATAAACCAATCACAAGACACAAGATATACGTGGTTCGGCCCAAATTGCCTACGTCCACGAAGGATCCATGATCCAGCTTCTTCCCATTGAAATAGATCACAAAGTATCTTCTTACATCATCAATGATCTCACAAGACCCATTTGTATCTCCCATAGAGACCTCTAAGCATCTACCCTTGATCATTATGACTCCTTAAGACCTCTTTGTATCTCTTCATAAGAGAATTTTACAAGAAACACAAGAATAGCCCGAGCATCTAAGCCAAAAGGATTTATGATGTTTCTATTTTATTCACTCAAAGAACCTAAAGAAGAAATCACCTCCCAAGGTTACACCCTAGTGCACCATGCACATAGTGCTTACCTAGCTCCTCTATTCTCTCTTATGGTTACATCTTGAAACTTTAAATGCTTAATCTTAATCAAGGGTTTACAAGTGTTTATACAGGGTGTATTTCGTGCCTACAAACCCTATTCCTTGTTGGAGTAAGAGTCCACTTGTTTTGAAAGTCTAAAACTTCTCAAAACTTGAAATCCCGAGCCAAAACGGACTTTTCCACGCGTTCTGGCGCTGCGGCTCTCGTCCCTGGGCGCTGCAGAGCTGTCCCTTCTCGCCTCCAGCGCTGCGGCGCTGATGACTCAGCACTGCGGCGTTGGTCTTCTGTGTTGAGCGCTGCAGCGCTCAGCCCTGGGCGCCGCGGCGCTGGAAGCTCTCGCGATTTCCTTCTTCCTTTGCTTCTTCGAGTCTCGTTTCACTTCCCCTTTCGTGTCCCACACGTCCTAGACTTCTCCATACGTGTTCCACACATTCTAGACTTCTTGTGACTCTCCACTTTGGTATTCATCTCAATTCTTGTCTAATCAAGATTGTTGAATCACCAATTTTTCAACAAATATATTATTTTAGCTTTTGATTTTATAAATATATATTAATTTAATCTTCACTTTCTTAACATATACGTTTCTACAAGAACGAAAATAATAGTTGTTCAAGAATGAAATAATAATAAAAAATTATTAAAAATATCTCTATGAAGACTAATATAGTATATATATTAAAAGGAAATAACTAAATTAGTATATACTCATAAATCAGAACTAAAATGACATTTCAAAAAAAAATCATTAGAAAATTAGTGGTTCAAATTATTGACTTGTAAAAATTGTATTTAGAGATGGTATAATTCGTTAAAGCCCTCGAAAGAATTTGACTGTGATATGGTTAAAGTGACCTACATCATTTATTTTTCTTTATAACATTATTATTTGTTTTTTTAAAAGAATGTAATGAAAATACGGAATAAGAAATTTCATTTATTAAACATAAATTTTTACATTTTATTTTTACTTAAATTTTTTATGATCATGAGCACACAACGCATTCACTATCGGTAGGAGGCAAGTGACTTATATCATTTATATGTACATAACTAGTTAGAAGTAGTTATAATTAAGTTCGTTTTAGCAAAATATTTATGCATGCAAAAAATATATTTAGGTAATAATTTTTTATAAAAAATTATTTAACTAATTTGTATTAATTAAAAAGATAATAAATGAACAAAATTATTATTATTAATATATAACTCAAAATTTTATTTTATAAGTAGGGGTGGCAAAATTCCTATAGGATTGGGTTTTATGGACCTACCTCAAATAGAGAGTAATTTAAGTTGTATTTTTTAAATTTTTTTTTAGGATGTGACAGGTTTGGATACAGTAATCCAAACTCAAATTAAATTTGACTTGAGTTTGGAAATATGTTAATTTTCTCAAAGCCACAACAAAATATCTAATTTTAAAAAAAATAAAAAAAATATTAGTATAAAAAAATTTTCTTTTTTTATACAAATCAAAGTTGGCTACATGTTAAATATAAAAGTGTAAAATTTACTTACATTATATTTTTTTTAAAATGATTCTTATTTATATGTTTTTAATTTTTTAATTTATTTAAATTATGTTGGGGGGTAAAGGTTGGTGCCACTCAGCCCAATCTATCACTCAGGTTCAGACTTCTTCTTTAATAGCTTAGTCCATAACAAGCTACATCAGTGAGACTGAGTCTGAACCTAAATACTTAGACTTCCATAACACCTCCCATGAAGCCCATCCGGTGGAACCCCAATCATGCCACATGTCGCCACTCAGTAGCAGTGTCAGATGACACATAATTGAAACTCAAGTACTCCCACATCAGCTTCGATTTCATTCTTTTCATCTATTTAAAAAAAATTTCAACTGATCTTTTTAACTTTTAATCTTCGAAATGTCAGTGCTCAAACACTCGATCTATTTATTCTTAAGATCAAATTTTTTCAAGTATTATTTGAGTGAATTTTAAAAATAAATAGTAAAAAATAGGCAAAATAAATATGCTTCAAAAATAAAATGGTCTATAATTGAATTTTGTGACTATTTATAATTGTATTTAAATTTTGTGACTATAAAAATGTATGAATTTAAAATTAAAGTTATTTGTCTAATTTTTCCTTTTTCGTAAGGTATGCAGCACATGTACATCACACTTATGACAATATCAATTAAATCAATATTGTCTTGTAGCATATAGTATACGAGACAAATTTAGATGAGGCAGTTTCAATAGCATCATTTGATATAATTTTAGTAAGTATTTAAGTGTCTTTTGATATGATTGGATCATTTCAAAACAATTACATGCATGATGAAAATTTTGTTGAACGAGGGCTTGAATATCGTGAGCGTCCATTTCTTACTAGTAATATAGTCCAGGTCCTACACAAAAACAAAATGAATAGTACTTATACTGTCAATGCAATCTATACCATAGAAAAACGATATTTGAATTTAAACCAACCATTTTGCATCTCCGTCGAACTTGATTATCAAAATGTTGGAGAAATTGTAAATTTGATTATGCTTCATGATGGAATAAGAAGCATACATTATATTTTATAAGTTAAAGGTGTGTAAACATATAGTACTTATAGATAATTTCCACCCTTTAAGAATATTATTTTGGTGTAAACAAATCTTATGATAGTTTATTTTCTAGAATTTAATAGTTTAATTTTATAAGGGTACACTCTTAAATGCAAAAATTTAAAATGTAGTAATTTAAAATTGAATGTAAGTTTGATTTTGAGTTAGAGATTAGTGAGAAGTCGACACGTGGTCAAATATACATTGGACAGACGAGAAATGGACGAAAATAAATAACTAAAAACGATGAGGGGCTGAAAAGCACGTTGAAGGCTTTTTTAAGCCTTAGGGCCACGGCCACAAGGTGGCCAGGCTATGGTGCCATCCTTAGCAGTGGCTAGGCATCGCAACACCACCTTAAAACTGCAGCGGTCCCAATTTCGAGAGTTTTCCAATTTGAATTGTTTTGATGAGTTTGAGTCGATTTTAATTTTCCTAAATACGTGAACTTTTATTCTAACTAACAATAAAGTTTCTATAGATTCTTTGGAACCTATATAAACTCTTATAAACCTATTAAACTAATTATACATCAACAAGGGAGAGAATAAAGAGCTTGGGCAGTATTAAGGGGATGAGTGCGTAAGAGAGAGAGAGAATGCTATTATGAGAGTACTTGAATGCTGAGTGTGCAAGAGAGTGCTGATAGACTCTTTAGAGAACTCATCTATTATTGTATTTTTTGTAATCTTTTGTGAGAAATTTTTGTGATTCGAGAGTTCTTTATGAATTGAACAATAAAGAGATTGGAACCCCAAAATCTATATACGAACCACGTAAATTTCTTATACCTTATGTATGATTATTGTCTATTTTATTTTGTATGATTTTTTAATTCTGATTTTACTTGTGAGCAAAGGCTACCGCATTTATTAGGGTTATAAGATGCTAAATTGCCAACAAGTGGTATTATGACATATAAAAATCCCAACACAAAACCTTAAAACAATAATTTCTCTCTTTTTATTTTCTAGTACACAATGACCTATTTATAAATAATAAATACCTTTTTCATTTGAAATACAACATTTCACATGCACCTTTTGATTTAAAATACGACTTTCACAATCACCCTTTCATTTATGACTGTTAGATTAAAATTAAAATTTACTCAATAATTCAACATGAACCATTACCTTTTCAAATGAAAATGTGTCATAAATGGTTGCATATATAATATTAAAGTGTGTAACTCTATTTTAATTAGAATTTAAAAAGTATAAATCCGAATATTATAATTAATATTCATGTGTATTTTAAAATATATAAAATATACACCACGAAATACTAAGAGGTTGAACTTTAATAGTATAATCAACTTGAATTTTATTGAAAAGAGAAGTGATTTACTAGGAGTACTCAAAATTAAGTTAATACTTATCTGAACTTCACTAATAAAACTATGCCGTTAATCCTTTTACATTGAGTTTAATTAAAAAATAAATGAAGCTAGGCAAAATATCTTATTCCTTTCCATTCGTCTGCAATTGCAAATGAAGGAAAGATTCCTATTGGCTTTCAAATGAAAAAAAAAAAAAGACAGAACCTGAAATAGATGAAGCACCAAGTTGCAAGGCCCACATCATGTGATTGTGAGAAGTAATCGATGGTTAGGACTTGACATAATCAAATCTCTCCCTCACGATTGTTCAAGTCAAGATATTTGAATCAATCAATTCTCGCAGGACTTGCAAAACAGCTAATCCATGGTTAAGAGTTAGGGCTTGACTTAAGGGTTCAGATATTATCAACCCTTATTTTAAACTAATTTATTATTTTATATTTATAATAATTCTATTAACACCTAAACAAATAAAAAAACTTAAATTAATTAAAAATATTTTGAAATATTTTAAAGTATTATTTTTTAATAGTGCAAAGAATATCTACACTCCTAAAGTATAGCTTAACCTCAACTTATATAGTCTAATGCGCCGCTTTGTAATAGCTGTAATGTGTGTGTGGGCCATTGCTCACGGACGTATAAAGGAGTTTCATATGACAATTCGAACATGAACCTAGAGAGTCTCACAATATGAAGTGTACTCGTTATGCACTGGGACAGTATTATGAATTGAACAATTTTATTCTAAAAATTTTACTAAACAAAAATTATATTTCAGGGCTCCTTGAGTTGTGTACTTGTCTAAATTTAAATGTTAAGTATATTATTTAATTAGTTGACAAGAGTTATTAACTAATTAGATATTAACAAGTGGCACAATTTTGTTTCATGAATTATTTCGCCATAAATTCACTCATTAACCATATTAGTAAATTCAAATAAGATAAAAATTAATTATTCAAAAACTTCAAATAGTTTTTGAATAATTAAAAAAATATTATTTAAATAAATAAAATATAATTTTTATTTATTTATTATTTTATTGTTAAATGGAAGACATACCTAATTTAAAAAAATATAAATTAAATAGTGGAGCACCATTTGTAGAATTTAATAGTCTATTTTTATTAGACCATTAAAAATGACCACAAAAACTAGTTTATGGTAGTTGGCCACTTAACCTAATTTTGGTGGAGCACTTGTGAAGTGCTTAAAGCACAAAAAATGCTAGGAATTGATTTTGATTAACAAGGGTGAAGCAAAAAATATGGGTGGTGAGAGGATTTGAAAAAGTATTTTGGTTTTCAGAGTTTTTCTTTAAACAAAGGGTTATGAGAAAAACTGGAGAGAAAGAAAAATCAACTCTACTTATTTTTCTTTCAACAAACAAAAGTTTGTTGCTACTATTCTAGTTTCACAATTCCATCGAATTGTTGTGAACTAGAATTGTACAATAATTCACTTCAAGGTAAGCTTAAGGTTGGAGTTAGGAAGAATCCGAAATTGAAATCTTCACCAAAGGTCTTCAAATGTTGTTTCTATAATCTTAAGTTGTTAATGATTTGATTTATATGTGTATATGTTGATTTTATGCTTATTTTCATTGTAAATTTGTATATATAATACATGTATTTATTTTTTTCAACATATACACAATCACATGCATACACTCTAAAACATGTTAACAATAATCTCATAAGAACGAATGAGTAAGTGCCACGTCAGCAGGCCTCAGAGTTTTGACTAATGCTAACACAATAAACAAAAGATGTTTGGGGTAGTTGGTAATTCAACATGAGATCCATCGAGGTTAAGGGGACAAAGTCAAAATTTTGTGCACTCAAGTCTTACCAACTTCAGGATGATAGTCTCAAAAGTGTAGTACTTCAAGCGTCAGGAGAGGTTAAATAATCTCTGTGCCCCTCATAGTAAAGTTCTCTAAAATATCCTTCATGATAGGGACTTTTTTTCAATGATAATTCGCCATTTGTCATCCTTGAAGTAAAATCTCTAGACTAACACCCTCTTAGATCAAGTTTATCTCTAAAAAGTGAAAGATTGTAAAGGACACTTGAACATTTTTGAATTTTGAACTTCTTTCTAGTAAAGAAAAAATCTCCTCATTCTCTCTGAAATTTTTACACTTTCTTTAAAGTAAGTAAACCCTAGGGAGCTTTCTCCAAGACACATCCACCTGATTTGCGCGTTGGAGGGCCGTCACCAACCACACCACCAATGCTTGCCATTTTAATTCTTGTTATTAATTTTTGAAATTAATAATTAAAGACTTAAAAACTCAATGTAGTTTATATTTTCATGTGATGATTATAATTGTTTTCGTATATTATGATTGTACAGGGTAAAAAACTATTTTATAATATTAAATCAGTACAAAAAGAAAATATTTAAGAAAATAAAAACAAAATTGGGTATGGGTACACATGTGGATCCCCTATCCTAAACTCAAATTAAATAATTGGGTATGGGGTGGTATGAGAATTTCTCGCACAATTCGGGTATGGGGCTGGGGATTGTATTCCCTGCTCCGACCCACTCCTTGCCACATTTATTCACAATGGATTTTGATTTTTTTTTTTTAAATGTCCCATTTTTTAAGTAGAAATCTATTTTAGCTCCTCAATACTTTTGTAAATTTTAGTAGCTATACACTTAATTTTTAGACTATTTTACCTTTGACGTATTTTTGCAATTCTCCCCCATAAGCCATTTAAAATTTTGATCTATAATACACTTTGAAATTAGTTTCAATGAGTAGATTAGAGTAGTATAGATTAAAAATGGGTAAATTTGATTGAAAATAGTAAACAAAAAATGATGGAAAATTAGCAAAATAAGGCCAAAAAAAATGGAGAAGGTTAAGGCCGATCCGTTGGGAATTCTATGCTTTGTTTACTATTTTGGTCCCTGATTTCATTATTAATAAGGACAATTTCGTCTATTCATTATCTTCTTGACTAATAAAAATTAGCCAAATAATTTTTGGCTATAAAATATTATGACATTTAAAATAGTAGCTATTTTTGGATATGTTCTAAATATATTAGTAGTGTATTATAATAGAATAGAGAAAAAGAATAAAGTGTGTCAGCGAAAAAATATAGTAAATAAAGAAAAAAATGAAATCTAAGATGCAAAAGAAAAAAATTAGAAATTTGTACCTTATGCCCCATGCAAGGTGGGGCCATGCGCCACAACCCACATTATGAGACTAAGTGTATGACCCCTTCTTATAAATTATGCAAGGTGTAAGGAGAGGTTGAGTACCATGCCTTGCGTCTACGTTTCTTTTTTGTCTCTGATTTCATTCTTTTCATTAATTTTTTCAATTTTTCAACTAATCTTTTTAGCTTTTAATCTTTGAAATGTCAGTGCTCAAACACCAGATCTATTTATTCTTAAGCTCAAATTTTTGAAGTATTATTTGAGTGAAGTTTAGAGGAAAATAATAGAAAAGAGGCAAAATAAATATGCTTCCAAAATAAAATGGTCTATAATTGAATTTTGTGACTATTCATATTTGTATTTTAATTTTGTGACTATAAAAATGTATAAATTTAAAATAAAGGTTATTTGTATACATTTCCCTTTTCCGTAAGATATGCAGCACATGCTCATCACACTTATGACAAGATCAATTAAAATCAATATTGTCTTGTAGCATATAGTATACGAGACAAATTTAGATGAGGCAATTCCAATAGCATCATTTGATATAATTTTAGTAAGTATTTGAGTGTCTTTTCATATGATTGGATCATTTCGAAATATATGCATGATGAAAATTTTGTTGAACGAGGGCTTGAATACCGTGAGCGTCCATTTCTTAATAGTAATATAGTCAAGGTCCTACATAAAAACAAAATGAATAGTACTTGTACTGTCAATGCAATCTATACCATAGAAAAAAAATATTTGAATTTGTTAAAGAGGAAGCACACAAACAAGCTAAACAATTCACCCAAGTAATATAATAATGCAGAATAAGTTATTAAAAAATAAAAGAGAGAAAGGGTAGAAGAAGAACACACAAAGAATTACGTGGTTCGGCAACTTGCCTACATCCACGGCGGATCAAGATCACACTCTTCTCTTATTATGAATCACAAGGCAACCACAAAGTATGCCTATTACAAGAAAGATCACAAAGAAAACTCTCTCTTACTCTCTAGGAATTTTCTCTCACAAAGAACCACTAAGAATAATCACTAAGATTATTGTTGATCACCAAGATCTCTCTAAGATCACAAAGATCTCGCTAACTTGATCACAAAGATTGTTAAGATGTATTTACAAGCCAATTGATAGTCTTTATATAGGCCTTGGGACGTCCTAGGTATTTTCTATACGTGTGGGAGTCGTATTTAGGAGTCCTAAAGCAAGTGGGAGAGGAAATTAGGAAGTTTCATAATTTTGGGATACTGTTCTCGCGTCCAGCGCTGAAATCTCGTCGCTCCAGCGCTGGCGTGCTTCTGCTGAGCGCTGCGGCGCTGAGTGTTCTGTTCTGGCGCCGCAGCGTCCACTCCTGGTCGCCGCGGCGCTGGTCGCATGGTGCGTCTTCTCATTTTTTGCCTCCTTTCTCGTCCGTCTTCGATCCGTGTGCACCCTACACACTTGGCTTGATCCCCAAATCATATTCCAATAATTTTTAATCAATATTCTCACAAATCCCCTCCTTGATTCAAAATCATTCACAAAGTAAACCGATCTCTCATTTCCGCATCTTCGATCACCCTCACAAAGTAGTGACTCCGGTTAAGTCCTTGCATAGGACGAACTTAACCGAGGGCAGTGGCTTAGTCAACATATCAACAGAGTTTTTAGATGACGCTATCTTTGTCAAACTAACTTCACCACTTTGGACAATCTCACGAATGTAATGGAGCCTCACATCAATGTGTTTCGACCTCTCATGGAACACTTGATGCTTGCTTAGGTGTATGGCACTCTGGCTGTCATAGTATACACCGGTGTTTACATCTTTATGAGCCAATATCTCCGCGCATATGCCTTTTAACCACACGGCCTCCTTTATAGCTTCACCAACAGCTATGTACTCTGCCTCTGTGGTAGAAAGTGCAACCACATGTTGTAGAACTGATCTCCAACACAAACTACACCTAAACACTGTGAATACGTAGCCCGTCAACGATTTTCTCTTGTCAAGATCACCTGTATAATCTGCGTCTACGTACCCTCTTACCATTTCATTGTTGTCCTCGTCCCTCTTATACACCAACCCGTGATTCGACGTTCCCTTGAGATATCTCGGAATCTACTTTACTGCAAGCCAGTAATCTTTACCCGGATTCGCCATGTATCTACTCACCACACTCACAGCCTGTGCTATGTCTGGTCTTGTACAAACCATTGCATACATGATGCTCCCCACAGCGCTTGCATACGGTACTTTGCTCATCTGCAGTTTCTCATCCTCGGATGTCAGCGACTGTGCTGCTGACAGTCTGAAATGCATGGCCAAAGGAGTAGAGATAGCCTTCGCGTTTGACATACCGAACTTCTCCAGAATTTTGACTATATATCGCTGTTGGAACAAGAAGATAACATCTCTTCTTTCCCTCACAATGTCCATACCCAAAATTCTCTTCGCTGCTCCCAAATCCTTCATTTCAAACTCGCCACTTAACTGCTTCTTGAGTTTTTGTATTTCTTCCATATTCTTGCATGCGATCAACATATCATCGAAGTATAAAAGCAAATACATCATCCCACAACTCATGTTCTTGAAGTATACACATCCATCATACTTACTCTTACTAAAGCCACAAGCCATCATAAACTCATCAAATCTCTTATACCACTGTCTAGGTGATTGCTTTAACCCGTATAATGACTTCTTTAGCAAACAAGCATGATCTTCTTTACTGGGCTCCTCGAACCCTTGCGGTTGTGCCATGTATATTGTTTCTTCAAGCTCTCCATGTAGAAAAGCTGTCTTTACATCCATCTTCTTTAGATGTAAATCAAAGTTTGCACACATAGCTAACAAAATCCTAATAGATGTGTGCTTGACAACTGGAGAGAATATCTCATGAAAATCGACTCACTTTCTCTGAGTAAAATCTTGTGCTACTAACCTAGCCTTAAATCTCGTAGGCTCAATCCTCGGTATCCCCTCCTTCACCTTATACACCCACTTGCACCCGACTAGCTTCTTTTGAGGTCTCTCCACCAACTTCCAGGTATTATTCTTCCTAAGAGAACAAATTTCTTCTTTCATGGCCTGCTACCATTCTTTCTTGTTTTCACTCTTCATAACCTCACCATATGTCCTAGGCTCATCATACTCAAGAGTGTAAGCAGAATTAAAAGCATGAGCAAATAAGTCTGTTTGTGCATACTTGACTGGTGAGTTAATCTTCAAGTTCCAACTCAGGAGTTCTAATTTTCTTTTGGGTGGACTTGGAGGAACACGCCGGTGTTCTTGGTTCATCTTCAAGGATTTCCTTGTTGAAGTGTTGATCTGTGGGCATATCAGATCCGTTTTCAGGCGCTACTTCAACTTCTATTGACTCGGGTGCTGAGTTTTCCTTGGTCACAGGTTCTTTTTTTTCATTTACTTGGGAGGTTTTCAACATCATCATCTCATCGAACGTCATATCATGGCTTATGATACTCCTTGGTGGTGTTAAGTCTTTACACCACGCCTTTTATCCTTTTACTCCTTCGGGATATCCTATGAATACCCCTTTGATAGCTCTAGGTTCCAACCTCCCCTCTTTAACATGTACAAAGGCAGGGCAACCAATATTCTAAGATGGTCATACTTTGGAGGATTGCCAGACCATTTCTCTTCTGGCGTCTTGAAGTCAATTGATGAGGAGAGACTTCTGCTTATCAAGTAAGCAGCAGTCACTACAGCTTCTCCCTAGAATGTCTTGGACATCTTCGCATTGGTAAGCATGCATCTAACCCTTTCAAGTAGGGTCCTGTTCATCCTCCCAGCTACCCCATTCTGCTGCGGTGTTGATCTTACTGTTCTGTGCCTTGCAATCCCATGCTTGGCACAAAACCCATCAAACTCTCTGTTGCAAAACTCGAGGCCGTTGTCAGTTTTCAACCTCTTTAATCTTTTGCCAGTTTGATTCTCAACAAGAGCCTTCCAAGTCTTGAACACATCAAATACTTGATCCTTGCTCTTCAACACATAGACCCACAGCTTCCTCGAATAGTCATCAATCAAGCTGAGAAAATATCTAGCACCACCATGAGTAGCTGTCTGAGCTGGTCCCCAAAGATCCGAATGTATGTAGTCAAGAGTCCCCTTAATCTTATGCTCGCCGGTACTGAACCTCACTTTATGTGCTTTCCCTAGCACACAATGCTCACAAAACTCCAAGGGCTGGAACTTATCCTCACCAAATGCCTTTTGACTATATAACTCCTTTAGGTTTCTCTCGCCTAAGTGTGCCAGTCTAAGATGTCATAACTTGGTTTGCATACTCTCATCATCTACAGAGAATAGTGCAGAACCACTCACGACTTCACCCTTAAGCACATAAACACCTTTGTGCTTTTCTCCTCTCATCACCACCATAGAATCTCTCAAAACTCTTAAAATCCCTCCGTCGATCCTGATGGAACACCCATTCTGGTCTAAAGTCCCTAGTGAGATCAAGTTTCTCTTCAAGTCAGGAACATACCTAACATCTGTCAACTCTCTCACTCGCCCATTATGCAGCCTAAGCTTAACACTACCAATTCCCATCATCTGACATGCAACGTCATTACCCATTAAGACCTTACCACCACTAATAGGCTGGAAATTTGTAAACCAAGACTTGTGCGGGCACATGTGAAAAGTACAACCAGAATCTAACACCCATTGTTCAGAGTTTATACCATCAGTAACGACGAGTGTCTCTGCGCTGTCATAGTTATCATCATAGGCAAGCGTAGCATCCGCTTTCTTCTTGTCCTGTGCTTTCTTCTCAGGACAGTCCTTTATGAAGTGCCCCTGTTTCTTACAGCAATAACACTTCTTAGGAGTCCTAGACTTTGACCTTGAGCCTTTTTTCTTCCCATCTCTATATGAGAGCCTTCCTCTTACAGATAAACTTTATGCATTGCCCTCAGCCTGCTTTCCTAATAACTTTGAGTTTAATGATGATTTCACATCACTCATCGTTAAACTCTCTCTGTCATAGAGTAGTGTATCAACAAAACTCTCATAGCTCTTGGGGAGTGAACTCAGCAAAATAATTGCTCTATCTTTATTTTCTATCTTGATGTTGATAGACTCAAAATCAAGGATGATCTTATTGAAGGCGTCTATATGATCTTTCATCTGCATCCCCTCTGACATGGACAGCTGATACAGCTTCTTCTTTATATGTAGTTTGTTGGCCAACGATTTTCTCATATAAAGAGAGTCAAGCTTCTTCCAAAGATCTATTGTTGTCGTCTCACCTGCTACTTCTCTTAGTACTTCATCGCTCAATGACAGAACGATTGTACTATGAGCTCTTTCTTGAATGTCCTTTCTTTCTGCTTCTGCTCTAGATGACTCTGGCGTCTTCTCTTCATTACTAGATGGAGCTGCAGTCTCCTCTAATGCCGAACCAAGTCTTTGGCTCACCAACAACGCCTTAACCTTCATCTTCCACAAATTGAAGTCATTCGTACCGTTGAATTTCTCTACCTCATACTTGAGTGTGGCCATGTTTGCTTAGAACTAGAGCTCTGATATCAATTTGTTGAAGCGGAAGCACATAAACAAGCTAAACAATTCACCCAAGTAATATAATAATGCAGAACAAGTTATTAAGAAATAAAAGAAAGAAATGGTAGAAGAAGAACACACAAAGAATTACGTGGTTCGGCAACTTGCCTACGTCCACGGCGGATCAAGATCACACTCTTCTCTTATTATGAATCACAAGGCAACCACAAAGTATGCTTATTATAAGAAAGACCACAAAGAAAACTCTCTCTTACTCTCTAGGGATTTTCTCTCACAAAGAACCACTAAGAATAATCACTAAGATTATTGTTGATCACCAAGATCTCTCTAAGATCACAAAGATCTCACTAACTTGATCACAAAGATTGTCAAGATGTGTTTACAAGCCAATTGATAGTCTTTATATAGGCCTTGGGACGTCCTAGGTATTCTCTATACATGTGGAAGTCGTATTAGGGAGTCTTAAAGCAAGTGGGAGACGAAATTAGGAAGTTTCCTAATTTCGGGATACTGTTCCCGCGTCCAGCGCTGCAGCGCTGGGATATCGTCGCTCCAGCGCTGGCGTGCTTCTGCTGAGTGCTGCGGCGCTGGCTTTCTGGCGCTATGGCGCTGAGTGTTCTGTTCTGGCACCGCGACGCCCACTCCTGATCGCCACAGCACTAATCACATGGTGCGCCTTCTCATTTTTCACTTCCTTTCGCATCCGTCTTCGATTCGTATACACCCTACATACTTAACTTGATTAAAATTTATATTCTAATAATTTTTAATTAATATTCTCACAATCCACTTACCATTTCTACCGTCCCAAGCAAAATGGATGGGACTTGACGACTGTAAGGGCTTTCTGCTCAACATGGGACGCCAACAAGCCGTTAGAGTGGCGCCGCAAGTACGGCTGGACTGCTTTTTGTGGACCGGTCGGGCCAGAAGGACAAGCTGCTTGTGGCAAGTGCTTAAGGGTAAGAAAAATACAATTAAGTATTAACCAACTTTTAATTCTTACGGCAAACGTGGACTTAATAATTCATTTATTAATAAGTTAAATAATGTATGTCGTGTTTAATTAATTGCAGGTGACAAACACAGGCACAGGAACACAAGAAACTGTGAGAATAGTTGATCAGTGCAGCAATGGAGGCTTCGATTTGGACGAAGGCGTATTCAGAAGATTGGACACTAACGGAAAAGGCTATGCTCAAGGCCACCTTATTGTCAACTACGAGTTTGTAAATTGTGGTGACTGAAGCACCATCTATGCATGTTGATGTGCTAGGGTTTCTACCCTATAAATAAAGCTTCTTCTTAATAAAGAAGTACTAATAAGAATAAGTGCTTTTGGGCACTGCCAACTTTTTAAGCTCTGGCTTAAAAAGTGCTGTTTAAATAACTACTTTTATTTACCTATACCAATGATACGATCACTCTCTCTGCTTCTTTTTCTTTTTTAATTACATTACAAATTTCAATAAATAATTTTCTATCAATACAATAACTCCCTCCTATAACTGGAGGAATAAAAAAATTTTAATTCTTCGTCAAGGTTCAAATTTTTAACTTAGATCAAAGATGCACAAGTTATACCACTAAAACAAACATTTGAGTGTAATAAACACTCTTTCTTATGTGTGTGATAAACCAATTAAACCATCGAGCGAGTCAAGAAAAATCCAACTTAAATCCCCATTTTTCTTCAGATTCTCCAATATTTCATTCAATTGAAATTTTGCTAATTTAAGGTTAATTCATAGGTAGAAAGCTGTTTAAGTGAAAACGTATCCTAATTCCTAAGAATATATTAATTTGGTAGCTTTGTGGAAGCTTTAATTACATGGTTATGGAAGGAAAAGGTCTGCATATAAACTTGGGGGTCACGGCGTTTTCTCCATTTAGTGCATGTCATGTATTTCTTATCTGTTGGGTAAGGAGATTGGATTCTCACTTCTTGTATAAAAGCAAAGACGGTGGTGGTCACTTGTCAGGTCTTAATCACAAAGTTGAAAATTCAAAATTCATTACTTCTAGATTTGTTATTTTTCTATGAAATCTTCCAAACTTTACCTGCCATATTATTATTAGGCACAGTCAAAGACTCAGCTCAATATTTCATAGAAAAATTTCATAAATAGCACTTAATTTTTATAATTATTCTTCTTAATTAAATGTTAATTTATCATTTTTTATTAGTCAAACATCTCAAAATAAGACTTTTATACCTTTAAATCAAAAACTCAAACTCTCTCTTGTGTCTCTCCATCAAACTAAGATTGAATATTGAAAAATTTTGTTAGATAAAAAATTTTAAAATTATCATTGCGTAAATTAGAATTGTACAACATATTTGCCACTTCAAATTATAAAAATGGCTGATTCTTGGTAAATTAAATTTGTGAGAAATCTTGATATTGGTTAGAAATGAGTTAGAATTTGTATTTGAAGTTAGAAATAAATGTTATTGATGAATTAAACATGAAAATTGACTTAGAATAGTATAAAAAATATTGAAATCTAATCAAAAATAATATTTTTAGTGCGTTTGATTGAAACTAGACGCGGCTAGCTACTGTCTGGTCTTGGCAATCTTGGGGCCATATGGGACCTGAGATGGTGTTGCACCACGCGGCACCTTTATAAGCTACCAAGTGGCGTAACAATAAATTTTTTATTTTTTTTTAAAAAAATATTTTAATTATATTTTTTAATTTAAGTAAATAAATTAATCAATTTATTAATTCTATTAATTGATTAATAAGTTAATTAATATTGTATGTTTATTCTTTTAGATTTTGAAAGAATTGTTTGTTAACTAATTAATTAAATACAATTTATATATTTGTTACATTTATTTATTTAATGAGTACCTTTTGTAGTTAATTATATATTAAATAAATTTAATTTGATTAATTATTAATATATTAGTGTTTCTCATTTGATTAATATTGTAGAGTTGAATTAATATTATTTGTAAAAAAATTTATTTTTTAAAAATAATATTATGTGTTAATTAATATTATTGGGTGTCGATTATTCTAAGGTGTATGCATATACTGTATGTAATTATATAAATATACATATCTCATACATATACGTATATAGTGAAAGTCTAAAAATTAAACAATGAATACATATTTATACAATTAATCAAATTAATTGCAGAATTGAGAATTTTATCCTTGAAGCCTTTAGATTAATTTGTTTGGAGTCCAAATAAAATGAACTTGTTGACAATTATAATAATCAACTAGGGTGAGTTTGATTAGCTAGAATAGTAGTATAATTCAGGACTGATTTAACTCTTTAAATCAAGTAGATTAACTTTTAATCTAATAAAAAATATAATTTGTTTTAACTTAGATTAACACTTGAACCATAAAAGCAAATTACTGAAGTTATAATAATTAATAGCCCTTTATATTTGCTTTGTTGTTATAACACTTAAAACACAAAATAAAAAATTTCAATTTCTTCAATTGAAAAGGCCGCCTACTTAAAATGTTTAAACTTAAAAACTATTGAATTTGTAATTTCATTTCACTACATAAATTTTAACCTAATTTGAATTTTATTTGTATTTAATTTAGCTTTAACCTAACCCTAGAGTTAATTATTAATCCTAGTTAGGTTAAATTTTATTTAATAATAATAAAAATAAAATATCTAGATATTTATTTATATTAACCATAGTTAACAATCAAATATGGTTAAATTAAGCACAAAATATATTTTAATCTAACCCTTGGTTAATAATGAACCACGGTTAAGTTAGATTTTTATTTAATAATTATTTAAATAAATATCTTGATTATTTAATAATTAAATAATAAATAAAGTAAAATTACCATTATACCTTTACTAGGTTACCAAGTTAACCCAAAATAGGTCCTATCATAACCATATAATTTAGTTAACTTAACCATATAAATTTGCTGAATTTTACTGGATTAAACTATTCACTCTAGTAATTGCCCCTGTACATAATGAGTACACTTTATATTGCAAAACTCTCTAGGTTCACGTTCTATTCGTCAAATGAAACTATTCTATAAGTTCATGAACAATGCCCCACGCATATGTCACGAATATTACAAATCAGCACATTAGATCATACAAGTTGAGGTTAGAACGTATATATATAATCCTTCTATCATTATACTCTGGATGTGTCGGGATATAGATCAACACCGTCAAATTCTCATTTGCTCATCTAAGAACTTATCTCCAGATTCGTATCTCGATAAACAATATACGCAAACACTTTTGCGATATTATTTAACCCTAAAGAAAATTACTTTCCTGAGTTTATGTTTGTGGTCATAAGATTTTATGAAATACAATCTTGGAGCATCGGATATACAACTTACCTATGTAAGCTGACAGATCCCTTATTTGCACGCATTAGACTTCATGATCGTCAGACTATACCCAGCGATATGTAGCAGTCAGACCATGAAAGGTCTCTGATATACGTAGAACCAAAGTATGGTGGATCACTCACAAGTCCACCATGGTGCTCAAGTCAAAGGACTATGAATATTACTTAACTCGAGAGGACCTTTCTTTGACGATTTCATAGGACATCTATTGGGGTTCTTGTGAGTCTGTTCAGTATTCAGTCCTGACTAGATACTCGCATGCCAAAATAAGTTGTAAACTCATGGTCAGTTAGGAACAACCATTTGTACCATACAGATATAGACATACACTGGTCTATATAAAAATGATTCACCAATAGACCTACATCGGTGAAAATAGATCATGAAGTAATGTTTGAGAACATACTTATATAATAATATTTTCTAACACCTATTGCAACTCTTTGCAACTATATCATTACTAGTATGCTCTCAGGTCTTTGTCCAATTTCAGACAAAACTTCTAACTCTTAGAATTTTGCTGACTCTTATAACTCGCTAACTCTTAACAATACTGACTCTTAACACTTATAACTTTTAGCATTGGTAACTCTTAGCCCTGGTCTAAACTCCTTTAGACCAAATTTGAATTCCTTCAGATTATACAATGTCTATAGTGCTACAAGTATTATACCATATATGTTTAATATTAACGATTTTATTCGAAATATTTATTGTATAAATATTTACAATTAATATTCATACAATATTAGAATAGCACGTAAGCACCAGCTCCAATAAATATGTATGTTTGTTATTTGTTAACAATGATACTTTTTTATATTTTTATTAATTCTTATAAGGAAAATAACATATCGAAAGAATATAAACTTCCAAAGTATATATATTTTTTGTGTATAATGACCGCTTATTCAAAGATATAGGGTCTGAATATTATAAAAAAAAAACTAACGACGAATTAAAAAGAATTATTTAAGCAAACGTGTATGGGGTTTTTTTTAGATATGACGAATTTGACGTTTTTCGGTATTTTGGTGCACAAGTTATTATTGCATGAGGTACATACCTTAAATTTATACGAGGAGATGTGATTTTATATTGGCAAGAAGTGCATCCAATTTAGTCGGAAGGAGTTTGCATTAATCACCAGGCTAGAGATGCAAGATTACCTATCTACCCAACAGCTGAAGAGAAAATTGGGCACTCGATTGTGGGATACATACTTTTTTGACGTAAAAAAAATTGACATACACATTTCTTGGTAATTGGTGCGAATGTCTAAAATTAACGGCAATAAACGATGAAAATGTAGTAAAGTTAAGTTTATTCTATTTTGTGCATTGTGTTTTGATCCTACGCGACGAACGTTATAGGATTCAAAATTTTCTGCTATGTTTATTTGATAACCTTGATAAGTTTAATAAATATTCATATGACAACATTGCATGGACCGTAGTTTATGAGCAACAAAAAATTACACCTGACTTAATCCATTTTTATGTAGTTAGGTTAAAAGAGGGAGTGCCACAACAAAAAGTGAATAATGGAAATTGTAGGGTTTATATTTGTATGTTTATAAAGTTTTTGATGTTATGTCGTCCCCATAGAGTTTGGCCCCAAGCATAGGCTATTTTTTAGAACAAAAATGACGATCGATTTATGGACCAATGCCAAGAAAAAGTAAATGAAATCAATTATTAGCATTCCTTTTATGTATTTTATACATTTTTATTCTTTTCCTAAATGAAAATATATATATAATTAAGGATAATAGTAAAAACAAAATAAACTAGTCAATTAAGGATAATAGTTACAAAGTACAAATACAAATACAAACTAGTCAAATAAGGACAATAGTAATAAAGTACAAATACAAGAAATATAAGATAAAAGACATATCAACTGTTATATAATGCAATCAGATTTCGACATGTTTGTTGGTTATATTCATGCTGCTTACAGCAGTTACACACATTCTTCGTTGATGTCTCACCTTGCGATAGATTTTGATTCTTCTGACGTCTACCTGATTGACGACGTGATGTAGGAGGCTGAATGTCAGCAGAGTTTCAATCGTGTATTAGGGCGAACAAAGAGTCTGAGACTATAATCTGATCTGCCTGCATACTACAAATGCATGGGCACAAGGTAGTTGTCAAAGATCAAACTTTTGGTAACTGCATGACTTCACCGAGATATCCACTATTCTATTTCTATCTTCGTCTTTAATAGCAAAGCGAGATTGATCTATTGCATGCACTGTCATATGAGTGGATTTATCATTGTACCTGCAAATCTTACAATGGGCCCATGTTGTCAAAAAGTTTAACATAATTTCAATAGCCTCACGTATTTTGACAAACTATCTTTGTATTAACTCATGAATCCAAGCAATGTTAATGGCCATAATGTCATATTTTTTGAATGATCTTATTGATCGAGTCCATTTTGAAAAAATCAACCTCCTCCTCTAAGTATATTATTGCCTCTGGTTTTATTTCTCACATCTTCTTAATTTCTATTTGAAAGTTGACTAGGTGATAAGCCTTAGCAGCAACAATATAGGAAGCCAAATATACCCTTCATTTCTTCGTCTTCGACGGTATCTTGAGACCAAATTACCCTTTAAGTGACGGATACATATCCCATGATATGTATTATGAAATACCTCTCTAATGGCCTTCTCGATACTAGCATACCGATCAAATACAACTACAAGTTTCTCAAGATCATCAATGACTCTTTAGATTTTCACAATAAATTACATCTGGGAAGCATTATTTTCTAAGTCAATAATACCCTATACCAGTGAAAATTTTTGGTTGTTTTCATCCTTACAACTAGCCACAAATATAGTTTTTAGGTATGCACTTTTTAAAAATGTACTGTCAACTATAATAACCAACTGAATGGATGACTAAAACCCTCTAATGCAAGGTCCAAGCGCCATAAAAAATATTTAAAGTGCTTGCAATTATCAATTTTTAAATGCATGATTGTATCCGGGTTCTGTTATTCTAACACATAACAGTATGTAGAAAGTAATTTATATGAAGCCTTTAGAGTACCGCGTATCAACCTCAATGCATACTCCTTAGATTGCAAAGTAGATGGGTAAGTGCCAATAATCCTAGACTTTGCTTGTTGATGACCATCGCGTAACCGATCTAATTGGTATATATGATTTAAATCAATTCTGCTACAATAAAATACTTTCTTGCATCCATCGACACCGTATGTAATCACCATCGACATCTATCATTATCACATTTTGCCTTAAAATGATCTTTTATCAACCTTGAGACTCTGAAGCTCCAATTACCCTTAAATGCTAGCTCACTAATAGTCTGGTAAAATTCATCTTTGCTATCAAGCAACTTTTTCATAAACATATCTCCAATTCCACTAATCAAAATCTTATCAGATATGTCCATATCCGATAGAGGTATTCGAGGCATAAATGAGAAGGAGTTTTCAGCTTCACAAAAATTTCATCTTCTATCTTCAACATTTAGGGAGCTTGTTAAAATATAACAACGTCCGCCTTCTGATAAATCATCAAAATTGACAAATTCTTCCACATGGCAATCCGCTTCTACATTACCAACATTTTGCTCACCATTACGATCCTCTTCTACATTATCAATGTTTCTAACATTACAGTCTACTTTCACATTCCCAACATTTCTAACATCATCATTATCGTAGTATGTATAGGTTGGGTCTTCATTGAACGATATAGGAGAAACATTATGATAGTCATCCGTTGTGTTCGAGGGAACCACTGTTGAAATTGATGGGATTGTGTGGTTCACTTGGTTGCTATTGCTGGCTGACATAAAATTAGTATGATTTGTTTTTAAATTTTTAGGTTAAATTTAAACTTTAGGATATTTATTTTATAAAGTAATTATTAAATTTATATATATTAAATTTTAGAAATTAATTTAAGACATTTCTTAAAAAAGAAAAAACAAATTTCAAATCCGTATCGAATTTTTAAATTCTGAAAAAAAAAACTTGGATCTATTTTTTTTAAAAAAAAATCAAATTTTAGTCAAGTTGATTTTATGAATTTTTCTAGATCCAAATCAAATTGTCATCCTGTGGAACTTACGCTAATTAATGGAGTAAATTAAGGATGGAATGGAATATAGAAAAATTTTATAATAGACCTTAAATTTTATAATTATTCTTTTTTAACTACATTTTTAATCAATATACTTTAGTAGCCAAATGAGTTATAAATTAACTTATTTGCCCCCATTTGTGTAATATAGTATTTAAGGAATCCTTTGAAGGAAAATTTAACACATACAAACTTTATTTGTGTTGATTCGTGTTGAAAAACATATTTCAATATCCATAAATCAAGATAAATTGATTTGAAGGTGTAAAATATCATCCGGTGAAATATTTATTTTTTGTTATATATTGTCACATATATTCAAATGTTAAATTTGACAGAAATTGTGGTTGTTTTGAAATTAAATACATATGAAAATTGTATTATAGTGTATAATAATGAAGTTTAGAAGAAAAATAAGATTGAATGGGTAAAAAATTTGAAAATCTTGATAATTTACAGTTGCATCCCAGGTACAATCCCCGTAATGCAATCGAGATGGCCTTAAAGGCCATCTTGGCCATCGCATTTCGGGTACAGTCCCCGTGATGCAATCGAGATGGCCGTGACAGTATCTAAGCCACACATCTCAGGCCTGAGATGCAATGGTTGGGATGCAGTATCTAAGTCACTTACGTATCTCGTGTCTCGAGCATTGCAATTTTGTGGGATTTTTCTGATTTATGAATTCTGAATTTTTTTGGGTGATTTTTTAATATATTTTTTCAGGTCTCATGCAGTATGATGCAATTGTTATTTGTTTTGAAGGAAAGTGGAGAAATTCTAATAATGAGAAAAAGAGTTATGTTGACTATAATAACTTTGAAATTTTAGTTTCAAAAGATATTAAATTTAAATATCTTTTGAATACAGTGTGTTGTCATGCCTTGAGAGTTAACAATGTGAAGTATAAAGCGACTTTAAAAATCAAAATTGATGCAATGAGATATAACTTAAAACTTATTAAGATTAGAAATGATAGTGATGTTCAATTCTTTTTTAACTCTAACAGAAGATTGTATTGTTCTTTATATGTAACAGTAGATCTTAGAGCTCTAGTTTATGAAGAGGATATACAGCCCTTTAGTCAAAATCCAGATCCAGCCTAAGTTTAAACCCAAGTTTGGCACAGTCTGAAAAAATCTTAGTAAAATTTGAGTTTCGAGTTTATAGAAAAATTCAGATCTAAATTCAGGTTGAACAAAATTCGAATTCAAACCACCTCGTACACTCGTTGTATATTTACCATTTCATTCCTCATCAGATTTGCTTTTCATTTTCTACCTCTAATTGAATTGGGTATTATTGAAAGACTATAAACCATATATTTAAGCACTCTAATACCTATTCATTTTTATGATTATGCCCTCACAACCTGTTAAACATATTTCGACAATAATTACAAAGAAAAATAAGTGTTTTTCTTTAAAAAAAATATATTGAAGGGAATTTTAAATTTTAAGTAATCCTCTAAAGCTTGATATATACAAAATTATGTGAAGGCAATATTCTAACATTTACAATTTGCTTGGATGTTAATGAAATTCATTTCATCCATTGTTTGATCAATTAAGTTGAATGGTCATAAATTGGTAAAATTAATCCAGAAAGGCAAGAATAAATTAGAGCAAATTTGTAACTCTCATAATTCTACTTAAATTTAGAGCATATAATTAAAATATTTTGTAAATACTCATTTTAATTTGGTGGTTATTGTTTATGAAACACGAACCTACCTATATTTACAAATAGTGATTTCATTGTGGTATAATTTTTTAATTTAAAGGCATAGCATATTATCTTAAACAGAATCTTAATTGCTTTCATAATACTGAAAAAATCTATCAAATATTTGCGTTAGGTATGATATCGTATAGTCATATGCATGCATGCGTGTGTAATATACTACTTTGAATAAAGAATGGCTTTGTAACTTTATTTTCTCTAACTAAAACGGTACTTAACAATTATTCATTCAATTCTAAACTTATAGTTTCAAGTTCCAATATACATTTAAGTAGTATAATTGATAAGAACCCACAAATTCATTTAATAGTCTTTCATGATTACTATCAAAAGCTTATGCAAATTCTTTCTTTATGAAAATGCTCATTTTAAAGCATTTTACTAATTTCGCCATATACCTTTTGTGTTTAAGAGCAATACGCTGAGCATTAGTTAACCAAATTAGTTAGAGAAGCGGTTGACGTGGACCAGGCTAAAACAGAATTAATTAGAAATATTTATGAGTTTTCTGCCAAATTTTCTTATATCTTTCGTATTAGTAGACAATTCTAGAAGAAACTCAATTGTACAATAAAAAGGCTGTATAGCTCACAATTTGATCATTCACACCGTATTCATTCAACCATATTTCTCTGTTTTTACTTAATACACTCTTGTTACTTTCTCAACCTAAAATAAAAGATTAGTTTTTTTGTGTTATGTTCTCCTTTTTCTTTTATGTATGCACAGAAACCGTTGAAATCGAAAAGTGTTTTAATTTCTTATCAAAAATGATTCTATCCTAACATAGAGATGCCTCCCTTACTTTCATTTTTATCATGCAATCATGCGGAATACCCACATAGATTGATTTTTAGATCCATAATTTTTTTTTGCTATAATACTTTTATTATTAAAATAACAATCTTCAACCAATTATGATGTTGATTACACTCAAATTCTGTTAAAAAAGAATATCTTTAATCCCACCTAACTCATTTAAATACAAATTAGATAGTATTCAACAAAACTAACTACGAAATAGGAAATATAACGTCTTGCAAAAATGAGTTGCTTTTCTATTTGTTATATTGGTTACCTCCAATATCTCATAAACTGTTTATAAATCTACCTTTGTGCCAAAATATTACTCTTATAGAACCTAATCACATGCATTATGAATCGTTTGACATGCACTATACATCATTGGTCATTCTTTTTCAACGATTTAGCAGGATGTCACATAAATGTCATTTTAATAGACGCCGATAAAAGTTGAATAATATCAAAGGCCAAACCCAAACAACGACTTTAAAAATGAGATTATTTTAAGCCCAACGAGGTCACAAGTCACAAATCACAATCCCAAACTTTGAAATTTTGAAGAATTACATGTATTATATTTCATCAGTAGTGTTCCATGAAGGGTTGCAGAAATTAGAAGAAAAAAAAAATCATGCTACTAAATCAATCAGATCAAAGTTTGCAATCATCAAAAGTGTATGCGCCTAAGTGTGTAATTAAACCCAACTAATCTATGCTAATTAATACCAAGTAATCCACTTTAGAAGTTTATCCAAACACTTAATAGTATACCAGTAAGAGAATTCTTTAGATAAGAATAGCTAACATTTTATGACCAGAAAGTCACCATGATGATACAAGTTGCCTAATTGGACCAGAAAAGTTTCTACTACCCAATACCCATGCTCCCATCTTTCTTTTTCAAGAACAGTAAAAGTAAAACAACTCTTGTCAAGCTTTTCTCCTAGACCAGACCCAAAATTCCCAACACTTCAAGAAATCTAGAATTAAAGATAAAGATAAAGATCAGCAAAGGCTACAAGTCAATGTGAGAACTTGTCATTTGATCACGCTCTTCATTTTAAGATATTGGCATTAGTAAAACAAAACACCATCCCTGCCCCTCCCCTTCCTATAAATTCATGCACCATTCAACAACCCAATGCAACCAAAAGAAAAATAAAAAAAAAACCTACTCAGACTAAAAATGGGTAAATCTAGCCTATGCATGCTGTTCTTACTTTGCTCAGTGTTGGCTATTGCCTCCGCACAAAGTGCTTCCAACGTGCGATCAACTTACCACTTCTACAATCCTGAGCAAAATGGGTGGAACTTGAATGCTGTGAGTGCTTTTTGCTCAACATGGGATGCAAACAAGCCCTTGGCTTGGCGCCGCAAGTACGGATGGACTGCCTTCTGTGGCCCCGTCGGGCCTCGTGGACAAGCAGCTTGTGGCAAGTGCTTAAGGGTAAGAAAGTGCATGTAGGTCATTAAAAAAATATATTTCATATAACCATGTTCGGAATTGATTTTTCAGTAATTTCTTGATCCGGTTATGAATTCACACGACTTTAAAATTCAATCTGTATATTTTACTACGTGATGAATCCTACAAAGATTTGTTTTTCATGTTAATATTTGTAAAATTAGTGGATCAAATGGGGTGTGTGCAGCAGTCAGATCCATTATATACGTCTTGTGTATTAATGAAGTTGCAAACATATTCATAAGAATGTTGTGAGAATTGTCTGACACGATGGAGGGAATTATGTTTTAATGGGGGTTGGGTTAAATGGATGTGATGCAGGTGACAAATAGAGGGACGAGAGCACAAGCCACAGTGAGGATTGTGGATCAGTGCAGCAATGGAGGCCTGGATTTGGACGTTGCTGTGTTCCGGCAGATCGATACCGATGGAAGAGGCAACGCTCAAGGTCACCTTATGGTCGATTACCAGTTCGTTAACTGCGGAGATTGATGCTACCTTCATTATGAATAAAACCAAACCAAGTAACCAACGTATAATTAATAATTGTGGGTTGGAACTGCTAGCTTCTAGAATAACAGTGTTGATCTCTTATCAAATCAACCTTTTCCAATGAAAGAATAAGAGTCTGTAACAAAATTTGCTCATGTTGTGACTGATACATGAATAAGTGAAATGAAATTTATCTACCCTTTTAATTATATTTCAGTTCATTACCAACTTTTGCTGTAACAATTAAGATTTAGAACTTCTGAAAAAGTGCAAGTTGGTCCTGCAAATTTCCGATCTAATCTCAATAGATTTGGAGTTCTTTTCCAATTAAGAGTGCATTAATTCAATAATTAAGTGACGGTAGCCCTTTTCATTCAAAGGGACAAACCAGACTCTTCATCTTCTTCAAGATCAATAGTGTAAATGAAGTACAGAGCCCAAATCAACGCGAAAACACCAAGAAGAATCCACCCAAGAAGGTTGTTGCTCAGACCAAAAGGAAGCCCTGTTCCTTCTGTGCTCATTCTCTCATCCACCAACGCCATGGCTGGGCCTGCGCTGGTGCTCACGGCTGCTGCCGCCGCCATCAATGATGCAACCATGTTTGTCTTTGAGCTTATCATGTTGCTGCTGGCAGAAGCTGCTGGTGTCTTCTCCTCGAGGGTGCACATCACACGGCCCCTTGTTGCCATCGCCGGCAGCCCTACAATTACAAACTCATAACAATGATAATCATGCATGTATTCCCAAGCACTTTCTATAATTAACAAATGATTTTTTTTTTTATAATTAACAAATGATTGATGATTAAGCAAGAAATTTTGTAAAGGGTTTTATCAAATGCTTCAATCATTTGCTTTTACTCTTTTTAAAAGAGTGTTAAAACCAATTTGAAAAATAGCACATTGAATACATTCCAGTGATGTGAATGTTACCATAAACTGGTGATGGCTGAGTTAAGCCCACAGACCCAAAGCCAGCCCTTGGAAGCAATGCTGCAAAGTTGGTTGTTGAAATTGAGGCCATTCTCTTTTTGCAGGTTAATGGATCAAAGAAGTAGCAGAAGCAGAATTGATACACTACAAAAGGAAGAAATAGAAATATTATATTCTGTATGTGACAGAGGCAGAATCTGGAGAAATAATATGAAGAAACAGCACAATTAAAAAATAATATGCTAAGTGCACCACACAAAGTGGATGGATAAATTGCAACCAAACACTTCATATCCTTAATATCTAGATGACCACTCATTTCCCTCCACGTGTTTTCTCCTTATTTTGGGTATTAACACTATTACCCCTAAGGTTGAAACAAATTATATTTTGATGACTGCTTTAGTTTTAATTACAATATCACTCTCTCTACTTAATTGAAGAAATAAAAATATTCTCTCTACTTAATTGAAAAAATAAAAATATTCTCAAAATATTATTTTTTTTTACGTATAAATAACTAAAATATCCTTTAAAAGTGAGGGGCCTTTTTGTTTTTTCAATGAAGTAGAATGGTGAGAGTGTAATTAAAATAAAAACTGTCATCAAAGTATAATTTATACTAACCTCAGGGCGTGACAGTGTTAATATCCCCCTTATTTTGCCTATGTCCTCTCCTCTCTTTGTTGAATTCTTCTGACAAGCCACCATTTATATCCTTTTATTTGGTATGTAATATTGCTTTATATTCCTTTTTCAATATCTTGGGTATTATATCAATGTTTGTTGTGAAATTTTGCTAAGATTATAAATTGAATATAAAAATTTTTGCTTAGTAGTTAATCCTTAATATATGCTATCTAAAAGTTATATATTGTGTCATTTATTTGTTGTTTTTTTATTAATGTGTAATTAAACATCATTAAAAAATTAAATTAAAAAATTATACACCGATTATCATACTAATGAGAATGCAAAATTTTATATCTTAACTTTGTATTTATATCATAACTCAAAATTTAGATATCCCTAAATGCAAAACAACATTTATGCTATAACAAAATTATTATGAGCAAAATTTTAGTAGATACTTAATCGTAATGTTTTTTTTTTAAGAATATTTGATCGAAAGGTTAGTGTTAATTTAAAAAAAATTAAAATCAATGCAAATACAATAAATATTTATATATATCTAGAACTAGAATAGCATTAGTTTCTTCTTTTAAAAAAAAAATTAGAAGGAGAGAATATAAATATAAAAAGGTATTTGTGTTAATAGTTCTTAATTGAAAGGTCTACTCAAGCTGAGGGGTCAAATTTAAATCCCCTCTCGTAATAGTAAAAAAAATACATAATAATAAAGATGTTGAGACGGTTGGTGGATGGGTTATTTCTCATCAGCCCAAAGGCCCACTTATAAACATAATGATGGATTGGAGGTGATGGGTAGCCTCAGTCCCACTTGGCCATGATCCCTTACCAACCCACACTAATTGCAATTATGAGACACCCTCCAACCCATCACTCAAATTACTCGACACTTTTCTCAATCATATTACAATGTGATCATATAATATATATATATATATTTCTTTTTGGGATTAAGTTTATAAATGTTCTTTGGGAAGTTGGCTCAATATCTAGCCTAAATCCTACCTAAATTAGTCAAGAATGAGAGTACGCTTAATCGAATTTAAAAATAAAATTTTAGAGATATAAGCTCAAATTTAACTCGAGTTTATTGGAGGGTTTAATGTCAAGGCTCATTTACTTGTACTAAGAGGTCTCTTCAATATCTATATTTAAAACCTAAAGAGGTTACTACAATCTCTTGAGCAAGGAATTTGAGAGAGCATTAATTTCAAATAACACAAGAGACCCTTTTGTCAACCACCACTAAATAAAAGAAAGCCTCAAAAAATTTGAGATTAAAGTCAATTACCACTTAATAAGAAAGACCTCATAACCCCAAGTTTAAGATCTCCACTCTGACAAATGAAGCTCTAGATACTCGAGATTTGGATTAGTCCCCCATTATCTCAGATGCGCCACCAATCATGACGAATATGAAGATCAAAATTTTTATTTAAAATTTTCGGTATAACATAATAAGGACTGACTATATAAAAAAAATAGTATTACTACAATCAAAGGTAATAAAAAAAAATTCTACACTTACACTTTTTTATCTTACTATTTCTCTTTATTTGTATTTCATACCTATTGATTAGAGTATCGAAAATTTTTTATCAAAAAAATATCAATGAGACTTAACTTTATCTTGTCATTTGTTACAAGAGTATCAAAACAAAGTATATTATATATCGACACAGCCCAATAGCTGAGGTCTAATTTTATTTTCTCTAAAAATAAATTCAAATTTCATAGGTGAAGAAACTAATTTTTCAACTCAACAAATAAAAAATATGTATTGAAGATTTTGAACATTCTTGTGATATTTATTTAAGAAAAAAGAAAATAAAAGGTCATGATTAAAATACCTTGTGTACTTGTAAACCCTTTGTGAAATAACATTTGTTTTTTTATTTTTAGGTACTAATCGATTTAATTAAGATATTTTTTTTGATCTAAAATGTGATTTGGGCTAAATTATTCTAAAAGTTCAAGAGATTTGAATGTCTAAATTTGAATGATATACGGGGTCAAATTATTTTTTAAATAAAAAACATCTTAAAATTATTTTTTTACTTTTACATTTGCACACTTATAAATATTTAAAGTTAAATAAATAATGATTTTTGAATAATATAAATAACATAATACTTACTCATACACATTCATAAAAAGTGTTAGTGGAAAATTTATGATGTTACTATTGGGAAAAACAAATTCTAACATAGCCTTTTATAGATCTAAATTAGATTAAATAAAAAAAAAAAGACCAACATCAATAAATGGTACAAATGATTGAAAAATTTTAAACCTTAATTAGTCAAGTTGAACTAGAAAAAATTAAGTTCTAATATAGTCCTTTATAGATCTTAATTAGAATAAAATAAAAACATAAGAAAAAAAGGTTCAACATCAATAAATGGTATAAGTGATTGATTTTTTTTTATTATAATTTATCAAGTTCAAAAAGGAAAAGTCTACTAGAGAATACATATATCTTTTGTGAGATGTTAATATAGAGTAACACTACACTTTTTTAAATAATATTTTAAATTAATATGTCAAATAATTATTAGATGGTAAAATAGTATAAATTTGACCCATTATTTAAGATGAAAAAATTTGAAATACCATTTGAAAAGTTATAAAGATAAAAAAAATTTAGATTCGAATTTGAATTTCATTTAACACGAATCTAGATCTTTTTTTGGATCCAAAACCTAAGCTCGAATTTTTTTGAGCGAGGCTAGATTAGGGTTGAACCCCTTTTATTTTCAATTTTTTTTATTATTTTAATAAAATTTAAAGTTTTGAAATATTTATTTTATAAAATAATTATTAAATTGTGAAACTTGCATTATATAATTTGTATTCATAATTTAATATATTTTTTATCTTTATTTTATTTTATTTTTAAATAAGTTAAATTTAAATTTTTAGGATATTTATTTTATAAAATAATTATTAGATTCATATATATCAAAGATTAAAAATTAATGTAGAATTAAAAATAAATAAATTTGGGACTAATTTTCGGTAATTTAAATCTAAATTTTAAAAAAAAAAATGGATCTGAATCAAAATAAAAATTCAAATTCTTTTATTCAGATTCTAAATCTGAGCTGAGCCAGCTCTTAAAATTTTCCAAATTCAAGTTTGAATGCAGACCAAATTGTCAACACAAAAGCCTAGCATTATTCTTTAATAAATAGAGGACTATTTTGAGAAGATAAATTAACGAAGTTATTTTGACGTTTTGCAGTAAGCTTAAAGAGTTTTTTATTAACCGTATTAAAAAATTGATTTTTTTTGTATTATGATTAAAAATGACAAATATTCTTATAAAATTAGAAAAAATAAAATATCTAAAAGAAGTCCAAATAAGTCAAATTAAACCACATTAAGCATTATGTCAAAAAAAAAAAAGAAAGCGAACAAACAAAACTCTAATAATATTAAGTTCAAAAAAAGAAAAAACTCTAATAATATTTATTAAAAAGAAAACACAAATTAAAAGCCTCTTGATGTTGTGTTTGGACCTTGGAGTCTCTCTCTCTCTCTCTCTCAAAGTTCACATTCACTTTGTTGTCCGAAAAATCCGAAGCTACCCCACGTAGTATCCTCTCATAAAATTCATACCCATCTCCAATCTTCACCTTAAACCCCGCCACTTTCTTTACATCTTTTAGATCCGTCCACTTTTGCCTTCTTCATAATATTCATAGTGATTAATAATCACACGCAACAACCAAAAACCCTCTCGGTCTTTTGCAAATTACTCATGATTAGTTGGTCAATATTATTAATATTCTCTTCTATTTTCTTCAGTTAATGCAGGTTTAGATGGCAGTATATATACATATGTTTGTGTATTATTAATATTATGATATTATAAAAAGATTGTTAAGAGAGAGAGATGGCGAGACAGGAGGTGAAAGTGAAGAGGGAGACATTAGAGGCTTGCATAACATGTCCTCTTTGTAACAAGCTCTTGAAAGAAGCTACCACTATCTCTTTGTGTCTCCATACATGTAAGTTTGTAATTTCTTTTATTTGGTGGTTTGTTTTTGTTGTTGTAGTTGATGATTTTGATCTGTTCTTCTTCTTGTTTTTGCTTTTTTTTTTTTTTATGTGGGATAGTTCTGATTATTGGTTTTTTGATCTGGGGTTTTGCTTGTTTTGCCAATTCCTTGATTTCTTTATTGAGTTCGCTCGTTCTTGTTTGGCATTCATGACCTGTGTTTCTTATGTGGTATGTTTGTCAATTTTTTTTTTGTCTTTGTTTTCATCAAATTCGATAGCTGGGTGTTTTCATATTGAAATTTCTGAACTGGGTCCTCTCTTTTTCGTGGTTTTAATGATCTAGAGCTGTTACTCAGCTTTTAGTACCCCAATTCTTTGATAACATTATATGTTTTCTCTTTTCTTTCCCCGTCTTTCTTTTAAAATTGTAGGTAGTATTAATTGATATTTTTATTCATTTTTTTGTCGATTCCTGTATTAACTTTGAATTTTAGATAAAGATTGCTGAGATTATAGAGAATTATTCTTGTTGACCTGGTGGAATCTTGATAGTTGAATTTGTTATAATGCATTATAGAAGAAAGCCCTGTTGAATTGGTGAATCAAAATCATGTATTGATTGGCATTGAATTGAGGACCAATTCGGGGACAAATTTGAAGTTGAAATGAAGCCGGAAAAATAGTCGAAAGCGATCGGAAACTCAATGGAGTAGTGCTTGAGAAGTGCAGAAAATAAGGGAAAAATTCCCAGGCGTGAGCGCCGCGGCATTGGAAGGCATTGGCAAAGGCATTGGCCAATGCCCCGGCGCTGGCAAAGGCATTGGCAATGCCTTGGCCAATGCCCCGGAGCTGGCCAAGGCATTGGCCGGGGCGCCACTTCCAGAATGGGCATAAGTTGCCCACGCTGCAGCATTGGTTTGAGCACCGTGGCGCTCATGCTATTCTATATATACTCCTTCTATTTTTAGGGTTTGAGAGAGAAGAAGTGAGGGAAAAGAGAGGGGGCCGAAATACAAAGAAAATACATTGTTCAAGTGTGTATTTTGATCCTTTGAGCTCCATTTTTCTCACTTGTAATCCCAAGAATCAATATAGAGGCTTGGATCCTTGATCCACCGTGGACGTAGGCGTATTTGGCCAAACCACGTATACTTTGTGTTGTGGTATGCTCGTATTTTTGCTATTTCTACGTATTATCTATGTGCTTGATCTTCTAATTCGTTGGGTTGCTTCATACTTGTGATATATTGTTGTGTATTGCAATATATTGGTGTGGTTGGGTGTTTGGCTATCAAATTCGGTATTGGGGCTTAGTGTTTGATTCCTAATACATATATGTTGGGCATTATTTCAGCTTAAACAATTCGATAGTTGTTCTTGTGTTCGTAATTGTCTTTATGCAATTGATAGCGGATTAATAGTACTAGGGTTGTTTGTATTTGGTGTTTTAAGTGAGGGTTTATACACCTACAAGCCCAAATGCCATTTTCCTTTGGGCTTCTGGTGGTAAATTTAATGCAATCCTTGAACCATTTCGTATGATGGGAGTTGCCGGTGATTCTTTCTTGTAAGCCAAAATACATTATTTATTATGTTCATGACACTATCTTTTAGAATCATTCTTCAAGGACATACATTTAGTTTACATTTATTACTCTATCTTGTTGTAATACTGAAGAAAATATATGGCTAACCTTGTGGTGTTCCACCTTCCTGTTGACAAATTGTTGCTGATGTATTGAATTTTGAAATTGAACCAGTCTGCAGGAAGTGCATATATGAGAAGCTCTCAGATGAGGAGGTGGATTGCTGTCCTGTATGCAATATCGACCTGGGCTGTCTTCCAGTGGAGAAACTCAGGTTAGTACTGGTATCTTATTTAAACTAAAGCTCTCTCTCAATCTCATGTTATGTTGGGGTCAGAAATTTGCACGAGGATCTTTTTTTTTTCGTTCATATACTTCTAGACAAGAATGCTAGGTTGATTCATGGAGTAGTTGGTTCTAATTATACATTCCAGAAACAAGTACTGAATAGAAGGTTAAGTAACGATGTGGGGATGATTTAATTGTTATTATGAGTTGATTTAGAGCTTATCCTGACAATTTAGAAATGTGTATATTTATGTCTAAAACCTGAATTACATATCAAATATCTAGTAGGCTAGTAGGTACTGAGCAAAATGATTATGTAGTGGTAGTTTGGAAAGTTCTTGGCTGGTCTTGTCATCTTAGATATTGCTTGAACTAAATTTGACAATGGTGACGAGTCGGGGCCTAATGCCTCTAGTGCAATTGATTTTTTCTTACCTCCAAAACCCCCTCATGTTGGGATTCTTTCTTCTGCTTCTCTATTCCAGGCATGATTACCTTAGGTGTGGATGAGCTTGCAATGATGAGGTGAATTTTATGCTTATTTCCTTGTTGCACCAGTATCTGTCATAGATTAAATGCCGGCTTCTTACTTTTCTCTAAACTGACTGCGAATCTAACCTGTGCTGGCCTTTCTCGTTTCTATATTTTAAGTTTATGTCTCTGGAAACTTGACATTTCTTCCTTTGGTTTAATCAATTGCCACAGCAGACCTTAGCTTACTTTTAAAATATCAGATTGGTGTCACCATGAACTTGTATTTGATTTAGTTTTACTTTCATCAACATGAATGTGAGGAACAAAGCTTTTTGCAGGATAACACGCCTATCCTAGTTGCTGCTATTAAATTTGCGGCAAAAAAATTACTAGGGCTGATAACTTTTGTTTAATAGATTTTCAAGCTTTTCTGTAAGTAAAGATGTTGGTGCTTTGTCAAATATATTAAAGATTTTTAAATTTTAAAGTTTCTTATTTGAATTTGAGAAAGTTTTGAGATTTTTCTTCAACAAACATAGGCTGACTGGGCAAAGATGCCCTTCATATAGTAATATGCTAGTATTCAAAGCAGATTAAGGGTGCAAAATCCTAAATCATATTAATGTATTCCTTAAGTGCATATTTACATTCACTTGCTAATACTGTTATCCTTTATTGGTTTGGGTTTAAGAACTGCAGTAATATACTGTTTTATGGGGGTCACTGCATTCTTTTAGGAGAACATGTGGCTGCCATAGTACATTTATTTATGCTCACATGAGTGCTTATGGAATATGTGCAGGCCAGACCACAATTTACAAGATGTAAGGGCCAAAATTTTCCCTTATAAAAGAAGAAAGATTCAGGCTCCTGAGGTTATGCCTTCTATTTCTCTTCCAGCAAAAAGGAAGGAGAGATCACTTTCATCATTGGTGGTCAGCACACCCAAAGTGCCAATTCACACTGGCTTGACTGGAAAGAGGACAAAAGGAAGTGCAAGAAAGGCTCCTGCCTTACGAGGATGTGGATTTATTCTTGAGGATAAGAAAGAAGATTCTACCGAAGATTGTCCAATGAGCTCAAGCTCACCTGATTCATTAAACAACATTACTCAAAATAGAAGGCAGGTAAAGGAAGCTGAGCATCGACTCTTGTGACCTTTTATGAATTAAGTTCAAATCTAGTATGTTGTGGTAGCAATTATTCATCCATCGTAAATTGATCTAGGAATGTGCCAAGGCTGAGCCATCTAGTGAGCAACGGCCTGATGGTGATATGGAGAAGGATGGTGAAATAATAGAAGGGAAAGCTGATCTCTGGACACCCTTAAACTGTCTTGTTGAAGCTGCCAACCGAACCAAATCCTCGAAGTTAAATTCACAAGGGCCATCTCTTGCCAAATCTGATTTGCACTATGGCCCCAATTCTGAACTTTATATGCCTGAAACCAAGGCCAAAGTAGAATTCCCAAATGCTCCATGCCGTGAAGGATATTATTCTAAAGCCAAAATGAAACAGCATGGACAGAAGACAAAATTCCATGATAACAAGAACGGAATAGGTTTACTTCCAGGGCCTGTGAAGCGTAGAAGGTTCCGTGCAGCAGCTAAAAAAAGGGAAGCTGGATCAGGTGAGTTCTGTGCTGCAGCACAAGTCATGCTAGGTGCTGCTGGAACTAAGCACAAAAGAAGGAACAGTGCAATTTGGTTCTCATTAATTGCCTCTGAAGATCAGTAAGACGCCACTTCAAATTTCTATATCATATGTAATGTTTGTATATTTGATTTATTTGCTTGGCGATATATAGTATCTATTGTTGGGGCAGCTTGATTTGCAACTGCTTAAGTCTCTAATTGTCCTGTAAATGGCTTCAGGGAAGGGGATGCTTCCTTGCCTCAGATCTCCACAAGTTACTTGAGGATAAAGTGAGTTTATTTCATCCCAATTCCTTACGATACTAGGTTTTTCATTCGATGAACTGTTTCACCCTTCATCATCTACAATTATCTGCTGTTCATTCCTATTGTTCCTCAGCAAGTTTCGTAAATCTAGCTTGTATTATTACCAAATTCTTTTTATTACACTTAAGTTGAGTTTGCTTAGATGCTTCTGATTGGAAAAGTAAAACTGCTATTCTTATTATCAGACCTTATGCTTCATTGAATTTTCTTTTTTCTATCTTTTGATCATAGGGATGGTCAAATGCCCATCTCATTGATTCAGAAGTACCTTGTGAAGAAACTTGGTCTTACCAGTGAAGCTGAGGTGAGTTCATCTTTCTTCCCTGGCAACGAATTGTGATATTTGCCTTAATCATAGAATGACCATATAACCTTAAATCATAATAAAAGAAATCATAATTTCGGTACTTTCTTCTAGGCTTATTTTCCACTGAAACTATCTTTCAGGTGGAGTTATTTTGCCGTGGTCAGCCAGTGGTTCCAACCTTGAGACTTCATAGCCTAGTAGACCTATGGTTTCGGACAGCATCAACATCGAAAAAGATACCAGCCTCCATTGGCTCTTCAGCCAAGGACTTCGTAATGGTCCTGTCATACTGTCGAAAAGTTCAAGCCCCCTAAAAAACTGTTCCAATTTTTCCTTACAGTCCCAGTTACATGTTATCTTATATTGTTGTAGGATTATCATAATAGCTGTATGGACTCGCATTAGAGATTTGGTCATTTATGTTTGTAGAATGTACGTCATTGCCCATTACACTTGTGAATTTATTGAATTTATTTATTCAACTGCTTATGTTGTGAGTGAACTTGATAAGAGTTGCAAGTTACAACAATATCAAAAAAACTTTAGATCATATATTTTGATCAGAGACATTTTATCTGTATGTGCCCCAGTCATCTTGGAAAGACAGTATCCTCTGATAAATTTCACAATGTTAGACTGGGAAGAATAACATACGTTGAGTGAACTTACAATAATTTGTAAGAATAATACTTGATATCTTAAATTATACGATAAAAATTAATGTATCAAATAATTATTGAATGATGAAATAATAAAATAAGTGATTTTAAAATTTATATTATTTTATTATTTAATAAATATTTAACATATTATTTTTAAAAATACAATTTAAGATGTGTAATACGATTCAATTTATAAAATCTGAAACTTTGGAAACACATTACATCAAAAGATGATAATGGCATTTTGGCAATCCAATAATATATTATTTGAACGATATATCATTTGTATACTAAGGCATAGGAAGTCAAAGTTGTTAATATGGATGGTAGCGAACCGGTTTTAAGAAGTATATTCTTAAATTTGTATCCACATTTGCTTTAAAAATGAAATAACAAATCTTTTTAAAATTTGTTGTAAATTGAGAGTTTCAATATTAAACTCGTTCTAACATGTATATATTTATTCACAAACCCATAACAGGTTATTTATAGATTTTAAGTAGATTTGATAATAAGTATATAATACTTAGTATACATTTTAGGAACGAACATTAAAAGCACAAAACGTTATACTCCTAGTGTGCTTAGCACATATACTAAGAGCGTATATTAAGTGAGCAACATTGCATACCTAATGCTTTAGCACGCGTATTAGAGGCATATACTAAGCGCGTAACATTACGCACCCAACACTTAGCACACATACTAGAAAGCAAACACTATTAGCGCACAACGTTGTGCACCTAGACTTAACACGCATGCTAGGAGCCCATATTAAGCGTGTAACGTGCACTCCTAGCACGCATACTAAGCGTGCTAGCTTACAATAAGCAGCATATTATCTTTTTTTTCTTAAAAAATATTTTTAAAAAATGTAATATTCACGAATATTTATTACAAGTATTTATAAATTTTTTATCAAATTTGTACCTATCCCAAATTTATTATGAGTTTTAATTATGTATATTAAATTTATATCAAACTCGCTTTAATTTTTTTATCAAATTTGTATCTATCCTAAATTTATTATGAGTTTTAATTATGTATATTAAATTTGTATCAAACTCGTTTTAAACTTTATGAAATTATTTCTGATACGAAGGATTTTAGTAGGTTTGTGAATAATTTTATCATCTCTACTTAGCTTATTTCTTTACTAGACGACAGGTCGTTCATTATTATTCTCACTGAAGTGAGCAAGAATCAGTTAGAAACTTGTCGTTCATGAATTTTGGAACGTAACGACAAATCGATTAAAGGTTTGAGCTTTGAACGACAAGTCATTATACGTAAACTGAGCCGACATATAGATCCTCACGAAACTAAACTAATCTAAACACAAACCGTTCGCTCTGTTTCTCATAAGACAGCACTTGAACTTCACTTTGCGCCTTCTCGAACAATGATGCAACAAGAACAGGTAATCAAAACCCTCGTGAAGCCCTATTATTAATTTTAATAATTTTTTAGAAAATATTTTTATGTGGAGTTTTAATAATTTAAAAAATATGTGTATGTAAAGGGTGGAAAATCTGATACGGAGGTGACATGGGAAGATCAACAGAACATTAACAAATTTGGAAGATTGAACAACAGATTTCATGAGCTTGAAGACGAAATCAAGATTGCCAAGGTCTTTATATTTCTCCTTAGTTTTCAATTTCATCTGGGTTTTTAATATGCTTGTGATTTTGGATTGTCATGAACACGACTCTTGAAAATAAGAGAAAACCCATCTCCAGTTTTAGTATTTGTTGCAAGCTATTGGATGATTTTTGGAAATGAGAGAAAATCAGCTCTGATTTTGATTGCCCCTGATAGAAAGTATGTGTTTCTGTACACTGGCTGTTTTTTCACCCCATGTCTTGAGGAATTTGATCATTGGATGTGTCAAGGGAATTTTTCATTCTCTCAGTATCTTTAGGAACGAGGCTGATTTTAAATTAGTTTGTGTTAGGACTTACAAGCTCAGTTATGCGGCGTTACCATCCAAGTTTGAGCCTGACTAATCATTATTAATCTTGAATGAGAAGTTTGTGAATGGGAAGACTTCTAGTCCGATGAAATTAAGGTTTTGATCTTACGTGCTTCCTTTTTGTAATTGTAAGGGGCATCAGGAGGTTGGGTATGTGATGCATGCATCGGAAACAATTCTAGTGCTATTGTTGTACTTGGGGCTTGATATGTTTACTTTCCACTTACATCAATGCGGAGACCTTAACAAGTTTTTAGGGATTTTTAACAGATTGATTGCATCAATAGTTTTTTAGGGATGTTTAACAAGTTGAGCATGCACCAAGGAAAGAACATAAACAAGCCTGTAAAAGTGATAAAAGCACATGCTCAGTGTTTGGTAGTTGTGCTAGAGAATTTTCATAGACATCTCAACATTTTTCTTGCATCTTTAAGAATAATGGAACTTACATCCATGGAAGCTACGTAGGCCAAAAACATGCATAGCGTTTGATGTAAATCAAATTCTAACAGAAGAGACTGATCTATTTTTCAATGTTAGCCATGTTATGGTGGTGGTTATGAATTAGGGTCATATAGGAGCATCCAAGTCTTTCTTTCTGTTTGCTTGTTCAAGTACGAGGTGTGTTAAAGAGTTGGTTGTTGGTTCCTTTTAGCGGTAGGTTTTGACTTGAATATGTAAGCATTTCATGCATCGAACGTGTTGTTAGTAGGGGAAAAAAATCTGAATTAATGAGCTGCAGAACTCTCCTGCAAATTTTTTTAGATAGTTCACAAAAGCAACCTTTTGCAAATTCTCATTTAGGGAAATGAAACTGTGATTCCTTGAAGTGGAAAAGAAGAAAATCAGATTCAGTTCTATCTACTAATGGGTGCCCTCAATAAATCTTCTTGCTTTCCATTATAAAATAAATGCTTCAATTTTTGTTATGGCATTTGCAGAAGTGTATGTGCATCTGTCACCTGCTTCTCTTTGTTTAGAATTTTACTGAAAAGACCTTTCAACCTCGGTACTGTCAGGGATTTGAGTTTAATTTGACTGTAAAACAAGTCAAGCCATCTTCACTCTTTTTTACTGATGCTGAAGTTTTGGGATGATGGTATTGTGCCTTAACAATTTCATTTGTATGTGTTCATGCAAAATATTGGTATACTGCTTTATAGCATTTGAAATGTAATTTGTAGGACCCTTCTTTTAGGGCCTTTGCCTTCTCTCTTATTCATCATGTTTAGGCATTTTTTTAGGACATCGCCAAATTTTATTTGACAAATCCTTAATGTGATTGCTGTTCAATTCTATACCCATTCTATTCTTAACATTCAGCAAAGTAGACTGATGGTAGTTCCTTTCTCCTAGGATGACTAGGGTGTAACCATTATTAACTTCCTTTAGGCTGTTCTTATTGTTTTCATCTGCTTTAATTTCTTTTTTCACTACATATGTTTGATTCTTGTTTCCTATTTTCTCCTCTTTCTAACTACTGTTGTCTTTCATCAAGGAAACAAATGATAATCTGGAGGATGCAAGCAATGAATTGATTCTGACTGATGAGGATGTGGTCCGCTTCCAAATAGGAGAGGTCTTTGCTCATGTGCCAAAGGAAGAAGTGGAGACCAGGATAGAAGAGATGAAAGAGGTGACAAGCAAAAACTTGGAAAAACTTGAGGAAGAGAAGGAATTGGTACTTGCTCAAATGGCCGAATTGAAGAAGATTCTGTATGCAAAGTTCAAGGACTCTATCAACCTAGAGGAGGACTAACAAGATATGTGTTATCATTTACCTGTAATTTGGTTGCCTCATGTGATGATTTTTATAATGATTTCTTGTTACCGACTGGCATGTCTTTAGCCAAAAACATATTGACTCTTTATCTTAGAAATATTAATGGAAGATGACTTGCTCCAGCAGTTTGCTTGCATAACTTGTGCACAGACATATTGACATTTTTTATGAATGTACTGCCAGGCTAGCTGTATGTCTATTATGAGCTGATTTCCTCTGTTTCAAGTTTTGAAATTGCTCTATATGACATCCATAAACACCAACTAGATAGCTTGAGGAAGTTCTGGCAAGTTACAGGCTTAAATCAAATAGTTAAATCTTCAAGTACAGATAATTACAAGGATAATTGTCCGGGAATATCATGGAACATCAAAAGGTTGTCATATGTTGTAACTCTTTAGTAGTAATATCAGCTCTTGGCGATCAGAGGTCTTGCAATGAACGTAGTTTAAGAATTAGTATTGTTGAAACAAATGTTTGAACAGAACTTGCAGGCAAAACATTGGTGCAAACCCCATTTTGCTCAAAATCTGGATTGGAACTTTTTCTTTTTCTTGCATATGTATTAGATATCAAAATAATTACTGGTCTGAATCAAACCCATACGATTATCAAGGAATAACCATAAAAATATCACAAGCTACAAACATGCAGTCCTAAATGCTAGGTATTCAGAAATAATGATTCAAAATTGCAACTTAATATATGGAGGCAGAAAAAATTTCAGGTTTCAGAATTTTCGTGGGAATTGATATCAGTGGGGCATGAATTTGAATTCACGAATCAAAAAGACATGCGTACAAATAAACCAGTTTACTGCACTAAAATGACTGATATTTTCCCCTTCCAACTTACAAGCCAAGGAAATAACATTTCTTAGAAACATCTCATTCAGGCCACTAAGATGGCAGAGATATGCTGGTGCTTCTGGATTTCCAAAGATGACACATTCTAACAACTAACAGAACAGATAATGAATCACCAAAGTTTAGAGATCATATTACAAGTTTTGTTTCTCCCTTTATATTTTTTATTTCACAAGTTTCTGCAAGAGGATTTATGAGAATTATGTAATAGATAGTAGATTAAATCAAATTAGTAAAGGAACTCCATTGCCATACAAAGCCATCAATCCATCAAATTAGTACATTGAACTACATTGCCACGGGCCTATGCCAATTTATCATGTCGACAGAATCCAAGAACTGTACTAATCAAAAACTACAACTAACTGAAGGCCAACATTATTTTGTCTGCAAGGAAGTAAATATATGACCATGGCAAAAGAAATAACTATCAGAACTGATCACATTCATCTTTGTGATAAGATCATCAATCACCAAACATGCATCAAGATAGGAACTACACGTAAAAGAATTTTATCAATGATTGATCGTTTCAAATAATTCCAATTCTGCTAACACAAAATTAGTGATCAGACTTGAAAGAGCAAATCAAAGTCATTTTCCAAATTCGCAACTCCACAAAATAACATTAAAATCACCTCCCTTGATGCCACAGCGGAACACTTGCTGATCAAATCTCCACAACAGCTGTCACTTTGCACTGCAACATTATCCTCATCTCCACAAGTAACATTCAAGTTAAAAACAACTCTGAAATGGCCAAACGAAATCCTAGTCACCATGATCCACACTTCAAACCAAACAAGCTCTTCCATGTCTAGTAAGCATTCACAAAAAATGATGAAGCCAACCAATCAAGCTGAATTCCAACTCCTCAAACAATGAAACAGTATCACCCCAATCAAGACCCAGAAACACCCTAAAACCCAATTAACCCAGCAAAAATCCTACTCAATCCCAACCAATAAAAAAAAGGGCTATCCTCAAACTTCACCTCCTTTAACCAATAACACAACAGAAACAACAAAGCACCGGCCCACCCACCAACCAAATTTTACTCAAATCACCATGAACGAAAACAATGATCTCCAAATCCCACTTCACAATTATCAACTAAAAACACCAAAAACCACTTGACACGCACATCAAATCAACCCTGAAAAAGACTTCCCAAATCCTTCAAATCCGTGTATAACCAGTCGATCTCACGGGCTGACTCCCCACAACTGAGACCAACCCACCTTCCGCGGCGCTCTCCTCATCCAAAAACAAATCTTCCGTACTCCTAAAACTAGCATGAATAGCAACTAAAACAACCGCAACAACTAAACCCCACAACACATTGGTTCCCACATCGGTAAACACCAAAGCGAGGATTGTGACTAAAGTCAAACCACCTAAAACGACTCTGTCATCCACGGTTTGGTTAAAAACGACAACTGGGTCGTCACGCGCGAAGTAAAAATACAACCAGGCGATAAATACGACAATGAAAACGATCATCGATACTGGGTGCCAAAGCAAGCTTAGAAAGAGAACGAAGAGCATTACCATGGCGTAGTTCACGCGGAAGTAGTTCACGTTCCGCCGTACGCGGGACATTGCGTCGTTGTAGCTGATGGGGACTGAGACGTTTGCGAAGTTGAAGAATTCCCGCCATGGGCGGCGCGTGGCCGTTAGAGATTCGGCGCGTGAGAAGAAGGATAGATTAGTTCCGGGGGTAGTTGTAGTTGTGGCGGCGGCGTCGGAGGCGGCAGCGCCGTAATTGTTGGTGGGTTTTAGGGACATGGTGGTTATTGGATCCGAATATTTAGAGAGAGAGAAATCCTTGAAACAGTTTTTATGTTTTGAGGGTTTTGTTTAAGAAGATGAAAGGGAATCGGGAAGTGTTTTTTCCGTTTCCGGGAAATTGAATTTTGTCAGATTTTGATTATTGGAAAATTTATGAGCTGTGCGAGTGTCAACGTGGACGCAATGATGGTAATGATATTATTATAAAATCTGAACAGCCATCTTATTATAAACATAGAATGTAATTGAATTCAATTCTCAATTCAATGATATTTTGTTCATAAATAACAACTTCTTCTATCATTTGATTATTTTGAAATGGAATAACATAATCTATCAATACACATCTTCAACTTAGGAATGACAAAATGATTTGTAAATTCATAAATCTGTTCAAATTTGTTATTGTTGAAAATTTTTTAATATGATTTAAAACGGATTTAATAAATAAAGTTAAAATTCATAATAAATTTAAAATAGGTATAATTTTAATAAAAAAATTAAGATATCTATAGATATGTATATTTTTATTTTATTTTATTTAAAAATAGATCAAATAATGTTGTTTTGGTTATAACCTTAAATAAAAAATATTATTTTTTTAAATATTTTTTTCAATCTATTAATTAGTCTCAATTCTTTTGTTATACAAATATTATCTTATAGTTTTGTCCTATTTAATTCTTTATTTTTATAAAATGATTGGCTTACTTTCGTCAAATGTTTATTTAATTATTAAAAGATCTGTTTTGATTTCTCTTTAATAATCATTTCATTGATATTGTATTATTTATATAAATATTTTAAGTGAGATGGATTAAGTTTTGTTCAACATTTTTTTATATGATAGAGATTGATAATTATTTTGTTTTTATTTATTTATTTTCTTTACATAATAGATATTGATAACTATTTTTTTAATACTTTTACGTTTTTAATATTTAATATGTTATTGGCTTAATTAATTGGTAATTGGCTTATCTTAAAAATAATACAATATGCCCATATAAATTTATTTATAAAACATATTTTTAAATCTTGAATTAAGTTTAAGAAAAAATATTTTTATTTAATTGAGTTATTTTTTTAATTATGTTGTTTAGTGTTTGTATTAACTATTTATGAATTGCTTTTATTAGTTTGAATTTATGAGTTTAACTTTAATTGAAAAACTTTTATTGAATTAAAATTTTTGATTTGATTTTGATTGTTGTATTTTATAATTTTTTTTAAAAAAAATTAATGTTATAATTTTATATTTTTTATTATATTAATTTATAACCCGCTTAAAATCTACAAATAACTTGTTGTAGGTATAGTACGAAGTACATATCTGTTAGAGTCCAAACCTACAACAAATTTTATAATGAAATTTCAAACCCATATTAAATTTGAATAGGATTTAATATTTTATTTTTAAAATAAACATGAATACAAATTTAAAAATATTCATTTCAAACTCAATTTACTGCCATCTCTGATTCAACAAGAAATATTGTTTTACAAATTTATTAAATAAATTTTCATGTATAAATTGATGTAACCATTAATACATTATCCTCATTGGCTTTAAGATGATTAAATTATCACATCAATTAAAAAGAGCACATAAACTTTATAAGAATAGTATTGACAGAACACTCTTCGACAAACTAGATGAGAGTTGGCCATCATCATTTGTTGCATAATGATGATCAAGGATTTGCTTATTGGGTCAAGCCAATCAATGCCTGCTGAGAATCACTTGGACAGCCTCTTACATTTTGCAATTCATCTTGTAAAGAAACCTCAAACTTGAAATATGCAAATTATAACAAGCACCAAGAACCACCCTTCAAGTTTCTAAACTGACCATCTCTCAACCCAACAAAATGTGCAACTTCAAAATTTGAATGGTAAAGGAATTATGTCATCTATGATTTTAAGGATTAATAAGACACACCACTCATTACTTATCACCATCCTTAGGAAATCTCATAACCGACTTAACAAAATTTTAGTACAAAAAGAAAAGAATAAATCAAACAAAAATTAAATCTAGAAAGATGATGTGGCTGCAATTCATTCCCTAACAAAATCAAGATACTAATGAAACTAAATAAGATATGAGCTATGAATATCCCCTTTAGTATGGTTTCTCAACACCCCAGCCTGATTCATTCTTGGGGTTTGACTCGAAAAAACAGTGTGTGTTGTGTCTTTTCTTTCAGCACAAACGACTACTTCTTGTCTGTCCCAAGAAACTTTGTTCCAGCTTCAACAGCTTCCCTGCAAAGATGGAAAGTTTACTAGGTGGTTAAAGGAATATGATTGAAACAGAAAAAAAGTATGCCGTATATGTAAGCTGTTGTGTCACAATCCTGCCGCCAGCAAAGGGCAACTAATCCCAGTATAAAGAATAAAAGGTATATTCTGCGTGGTGAAGAAATTAAGGGAAATTGCAACCAAAAAAGCATAAATGCCCAATATGACTCTTATGCAAAACCAAAAAAGAAAGATGCAAACCCAATGCTTGCACACAAGCATAAATGCTGGATATAGTTGCATTTCAAGGAGTAATAATGGTCTCTAATTGGTGATCAGGAAGCCTGTTTCTGTGTAACCGAGACAATTTGACCTGGGTCTGGTATAATGGGAAAGAAACTCCTTGTTTCGTTTATAGATCCTAAAATTTCTATTACCACCCTTGCAAGTGCAAAAATAGTAGAGACAAGAATTTCAATCAAGCATAGGCAAATCAAGTATGTAGAACACAAGTTAATATTATTTAATTGAAGATAAACCATGATTTCCGAGAGTGCGAATAAGTACGCAGTCAAACAAAAAATTCTACTAGAAATATCAATCTATTCATGAAAATGGATGTTCATTTGCTCCCAAATAATTCCACGAGTGTTGCAGAATTTTTCCACTAACAGGCCTTTCTACTTTTTATCAGTCTGCCAATTATTAGTAAATACTAACAAGTTGCACAGCTATTAACACTCAATTAGTAAAATATTCATGAGCAAATTATTAAGAAGAAGGAAAAAGGAAACGAAAAAAAAAACCAAAAATCAGAAAGACAGAAAGATCAATCACAAACCTAAAAGCATTCACAAGTTCCTTATTCCCAGGAAACGTCGCACCCTCATAAAAAGTATTGCTGCCTCTTCAAATCTCTGAAGGAAGAGCAAAAAGGGATACGTTAAATAATGTAGCAGATAGTCTTAAAATTCAACAAAAATGTCAAATAATGCAAAACAGATATAGTCTTAAATTTCGACTCAAGAGTAAAGAGAGCATGCCTCCATTAAACGTAATGCTGCACCCTCCCGATACCAAGCTTTTTGTTTTGGCCAGTCCAGTTTTAATGCACACCTTTGCATCTTCTAAGGAGTGCCCAGGTTGTCCAAAAAGTAACCAACAAAGTCTTCTGTTTGAGAGCAATCTGACATCATTAGGGTCCAAATCAATTGCCTGTAAAACATCATCAAGTAAATATTTAATCAAAATTCAGAAAGCTCTTTAATTAAGCCGGCCAGTTTAACACCTAGTTCTTGCTATGGCGAAGGAATACATGAACTCTCCATGAGTTATTCTGAAGCAACAGGAACACCATTTAAAATATATTTTTGAATTCTCTAATACTTTCTTAAAGGTTTAGCTTCTTCCAATAATGTAATCCCTATTGGCAACTTAGCAGTGTTAGTGATTAACTTGTGATTATTCCGAATGCGGTATACAGAAAACCAGTCAGCAAAGGAATTGATCAACTTAAGGAGTGTGACCAACATTAGAATAATTCATTTGTTCAGTCTCCAGAAGTTGGAAGGCAAGAATGTTAAACACAACTGAATTCTCCACCACTCAATCTGTAAACAAGAGAATCAAAAGGACACTCGACATATGTAACATAATAAGAATGGATATAGCATTCAAACAGCAGAGGACAGATGACTGACGTACTTGTGTGTAAGCATCAATAGCTACTTGATAGTCCTTGTATCGTTTCATTTCCTCTCAATTTTGCTTCAGCGGCTTTCTTCTTTCTTTCAGATGCTACCTGTATAAGTCCAATTTCTTTCATGTTATTAAGGAAATATCTTCAAGGAAAGAAATAGACTGAATAAAATACAGAGCATATAAAGCAATCAATCCCACATGATTAACATTTATCAGACAAGGATAACTGGAAAATACCATGATCGACCAATTTACAGAATGAAGTCACAATGTTTGTCTCCCTGCCGCTAACTATATAATTATCTAAGTCACAATAACCTTCTCTATAAAGAATTTTGTCCTTTTTTTTTACCCAACCAAACCATTCCTAACCATAAATGTTTTTATTCTGCCTCTCATTGGGTGGTATTGAGTAATGATGGTATATAACAAATTGAGCAGCAGTGACACTCAACAAGGACAAAAGAAAAAAGGGAAAAAAGAACCTAACTTAAGAAGCAACATACCTAGATGAAATAATCTGAGCAATTGCAATGCATAACCAACAAGAGAAGTAGAATTATATAGTAAAGGTTCTACCTCATGGAGCTCTTTCTTTGGTGTGGTTTCTTTATGTAAATTATCCTCCAGGTTTCTTGAATCTTCCTGCAAAAGTTAATCCCATAGAAGTCTATATATATATATATATATATATATATATATATGCAGCCAAAATCTATATTATCATCAAATATTAGATTGCAATTATTCGAACTAAATGTGAGTGCAGTATCTTAGTTAATAGATAATAAACCTAGGTAAGTTCATGGGGACATTAATATGCCTATCTAGTTCTAAGTGGACATATTAACTTTTTTGTACACATTCCTTCTTTTATGTCCTCTAATGAGATCCCTTCTTCTCACCCTATATTGTCTCATTTTTGGCACTGTGATTTTCATATTCTTTCTGTCTTTCAACTCAAACAGGTAATTCAAATAAGTACTAAAGCATAATAACTCCTTGAAAATATACTTATGACATATTTTACATCAAAAGATGATACATATATTCCATCCGCTGTTAAATTTGAGTATAATCTTTATACCGGTGATAATCATTACACAAGTCCACACCTCAACAAGAAAAATTCATTAAGATAACATATGAATTTAGTATAAACAGCTTGCAAAGCTTCCTCCAGTCTCAATATAATTAAAAACTCAATCAAAGGATCACCGGCTGTTTCCCGGTTTCAGACTAAATATTTTCAAGAATTCCATCAACTGTCCATTTGGGAACGGAATGATCTTCTGATGTTAAAGAGAAAAGGATCTCAACAACTTCACGGCTGCCTCTTGCAGCTGCAACTTGTATGAGTTTCTGGCCATCCTGTGATGCAAAGAAAAGTACGTTTTAAGTTATTCCATAAGATAGAGGTATCAACTGATACTACTGTGAAACTGACTATCATTCACAACCTTTAAATAAAATTATATTTGTTCTTAAGTTGAAATGACTTGAACTTTGGGATCTGTAAAGTAACTTACAACAGAATGGAGTTGGGCAAACTCTACATATTGATAGCAGTACACTGAGCTTATAGAAGGAATACAGAACCAAGATTTCTGCTTTTATTTTCCTCCTGTCTAAAACTTAACGCTCATACTGTAGAGGACCATTTGATTAAAGCCAACTTGAAGTGAAAGGATAACAAGATCAGTTTGAAACACATTCTCACAAGTTATCAGATTAGATTTGTAGATCTTATAGCAAGAGAAAGCTTGCCGGAAAGATGCACTGTGTATTAATTATGAGAGAACGGTATCCTTCATAAAAGGTCACTAGGATTAAAGTCGAATACCCTATCCATCACATGGGTTTTTAGTCATCCTTAGGAGGTCATTACATGTTTTGCAGGGTACTGGATTCTGCCTACTTTTAGTAACAACAAACTCATATCAATATATATAAAAATATAAGCTTGTAGCATAGAAGGAAATTTTTTAATTTAACTTCTACAATAAGGAAATCAAACTCCAAACAATTATTGGGATTGGTAATAGAAATTTTATGCAATCTTCAACTATAAAGAGAAAAAATATAAATATCAATACAAGCTAATTAACATGGGTTTAAAAGACTTGAGGAAATAAATGCATACATACAAACATGCAACAAAGGTGTAAACTCATGTTAACCTCACTGTAATACACGTGTAGTATATATATATATTGATTGGTGGCAAAAAAAAAAAAGATTTAAGCGGTGGCCGTCATATATATATATATATATATATATATATGTTATTTTGTTTTGCTTCGTTTAAAAAGAAACGATTGAAATCGAGAAGAAAAGAAGCAAAGTTGAAACAGAGAAAAAAAGAAAGAAAAAGAGAAAAAGAAAAGAAGAAGGAAAGAAAGAAAAAGAAAGGTAAATGAAGAAATCGAGAAGAAAGAAGAAGAGAAAGAAAAAAAAGAGAAAATTTTAAAAAATTAGTTGGGTAGTTAAATTTATATCCAGTGATTTAGCAGGTAATAATTTTACGATATTAGAATATTTATATTTTAATATTTATAATTTACATCGGTGCTAATGATATATTTTTACACCCTATGATATAGGAGGTGTGCCGATAGCGGATAGATCTCAAAATCCAGACTCAGCTCAAGATTAGCGCACTTTTGTGAGTGGATAACTATATATATTTTATATGTTTTTAATACAGCCAATTATGATTAAATTACGCGTTATCAAATTTAGTTATGATTTATTTTAAACAAATAAATATTTATACTATTTAGTATATTCAAAAATATTTTAGAATTTATTATAATAAAATTTATAATTACGTTCAGTACAGAAATATTGATTTTAGAATAATTATGCTTTCATGATATTATATAGTAGTAGTTTTTTAACCACCATATGCATACCCTCCCTTTTAGTGTAGTTGCTCTACGCATGCGTTAGACCAATTTAGTTTGTTTTGCCCGAGCGATGTAGCATTCCGCCGGGTTAGACCAGTTCAGATCCCTCGCTCTGCCTGTGCGTGAGTTACTCCGCCAGGATAGACCAGATTTTCCTCAAGTACAAGTTTAGTGTAATTTTCAATATATATGTAATATATGTTTACAGAGCTATGTTACATATATTCAGGTTGATAATAGATTTTATGATAGTTTATACTTTCAGATTTTCAGATCCCCAGTATTATATCATGATTTTAGTTTTAGTACCGATTTTATAACAGCTTATACTTTCAGTACAAGTTTATTGATTATTCAGTATATAGTTTTATGATTATTTTATCTTACAGATTTATACGTGTACAATACATATAAAATATATAATATTTTCATATTATATCCACTCACTGAGCCACAAGCTCACTTTTTATTTTATTTTATTTTTTATTTTTTTCAGGTTGTCACAGAAATTCGTGCAGTATGATACAGTCATCATATTTTGAGGTTGACCCACGACACGTATAGCTGCATAAGTGTCTTAGTCTGTGTAATTATATATTTTTTTGTATATTGGAGTACACGTGTACACCTTTTGTTGAGGCAAGTAGCCTCATTGTATCATACGTATGAGTAAAGAGTATGTTAGTTATATGTCATCGCAGGATCCGCCTCAATTCTCGAGGAGGGCTCGAGTCGGGTCTTGTCGCTCACATTATGCATACTCCACCAGCCATAATATTCACATTAGCACCTGCCTGCAAATAAGTAAATTCCTCCCAAAATCCAGTGACTAGATATGTGCAGAAACTCTAAAAACAGCTCAGCACTCAACAACATCCAACAATATGGAGAATCAACAAAGATACAAAACCTGAACTAACAAGTCTAAGCATGCTAGTGAACCAGCTGCTAAGGCTGACAATAGAGGAGTGATGTTATCTTCAGTTTCAGCATTAGGCTGCAAACAATACCAATCAAGAATGATATAACCAGCTGCCCAAACTAAAGGAGTACCAGCATCACTTTGGGAGTCAAACTCAATGCCTTTGGAAAGTAAATATGTCAGCAACTCAATATTTCCTGCAAGGAAGTATGAAGGAATGTAAGAGTTTAAATCAAATAAGTGATGTGGACCAAATTTCACTTTAGTAAGCTGAAATGAAACTAGAGACTAGATTTGACATGATGGCTAAAATGAACCCAAGAAAATAGATTTACAAAAGATAACAGAACCTGGAAACTGTAATTTTAAATTCAACTGCAATAAACTTTCGGGGATCAATCTAGTGAAGTTAACAACAATGGATTTTTTCATTCCACCTAATCATGCATATACATAATTTTGGCTAGCCAAAAAAATGTTTCCGATAAAAGAAAAGATAAAACAAGTTGATTGAACCAACACTTACATCAATGATTTACAAGTGATTTTCATTTCCTAAGAAGTTGGGGACTTTTAACATATCCTTTACATGCCCAGCCATTTGTAATATCAACTAAAAGAAAGGGTATTATATATTTCCATAGTTCTGTGGCATATAATCACAAACAAGTAAGCAAACTAGATAAACAGCATGCCTATTCCAGCAGAATGATGCAAAGCTGTGGCCCCTAAGTTACGAGGAATGACAGGATTGGCACCATGACCAAAAAGGTACTTGGCAGTTTCAGTATGTCCTTGACAGGCAGCATAAAGAAAGAGGAGTCTCACCTGCAAAATTTAAGTTCAAGCAGTTCAGGTGGAAGATTTTCGTATCCATAATTTCAACACTTAAACCAACAGACAATGCACACCATCGAAGTTTTTCCTTTCATAAAGATATGTAAAATTAAATATTAATGCAATATATCTGCTGACAATTTTGGGTATATTAGCCTATGGTCATATGTAAAACGATGGCAGAGGCTTCCCAAAATGATACCCAAAAACAAAAGGGCTAGAATTTCTCCAGTTGTCAAAGAAAAATCAAATGGGTACCTAGTTTCTAGTGGATCAACAATTCGTGCACAAAGAACATGAAGGCAAGTTACAAGCATAGACAACATGAACTTAAATGCAAACCATCTTCATCTTGTGTATCTACATTGAGCTTTAAATCCACTATCTAATTCTTGCACACATCAGTCTTGCCCTCTCTAGCTGCAAAATGTAGTGCGCCTCGTTTGTTGGCATTCTTTATGTCTGCCACAGTTTTTTATATCCTTTCCCCTGATAATCAAGTTGCTTAGCTAACTCTATCAAGATAATTATGATTACAAAAAAAATCAGAAAAAGATAGCAACTTTAAAATGAAGTTAAATAAACAAGTGCAAAAAAGGCATTAATATATGCAATTGAACTTACTCTTGAGAAGATCGAGATTCCCATTAAGAGTAGCATTCAGAAAATTTTGAACTTTTTGCCTCACTACATTCAAGAGAGAAACAAAATTGAAACTTCAGAGTGAAAGATATGGAAAAAGACAGAGGTATTCCAAAAAAAAAAATGTTAAAAACTTTTTATGCACCAAGATATATACATAGACATATAAACATTCATAAGTATGGATAAAGCACTGTACTTTATGCTCCAAAACCAATAGAAATTTAAGCTTCGGATGGACCCAAAACATATTGCAAATCGCCAAAATACTAGAGCATGATAATAATGATGATGACTATAAAACTCAAATTGCAACACTCTAGAACACACACTCACACACAAAAGGAACTGTTAATTTTTTATGAACCGGTAAATTTACTGATATTAACATACTACCGGCTACACAAACAAAATTTGCATATGCGTATGCTTTAAAAAACACAATGCAAACTAACGCCCCACATGAATATGAACACAAATTAGATAGCAGAACTACTCAAAGAACAGAAAAAAAAAAAAAAAAACCATTGCCACAATATGTACACATAAAAATTTTGACATGAGAAAGAGAGATGGAAACAAAAGAAGTATTTTTTGAGAGTTTTCTATTATTATATTTCTTGATAAATTTTTTGCGAAAGAGATGTTAATATTCTTTAATTTATCGTAGAAATAATTTTTTTTCAAATTACATAAATTAATTGTGTGTTCTTATTTGCTTATAATCCAATGCTTCCACATTAAGTGAGTATTGGTACAAAAGATTAATCTTTTGCTGAGATTAGTGCGAAGACTTTTACGCTCAACATGATATGATTTCATCATTTATTCCCCTTTAAGGAAATTTGTCCAAAAATTAATAGAATTAAATAAATGTAAAACAACAATATCTCAAACAACAATATCTCAAACCTTCTAATTATTCTTTTGAGTTTATCTAAAAAGCCATGATAAAATGATGGTATTACGTCCCTTGAACTATTTATTTTTGTCTGACAACTTATATAGTAATGATAAGGATGTATTTTTATTACCTTTTTAATTGTTTATATAGATATATATTATTTTTTTAAAAAAAATTAAAACTATCTTTTGTCCCCTTTTTCGGATAATTGATTATTTTGAGTACCATTTTTATCTTTAAAAACTCCCTTTTAAGTAATGAGTAGTTTAAAAATTTTTAAGAGGAAAAGTGTTATATATATATATATCTTATTGAAAAATATGCACGAAAGAATCTCACAATTAATTAATTAAATCAAAATTCTTTATTCTCCATCCAGATTTATATTTATAAAAAATATCAAATAATATTAAAGAAAATAAAAGAAGAAGGAAGAATAATAATAATATAAGAATTTACGTGATTTGGCTCAAATTTAGCCCACATCCACAGACTATCAAACACAAAATTCACTATATAAAAATTGTTACCATTACATGGACTTTTTACCCAACCATCAAACCGAACATACTATAAGAGAATACTCACTCAAGATTCCAAGTGTTTTCCACTATCATAATGATAGCTACACTATAAATATCTAGTTAAACCCAAGAGTTTACAATATGAGAAAATTAAAAATAAATCTTTTACTTTTCTTCTCACACTCTCACTATTTCTTCTCTTTTTCGTTGTTCTTCCTTAATATTTTTGATGTCACAATGATATTACGTTTTGGTATCCCCACAAAATCTCATCTCTAAAAGAGGTTATTTATAAGTTTTTATAATGCAAAAAGTCTTTGACAATTTCGGTGTCACATGTACCAATTTTTTTTTTATATTTAAGTCAAATAAATTAGCTCAACAACTTCTTATGTACAAGTCAAATAAATTAGCTTAACCATCACTACTTATGTATAAGCTAAATAACTTGACCCAACAATCTCTGCATAAGTCAAATAAGTTGACTCAATCACTACCACTTATGCATAAATTAAATTAATTGATTCAACCACTCTTATGCATAAATCAAATAAATTAGTTCCATTTAAATATATATTTGTCTTAAATACCAATATATATATATATATATAAATTTCTTTTTGAAAGAAGAAAAAAAGAGGGCAGTGATTTTTTTTCTATTTATTATTAAAGAAACTACACACACAAATTTAATAATCACCCAAAAAATAAATACCCTAATTCTATATATTATCTAATTCAAACTCCTTTATCAAACATTATTTTACCATATACAGTGTGCTACACATACAAATTTATCATACAAATAGATGATGACATTACATGAATGGATGGACGAATAAAATAATTAAGCACATCCAATCATGTAATGTCACATCAATTTATATGAATTAATTTGTATTAATGAATTTATGTCTAATATTACTCTTTTATTACTACTTTGATTTAATACCATCTCATTAAAATACAATTATTTAGTTATGCGTACCAAATTGACTACAATTGTAACCAAAATTCATTGAAACTCCGATTTAGCCTAAACTTGCTTGACAACAGCAGTTTTAGAATAAATTGAATTGAAGTTCAATTTTGAACACATCTTTAAAAATGTTTTTTCCCCTTTTTTTCTATAAAAAATATGTTAATTCACATTTTGTAATTTTACATTTATATTATATAGTAAGTAACCTATAAGTTAATTTGTGATGATAAAGGAGATAAAGGGGTAACAATTTGAAGTTGGAACGATTACTATGAGCTGATGACGCTATTGCAGTAATCGATTTCACACAAACTGCATTATCATTGATTCCACATATAATATTATTTCCATTCCAAGAAAATTTTTATTGGCTTGACATGAGATATGTAATTATATCTCGAATCTACAATTTACTTTTATTAAATTGAGTCATAATCGCACATTATAAAATTTATATATATGTGAAACTATACAGCATGTTATTGAATTAAATTTCAATTATAACTTCAAATTCAAAGTTTGTTGATGTTCACACTACAGAGAGATTCTTAAATTAAGAGTTATGTATGAATTAAGATCTTAGATAAAATTTTTAAATATCTTCTAATACGCGTATTATATTAAGCATGAGTGGTAAAGATATACTTTTTTTACTATTTTTATTTTCATTAATCCCATGTTTATATTTGCTTAAATAAAAATTTAGTTTAAGAGAGGATTTTAATTCATTACATATGTTTTAAAAGAATTTTTTTTAAAAAAAATAAAGGAGTCTAGGGTGTAGTTTAATTTATCTAATCATTAACAGAAATGTAATCCACATTACATGATCTTTTTCCCTCAATCCTGTTTAATTTGGAAAGAGGCCAAAATGCCTACAAATGCATGCTGCTCCCACAACATGAAATTATGATAGTACTAATTTACATGTTTGTGGTGCCAAAAAAGGCTTTGCAATTAATTAAAAGAAATTAAAAAAAAAATCATGAACATCATGATCTTTACAATTAAAATCCCCAGGACTGCTGCTTCTTTTTCTTTTTTCCATATTTTGTCAGCAGTGATACCAGATATAATGAAAGAAGGAACCCTACCTTTTCTTGGCTGTACAGAGGCTTTTTTTCTTTTCTTTTATTAATGAATTTGAAATTCAGAAGGATTGCATCACTGAACATGCAACAGCTTGAGCCCAATGCCTCAACTTTGTCTTCACTTGCTGTGGATCGTCCCCTGCACTCACCACAATTCTGTCATTCATCAACCACATTTCTGCCAAAACTAAGCAATGAAAAATCATTCTCATTTCACATATGCATGTGCTTTCAACCATCTTATTTGCTAACTTTTATGTTTAATATTCGCTGCAAAATTTTATCTTTTAACAAATTTCTGTGTAGAAACTGTGGCCGTCTGCATTAAAAGTGTTTAGGATAATTTGTGAAGTTTAATTACCAGGGTTACAAATTTTCCATGCATCTGAATCACTCGTGGGGCTCCCGAATGACGATGACCGGCCATCCAATGAGGAGGTAGAGGCACGGCTCTGCGGCGTCGACACCGGGCTGATCGAAAGCTGACGGTTGACAGCAAAATAAAGGTCCAAAGCGGGCAATGTGTTGCATAACTTCTGACCTTCTTCCTCATTAAACCCAAAGCCAAGCTCAATGCAACCTTTAAGCTCATGCAAATCCTCATCAGTCAAACACTGATCGCAATCATTATTAATCCCGTTCCTCCTCCGCTCTTGACTCAGCATCTGGCGCCGCCTCTTCTCCCACGCGATGTCACGCGGAGTCTCGCACATCGACAGCTGCTTCGACAGCCTCTTCTTGTTCTTTAACAACGGAGCCAGCGGCATCCGCTTCAGTTCCTCTTTGTCCGAATCCTGCAAAGGGGTGTGTAACGTTGGTGTTGATGAAGATGATGACACCGACAGTGTAGGCGAAAAACTTGTTAGATCTTTTTGAGCATCCATTTTTTATTCTTACAAACGTTAATCTTACACAAAAAAGAATGACAATGTGCAAATACTGAGAAAAGAAAAAAAAAAGATTTGAATGAGCTTATATTCGGCTGCCGCGATAGAGCTGGGATCGCAGGATCGCGGCCAGCCTAATTCACAGAGTCCTGAGGAGATTTGGGTTGCGGGGGTGCGTTTATTATTTTTCTTCGGAATCAAATGATTATATTTATACTGTACATATAAATATAAAATAAAAACAAAAACAAAAAAACCCTAAAACAATTTGTTATAGTAGTTTCTTTGTTTGGTGTAACGACACCAGCCCGACCGAATCATGCAGGAGATGATTTAGAGGGCTTTAATGATGAGAAACGAGGGTTTGCGGATGAATCGCGTGCCCATTCATTGGTTGGATTCCCATTGTTTCATCATTTGATCACCATTCATTTCTAACTGTAATTTGGCTTCTCTTTTGATTTCCAGGTTAAATTTGGTGGGTGGTAACTGTTTTTTCTTTTTTATTTGTTCTTCTTCTTGTTTTTTTTGTTAGGATTATTCTACCGTACTGGTTTTATACTGAAATTATTTGTGTCGTTAGATTTGATCTAACAATTGAAATTAATTTTGGTATTATATTGAAATTTTAATTTCTGTATCATAGAATGACTCGATTGGTTAATATTTTAATTCGAGTAACGCTAGATATTTCTTAGTTTCTGGATGCATCTCTAAAAATGGCATATTAATTCATATATCTATTGTATCTACAAAATCAGGAGTGTTTTTTTTTTTTTTAAATATATTTTATCTTTCATTTTTGGTAAGTAAATATATATATTTTAAATAAAAATGGAATCATTTAGGGAAATCGCATGAATTATTTATGCTAGTAAAATAGATAGACGTGTTTAAATTTTTTTTAGAAACTTCTCTTACTGATATACATTAATTCTACGTAAAATGACTAGCTTGTATTTAGACATATCCTGGAAGAAGTTAAGAAATTTGTCATGTAATAAAACTTTATAAATACAAATAAATAAATCTTAGCTCTAGTTATTGTTGTTTAAGTAAATGAATACCTTTAAGTTTTTTTTTTATCTTATTCTTGAGTTTTAATGATGGATTCACAAGTAAAATTAATGTAATTTTCTTATGATTAAAATAGAGACTATCAGATAATTTTTTTAAATATACATAACTTTATTACTTTCTTCTATCAAAAAAGTGGGTAATTACATGATAAAATTATCTCATTCATTTTTTCACGTATATTATTTGATAGTAAATTTATCTAATTTATTATGTACGTTATCTGATAAAGTAATTATCACATCACCCATGAACTTTAAATGTGGACCACATTAAAAAGATAATATCTAATTTTAATAAAATTTTATCTAACATTCTCTCACTTGGTCTATATATTAAAACATAAATTTAGGGTGACTAATTTGTTATGGTCACAAACATTGTGATAACTCCCTAAAAATTCATAATGAAAATTTATCCAAAATAAAAATTTCAATACATGAATCATGGCGGTCTTGTGTTTAATAATTACAAATTTCTTTTTATGTATCACATGCATAAAAGTTTTCTAAATGAGTAACTTACTTTATGAATGAACTTTATATAAGTCATCCAGATCCTCTTGAATAATCTCAATGGATTAAAACTTACAAATATTATGTGTACAAAATATTTCAATGATTTAAATAAGTACGTACTTACATAATCAAAGAATGAAAACAGCACTAAAGACAAGTCTAGACTAAAAATCCTATGTTATCCACATGATCTTTGTACAATTTAACCGGCAATCCTTTAGTTATGAGATCTGCTATATTGAATGTAATCTTTATATAATCAATGACCACTTCTTGTCTTTTGATATGGTCTCTAACAACCAAAAACTTTATGTCGATATATTTATTGTTACTTTCACTTTTGTTATTCTTTACAAATAATACTGCAGCTAAGTTATCACAGTAAATCCTTAGAGGCCTTACTATAGAATCGACAACTTTTAGGTCCGTAATAAAATTTTTCAACCACAATGCCTATGAAGTAGCATTATAGCAACCAATAAATTCTGCCTACATAGTAGATGAAGCAATTATTGTTTGCTTAGCACTTCTTTGAGACATCCAACAAGAAGGAAAATGTATTTTAAAGTAGACTTCTTTGTGTCTAAACATCCAGCGAAATTCGAGTCTGAATATCCAATCACTTCAAGTTGATCGCTATGTTTGTATGTAAGTCTATAGTCCTTGATTCCTTATAGATATCTCATTATTCTTTTGGTAGCCTTCTAATGTTCCATACCATGATTGCTTTGATATTTGCACAATACACCAACTGTAAATGCAATGTCAAGTTTACTGCAGACTTAAGTATACATTAAGCTACCTATAGCGGAAGCGTAAAGTATTTTCTTCATTTGTTCTCATTTTAAGTCATTTTATAGACATTGATTCTGACTATATTTATCCCTTTTCACAATGGGTGCTATAGTAGGAATACAATCCTTCATTCTAAATCTCTCCAAAACCTTTTCAATGTAGGCCATTTGAGATAATCCTAATGTCCCGTTGGATCTATCTCTATGAATTTCTATGCCAATGACATAAAAAACTTCAGCTATATTCTTCATTATAAACTTTTTAAGCAAGAAATTTTTTTGTATCATGTAGCAAACCTAAATCACTACTTACAAGTAAAATGTCATCTATATATAGGACTAGAAAAATATATTTGCTCCCACTAGTTTTAAGATATATGCATTGATCAATGGTATTTTCTGTAAATCCATATGAAGTAACAACACTATGAAACTTTCAAATACCATTAACGAGAAGTTTGTTTTAGCCTATATATAGATTTCTTTAATTTGCATACAAGGTGACCTTTTTTATTTTCATTGAATCCTTCAGGTTTATCCATCCATACCTCTTCCTTAAGATCCCTATTCAAGAATGCTGTTTTCACATCCATTTGGTGTAATTCAAAGTTAAAATGAGCTACCAAATCCATAATGATTCTAAATGAATCTTTCTTAGACATTGGAGAAAAGGTTTCATGGTAATCAATGCCTTCCTTTTGAATAAAAATCTTTGTCTACAAGTCTGGTTTTATATCATTCTATGTTTTCAGTTGTATTTCTTTTGGTTTTATAAACCCATTTGCAACCAATGGTTGTATAACCAGGTGGCAACACAATGAGATCCCAAACTTGATTTTTAGCCATAGATTCCATTTCTTCCTTCATAGCATCATATCAAAACATAAAGTTTTCTCCATTCAAGACTTGTGAAAATAAGCTTAGATCATTATCAAGTCTAACGTTAGAGTCAGAATCTTGAAGATATACAACATAATCACTAGACATTGCAGATCTTCTTGTTCTTAAGAATCTTTTCAAATCTATAACCTCATTGTTATTTGATAGAGTTTGAGTTGTAGACTCTTCATGAGTTTCATTGAGTGTATGTTCTTGAATCGTTTGCTCCCCATTAGATTCTAAAGTATTTCTTTGGAAAGAAATTATTGAATCATTTTGAGGAGGCGATTCACAGTTTTCTATTTCTTCATGAAATTCAACATTTCTAGGAAATTCACTCCCACTCACTTCATGATCCTTTAGAAATTTTACAGTTCTAGCTTTCATAATTCTTGTAGAGTATGAAAGACAATAAAACCTATACCCTTTTGAGTTTAATGGATAACTTATGAAAAAACCGTTAATTATTCTTGGATCCAGTTTCTTTAATTGAGGATTATAAATCCCCACTTCAACTGGACACCCCCAAATGGGTAGATGTTTTAGACTTAGTTTCTACCCATACCATAATTCAAAATGTGTTTTAGTAACTGCCTTAGATGGAACCATGTTTAAAATATACATAGCAATCTTTAAAGCTTCACTCTATAAACACCTGGGAAGACTTTAATTGCTGACCATGTTCTTTACCATGTCTATTAGAGTTCGATTTCTCCTTTTGGGAATACTATTTTGTTGTGGTGTTCCCAGTACTGTGTATTGTGCAATAATACCTTCTTCTTGGAGAAACTTAGTAAATGAACTTGGTATGTGACCATTTTTAATAAACCTTCTATAATATTCCCCACTTATATCTGATCTAACGATTTTAATTTTTTGTTCCCTTTGTTTCTCCACTTCTGCTTTATAAATCTTAAAGGCATTTAATGCCTCATCCTTATGATTTATGAGATAGAGATACATATACCTCGTATGATCATTGGTAAAGGTTATAAAGTACCTTTAACCATTCAAACAAGGAGAATATGGTTCACTAATGTCTGTATGTATGATCCCAAGTGTTTCAGTACTCCTCTTGGCACTATTAAAATTCTTGTTAGTTTGTTTACCCTTGATAATATCTATACAAGTTTCAAAATCAGTCAAATTAAGAGTTTGTAAAACTCCTTCATTTACTAATCTTTTAATTCTCTCAATAAATATATGTCCTAATCTCCTATGTCATAATTTAGAGGAGTGCTCGTTAATAATACAACGTTTAATGCCAACATTCGTACTTTACATGGTTGATAGGTTGCATTCATCGTGGGATCTAAATTAAACTTATATAAACCATCAACTAGAAAATCATTGCCAACAATAGTATTATTTTTAAATAAAATGAAGTTTAAATCTTCAAATACAAATTTTAAACCTAAAGGTACTAGTCTTGTAACAAAAACTAAACTTTTAGAAAAAGATGGAATATAAAAAGTGTTCTTAAGATTTAAATGAAAATCAGAATTCAGAAATAATCTAAATGTTGCCACGCCTTCAACCTTTAAGCTCATCCTATTTCTTAAATAGATATATTGCTCATTTGTCAATGGTTTCCTCAGGTCTAAGAAACCCTGCATAACATTGGCAATGTGAATTGAAGTACCAGAGTCAATCCACCATATATTATTAGGAGTTTCAATAAAATGAGATTTATAATATACATAAATGAAATGTGTACCTTTCTTTTCGAGCTATTTCTTATGTTTCAAGCAGTCCTTCTTCATGTGCCCCATTTTCTTACAAAAGAAGCACTTAACATCATTGCCTTTTCTGAATTTTGGCGCATTATTTTTCTTTCCTTTAGGACCACATTTAGGCTTCTTGTCTTTTGTCTTATCATAAGTTATGAAGTTATCAACTTCTATCTTCTCATTCTTAAGTCTCTCCTCCTCTTGAATACATATAGTCATTAGTTCATTAATAGTCCATTTATCCTTATGTGTGTTATATAATATTTGAAATGGACCAGGAATGACTCAGAAATATCAATATCTAGAGACTTGAGTTAAGCTGCAATGTCCCTCATCTCAATAATGTGCTCACGCATATTGGTAGAATTGTTATACTTCATGCCTGAAAGCTTCCTCATAAGGCTGCTAGTCTTTACTTTATCAGAACTTACAAATTGCTCTTCGACAGCCCCCATGAAGTTCTTAGCCTTATCACATTCTGGGATTGAACCCCTTATGCTCTTACTAATATAATTCTTCATAAACATGAGACTTAAGCGATTGGATCGCTCTTAAGATTGATAAGCAGCTTTTTTACTTAGCGTACTTGATTCTGTGAGGACAAGTGATTCATCCTCACGAAGCGCCAAGTCAAGGTCTATGCACCCCAAAGTTGGGAGAATTTTCTCCTTCCAATCAGAAAAATTATCATCACATAAAATTGGAATACGAAAATCATTGAAAATATTAAGAACCACTGCATAGGAAAAATTACACATATATTAATACTACGAATAAAATTAAATCATATATTAAATTAATCAATATTGATTTCAATTTGTAAATTCAAACCTTCCTATGGATAGAAATCGTATCACACATTGAATTTATATAAACTTTATTTATGAGATCAAAAAGACATCAAACTACAATAAAATTTTCATACCTATGAGCCTAGGAAATTTCTTTTATGAGACGTCTTATTTATAATCTCATTCTCAAATTTTTATTAAAATAATTATTTCCCTATGAAAATAATTATTCTAATAAATTAACATTAATTAGTAAATATCATATAACTGCATCACTTGAATAATTTTATATGTAATTTTACACTTTATAAATATTATCATAACTTAAGATGTTATGACTACTCTTAAGGTTACAATAATATTAACCTTAATTATAACATCAATTCACCAACAATCTATCATGTTATTAAGGCACTAAAGCATAGAATTAATACAATAAAGTATTTTATCTAAAATTTATGCGGTATTTAAAAATGCCAAAATGATAATCTATCAAATTTTTTTAAAATCCCTATAGAATGTTAATTTTAATGAAAATAGAATTCCATGCCAATAACGAATATCAAATTAAGAATGCACATAAAAAAAAAAATAATTTGTTCTTAAATTTGTTTTCTAATGAAAAGTTACAACCTGGCAGTAGTCCCAATTGAAAATTTATACTGTAGGATTTCAGATTGGGCCCACGTTTAAAAAATGATATCATGATATCTTAACCCTTTTTTTTTTAACTATGATTTAATAGCTTTTGAAGGACATCCAAAACTCAAGCAAGTACTTTACGTGAGTACCCAGACAAAGCACTTGGAAAAATTTTGATTAATTATTCAGGGTGAAAATTTTATTTAATTAAAATTAAAATTTTTAAATTTTATTAATTATATATATGTTACGTTGATTATTTTATTTTAATTTTAATAATTTTTTTTCTTTTTTTATAAATTATTTAATTAATTAAGTTTTTATTTTTTATAACTTAATTAAAAATAAAATAAAAGTAAAATTTTACAAATAACTTAAAAATTAAAAAAGGTAAAACGTTGGATGCATGCGTGGGGTGCAATAAAAAAATTAAAAAAAGTAAAGCATTGGACGCATGCGTGAGGCGTGCACCCCACACATGCGCCCAACACAGTTAAGTTGTTTGGGGGGGATTAAACTTTGCTTATTTTATTTATTTAATTTAATTTTATATTTAAATTAATTATTTTTTAATTAATGTATTAAAAAAATAATTATTTTATTTTATTAAATTAAAAAAGAAAAAACTTTGGGCGCATGCGTGAGGCGCACGCCCCGCGCATGCGCCCAGCAAAGCCAAGCTTTGCTTGTTTTATTTTTTTTAGTTTAAAATTATTATTTTTAATTTATATTTAAATTAATTATTTTTTAATTAATGTATTAAAAAAGAAAAAAAATTAATTGAAAATTTTAATTTATTTTATTAAATTAAATTAAAAAAAAGCTTCATGCACGCCCCACGCATGCGCCAAGCTTTACGTGTTTTATTCGCCTCACGCATGCGCCAAGCTTTGTGTGTTTTATTTTAATTTATTTTAAAATTTTTATTTTAAATTAATTATTTTTTAATTAATGTATTAAAAAAAATAAGTAATTAAAATATTTAATTTAATTTATTAAAACAATAAAAAAAAGCTTTGGGCGTATGCGTGAGGCGCGCAGCAATGCTTAATAAAGCCAAGCTTTGCTTGTTTTATTTTTTTATTTTAAATTTATTTTAAAAACTTTATTTTAATTTATATTTGAATTAATTATTTTTTAATTAATGTATTAAAAAATAAAAAATAAAATAATTAATTGAAGTATTTAATTTATTTTATTAAATTTTAAAAAAAAACTTTGGGCCTATGTGTGAGGCGCGCACCCCCCACGCATGCATCCAGCAATGCTTGACAAGTTTTCGTAAGCGGGCCCGGGCTTTTTCCAGCCGTTCAATGGCCCCCTCCTGCAGATCTTCTGAATTATTTTAAATTTTTTTTAATTTATATTTAAATTAATTATTTTTTAATTAATGTATTAAAAAAAATAATTAATTAATTAAAATATTTATTTTATTTTATTAAATTAAAAAAATATATAAAGCTTTGGGCGCGTGAGGCGCGTGCTTCACGCATGCGCCCAGCAAAGCTTATTTTAAAATTTTTATTTTTAATTTATATTTAAATTAATTATTTTTTAATTAATGTATTAAAAAATAATTAATTAATTATGTATAATAGAAATGAGAAAGAGATTATGTAAAGTAAAAATTAGTTTCACTCATAAAAAAATACCTAATTTTAAGTGTTGAGTTTTTTAGTAGTATATTTTAATAAGTAAGTTGATATTTTGAATACTTGTTTTATAAATATGATTTTTTCAAATCAATTACACTTCATAATGATTATTTAAAATCTTTTTTTTTTTTATCAAGAACTCTTTAATTTAGACTTTTGAATATGTATGTATATTAAGTAGTGAGTGAGATCTTAAAAAAATAGAGAATTCAACAGTAATATATAATTTTTTAAATAAACTGTATTGATATACATGTAGTTTTATGTCAATCTTTTTACTATTAAAAAATTAACACAATAAGGATTCTGAAAAATTTTATTTCACTGAACATCTCTAAGAATTTAATTTTTTTATGAATTTCTAAAGTAGTGATTGCAATGCTAGAAAACAGAAATTTTAGTATTAAACCCAAATTAAGAAAACATTTCCACCTATCAAATGATTTTTAAAAATTCTAAACTTTTATACATGCCTAGTTAATGTTTTTTTAATTTCATGATTTTTAGATAACTGTAAAATATTTTATAAATTAAATTACAAACTATGTTTACATCTAAAAACTGTTCAACAGATTCTGTCAAGTAGAAATATAAATTCATTTTTAATAGTTTCTCTAAAATTAAATATCTTGAATAAATTATATGTTGAACCCTTGTGTATCTACAATAGATGTATATATAATTTGTATGGATTTGATATACAAAATATGAGATATGCATTTTAGAGCATTTACTGTTCAATATTGAAATAAGAATACAGATAGAGTTATAGGTTGAGAAATATATCTATTATGAGAATAATTATGAAAGATAATTAATTGTTATCTTGATGAGTAGGATATTTGCGGTCTATGGATAAGTAGAGATAATTTTGAACTTTTGTTGAGATAAGTAACTTTATTTATAATGTATCTCTTTTGTTTCCAAATAAGAAATGTTATTATTATGATATTCGAAATATAGAAAATGCGTCAAGAAACTTATGATTTATTGTTACTTTTGAAACTTATTTATGGTTTTTCAATTAAATAAATTTTCTCTTATTTTGGTTTAAAGTATGAATTTATCTTTTAAGTTTATGTATTTTTTGAAGTTTTCAAATAAATGATTTGTTTATAGTTTTAAACATATCTTTAAATAAGATTTCGAAACTACTATAAATCTTTATACGGTAACTTAAAATTGCAAGTCTGATTTTGAGCTAATTAAATACTGTTTACAAAACTGTTGCAAGTTATATTATTATGAAAGAATTGAAGCTATGAAATTTAAAATGAATTGAATTATTGAATTTAAAATTTAAAAAAAAATATTTTGACTCATTGTCTATAATTATATGATATTGATCGATTGATATGATATATGATTTGGACCAAGTGATATCTTTTCTGAAAGTGTGCACTATAAATGATTATTGGCCAGGTCACCGAGGGTACATGTGATATTATAAAATTATGCAATTGACCGGGTCATTGGGGGTACATGTGACATTAAAAGATTATGATATTGCCTGGGTCACCGGAGGTATAAGTGATACTATATGACATGAGCAACCTCTTTATATGAAAATTTACCATAATTGTTATTGAATCGATTTTCGAAATGATTTATGATATTGAAGAATTTTACTTTGATAAATTTGAAATGAAAATCTTTTATTGATATTGTTAATGATATTTTAAAAATACTTGCAACATTTTTAACAAGAACCCTCATATATTATGAATGATTTTATTTACCGAGTTGACGACTCACCCTTTATTATTAACGTATTTGCATATTAAATTTTAACTCGGTGAATTACCTTGGAGTTGGGCATTCAGAAAGTTAATTTTTGCTTAAGAAGAGAAAATTATGTCTCTTATAATTTTAAATTTTGTATTCTTTAAATTGTAAGTATGATCTAAAAGTTAAGACTTTATTTTAGAGATTTATTTTTATTTAAAGACTTTGAGAATCTTAGTGATGAATAAAGATTCGACAAATTTTTATGAAAAATGAGAAGTACAATATTTTGGTTTTATAATAGAATTAGTAGCATCATCTTTTGACGCGTATTTTGTATGTGCGAAAAAAAATTCAAGGTGTTACAAAATATTAGTCGTCATATTAATCTAACAAATAAAAAAAATCAATTTTTTAGGGATTACATACATATATGTATTGCTACACGCATCATCTGGAGGGTGGGATTCGAACTCATGTGGGGATATGAGGCTTGAAGAGCTTAGCCAACTTAGCTGAGCCTTCATGCTCAATAAAAAAAAAGTCATATATTGCAATACAATGTTAATTTACTATTTACATAATATTATTTAACTATTTGAAACTATGCTTACACATTGCTAATCTTAATATTTACACGATACATTGTTACTATTTAATATTATACAAATGTAATTGTTAATTTTTTTAAATAAAAATATTATTATACATCTTCAAAGTTAATTTATACTATTATAATTATAATAATATGAGAGTTTTTGGATATTATCAAATATTAAGAGATTTTAATAGTTAGAAAATCTATAAATAATAAAAAATTTTAATATTAATATTAACCCAAAAGTAAAGAGGCGAGTGACAAAAAAATCATATCATTTCAGAGTTATTGTTAGAAAATCTACAAAAGTACATCAAATATCAAAATTAATAATATGTATAATTTAATTTGGTTCACTTTAATTTAAACTGCATCTATAACTTATAAAGTAATATATTATAATTTTATAATAAAATATAAGAGCACAACACTTATTAAATTTTTAGTTCTTAGATTATACTTAGTTTATGTATTCCTCATGTATCTTTTCTCTCATATATTTTCATTAATCATATAACTTTTTTATATAACGAGTGAATATCTAATCAATTGTTAAGTTTTTTATTCTCAATTCTTGTATGATACAAAATTAGCTAAATCAATACACATAAATTAATATTATAATATAGGGTAATATTTTGTTATTTTCTTATAATAACAAAAAATTTATGAATCTTTTTTTATATAAGCACACGTTGGAACTTTTTATAAATTGCAGATGGCTAATTCTGTACACAGAATAATTAAACAAACTAAATTTTGTGCACAATTTAACTTTTTATACATAAAGTTGACATTTGCATTGAGAATTTTGACTAAATAATTAATATATAGGTGGCAGAAATCTGAGGATCACTGTCTATAACAACTACATATATTGAATGTAATTTTCAATGCAAATCCATGTCAGTGGGACTGCAAAAATAAATTGAATTAAGTTACAGAATTTCCGGGAAAACAATGCCTAAACTTAGCATTCAAAGGCAATTCAAAGTTCAAACCTTTTGAGAACCAATCAAATACATTATCATTACGATTCTTGCTCTCCTTCATTGATTTTCAACAAGTCTCCGACTAGGAAAAAGAACAAACTGTTAGGACCAAACTCCAAAAATGGAAAAGCAAAAGCAAAGGAGAAACAAAAAGTCCCATGATACTACAAAAGGAAAAATAAAAACCTTTCCGTTTTCTTCTTGCCTGGTTTGGTCCCATTAATCCAGGCAATGAGAGAGCTTCCATGGATGATTTCATTTGATTTAAGCTAGCCCCATTACATCCAAAAAGGAAAAAGAAAAAAAGCAGCTACCTTAGACATTGTAATTTTTGGCGTACAGGAGAACTACATTATTTCTTCTTATTGTTCTTTTACAATCAGCTTAGTTTTCTTTTGTTGGTTTTCCTGTACGCCAAAGTGCGTGCTTGTTACTTTGGTTTTTTTCTTTTTCTTTTTTCTTCAAGCCATGTACAATATCTTCCAAATTTTGCTTTCTGTTGCTTGTTTATCTCTTGTTTTCAATACCCTTTATGCACAAGGCAGCTCCGGGGCATTGGTTTTGAGCTGTGGCTCAAATGGTGGTGGCACAGATTCGGACTGGCGAAAATGGGAACCTGATGAGCGGTATCTGAGTAAAGGTGAATCGAAATCGGTTCAAGCTACGTACCAAGACCCTTCACTTAATTCCAAGGTTCCTTACATGGATGCCAGGGTGTTTTTGAAAGAAATGAGTTACCAATTTCCTATAAAATCCAAAACTCGTTATTGGATTCGGTTCCATTTCTATCCGTCTAATTATCCTGGAGTTAATGTTTCAAATTCTTATTTCTCTGTTATTGCTAATGGCATTACCCTTTTGAGCAATTTCAGTGCTTCAATTACCGCAGAAGCTATGACACAAGCTTACCTTGTTAAGGAGTTTTCTCTGGCTCCGATGGATTCTGATTCCTTGACAGTTATATTCAAGCCTTCGGATAAGTATCCTGGAACATCTGCTTTTGTTAATGGGATTGAATTGATTCCAAGCCCGGACTTGCTTGATTCAGCGACAATGGTTGGATTTTCTGATACAAATCTTGATGGCAAGACTGCAAATATGCAGACAATGTTTAGACTGAATGTTGCCGGGCAGTTTATTTCTCCTAAAGATGACTCTGGTGGTCTTATGAGGACTTGGTATGATGATGTGCCTTATATTTATGGAGCTGGATTTGGGGTAAATCTTCAGGCTAATGAAAGTGTTAAAATTGATTACAAAAATTTGCCAGATTATACTGCTCCTGTTGATGTTTACAGGACTGCAAGAGGAATGGGACCAAGTAAGGATGTCAATGTGGGTTACAATCTCACATGGATTTTCCAGATTGATCCCAATTTTACATACGTTATAAGGTTGCATTTCTGTGATTTTCAAATGACCAAAGTCAATCAAAGAGTGTTCAATGTTTACATCAACAATCAATCAGCCCAGGCTGATCCCACACCAGCTGATGTGATTGGATGGACAGGAGGCCAAGGAGTTCCTACATATAAAGATTACGCGACGTTTGTCAATGATATGCCTGGTGATGATGAGATTTGGGTGGCATTGACACCATCAACCGCATCAATGCCTGAATATTATGATGCAATTCTCAATGGATTGGAGATATTCAAGATAGAAACAGATAAGAACTTGGCAGGCCCCAATCCTAAGCCATCAGCAATGCTTGCTAAGGCTCAAAGCCAGAACACAAAGAATTTTAGTAATCAAGGATCCAACTCCAGATTGCATGTGATAGGAGCTGCAGGAGGAGCTGCTGCCTTGAGCCTTGTAGCTGCTCTTGGCTTTGTTGTCTACCAAAGAAAGAGGAAATCCCCTGGGGGAGAGTCACAGACATCTAGCTGGCTGCCAGTTTATGGCCAATCTCAAACATCAGCAAGCAAATCAACAATCTCAGGCAAAAGCAACGCTAGCAGCCATCTGTCGGCAATGGCTCAAGGTCTTTGCCGCCGTTTCTCATTGCAAGAGATTAAACACGCAACAAAGCATTTTGATGAGTCTTATGTCATTGGAGTTGGAGGTTTTGGTAAGGTGTATAAAGGTACTCTTGATGATAAAATGAAAGTGGCTATTAAAAGATCAAACCCATCTTCAGAACAAGGAGTTAATGAGTTTGTGACCGAAATTGAGATGCTTTCAAAGCTAAGACACAAGCATTTGGTGTCTTTGATTGGTTTCTGTGAAGAGGAAAACGAAATGTGCTTGGTTTATGACTACATGGCACTTGGTACTCTCAGGGAGCATCTTTACAACATCAAAAAGCCTCATCTCCCATGGAAACAAAGATTGGAGATTTGCATTGGAGCAGCTAGAGGACTTCACTATCTTCACACTGGGGCCAAGTACACAATCATTCACAGAGATGTCAAGACAACAAACATTCTTCTGGACGCGAATTGGGTCGCCAAGGTCTCAGATTTTGGGCTCTCAAAAACTGGTCCTAACATGGAAAATGGCCATGTTAGTACAGTGGTGAAGGGCAGCTTTGGTTACTTGGATCCTGAATATTTCAAAAGGCAACAATTAACTGAAAAATCAGATATCTACTCATTTGGAGTTGTCCTTTTTGAAGTGTTATGTGCAAGGCCAGCTCTCAGTCCTAATCTTCCAAAGGAGCAAGTCAGTCTTGCAGATTGGGCACTCCATTGCAAACGAAAAGGGATTCTTGAAGACATCATTGATCCTCATCTCAAGGGGAAAATCAATGATGAATGCTTAAGGAAGTTCGCCGACACAGCTGAAAAGTGCTTGTCCGATTCGGGAATTGAGCGCCCCTCAATGGGGGATGTGTTGTGGAACCTGGAATTTGCTCTGCAATTAGTGGAAAATTCGGAGGGTTCATCACATTGTTCACAAACAGATAAAGGAAGCATGAGTTCTGAAGATTTTAATAAAAGAAACCGCGACAGCGCAAACAATCTCAGCATTGGAAGTGAGAATGAATGTAAAAGAAGTTCATCATCATCAGGAGATAGTGCAATCTTCTCACAGATTCACAATCCAACAGGGCGATGATAATTGTTACTACAAGTTGTTTGATAATTGTAGTGTCATTAAGAGATGGGCATAAAAGGACCAAGACTGAGCCATGGAATTCTAGCTTATAAAACCAAGTTTTATCTTTCATTGCTCATAAAAGGACATTGCATTGATTGTTTCTCTTGTTTGTTGTTTTGTTCTATAGCAATTTGTACTTTTTACCAGGAATTCAGAAAAAAAAAAAAACAAAACAAAAGAATCAAGTTTGTCAGTCCTTGTATTCTATATGGTTTCAAGTTATGTTTTGAATATAATTATATACCTATCATTGTATGTGCGATTTAGATAGAACTTGAATTCATCCATTGGATTTCAGTCTCTTGTAATTGGAATTTGTTAAATGTCTAAATTGATGTAATCAAATTTATCAAATTCATAAGATGTCACTTTCAGAACTAATATATAACAAGTTGAAGAACCACTTCTAACTTCTTTAGATTAGGTGTCTTGCGCATAATCAATAGAAAAAATTAGTTATAATAGATCTGCTACAGCTATATATATGTGATGATGATGATGAAAGCAATAGCATGGTGTCAAATTTTGATCAAATATGAGTAGGAAAATTATGAATGTTATGATCCAAAGACCATTTAGAAAATCTTGTATCAATCAATTAAAGATCGTAGGCAAGTTATATATGTGTGACCTACCAACCCTTACAAGCACATAAACATAATCTTCATGGCTTTAAACTTTAAATTAAAAACATAAAATTTACACAAAAAAAAAAATTGATGGTTGGGTAATTTTTATCTTTCTTCTTTGAAGAGGAGTTTGATTATTCCTTTTACGAATGAAAGTAAATTTTTTTTCCCCAAAAAGCAATTATGGAAATAGATATCACTGATATTGAGGCAAATTTTTTAATAAGCTTGATCCAGAGTGATAGGGTCCCATTAGAGTCCTGATAGTAGATGTGAAAAAATATCTAACATTTAAGGCTACAAATGTTGTTAGGCTAATTTCTTGTATTAAATTAATTATTAGACATTTTAAAATTGTATGAATGAAAAGAAAAAGCACCCCAAATGAATCTAGTTGTAATATGAAACATGAATCAATGGTTCATTATGTTGGGGTTTTTACCATATATTCTAAAAACTCAAACGTTTTGCAAAAGTTTTTATTTATAAGTAATTAAGAATTAGAAAAAGATTATACGCATAAAGAGATTAACAATTACATATAAAATATAAAAAATTTATGTAATTTGATAATAAATACATATGTTTACGGTAGATCATAAAATCTTAACTTCTTTTATTACTCAATTCATAAAGAACTCTCAGATCATAATGATCTCTCACAAGAGATTATAATAAATTCTTAATAGTCAGAGCTCTTAAGTATCTATACAACACTCTCTTACATATTAAGCACTCAAGTGTTCCCTAAGCTCTCTATTCTCTCTTGTTGATGCTTGACAATTTAATGAGTTTACAAGGGTCTATATAAGCCATATTTCCTAGAAACCCTATTTCTAGTTGAAATAAAAGTCCACGCATTTAAAAAGTCTAAAACTAACTTAGGAACACAATACAACTCAAAACAGGAAAATACCCGTGAGCTAGCACTACGAAGCCAGTGCAATTTCGAGGTAGCGTCATGGTGCCACTTAGGTGAGGACTGCTAAGGATGGCATCACAGCCCCATGGCATGGACATGCCTCCAATGTGCTTCCAACCCCTCCTTACTTGCGACTCTTTATTTTTATCCTGTTCTCATCTGTTCAATGCATCCTCAACCTCGTTTTGACTCCTCATTGGTCTTCAACTTCAAATTAAACTCAAACATAATTTTGAATCCCTAATTTTTAAAAAACTTCTTATTGATTTAAAATCTATTAAGAAGCCTTCTAGGATCTATGTATGTCAACGCTCAATTACTTAGCATTAACTCCAGTTAATTTTTTGCTTAGACTTTATTCTACTAAGGCTCGTGACTTCAGTCTCTAAAGATTCTGTTGAGGGAGAAAACACCATTCTCCCTCTCGATGTTATGTTGAAGCGAGGAACTCAAAGTCTAACCTAGAACTCTAACCTATTTGTGCAGCGGAATAACCTGTTAATCAAACAAAAGATAACAAAAATCCAAAGCAGAAAATAAAATAGCACAACACAATCTTATGTGGTTCGGCCAATTGCCTACGTCCACGGTGGATCCAAGGATCCTAACCTCTCTTATTAACTCCCTAGAGATTTTACAAGAAAAATCCAATGAAGAACTCTCAAAAAGACCTAATATTTAGTGAACCCTTGCTCTACTACGAGCAATGATCACCCAAACGACGATTCCACCCTAACGCGCATAAGCAATTAGTGTCTACCCAGTTCTTCCCCTCTCTTAGAGTCTCTCTTAATGCTTAATCTCAACTAAAGGGTTTACAAGTGTTTATATAGGGTGTATTTCGTGCCTACTAACCTTATTCCTTATTGGAGTAAGAGTCCACTTGTTTTGGAAGTCCAAAACTTCCCAAAACTCAAAATTCAGATGAAAAATAGACATCCTAACGCGTCTGGCACCGCGGTGCTCATCCCTGGGTACTGCGACACTGGCCCTTCTCATGCCCACCGCCGCAGCGCTGGGTTGCTGTTCTGGGCACCGTGGCGCTCAGCCCTAGTGGCACCTCCCGCGTTTTTTCTTCATTTTTTTCGTGTCTTCGAGTCCCGTTTTACTTCCCTTTTCATATCCCACACGTCCTAGACTTCTCCATACGTATCCCATACATTCTAGAATTCTTGCGACTCTCCACTTTGGTATTCATCTCAATTCTTATCCAACCAAGATTGTTGAATCACCAATTTTCCAACAAACCATTCCTTAATTCAAAATCTTCCAAATAAGAAGGCTTTGGGATCTGATCCACACCAATACCCTATCACCTAGAGTTACGTCTAGTTAAGTCTCCACCAAGACTTAACTTTCTCCGGGCTAGTGACTTTGGTCTCCAAAGGTATTCGTGCACCTTGCATAGGGTATAGATGCCTTGCACTCCTTTTCGACCCTCATCACCTCGGTGAGCACGATTTGGATATTGCCTAGTGGTCTGCATTACCCCAACACCCTGTGTTGGGCCACTCATGGCCATCCTAATAAGCACATAGAGCCCTCCATTGTACTTCTTACCATAAAACCTTGTACATCATTTCTTTACCTTTAGTTTTTCTTTTTTTGCTCTAATTGAATACCCTTCCTCATCAAACTTACCTAGGGATATCAAGTTCCTCATCAATTTAGGAACATGCCTAACACTATGTAAGTCCCTAGTTTCTCCACCTTGCATCCTCAGCCTTATGTCACCAACTCCCATGATCTTACAAGTTATGTCATTCTCCATTAGAGCCTTACTTCTCTTAGCTTTATAGTTGGTAAACATCGATCTGTCGTGACACATATGGACGCTGTACCCCGAATCTAGTATCCATTTGCCAGCGTACTTTTCCCTTGAGGCTACCAGTGTGTCTACAACTTCAGTATCTTCCTCAGAACCGATTGCAGCCCACCCTCTTTGGCCTTTTAATTTCAGGCAATCATTTATAAAGTGTCATTCTTTATTATAAAGGAAACACTTCTTGGATCTCCTCCTTGATTGGTTGCTCTTTCTTCCTTGTGCAAGCAATGCTGCTCCACTATCGGACTCAGATCTCTTTGTCGATTCTTTTGAGTTCAATGATGCCTTGACGTCATTCATCGTTAAAGACTCCTTACCATATAACAACGTATCCATAAAACTCTCATAGCTCTTTGGCAATGAACTTAACAGGATAATGGCCTTGTCTTCATCCTTAGTCTTGATACCCAGTTGCTCAAGACTTATGATGATCTTGTTGAACTCATCAATGTGAGCTTTTAATGAAGTTCCTTCATGCATTGTTAGCTGATGTAGTTTCTTTTTCACAAGAAGTCTATTTGTAAGAGACTTCTTCATGTACAATGCCTCGTATCTCTTCCATAACCTCAAAGTGGTTTCTTCATCACCAACTTCTCTTAGTACATCATCACTCAATGCCAAGAATAAAGTGCTGTGAGCCTTTTTCTGAATCGTGTCCCAATCTTTCTGCCCGTACTTTGAGGTTGTAATCTCATTGCTAGTTGAGGAGCTGGCTTCCTTCAAGACTGAGTCTAACCCTTCCTTTACTAGTAGAGCTATAACCTTCTTCCTCCAAAGATTAAAGTCATTCATCCTATTAAACTTATCTATTTCTTGATTGATTGCGGCCATGGTTTAAATACCTCAGGTGTGTATTATCAAACCTTTAGCTCTGATACCAGTTCGTTGAGGGAGGAAACGCCATTATCCCTCTCGAGGTTATATTGAAGTAAGGAACCTAAAGTCCGACCTAGAATCTAACCTCTTTGCGTAGCGGAATAACCTGTTAATCAAGCAATAGATAACAAGAATTCAAAGTAGAATATAAAAAAGCACAACATAACCTTACGTGGTTCGGCCAATTGCCTACATCCATGGTGGATCTAAGGATCCTAACCTCTCTTATTAACTCCCTAGAGATTTTACAAGAAAAACACAATGAAGAACCCTCAAAATGACCTAATGTTTAGTAAACCCTTGCTCTACCATGAGTAATGATCACCCAAACGATGGTTCCACCCAGTTCTTCCCCTCTCTTAGAGTCTCTCTTAATGCTTAATCTCAACTAAAGGGTTTACAAGTGTTTATATAGGCTGTATTTCGTGCCTATTAACTTTATTCCTTGTTGGAGTAAGAGTCCACTTGTTTTGGAAGTCCAAAACTTCCCAAAACTCAAAATTCGAATGAAAAACAGCCATCCTGACGCGTCTAGCACCGCGGCGCTCATCCTTGGGTACCGTGACACTGGTCATTCTCATGCCCACCGCCACGGCACTCAGCCTCTGTGGCACCTCTCGCATCTTTCCTTCGTTTCCTTCGTTTCTTCAAGTCCCATTTCACTTCCCCTTTCATGTCCCACACATCTTAGACTTCTCCATATGTGTCCCACACGTTCTAAACTTATTGTGACTCTCTACTTTGGTATTTATTTCAATTCTTGTCCAACCAAGATTGTTGAATCACCAATTTTCCAACAGATTCGAATGCATTTTTCCTTAAATAGCCTTTGTATTGTAATCTCTAGTATCACTCTTGACTCTATCATAATGCTTTGATGGCTGAAACTTATTTCTACCCACAGCGCCTTTACCATACCTTCTCTTTCAACCTCTATTACAGCAGTGAGGTAATCTCCAATGTTGCTTCTTGGTCTGTATTCTTTTAACACCCACGTTAAGTCACTCACAGCATTCTCATCCAGCACATGCAACTCATTGTGCTTTTCACCTTTCACAATCACTATAAACCTTTTAAATACCTTCATTACGAACATCCAATTTAATCTAGCACTCCTGGGAATATCAAGATCCTTTTAACAATATGAACATAGCTTACATCAAGTAACTCCATAAATTTATTTGGAGGTATAGAATAGAACAAGATGATTGGCTTACCTTTATCTTCTATCTGGATATCAATCATCTTAAGATCTATGATAATCTTATTAAAAATGTCGATGTGGTCTTTAATTGAAGTTCTTTTAGCCATAGACAATTAGATCGCCTATTCCCACTAATAAACCTACAACAGTATGAACAAGATTAGCAACGAGCAAGCAGTGGCAGTGGTAATCCTTTTGGGTTTTTTTTTCTTAATTTTCACTACTTCTTTATATGTAGATGATTCGCTAAAGACTTCGTCATGTATAATTCATTAAACTTCTTCTAAAGACTAATTGTTATGTTATCTCTAGCCACCTCCCTCAAAACTTTATCACTCAATGACAGAACAATAATACTATAGACTTTCTTCTGAATGATTTCTCGATTAAATTCAAATTTAGATGTCACAGATTTCTTCTCTTTATTGGTCGTTGTTTGAGTCTCTTTAAGAAATGAATTTAACCATTAACACATTAGTATAGCCATAATCTTCGTTTTCCACGAATTGAAATTATTCTTCCTATTGAACTTTTCAACTTCATATTCGTGAGTAGCCATAATCGAATAACCTATACTTTGATACCACTTGTTTGAATTTTTATCATACTCTCTAAGAACTTAGGTACTTTGTAGAAGTATTTATTTACAATTGATCAAGAATTAGAAAGAAAAAAAACACAAACACACTCACATATAAAGAGATAAACAATCACACACAAGACACAAAAAATTTAAATAGTTCGACAACAAATGCCTACGTCCAAGGTAGATCACGGGATCTTAGTTTATTTTATTACTCAATTCACAAAGATCTCTCACAAAATATTACAAGGAATACCCAATTGCCAGAGCTCTCAAGGATCTATACAGCACTCTCTTGCACACTATGCTCTCAAGCGCTCCCTAAGTCCTCTATTCTCTCTTGCTCCCTAAGTTCTCTATTCTCTCTTGCTCTTTAAGTTTTTTATTCTTTCTCTTGATGATGCTTTGATGTTTAACAATCTAATTGATTTATAAATATTTATATAGACTTCAAAACGTCATAGAAACTTTATTTCTAGTTGTAATAAGAGTCAATATATTTAGAAAGTCCAAAACTAACTTAGAAATGCCATCAGCTCAAATTTAAAAAATACCCGAAAGCTGGTGCCGTGGTGTTAGTGCGATTTTGAGGTGGTGTACAAAGGCTAGTGTCGCGGCCTCAAGGCTTGGAAATGTCTTTAACATGCTTTACAACCATTCTTGTTTCTAATTTTTTGTTTTCATCATTTTTTTGTTCATTTAATGCGTCATTAATTTCATATCTATTATGCATTAGTCTTCAACTTAAAATTACTTAAATATGATTTTGAAATACTAATTTTTAAAATTAAACTTAAATATAATTTTGAAATACCAATTTACAATATTACAAAATAATTGTGTTTCATGTCCTAGAATATGCATGGAGAGGAACCATATCTTCATTCTAGGAAAATTAATCTCAATCCTACTATTATCTGATAGTTGCTTTGTTTGTTGAAGAAAGAATTTAATTTAATATTTGGTAGCATTAATGTGCTTTGACAACCAATTATCAAGATAAAATAATTAAAAGTCATGATTGCGGATTGGCTACTCGGAAGATAGAATTTGCTGGATTTCATTTCTAGAAGGCTTGAAGAAATGGATTTGGTGCCATGATTATTTTTGCTGCAATTGCGGACTTCAAATTGACAAACACACTTCAAATTCGTCGTATCTTATTAATATAATACATAATTTACTCTTCCAAAAAAAACTTTCATTAATAAAATAAATTGATACAATAACTAATATACTTTTAACTATAACTACACCTACTCGTTTTTATTATAAGATCTATTAATTTAATTTTATTAATGCATAATAAAAAAAATTATTTTTGAGAATCAACATAACAAATACCATCTATATATCTATCGATTTAATTTTCCTGATTCATAATGAAAATTTTTGTATATAATATCAACACAGAATATGAATTATGTATGTATTAATTTAATTTTATTGATGCATAATAAATATTTTTACATACAAAAATTAACACAAAAAATATCATTTATATACATGCACATATTTTAAATATTCTATCTTTAGCTATTTTAATTCTTTACTTCAATAATCAACTTTTTTCAATTAAAATTACACCAAGTAAGTTGACCACAATAAAACAACCTCTAAGTAAACTTGTTCTACTTTATCATAAAGCAGACACATATTATAAATTAAAATCAACAATTTAAAAAAGACTTAAACTAGTAAAGTATCCACTTAGATTTAGATTTAAGTTGCACAATATAAAAAATAAAAGACTTAAAATAATATTAAATTAAAACAATCGACAAATATTAAAATAAAACATAGATACACAATCAAAAAAATTATTATAAAAAATAAATATCATTGTTATTAAATCTAATAAAAAATTTATTTTTTAATTATCATACACTAACACAAGAGATCAAGTGTAAAGGCAAAAAAAACGTAAATTTACAAATATAAAATTATTACAACTTGATAAATCCATAAAATTATAATCTTGCATCATATTTATTACGTTTCTTAACTTATATATATATATATATATATGTTAGTTAAAATTTTAATTTATGTGTTATATTTTAGAAATATAATAAAATAATTTAGAATGTGCAACAAAAAAATATAAAATTAAATTAAAAAAATTGCAAGGCTGGCCTGTACTAGAGAGAGCCCTCGAACTATACACGACTTTTAGATTTAAAATCAAAGAATTTTGTTGGATTACAACATGTATCATTGTGGCGAATCTTGTTTTGATTTTATTTTATTTTAGATATCTTATCATTATGATGATGAAGTTGATAATAAGTTTCCCGAAAGCATCTCAAATTGACTACAATGTGGCATATAATTAAGTTTAGGCCAATACTCCATGTTGAATTATTGGTGCAAACGTCACTTTGATTAAGGAAAAGCAAATATTAATGTCAAAAAAAGGAGCACACAAAGCATATCACAAGTCAATTCTACTAAAGCAAAAAATATTTCAAAACCCAATTAAATATGCCGTTTATGGAGTTCTTGTAAGCATCCTTTTCATATTAAAACCCAAATCTTATCATCAACATGCTTGCAATGCCTTCCTTTAGTGGAGCATCATTAGAGGTTGCATCGGTTGCCAAATTACTTCAATCTATTTTCCCCAAAAACATTATGGATGAATACCCACTTTTGACAAAATCAATATCTACCATACCACTGAAATATTGATACAAGTACCTATAAACTTTTGTATTTATAAAGAAATGTCATTTCAACATTAAATTTGAAATGGTGTTACACAAAAGTAGTTGAAATGTTTAACATAAAAGTTCAACACAAATATAAAGTTATATTTGCATAACATAATTAAGTGTGAGATATTAAGCATCAAAGTGGTGGGTTTTTGCTTACCAATTGAACTGGTTTTACTGTAATGGTGGAGGATGTATAGATTTATGTGACGGTTTGTGTATTACCCCCTTCTACGTGAGGGTTCCTAATTGCTCTTACAAAGTCTTTTATTCCTTTTTGTTAGGGTAGGATCTCCTTTCTTTGAAAGGGTTGATTTCCCTAGATTTAAGGTTTGTTTCTCAATTAGAGATAATATTATTCCATTTCAATGTAAGGGGTAAGGTTTGGATACTCGTCAATGTGTAAATATACTTATAAATTCTTATAATTCTCTAATTGTAATATCAAAACCTCTTTATGTCTTATCTTTCATATTTATCATCAATGATATATATAATTTCTATTAAAAAAATGCATTAAAGTGTGGTAGGGGTAACCTTAAACACTGTTAAAGTACAATAATTAGCAAATCCTATAAATGTTCAAAGACATACCAAATCAATTCATCAATCTTTTCTTTAATGTCTCTCTTAGAAATCATGTAATTACTAATGATTGCTTATCCCTTTCTATGATTAATGGGTGCACCACTATGAACTATCAAGCATGTTCTTCAAAAACCTTATTAGTAAAGATTAATAAAATATAAAGCAAAGAATATCCATACTCCAAAATATTATTTAATATCTAATTACATCTCCATAGTTTTAATAATACTTGTTTACATCTCTAACATAAGGGTATTACAATAAATTAATATAGTGTCCATCATAAATAATATCATGCCGCCACTAGTCGACTGAAATCAATCACCTGTAGATACTGTTATGCTGACAAATAGTCACTGTTTACATGAATAGTATCATATATGAATAGTATGGGTACTATTTGCGATGATTGTTCGCTGTAAATAGAATATGCCGCAACAAATACTGTTCACGTATGGTACTATATATGTGAACAGTGCTATGCACACACTATTTTGTGAAATTTTGTAGAAAATCGTCACCATTTTTCCTGCAGCAGCCAGTTTCGCTTATAAAGCCTTTCCATAACAGGTTACGACTACGTTATAATAGAGAACTTGTGTAAGTGCAGCCTACAAAGGCCATTCGAAGCTTGTGTTTTCTCCCCACCTGTGGCATTCTCTACTCCTGTTGTAGATTGATTCAAGTGCTCCAAGTTATGGAAACTACAAATTCGAGCATCGAAATGGTGGTTTCACTGAATAGTACATGGTGACACTGTTCACATAAATAGTGATTGTCAGCCAGTAGAACAGTATCTACCAATGACCCGTTCAGTTCAACTAGCGATGGCGGGATACTGTTTATGATGGATACTATATCAATTTATTGTAATACTCTTGTATTAGGAGTGTAGATGAATATTATTAAAATTGTGAGGGTGTAGTTAAGTATTAAACAATACATTTAAGGTGTGAATATCATTTGTTCTAAAAGATAATCACATCCAAAAAAAGAATTGATTATGATACCATATTTAAAGAATTTTAACGTTATTATAATTTTAGAAATGATATCATTAATGTAAAACTAATGATATAAAATGTTAAGCACACAATAATATTTACTATTCACAGATTTTATTAGTACTATTACTAATGTGAGATTGTAAAACTATTTTTTTTAGAGAGAAAAAAAAAAGAAAATTTGTTTTTATATAAAATAATTTATCATAATCATCATACAATATATTATTATTATAAGCACCCAATACTTAATTAAACCAAATTAAATTAATTATAAATTTTCTAAAGTTTAAAATGAAAAAAAGGTGGTGCTATTTGCGTCCTAAAAAGCAATTTGAACACCCTTCTTTTTAATAAATTTTTTTATTAAAGAAATCCCATAATGTAATTTATTTTTAAGATCAACTTAATACAATTAAAAGTAAAATTATTACTCTATACACTCATATAACATGCTCATTCAACCAACAGTCATTAACTTAAATTTTAAACTTTTTTTCTCAAAATCAAATCTAATTATTGTTAAAATAATAATAAAGTTCTACAAATATTTACTCATAAAAAATACGAAATTCATCATTAAGTAAATCAATGTTTTAAAAGATTTCAATAAGTAGAAACATGCAAAAAATAGAAATTAAAAATTTACAGAAAAAAAAAGTTCACTAGTATATGATTATTAGTTTTGATTTACGAAATATAAGCAATAAGTTATTATAGAATAAAATAAGACTTTAAAAAAGAGGGAAAAAAATCTGCAAGCATTTTGCAGTTCTAAAAAGAAAAAGAAAAGAAAAATATTAGTTATTGGTTTTCTCATGTCAAAATAATAATAATAATAATTGTTGGTTTCCTAAAAGAAAAAACTTAACCTATTAAAGTTAAAAGAATAAAAAGAATAAAGTTGAAAAAGAAAAAGCAACAATATGCTATTGCTGGAACTAAAAGGACAAAAAGGTTACAAATGAAAAAAGTTTAAAAAGAAACAATAATTATTTAAATATATATATATATATATATATAACAAATGTATTAAAATTAGTATCTTATTCAGTCTTTATTTAAAAAAAAAAACGAACTGCACAAATAAAAATAGTGCTTCAACAAACATTAAAATCTAATTTTTTATTTATAACGATAAAATAAGTTATTATATTTTTTTAAAAGAAAAATTGACATTAAAAAAGTTTTAGTGTTATAAGTATTTTTATGGGTGTAAAGTGAAAATAAAAATTTTCAAAAATTAGAAAAGGGGTTGAGTTGAGGATAATTTTTGCATAAGTTCGAGGATAATTTTTGCAGTTATAAGAGTGTATAAAATAAAAGTCAAATTTAAAAAAAAATTATATAAGAATTTGATGTATTTTTTTAAAGTGTAAGTAACCCCACCCTTAAAAAAAATCATTAATTTTCATTCCAAATTTAGGATCATCATAATGCTTAAGGTCAAGCAAATTTTGTATACTTTACCCAACAATCATTATCCACTAATAAACTATCATACCTTTTATTTGCTCTACCATTAGCTTTGATCATTAATTGGTTCTATCGGATAATATTACCTATAATTTTGCTAAAATTACAAAATTAAGATACACATTATATAACCTAATTAATATGTCATTAATTAATAATTACTAAATATTAAGTATTTATCAATATTTTAATTTTTATTAACTGATAGTTATACGACAGTCACAATAATAGACACCGCCAAATACCATATCAATTAAGAAAATATAATTTGTATCCAAATTATACAAACATATCATTATCTTAAATTATAATATTGAATAAAAAAAGTTAAATAGAGTAATAAAATCCAATAAAATAGTGAGAATTTGATTCTTCTAAAACCATGTAATATTAAAAGATGATCATGATTCAAGCAAAAAAGAAATATTATATTTTCATTGCATTGGGAAAATTAAAAAAAATTATAAATCATGAATGATATTGCCACTTGGCTGCTAAAAGATTGAAGCAAGAGAAGAGTTGTATTAACACTAGCAGATGCAAAAGGATAACAGAACCATTTTCATTTTCACATACATTGTTGGCAAATGATATATTAATTAAGAAATATTTATGACAAAAGAACCCATTTTAATACTTTGGTAAATGCTATACATTTTTATTCTCAGTTAAACGCAGCTTACACAATAATTCTACTAAAAAAAAAGTTTTAACTTTTAGTAATGTCAGGCACCATAACATTTTAAGGTAAGTAATGTCAACTATTAAATCATTTATTACTAATATACATCAATTAAGTTATTTTCTTCTTTTTTTTAATTAGGGTTAGTAGTAGAAAACATATCAAACATTCTACCTCTCTTCAATTTTCAAAAGTTTTATTTATTCTCCGAGATTTCAATCGGCCGGTTGCTAAACTAGCAAAATATGATTTAGTTTACTCAAATGATTTGTTAAAGATATGGTAATTTAACAATTTTATTTAAACAAGAATAGAGATGGATATTAAAAAAGAGAATCACAATTAATTTAAAATGTATGAGATACGTATAAAAAAGTTTAAGATATGAAAGAAAAAATAAATTGGGACTCGAAAACACTAAAAAATGAGAAAAAGCACAAAGTTAAAATAAGGGGGAGCGTCACGACGCCCAAACTAGAACCTTAGCATCATAGCAATAATTTTCTAACACCATAGCGCTGGACTCGTTAAGGCTCAGCATCGCGACACCAAAACAGGGAGATATTCTATTTTTTATTTAGATTTTGAGTTTTGGGAAGTTTAAAACTTTCAAAACAAGTGGATTGTTACTCCAATAAAAAATAGGGTTAGTAAGCATGAAATAACCCTTATATAAATACTTGAAAACCCTTTAGTTAAGATCAAGCATTAAAGAGAGACTCTAAGAGAGGAGAAAAACTAGGTAGATACTAAGTGTTTGTGTGCGCTTAAGTGGAACCATCGTTTGGGTGTTCATTATTCGTGGTAGAGTAAGGGTATACTAAACACTAGGTTCTTTTGAGGGTTCTTCATTGGGTTTTCCTTGTAAAATCTTTAGGGAGTTAATAAGAAAGGTTAGGATCCTTAAATCCACCGTGAACGTAGGCAATTAGCCAAACCATGTAAGTGATTGTGTTGTGATTTTTATTTTCTGCTTTGAATTCTTTCTATTTTACTTGATATATAAGTTATTCCGCTGCACATAAAAATTAAGGTTCAAGATTGAACTTAAAATTTTTCGTTTTAACATAATCTCACGGAAAGAATGATGTTTTCTCCCTCAACGTAATTGTATTTGAATAGAGTCTGTTACATCTCATATTAATTATCACCTTGTAAAGAAACTCAATCCTCCAATTTTTGCTCAATAATTCATTCTTTTTTTTTAATAAATAAATATATATTAGAGAGAAAAAGAGAAAATTAATTTAATGGGTTAGATAATTTACTAAATAGTAAATTTTTAAACAAGTAACAATATTTTATAATATATTATAAACTGTACAAAAATTATAAAAAATAATATATAATAATATTACTTACTATATAATAATTTACATAAATCATTAGATCATTTTATATATATATATAAACATTGTGTTGGCAAAAAACTTGATAAGGTTCCAATGCTAACTTTAAAGTGAATTTGTTCCCCCAAGGACCACTATTAATGGTCCAATGTTGTAATCCACACAAGTAACCAAATTTCAACTTTTGCAAAATTCCATTTGAATTTGTTACTATCTTTTTTTCTATGCCAGCAGCAGCAACAAATTATAACAACTTGTCACCAAATGAATTGCCTTTAAAAAAATAATAATAATGATAATGAATTAAAGATGAATATGATATATAGACAAGCCAAGAGACACTCAAAACACATTTTCAAATTTTCACATATAACAATTCTCTCTTATGCACAATTCTATGCGTAGAAATGATTAGAAGATTAATTTTAATGCATTGATTTTGTAATTTTTTACGAATAAGAATTGAGTAAATTTTTACCCGCTAAAAGGGGTCGGGGGAGAGGGGTTCGCCCCTCTCCTATTCTTTAACTTTTGCATTTAATTTAAAGATTGTGAAGGCAAAAATAAAACCTTAAAATAAGTAGAGAAAAATTTAAAAAAATATATAATACAATAATTATATAGTAAAATAAGTATGAATTTTGAAATAGCATCTTTTAGGGTAGGCAGAACTAATTTGATTTGGTTCTGACCTGAATCGAAATCGAAATCAATTGATTTTAATAAATTAGAACCTAGTCGGTTTCCACTCCTAACATGCTTAATGAGAATATCGTGTAAATTAAATAATATATGTCAAAATGATGTTGTTTTATAATCTATTTTGAGCAAAATCAATATCATTTTCACATGCTTTATAATGATGTTGTTTTGTAATCAATTTTGAGCAAAATGATTCTCATTTTTATTTAGCCCTATTTTTTTATTAAAAAACAAAATGTACGTTTGCATCTGAAAATTTTAGTTTTAAAATAATTTCAAGTATCCAATTGCAAATTAATTCATGAGAATGAAATGTAGGAATCAATGGGAAAGAGTAATTAAGTAATAATCATAATTTGTTTGAACGGTCGAGCGTCGAGAGAAGTAATAATTTTTGTAACTGCGCCGACCCTTTTTGAACACTACTCCCTCTACATCTTTTTAAAAGTAATCAAATAATTCATTCATTCATAAAAAATTTACATAACTAATCCTTTTTAATCTATTTTTATTTTTTAATCACATATTAAATTACTAATTTTTTTTGTAGCCCAAAGACTTGGAAAAAGACAGTTTTACCCCTTATCAATATTTTCTCCAAATTCTATAACTCTCCCCGAAATAAATACCCAAAGCCCAAAAAAAAGCATTCATTTTATTTTAAAAATCTTGATTAAATCAACAAAAAAATCAACAAAAAATAAGATATTTTTGTGATAAGTGTATTAAAAATGAGTACATCAGTTAAAAACGAATAAATTGATCAACAATAACATAAAATAAGTTTTAAAAAACCAAAATTAGAGAGAAATAAGCGCACAAAGAACATTGATGCATGCCTGACACAATGCACACACTGCACGTGCGTTGTGTGACACCTCTAGTAGTTGCTTTCACTAATTTTTCACACTTTTAGGTAATTTTTTCAATGTCTAAGTCTTTTTTCACCAATTTTTTATAAAATTTATCCACATTATATTATATAACAATAATTTACTTATTTTAGTCACATTTATCACAATAAAAATCATATATCGATGTGTTGTTGATCTACTTAATTCAAGTATTTTTATTTATTTAGGATTGTTTGTCAATTTGAGAGCATTCAATAGATATTTTTCTCATTTAAAATTGAGAAATAAAAAGAGAGGAGGGAAATATAACCAATGAACAAAAGTGTACTATTTTAAGTCTTTTGGTTATAAAAAATTAATGATTTAGTGTTCGGCTAAAAAAGAAAATAGATTTAAACAAGAGCTAGCTTCGAAAATTCTCCTTCATTCATTCCACTACAAAGAAATAATTAACTTAGTTTTTGAAAATAATATTCAAAATTAAGTATAAAAAATTATAACAAAATACAAATTCATATGAATCAAATTCGAACTCAAATTTTTTAGACCATTAAAAAAAAATTATTAGTCAAATGAATTAATTACGTATGTTAATAGTTTTAAAAAATATTTTTAACTAAGTTTGAAACTAATCAATTTCATTTGTATATTAACTAAGTTATCTTTTAGTATATATTAGTTAGTTTGACTGGTAAGATTCTTTTGAGTTTTGAATTTTGTTAATATTAATATTAAATAACAATATAAATTTTTTAAATGCAATTAAATCCTTTTCCTTCTTGAATATTTTTGACCCAAATTCTTTTAGAAACATGAGTTCCCACCACAAATATTAACAAATAAGAGCATAATTCTTACAATTGAATTCAATAATTTTTTTAATATATATATATATAACAAAAAAATTATCCATTTGTATTTTTTTCTCTTTTTCACTTTAATAAAATTTTCTCTTAACTAAAAAAATATAACAAAAAAGAATAAAGAGTTGCATTTAGGGTGGGACCCACGCGATGTTCATGTTTTTTTGGGCAGAGACTTCAAGTTTGTTCTCTGTTTTATAAGTTATGTGCATTGGACAGAGCAGGGGCAGAGGAGCACCACTGTCTCTTTTGCTGTATAGGATTTTTATCTTTGTAATAATTTGATTTTAATTAATTTAGAAAAAGAGAGGCTTTGTTTTTCTTCTTTTGTGTCATTTTAGCAACAAGTTCCATAAAGTGATCATAGTCTTATCTTCTTTCACATCTTTCTATTCAAAACTCTAAACTCAAAAGGACATAATTTTGGATTCCCAAACAAAGGTTTTTTCTTTGAATTTTTGTCTACTAACAATTTTGTATTTACCCTTCAAAAGAACAAAAAGATAAATAAATAGATAATGTGTCATCTGTGAGTAGTCTTTTAATGATTGCAATATGATAGCATTCTCATTCAGCTTTTGTTTTTGAAAGATTTTTTGTGCAGCACCCCATGTCAGTAAATGCTACGTATACACATGGGTTTGTCCTTGTTTGTTCAATAAAGATTGTTTTTGTTTTTGTTTTGACCATCTTTTTCTTTTCATCTTGGTTTTAAAGTGTTTTTTTTTTCTCTGGAATTATGGTCTAGTTTTTCGGGTTTCTAAGGTTCAAATTTGGCATCTTTCTGATGGTTTTCATCAGGGTTTTAAGGATTTTTCTAGTGAGGCTCTAGTGTTTTTATTGTTTTAATGGCCATGGAGGGGGTTGAAGAAGCTAACAAGGCAGCTGTTGAGAGCTGCTACAGAGTTCTAAGTCTCTTGTCTCAACAAAAAGATCAAGTTCAAAACAGGAACTTGGCAATGGAAACTGGGGAGGCTGTGTTTAAGTTCCAAAGAGTTGTGTCTATTTTAAGCAATAGTTTAGGCCATGGAAGAGTCAGGAAGTTGAAAAACCTGAAACCCTCATCTAATTTGCCTGAAAATATTTTCTTGGATAGTCCTAATCTTAGACCAATTTTGTCACCAAAGCCACTCCAAATAATCCCAGCTGATCATTTCTTTGAAAATCCTACACCAAAGATGTTTAATGAAACCCCATCAAGAGAAAAGATCTCGTCTTTCATCAAATCCCCTCTCCAAATTGCTCCAACTGTACCACCACAGAGCTTCCAGTTCATGCACCAGCAGCAGCAGATGCAAAGGCTGCAGTTTCAGCGGCAACAGCAACAGAAATATCAAGCTGAGATGATGTATTCTGGCAGGAGTGCCAACAGTTGCATAAATCTGAAATTTGATGGGTCTAGTTGCACACCAACTAAATCACTCATTTCATCTTTGAGTTTGGATTGTAGTGTGGCTAACTTGGATGGAAATTCAAGTTCCTTCCATTTGATTGGTGTGCCACAGCAATCAAGCCAGATCTCTCAACATTCCAGGAAGAGGTGTATTGGCAGAGGTGAAGATGGAAGTGTTAAATGTAGCAGTAGTGGTAAATGCCATTGCTCAAAGAGAAGGTCAGATTTTCTTCTTTCTTTTCTTCATCTTAATTAAAATCCATAGTTGTGTGATGAGTTAAAACTGTGTTTTCTTTGTTTAATCCAATTAATTAATTACTGCTAGCTTTTGGATTTGTATATAGGAAGCAGAGGATAAAGAGATCCATTAAAGTGCCTGCAGTTAGTAACAAGGTTGCTGATATTCCTCCTGATGAGTACTCGTGGAGAAAATATGGGCAAAAACCAATTAAGGGTTCTCCTCATCCTAGGTTAGTACATTTATTTTCATAACCTTACTAATGTTCAGGGTAACTAGAGCCACTCTACACAGAGCCATTGGTAGAATGACACGTTCATGCTCATTTCTCCCAATTGGGACTGAGTTGGGCTTAGGCAACTGTACAAGGCCTCATTTAATTCTTGCAGCCCACGATAAAGCTCATTGTACAACATGGGTGGTGAAAAATAAGATGGTTACCATTCAACATCAAAAATCAAAATGGTAACACGTTAGTTGTTAGTTACATGTGGGGCATAATTACTAATCTTTGATCATGATGACACTTTAAACATGAGTATGAACATTGAATGAATGTGACTAATCACAAGGGTATTGAATTGGCAGAGGGTACTATAAATGTAGCAGTGTGAGAGGATGCCCAGCAAGAAAGCACGTTGAGAGATGCCCAGAAGACCCTTCAATGCTGATTGTCACATATGAAGGTGAGCATAATCATTCCAGGCTTTTGCAGTCTTCACACTCTGCTTATACATGAACCAACCCATTGGAATATTGGAGATAATGAATTTGATACGACTTGAAGAAAGCCAGCAGCTTCCCAACCATCCAAATTCAACCAAGACTATTTTTATCTGTAATTGTGAATTTCTGCTGTACATATAGTTTGTAGTTTAAAGACTTTGACACCATAGACTGATGCTGTAGCTAGTTGTTCATGGTAAATGTGACATGTGTTCTGTGCTTTTTAGCTTTCATTTTCAGTTTGAAGCTACAGCAGTGAAAATCTGAAAGGCTCATTTATATGATATTAATAGTGTTGGCTGTAAAACCTTGATATCATTTCCCTTATTTCTGTCATTTCTGTAACATTTTGTCTTGGCTTATAGGTTTGTTCATTAGCACAGATTTGAACTTTAATCATGTAATGCAATTATATAATAGCTTTTTGCCCCTATTTTCTTGTGTTATCATGATTCCAAGTAATATGAAAGAATAAATATTATTAAGTTGTTTATCAAATTATCAAATAATTCTGTTTTCAACAAAAAATGAACTAATTTGAACCTGATATCTTCAGCTTACTTTTAGCAACCTATTATCCGTTTTTGTTAATACGTTAATTACAATCTAAAATGAAGACCCTTTAAGTAAATCTTTCATCTCAACACATCTCATAGGAGAGAAACACAGCAAAGGATGGGAAAATAGAGATTTGAAGTTGTGTCAGCTTCTTATTGTTTTGGTTGCTACCTATAAGGTTAATTTTGCGGAAGCAGCCTGTTTTTTTCTTTTCAGTTGTTTCAGAAATTGTCATGGTGAATGTGAATGCTGAAGACTTTTGGATTTCCTAGACTGGATTGCCTGTGGCACAACATGTATTTGTTGGGTATATTTATTCATATTTCTTATTAGTTATATTTTAAAAACTTATTTAGTATAAAAAATAATTTAAAACAAATAAACAAAATAAGAAAATTGGTCTAAACAATGAAGAGGCACGTAAAAAATTAATTTGACGAAGTAAAGCTAAATGATAAATACTAACTTAATTTTTAAGGGAAAATGTCAATTTCATCTTTGATTTAAATGATAAATACCAACTTAATCTTTACTTTTTTCATAAATATTCGATTAGTTTTAAGAAACATTTTTTACTATTTTTTACTACCACTTTTATTATTGAATTATGATTACTTTTGTCTTTATAGAGACTAATTAAATAATTATAAAAAAGAAGAAGTAAATTAGTATTTATCAATTAAATTAGAGATAAAATTGATATTTTTCCTATTTTTAATATAGCTGTGCTCAAACAATATTTAAATAATAGATTCATTAATATAGGAGTAAATATTTGTATATCTATATCATGTAATGCAAATATTTTATCCATCGTAGGCTCGTTACATAATCATGATTTGTTTCAACTTTTTTTTTTCCATCATATGGTGTATTTTTTGCCAAATTCTCATGTTTGGTCCTTTAAGAATGTACTTCTATTATTTAATGATGAATGATGAAATACATCAAGTGCACGAAGAAATATTAAAAAAAAGGTTAATAATTTTTTTTTTTAAATTTGATTTAATTTTTAATTTTATCTCACAAATTTTAAAAAATTTAATTGTCTTAATTTGATAGTGACAGTCCATTAGATTTGATTGAAAATTTCTTTTAATAATATATTGATAAATTTGCCCTTTATATTAGTTAGAAATAATGATGCAAGTACACTATATAATGTACATGTATCAAATATTAATAGGTTTTTAAAATTTTAAAAAAATACATAATATATTGTAATAGGTTTAATAAAATAATTTAGTAAAATAAATAAATAAAAAGAGAGCAGCCGATTAATGGCTGCCGTCGTCAGTGGTCGACCAATCTCCGTGATCAATTGCGATTTGACTCAAAATTTTATGATCTACGCGATGGTGGAATTTGTTTTATTAACAAAACATTGTAGATGTGCCAAAAGTGAGGAAGAACGTGGTAATTGGCAATAGTCGCTGCCGTTCACCGTCGAATGATAAGGCGGTAACGTGCACTGCCCTGACCATTGGACAAATCGGCTGCTATTCTGTTCAACGGTGGGGGCAGTGCACAGCTGTTTGACAGCGAACGGTGGCGGCCATCATCAACCACCATATTCTTTCTCACTTTTGGCACATCTACATTGTTCCGTTGATAAAACAAATCCCACCATCACGTAAATCACAAAAATTTGAGTCAAATCGCAATTAGTCACTGGCGATCGGTTGGCCACCGACAATGGCAGCCACTGATGGTTGCCCCCTTTTTTAATTATTTGATTTAATTATTTTAGTAACTAATCAATGATTAACACGTAAATATTTTGTCACGTAAATATTTTGTCACATAAATATTTTGTGTCAGCTCATTTCAAAGTTCTGTATGGAGTGATTATTTTACCTCTCCAGTGTTAAAACTAACCGAATCTCACTAATAGATTAAGATAAAATTAAATTTTTTAAACTCGTGAAACAAAATTGAGAATTAGGTTAAATTTAAAGGACAAAAAAGTCATTTCCCTTAATAAAAACTCCTCGAAAAAATACATTATATATATCAAGAGAGATGGACTCTTTGGAGGACAAGACCTTTAAGTAGGATTGGTAACGGGGTGCGTTGAAGTGCAGATTATAATCCTCATTCTCGTACTCGAAGGGTGTAAAGATTCTTATACTCACCCCATACCCGATATATGTAATTTGAGTTTGGAGTTGAAAATCCCTAAATAGGAATAGGATCTCCATGGGTACTTCATTCTCGATTTTTTTTTAATTTTTTAAATGCTCTTTTATTTGTATCGATTTAATTTTATAAAATAGTCTTGTACCCCATACAATCATAATATATTTAAAACATTGTAAACATTACAAAAAAAATATAAACTACATCGAATCTTTAAATATTAATTTAAAAAATCAATAACATAAATTAAAACGTAAAAATTACAAAGATTAATAATTTATTTAAACTTTAGTATCTAAATCATCATGCTTCATTTGTAATTCAAACATCAAATTTCTATTAAGATTCTTCTTAAACTTATAATTCAAAATAAAAAAAATTTTGAGTTAGATGAATGATAACTAAAAAATTAAAAATGGTAATAAAATCATTTACCTCTTTTGTTTGTTCTTTTTTAATTTTTTTTAATAAATTAATTCACTCCAATTTAAAAGTAATTATTTAATATTAAATATAATTAAAAATATAAATAAGAATCAAAATTTTTAAAAATATAATGTAAATAAATTTTATATCTTCATATTTAACATGTGATTAATTTTAATTTATATAAATAAATAAATTTTTTATATACTTTTTTTAAAAAAAAAATTAAGTATTTGATGTGAATTTAAAAAAAATAAACTTATCCTTAATCTAACTCAAATTTAATTCAGAGTTTAATTTACTATATCCAAACCCCTGTCCTAAAAAATTATCTAAAATATAACTCTAATTACTCTCCCTTCGAGGCAAATCTTCATTAACCCGAGGAGAATTCTATCACCCATACATTTATGGAACAAAATATTCATTAAGCATAATATCAATTCCTCGGTAACTCTTTCATATCAAACATATTGTTATTACAAGTCATATTAGCATCTATTAAGTTCTAACGGTATTCAATATTTTTCAGAGAGTTTTTCCTATGTGAGGAGGGTTCAGATCCCAACCAGTTTCACTACGAGAAGCTCAGAAACTACATTTTTTTTTATCCCACTGCGGCTGAAGAAAGTGATTCCATTTATGTTTGTGGCACATAGTGACCTTCATAAATCCGCTTCCGATATTTGGCTTGTGTTCAAACTGATATGCATAGAACTGTGAAGGGTTTCAGATATTATAAATTTTCTAGAAGGATGCCGGGGGGATATCCCATTAAATTGCATCTGCCATTATGTTTTGGAATGGATGATATCACGGAATGAACTTCAGGATCTTGGATAGAACCATGCCATTAACATTTAACAGCACCTTGTAAACAAGTTCTGCCATCTAGTCATCCTAAGCTAAAACAAACAAGAGAATTAACATGACGTTAGCCAAAATGCATCGAGGCAAGAATCAGCAATGTGTTCGACATATGAGCATACCTAGTGAATCTAGAAATCTTCAAAGCCTGATTAGGAATTTCAAGTGGTAAGTTGATATGCTTGAATCTCCTTTTCAATGGACTCCAAACCTGGAAATTGTCCAATATCATGTCCTTCAAGGGGCCGAAACTCATTTTGTAAACCAACAGCAAACTTCTCAGGACAAACTCCACCACTTCCTAAATAATCAGCAATCTGCACAGACCAAATACATTTTTTATATATAAATAATCAAGCCTAAAGGTTTATGTATATATAAATAATCAAGCCTAAAGGTTTATGTATGAAAATCTTTGACTGATATTTCAAACTGAATTGAAGCCAAAATAAAAAGATTTACTATTTAAATGTCCATAAAACATCCTATTTGGCCATAGTGATATAGAAGTTGTGCTACAGATCTTTTTTATTTGATAAGTAATTGTAAAAAATGATGTATATATTTCTATAAACAAAATAAAACAAATAAGTGAAAAGGCAGAGCATATTATTCGCTTACATGATTAGCAAGAGCCATGCCACTTAAAGCTGCTGACTCTAAACTTGAACCCAACAGCCAATCACCACATATGCCAGCCCTTCCATGAGGATCAAAGATACATGGGATACCTGGAGTATTGGTTGGAAGAGCTGCACCCCTACACATTCCATAACAAAAAAAAAATCAACCATTAATCATCATAAACGAAACTCGAATTGCCATAAATTTTTAGCTTAATCACAAAGGTTAAGAAAATATTTATGAAATTCTCAAATTCTTTTAAATATTTATGGAATTACACGTTCCATTTGATATTTCAAACAAGCTCAACAAGAAACTAAAAGTAGAACTATATACAAGTCCATTCAATCACTCAATTAAGTCTGTCCAAATAAACTACTCTTTCTGTATGAAGATTGATAACAAATGCTTTTACAATCCAAGTAGGCCACAATGATCCGAATGGACCATGACAAAAATGAAATTACAAAGTCATGTTCATAATAGTGGCATCTTACCATAACTGGACTCGAGTGTAAATGGGCTTCTCAAGTTCACCTTTCAGTACGCCAAGTGCAGCTTCAACACCCTCAAGCATACCTGTTTTCACCTTCTCTGCAGTTGCAGTTGGGATATTTTCCTAATAAGACAACAAAAGCAATCATACACATCTTGCAGAAACTTGAATAGCAACATATACATATATGAACCGCAGTCATATTGATTCAAGCATTCAGAGAAAGTTGAAGTTAATCTTATTGCCAAGTATACATAAATATGCACACGAAACAAAACTCATTGCAGCCTTGTTTCTTGGAGTCATCAAAGAAAAATCCCATCATACTATTCCACACCATCCAGTGCATAGTCCCTATGATCTAGCTAAAAATCTGGAATTTCAAACTGAGGTATGCACGGATTCAAGTAGGGTCCAAGCAATTGGTAAAAGAAGTGGGTGAATGCTCAAAAACAACCATGTGTACAAATGTAAGTAAAACAATAAGATGAATTTCAATAAAAGAACTGACCTGTGGAACCTTGTTTCGCTTTCCATAAGCAGCAGTGCTGAGGAAGGTCCAACAGTGAGGACCATCACTTTGAGAATTCAAAAGCTTTGCTGAGTTATTTGCCATCCATGAGACAGAATCAACACCTTTAACAAAGGCTCCTTCAAATTTCATAGCACTGCCTATTGGAAGGGGATCCTCAAATGCTGCAAGCAGGGCCCATATAGAACTCAATTCCAGCCTCTACAAATGAAGAAAGGCAACAGCTTATTCTAAACAGTTCAGAGTTGGTCACAGTGACCAAAGCATAAAGCATAGGGTAGATAAGATAAACAAACTGAAGACTTCAATTCAAAGTATACCTTCATTTGTCTGGCTATTAGAGGTAAGCCAGATGAATTCAGCAACCGATTTGCACATTTTCCTATCAATCACATGGAGGAACTATTACTACAAATAAAAGCCAAAATCTGAACACAAGAAAACATAGGCAATAGCAGTTCTTTAGTTAATTAATAAAAAAAAAAGGAAATAAACATAAAATTTTCTTCGGGATCCAAAAACTGTTGAATGTGTGGAGCCTAATTATCGCCCTAATACAAACTTAGCACACAGATCGACCTTTGTGGTAATGCCGACATGGGGATTGGAAGGGGAGTGGTAAACCCCTCTCCTAGGGATGCGAGAGAAAACCCCCAACCTGAAATTGCATTAAGGGTATATTGGGAATTTTGTTCATGAATTAGGTTACCCTAGTATTCCAACTATATAGAGACTACTAGCAGAGCTGTTTTTTATACAATGCACGAAATAGAGAGAGGCATGATGCGTGAAACCATCTTGTAATCCTTTTCTCAGTAAGTGAAAATCTGTAATACAAAACAAGTAGGCGTAGCTCTCAAATTAAGAGTGAACCATTATAAGTCTATGTTTATTTTTTCCTTGTTTTTAATTTACTGCTTTGCTTATTATTGCTCTCAGTGGTGATGGATTAGGGCTTTATCCATAAGAAAAACCATACCATTAGGTTCTAAAGTTATGCATATGTTTTCAGCTCTTTGATAACACACAATGTCACACTTATAAGAGAAACTTAATAGAAAACAATAGGACATTATTAATATGTTGAGTTGTGGACATATCTAAGAGTAAATAAATGAATGGCATAGATAGAAAGCTCAGCTCATGTTACTCCAACCTAATCAACTAACATTTGATGCCAATCTTCTAGATGTTTATGGTTACAAGTTGCTCGTAAACTATCTATCAGTTTTTCTCCAATATGGGAAAAATCTATATAAAATTGTACGAAATTTGCAGCTCTTTTGAACTAAACATGTATGTTACATATAACCGATAGATGCATTTTTAATAAGCCAGGAGTATTCCGACTCCAAACCTCACGAGGATGGGAATTAGATCCCTACTATAGGCATTTGAATATGGGAAGGTTCCTTTGTGCCAAACTGATTGCTAAATAATTTCAATCAAACTATTCCTAAATGCTTTGTAATGATTGGATGTAGAATCAGCTATCCTTTTCTATTTCAAAAATGAGGCCCAATAAACAATTTACAAAAAAAAAGTGAATCTCTAGAGAGGAAATGTAATAAATGCTAAATGACATACTCTTAATGCAAAACTGTAACACTATAACATTGTACAAACTTCAGACTAAAATGAGGGGAAAAAAGAGAAGCAAGTATAGGGGCATGGAATCACCATTATGAGCAATGATAATTATATCAAACTGCCCGCGAGGTTTTCCATTCTCACTCAAGTGCCACATTCCGTTAAATGGCTCAAGTGTACTAATCCAGCAAGGTCTGATAACATTAACCATAGAAGTCTGCACCAAGAGTCAAAACATATTTAGCTGACATGAAGAACAAAGGAGTTTTGATTCACCTAATTCAATAACAATATTAATGGTATACCATTGCATACATCAAGCTTGTTACAAAGAAGAACTGAAGTCGTAATACAACATTACAACTTGATACATCCCAGTGGTGCAAAATGAGGTTATACTAATTCATCTCTTCCTTATCTGTGGTCATTGCCATAACGTAAGAATAGAAATGCACTCTATCAAGTAATTACCATTATTTCATTAAGTCCAATTATGCAGTCACAATTGAAATCATTTGACCATGGGATTGTAACTTTAATTTCATCTTATGCAGCCAAAACTCAAAACTACTTTGGGACTTTGAACCAGTACTATAGTGCTGCAACTTGTGGGATCCATCCAAGTCATAATGGTACCTTCCAACAATCTTCAAAATAAAATAGCAGTTTCTTATAGTTGTTATTTAATTATTGAACCCCCTTTTCTTTTCTGCAAATAAGCACTATAGAATCTCAACACAAAAACATGAAAGCGAAACAAAGAATAGTTACCTGGGCCAGTAAAGAGTCAGCTAGAGGGCACATCCCATTTAGACCAATGTATCTTGGAGGAGAAGACGGAAGTGAAACAAATCGACCCCCCACTTCAAGCTCCCCAATCAGACCTTCCCATGGCCGCACCAGACCTCTCTCCAACCAACCATCAACCAGCTGACCAAACCGAGAATCATTCACAGTAAAGAATTGAGCTGCATGATCAAATACTAGTGGTTGAGTACCAATTACTCTGGTTCCCATTCTTCCTCCTAAGCCATGATTCCCCTAATATAGCAAACCACAGTAAGAAACCCAAATAATCACAACATATAAGTGGTTGACAAACTCAGTGCTCAACTAAGAAACATTAAAAGCACTCAGTATGAATAACATAGTGCTTAAATCATAATAAAGTCATACTCTGGAAGCAGAATTTCATGGCTTCAGAAAACATTATTGTGGTTGACACGGATAGTTAATCATATCAGGAATGCATTCTGAAAAGATCTATGCTTGCCAAGTTGCATCACTGTCAGAATTGCTACATTTCAATGAATGATACAAAAAACTCTTATTACCGAACACAATATTCACTGTGGCTAGCATTTTTCCTTCCGAAAATAGTGACAATCAGCTGCTTTCAGTTACTATTTTTCAAAGAAATAAGCCTATACTCTCAAACACAAACATTACCATTAAGACGAGACAACTACTAACCGTATCAAAAACTGTGGACTTGACACCTCTCTTTTCCAAACTCAAAGCACAAACCAGACCCGCCATGCCTCCACCAATAATCCCCACGTGCGGGTCGCTAGAGACTGGTGCATTGAACGTGACTTGCTCTTGAGAGAAGGTCTTTTTGATAGCTGACCTTCTTGAGGTGCCATATGATGATCTTCTACGGTTTCTTGTAGGGGATTTTTGGCCATTTTTGACGGGTTTTGGTTGAGAAGTTGCTTTGATGGTTAAAGTTGACGCCTTTGCTTTTAACAATTTTGAGGGTTTCGAGGATTTAAGAGGTTGGAGAATGAGAGAAGATGAAGAGGAAATGGAAGTGGTCATCAGTTGGTTTGCTTCTTATCCGAAGTTCTGATTATTTTTTCTAATCGGTTCAACTCAGCCCATGTCATATTATGCACTTAAAGAACAGCAGACAATAGCGGAATCTACTGAGCTTTTTCTTTTTTTTTTATAATTAAGAACAAATTTCATTATTACCATTTCACTTGCTTTATTTATCCTGCTATTCTTTTTCAATTTGTATCAATGTTGATTTGGTGCAAATCGAATTGTCATAATAATTTTATTTTTGAAAGAAAAAATGAAGACTTGATGAAGGGAACTTAAGAGTTTGTGATTTTAATATTACTGTATTTATCATCATGGTATGTTGGAGAAATTATCATTTTTCTTGTGAAATTAAGTTAAAACGAAAAATTTTAATTAAATTTAATTTTTTATATAGTAAAATAATTTAGATATCAAACAAAAATAATAAAAATTCAAACCAAATAATAAATAGTATAATACAATCATTTATGTGGTTCAATCAATTATTTATGTTCACGAAAGATCCAAATATTATAATCTTTCTTATTAACTTTCTAGAAATTTTACAAAAAAATCTAACGAAGAACTCTAAAAATTATCTAATGTTTATTGTACCATTACTCTCTTATGAACAGTTTTACCTTAATTCATACAAATACTTAGTATCTACTCAATTCTTCCCTCTCTTAGAGTTTCTCTTAAAGTTTAATTTCAACTAAAAAAATTTACAAAAATTTATAAATGAGTTATTTCGTGCCTATTAATCTTAATTTTTTATGGAATAAGAGTCCACCTATTTTAAAAATGTAAAACTTTTTAAAATTCAAAAATCCGAAATAAAAATTGACTTTACCCGTTCTGGCACCACAGTGCCAAAGAACTAGCGCCATGGCGCTGAGTTATTGATCTGAACACCGCAATACTTAGCTCTATCATCAACTCCGCGTTTTTTCAAGTCCTATTTCACTTTTTCATTCGTGTCCCACATATTCTAAACTTTCTCATATGTATCTCGCTCATTCTAAACTTTTTAATATTCTTCTCAATTCTTATCTAAATAAAATTATTAAATCACCAAATCTCAATATAACACTATGAATTGTCATAATATTGAACTTAAATAATTATCAAGCAAGCAAAATAACACCATATTTAAACAATCTGTTACACTTTAGTATTCATGCAATCCTTGCAAAGCAAAATGTGAAAGGATCATCCAAAAGCACATTGTTTTACATACTTAACAGTTGCAAATTACAACAGAAAACAGATCTTTGATTTCAGAATAAAGGAATATGTACAGGAATGCATTGTCCAGCAACTGTTCTATGTGAGACTGTGACTTCATTATATCGTATTTGCCTATAAATGAAAGAGTAAATGCTGTCATACACATGATTATACAATGAAAACAGATATTAAGATGACAATGTAATATAATCAAAGTTAAGAGTCCATAGGAAGATGTCAAGAGAGACTTGAGACCACTTGGATTTATAGCAGAATTCTGAAAACTGAACTCCCAGTTCATACTGCTTCATAAGCTAAGAATATGTCAGGTGAAACAACACATCTTCATCTTGTCCATGTTAAAATGGGTTAACTCTTTATATATAACAAGATTATGTACCAAAAGGACTTACAAAAATATACAATTCGATCAAAACAAACCACTTAAAACAAGTCACTGCAGCATAAAAAGAAACAGGCTATTTCTTTTGGGACAATCATATGGGAGTGATGATAAATCTAAGACCACTTGTTAGTGAAAACCAAGCAGTTCAAGACTCAACAGTGATGTCTGCAATCGGCAGCTCCTTGATCTTCTGAGGAGATGTTTTGGCTGTCTCAACCTGCTTTGTTTGGTCTCTGACCTTTAAAGATCCATTACCATTCTGTCCGCGGATCTTATTTTTGGGAGTTTTGATAGCAGGGGATTCTTCTTTGCAATTACCAATGCTGTAGCGCTGTGGCCGAGCAGTACTAACTCTTCCCTTGTCCTCCTGAGAAGGGGTAACTGCATCACTGCAACTCTTTCTACGGGTTGTACTGTTAAATTTTGGAGATTTCGGTCTTGTCAATGGCAGCTGGTATTAGACAAAAATAACAGCATAAATATTTTGTGGTCCAAGAAGAGCTGTGGGTAAAATAAGGCAGCTTTCATTTCCAGTAATAATAGCATTTGCTGGGAATATCTTTGCCGAGATTGACATTAATACTATTACATCTCTCCTGCTCATCAGAGCCTTTTCCCAACTATAAGCTTAAAAGGTATCCTTTATTGAAGCTACTCTAGATAAAACACGTTGCTCTAAAAATAGGTAAATCCTAGACCTTGCACAGTTGTTTTAAGTTAAATCTTAAATTCTGTTCTATGGTTCCTGTTGTGTCACAAACAACATATTTTGAGAATAAATCATAAAAGCTTATCGACTTCATAGAATAGAAATAAGAATGACAAAATACCTTTTTAAGTTCAGCCTTGGGTGGGGGCGACTCATAGTAGAAACTAGGAACTGGATTTGCTTTAAACACCAAGCTCTTACGAAGCTGCTTGATTGCAGCCTCTTGCTCTTCCTGGAAATAAGTGCAAACAATTTGAAGGATGACTTTTCAATCATGGCATATTGAGATGTAAGTAACAAGATAATAACAGTGATTGCAACACAGTATGTCAGAAATAGTCAAGAAGTACACCTTTAGTCTTGCTTCACATTGGCTTTTCTCTGCCTCCAAAGCTTGATGTTTTTTCTCTAATTTCGTATAAAACTCGATGATTGAAATTACAACAAAGATAAATAGCTTATTAGATGCAATGCAATATCTAAGTAACACCTTAAAAAAGATACTCTACTTCTAATTTTTTGATAAACGAATACCTCCTTTCGTTTCTCAGCACGTTCATAGCATCTAAATTTTGGAGCTGTTCCAACAGTTACCTTCCGTCCAGATGCAGCAGTACTATATATAGCTCAGGATAACCCGATTTCGAAATAATAAAAGACAAAGTTATACAAAAAAATAGTTATAATCACACTAAAATAAGTAGCACGTGACATGAAACAGAGGATACGAGGAAGTGACAGACCAACTGTCTTCTTCATCAGGGAGCTTCCTTGATGTCAGTGGTGAGTTTGGCTGAAAGATATTGCACGAGTTATGGACTAGCAAATCTTAAAATCCGAAATTATACACCATTGATATCTCCAAACAAGATCATGATGCTTTTCAATCCATAAGCACTTCATAACATAGAAATGGCTAATTCTGTTCCCAAGATATTCCTTTTGAACTAAATGCAAATAGGATGACAAGATTAAAAATATATGGTTTGTAGATTTACTTAGTGCACCATGGAAGTAATTGTAGTTGTGAAAATCAAAGGTTATGACCTAGGTAACTTCCAATTGAATCAAGCATAGAAAGTCTGTAACAAACTCTTTAAAGCTAATCAAGAAGCCATAAGGTGGGTAAAAATTCTCAACATGAGCCTTAAGTAAATCATATAAAGCATCAATCAATCTGGTAATTAGCAGGCCAACAAAACCAAAAGGCAGCAATAACGTAAAGCTCGAAGACAGATGCAGACATCAAAAACATTTTGAGAAAAGCAATAATACTAATATAAAAAAGGTTTACCACTTCTAAATGAAAATATAGAAACTAAAAGATAGTGAACACATTGAATTGAAAAGCAGAACATATCAATTCAATAATCTAAACATAATTTCAATTTACCTGCAAAGGTGAAAATGAATTACAATGAAAAGAAAGTAAAATTCTAGCAAAAGCTTTGAACCTTTTTCTTACACAAATCTTCTAATACCGTGGTAAAAAAAACCTTTCTCTAATGCAAGGCAAATTTGTTTGTTAGGCAACTATCTGAGCTACAAAGTCCAATAGTTGAATTAATTGTTATTTGTTAGGCAATTTTCTCAGTTCCACAGACCTTACACCACCTCAGAACAGATTGGCTATAATTAATATGAAGTAAAGCTTCTCATAGACTTCATCAATTCCTCACTTAAAGAATAAAGAACAGGTAAATTTCACTATAATACTGTTGAGGATTTAAATTACCTGAAAAGTCTTCTTAGAATTAGGGGATTGCGAATTGTTGCTATCAGCAGCAGTTTCAGACCCAACATGTCGAATTGTGCCTGAAGCATGCTTTTCAGTTGCCAGAACAAAGGGCTGTGGGACAGTATGACTTGTACGCACAGAAGCAGGAATGCGAGGTTTTGATGAAAAAGAGGCTGACTTCTGCACTCCAGACTTGTCCATCTTACTCTCGGTTAAGTCATCATCAAAATTTGTACTTTTCACACCAAGCACATCTTGTTCCTCGTGACAATTTTCAACAGAGTTTTCTGCGGTGCATTCTTTCACCTCATAGTCCTTGGCTTCAACATCGTCTTCTGCAATTTTGGGAGTTACATGAACTTTATCACAAGATGCACCATTTGAATTCACTACAACACCATTTGGCTGATCCATCTGTACATCTGTGAGTGCCCTTCCCATCACCCTGCATGAAAAGTGAAACACAGAGCATCAGATGCTTCATAAAAGTGACATTTGTAGCTAAAGCAAAGCAGATCAACTCCCTCTATATGCTGAGAAGGAGGTTAATATAATATCCATAACAATGATTGAGACCCACATACTACTATTATATAACAGATATATATCATTCTAGTACAAAAGGAGAGGGAAAAAAAAGAAAAGAAAAAGAAGTAAAGGTATTTAAACATGTAATGTTACAAGACGCCTTAAACACTTCTTGAAGCCTATCTTATCCATGTCAGAATCTGTGATTCACCTTCCCTTATGAAATTCAATAAATTTTGATCTCTAATCCGATTAAAACTTAAGAAGACTTGTAGAAACTAGAAGATACTCTAAAGCAGCACCTAGAAAAGCAAATTGTTCAATATGGAATAGGGGAAACATACAACAAGTCAGAAGATGCAAGGATGGTTTTAGATTTGTAAGTTCAGAAAAAGGGATATATTAAAGTTCAACACTCTGCTTTTTTTTTTTTAAAGAAAGTTTAACACTCTCAAGAATGAGTTGAAGGCTCATCAAATTACGAATTTCAGTGACTAGTAACAAGGTGTAATTTCAAATATACTCTACAAAAGAATTGGAATCTAAGCTTGGAAAATTATGTGATTCCCGTCCCTCTTTCCCTTGCAACTCTAAATTTTTTAATATTGTTCAGAGTCTTTGCACAAAAGTTGCATCAAAATTGCAAATTGGAATGTACACCTCCAAATTGCCAATCTAAACGTACCACAAAAGATCATAAGGCATCAAGCTAACCAATATAGATTTCTTACACATGGAAAACCAATGATTCTAATCTCTAACCCAAAAAAACAGATATACATATCCTAACCCTCATAGCAGAAAAAAGGATACCCAAAATTCCATGTTGCTACAAAGCCAGTCTTATGGAATAGATCTCAAGAAATTTAGAATTGCAGTGAATTAAAACTTTCCATGTCTTGAAGAAACATCAATTTAGATTCTAAAATAACTTCGCTTTTATTCCAATTTCATATATTAAAGCCAATTTCATGAGGAAGCGTTTCAACAACAACCACATGAATAAAAGTGATGTAAACCTCATATTCTAACCATTTTGTTTTTTGGTTATATTAAACCTTTGCTTTTCACTAAGTTTTGTAAAAAACAAAAAGGCTACAAGGGTGTTCAATAAAAACAAATCAGAGATGTTTTATGATTCCGGGTAAACAGAAAAAAAAAAAAAAAACCCGTGCTTGAGAAGAGATAAAGTAAGGAAATATATAGATCAAACATGGTAAGAATTTTTTTTTTAGGAAAAGGAAAAAATCTGACTTTTCCACATAAATGCTTCCTGCCTATGTAACTACATGAATAACACAAGAAGAAAAGATACATCTTAAACAAAACCAAATATCTGCATTTATTAAACACAGAAAATAGAAAATTTATATAAGAACCACAGCAGTCAGAGAAATATAAGGAACAGAAAATTTTCAGAATAAATTTTGTCAAAATATTTTTTTTTTTAAAAGGGAAGATAAAAATTTATAATTAATATCATAATGGAAGGATAAAAGCAAAAATAGCTTAGAATGAGAACTAAAAACTGAAAAGAGATAACAAGCCCAGAAATGCATGCAAATTCTAAAATGCACAAGCATAGTAAACATCATAAAATGAAGAAGAAAAAAAAGTCATTTCTTTTCTAATACCCAGATAAAACTTTTCCATAAAATCAAAAACCCAGATGGAGAAAGTGAAGATAAAGCTAGAACTGAGATTTAACAAGGAAAAATATCAGCTTCATCATTGTTAGAACAAAAGACATTACTTGTATGTGTTCACTAAAACAAATTAAGAAGAAAAAAAAGATTTAAAAGTTCTTTTCCTTACAAGAAGAAGATTGAAACTCAAGGGGAGCAAGAATGTGAGAGATTTTCTTACAGAAACTGTCCCGATCCGACAAGATCTTGAACCTCAAATCTCTTTTCTGTTGTCTTAAAACCAAAAGGAAAAAGAAATACAAAAATGTTTTTCTGTGAATTTTCTTCGCTTTAGCAAACTAAATAAAGACTTCTCCGAAACCAAACTGTTTTTTTTTTTTTCCATCATGTTGCGTTTGTTGGTAATTTATAAAGGCAGTTTTTTCAGTTTTAACGGCGTTTTTTCTTGGTTCTTTCTTTTTTTACATTTTTTTCTTCTTTAGTTTTTTTTTTTAAGTTCTTTAGTTTTTATTAAATATCCATTTCTCTTTCTTAAAAAAAAAAATTCATTCTCTATCCATATTTTACTTCGATTTTCTCTCCTCTATATCAGTATTGGAATTAGTTGTCTATAAGAGCGACCGAATATTGACCAATTTTTATTCCCTTAACATTTGCAATATATATATATATATATAAAAACATGTAAGAAATAATTTAATAAGTTACTTAATTTATTATATAAATAAATTTTAAACACGTGTTAAAATTATATAATATATCAAAATTATGAATTAATTAAATAATATTATATAATAATATTATTTATTATATAATAAATTACTAAATTATTTATATTTTTATATATATAAACTTAAATATAGCCATTAAGTATTTGAAGATTGTTTAAATTTTAGATGACTTAAATTTTTAGACATGTATTTAGAATTATAGTAATTATTTGACTCCGTAACTCCAACCAAATGCTTGTTAATTGTTTTTTTATAAAGTTATTAGTTTTAACTGAATAATAATTGATTTTCCTTTTTAATTATTTACTTGAATTTTTTTTTTCAAGTTTTAGATAATGAGACAAATTCCTTTCATTGATTTTGAAAGCTTTGTGCGAATATATAGATGTTGAGTTGGATGCTTTGTTTTTTATTCAAAAAATATATTTCTATTTTAAAGTAATTGCCATTTTGCTAAATGGGTCTCAACATTTCATTGATTTTTCTCTGGATGTTTCATAAATCACTTAATAAATCTATTTTTAAATTATGCATTCTTTTAATCAATGTAAATTTATTGAGAATGTAAAATATTCTTGACCTATACTTATATTTTGTTAGAATTGATGATTGAAAATTAAAGTTGATTTTAATTTAAAATTTGAAATTAATAAAGTATTAACATTTGGTTAAAGATGTGATGGACCAATAAAAATTAAATAAAATAAAAAATTAAATACAAAAAAAGACGTAAAAATATAAAAAAAAAATATGTATATTTAAATGTAAGTATTGTGATGTTGGCTTTTGGCACCAAACCAGCATCATAATAATAAAATCAGTAACAATTATATTTTTTAAATAAGTGTAAATTTATTGAGATTGTAAAATATTTTTGAGATATAATTATATATTTTTATATTAAATTATAAAAGCATGTTTATCTTAAATGATATTGAACCAAATTTTATTACTGATTATTAATATAAAAAAAATGGTTTTTAATTTTTTTATTGGTGAAGAATTTTACACGATGTCAGATAACGGCGCCAATCAAAAGAAATGCATCCCAACTAAAAAGAGCCGACATGTCGGTGGTGGCTGTCGTTTAGAGCCAAAATCTGTAAGTCCAAAATTCGAATCTAGATAAGAATTTTTTTTTTTTCTTTTAACAATCCTTTTGTCAGTTTGTTTGCGTTCAGCTTTGACGTTTTGTGTGGCTTTATTTCTTGCAAGGACGACTTGTCGGAGGTTCTTAAAAAGGGGACACATTACCCTTGTTCATATGTACCTCATTTTGGATTTTATTTTATTTTTTCGCTTAATGAAAAACCTAAAAGAGTAACAAATTAATGTTTTATTTTGGGACCCATGATTTAAGGGTTATTGATAAAATGATGATGATGCTTTGTTTATTAAAACTAAGAGAATCAATTGGAGGGGGGCTTTGAACATGTAGGGCACATAGTAGTTTAATTAATACTACAAATTGCATTCACAAATATTCTTCTTTAGTCAATGTTGTGTTTAGAAGAGGTGGTACCCATGACATCTAATTTTATGCACAAGAAATTAACACAAGTTTGTTTTGTTTGGTAATAAATTTTGAAATGAATACAAGGCAAGTGGTAGATATTTTTGAATTCAAAATGGGTATGGTGTTGTTTAGGAGATAAAAATGTAGAGATGGCGATGGTATTAAATGTGGGTAGATGGGTGTTTTTATGTTGAAGAGTTCTTTGAATAATATTACACGTTTTAAAATGTATTTTAAATAATGGTGTGTTAAATAATTATTAAATAATATAATAATTATTTGACACATTATTATTTAAAATATAAATTTAAATATAACATAAAATATGTAGTATTACTTTAAATAAAAACTACAATTACTCATATATAATAATACTATTGTAATAAATTGAGTCCGAATATTAATGATGATTTAGTGGGATTTTAAGATAGAGAAATTTGTTAATAAGTAGTAATTAGCTCGGTTCATTTTTTTTCTTTTCACTGACAAAAGAATCTCTTAATTCTCTTTAGTAAGGATAAAAAAAAAAAAAAGAAGAAGAAGAAGGAATTGCATATATTTAACTCCATGCAAGTTGTAGATATCGATTAATTTTGAATATTTCCATGTAAAAATACAAGTAGAATTTGAGTTGAGTGCATTTACAACTAAGTTTGGTTGTATTTTACTCTTGAACTCAAAGGAAAATAGATTGTTTCACTAATCCAAATTCAACCACCCAAATAAAATAAGAATCCCTACTTGAGTAATTTTAGTTGAAGTTGATCATTTTCATACCTACATCTCAACAAAGTTGTAATCTACCAAATGGTTGAAGCCCTCAAATCATATAACCTATTCTATGATCCTATTGAGTCTTGGCATATGTCTAGTACAACAAAAAAGTCCTCCAAAGCATTAAAGTATGTTAGAATTTCACTACTTTATGACAACAACAACAACCCCAATTAGATTCAAAGCAATTTCACCAACTCACTGTGGCAGAGTCATAGTCTGCATATTAATTGGTACTTGTCACTATTTGCTAACAATTTTTCCTTCCTATTCAATCACTGACCACTAGCCTGTAAAATGGCACGTTTAATTTCACTAACTAACAGGGCTCTCTTACTTTTGCAAGTAGTTAATCTGTAAAACTTATAATTATCAAATGTAATATTATTAATAAAATCAGTAATATTATATCATAAATTTCTGATATAAAATCAAAAAATTAACAAAATGTTATATAAAAATAAAATAAATTTATTGTGACCTATCTAGACAAATTTATTAGGACCCGTTCAGAGCTATCACTTTTCTATAAAGAAATACAGACAAATCTTATAACAAATACTATCCCAATAGATACTCATACTTAATATATCATACTTAAAACATTTTTTTTATAAGTCTAGCATTTTACGTTCGTATTTATATTATAAAAATGTCCGAAACACAAATATTCTTTCTGATAAAAGACAAAATCCTTTTGCAAGGAAAAGGGCTAGGGTTTGACTGAGATGCATGGATAAATTTAAATCAATGGTCAAATTCAGCGGTCAAGCTCCCTTTAGGTTAGGTTTATTTATAGAATCTCAAGAACTGTCTCCAAGAATCAAAAATATAACAGGAGACATTCTTTTGTGATGTTTCAGCTTATTATAGGCTGAATGCCATTGCCATGCATGTAAAAAGCCTTCTTTCATTCCTCAAAGTAATAAACAGCTGTTCTCAAAAGCTCTTTTTTTTTCTTCTTATAAGTGCTTCTGGTTCTGTAGGTTCTGGTTTGGGAAGCCGGAAGAATACTTATGTCTTGGAAAAACTGAACTAATTAAGACTGATGATGATGCATTTTGATTATTAATTAAACCCCGAATCTCATAAAAAGATTAATAAATTTGTTATTAATCTTTCTAATACAATAAGAATGATTATTGAAAAAAAAAATTTGTTACTAGATTATGTCTTGCGGTGGGGTGGTTAAATTCACACGTAGGGAAAAGAGAGACCAAAGTCATCCTCTGCTTGGAAGTTTCTTGGTGATAATTATGGTTGGTTAGAACTTGGAAAAAAATTTCAATATGAAAACTGGAGGTCAGGTCCCAGATTCAAAATAAATGCAACTTTTGGCCAGTCTTTTGAACACATATTCCCATTCCCATCTTCCAAGGCTTCAAAAAGGTCAAAAAGATTCAACAGTTCCTTTAGAAAAATTTTGCCTCCCACCTTCTTTTGAATTTTGGCTCTTCTTTATTAATGGAGTCCAGCCGTTAGGTTTATTATTTAAATAAAATAACTTCACATTCATGTCATCAAATCCCATAAATAAAAGTAGAGATTATTGAAATAAATTAAGCTGGTTTGGTTTATAAATCATAGGTAAATATTTGTATTTATTACTTATATAAGTCTACTTAGAATTACAAATGTAATTATTTTTAAATTAATGTGTAAAAATAAGAAGAAGATGTGAGTTGTGGCTTGTGGGTGTTCATTGAGAGGAAGGTGAAAGGAGTAATTGGCGGCAAAAATATTTGATGATTGAAGAAAAAGAGAGATGCTGCATGTTGGGTGGACAACGTAGGGGCCATGCAAGATCTTCTTTTTTCTTCTCTTGTGCCCTAACTTGATGCAACTGAAAGTGGGTCTCAACTCTCTCATGTTCCCAAATTTTATTTCATTTTTTATGGACAAGATCATTCCACGCCATTTAAAAAAAAACGTACCCACAATATTAAACATTAGCATGTATCTAGATTATCTAATTTAATGTAAATTTAATTAAAAAGAACAAGAAGATTAATTATTAATAATGGAAAAGTACTTAAGTGTAAAGCTACTCCCACTTCATAAATATGCAATTAAAATGTGATAAAATGTCAAAATTTCGATCTTGAATATGATAATCATCCAAATGAAAATGAAATCTTCTCATTTTTGTCACTTATTCTTACACTCTTAATATTAGTTTACTATTTAATGCAAAAGTTCAAGCTGATAGGTGAAAGTTCAATATTAATATTAAAAATAAATATTTAATAATTTATTTCATATGAAACGTAGATGTCAGAATTAAGTGAATCCATTAAACAAGTCTTTATTAATAGTATTCTTTACATGAAATATAAATTCAAATAGATTTGAACTAAATGAATTTCTTATCTAGTAAATTAAAATTTAAGAAGTTAATTGAAAATAAAGATAAAAAATTAATAAAAAATAAAGATATATAGATTCGAACTCAACACTTTAACTTTAATACAATATTAATTTATCACTCAACTTAAAAATTTAATCTAATAAATAAATAATTAATATTAATATTAAAAATAAAAATAAATCTTTAATACTTGATTAATATAACTCTAAACCATGGTTTTATTTCACATAATTCTATATAAAATAAAGCATTGCTTTCAACTTTTTGAGGTTGCTTTTTGGGATGAGGGTTTTATCTTAAACGGGTTCATCTACTGCAAAAAGTGGATTATCCATTGCTTATTTTATTCCATTTTGTATGATGAGTGGTTTGATAATTGATAGACATGAATCAAATGCTTTTGGGATTATATTAATTCATCTTCTCAATCTTTCAAGGAGTAACATACTCAAAACTTATTGACTTTCTTTGTTAGAAAAGTAAGGCAATATGAATTTGACTTTCGGGAAATTGTTGGAGTGCCTACATTCAAACTAGCATCACAATAAATTTTAATTTTAATTTTAATTATTTTTCAAACTAAGCCAAAAATAAAGACGAGAAACATTTTAAATTTTTAAATATTAAATTATTTATTAATTAAAGTCTCTATATTTAAAAAGCACAACATTTTTTTTTTAATTTGGCTTTAATTACCTCCACCCCTTTTGTAAATGGACAACATTTAAGAATTCATAAACACAACGAAAAATTACTTAATTTTTTCTATAATTTTCATACTAAGTTCAATGTATAATATCATTAACATGTAATTTTATATATGAGTATGGTAAAGATATTATGTGAATTAAAGAAGAAAAACTCTCTAGATATTTTTTAAAAAATCATATGTCTGAGTGTAAATTGATTGTTAAGTTAATTGATAAAATATTTTAATTTATATTTAATGTAATAAAATAATTTTATATATATATATTGAAGCGGAAGCAATTAAATTAACAAAATATCCTAAATAATATAATACAAAAATAAATAATTAAAATTTAGATAGAGAAAAGTAAAAGAAACAACATAGAATTTACGTGGTTCGACAACTTATCTACGTTCACGGCGGATCAAGATCACTATCTTATTATTAAATCTCAAGGCACTCATAAAGTATGTCTTTTATAAGAAAAACTCACAAAGAAATCACTCTCTCTTGTAAATAAAGAGCTTGTCTCACTAAGAATCACAAAGAATGCTATAATCACAAAAATGTCACTAAGACTTGTATTTGATCACTAAGATATCATCAAGATGTGTTTACAAACCAATAAAAAGTCTTTATGTAGGTTTTAAAACGACTTAGGTTTACTCTAAACATGTGAGAGTTGGTTTAGGAGATCTTGAAATAAGTGGAAGTCGAAATCAAATTGAAAAACACATTTTGCATTGGGCGCCGCAGCATTTAGCCCCTTTCACCTCAGTATTGGGACATCTCGCTTAGGCACTTGGCACTGCAGCTCTCAGGTTCTGACTTAGGCGCTGCAGCGCCCATGCCTGAGCATTGTCACTTATGTTTTTGCTTCCTTTCGCGTTTGTCTTTGATCCTTACACACCCAACATATTTGAATTATTCTCTAAATCATATTCTGATAATTTTTAATCAACTTTCGTATAAATTTCCTTATATTGATTCAATATATATGCTAAGTTAATTTTGGATTGCCTATCCATGTTCTGAAAAACCAAACATTAAAAAGTTTTGAGATTGTTATTTTTTTTTTATGTTTTAATCTCGAGTATAAGAAAATAACTCTTTTTGGTAATTGAGGATAATGTCAAATCCCAATCCAAAATCGCTCAAAGAGATTTATAAATATATTCCATGATTAAGGAAAATGAGTTGGGTTAGATTCTTAATCAAATGTTTAAACATGCCAACTAATTAATATATATTATTAACTGTTGGTTAGTTTTATTTATGGTATTACATTATTTTTGTAAAGCCAAAAATACTAACATTTCTCTCTGCATCAAAAGAAAAGTTAGAAGTGGGTAAAAATGGTTCGAGATTGAATTGAAATTGAAATTAATCAGTTTTATTTAAATGAAATTAATTAATTTAAGTATAAAAAATCAAATTGAATTAGTTTAATTCGGTCAATTTTTTAATTTTTTTTAAAAAAATTAGTTTATTTTAATTATATTTATTCGGTTTGACTAGAAACAAATAGAATTGAACTGAAATTGAATTAGAATCAATTAAAAATTGAACTTCGAATCAAATTAAACTCCGAACCAAACCAAACCTAAACTTCAAACCGACCAAAAAATTAATTAATTTAGTTCAATTCAATCAATTCGATTTCTTTTACCTACTCCTAAAAAAAGCCATTAATTATTAGATGAAATAATTTTCATTATAATAACTTCATTCATGATTTTATATATATATATATATATATATAATTTTTTTTTCTTTAAAGGGTGCATTAACTTATACAATAACTAAGATCATATCACAATACACACTAATAAAAATAAAAAATAATAATTTTTATAAATGAAAGAATAACAATTCCACTCGACGATGAATCACTAACTCCCACAAATGGAAAAATAACAATTCTATACAAAAAAATTGACTATCCCCATAAAAGAGAAAAAGTAAAATACACTATCCTAATATCTGTCAAAATGAATACCTCTAATCAAGGTTCGAGAGATACACAGAACTTGCGAGACTAATGCTCGAGTGCTACTTTTTGGTTCTTAAATTTGCAGTTTCCTAGTCCTAGGTCAAAATTTAGGAGACAAACTTGTACTTGAAATTCCTTCGAAGGAGGTTAATGCTGAAATAATCATACCACCTAATCATACCATGGGGCACAAAAGTAACCCAACTGTCATCCTAATGTATAGTAATTAAGATTAATCATTTCCCAAATGAATATTTTACTCTAAATTAACTATTTAAGTAGGGACGATAATCCGGGGTTAACAAATAATGTCAAGATCAAGCCAAGAAAAAGAAGAATAAAAATCATGTCAAGATATAGAAATATGTATTGAAATTCAAGTATACGAATCACTTTGAATAAGACTTTAATTACAATTATACATATAAAACTCTACACACAAATATCATTCTTTTGTCATACGTACAAGTAATAACACTATAATTTTACACAACCAATTTAATAATAGTTCAATACTTTCAATTGACATAAAACTTATCTTAGTTACCTTATTAACTTATTAATTATCTGTTTTCATATTATCTTTTTTTTTCCATATATTAACATACATGTGAGGTGGAACGTTATATAAGGACAAATGACCGAAAATGAAAGTGAAAAATAAAGGTTGGGATCAAAATCGGGCACATGAATTAGCACTCAATCAACATTTTTGCTCAATGAGTTACAGAAATCTTAATCAAGTCAATAACCTGAGCCACAAAAAGAGTTGATCACGATATGCTGGGCCATGATGGCGTCGTTCAATCATCATCATCATCAACTGAGATCCACCCACAGTTGCATCACTTGTGTGGTGATGATCTTTTGATTGTTATTCACTGAAGATCAAAGGTAGGTGAGTGAGTGAGTAAGTGCATGATTTGTCCCAACCAAGTGGCGGACAAAGCAAGTCTTACCAAAGTTTGTAAGTACGGAGAGCATTCATTGGATGATTTGATGATGCTTTGTTTGGTTAATTTTGGTTTACATCATATACAAGGGGTTAAATCTTTCACTCCCTAGGAAGCTTCACAAGAATTTGTCCTAATTTTATGAAAAAATATGCATCACATCAGGTAGCTACATCGATCATAAATGCCAATCCCAATCATGCATGGTGTGCCCTTCAACTTATATCATAGGGTCATACAACTGAAGATTATATAAATTTTCTTTTAATTATTTTACTACAAGGAAATCAATCACTATAATGTCTTAAATATGAGCTTATTATGAGTTCGTTTAATTGTCTTATTGTGGGGGCATAATTTATTTTTATGTTGTTCTCGTTCTAACTTGGTCTATTTTGTACCTCTTAATTAAAGAAAAAATATATAATATTAAAAAAATGTGAATTTTAAATAGTTTAATTAAGTTGAAAACTTTATGCCTAGAGCATAGTATAATGTTTAATTAATTAATTAATCCGACTAAGATTATATTAGTCCTATTAAAGGTTAAAGTTATTCTCTTTTCTATGTTGGTTTAAGAGTATTTTTATATAAGTAATTTTGTTCAACTATATATATATATATATATATATATATATAATAAAAATACTCCTAAAAGCACTAATACTATTTCTAATTAACAAGAACATGCTACCTATTTCGGTAATTTAAAAAAAAGAAAAGAAAAGATTGAAAATTTTTCATGATTAAACTAAAATTTTATTGGTCCACCACCTTTGGCCAAGTGGCCGATAACTATAGATTTCTATGGTTTAAAATAGAGTAGATTTAATTTTTATTTGATAGATTTCTCTAATTTTTAATAGAGTCAATTTAACTTTTAGTGGATTTAAATTTACAGGCTACATCTCAATTGATATCATTAGTATATGTTTCAATAGACTTTTAATTATAAAAATCAATAAATTGTTGTAATATTTAAAAAAAAAAATTTATTGAACTTCTTATAACATCAAAAATACTCCCAAAACATCCTATAAGCTTGATTAACTACAATATAACATGCTACCTAATGAATTAACAAGTTCAATAATGATGAAAAAGATTGACACATCTTCATGATTAAATTACTAATTTTAAAAAGCTTACAATGATACAAAAAAAATCTCCTACCTACACCATATACATTGTTAACAAAAACATGCTACCTAATGAATTAACAAATTCAAATAATGAAAAAAAGATTGATACTTTTTTCTGACTTTCTTAATTAAGCTAATTTCAATTATGTAGCTTGTTAACAAGAACTTGCTACCTAATTAATGAATTAACTAAAACAAAGATCAACATATTTTCATATTAACCTAATTTTAATGATGAGGGTCATGCTACCTAATTATGAATTAACATATTCAATTATAAAGAAAACTTTCGTGATTAAACTAAGTTTAGTGAGCTTCTAATAATACCAACAAAAAAAAAATACTCCTACATGTGTTATATATATATATATATATATATATATATTAACAAGAACTTGTTACCTAGTGACTTAACAAATAATTCAATAATATATATATATATATATATTAACACATCTTCGTTATTAAAGTAATTTTAATAAGAGAAACCATTGAAGAAATTAGTTTTCACCACCAAACTTTTCTGGGTTTTTTTAAATTACTTGTGAAAAAACAAACCCAAAAAAACAAAAGGCAAATGCATGGAAGCATCATTCATTAATCATGTAGCATTCTCTCAGATTTTGTAGGTGTTGATGCTTGTCCAAGAATCACATAGAAATTGACAAAACATAAGATATACCTTGTCCGAATGCTTTTGTATGGTTTCACGTGATTACACTTTTCAAAACCATTTTCATTTGTTTATCAATGTCAACTTCATTCCACCGACTATTTCTTACACACCTGTGGGAACAATCCCATTTGTTTCACAACAAAAAGTAGGCCAATTTAAAGCCAAATTCTCTTGGCAATATTCATAAACAATGTTAGTGTCTTCCATTTTTTTTTGGGACCCCAACACTCTTATTATAATGTAATTGGTATAAGTTTCTATCAAATAGAAAGCAAAGAACACTCTATGATTGAGATGAATCAACTTTCTCTTTGGCTATGAGATGGAGACTTGTATTCGGAGATCATTTTGTTGACTATTCTTTTTGTTTTTTTGTTTATACAATTTCATTTTATCGACCAAAATCAATCATTTTAGATTTTGGTGGTTTTCTTTTGTTGACTATTCTTTTTTTGTTTATACAATTTCATTTTCTCAGACATTTTTTATTTGAATTCAGATTCTTTCTTAAACTAAATTTTTACCTAATTTTTTACTAACATGTGATTGATAAAAGATTAGTGATTGTTAAAACGAAAAATTAAAAAAAAAAAAAATTTGACCATCCATACTTATACAAAATACATATTAAAAGATTTTAAAATTTTAAATAAAACTTAAATTAAGAGAGGATCTTAATTCTTTTTTTTTTAAAGTTATTAAATGAATTTAGCATTATGTGTTCTTTTATGTATTATAATGTATTCATATCACAAGCTTTAGCGATTTTAAGGAATTGGAAATTAATCCATTTAATTTTATCATAAATCCGACCTAATCGATTGGTTTAATGTATTGGAATGTTATTTGTTATTTCGTTGCATTAACGAAGTTAATCACTAATTTTAATTAAGTTCAATCCACCTTTTGGTTGCATTAACTCATGATAAAACCAATTTCAAATTAAGCCGATTACATTACAAAAGTTAGTAACACGAGGCCCAAAGCGGAATGTGGGCAGAGTGACTTGCGCCGTTGTGTTCATGCTAAAATTGTATATATGTAATAATGGATTTTTTTTTTAGATTTAAATTTTTTAATATCATTGATTAAATTAAGATATTACAAAGATTGCTACTATAAAAGTAAAAAATTATTGAGATAATACATATACAAACATTCTATGAGTGCTCAGACTTAAAGCTTTTTCTATTTAGGGAGATAATAACTTCATTTTTAGGGACCATCCATAGATGAATTTTTCTACATTTATTTGCAGACGGAGACTCCTACCCTCACTTAGGAGGGATTTTCAACCTCACAAAGAGGACATCTATCATCACTTAAAAGAAAAATACAAAAACCACAACACCCTAACACAGGAAGGGATTACAAAAATATCCTTAGCCTAATCACATTATTACACTAAAAAATTAATCATAAACCAACCAAACAACCACTAAGCCAACACAAGTTGGACACTGTCAACACCAGTAGATGGGAGCCAATAGTGGTCGGAGACTAACAAACTGGTAGACAGGGTCAGCGGTGACCGGAGATGGGGCTAAGGCTTGATATATCGGATGGTTGGGGCAGATGGCAACATAAACTGGCAAAGATCAGTAAGATCCCGATCGACTGAAACTAGGCCAGACAAAAATAACAGCTAAGCTCGAATTGATAGATACATACCGGATCTTGACATGAAATCCGTTAGGTTTGCGGCAAACTCACAAAGCCAAATAATAATGGTGGCGGCCACTTAGAGGAGGCATGTCGAAGCTTGGAGCGTCATTGCCTGACCAGAGAACCAGCCTTTTATTGGTGGCCGGCACCACCATCGAAAAAGCTAGAGAACTAAATAAAGGGAAAACAAAATACTTAAAAGAAAAAGAAAAGAAAAACAAGGAAAATAAAGGAAATAAAGAAAAGAGGACGAGGAGGGAAGATCCACCAAAAAGGAGCGCAAAGCCCCTCTTCGATGACAACGACAGCTTTTGCTTGTTGCTAAATTGGGGGCTCTAGAGAGAAAAAAAAAAGGGAACTTTAGGTTTAGAAATTGAGATATCTAATAATGGATTAAAAATGGGCTTCATATGCAACTAACCTCAACTAATGAAGTTGCTTGCACCTTTTAATCTCAAATGTGTGAAAAATGATAAAAATATAATTAAAAAGTATATAATATTAAAAATATAAACCGTAGGCAATTAAAATTATTATTAAGCTTTTATTTTTTTGTAACTTTTCTTATCCATGGTTCAAGTACATTTTATGAATCCCATATGTAAAATAAAATAGATCGGGGTATGAGCTTCTTCTAGTCGATGTAGGATGCTTCCCTTACTGTGGTAGTCATCATTACATTGTCACTTTAGTTGTATTTTATAATATTAAGAAAAAATTTCTAAGATAAAATTTAAATAAATAAATACAACTTTATAATGTATAGTAATGTTGAATGTACTCAATACTTTTTTATTAAAAATTTTGCAAATAAAATTCAATAGGATAAAACTTGGTTGAAGGAAAAAAAAAGTCTAATATACGTTTTTAACTGATACAATTCTCTCTTTAAGGAATATGCTCCATTTGATTAAATGCTCCCGCTCAAAGTAATTGTTAGGTGTTGTGTGTGTGTGCTGTGCTACAGGTGATTATATGTATAATTAAATAATTTAATAATAGCATATCACATATGCAACACAGCGAAATTAATACACATTAAAATAATTTTATTACACTAATAAGATTAAGGGACTCATTATTGAAGTGTGCTTTGAACAATTCTAATTAGAGATGTGGTGAGCTTCCTCAAGCTAAAATAATAATTTTTTATTTTAGAATATTTAAAACAACTTTTATTTTTTTATTTCTTTCTCTCGAACTGTATTCCTAACGCCTTTTAACATCACAATCTAAGATAATTTTTTCAACTTTTCACTCGACCATTTTAATTTATTTATAAGAAATTATTATCTAACTTTTATCCAATAAAAAATGGTTTGATTGCCACTTGGCCAAGCATGACAAGGCAACCAAATAGTTTAATCATGTTGCATGCTTTTATAGGCCAAAATAGGAAGCAATTGTTGGCTTAATTCACACCATGTTTATTGAATCAAATTCAATTTAAAATTCACGCCACCTTATATTCTTTGAATCAAATTTAATTTAATATAATAGTAACAATTTCTTTTAAGACTAATTAAAAGGCAACACATCTCATTTAATTAATCAAAAGGCAACACATCTCATTTGTCTTTAGTTTTATCCGATGAATATATAACAACTGTAAGTTAATGGATCAAATTCATTTGATTCATGTAATGGACGAATATTATAAAAATAATAATAAAATAATAATTATTTTATTATTTTAATAATTTTGTTTATCAATGCTCTATTTAGTACCCATATAAATTATTGGTATAATTTAAGACATATACTAGATAGATAAAAATATTAAGTCTCACTTGATACAATTTTAGATTTGACACTTAAACCTTCGTTACTCTCGAGAGACATTAAAATAAATAAATGACTAAATAATTTAATTTAAATAAAACAACACTTGTTTCATTTAAATGGTAACTATATTCATCAATGCTAAATTTAGTACCCATATAAATTATTGGCATAATTTGAGGCATACACTAGGTAGATAAAAGTGTTAAGACCTACTTAGCATAATCTTAGATTTAAAACTTAAACCTTAGCTACTCCCCGAGAAACCCTGAAATAAATTCATATTTTTTGAAAACTTTCCAAATCAAATAATTCGATCTTGTGTGCTACCCACGTGCTCAACGAGTACACTTTATATAGTAAGACTCCCTAGATTTATACCCATTTTATCTCACAAAATATTTCTGTAAGTCCATAACCGACGTCACACACACACATTATGGATAATATAAAAATGACGAGTTGAATCATACAAGTTGAGATTAATCCATATTCGTAAAATCCTTCTGTCATAAATATCTTAAAAGAGCGGAGACATAGATCAACACCGTTAAGTCCCCTATTGCTCAACCATAAACTTATCTCCTCAATTCGTATTCCGATAAATAATATTCGCAAACTCTTTTGCGATATTGTTTATATCACAAGAAACTCTTTCTCGGGTTTAATACTTATGGCCATAAGACTTTCTGGAATACAACCTTAAAGCATCTAGATATTTGACTTACCTATATGACCTGACAAATCCTATGTTTACACACACCGAACTCCATAAGCATCGAATTATACCTATTGATACCCAGCAGTCAAACCTTAAAAGGTTTCTGACATAAGTAGAACCTAATTATGATGAATCACTCACAAGTCTACAATGGTACTCAGGTCAAATGATCATGAATATTACTTAACTCATGAAGACCCTTCATTGACGATTTTATGGGATATCCATTTGAGGTCTTCATTGAGACTTGTTAAGTATTTTGTCCTCACTGAATACCTATATATCTATACGAGCCTCTATTAAGCTTATAGTTTGCTAAGATAAACCATATAGATAATTCATATATAAATATACACTGATCTATATTAATCGGTTTCATTCGATAGACCCTGTGTCAGTGGAAATAGATTATGAGCAAATATTTTGATAATATACTTATACAATAAAATTTCTTAGCAACGCTTATAACGCTTTGCAACTATGTTATTGCAAACATATTCCTAAGTCTCTGTCCCATTTTAGATAAGGTTCTAACTCCTTAAACCTGATCTGAACTCTTTTAGATCAATATTATATCTGTAATGTTACAAGCATCTTATTTTATAAGAAATAATTAGTGATTACTAAAATATTTATTTATTACAAAAGTATGAAATTACAATATTCATACAAAATTAGAATGACAAATCAGTACAAATCTCAACAACTTTCACTTGTTCTGGTGCCATTCGTAGTGGTATCTAATACCTAACAACTCCACATGTTTCTCAAACACCTTAGGAGTTAAGGCCTTAGTTAGTAAGTCTGCTACATTATTTACATAATCAATTCTATAAAATACAACATCTCTTTAACCTAAGATCTCTCTAATAATGTGGTATTTTCTCTCCACATGTTTAGATCCCTAGTGTGCTTTTGGCTCTTTTTTCTATGCATTAACCCCGTTGTTGTCGCAATATAATAGGATAGGATCCATAGAACTTGGCATTATACCGAGTTCAATGACAAACTTTTTGATCCATACCGATTCTTTTGTTGCTTCTGAAGTTACAATGTATTCTGCCTCAATGGTAGAATTTAATATAGATCCCTGTTTAACACTCTTTCAGCTTATGACAGCGTCATTGAGAATAAACACATATTCAGAGGTAGACTTTCTAACATCCGGATCAGATTGAAAGTCTGAATTAATGTATCCTCTTACTTGTAAATCATTTTCTCTATATATAAGAAACTCGTTCTTTATACCCTTAAGGTATTTAAAGACATGTTTGACTGCCATCCAATGGCTGTCACCTAGATCAGAGTGGTACCGGTTCGTAACACTTACAACAAAACTGATATTCAGTCTCGTACACATCTTGGCATATATTAAGCTTCCAATAGTTGATGCATAAGGAATGTTAGACATTCTAACCCTTTCATCTTCCTTTTGAGGACACATCTTCCTTGAAATATGAATGTCATGTCTAAAAGGTACATTAACTATCTTACAGTTACTAAAACTGTACTTTTCTAAAACACTATCAATGTACGAAGATTGAAAAAGTCTTATTAGCCTCTTAACTCTATCTCTATAAAGCTTTATACCCAGTATATAAGAGGCATCTCCTAAATTTTACATGGAGAAATTCTTACTTAGGTAACTCTTTACTGACTGTAACATATCAATAACATTCTCAAAGATCAGTATGTCATCCATGTATAGAATCAAGAAGACAATCATGCTCCAACTAACATTTTTATACATTTATGCCTCATCTTCATTTTTTATGAAACCAGGCCCTCTGATTATCTCATCAAAACAAAGATTTCAACTTCGAAAAGCCAGCTTAAGTCTATAAATGAACTTCTTCAATTTGCATACAAGACCATAAGAAAGGCATGAATATCTCTTCCTCGAGATATCTATTCAAAAATGCCGTCTTTACATCCATCTGCTATATTTCAAAGTAATAGTATGTAGCAATTGCCAATAATATCCTGATTGACTTAAGTATCGCTAATGGTGTAAAGGTTTCCTTAAAATCGATCCTAAATCGTTGAGTATATAACATTTTGCTACCAGACAGGCCTTAAAAGTATCTACCTTTCCATCGGGCCCACGCTTTTTCTTATAAACCTATTTACAATCGATAAGAACTATTCCTTCGGGAAGCTCAACCAAATCCCAGATTTAGTTTTGATGCATATAGTTAATTTTGGATTTAATGGCATATTGTTATTTTCCTGAATCAATATCTAATATTACATCTCTGTAGGTTAAATGATCATTTTTTTCAACTAAGAAAACCTCAGAAGTACCTTCAGGTATCATACATACCTATCAGGTTGCCTTGATATTCTTTGTGATCTATGTAGAGGGTGTATAAAAGGTAATTTGCTCGATTGAGCCTGTGGTTCCATTTATGGTTCATTCTAATTGAATTCCTCAAAATCAATCTTTTTACAATCCCCACGATCCATGAGAAACTGTTTTTCTATGAAAGTGATATTTCGAGCAACGAACATATTTTGTTTCTCGGGATCATAGAACTGGTATATCATTAAATTTATGGGATAACCAATGAACCTATACTTGTACCATATAGGTGCAAGTTTATCCTGTTGTGTAACTTTTACATAAGTAGGACAGCCCCAAATCTTAAAATATTTAAGACTCGGTTTCCTTCTAATTTATATCTCATAGGGAGTTGAGGGAACGGCTTTAGACAGAACTTTATTCAATACATAAGTAGCAGTATATAAAGCATAGCCTCAAAGATATTCAGAGAGATCGATGAAGCTTATCATTAATCGGGTCATATCTAATACAATACAATTTCTCATTTCTGAGTTACCATTATGCTATGGAGTAGCTAGAGAACTATACTAAGTAAGAATTCTATTCTCTTTTAAATAATTCAGAAATTCACTACCTACGTATTCACCGCCTTGATCTGATCAAAGAAATTTGACATACATACCGGATTGTTTCTCTAATTCAAGTCTAAATTTCTTGTACTTTTTTAAGGTTTCAGACTTGTGTCTCATAAGAAACACATAATCATATCGTGACAAATCATCGATGATGGTTACAAAGTATTAAAATCCACCTATAGTTGTGTGATTCGTTGGACCACATACACCACTATGTTTAAGTTCCAATAAACTAGTGACACGATGTCCTACACCAGTAAATGAAGATTTGGTCATTTTTTCTTGAATACATGATTTATAAACTGGATAAGGTTCTATAGTTAAATTAGGTATTCGACCATCGTTAACCAGATGGGATAGACGTATAGCGCCTTTATAATCTAATCTCATATACCACTATTTTGTTTCATTTAAAGTTCCTAAATGACTTGTTGTGTTTACTTGTACATTCATGACATTTTGTGTTGTATTTAATACATAATAACCATTAATTAATTGATAATCAACTATCAAAGTATTATGTATATTATATAAACATAAGGAATAATTTCGTATATACATATGATAACCCTTACTGTCAAGTATAAGAAGAGATACTATCTATCTCAAAATACTAGGTACATAAAGACAATTATACAATACTATAGTTCTATTATATAAGAGATGTAAATCAAAATGTCCCACAGCCTTGACCTAAAGGAAATCTTTATTTTCAACACGAAGCCGAGTCTCTCTCAGCTGCAACAGTCTAACTTCCCTAAAACCTTGTAATATATTGCAGATGTGAGAAAGAGAAGCAGTATCCAATACCCAGTCAAAATTAGCATAATATGTTAAAGATATATTAATAATAGATAAAAATATACATGGGGGATTCTTCTTTACTAAGACAATGTATTTTTGACAATTTCTCTTTCAGTGTCCTTCCTTGCTACAGTAGAAATATTTTCCTTTATCTTTCTTTTATGGTTTGGATATGGGTCGCCTTTGAAGACCAATCTTGGGTGCTTGTCTCGTCTTTTTTTTCTTCTTTCTTTTAGGCTTCCCAAAAGTTCTAAGAGTAGAAGATGAAGTACCTTGAACAAAAAAGGACGATCCCATATTGTTCATATCCTCTTCTACAGTCTTCAATATATTATGAAAATCAGCATAAGTCAAGGTCATTTCTTATATATTAAAATTCATTATGAATTGTCTAAAAGACCCTGAAAACGACTGAAGAATCAAAATATTCCCTAGATATTTGTGTTGGGATTTGTGCTTACGTGCCAGCCCATTATGTATAAATATTTAATGATAGTATTTATACAATTATCATTTCTCATAAAATCGTTAATATTATTTATAATAAATGGTAAGATGCTTGTAACGTTTCAGATATTGTATGATCTGAAAGAGTATAGATATGATTTAAAAGAGTTTAGATCAGTGCTAAGAGTTAGCACATTAATAGAGTTAGCGAAATCTAAACAGTTAGAGCCATGTCTGAAATGGAAAAATGACCTGAGAATATATTTATAATGACATAGCTACAAAGAGTTACAGATGGTGTTAAGAAATGTCATTATGCAAATATGTTCTTAAACATGATGTTCCTGATCTAATTTCATCGATACGAGTCTATCGGTGGAACCGATTAATATAGATTAGTGTATGTCTATATTTGGATGGTCTAGATGATTAGTCTTAGCAAACTATGAGTTTAGTGGAAGCTCGTATAGACATACAGATATTCAGTGAGGACTGGATATTGAACAGACTCACAAAGACCTCCAATAGACATCTCATAAAACTATCAATGGAAGGTCTTCCAATTTGAGTAGTATTTGTGGTCCTTTGACCTGAGCGCCACAGTAGGCTTGTGAGTAATTCACCATACTTTGGTTCCACATATGCTAGAGACCTTTCATGGTCTGATCGCTGTGTGTCGTTGGGCATGGTCCGCTGCTCATAAAGTCTGGTGTGCGTAGATATGGGATCCATCAGCTCATATGAGTAGGTTGTAAATCATAATGCTCCGAGATTGTATTTCAGAAAGTCTTGTGGCCACAAGCATAAACCTCAAAAAATATATTCCGAAGAGATAAATAATATCACAAAAGTGTTTGTGGATATTGTTTAAGGAAATATAAATCTGGAGACAAGTTGATGGTTTAACAAATAGAGATTTGACGGTGATAAACTATATCTATGCTCTTCTAGGATATAATTGATGGAGAGATTATACAAATATGCAATAACCTCAACTTGCATGGTCTAACGCACTAATTTATAATATCTGTAACGTGTGTGTGGGGCATCATTCATAGACGTATGGAGGAGCTCCATATGACAAATTAGGTGTGGGCCTAGAAAGTCTTACAATATGAAGTATACTCGTTGAACACTGTGATAGCAAATTGGATTGAATAATTTGATCCAATAAATTCCAGTAAAATAGATTAATTGTTTCGGTATCCCTCGGGATGTACATTTGTTAAGACTTAATTGTTAAGTATATCATTGAATTAATTAACAAGAGTTGTTAATTAATAGGATGATTGACAAGTGGCACAATTTGATTCATGATTTGATTTTACCTTAATTTTACTATTTAACCTTGGTAGTAAAAACCAGTAAGGTAAAAAGTAATTATTCAAAATTATTTTGAATAATTAAATTAGATATTATTATTAGATTATTAGATAATATAATAACATATATTAATCATGCCATTGTATTTTAATATAATAAGGGACCTAAATGTTGATAATTTATTTACCTAATATGATTAATATAATTATATTTGTTAGATAATTATGTAATTAGGTGGCCATTATTCTAATGCTTAATAAATTAATCTTAAGTGAGAGACCAACAACTAAATTGATGGAGCACTTATTTTTGTTTTATCAAAAGGTGTTGAATAACAAAAATAAAAGAGATTAAACTAACAATTGAATTGATTCATTTAATTTGAAAGAGAGAAAAAATTCGGTCATTGAATGGAGAGGTAAGAGAAAATTAGTTTATGTTCTTTCAAGTGTTGAAAAATATGAAATACCTCTCTTCTTCTTCTTCTCTCAATGATGGCTAAAAATGAATGAAAAAAAATGGAGAAAAGATAATTATTTTAGACAAGAGTTGTTCAAAATAATTATCCTATGAAAATTGTTTCTAAGAATTGATACAAGAGTTGTATGTAAAATATTTATCATCTCCATTTAAGAAACAAAAATTGTATTCAAAGAGTTTGAATACATATTGTTGGAAATTCTAAAAACTACGCTACCATTCTAGCTCCATAATCTCATCAAACCGTTATGGACTAGAATTGTTCAACAATTCACTTCAAGGTGAGATCTTCAATTAAATTGTTGGATGAGTTGAAGATTTTGTAAATGTACCTTCATTAGGTAAATGTCATTTACATTTTAATTTTATGTATACAATTGTTCATCATATATATTTTGTTGTATAATATTTATACTTGAGCATATATGTGATATATGTTGTTAAATATGTTAAATTGAGTGTATTTATTAACATGCTTCCGCTGTGTGTAGTAATTTTTGAAATTACGTATACACTCGTATGTCACACATTCAATTTCCAATAATTTGTTTAGCATAATGTCCATCGTCTTCAACCTCTCGATTATAGAAATCATATTGAGGACATATGGAGTGGCTAGACTGTTGTCAGGGATCTAATATACGTGGGTGTATGCATGTGCAATTGTGTCTATTACCTAAAATACGTATCATATACATATTATACAGGGCGGAAGTGTTAAATTAAATAATAAGCACAACAAATGAATATATTAATCACATAAATATATTAATATGCTATAGAACTCACTTTAACGTGTAATGTTATACACGTATTTCTTCGGAGTCCGCATGGAGACCAACTCGTGGGCAGTTCTAGTCACCAACACGGTGGGCTTGGTGAGCTAGAACAGTAGACTCATATCCAGCACGGGATTAACTCTTAATCTCCAAAATAACGGGGTATGTGTTTTCATCATTTTCTTCAAAAGAATACGAAATGAAGAATTTAAAGTAATTCACAATTGCTTCAATTGGAACCATAAAGAAAAATGAAACAATTTCATTTTTTCCCTTTTTTTTTTCTTCTTCTTCAGCCATTTCTCTTTTCTTTCTCTCTTTTTCCCTTCTCCATTTCTTTCTTCTCTCTCGGCCAAATTTCTTCTTTCTCGGCCAAAAATGCACACACACTTTACAAATCACATTCTCTCTCTCTTTATATATATAATAAAATAATAATATAATAATAATAATAATAAAATAATACTAATGGGTGCCAACTATTTAGCACCCAAAATAAAATATTATTATATATAATATCATATATTAAAATATTATATAGTAATATATTATAATAAGAAATATTTTAATTATTTAACTATTAAATAATTAAAGTGTGAAATGATCATTTTTTTTCTCATGAATAGTTACCAAGCATACTCCTAATGGGTTCTACCAAATCTCACACTTGGATAAACTCAACTGAGGGTCCACAATATGCCATGTGTCATAATATAATTAGTAAATAACAATTATAAACTAATTATAGTATTTAACACTTAAATACAGACATGCACGCTTTTTCGTGATAGTGTTGAATATTACTGGATTAAACAGTTTAATTCGACATGCTGCCCCAGTGCACACCGAGTACACTCCATATCATGGGACTCCCTATGTAAGTCCTACTAAGTAGTGGTCGAGTGATGGTATTCCTATTATATGTTTTGAAAGAATGTGTAAGCGCTTACATGACATGTGATTTGATAAGATTATGATTTTGATTGATCACAGCATATCATACATATGCATTGTGTACATTTATGTATTTATATTTGATATATGAAAAAACTAGTATGCTTACTGAGTTTTATACTCATTATAGTTTATGGTGATTTCAGGTAAATAAGGTACATGTGTGCTTAGCGGATTTGACAAGGCTTCTGCTGTTTCTTGGGTTCCTTAAGTTGCTAGGTTGCTGAGTGTTTCATTTGGGGACACGTGGGATAAGATATTTGATTTGTTCCTATTGAATAATTACTTATTTATTATTTTATTGTGTGTGGTTAGATTTGGTTTAAGTTTCACCAAGTGTGGTTATTGGTTGATTTTAAGTAAGAATTTGCAATGAATATATTCTGAGCTTCCGGTAACAAAGTTGCTACTGGTGACGTAGTAGAGTGTTAATCTCTGAGAAAACTCTGCGTATCTCCGGTTTGCTAATTGTCTTAGTTATAATTTAATTGTTATAATTATGAAAGAAAAAAAATTGAAATGAATGTTTATATATTATTGAATTAATGTAAGTGATGTCATGTGTCAGATCTTTTGGGTCTGGGGCGTGACATAAACTATACAAGCTGAGGTTACAACTCATACGTATAGTCCTTCCATCATGATATCCTGGATGTGTGAGGATATAGATTATCACCGTCAAATCCCCTAGTGCTCATCCATGTCTTGTCTTCAGACTCGTATCTCATAGAACAATATGTGTAACTCATTTGCCATATTGTTCTACCCTGGTGGAACTCTTTTCCGAGATTAATACTTGTGGCCACAAGATTTTTTGAGATACAGTCTGGAGGCATCTGGATATCAAACTCCTTATGCGAGTTGACGTATCCCATATCTGGACACACCGAACTCCATAAGCATCGGACCATACCCAGTGACACCTAGCGGTCACACCATGAAAGGTCTGTGACATACGTGGAACCAAAGTATGGTGGATCACTTACAAGCCCATCGTGGCACTTAGGTCAAAGGACCATGTATAGTACTCAACTCGAGAGGATCCTCCGTTGACGGATTACATAGGATGTCTATCGGAAGCCCTCGCGAGTCTGTCTTATATCCAGTCCTAACTAGATACCCATATGTCAATACGAGCTCCAAGCTCACGGTCGACTAGGAACGACCATCTATATCCTATAGGTACGACATATATTGATCTATATATTAAAGGTATCCACCGACAGATCCGTATCGGTAGAAATAGATCAAGGACAATAATTCAAGAATATAATTGCTTAACTAGCATTTTCTGGCACCTGATTGCAACTCTTATAATTATGCAGTTACTGATATATTCCCAAGTCTATATCCCATTACAGACAAGACTCTAACTCTTGGATCTGCTTAGTATAATAACTAGCTAACACTTAGTTGTGCTAACATTTAGCATTTATATCTCTCAGTGTGGCTAACTATGAGCCCTTATCTAAACTTCTTTAAATCTGACATGAACTCCTTCAGATCTACAATATGTGTAACGTTATATTGCATAATACCATATGAATGGGTATTAGCGATTTAATAGAAATGTACACTTGTATAAATATATAAGTATATGTACATTCAGGGATGGCACATAAGCATTAACCCTCACATGGACTGCCTTCAGAAAGTCTACACTGAAAAAGTGATTTAGCAACTTTATATGCCTCAACTTGAGGACGGTCACCAAACAACTCATTCAGATGGAGCATAATGCCAAAAGAATCACCCACATAGGTATGCTCTCTCTATAAACCTATAGACATAAAGGTAAGGACATAAGATTTAACTTTTAAATCATCATCATGCCATTTCTGATAAGTCACCCTTTCCTCTGAGGTGGCTTTATTAAAAATTTCTCTAGGCATACGCTGATATATCACATACCTAGTTTTTCATAATCGAGAATAATTCTCAGATTCATCAACCAATCTTTATAGTTTTCTGCGCCTTTAAGTTGGTTGGCATTCAATATGCATGCCAACGGATTAAATGAGGCCATTTTATCTTTATAAGAAAAAATAAGAGATGTTAACAGAAAATAAATATTTTAATTGCTAATTTTTCATTTTAGATTAAAGATATAATCAAATTATACATATTTAAATCTAAAAACACACTCCCATTGCTTTACACAATCTCCTAAAGAGAAAACGACAATTTAAATTTTTTAGTTTGTACAACAGGAAGTAGACTTATTAGTATTTTACTCCGGCCTCACGCTTTAGTAATATTAGCCATTGTAAAATCTAAAAGGTAGACAACTCTTGTCAATTGCATTTCATGCACCTCTTATAACTAATCCTAAATACATCTTATCCTTACGCTTTAGCAATATTGGATAAATGTATTTCAGATTAACTTGTCAATGATAAAATATATGTTACTGATACTACCTGTACGTTTTGGCAATATTGAGTAATAAGTTCTCATATATTTATCTCATCTCATATTTAACCGGCATAATCTAAATCACACCGACGAAATTCATCATGTTTTAGCAATACTGAGAACAGAAACAAATCACCAATCTGTATTGTGTTTGAAGAAAGATCCAAACGAGCTCAAGAAATAAAGAAAAGACTGATCTGAGGAGTATCTACATATCCTGAGAGAGAATGAACTAAATAGCTCTTTTCTATATTTCATTCATTTCATAAAATGAGAGTTATATGCCATATATACTGTAAATGAAGAGAAACGGAAAATTCTAGATTTTGTGGAAAAAACCAGAATGTGTAACTAACTCTGTAACAGTTTTTATAAAACTATTTATTAAATATAAGACTTGATATTCTACATCAGCACTAGTTTGTTATTCTTCTATTTCTTCAATTGTGTGTGTAACTAACTTCTTCTTGTTTTCATCCCCCCTCAAGCTCAACTGTCAAGGGATGACATTGAGCTTGCTTGCTAACTCTTGAAATCTTGAGATCGACAAAGCCTTAGTAAATATATCAGCTATCTGATCTGCTGTAGGTACATATCTGATATCTAATGCATGATTCAGCATTTTATCTCTAATGAAATGTACATCGATTTCGATATGCTTTGTTCTGTGATGGTAAACTGGATTTGCAGCTAATGAAGCTGCTCCCTGATTATTACACCATACAATTGGTACCCCTTGTACAATAATTTGTAGTTTAGAAAACAAAGACTGAAGCTAAGCAATCTCAGCTACAACTTGAGCCAATGCTCTGTACTCAGATTCAGTACTAGAACGTGCTACCACCCTTTGTTTTTTCGAACACCATGACACTAAGTTCCCTGCAAAGTATACATAGTAGCCACCAAAAGACTTGCGATCATCATTGTCACAAGCCCAATCTGCATCTGAAAATGCAATAATGTTAAGTGCTTTTCCTGGTCTGAAAATTAAACCATTCTCCTTGGTCCCTTGTAGATACCTGAGGATTCATTTACAGCACATTCAATGAGATTTAGAAGGACATGACAGAAATTGACTCAACTTGTTCACTGAGAATGATATTTCTGGTCTAGTGAGTGTAACATACTGTAATGCTCATATTACACTCCTATACAATGTTTCATTCTCAAACTTATCATTTCCCTCTTTTGTCAACTTCAAACTTGTGCTCATTGGTGTAGGTGTACTGACAGCAACTGATAAATTTGTTTTCTTCAAAAGATCAGTAACATACTTTGTCTGTGACAAATGTATATCCTGACCATATCTGTTTATCTCAATCCCCAAGAAGTAATTTAATTCCCCTAAATCCTTAAGATCAAAATCATTTTTCAGCTGACTCGCTATTTTTTGAACCTGTTCTTCATCATCACCAGTGGCTATAATATCATCAACATACACTAATAAAATTGTTACACCAGTATCATGCCTTTTAATGAATGCAGAAATATCAGATCTGGAGTTATAGAAGCCCCAGCTTATCAGAGCATTCTTTAATCTGTCATACCAAGCCCTAAGGACTTGTTTCAAACCATATAAGGCTTTTTGTAACTTACAAACATAGTTTGCTTTTCCTTTAACAATAAATCCCTCTGGTTGATGTATATAGACTGTTTCTAACAAATCACCATTCAAAAAGGCATTGTTTATGTCTAACTGTCGCAATTTCCAGCCCTTAGTAACAGCAAGACTTATCACCACTCTTACCATACTAGCTTTCACCACAGGACTAAAAGTTTTAGTAAAGTCTACTCCTGGTGTTTGATGGTAACCCTTAGCAACAAGTCTTGCCTTGTACTTCATTATACTACCATCTGGATTCTTTTTAATTTTGAATACCCATTTATTTCCAACTGCTTTGCTTCTTTGTTCAAAATGTACCAATTTCCAGGTTTTGTTTCTCAACAAAGCTTGAAACTCTTCATTTATAGCATGTTTCCAATGTGACAATTTCAGTGCTTCAATAGCAGTATTTGGGGTGTACTCGGGATCACCTTCTACCTTTGCAATGAAATTTTTTGGCTTATAAATGCCTGATTTTGATCTTGTTACCATAGGATGTATATTGATAATAGTATTTGAGATTGGTACCAAGTCATTTACTGCATTTAATATAGGGTTTTGGTGTGGTGATGTTACTATTTGTTCTTGTGTTTGGGTTGTATTTATGTTTGTGTTGGTGGTTATTTGGTGAGATGAGGTTGTTGATGTATCTGGAGAGTGATTTTCTTGTCTCTATTGCTCTGGAATTACTGATTCTGATTTTATATCAGCAGATGTAATAGAGGTAGGAATGATACTTGTAGGACACAGAAATTGTTGAACTGAACATGAACAAGTGTAAGGGTTATAATTTTTTATTTTCTCAGTATCAGTAAATGACTGATCTGAATTAAAAGGAAAGTCATGTTCATCAAACTAAACATGCCTTGCAATATACATTTTCTCTTTTGAAGTCATACATAGATACCCTTTGTGTTGACCACTATACCCCATAAAAACACACTTTTCTGTATGAAAATTTAGCTTGTGTCTATTATAAAGTCTTAGATGAGGATAACATGCACACCCAAAGGTTCTTAAAAATTTGTAATCAGGTTTTTGATGAAATAACAGCTCAAAATGTGATTTAAAGCTCAAAACTGGTGAGGGCATTCTATTAATGAGAAAGGTAGCAGTGACAAAAGCAAACCACCAATGTTTCAGGGGCATTTTACTATGTGCAAGTAAGGTTAGACCAGTCTCTACCACATGCCTATATTTCTCTCTACCCTTCCATTTTGATGGTGTGTATAAGGACAGGATAATCTATGTATTATTCCTTTTTGAGCTAATGTGGTGCTGAGACTTCTAAATTCACCTCCAAAGTCAGACTGTACTATTTTAATCTTTTTGTCTAGAAGTCTTTCTATATGGAGTTGGAATGACAGGAATACACTTGTAACCTGAGACTTTTGTTGTAAGGGATAAATCCAAGTAAATCTTGTGAAGTCATCCACAAAACTAACATAATACCTATAGTTATCACCAAATGCTAAGTGTGCTGGCCCCCACACATTAGTATGTATGACTTCTAAAGGAGTTTTAGTCTTTATTTCAGATAAACCAAAGTGTAGTTTATGATTTTTTCCAAGTTCACATGCAGTACAGAAGAATTGAGACAGATTTTTATTCATTGAAATGTGTAAGTCACAGTCTGATACAATGTGTTTCAACATTTCTTTGTTTTGGTTGACCAAACCTTCTGTATAACATTCAATGAATACATCTGACTTATTACAGAAATTTTGAAAACTTGAGCTGATAGCATCAGGTCTCTTCATTGACTCTGACTTATTTATGCTATAATCAGGAAACAAGGAAATTTTAAAGTTGGAATTTGAAGCAAGTGTCTAAAATGATTTGTGTTTTGTAGTTATTCCAGAGAATCTTTGAGTCACCAGCTGATAAAGACCATTCTTAGCAATTTCTTGAAGAAGAACACTCTCTTTCACATCCTTTATGGCACAATTTTTTTTGTTAAATTCAACAGTGGTTATAATCAGTAGTAAGTTTAAAAATACTGATCAAATTCTTTGTCATGAAAGGAACATATAAAACTTGTTGTAGTTTTAATTTCTGTGTAGTGTGTGTATACAGAATACAGGTACCAATACTCAAAATTCTAAGCTTACTGTCATTGCCTACTGAGATGAGATCTGTACCTTTATATTCAGACCTGGTGCTCATACAATTATTATTGTTAGTAACATGATTGGTGGCTCTACTATTCATAAACCACTCATAATTTTCATACTGAGCTTCAGGAGGTGCAGGAGCTGCTACAAAGGCTGTTGCTTGATTATGATTATTAAGTTGTGGCTGTGCTTGCTGAATAGGTTGTTCAAAATATTCCTTGAACCTGTTTCAGCATTTGAATGCACCGTGCCCTGTCTTAAGACAGATTTGGCAAATGATCTTAGCTTTTCCTTGTCCATTAAAATTTGACTTCCCTCTGCCTTTTCCTTTAGCATTCCCCTGATAGCTTTGTTCTCCTGGATAGTTTTGATTTCCATTAAGGTTTCGACCACCAACATTCTTGCTGTAATTTTCTTTAAGTTTCCATGTGCTAGCCAGATGAGCTATCATATTACCACTGTTGCCAATAACAGAACTTGACATTTCAAATCTACTTCTTGATTCAGCAAGATACTATAAATCTCAGCCAACGTCAGCTCACTGCTTCTTATAGATACAAGAAGAGCTACTGAATCATACTCAGGTCCCAAGCCAGCTAAAAGATATGTGACTAAGTCATTTTCAGGCACTGGCTTTCCAGCCATGGCCAAATTATCAGCCAAGCCTTTGACTTTCAGAAAATACTCATTCATATTCAAAGTTCCCTTCCTAATAATCTGTAATTGTGACCTGAGTTGTGCAAGCCTAGTTAGTGATTGGCTACCAAAAATTTGTTCTAAATGTTTCCATACTTCAAATGAAGTTTTACACTGTATAACTGAACTAAGAATTGACTTAGTCATTGAAGAGAACAACCAGCTCATCAACATTGAGTCTTGTCTCCTCCAAAGATGATACTGAGGATTTATGGCTGGAATTTCATCTGGATTCTCACCAGACACAGAGAGATAAGGAACTGGACAAGATTTCTCACCTATCAACAATTCTTCAAGGTCGTTGCCTCTAGCTGATGCCAATACCTGAGATTTCCAGAGTAAGAAATTGTTACTGTCAAGCTTTACTGAATTTGTGAAAGTAAAGTTGCTGCTTTGATTGATTGTCAGATTGTTCATCTGATTGTTCAGATCTGAAGTGTTTATCTAAGCGAAATTAGATGAGCTTGTCATAGCTCTAATACCAAGAAACAAATCATCAATTTGTATTGTGTTTGAAGAAAGATCCAAACGAGCTTAAGAAACAAAGAAAAGACTGATCTGTGGAGTATCTACAAATCCTGAGAGAGAATGAACGGAATAGCTTTTTTCTATATTTCATTCATTTCATAAAATGAGAGTTATATGCCTTATATACTGTAAATGAAGAGAAACAGAAAATTCCAAATTTTGTGGAAAAAACCAGAATGTGTAACTAACTCTGTAACAGTTTTTATAAAACTATTTATTAAATATAAGACTTGATATTCCACATCAGCACTAGTTTGTTATTCTTCTATTTCTTCAATTGTGTGTGTAACTAACTTCTTTTTGTTTTCAAGAACGATCGATATGACCTGACTAATACCATATTGACAAGACGGTTCAACGTGTAATATTATCTCATAATGGTACACAATTTAATCTGATTAAGAGAGATTATAAAATTATATCCCTATTTCATGAGGCTGTGATTCTTAATAACTCAATTTTTTTGTGCAAACATAATTAACCCCACTAGTAAGGCTTACATTGTGGTTACTGGCACAAACAAATAGCCCATAATTTTATATTGCATTTATAACAATTATAAATAGTAAAAAATAAATTATTTATTTTTAAACTCTTTAAAAATAAATATTTAAGAGTAACTGACGTAATTAAGGCTTTCTTAGGTTCCAGAAATTACGACATTAAAAGCCCATCTTTCAGTGTCGTGGAACCAACCTAAACGCGCTGCGGTGTTAAGGTCTATATCCTAGCATCGCGGCACTTAGCCTACAGAGTTGTGGGATCCCTTTCAAGTACGTCTCGATTATAAATTTTTCAACACTTGAAACACATAATCAATAACACCGGGAAATCCAAGTATGCCACATACACTCTAAATCTAAGCATATTTTGCACACAATACAGTGCTCTAATACCAAATTTATTGGGTGTTGTGTACGTGTGCGCCGTGCTACGAGTGATTGTGTGCATAATTAAATAATAACATATCATATATGCAACACAGTAGAATTCATTACACTAATGAGATTATAGGATTAGCCCTCAAAGCGTGTTTTGAACAATTCTAGTTGGGGACGTGGTGAGATTTGACATGTCCAAAATATAGGAGTTTATTCCCAAGTGTAGGATTGTCAAAGTAATAAATAATCCGATGAGAACAGGGTCGATCCACAAGGATATTGATCAAGTCTAAACAATGATTGAACTTGATCGTTGTCATCACTTTAGTCAATATATCTACGGGATTCTCGGCAGTCCTAATCTTCTAAAGTAAGATTCTTCCTTTACTAATGATCTCCCGCATAAAATGATATCGAACATCAATATGCTTTGTTTGAACATGGTATACTGGATTCTTCGCTAAATAAATAACACTTTAACTGTCATAATAAACATGAATCTTCTTCTGACCAATTTCTAACTCATCCAGCAATCCCTGTAACCAAATAGCTTCCTTCACAACTTCTGTAACTGCTATGTACTCTGCCTTTGTAGTAGACAAAGCAACTGTAGACTGTAAAGTAGACTTTCAACTCACAGGTGCTCTTGCAAGAGTAAACACATAACCGGTTGTTGATCGACGTTTATCCAAATCACCAGCATAATCAAAATCAACATAACTGATAGCACATTGATCACATGTATCATCTCTCTCAAAGACTAAGCCAACATCTACGGTCTTCAGTAAATACTGCAGATTCCATTTCACAGTCTGTCAATGTCCTTTACCAGGATTATGATATATCTGCTCACTACTCTAATTATATGTGAAATATTAGGTCTCGTACACATCATAGCATACATTAGGCTGCCAACTCGAGACATATACTCTCATTCCTCATTTGAACTAGGAGATAAAGATGCACTGATCTTCATATGAGGAGCAAGTGGGGTACTTATATGTTTTAACTCCTCTGAAATGTCAAAACGTTGTAATACCTTCTTCAGATATTGCTTCTGAGTCAAAAATAAATTTTCCTCCTTCTCTGTCTTTGCTAATCTCCATGCCTAGTATCTTTCTAACTTCACCTCAATCTTTCATCTCAAACTCTCGGTTCAACTGAATCTTTAATTTTTTAATTTCTTCAACATTTGTTGGAGCTATCAACGTGTCACTGACATACAAAAGTAGATAAATGAAAGAACTATTATGTAGCCTCTGAAAATACACACAATAATCAAATTTGCTTCTTGTATACCTCTAACTCATCATAAACCTATCAAATCGCTTATACCACTATCTCGGTGATTGTTTCAATTCATAAATTGATTTTTTCAGTTTGCAAACCAATATTTCCTTACCAGTAACTTTGAATCCTTCTAGCTGAGTCATATAGATTTCCTCTTCCAAGTCACCATGTAAAAATGCAATTTTTACATTGAGTTGAACTAGTTCCACATTTAACTGAACTACCAAGGCCAATAAAATTATAATAGAAGAATGTTTCACAACTAGAGAAAATACCTCATTGTAGTCAATTCCTTCCTTCTGTGCATAGCCTTTAGCCACCAACCTTGCCTTGTAGCGGACATCATTCTTGTTAGGAAATCTATCTTTCTTTGCGTATATCCATTTGCACTCAATTGCCTTCTTACCCTTCGGTAGTTGAGCTAGCTCCCAAGTTTCATTCTTCTGAAGAAATTGCATCTCTTCCTTCATAGTTGTCTTTCACTGATCAACTTCAGAATAATTGATTGTCTCTCTATAAGTGGAAGGAACATCATCATCTATAACTGAAAGTGCATAGGCCATCATATCAACAAATCGAGCAGGTCTCCGAATCTCACGTCTTGGCCTATTTACTGTAATAGTTTCTTGTTGCTGTTAAGGTTCATGAGTAGAACCTTCTTCATTATCTCCCAAAATCACCTCTTTGGTAAGAGTACCATTATCTGTCTCTACATATTTAACTGGGTTTAATATAGTTGTTTCCAACTCCACCTGCTGTTGAGTACACTCCATCTATTGGGGAATATTATTCACTGTTGTCTGATTTTCTGATTTCTTCAACATAAAAGACTCATTAAATGTTACATCTCTATTGGATACAATCTTCTTCGAACTCAGACACCAAAAATGATATCATTTCACTCTTGAAGAAAATCTCAAGAAAATTGCTTTCTTAACTTTGGAATCTAGCTTCGATTCTTTCACATAATAATATGCAGTAGAACCAAATACATGTAAAGAATCATAATCAGAAACAGGTTTTTCAGACCAAACCTCTAATGGATTTCTATTACCAATAGCAGTTGACAGTAGACGATTAATGAGATGACACGCATAAATCATAGCATCAGCCCACAACTCTTTACCCAATCCCGCATTAGACAACATACATCGAACTTTCTCTAGCAATATCCAGTTCATACGTTCTACTACCCTATTCTACTGCGGTGTACCTCTCACAGTAAAATGACGTACAATACCCTCATCTTGACACAATTTCAAAAACTGATCACTGTAATATTCACCATCATTGTCTATTTTAAGATGCCTGATTTTTCTACCTGTTTGTGTCTCAACCATCTTTTTTCATTTAAAGAAAGCACTAAGTACATCATCTTTAGATTTCAAAACGTACACCCAAGTTCTTTTGGAAAAGTCATCAACAAAAATAACATAGTAGCGCAAACTTCTCATAGATGTAGTCTGAGAAGGTCCCCATACATCTGAGTGAACATAATCAAGAATACCCTTGGCATTATGAATATCGGTGCTAAACTTCACTCTCTTCTGCTTTCCCAAAACACAATGCTCACGAAAGTCTAGCTTGCAAGTCTTCGCACCTTTCAATAAGCCTTTTTTCACTAAACTGAATAAGGTTTTCTCACCTGCATATGCTATAATCTAGTGATCTCTGAATCTGCTTCATTATCAGAAATGGTCGCTGATCCAATCACTGTACTACTATTATAGTAATACAAATTGTTCCTCCTAATGCCTTTCAATGTCACAAGAGCACCTGAAGTGACCCTCATAATTTCATCTCATATAGATACAGTACAACCTTTAGGTTTCAAGGCTCTCAAAGAGATGAGATTCTTCCTCAACTTCGGTATATACCGAACTTCTATCAAAACTCTAGTTGATCCATCATCATTTTTCAACCGGATTGAACCTATCCTAGTAGTATGACAACTATCATTATTGCCCATATGCACAACTCCACCATTAAGCTTTTTAAAATTAAAGAACCATTCCCGATGTGGACATATATGATAAATACAACCCAAATCTATAATCCATTTGTCAGAACGAGACATGGATGAATGACTACTTAAACAAAAATCTGACACACTATCATCGCTTACGCTCTCAACAACACATGCATCAGAAACAGACATATCTTTTTCTTTCTTTTTCAACTTCAGACAATCTTTCTTCCAATGCCCTTTCTCCCGACAAAAGGCATATTCATATTTTTCTACTCTACCCCTCAACTTAGATTTTTCTCCTTTTTCTTGGTTTTCTACTCTGGCTACGCCCTCTTACTGTCAATACTTCTACTGACTCATCTCTATGTTCTCTCTGATCCTTTCTGCGAATTTCATAGTTTGTAAAAAAAGAACAAACTTCTTCAAATAACAATTTATCATTGTCATGGATGAGAGTAATACATAAATGATCTAATTCATCCGGAAGAGAACCAATAAACAACATAGCCTTTATTTCATCTTTGAAGGTTTCCTCTAAATTTAATAAATCAGCAATTAACTTATTAAATTCATCAATATGAGAACCGATACTCATACCTTGTCTCAACTGAAGACGAAACAATCTCTTCAATAGATATAACCGGTTCTCATTGCTTTTCTTCATATATTTGTTCTCCAGAGCCTTCCATAATGCATTGGCAGACTTTTCTCTGATGAACGGATACTTCTGCTCTCTACACAGATAAGAACGAATCAACCCACAAGTTTTTATATTAAGCCTGTTCCAGTCTGTCTCCTTGATATCTTCTGATTTTATTTCTTCCAAAACTATATCCAAGTCTTGCTGACACAACCCGTCCAACACCTCACTCTGCCATAAGCTAAAATTATTCCGGCCATCAAATTTTTTCACATCTATTTTTGCACTAGACATTATCACTGTCCTCATCGATGTAGATGATGATGATGTCATAGCTACCTTACACAAATGAGCTCGATACACAATATCACAAATAACCAAGTTCTACCAAATAATTATATCCAACAACTAGCAATCTAAAATTCACCAACCCAGAATAGTAGTAAGTGCTCAACAAAAAATAGCCACTCACTGTCTTAAACCTAGGACTCTGATACCACTTGTTGAACAAGAAACGTTCAAACAACAATTAGTACTATTACGAATTGCTATGCGGACAATCAATAATGCTAGCAATACCATAACGAGGCAACTAACCATCCAACACAATATGCAAAAAAAAAAAAGAATACCAAGTTTAACGAGATTTGGTAATGTTATCTACGTCATCGGGCGCCGCTAGAACAAATTCATTATCTTCAAGAGAAGTTACAAAATTTTTGGGCCACAATACAAATTTTTAAACTATTGGGTCAAACTATAAATACTCAAGTAGTAAGGTCGATACTATAATTACCCAAACAATAAGGTATTACTAAAAATACCTAAAATTAAAGAAAAATTTTGAATTCTTATAATTATAAGGGGCTTAAATGTAAAACTCTTGAATTATGAAATTCTTATAAAGAGATTTTATAAATAAATAGGGAGAAGAGAATTATTTTAAAGGTACACTTAATATTAAAAAAGACCTTGTTTTATATAAACCTAATTAAATTATCCTTATATCATTTTTCACTAATGTGAGATTGACTTAATTGATGTATAAATTAATTTTTAATAGACTGCACATCAAGATTGCAGAAAAAGAGAAGTGATATCCATCTAAGATGAATCAAATATATGCAACAATCAATGGTTATTAGTTTACGAAAAAAAGTTAATCTCTTGTAGCAAACTTAAATTCTTTGTGGGGTTATCTTCTTCTCTTACTCGTGTTATTGGTGTATATATATATTCACACGCAATAAAATATGAAACGAGTATGAATAATGAGCTCAGCTAATGAAGTTGCTACAACTTATTAATTAAATGATCAATGTAAAAATAAGCGATTTTGATAAGGAAAACAAAAAAAAAATACATTTAAAAGAAAGAAAACGGCTACATTGGGAGTCGCAAAAATAATTAATTAACTACTAGTTAAAAATATAAATTTTATGTTATTTGAATATAAATTAATTTTTGATATGTCGTATTGATGATAAATCCCAAAACAATTAAGTCGAAATCACCTAAAATCTACAAAGCCAAATTAATGCCGAGAAGTGGGGTTTAGAAAATAGAGTTTGTTAAGGAAGATATTTATGCAGAACTTTGTAATTGTTTTTTCTGCAAAAATTACAAGTTGTTATAATTTGATGCAACTTGCGTCCTTTATGTTAATGGATGATTCTAGATGTAGTTAGCATATTATAAAAGCTGTAAATATTTTATTTTGTACAATTAATTCAGATTTCTCAGGAATAACAAACTCAGAATTACTTTCTCTCTTCTTTATGAATTTTCTCTCATTACTTTCTCTCTTCTTTATGAATTTTCTCTCATTTTCCTCAAAATAATTGATTTTTTTTAATTGATAATATTAAGATGTACTTTTGATGAGATGGCTTTTCTCTGTGATGAGTGAGATAACGATGAGTTCAATGATACACTGCAAGTTCTCTTCAAAAATTTAGAGGCATCTAGAAAAGATGTTTGGAGTCAATTAGTTAATGATTATTATGTTAAACTAAAAAATATTGCAGAGAATTTGGCCATGACCGAAAAACCTATACCATATCAAGATCTCATTACTTATCTACTTGCTGGCCTAAGATCTGAATATGATCCAGCTGCTACTTTTGTTTCTGTTAAATCAGATTAATTGACTTTGGTTAAAATCTATGCAACTAGATAAAGCCATACATAGACTACCTACAAGATCAAAACCTTAAAAAAAATAAAAGTACAAAGCTCAGAAGCAAAGTCTAACTGATTTTTACTTATTGGTGGAGAACTATATAAATGTACTTTTCGTTGGACCTTATCTGAAATGTGTGGAAGTGATATTAGAAGAAAGGATCGGCAAGGAGTACATAAGGCAATTTGTGTGGCAATCATTCTAGCAGAAGAACTCTGGCAAATAAAATTCTTCGGCAAGGATTCCAATGGGCTACCTTGAATCAAGACACAAAGGCTTATGCAAGAGGATGACTAAAATGTCAAAAACATGCATCATTGATAAAGATACCAGCAGGAAAACTAAACACGACAACCAGCCTATAGCCATTCGTCAGTGGAGAATGGATATTGTGGGCTCATTACCAACAGCTCGGAGGCAGGAGATTCATTTTACTAGCAACTGACTACTTCACTAAATGGGTCAAAGCAAAAGCATATAACTATTTACCTAGACATGAAGTTCGCAAATTCCTCTAGAACAAAACTAACACCAAATATGAATACCACCAGTCATAACTGCAGACAATGGGAAGCAGTTCGTGAACAAAACGGTAATGGACTTCTACCAAATCCATCAGATTCAAAGAAGTTATCCTCCCAAAGTTACCCATAAAGTAATAGACCAATAAAAATTTCCATAAAAACTATTTTCTCTATCCTCAAGAAAAAATAAGAAGAAAGAAAGGCAAATGTCTTGAAGAACTACTGGGTGTACTTGAACTTACCAAATAACTGCTGGAAGGTCAACTAGCAATTCACTATGGGACAAAAGTTATACTTTCTATGAAAGTTTTTATCCTTACCCTACGAACAAAAATTGTGAAACTCAACTTGAATAATGAAGCATTGCAAAAGCTAAAGATTTTACAGATGAAGCCAGACATTGCTCCCATACTTGAAGCAGTGTACAAAGGAGGAATGAAAAAGCTATACAATTGGAATGTCACAAAAAGAAAGTTGGTGGAAGGTGACTTGTTCGTATGATAGGCGCTGGATATAAACACAAAGAACTTAATGCAGAAAAAAAAAACATGGAAAGAACCACACAAAGTTATTAAAAACCTTTATAGAGGGCCTATCATTATGCGAATGATGGATAGAAAGACAATCCCTATACTATGGAATACCATGAGGCTTCAAAAATTCTATCTGTAAGGCAATCTCATCTCTTTCTATCTAGTTTCTCTTTACTTGATAAGATGATTTTCTGCTTTCAAACTAAAAAAAAAATTGTTTTTGAATCTGCATATCTATGTTTTACGATTTAAGCGATGTTCTTTTGAAAGAAAAATAGAATATCTTCAAAAACATTCTGAAATACACTTCTAGTTACTCTTGTCGAATAATTCTAATTTTCTCCCATTATTATGTCTGCAAAAGTTCTCCCGGTATTAATGGTGTATCGTACGTGCATGCTTCATATATATGAAATGTTTCTTAAAATTATATTGGATTTGCAAATCTCTCCATTAATTTTCTTGATCTTTATTTTTTACATGGCCAACTTTCTCGATTCTTTGAATCAATAAAGATGATGCACTTCCATTTTCTTTTTTCCTTTTGATGTAAAAAACTACCATTGTTTGAATTCTTTGTTATACTGCAATATCTATTTGAAATAAGTTATTTCGTTTATTTTATCAACAGTCGTAAAGGAGCGGCTAATGGCAGTTGGCCATGGCCATCTATTTCATATATAATTAAAACGATAAATTCGTATTAATAAATTCCCTTCCTAAGTAAAATCTTAATAATTTCATTTTCTAAATACAATCTACTATCGAAAGTAAGGCCCCATTCAATCGATTACTAGAAGTCCTTGAAATTTTATACCCAATTTTCAAAATGACAATCTAATAGAGATCAGGGTGATAATTTCTATAAAAAAAAATCATATTTGATTAGGTTAATATAGAATATCAACAAATTTTTATCATATTCGTATACGATTTGTTCATATAAGCGAATTAAACATTTAAATACAAATTCAATTCGTTTAATATATAAATTACACGACTTGATACGATTAAATACATTTAAATAGACATATCAAATTTTAATGTTTGTTTATATAAAAGTTAAACTAGGAGAAGTGAAAGGTAAATTTAAGAAAAAATTATTTTAAAAAATGTTAAAAAGAGATATGAAGTCTTTAATTTTTCAAAACTTATGATTAAATGCACAAAATTAATAGCTCAAAATTTATATACCATTTTAAGCCAGAAATTTAAATTAATATATCGTTATATTTAATTAAAATAAAGAAAATAAATTATAATATTTCTTGAAACTCCTTTTAAAAAGATGTTACAAGATATAATCCATCATCAGCCAGACTCAATTTTCGTTTCCTGCCAAATTTCATTCACCTCCATTGGGAATGAATGAATCTTAAGACTAAGATCAAACCGAATTTCGCTCTTACTATTTCAACAACCAACCACGTAGTCACTCCCCATTGGGCCCAGAACCCACACTCGCGCTCTGAACATAACTACCTGTTCATAACGGTCTCCTCTACATTTCCGAGTGACCAAAGCCTTCCCTTGAAACTCCCCCAATTTCCCGCTCTATAGAGAGAATCGCCAAGAAAGTGTACAAAGAAAACAAGAAAGTGAAAGCAAGAAAGTGAAGAAGAAGAGGAGAGAACAAGAATGGCACAAGAGACAGTAGCGGCAATCGCAGCAACTGCAACAAAAGAAGCAGCAGTGGCAGCAACTGAGAATCAGAAGAAGAACAGAATCCAAGTGTCCAACACCAAGAAACCACTCTTCTTCTATGTTAATCTTGCTAAGGTGGATATTTTTTTATCTGGGTTTTTGTTGTTTTTGGTTCGTTTGATTGTATAATGATTTTTCTATTTGGCGGGGTTTTGTTTTGCATCATTTGATGATTTTAGTGTGTACTATATACTGTCTTTTTAATAGATACTAATTGTGTACTTCCTCTTCTATGTTATTTTCCTTTCCCATTTGGCTTCTTCTATCGTTGATTATAAATTTGAGGGATTTTGATTTGCTGGTTACCTTGTTCTTCATTTGATCTTTTTCTTCTTCAATCTATACTGCTTTCTTTCTTTTCCTTTTCTTCTTTTGTACATATTTTATGTTATAGATCTCCTAAATCATAAAAAAGAACATCTTTTCTTTTTGTGATTTTGATCTCGTAATTTGTTAGTGATTTTCTTTTTAAAAAAAATTGTACTAGGAGTTGGGTTTTTCTTTTCTTTTTGGTATTACTGTCATCATTCACTTGTTATGTTGGAATCGTAAAAACCTAGGAGAAGAAAAGAAATTAGCTTGAATTTGATCTGTTTTTATTAGAAGTACTAAAGGATCCTATCTTTGAACTACATTAACATAAATTCTTGGAAATGATGGGGAATAGATCTGCCATTCCAGATCCTATGACCGCTAGAAATCTCATTGAAGTTAACAAATAAGCAATCGACTAATAACTTTCCTTTCCCTTTTTTCCCATTAAATTAGACGGTGGCATGCATATATATTGCGAATGGAAGAACTGTATGATATTATGTTGTTGCTATGTTTTAATCTGTTTCCTTTTGATGCAGAGGTACATTCAGCAGCACAATGAAGTGGAACTTTCTGCGCTGGGCATGGGTATATTTTTTCAAAATCATCTTTCATATCTTTCTCACAGCAGATACTTTATATTGTTTAGATTCCATTTTAGCTGTTCAGTTTGCTGAGATAGTAGCGAGCAGTAGGTTCTCGGGGATTAAAAGTTAGTAGAGAGCAATTGAAATTTAATCGACTTAGTTGGATTTAAATCTGCCTTTTTGGTTGAAGTTCTGTGACAATGAGTTATATACTTAACATGCTTTGGAAAGATTGGGAGGCATCGCATATTGGCGCCATGCCCACCTAGAACTCCAAAGAAAGGAGGGCAGAATTGTAACAGGACCAAAGTAGGAAATACAAGAGAAGATTCTCTGGGCTGAATCTTTAAAGGGGAAACATTCAATGGGATTGCTAATTAAGATTTGAAACTTCCCGTGATTGATGCAATTCTCATGGCAAGTTGAGCTTTAGTTCATGACTTTGCCTAGATTTATATTAGACTCAATGGAATGGCATCCAGTTTGTCACCCATAAGATTGAGAAATAAAAAATAAAACAAAAATCTTGCTGTCACCCATAAGATTGAAAAAAAAAACAAACAAAATCTTGCATACCATTTGAAGCCTATGTGTTTCTTATTGCTAGTCCTTCTGTCTGCTTTCTGAAAAAGAAAAGAAACAAAAAAAGACTAGCTGTTTCTTATGGTTCTCATATTTGCTAAGTTTATCTTAAATTATCTTTACAGCAATCACTACTGTTGTCACAATTGCTGAGATTTTGAAGAACAATGGACTGGCCACCGAGAAGAGTAAGCATCCCCTCTCTCAATGCTAAGAATTGCCTTGAATTGATTTTAATCATTTTATGATAAATGATTTGAAAACTTCTCCTAATACATTAAACAGAAGTCTTGACATCTACGGTGGGTATGAAAGATGAGAACAAAGGGCGGTTCATTCAGAAGGCCAAGGTGGGTTTTATTTCACTGTGGGTGTTATATTTGATGCACTGTGCTACTAATGAAGTAAGGTTTTCTCATTCATAATTTCGAATGGTAATTGTTTCCCCTTCCCCCCCCCCCCCCCCCCCCCCCCCCCGGCTTTAGATTGAAATTGTGCTCGGTAAATCCGAAAAATTCGACTCTATGATGACTCCTCCTGCTCCAGCTCCAGCTCCAGAGGCTGCTGCCAAAGACAAAGATTGACAAGAAGGACTGGAGCAATTTGATGTTCCCTTGTTGTAGTTCTATTCACATTCTTTCTTACAGTCTGCAAAAGTAGTCATTACTAGGAGGGTTGGTAGGTATTTTCTTTCATAAAATTCTGCTGCATTGGAGTATTTTAAGGACTGGAGAGGAAGTACTTTGGAATGACATAGCATAATGAGGCAGTGCCACTTGTGTGCGTCTCGCTACTTTCATCCTTTCACAGATTTGTAGAGATCATCTCTGTTATCTTATCATCTATCATTGAACTCTGTATGCTTTCAGCTTACTGCACTGTAACAATGATGTTTGAATGGCTAAATTTGGAAGAAATTTTGTCATTTTCTTGCTTGATTTGTGAGAGTGGAGTTATTTTGGTTATTTCTTGCAAAAACGCATAACATTTCACTCATTTTATTAAGACTGTATTTGAACTCACTGCAACTCCCCACCCGACCTCCCCCTTGAATGCTATTATTTAGGTACTTCTCTGGTCCTGTGCTAGAAGTCACCTGATATTTTGCTTGCCTTTCAAGGAATGATGCTGGAGGTTTTGTTTTAGCTGTTAACCTAAACATTTTATTCATTGCGAGCGGAAAATTACATAAGATTGAGGTGAAAAAATCTATAGTTAAGCAATATTTATGATCTCTGTATCTTGTATTTGTTTGCTATATTTATGTATTATTTGTCAAATTGACAGCGGATCACATTTATAAGGAAATTAAACAGAGTACATGCTGCCAAGTGTTTTCCATTAAGTTAAATAAATTTAGGAAAGTTGGTGTTAAGTGTACTTGCATCGAGACAGCAACTGTAATATATCACAATCTTGCCATTGCCATTAGTTCTAAGAAATTAACTGAGTCAATTAAAGAAAAGTGGATGATTGTATTAGGGAAAATCATGGTGTGACTTCAGAAACCAGGTTCGCCTCTCGCCCACAGTCTTCAAGAAATGTGGTGCAGTATAAATTGTCAACCATGTGGCACTTTATCATCAATGAGGAAGCTAAATGGTGTAATGTGGCGCTTTATCATTGATGAGGAGGCGGCGAATCATGTGTATGTTCACTCTGAATAATGCCATGTAAGTTGTATGAGAACGGTAACCTGCATAATGAAATTCCATCTGTCATTTGTCAGCAACAAACCTCGGCAAGCTGTACAATATTAGGTTGTCAATTTCAGTTCCTTTCCCTGACCAAAGTTTTCCATAAGCCTTCTCTTTCTACAATTCTCAATCTATTCGGAGTTTCATGCACGATGGTTTTCTGGGATTTCTTTAGGTATGGTAAGATCCTGATTTTGACTACCGTATGGCCGTTGATCATGATATTTTCATTTCTTTCCTAGTTCAAATATAAGCAACTTTTCTTCTTACTCAATTTGTTGGAGATTATGATCTACTACATGCTTGAAATATTTGTTAGACATGTAACATTGAAATTAGACTGTGAATGAACTCATTTAAAGAGTTCTTGTAAATATGGTCTGAATTTTTAGCATCTGAACATATTCTGGACATGAAAAGTTGATCTGAAACTTTAGCATCTGACATATTCCGGGTATAAGCTTTTGAACGTATTCTGGATAGAAAAGGTTGAGCAAAGTGAACAAAAATATGCAGATGAACTAAGTTAGCGATGTGCCTTGTTGATCAATCAATTTGAGGTCTTTTATCACAAAATGAACTTTGTTAACCACATCAGAGATGTTAACTTGTTAGAACTTTAGCTGACAAGAACTTTCAAGTATAATTATTGAACAATGAAGCCAGAACTAAAAATAGTATCCCATAATGAAGTTGTGTTAATAGTAGATGCAGTCTTGCAATTGAAGAAAGTACAAAATTTAACAGCAAATACATCTAAAAAGGTTGTTCATGGTTACAACCATAATGACATGTAAGTTGGGACTGGAGGAATAGTCTCAAGTAATGAACATCCTGCGGAGTGTTTGTTGAGTCACGATCCAGCATGGAATTAACAATAAAAAGAGCAAGCTTAAGAAGCTAGCAATAAGTAGAAACATTTTGATGATCTTCTTTTATCCTTTTAGTCAGTTCACTGATGAACTTGAAGCTTCATTCATGGCCTGCTTAAAGACACTGTCCTCACATCTAGCAAAAACTTTCGAGCACTTCGTTGTAATTTCAAATTTCCTAAGATGTCTTTATAAAAATGATTTAATGGAAGCATATCATTCTTTTCAAACTCATTTTCATGCACTTTCTTTCTCTTCTTCTTGTTGTTCTTTATTTGAATGACTCAAGCAGATAATCAGTATAAAACTCATTGGTCTCAAGTTAATAGAAGTTTACTCAGCATATCTTATCATTTCTTGAAAATGCTGAAGGAAAAAACTGATTGAATGCCACAAGGGTTTGATTTATAAGTAACAGAAACAGCACCTTTCACTTTGTTAAGTTTTGTCTCTCCAAAATAACTCTACTTGTCTACTACAAAAAAAGTCAATAAGTAAATTTATGATTTGTCCAAATTCATTTTTTATATAAATATTTTTATTATGCATCTCAACCAATTACAAATAACTTCTTTATTCTCCCGACTCCTCTTAGGACTTAAACCCCTGACTTAAGTTAGGGGATGCACAAATATTACTATTTAGATAATGCAACTGGTGCATTTGTCCAAATTCTTTTATTTTTCTTCTTGTGTTTTTGTGCTATGACGTCTATAAGAATTACAATTGTGGAACCATCAAGTTTGTACCAAAATAAAAGTACTTATGATCATTGGCTTAAAATGCAACATCAAACATAATCCATATTCGGAGGATGAGTATTTAGTGCTTCTTTGTATTTCTACTATCGATGGCATAGAGTTATTCTATGTTGATCCATATATTGTTATTGCATCTTTTTTGTTTGAAAAAAAAGATTTTATATCAATAAATTAGTGATATTACATTAGAGAACTTACTAATATACAATCGGAGGATTAATGAAAGAATATTATATATTTATGTATGCCTACACCCAGGATAAGAGACCTTTTCAAGAAAGGGATCAACTACCCTCACACAAAAAGAATAAAAACTACTCAAATATAAGGGATTACATACCCTCATATAGGAGGGGCAAAAACTACTCTCACGCAAAATAGACAACTTAAAATATTACCGTTAAAACTATAATTCGCAGTAGATATTTCAAAACAACAGACTTTCAGACACAACCAATCACCTACATCCTTTGTTAGATTTTGTAATTCAACAATTTTGTATGGACAAGAATTTAGATGAATATCAAATAAAAGAGTTACATTGAAGTCAAGTTTACGTAGAACGCACGAGGGATGAGTAAGATGGGACTTGGAAGCATGAAAAGGCAAAGAAGACAAAGGAAAACTGCCCATACCGCAGGGCCATGGCGCCAAAAATAGTATGTCTAATGCTGCAGCGCTAGACAAATGGCGCCCAGAAGTGGTAAAGTCCATTTTGGACTCAGCTTGACTTGTTTGAGGTGGTTTTGGATTTTTAAATATGTGAAATCTTATTCCAATTAGAGTTTGAATTTGTAGGGACGTTTTAACTACTATACAAACCCTTATATACCCTTTAAATTAATTATCAAGCATTAAGAGAGACTTTAAGAGAGAAGAAGAACTAGGTAGACACTAAGTGCTTGTGAGTATTATGATGCAATTGTTGTTTGGGTGTTCATTATTCTTGGAATAACAAAAGTACGCCATTCATAGATTATTTTGATAGTTCTTCATATTGTTTTTCTTGTAAAGTTCTCTAAAATAGTTTATAAGAGAGGTTAAGATCCTTTGATCTACTATGGATATAAACAATTGACTAAACCACTTATATTGATTGTGTTATGTTCTTTTCATCTATTTTATATTCTTTCTATATTTGTTTGTCATTACATTATTCAGCTATATAAGGGGATTAGGGTTCAAGGTTGATTTCAACTAGGGTTTATCGCTTAATCTAATTTTTTTAAAGAGAATGGCATTTTCCTTCAACAAACTGTCAGAACAAGGTTTGATAATACACTCAAGGGTATTTAAACCATAGCTACTATCAAGCAAGACATAAAGAAATTCAATAGGATGCATGAATTCAATCTATAGAAGAAAATGGCTAGGACTCTACTAGTTAAGGAATGGCTAGACTCGACTTTGGAGGTAGCTCGTTCATCAACTGGTGAAGATAAGAAAATCTTAAAACCGGGTGAGATGGATTGGGACACGATTTAAAATAGGGCTCACAACATTATAATCTTAGCATTTAGTGATGAAGTATTAAGGGAGATGGATGACGAAGAAAATGCTTTAGGTCTATGAAAGAAGCTACATTAGCTGTCAATGTCCGAGGGATCTTTATTGAGAGATCACATTAATGAGTTCAACAAGATCATTATAAGGTTTGAGACCTTGGGGATCAAGATAGAGGATGAAGATAAGGCCATTATCCTGTTAAGTTCATTACCAAAGAGTTATGAGAGTTTTGTGGACACGCTACTTTATGAGAATGAGACTCTTACAATAAATGATGTCAAGGCATCACTGAATTCAAAAGAATTAACAAAGAGATTTGAATCCGAAAATAAAGTAGTTTTATTTGCATAAAAGAAGAAGAATAAACCAATCAAAGAGGAAATTCAAGAAGTGTTTTCTTTGTCATAATAAAGGGCACTATACAAGAGATTGTCCTAATTCAAAAGAAAAGGATAAGAGTGCTGCAATCGATAGTTATAAGGATGATATCGAAGTTGTGGACTCATTGGCAGCCTCGAAGAGAAAGTATGTTGGCAAATGAATACTAGATTCTGGGTGTAATTTCTATATGTGTCCCGATAGAACATTATTTACTTACTACAAAGCCATAAGAGGTAAAACTCTAATGGGGAATGACATGGCTTATGAAGTCATAGGAGTAAGTGATATAAGGTTAAGGATACAAAGTGGAGAACTTACGGACTTACATGGGTAAGGCACATTCCTAATCTGATGAAGAACTTGATATCACTAAGGAAGCTAGATGAAAAAAGGTATTCGATTAAAGCAAAAAAGGAAAAACTAAGGGTAAAAAATAGATCCATAAAGTTAGAGGGTGAGAAGCACAATGTGAGGCTCTATGTGCTTAAGGGAATGGTTGAGGGTTGCCAGACACGAGGTGTTGGGGTAGTGTAGACCATGAGGCGACATCCGAAGTAATAAGGGTAAAAAATGAGTGCATTGCATCCATACCCTATGCAATGGGCGCTCGTATCTGTAGAGACTGAAGTTACAAGCCTAAAAAAAGTTAAGTCTTGATGGAGACTTAAATGAACTCAGCTTTATGTGATAGAGTGTTGGTGTGGATAGATTCAGAAGCTTTCTTATTTGAATATTTTGAATTAAGGAATGGTTTTGTAAGATTTAGTGATTCAATAATTTTGTATAAACAAAAATTGAGATGAATATCAAAGAAGAGAGTCACATTGAAATCAAGGACGCGTGGGATGCATGAAGGATAAGCAAGACGGGACTTGAAAGCGTGAAAAGGCGAAGAAGACAAAGGACAGCTGCCCAAGCGTAGCGCCACAAAGTCAAAAATAGTATGTCCAACGCCGCAGCGCTGGACAACTAGCGTTGCGGCACCCAAAAATGGAGAAGTCCGTTTTGGACTCAGCTTGATTTGTTTGAAGTGGTTTTGGACTCCTAAACATATGTACTCTTATTTCAATTAGGAGTAGGGTTTGTAGAGATGTTTTAACTACTATATAAACCCTTGTATACCCTTTAAGTTAAGCATTAAAAGAGACATTAAGATGGAAGAAGAATTAGGTAAACACTAAATATTTATAGGCATTAGAGTGCAATTAATGGTTGAGTATTTATTGTTCTTGGAAAAATAAATGTGTCATTCATAAATTGTTTTTAGAATTTTTCATATTATTTTTTTTGTAAAGTTTTTTAAAAGAATTAATAAAAGAGATTAAAATTCTTTGATTTACCGTACACATAAATAATTAGTCGAATCACATATATTAATTATATTGTATTCTTTTAGTCTATTTTTATATTCTTACTATATTTATTTTTCATTACATAATTTTATTACACAAAAAAATTAAGATCCAAGGTTGATTTCAACTAAGATTCATAACTTAACTTAATTTTATAAGGAAAATGAAATTTTCTTTCAATACCTTTTTAAAGAGTAAAATAATATTCACACCAAATAACTATGCAGGACATTGAGACCGCCAAAAATGTTAGACCATCGAGAGCGTTGAACCGCCAACTGTTATGATATGATTACAGAGAATGGTAGCAAAATTGCTTCTTCTTCTTTGGAAAAAGAAGTGCACCACTCGTAAGCCTTCTACCTCCACCCGACATTTATGTATCAGGCTTTCACATAATCAAAAGCATTTTCATTCCTAGATTACAACATGAATTTGGAAAGTTAAATAAGTACTAGGCAATGCTTTTTCTAAAATGCACTTACAGCTCTGTAAAGTGCAAAGAGCACTGTAGATTTCAATTTAGAAAAAAAGAAACAAAAAAAGCACTAAGACCCAACAAAACCCTGACATTAACCCAAAGTCAGTACTGCCGACGTAACTTGGACCATACGAGTTAACCCATATATGACCCACTTGCCACAATCAACTTCCCCGAAAGAAAAAGGGTAATTTTGTAATTAATAACTAAACAAGGGCTCCATTTGCAAATTACATAAGTTCACCAGACCACAAAATCAAAAACCAAATCAGCCCATCAGATAAATCATTTTACATTTCGCAAATCTCTTTGCTTCTGTTGCCTCTCCTCTAGCTGTCGCGCAAAACCTAAAATACCACCAAGAGATTTTACTGTTACTTTATTAGCTCTTCTTGCAATCCATGTGAGTATTATCTTTGAATTTTTAGAGCTTTAGTACTTGTGGCTTCCCATAATTATTGTGTCTAGTCTTAAAGGTCCTTGCGTTTAGGGCGATTTTGGTGTTTTATGCATGACCCATTAATGGGTATTTATCTTTTATGTAGATATTTATTATTTTGTAATGGAAATGGGTTCATAATTCTAGGGTTTATACATATATTTGCTCGTTGTTCTGTTACTGTCTAAAATATTTGAGCTTTTATTCTATTATTTGTTTGGGGTATGGGTGATTCTTTTTTTTTTTATTTTTGTTGACCCAGTGATGAGTCCTCGGTGTTTCAAGATTATATGATTGTTTTTATATTAACAAATTTTTAACTTGAGCACTTAGGGATTATTATTTGTGATTTTTAAGTAATATTTTCTCTGGTTTTTTGAAAATTCTGTTTTAGTACCATAGTCTGTTATTTGCTTTTCTGCTTTTCTGTTACTATTTTTCCATTATAGTTTAATTGTTACTAATACTAGATTCTTGTTTTCTTAGGCTGCGCATTGTGTAGTTTCTTAAGTTTGTGAAAGTTGAGAGAAGTGAAGATCATAACACTTGATACTTTGCTTGAAAAAATAGATTTCAGTTAGAATCCATAGTTATGATAAAAGAAACAGTGAGATTTTTGAATCTAGCATGAACCTTATTTGATGAAATGATTGTTTCAATTGATGAACCAGTAATCCGGCCGTTATCTAGTTTGCTCGTTTGACTGAACCATTTTGTCTGAATAAACAATTATTTATTTGGACAACCTGAAGGAATTTGGTTTAAATTTCATGATAATACTAGTTAGATAGCAGAAGAGTAGCGTGAATCGGTTACAATGACTCTTGATATGTTCATTTTATGAACTGATGTCCAGACATACAATATACTTGTTATGTTCTTATGGAAATCTTGCTCCTACACATATAAGATGCTGGCCTATGTATTTTTGCTTTTTTTTTAAAAAGAAAATACCCAGAACCCCCTTTGACATTTCTATGTTCACCACATTGTGAACTGGGGACTAATGCTGAACCATATTTATTATTAGAAGGGCTGAGTTGTAAACATATGTATTTTTGGTTCTAATGAGCATGAAGATTAAAGAGCAGAGTTGAAGTCTATTATGATTCATTATACTATTTGTTTTTGAAATAATTTTTATCAATTTGTGTTTTCTTCCAGTGGGACGATTATGGCTGAAGTTGACCAAGGCTTTGTTGAACATGACGGGAATCATGACGGGGAACAAGTACTGGAGAATCAAGAACCTCAGAATCAAGTTCCTGAGTATGAAGTACCTGAATATGAAGTACCTGAATATGAAGTACCCGAAGATCCAGTACCTGAGGATCAAGTGACTGAGGAACAAGTAACTGAGGTTCAAGTAACTGAGATTGAAGTTCCTGAGGATAGAGTACCTGAGAATGCACAGCCTCAAGAAAAACAAGAAAATGAAAGGAATTTGGCTGTTGGAGGCAGTGAGAAGAAGTGGCCTGGATGGCCTGGAGAGAGTGTGTTCCGTATGTTGGTTCCTGCACAAAAAGTGGGTAGTATAATTGGTCGCAAAGGGGAATTCATTAAGAAAATAGTTGAGGAGACAAGAGCTCGAATTAAGATACTTGATGGTCCTCCAGGGACAACAGAAAGAGCTGTAAGTTTTTTCATGATTGATTTTCTTTGTTGAGCTTATATTGAACTGGTAAATATGTTGATAAGCTAGACCTGTTTATTCTAGTCGTTTGTTGGCTGACACCTTCTGTGCCTGAACTAGCTGAAACTACTTTTAGGATTTTTTATTTTTGATAATTGGCATGCCTATCAATTTCTAGATATTATAGTAATAATATTTTATGCTATGGGCTGTCTTAGCTGCAAAATTTATTACAAGACTACTGCAAGAGATTTTGATATTCTTTTTATGTTACCAAAAGGAACTAAGAAATTTCTTTGGCAACACCTGGAGTTTGCTCCTATATATATATATATATATATCTTTTGAATCTTGTTAAAGACTTGTTATGGTTGCTATTTCGCCATTTGACCTTTTATCTGAATATAACATATTATGCGCCTACAATTTCTGTCCTGTAGTACTGGATTGATGTAGAAATGGTTTTGAATGAACATACATGAGTAATATGAGATTAAGCTTTTAAAACTTTGTAAGATTTCTCATAATTGTGAGAACTCTTTATGATACAATAAATTTATATGAAATGTTTACTCTTATTAAAAAATAATGAAGAAAAAGTGTTGCACTGAATGTTATTAAAAATAATGAAGAAAAAAGTACTACACTGAATAAAAATCATATTGTCAAAGCTAGAGGCTTCCAAAAATTAATTTCTATCCAAGTAAAATTAAAAATAAAAGAAGAAAATTTAATAGTGTTGATGGAGATGTTGAAAAAGAGAGGAAGGATTTCATCCCCACTTAAATGGTGTTTTGTTGTTAGGTGAGTAACAATTCCCATTCTGCCTAGATATGGTAGTTGACTTAAACAAGTTGTCTGGTTAACTTGCATACTTTCCCGAAGACACTTGGTGGAGGATGTTCTGAGGCAAATAAATTCTATTGTTATTTAACACTTGCAATTCCTTTTAAGTAAGGAAAGATGGAGAATGTTTACATCTCGAGTAAAATGCATTATGAGACAATTAGTCTTAAAAAAATGTATAAATGATAAAGAGGACAAAAAATAAGTGTCTTATGTAATCACTAGCAATCCATAAAAGAAGAATACAATTCCCTTTACTGCAATAACAAACATCAGTCTGTGCAGGTTCTGTCCGCCTCTTTTTAAGGCAACAAATCAAAATAAGATTCCAAATTTTGAAGGACCAAAGATCCAGATTGCAGGGATCAGCATTGAGCATTACAAAGTTCTGAAAAGTTGAGTTGAATAAATAGGAACAACCGTTCCAAGAAGCTCTGCATTCTCTCTGGTAACTTCAGAACCTGATGTCTTGCCGCAGATTGTAAAAACCACAAAGGAACCTATTAGAATAAGAACTAAGATGACACATACGATTGCTGTTAATTTAAAAATTGTTTTCTTAGATGGCCTACTTGTGTTTCCTTCAATAAAACCGTAAAATTCTATTAATAAAATTCTCTTTGTTTCTTATAAAATAACATGTATTAATTAACCCGTAATATCACCCAATTCAGCCAAGCATTTATCTGTAAAGACATAAAGGAACTTTATGTATGTGTCATTTCTGTTCATTTTCCTAGTACAATCTCAAATCACAGATCGTCAGCGTCAAGATTCTATAAGCCATTAAGAAATAACGCTGTCAACTAGGATTTAACTGTATAAAGTCTAACAGGGCAATGTGAGGTTGTAACAATAATTCAGAATGCCACACAAGGTCTTTATTTTGTTATGTTTGATTCAAAGATCTTGATAAAAAGAATAATAGATCCAGAAATTGTTTTTCAACTTTCCTTCAGAACTTGCTTATTATCTTCACAAACTAATGTCATTGGCAGCAAATTCTTGCTGGAAAAATTAAAAATATTAGTTGCAAAAGTCTAGGCCATTATTAGTTAAGATCATGTGAATAGCTTCTGATATATTTCTTTTATTCCTTTTTAAAAAGTTGAGACATACAACGATGAAAAGTGAGTGTTGAACATGGTACAGTTTGTAAAACATGTTCCTGACCTTTGTTATGTGTCCAATTATTACTGCAACAATGGTAGTAAAAAAATCAAATGCACTTTCACTTTATATGATATTTTACCTTTGGTGAATATATGGTTCCCCAAGATTTAGTCAACATTTAGATGCAAAATTGCAATTTTTTTAAAAGCACATAGCTTGGAAAGGGAGAGGCTTGATAAATTTTTCAGTCCAGGTGCTATCACAACTTTTAGTGAGTGATTCCTTTTTTGCATGAAAAATGGTAGATCCAAGTATATAATAGAGGTCCATTGAGAAGTGGTATAGGGTTTGAAATTATGGGGAATGAAATACATGAAACTCAGTCGTAAAAAAAATTCATTGGGTTGTAGTCACAAAGATAAGCTGGTGAGTACTAAATGTGTGATAAATGATGGCTCAAGCCAAAAAAATTGTTAAATAGTTGGTAAACATCAACGGGCATGGAATGTTAGTTGTTGCCTTTTTTCTTTCCTTTTTTCCCTTTTAAATGTTTATTATTTGTTTCTTTAAGTAAAAAATTTGTATCATTCAACCCTTTTTCGGGTTCCTGTTTTATTAGGCTTCTAGGAATTTTTTTATATACTTAGTACTTCACTGCTTATGCTGATGTTACTTTTTGTTGGTTATGAATAGGTGATGATATCTGCCAAGGAGGAACCTGATTCTTCTCTTCCTCCCGCTATGGATGGCCTTCTGAGGGTGCATAAACGCATTGTTGATGGCTTGGAGGGTGATTCTTCTCAAGCTCCACCTGGCAAGGTCTCAACAAGGTTGCTAGTCCCAGCATCACAAGCAGGGAGTTTGATTGGTAAACAAGGAGGTACTGTGAAATCCATTCAAGAAGGATCTAGTTGTATTGTCAGAGTTCTTGGAGCAGGTATACTTCTACCAAATTCTTGCTTTTGCTTCTGGCTTGAAATTATTTGTGGCTCTGTTTTGTCATCTTCTCATGTTGTATTCCATCTCTTTTTTTTCCCCCCTCAATGGGTTGTAAAAGTTATCTCTTAACTTTTTCAGAATAGGGTTATTGTGTTTGTTGTTTCCCAAAAGCCCAATTTTGTTATTAGATACATGACTTTTGGATGTGGTCACTATTCTTTGTGGTGCCCTGAAAACCATTGCTTATTAATATCTAATCAGTAAATCAGTGCCGTTATATCCAAGTTTAAAGTTATCATGAACCGACTACCTCATTCCAGGATTTCATACTTGTTGAAAATGTATTGCTACTTTGCTTATATGCTTGTTTTCATAACCTTGTATGATCATTTTCTTAGAATATCATTTATAAGTATGTGCTTTAGGTCTGCTGATTGTTTGCACTATTATGTTTTCATCCATCTTATGCAACTTGTTAAAATGAATTGGTGCAGAAGATCTACCAGTCTTTGCCCTTCAGGATGATAGGGTTGTTGAAGTGGTAGGAGATGCAGCTGGTGTTCACAAAGCAGTGGAGTTAATCGCATCGCATCTTAGGAAGTTTTTAGTTGACCGCAGTATAATACCGTTATTTGAAATGCATGTAAGTTTGCTGTTTTTATAACTGCTCTGTAGGAATTAACCAGATCCATTTTATCATTCATAGCATAATGAAATATTGACTTGTTATTATTTTCACCCAGATGCAAATGCCGAATCCTCAAATGGAGCGCATTCCACCTCATCAGTCCTGGGGTCCACCTCAGGGTCTTCCTCCGAATGCTAGTGGAGGCCCTGGTTTTGGACCTTCTCAGTACATGCCGCCTCCACGGCAAGCTGACAATTACTACCCTCCTGCTGACTTGCCTCCTCTGGACAAACAGCCTCATCAAGGGATATCTGCCTATGGAAGAGAAGCCCCAATGAATGTCCATGCATCATCAAATTCCCAGTCAGCGCCATCCATGATAACCCAGGTATATTTTTTCTTTATAATCACTGGACAAAAGATCTTTGGAATCATTGTCTTAGAATAGAAGTCAGCTTCATGCCATTTTTCCCCATTTTATATCATGGCAAGGAATTTTATGTGGCTTTGAGTAAAACTTATGTTCATAAATGACCCTGCAAGCCAAATAGATGATATAAATCGAAAGCCGAATGAGGACCATGTACTTGTGCTGTTTGTGTAGTTGTGATCTTGGGCAACTCCAATAAACTTTTTTCTTTATATTTTTCCAGACTTCTGAATGGCAGTTTTCATGTGTTTATTTAGGTCACTCAGCAAATGCAAATTCCACTGTCATATGCTGATGCTGTTATCGGGACAGCTGGTGCAAGTATAAGCTACATTCGACGTACTAGTGGAGCAACTGTAACTATCCAAGAAACAAGGGGTGTTCCTGGGGAGATGACAGTTGAGATCAGTGGAACTGCTTCCCAAGTCCAAACTGCTCAGCAGCTAATACAGGCATTGTTCCTTGTCCTCATTATAAATGTTCATATTTCAATTTCTTATATATATTCCTCTTTTTTATGTGCATTGCTTGATTGCTTATGCCCCTAATCCTGTGTACTATGCTACGTATATAGTTGTCATAAAATGTGTTTATTACACATCCCATGTAATTCTTATTTATTTAGTCTCTAGAAGGTTAGTACCAAGCCATATATTTCACTTATGCTGGGGTTGGAAATAGGATATGCTAAGCTATGATCGGCATCTTAGCATGTTAACATTCATCCAGGTTTACCTTGTCGAGAGTGTATTTGAACCCATATAACGTGTCACTTACCCTTTGAAAATATGAACAAAGTAGCAATGGTTAATTTCGAATCGGATTTTATATAAAAGAAATTAGAATTTACCAATGAGCTGCTCTATAGTATTCTTTGCACTGCTGCAGTTGACTTCCAAGCAACAGGAGGTTGATTCTTATGATCAGATCTGAGCCTGAGCACTGAAGCTCAATTTAAGTCTGATTATGATCTGTATTTGTTTTCTTGTAGTAGCTGACTACTTGGAATATATGGTTATTGCCGTAATCAGTCATATCTTATCTTTCTTATTTAACTCCATTCAGCACCTTTTTCCTCCCTCCCCACCCCTCTTTCCCTCTTTCCTACACCTTCTTATGTTGATATTGTACAGAATTTTAGCAACTCTTTTCTAAAAAAAAGAAAAAGAAATTAGAATATATCGTTCAGCTGTTATGCAGAGCATTCTTTTTTATTATAAGCTGATGGAGCTTGTTTGTCTTTTCAACTGCAGAATTTCATGGCTGAAGCTGCAGCTCCATCACAGGCACAGATGGGTACATCTACTGACCAAGGTTATAATCCATATGCAACTCATGGTTCCTTGTATGGATCTCCCCCCTCCAATCCAGGACATGCAAGCCATGCTGGAGGCTACGGCTCAGTCTACGGGTCGAACTATGGTTACTAAGCAAGGACAGTTTGATTTAGATTTTTATAATTGGGACTTTTAAGGTTTTAGAAAATTTAGGTGGTATATTACTGAATTTTTTGTCTGAAAATCACCAAGATGTTGTATTTTGTGCTTGCTGCCAAATTCTCAGTTAGAACAAGCTCTCTTCCGTTCAAGATTTTGCGTGTGCATTAGGCTAACCGTTGGGTTAAGCCATAGAACATCACTAGTTTCTATTATTGACTTTATCCTGGTATTCATTATTGTGTTTTCCCACCATCACTATTAATCTCGTATAGCTCTTATTAGAATGTTAATCACTCTCATAACTATGCTTTTGTTTGCACAACTAACCAGAAGTTGCGGTTTAAGCTTATAGAGGAATGTGCATTTTAGCGTTCTTGCAAAGGCACAGATCAGGATTTTCACGTTTTTAGTTTTCGAAGGAGCTAGATTACCTGTTATGAATTTGCACAGTTGCTGTATTCTTGTTTTTTGTCGTCATTTTTTAAATGGTATTCTTTGTTTCGGTGATGGATAAATCAAAAGATAAGATTCGTTTCGTAGATTTTGATGAAGTTTTGGGAAATATAATGTATTTTTTTTTTAAGGAAATGGGTTTATTGAATTTTGGATAAGGTATTGCATTTAAGCCTTGAAAGCTTATGGAGGAATTCAAAAGAGAATATGAAGGTGCGAATTTGAGATTTGATGTTTTCGGAGGAAATGGATTTGTTGGATTTTGGAGAAGATATTGCATTTAACTCTTTAAAGCTTATTACGAGGAACGACTAAGAAAAGATGAAGATGCGATTTTTGAAGATTTAATGTTCTTCGAGAAAATGGGTTTGTTGGATTTTAGAGAAGATATTATTGCATTTAAGCCTTCAATGCTTATAGAGAAACTCTAAAAAGAGAAGATAAAGATGCAAATTTTAATAAATTAATATTAGAGTTTTAAAAGTTAATTCAATTAGAGTTGTCACATGAGGTATATTCAATAAGAATTTTAAAAATTATTATGGTCTTTTTTTTTTTTTTTGAAATCTTAAAAATCCGGTTGTCTATTCTTTTTTCTTATAAGTATAATTATTATTATTATTACATTTGTAATTACAAAATGAATAATTTTCTCACCTACTACAATCACTAATGATTGTTGGCGCTTCAAAATAGTTTTTTTACTTGAATAATATATATATTTATTAAATATAAATTTTTATTATTCTATTTTTTATTTAAGTTTAATTGTATTATTTAAGGAAAAGAATATTGAGATTTCTAAAATTTATGGAAAGGAATATATAGATTTTCGAAATTTAAAAAAAGTCATAAAGACTTTTGCCATTAAGATAAAATTCGTTAAATTTAACTATTAAAAAAATATAATTGTTTTTTAATTATCAAAGGGTTGAAAGTACTATTATACTTTTATATTTTTTTATGAATAAAATAATAAAAATATACAATTAATATGACTCAAACCAAATACCTTTGTCTCGAATTAAACTCCTTAATTATTAAATTACTAATATTTTATTATCATTAATTGTATCTATTTTTTATATATACAATAAAACAATTTGGGCATTGAAATAAATAAATTACTTAATTTTTTTTGTGTGAAAATCACCGAGATGATGTACTCCATGCTTGCTGCCAAATTGTCAGTGAGAACAAGCTCTGTCTTTCTGTGCAGGAATTTGTGTGCGCATTAGGCTAGTCGTAGGGTTAAGCCATTGAACATCACCAGTTGCTCTTATTTAACTTTAATGTGGTTATTCATTATTATGTTTTCCCTCTAACACTATTAATCTCTATCATTCTTATTAGAATGTTAATCATTCTCATAACCATGCTTCTATTTGCACAATTAACCGGAAGTCACAGTTAATGCTCATGGAGGAATGTGCATTTTAACATTCTTGCAAAGTGACAAATCGAGACTTTCCCGTTTCTAATTTATCAAGAAGCTAGATTATCTGCTATGGATTTGCACTGTTGTTTTGTACTTGTTCTTTGTCGTCATTTTCTAAATGGTTTTACCTGGTTCAGTGATGGATAAATCAAAAGATTCGTTGCAAAGATTTTGATAAAGTTCCGAGAGATTTGATGTTCTTGGAGGAAATGGGTTTGTTGGATTTTGGAGAAGATACTACATTTAAAGCCTTTAAAGCTTATGGAGGAAGTGCAAAGAGAATATGAAGAAGCGAATTTGGAGATTTGATGTTCTCGGAGGAAATGGGTTTGTTGGATTTTGGAGAAGATATTGCATGTAAGCCTTTAAAACTTATGGAGTAACAACAAAGAGAATATAAAGATAGGAATTTGGAGATTTGATATTCTCGGAGGAAATGGGTTTGTTGGATTCTTGGAGAAGATGTTATTGCATTTAAGCCTTTAAAGCTTATGGAGAAACTCATAATCATGCTTCTGTTTGCACAATTAACCGGAAAGTCCTGCCGTGCATTTTAAGATGAATTGCCAACAACTGTTGGTTTATTACACATAAAAGCCATTACCCAATTCCTATATTTCAACAATCCTAATATTTATTTATTCTTCGAGCCATCTGTATTTGTGGACGAAGTTCAGCCAAAATTGCCTGGATTGCTTCTTATATAAGTTCGGCAGAACATCTAGAAATGGGATAATGAAACCTTACAAAATTTCTACCAATAGTAAAACAAATTTCTACGTCCTTGCAATAGGAGTTGTTGCTTGTAACCTTGGACCAAAAAAAAGGATCACTAATCCAAATTTAGGTAGAGGGAAATACAATTATAGGTGGCAATGGGGTGGATTAGGGTGGGAATTATAATTTTTACCATCGTATTTGAATAGTGTGAGAATTTTCATATCTACTCATACTTAATATTTGTAATTCATGTTTGGGTAAGAGATTTTCATGAGTGCTTCATACTCTTTTTAATTTTTTAAATATTTTTTTAATTATAATAATTTAATTTTATGAAATAATCTTTCATCCTGTACAATCATAATACTTTTTAAAAAAAATACAAACATCACATAAAAATATAAATTATTCGAGTTTTCAAATCTTCAACTACTAATTTAAAATTTAATAATATAAATTAAAATTAAAAAATCACATAAAATTAATATTATTTTTTTTAACTTTGACATCTAAATCATGAAATTTTATTTGCAATCCAAACATCAAGTTTATGTTAAGATTCATCGAAAATCTATAACATAAAATTAAAAAAAAATTGAGTTAAATAAGTGATGATTAAGAAACTAATAATAGTAATAAAATTATTTACCTCTTTTATATGTTTTTCTTGATCTTCCTTTTTTTTCTTTAATAAATGAGTTCACTCCAAATTAAAAATAAATGTCCAATATTAAATATAATTAAAACAAAAAAAATTAAAAAATATATATATGAATAAGTAAATATAATTTAAGTAAATTTTATACCTTTAAATTTAGTATGTAGTTAACTTTAATTTGTATAAATAAGTAAAAAAAATTTACACTAAATATTTTTTAATTTTATTTTTAAATTTAATATTTAGAGCGAGTATGAAAAAATCAACTATCCTTAAACTAAACTCAAATTTAAATTAAATTTAGATTATTGTATTAAATCTGTCACGTCTAAAAAAAATATCTAAAATATAATCTAAATTACTCTTCATTTTAAATAGTTCTCACAAGACTCGAACCCCACAAGAATTCTACCACCCTTATAAATAATCATCAAGCCAAGTAAGATCGTTATGAATTTAGCTAACACTATACATTTTGCAAGCGTATCATATTACGGTGGGTACTATCTTTTACAGAAAATAAGTGCTCATTTTGATAAGGATATTAATATTCTTCTTTTTCTTTTAAGATTCTTATACGTACTATCTTATACACAAAATCCAATCCGCGGTCCTTAGAAATCCTATACCTGCATGAATAAAAGTGAGTGTGTTTAAGATTCCAAATAAATGATAGTCTCTTGAAGTTCCAATTCAAAATACTCGCATAAATTTGTCTATAAATTGGTAACATTTGTACCCAAAATGTAAATTAGAACTAAAAGCAGAGATTGCAATAAACTTATGATGGTCGGAGGACATACATGCAGAAGTATTAGCAGGGACAGGCTAAATCCTGGTGACCACATTTGCTCAGAGAGATGGAAAGGTTTTTACTATCACCATGGTAAGTTGTAAGCATTTTCTTTCATTCCCTTCCGAGTCCAAAAGTTTTATCATATTTTTGGTGATTAGATATAAACAGAAATTCTCAGTGGACGTACGCACCAAAAAAGAACTCTAGATATAAAGAAATGTTGTATCTGGCATTTCTTTTTATCGTGTACAGGGATATACGTCGACGATGGCATGGTAATTCACGTCCTTGGACCTAGGGGAAAAAGAAGTGTAATCTCTTGAAAGAAGAGTACGCACGCAGAGAAAGTTTGCACCTCTCAGTGCCAAATAGGTTGTAATGGGGGAACGGTGAAAACATGACTTGATTGCTTCCTGGATGGCCACTCTCTGTATGTCTATGACTATGAATGTGATGCAATTGGTTGGTACGTAAAAATGATAGGTGGTTGTATAAAGTCACCTAGCGAAACTGTGGAATTGGCCTATAACGAGCTTCACCGAAACGAGTTTTCTGGTGGCTATAATCTTCTTGGCAAAAATTGTGAGCACTTCGCTACTTATTGTAAAATAGGTTTGGCCTTCAGTATGCAGTCAATAGTTTGGATGATTGCTTAAATAGCTCAAATAGCTGCAGCGTTCTCTGGGGGAAAAAAAAAGGTAAACAAACAAGTTAAATTCTTGTATTTAAGTCCTGTCAGAGGAATGCCGTCAGTGAAAGCTTTTTTAAAACACATAACATGTTTCTATATTCATGGCGTGTTAGAAGCGGCACCTAAGATTTCTCCATAAAGTTACCAAATGGGCAGAAAAACTACAAATTGATCGATAAAATTATGATACTTATTTATGAAAGCAGTGTAGAAGTATTTGCTATTTGCTAAAACAAACATATGATAGAAGATAACACGATCATTGCACTTCATATTGGTGAATTCGATACTTTGATTTTGATTGGATAAAGAGAAAAGGAGTAGAAACAACTTAATTTGCAACTAGCAGAGCATACTTGAAAAGTTAGTAGTCAGTACACATGCTCAAGCTGACCTTGCTCACGGGCTCCACATCTTATATAATACTAACAGATAAATAATTAACTTGAAAATGTTCATGTTTTAGAACATGTTACATTTCATGGTAGTAGTAAAATTAACTTCAAACTGCACTAACAAGCCTTCAAACACCTCCGGTTACAACTAGGCTTTTAAAGTTGAATGAATTAAAACTCAGCTCAAGAATTTAATAAAGTTTAAAACGAGTTTGGTACAGGTTTGATATACAAAATTAAAATTCGCACCAAATTTGATATGGATACAAATTCGATAAAAAATTCACAAATACTCGCAATGAATATCTACAAAAACATGCGTACTTAACATGAGCTTCTAGCACATATACTAAGAGCTAGGCATGCAACATTGCCCGTTTACCATACGCTCCTAATACGCTTAAGCGTTAGGTACGCAACATTACATTAAGCATGTTAGGCACACAATGTTGCGCACTTTTAGCATTTTCTTTTATTACGCGTGCTAAGTTTTGTGAATTTAGCGTGCACTCCTAACCTCTTAACACTCATGCTAAGCATTAGGCGCACAATATTAGGTACTTAGTGTACGCTCCTAACACGCTTATTAAATGCTAGACGCGTAATATTACACCCTTAGTAAACACTCTTAACACAAGTGCTAAACACACTTTTAACATTTCCTCCTAATATGTATGTTAAGCGTTATATACTCATTACTAAATTTATTTAAAATTTACGAATAATTTATTATGAATTTGATAATAAGTATATACTCGTTAGAATGAGTTTAATATTAAAATTCTAAATCACAATTACCTTGAGAATGATTTGATATTTTATTTTTTAATCAGATAAAAAAATAAATTTAAAGTTATTCATCCTAAATCCAATTATGTCATCCTAAATTAAATTATATTCAGAAAGGGGTAAAGTTTATCTCTCTCAGGTCAGTGACAAGCACATAAGTCATTATGAACCAACATGAAAAGCATTACTGTATATGGCTAAATCAGGGCAAAGAAGTTACAGAATCTAGAAATCTCAGGCATTGAAAGCTACAACCATGAGCACAATTCTCCATATACGACAACTAGAGTAATGATCTAAATTCACAATAATGCCCCGCACAGAAAATAAGTTAAACATTCTAAGCATTCACTAGAGATCTAACAACTAAAAGGTACTACAAGAACAATGACAAAGAAAAATCCTTCTGCACAGAAGGGATATACCCCGCTTCCACAACAGTAACCAACTTCCAGTGGTCATACTCAAATGGGTGCTGCACATGTTGTTCTAAAATGGCCTGTTTGATTGCATCGACTACAATGCACAACTCGCTTAACACGTCCCCTATCCTCTGCCCGAACTCGCTTCTTTCGAGGCCGACCAGGAGGACGTAGTGACTTAGGTGGGTTGATAATAACTGAAACAGCTCTGCACGTATTTGGATCTCCCTCGGACAACTCCTTCCACAGACTTTTATCTGGAATTGGATGAATGGTTTGTGAATACGTCTTTCTATATGTTGCTACAGTGAAACAACTCTCAGTAAACCGATGGACATTCTGCCGGCAAGATAGAAGAGCAGCCACAGCATGTGCACAAGGCAAACCATACAGCTGCCAGCCCCGACAAAGGCAACATCTGTTTCGAATGTCCACAATGTTCGTTCCTTCATGAGATATGACTTCAAATTCAGCTTCATTAGCACGAAGCACCTGGTAGGTACGTGCACGTTCTAGAGCCTCTGCAACACTCCTCTCGGCAGAGGGCACAAGTATTGATGCCCACTGCAAACTGGTCTCTCGGCGTTCATTGAACCAAGTCATTAGCTGCCTCCTAATGCATTCCATCATCTGTATTATAGGAAGCCCTGAGGCTTCTAAAATCCAAGTATTTAACGATTCAACTATATTAGCTGTCAAATGACCAAATCGTGTTCCTTCAAAATAAGCTGTGGCCCACAACCGAGGAGGAATTCGTCGAATCCAGTATGCAGCTTCTTGTGATATCTCCTCAATCTGCAAAATTTTTGCTTCAAATTCAATCACAGTCAAAGCATGAGCAGCTTCCCACAAAAGGTTGACAAGAATTGTGTTATTAAACTCCTTCCGAAAGCTTTCACTCAAGTGTCGCATGCAAAACCCATGAAAAGCAGTTGGAAAGTTTGCTTCCACTCCATCTACAATGCCCTTCTGCCTGTCCGACAAAATCGTAAGCCTGGGCATGTTTTCTGTATTAATCTCAAGCAGATTACGAAGTTCGGACAGAAACCACATCCAATTATCATCATTCTCCTCATCAACAACACCAAATGCCAAAGGGAACAGAGCACCATCCCCGTCAAAACCAGTTGCAAGAAGCAAAGTACCAAGGTACTTGCTTTTCAAAAATGTCCTATCAAGTCCAAGAAGAGGCCGACAGGCATTCAGAAATCCATAAATTGATGCCTGGAATGATATAAAGAGACGCTGAAAGCAGTCATCAGTTGGGTTTCCATAAACAGCTGCAATACTCCCTGGATTAGTGCGTTTAACCTGTTCACAATATTGAGGAAGCAAGCGATATCCTTCTTCAAATGACCCACGCATGGCAGCCATGATTCGCTCCTTTCCTCGCCAGGCTTGCTTGTAAGATAAGGTAATACCATGAACCCGGTGAATCTCTTCGAGTATCTCCTTAGGTTTATAATTAGGGTTCTCCCTAAGCCGCTGCTCTACAGAACTTGCAACCCACTGAACTGAGGCTTGCTGATGGCCAAGATGGGAGATTCCTCCGCATGTATGGTTCTCATGAATAGTCCTGATTGTGAAAGTTGGAACACCTGGGAGCTTTGCAGCATGTATTCGCCAGGGGCATCCCTCAGCCGCACATTTGGCAGTAAAACGAGTCTTATCCGACTTTATGGTCTGCATCTCAAAGTGAAGGGCAATGGCCGTATCCCTCAATGCCCTGCGGCAGCTCTTAACATCTGGGAACTCCTGCCCCACTGTCAGCTCATAAGTAGGATTTGCAGGAACAGTACGAGCTTGTAGGACAGAAGAGTTACTGACTAGTAGCTGGGAATGATGGATACTCATATCCTGGGCAGCTTCTATTGCCAATTCCTGGTGCTCATCCACCACCAATTCCAGATTTTCATCAAGTTCTTGGTTTTCTGAAACAGCCAATTCATTGTTCTCCGATAAAGCTAACTCATGGTTTTGTGAAGGAAGATTCATCTCATTGTCACCATGTTCAGGTTTCCGATCCATACCTAACTCATTCTCATGTACGTAACTGTGATCATCATCATCCCCTTCTTGATCATGGTTCGGTCCTAAATCCAAGTCATGGTCATGAGGATGTCCTATACCCAGTTCATGGTTTTGCTGTCCCAAACCCAAATGATGCTCATGGGCTTGTCCCAATTCCAAATCATGGCTCTGGCCCAGGCCCATATTATGATTATGGCCTAGCACTAACTGTTGATTTTGACCCAGACCTAAATTATGACGTTGCCCAAGAATCAAATCGTGATTTGCCATTAAAGAAAACAATCACAATATATCACCAACACCAACTCAACTCTCAAAAGGAACAATATATTTGTAGAGATAACCAAAGATACTGCTTTTGCAATTCCGTCAACATATGCCTGAAAAGTATTAAGAAAATAACTACTGTTAACTATAATCCATTCCATTTTATTTAAATTCAACCTCCAACAACAAAAACCAAAGATGTCTTTATTCCTAGAATTGAAGCCAAACATGTCACAAGACAAAAGAAAATTTTGAACAGCATACAAATACTCGAACATTACAGGCCACAACAAACTGACATCTTTCTATAGCTCTCTCATTATTATTGTTTTCTGTTTTCCTTTTACCTTTAAATCATCAAGAGTTTGTAGCACACAATAAACATGAATTTATAGGGTTAGTTAAACTGATTTCAATCGGACTTGCTAGCAACTCTACAGTTGTTCAAATAATGACACAATATAAGAAATTGAAGGTAACCTCTAACACTACTACTAATTGTCATAACTCAACTTCTCTTCAAAATTACTTAAAACACATATACTTGCATAAGAACCCTAACAGTTCAACAAAGATGCTAATACTTCGATATAAAATTTGCAAAGCCAAAACTATGGCAACATCTATTTCCACAATTCTTAACTACATTAACTTGAATAACCAGCAAAATATAAGAAACATCAAATTAAAGCCAATAATCAACATAATTCTGAACATAAAATACTCCAAATTTTGGATTCTACACCATAAATCACCAATAAAAGAATCGAGTAAACTTCAAATCCCAAAACAAGACCAAAACAAATATCGAGCTAAACTATTTAAACAAACCAAAGACACCCACCAACCAAAACAATCATGAAACACAATTAAGAACCAAACCCATTACAAAACCCACAGAAACGAACACTCCCAACACTGACTAAGAAAAGAAAGAATGAAATTACCCGAACTCATTAGAAACCCTAACTCGAACCGCCAATCAGTGAATCGCATCCCAAGAGAACACAATCCAAAAAGTGTAAACGAACAAAAACACGAACCGGGTATTGAAGAAAACGGAGAGAGAAGCATGTATCAGAGAGAAAACAACACGAAGGGAGCGGGGAGGGGAGTGATGAAATAGGAATTAGGGTTTGTGAAAATCGGAAGGGAAGGAGGAGAAAGGAGATAAATTTTGAAAGAATGGGGAGGAGAGGGAATTGGCGGGTAAATTGAAGGGAATTGTTGGGGAAAGGGGCAATGGAGGGTGGGATTGGGAATGGGGGAATTACAGGGGCAGAAGAGGGAGAGTGATTAGGGATGAGAAGGGAAATACCAAGACGAAGGTGTTTTTGTTGTTCGAGAGATCAAGGGGTATTTATGTCATATGATTTGTGTTTAGGGGTCTTTCTTTTGTGTGGGTTTTTTGGATTTACTGTTTTGGCCCTTTTTTTTCTTTCTTTTTTTTAATTTTAATTCGATGGGTATCGGCTTTTGGGCTTCTTTTACTTTTAGTTTTAGTTTTCTTTTGACACAACTAATAAAAAAGAAAAATAAAATTAAGCGAGAAGAGACCTTTTTATTTTATTTTTTTGACAAGTATTAATAAATCAAATGGATGATTTTTTTTTTATTTATTTACTTTATCAAATGGACGATTTGTTTTATGTTCAAACTCAACATCTTAATTAAAATATCAACCCGACCAACACAAAGATAATTTGATGAAATTTAATCAAATGTTTTGATTTAAAGCCCACTCAAGTATTAAAATTTTTTACACTTGAACGCTTACTTCAGCTGTAAGCATTTTACATGTGTCTATCTTTTTAAATTAAGATTGGGCATTTAAACATATTAGGTCTCTTCAATAATCTTTTCATATTATAGGGCCCTTTTTCTTCAATTTGAGTAATATTAGTATTAAAAAGTATTAAAATATTCTTTAAAATAAATATAATTTGAATTGTTATTTTGTTTAGAATTATATTATAATTAAGAAAAAGAGATAATACAATGACTCAAACCTATAATTTAAAGATATAGATGAAAGGAATTTTAATCACTAAGCCTCCTCTATTATTGTCAATATTCTTAACTATTGTTATTTTGAGAATTTAAATCTGTTACTTACATAATAAAGTTATCACATAATTAAAAGTGATTTCTTCAAATCAAAAGAATGGTTTGATAATAAAAATATTTGAGTGGCTTAGGGAAATAGACTCGTTTTTAACATAAAAAGGAGAGATGGAAAGACATTTAATTTCAAAGAGAAAATGATAAGTAGATTGCGACTTAGGGTTCTATAAAAAAGGAAGAGATGAGGATGAAAATGAGAACTATAAATGAATTTAGAGTTTTAAGTTAATATGTGCTTCGATAACATTGGAATTCCTTCTTAAATAATGGGTTTGCTATTAAAAAGAAAGGGATAACTAAAATAAGACCCAAAAAAAAAAAAGGTAGGACAGTGAAAATGGTTAATAATTTGGAGTCAATAAAGAAAATATTAGAATTGATAATTTAAAATTGTATTTAAAACTAATAAGTAATTGACATAAGAATAAGTATGTATTGGACGTACAAAAAAGAGAATAAAACGAAAAATTAAAAGCAATTAGAGGTTTGGAATACGCAAATGACACTTTCCTAAGCCTGAGTATCGTGAAGCAAGATTAAAATAGCGGCAATGCCACAGCGCTAATCCATAGCGTTGCAGTGCCTAATTTCGACAATTTTTTGTTTTTAATCTGACTTGATTTATTTGAGTCAATTTTATACGTCTACAATACATTGACTCTTATTTCAATTATAAATAAGATTTTTATGAATATTTTTAAGTTTATATAAACATTTGTAATCTATTAAATAAGAAATTCAAGAGAGAAAATAAAGAGTTAGAGAATGCTTGAGTGCTAAAAAAGAATGCTATAGGAGTATTTGAAATTGTGTATACAAAAAAACACTAATAGATCATTTTAAAGCTTGTATATTATTGTATTCATTGATAATCTCGTGTGAGAGATGTTTACGATTTAATAGTTTTTTTGTGAACTAATAAAAAAAAATTAAGATATCGTAATCTATTATAGATGTAAGTGTTTGTTGCTGAACCACATAATTTTTTTTTACTTTGTGTATGAATTCATCTCTATAATATATGTGATATTTTCTTATCCTTGATTTACTTGTAGTTGAAATCTTTCATACACGCTTAGAATTTTTTAGAATACACTTTGAAAATATCAACATAAAACAATATAGTTTTTCATTTTTTTTCATTAATATTTATGTACAAATAAACTTTAAGATAATAATATATATTCATAAGAATGAATAAGGAAATGATTCGATCAAAAAGAGAAATTTGTCATCTAATCGGGGTTATTGTCATTATATTTCCTTGTAATAGTTTTAAACAAATGGTTTCACAAGTTGAAAACATTAAAATTTAGTTGAAAATAAAGGACACTACTGAAAATTATAATTGTATTGATATGAATTTTTCGGATGATAATAATTATTTGAATGAAAAAATATATCTATTGTTTATGTGACAATAATTTTTATATTTTGCATTTATATTAATAGTCCAATAATAAAAATTTGACAATATATTTATTGTTGAGGATATCAAGTCATGCACTTCAATTTAATACCTCTGTGGCATCAATTAAGCCACAACCTTAATACCCTTTGCGCAGCGAAAAATCATAACTCACACCATAAGTAAGAACACATAAGATTAACACACCAATAAAAGATAAATAAAACAAACCAATCACAAGATACAAGATATACGTAGTTCGGCCTAAATTGCCTACGTCCACGGAGGATCCATGATCCAGCTTCTTCCCATTGAAATAGATCACAAAGTATCTTCTTACATCATCAATGATCCCACAAGACCCCTTAGTATCTCCCATAGAGACCTCTAAGTATCTACACTTGATCATTATGACTCCCTAAGACCTCTTCGTATCTCATCATAAGAGATTTTTACAAGAAACACAAGAATAGCCCGAGCATCTAAGCCAAAAAGGATCTATGGTGTTTCTCTTTTATTCACTCAAAGAACTTAAAGAAGAAAACACCCCCAAAGGTTACACCCTAGTGCACCACGCACTTAATGCCTACCTAGCTCATCTATTCTCTCTTATGGTTACATCTTAAAACTTTAGATGCTTGATCTTAAACAAGGGTTTATATAGGGTGTATTTCGTGCCTACAAACCCTATTCCTTGTTGAAGTAAGAGTCCACTTGTTTTGGAAGTCCAAAACTTCCCAAAACTTGAAATCCAGAACTAAAACAGACTTTTTCACGCGTTCTGGAGCCGCGGCACTCGTCCCTAGGCACCTCGGCGCTGGCCCTTCTCGCGTTTAGCGCTGCGGTGCTGGTCTTCTATTTTGAGCGCCACGATTTGCTTCTTTTCTTTCGCGTCTTTGAGTCCCGTTTCACTTTCCCTTTCGTGTCCCACACGTACTAAACTTCTCTATACGTGTCCTGCACGTTCTAGACTTCTTGTGACTCTCCACTTTGGTATTCATCTCAATTCTTGTCCAATCAAGATTATTGAATCACCAATTTTTTAACAAATCCCCCTCATTGATTCAAAATCTCTTCCTATGAAGCTAATCACCGTCACCCCTCATTGACCAATGCTCACTAGCATGGTCTATAAGTCAAGTCCCCGACTTAACTAAGGCTCTTGCGACTACGGTCTCTAAAGATTCATGAATGCTGATGTCTAGAGTAGTTCAATGTTATGATCTTTCATGTCCCGAAGACATCATGACCATAACCCCTAATGGTGAAAATTCCATTTTTGCCATTACTACTCTTCCCACACATTCTCTTTCGACCCCTGCCACAAAGTGATATATCAAAAGCTGCTTTATGGTCTGTTTTAAATCAACCTCTATGTTGATCCCATTCTAAGCACTTTCCTACAAGCACATAGCCTTCCTCTGTGCTTTATCACTCCCCGATCCTTTTGCTTCCCCATTTAGTGTTCTTTCTGTATGCCTTCCATGAATCTCCCTATTTCGATTTAGCAGTCATGAGTCCTTTAAGTCTTCATGCGATGAGGAATAAAATCTCATACCTAGTCCCTTCATTGTCTTTTTCACTATGTAGTCTCAATCCTATTCTACCAATTCCCTATGACTTGCCATAAACCATATTACTCCAATTGGTAAATAACGATTCTCCATGACTCATATGAAAACACTACCCTAGATCCCAAAAATAGTTCGTTCATCAGACACTGATTCCTTCAGAAGCTCTCATGTGATCAAGGTCTTTGCCTAGTCATTCAACAGACTTGCAAATCCACATTTCTTCTATCTTTGTCTTCCTCTTAGGACTATCTCCTTGAGTGCCCTAGACACCTTTTGGATCCGCCTTTCAATCTTGATTGTTTTTCTTTTGCCATCTTTATTTTATGTCCAATCTGAATGATTCTTCTAACTATGACCTAGATGACACCATCTTCTTGGAAGTCTTCTTCAAGAGTGATCTCTACTTCAAAACTCTCCAGTAAGGCCATCATCTTTTCCTCTTTCAGATAATCATCTTCCTTATTGTTCTTCTCTTATATTTGTGAGTTTCCATGGTTGACAACCTTTGCTCTGCAATCTGACTCTGCCGCCTATGCTCTACAATCTAGACTTCAACCTATGGCTCTAATATCAGTTTGGACTTCAACTCAAGCTCTATCATCAGTTTGTACTTCAACATACGTTCTGATAGCAGTTTGCAGCTTCACCCTAGCTCTGATACCAGTTTGTTGAGGATATCAAGCCATGCACTTCAATTTGACACCCCTATGGCATCAATTAAGCCACAACCTTGATACCCTTTGCGCAGCGAAAAACCATAACTCACACCATAAGCAAGAACACATAAGATTAACACACCAATAAAAGATAAAGAAAGCAAACCAATCACAAGACACAAGATATACGTGGTTCGGCCCAAATTGCCTACGTCCACGGAGGATCCATGATCCAGCTTCTTCCCATTGAAATAGATCACAAAGTATCTTCTTACATCATCAATGATCCCACAAGACCCGTTAGTATCTCCCATAGAGACCTCTAAGTATCTACCCTTGATCATTATGACTCCCTAAGACCTCTTCGTATCTCATCATAAGAGATTTTTACAAGAAACACAAGAATAGCCCGAGCATCTAAGCCAAAAAGGATCTATGGTGTTTCTCTTTTATTCACTCAAAGAACCTAAAGAAAAAAACACCCCCAAAGGTTACACCCTAGTGCACCACGCACTTAGTACCTACCTAACTCCTCTATTCTCTCTTATGGTTACATCTTGAAACCTTAGATGCTTGATCTTAAACAAGGGTTTATATATGGTGTATTTCATGCCTACAAACCCTATTCCTTGTTGGAGTAAGAGTCCACTTGTTTTGGAAGTCCAAAACTTCTCAAAACTTGAAATCCCGAGCCAAAATGGACTTTTCCACACGTTCTGGCGCCGCGGTGCTTGTCCCTGGGAGCCTGGGCGCTGGCCCTTCTCGCGTCCAGTGCTGCGGCGCTGATGACCCAGCGCTGCAGCGCTGGTCTTCTGTTTTGAGCGCCGTAATTTTTTTCTTTTCTTTCGTGTCTTTGAGTCCCGTTTCACTTCCCCTTTCGTGTCCCACACGTCCTAGACTTCTCCATACGTATCCCACACATTCTAGACTTCTTGTGACTCTCCACTTTGATATTCATCTCAATTCTTATCTAACTAAAATTGTTAAATCACTAATTTTCTAACATTTATCATCATAAAAATTTTAAATTCAAATTCCCTCTATTATATAGTAAAAATAAGTAAATAAATCTTTACATCTCCTCCACCAAAAGGAATCATTTTATCATTCTATATGTCCATTCTTTTCATTTTTAATCAACCAAATAATTAGTTTATCAATTAATTTTGTTTATCTATTTTTATAGGTCCTATAAAGTGAGCTATTTTTTTAAAGTAGAAGATTAGGATTTTGAGTTAGAGGGGAAATTTTAAATGACATCATAAGTAATTTTTGGTAGCTTTGGTGCTTTTTATCTTACTCCAACAATTACAAATTAGAAGCTCCTCTCAATAAATGAGGTAGTATGCATTGAAGATTTGTCTTCTATTTTTTTTATATAATTTATTTTTATAAACTATATTATTGGAATGGACTTGACATGAATGCAATAGTTGAAAGCATGAAGATGGAGACCTATATAAAATGATCGAATTATTTTTTAATGTTACAGATTAAACGTTTGTTATTAATTTAAAATATTAATTTATTAGATAATATTATCTATCCATTTATATATATATATTAAAAATTTATTAAATTTTTATTCGATGTAGAATATGTTATTAAGCTAAACTTTTGAATAAATAATCAAAAGTATGTGATTGATAAAAAAAATAATAATTAAAGAATAGTTATTAACTATTTATATTTAAATATTAATACTTGTCAAAAAAATTTTAAAAATTTAAATAAAATTAGTTTAGGAGAGTATTCTAATTTTATATAAAGATGAAAAATTAAAATATAATATAAATAAATAAATAACGGGGGATTTGTATTTGTGTCACAAAATGACTAAGTCAATTTATCTTCTTTTTTTTCCCTTTTTTAATTGGTTTGTATGAATCCATAAATAAAATGAACAAGTCAACACGTATTGGGGTTATGATCCTGGAGAGAGAGAAGGTTACGGTAACTGACAAATATTTCAGTTATGGTTAAACGGTCAAAATCAGATCATCTTCGCTTCATTTCTAAGACAATGACGTCATCTCCAACTCCTTTTAACCAACTGTTTCTGAAAATTTCTCATTGGTCGGCACCGTGAAACTTAACCATTTTAATTGGTCGGTGACTTTTGTTTTCGTCACCGACACGTAACACCCATTTATTGTTCTCCTTACGGTCTCACAGAAACAAAAACCAAAAACCAATTTTGACCATCCCCTTTATTAATCCTTCGACAATGCTATTATTTTTAAATATTATTTAAAATTATAATTATTAAATATTATTTTAAAATTTTAAATTAATATGTTAAATAATTATTTTTCTAAAAAAATACATCAATTTATATAATAATTTAAATAATATTATATGAAATATTAATAAATATAAAAAATAAATAATTTTGACAAATTAGGCATAAATAAAAAAATAAGAGACTCACGTATGGAGAATAAAAATCTTTAATAAATGCCCTACATACAAGAATAATTACTCGCAATAACTTGTCCACACACAAGGAAGGAGCTATACATATAAAAAATAACCACCATTAATAATTATATTTATAAGAAAAAAAAATATATTACTCAAAGTCTCTAACTTTCGCAAAGTTTAAACTTCTGTAAGAAGCGTTCAAGTATTGTATTAAGTAATTATTAAATAATAAATTATATAATTTGTAAAATTATTTGTTATTTTATTTTATTATTTAATAATTATTTAATACATTATTTAAAATAAAAAATTTAAAATACCATTTGATGGGTATATAGTATTCTTAATCATTTCACAAATATGTCAACGTGAATCACTAATACAAATCATTGTTAAGTGTAAATGTAAAGAAATCATCAATAGATTTTCCTTTTTTTTTATCTAACAAAATTTAAAGAATAACTTATTACAACTATTTCATAATACTATGTCACAATACTTTAATACTTAATAATTTCTAAAAATGAATGTATAAATTATTGCTTTTCATTGAACAAACACGGGTTAGTCTTAAATACTCCTATATATTTTTGCATTTGTTTTTTTTTTAAAAAAACTAAATTCATGTTATGTGTATAGACACTTTTATTTAATTTGATTGAAAGATAGACATGATAATTTTTTTTCAAAAAATGATAAAAATTTATTGTAAAAGTACAAATAAATCAAGATTACTTTAGCAGCTTCAATAGTTCAATAATAAAATATTTACAGTCTATTTTTTTAATTAGAGAATTTGAGTTCAAATTTTCCCTCCTGTTTAAAAAAAAAATCAAGATTAGTCAAAATTGATCTAATATGATATATGATTTTTTAAAGGCTTTAATTATCAATTATAATAAACTAAAAGTAATTGATATTTTTTTAATGAATTCAAGAAATTTTGGAGATTTTTTTATACTAATTTAGTACTAATTCTGAAATAGAAAATTAATTTGTATATATTTTAGTAAATTATTAACACATTTTTGACATATTTTCTTTTACATTCTATCTGAAAAGAAATAAAAAGAAAATAGAAAAAAAAACACAGTGCTAAGATAAGAAAGTACTTTGACAGTTCATTTTAACTGGTATTTTTTGAGGTAAATGGAAAGGAATTAACATTTTACGCCCCCCCTAAGGTTGGCACAAATTACACTTTAATGGCGGGTTTATTATCAATTATATTATCACCCTTTTTACTTAATTAAAAAGATAAACATATCCTCAAAATTAGATTTTTTTTATTATATAAATAATTAAAATATCTTTAAAATTCAAGGGCATTTCAGTCTTTTGGTTAAACAGAGGGGTGATATTGTATTAAAACTAAATCCGCCATAAAAGCGTAATTTATGCCAAATAAAGGGGGCAAAAATGGTAATATCCTGTAAATGGAAGTACTTTGTTTTTTGTATTTTCTTTCTTTTTTTTTTCCTTGTTGTCAAACTTTCGGTAGCTGTCGTTTTCTTTATATCAGCAGCCGACTTATTCTGGCTTTCGTCTGTCGGCCTGTATTTTCTTTCCATTTTATTTTTCCATATAAGTGAAAACTACGTGCACTCTCGTTGGTACCTAAATATTTAAAACAAACAAAGGGGTTTGTTTTAGTTCATCTGAATCTTCTTCTTTGAACAAACCAGTACATGGGTTGTGTTATTTTTCATGATTTTGAGATGGTAGCTTCGGTTTGATGCTCTGGTTTTGAATTCTCATTCTCATTTCTGTTGTGGGTTCCACCTCACTAACAAACAAACGGGTCAGTTTTTCATTTTTGTTACACAAAGTTCTCTTCTTTCTTTCTAAATTTCATTGTTTGACTTGTTTGTGAATTCTTATGATGTGAATCGCTCTTAATGAATGATGCTGTGGATTTGATTGATTTGTGATCGTTTTTGACTCTTTTATTGGAATTGAGTTTGTGACGTTTGGGTCTCTTTTATATAATTTGTAATGTTAATGGCTTTGGCTGATTTGAGTGTTGATTCTTTATGAATTGGTGGTGGTTGTTTTTGGTTTCTGGTTGAGACTACAAGGTAGGTGTTGACTAATCTTTTTACTTTTGTCAACTTTTAGTTCTGGCTTATGTTGGCATTTTTATGTGTAAAGTTCTTTGCAAAAACTGGTTTAATGGTTGAGTTTGTTAAACTTGTTCATTATTTAATCGTACGAGCTCCTTATTTAGATCTTGGCTGGTATTTGGTGGATGTTGATTCTGTATGAGAGAAGACTACTTGTCTCTTCTGTTATCAATTTGTCAAGGTTTAAGAAGTTTCTGTTTCCTATAATGAGCTTGGGGCTTGTGTTTTCTTGCTTCAATTTGAATGTTGTAACTTCTTTTTTTTGGCCATATGTTGGTGCTCTAAGTAATTTTGATCTTCTAGATAGTTTTTAATCCATATGAGGTTACTTGATCTCCTTCCTATTTGTCAGTTGGGTATTGACATGTCAGTGGGGTTTGCAAGCTTCTGATTTGAATGCATGCGGGATTTCAGGCATGGAGGAATAACTTCAGGATATGAGTTTTGCCTTTTCTTTATGGTCAATAGTTTTCTTTTAATTGGCTTTAAATGTAAGGGATGATGATGAAAACCAGGTGCATGTGTTTGTGGTATATGTTTTTAAAATGTCTTTGGGAAATGTATGGATGTCCTGCGTGAATAATTTGTTTAATTAGCTTTGAATAAATAGCATATGCAAGGGTTTTTGGGTACTGATCAAATTACTTGGGTGAAGAATTATATTCTAATAGATTGTATATAACATGATTAATGGTCTTGCCTCTGCTTTCAAATGATGTACAGAAATCACTGGGGTGTATCTGACTTTCTATTTTTTTTTCATGATGGTTACAGTGTTGATTTCATCTCGATATCTGATATCAGTTTTGGAAAGATTGGACTTCTGGCATTCCGAACAACTAAACTTCATTTCTTTGGTGACTTAGTTTTTCCAAGAAATGGCTGCCAGAGGAAATTCTTCTGTGAAACCACAGAAAATTTCCTGGGGTTTTGTCAGTGCTTTGGCATCAGCTGTTCTTGAATGGTTGCTGATATTTTTATTGTTCATTCATGCTATATTCTCATACTTAATTACTACATTTGCCCATTATTGTGAATTGCAAACACCGTGTCTGCTATGCTCAAGACTCGACCATGTTTTCGGAAATGAAAAGTTAAAGTACCATCGGGATTTGATCTGCAGCGATCATAAGTTAGAGATCTCATCCTTAGTTTCCTGTCATGCTCACAATAAACTAGTAGATGTCCATGGTATGTGTGAAAATTGTCTTTTCTCCTTTGCCACTGTCAACAAGTCCAATGCTGAAACATACAGGTTATTGGTGGGTAAGCTGGGGGAGGATTCTAGGTTTGGTTTTGATGAGGATCTGCTGCTTGAAAGTTATAAAGGTAGTCAATCAAGTATAAGGCATTGCTCTTGCTGCAATGAACCATGGATTCCAAGAGGGTACGCTGAAAATTTGACCAAATTTGCTGAGACTGAGGCTGCTGAACTAGATGTGTCTTTTTCAGGTGCTGACGAGCATAACCAGCATGACCCAGAGAGGAGAAGTGGCAAAACATTGGTGTCAGTTAGTCCGAGAAGTAGTGGGCTGCATCCTATGTCTCATGTAGAATATAGAAAGCTGAATGTTACTTCTGATGGTGAATCCGAAGTCCTTTTATCTGATGATGATGATGATGATGCGAGTGCCCTCATACATGAGACTGATGATCCCAGGAAAGATCTTTCAGCTCAATTTGTGCAGCTAGAGCCTCGCATAATTACCCTATCCCATGCTTCAGCTCTGGAGAAATTGATAGATTCTGTTTCTGAGCCTGAGCCTTCATTTACTGTCTTACAGGTAAAATCAGATGTTATTGAGCCCCCAAGTGGCATATCTGGATCCTATGCTACTGCAGTTGGACGTGGCTTAGAGGAAATTAGTTGGGAACAATTTGATGTCAAGGCTGGTCCTTCTGCACTTTCTGAACTTCTTTCCTTTGATGACATCCTTCCATCATCTTATGTTGAAAAAACTTCTACTGATGTATCAAATGAGAGCAAGATTGTTTCTATCATTGGTGTCTTGCCATCATCAAATGTATCAAATGAGAGAGAGCTTGTTTACAATCATGTCCCTTCGCCAGAAAATTCCAGTGAATCACTTATTGATGTTCCAAATGAGAGCAAGCTTATTTCTGTCAATGAAGTCCTACCATCATCCAATGTAGGGAAAACTTCTATGGACGTACCAAAAGATAGAGAGCTTGTTTACAATCATGCACCTCCAGAAAATTCCAGTGAATTACTTATTGATGTTTACAATGAGAGTTCACTTGATGAGGTACCTCTATCATCAACTATGGTTGAAACTTCTGTTGATGTATCAGAGGAGTGCGAGCTTATTTCCATCGTTGATGCTTTTCCATTATCAAAGGGTGGGGATAATCCTTCTGAAGTATCAAATGTTAGCAAAGTTATTATGCTTGGTGAAGTCCTGCCATCATCTAATGATATGGTATCTCCTGAAAAACAAAAAGAGTCATCAAATGGTGGAGATAATCCTTTAGAAGTATCACATGATAGTGAAGTTATTATCCTTGCTGATGTCATGCCATCATCTAATGATATGGTATCTTCTTCTGAAGTACAAAAAGAGAGCTGTAAGTTCAATCCTTTTCTTATATATATTTTTCCTCGTACCTCTTTGATCAGTTTGCACATCATATATAAAATTAAAGCTTTTTATTATTTAATTTTCTGGATTCTCAAGTTGTTCATATATTTCCTCATAGCATCTTTAATGAGTGTGTCTTACATCCTTCTCCCCTCCTCAAGTTTTCTCCTGGATTAGTTCTCATTTAGCTACCAAAACTACCTATCCTTAGCTTTCTTCTAAGTAATTGTTAAAGTTGTAGCCCAATGTTTGAGGGGCATCAGAAGAAATCCATGATCTATAGATTTCCAAACTGAAGATTCATTTTCAAATTTCTGATAAGTTTACGTAGAAGATATATATTAGAAGGTAAATGTGAATCCAATTTGATACGGAGATGATTCCTTTCTATAAATATTCATTCTACTTGGAGTACAAAGCTATGAGTTACTCTTTTGGTGATGTCAAAAGAACTGAAATGCTATAGGTAACGACTATTAATTGACCAATTTTCCTGTATTTAATGTTTTCTTTGTAGGTGTTACAATAAGTGATGAACTTGAGGAGACACCTGTGACAGAGAGTGAAGAAATTTGCAAGGTAGGAAGTGTGCCATGTACATCAAATGAAACAGCTGTCGAAGGAAACCCAGTTTCAAAAGATACCGGTCCACAGGCCTCTAATTTATTGGATCTCAGTGATGCTTATAAGGTAGCTGTTTGTAATAGAGGTAGGCAATTGTCTGGAGTGCTTGCTGAGCATCGGATTGACAAGGATTTTTCAAGACTTAGTGAAGATCTGAAGCTCTTGTTGTCACAGCTATCTGCTACTCGAGGGTTTGATCAATTGCTCTCTGAAATAAGTCCGAAAGTGTCCGCTAATAGTGATGAATTGAAGACTCATGATACTTCCAGCTCTAACGGAATGCAAATTCTTCAAAGGAAGCTATCACTTGAGAGAAATGAATCTGGTTTTGAGTCTCTGGATGGAAGCACTGTCAGTGAAATTGAAGGTGAAAGTGTGGTTGACCGGTTGAAAAGACAGGTCGACCATGACAAGAAATTATTGAGTGCTTTGTACAAGGAACTGGAGGAAGAAAGAAATGCCTCGACTGTTGCTGTAAATCAAGCAATGGCTATGATCACTAGACTGCAGGAGGAGAAGGCATCACTCCACATGGAAGCCTTGCAGAACCTGAGAATGATGGAAGAGCAAGCTGAGTATGATATGGAAGCACTGCAGAAAACAAATGACCTTCTGGCAGAGAAAGAGAAAGAGATTCAAGATCTAGAAGAAGAGCTTGAGTATTATAAAGGAAAGTATCCAAATGAATCAATGTTCGAGAGTATAATGGAGCTAACTCCCGACTTAAAGGAAAAAGAGATTATGATGGATCATTCAGAAGTTACTTGTGTTGAGGAAAGTGCGAGTGCTCTTAAGAACTCAATGATTGAAAACCCTAAAACAGATATATCATCTGAGGATATGAATGTGGCAGCAGTGAAGAATTCAGTGTTAGAATTTGAAGATGAAAGATTGTATATTTTAGAAGGTTTGAAGAAGTTGGAGAAGAAGCTTTATATGTTCTCATACAATGGGCTACCCTCAGACTTGGCTAATGTTAGTTATTCGGGAAATGAAGGAGATGAGGTAAGTGATTCAAAAGACCTTAACAGTAAAGGGGATTCTCAAGAAAACAGTGGAGCAGAAGGGAATGACTCATCAATGATAGATGACACATGTGAATCAAGAGCGAGTCAATGTGATCCAGAACATATTTCCTCGCTTGAAAAGCCTCATTTCCCTAGCAAGGAAAACAGTGAATTAGATTTTATTCAGCAAAGCTCTCCTATGCTATGTAAAGATTTAGCTTCTCTTGAACATGAGATATCTGATCTCATTGAAAGATTGGAAGCACTTGAGTCGGACCAGAACTTTCTTGAACTCGCAATTAACTCGCTTAAAAAAGGGGAGGAGGGTGTCCGATTCATTCAGGAGATAGCTTCTCATCTGCGTGAATTACGAAGAATTGGGATAAGAAGAAGAGATTAAAATGTTGCTTGAGGCCTGATGTACAATCATCTCCAAAGGTGAGCACTTCAACCTCCTACTTATACCATCATATGCTTTTCTGCAATATTATTGTCTTTATCTTTCTTACTGATCGGGGAGGGTATCTGTTTTTATATTTATCCATACATGTGCTAAATTCTATAAAAATGATAAGAGAGTCTACTAAGATCAAAAGTTCAAGGCAGTGAAAGGATACTAGATTTTCTTATCTCGCCTCACTTTCTAAACAGTTACTTGACTGATGATCACGAAGTTTGATGTTTTACGCTAATAGGTTAGTGCATAATATGAAGTTATATTTAGTAATATTAGAAAACACACAACTTTTAGTTTCAGGGCTATCCCATTCCCCCTGCAGTGACGTACACAAACCATATATTTTCTGCCCCATGAAATTTGCTTTTACGTGTCATTTTGCAATCTTATTATCAGCACACACAAGCTCTGACCTTCAACTTCTAATGTTCATTGATCAGATTCCTGCCACACAATTGATGATCCAGAAAAGACTGTCAAGTCTACTACAGTTAAGACAATGAAGAGTGGCAGTCAATTGTACAGAATCACCAGCATGTTTTCTTCGGACCAAGAATACGATTCATTTGATTTTATAGTGTGCTTACCCTTCAAGGAGCTTGTGAGGTTGTTTTTTTTTTTTTCAAATCTTTTTCCCCACCAAGTAATATTGTAATTCAAGTGTATTATTCTTTTTCCAAATTTTCTTTTCTTAATTTTGGGAGTGGATTGAGTGATTGCATTGTACAAGTTTTTTCGTGTAAAGTCAACAATATTGTGCATTGAAAAGGTTGAACTCAGTTATTCAACCTTGATGTTTTTGTACATTAATTAGAACAAAATGTAAAATTGATCTGATTCTTTGTTCCTCACTGTCTGTAATTTATTTTCGGTTTTTGCTTCATGTTCATGTACATCATGCCCAACTTATGGGGCTTGAACCCTTTCCCCCAAACCTCTACAGCTAAGCTATTATCCTGCGCTCGTAAATATTGTGCTCATGCATCATTCATTAGAAGCCGAAGCCTGAACATTTGCGCTGGCTCTGGAATTGAATAGGGTGCTTTATCCGTTATTAGCTTATAATTTTAAAATCATGCATGCAATGTTGAAATGGAGGTAAATTACTAAAATCTTCATGACATATAATCAAACCAGACCAGCACTTACTAAAAATTTATTGTTAACTTGGTAATAATAAAATAACTGGTTATCCAAAGAAACATGTACAAATGATTGCAATGTATTTGAAAGTTGAATCAATTTTTTTTGTGTCTCCATATTTAGTGTTGAAGTTATTTGATTTAAAATCTCAAAATAATTACTTTTTTTTCTTTGATTGCTCGTCAAATTTTGTGGGAAAACACCGTTTTACTATGGAAAAAAAATATTGTGACACTTAAGTCAGTGCTTGATAAACAAGATAGAGTGTTGTGTAGAAAGTGTCTCAAAAAATAATCAAGAGTGATAAATAAATTAAATCAGTTGTGAATAATTGAATAATGAATCAAAGTAATATGTTTATTTATAGTGTGTAATTTTTAATCTAGATCTGCATATGAATATATGAATTCAAAATCAAGTATGATTTAATTAAATTAGAGATAATTAAAATTTATAATTCGTTTTAGATAAGAGAGAATGACTTAAGTAGAATTCTTTCACTTGTGAGAAATCATTCTTCATGCAAAATATTAATTAAATAATTAAAATTTGAATAAAATTTGTAATTTAAGAATAATTTGTCTATAGTATGAATTCAAATTCTATTCAAAGTATACATACATAAATTCAATTCAAATTCTAATTAGAAATAGCATAAATCTGATTTAAAGTTCACTTCCATTTAAACCAGAAGCATGCTGTAATTAATTAGTATAAATTACTTTTAATTTGATACCAACAAGTTTTTTATTTGAAATTTGACTATCTACATATATATATATTAACTCTAACATTCATAGTTGTAATCAATCAAGACCAATACAAACTAGCTCCTATGGCAAAGGCTCTTGAGAATTAAAGAAAAAAGAAGAGAAAAATTAGTAAACTGGTTTTAATCTTAAGATAAGATAAATAAACATAATTATGAAAAGACTAAAATAACCAGCAATGAGTCAAATAAAAAGAAAATCAAGAATCCTCTCAAATAAGAACCAAATTAACTTTTTATTTTAATATAAAAATGCTTGAATGAAAAAAAAAAACATTATTTCCAATATAACATTCTTTATCTCTTTTCTTATCAGTAATTAATATTAATAGACAATTATGGCAATGAACATTATAAAAAAAGTTGACCCCTATTCAAACAAAACTATTTAAGGTAACATGTAGAGAAAAAAATTTAAATTTATAAAATATTATATTTTTAAAAGTTTTATTTCATGAGCTTTTATTAGAACAAGTGCAAACTAAAAGTCTTTTTTGAAAAATATGATTCTTGAAATGAAAATAAAATTTTACAACTCAAATCATAGTGAAATATAATATCATAAAATTTGTTAATAAAAATAGTATCAACAATATTAAAATTAAAAAAAAAAGTTCTACAAAACAGATAGCCAACATGATTAATACGATGCAAAATAAAATAAAATAAATTAATTAATGTGCTATTTTTTGCAACTAATTCGGAATTATACAACTTGTCTGTAACATTGACATATAAACTTTAGATACTCATTAACTAAAAAAAAAATTTTAAATACTTATTAATATGTTAGAAATCATAAATGGTATGTTATATTTTTACCACTAATTTATATCAACCAAATAAAAATATATATTTCCTTGATTCAACTAAAATATTTAATTAATTACATTAAAAAATTATAGTTACACCAAATAATTAAATTAAAATAAAATAATTAAATAAATTAAATAATAAATGATATAATTAAGCTCAATAAGCATAATTAATAAATAAAATAAAATAAACAAATTAATTAAATTACCTAATTAAGTAAATTAAATAGACTAAATAAATATATAAATTATGTACTAAGCAAATTAAATTTATTTTCAAAACATATTTTTTTTAAATAAAAAAAATCATAAAGCATTGCATGCAACATTCTAGTGGTATGCGCGGTAAATTGCCTACTTGTGGCATTCTAGCAACATTTTTGCGCACTAGAATGCCTGCGTACGACGTTCTAGCAGCATTCTTGCGCTCTGGAATGCTTGCGTGTGACAATTTAGTGTCATTCTTAATTGGATGATAGCATTTTTTATGGGATTGAGTTATGCGAACTCTTTAAATAGAATAAATTTTGAATTACATTTTTTATTATTTGGAGATCAGACGAATATGAGAAAATCAATCAATTCTTAAATCAAATTTGGGCTGGGGACGAGAACGATTTGACTTCTTAAAATTCAACTCGAAAATTCGATTTAATAATATAATTAAAAAAAATTAATAATAGCTTTTGTTTTCTTCAAAATAAAAACTATTATTTGTTATTGAAATGAAAAACAGTTCTCATTTTTTAATATTGATAAAATATAAACATTTAATTTTGTTTAATTAAAACTATTTATTTAGTATCATAAAGGAAATAAAATTAAATAATAAAAAAATTTACCTAGTCGTATTTAGCTTCTTGCGAAGCATTCTACCAATTTATTTATTTATTAAATTGACATAATATTACATAAAATATTAAATCAAAAGATGAAAAATTTGTTTGCAAAAGTTTTATGGCATAGCATTTCTTATTTATAAGTTACTTAATTACCAAAACTCTTAAATTTTAAGATAATTTATTTGGGATAATTTTTTTTTTAATAAATTATAATTATATTGGGTAAAATATTATTTTATAAAATTAAATTAATACAAGTTAAAGAGTAATTTAAAACATTTAAAAAAAAAGTATGTGTTGCTTATTTTCATTTCAAACTTTCTCATTTTAAACTTAAATTACATAAATTAAATATAGAATGAATATAAGAAGTCTCATCATATGCAAGTACATAGACAGGGAATATGATCCCCACCCCAACCTATCATGTTGCTAACCCTAATTCTTGCACTTTAAAATGCTTACTCAAACAATTTTCATAATGCCCCCACTAGTCATTATACTTTTTTTTATATACCATTTTTACCCCTTTTTCTCAAATTAAATACTTAAATTTTACTATACAACAAAGTCTCAAATAAAGTGTTTTTAGCATGTCTTCTCCTCAAATGTTTCTAACTCAAAAGCTGTTGATAATTCATATCATTAAGAACCAAAATACCTATATTCTGGTACCAAATATATCTATGATCACTCTCTCTTGAATTCTCTTATCTTTAGCTTTGTAAAACTTGCATCACGCAGCTTCGCATGAAAATCAATTGCCTGGTCATTCTAATGCAAGAATGGTGTGTGAATGATGATTCACAAAACATGCTCATGCGAATCGCATAATGCTACGCGGTTGCATCTTGCGCCACTTTCTCTACATTTTTTCTGAATTTCTTTGCAATCTCAAATTCAAATTTAATTACATTCTTCTCCAAATCAATTGCATTAAGTATTTCTATGCTCATACTCATTTGCTAAATAAATAAATAAAAATCATCTCATGTTTATTAAGGTTTAAATTTTGTCTATTTTTCAAAATTTTTTTCTGACAAGAATAGTTTAAGGAGTGGATATATAACTAAAATAAAAATTAATCTTAAAATTTGGATCATTTTTGCAGTTTTTTTTTTTTTTATAAAAATTTTGTCTTATATTTGATTGGGTTTCTTTATTACTTAAAAGAGCTTTTTAATGATATTTGATTTAAAAAAGAGCATTGAAAATTAAAAAAGAAATTATTTCACCTCTAATTTTAAAAATCTAAATTTTGATAATAAATTTTTTTAATTTTTTATATTTATATAATATCACATATATTTTAATAATATTATCTTAATTTCACAATTTACTCTTAATAAAATTTAAAATATTAAATACTATTAAAATACGAATTTATTTAAAAATAATAATTTAAATTAAATAATTAAATTGAAAAATTAATTTAACATAATTTCTTATCACCTTCTTCGCTCGAATGGACAAATAATGTCCTTACGCGAAAAATTATAATAAATTAGGGATGCAGATATTATTATTACGCAATAAGAAAATATAAATACATAGAACGCCGCCAACAAACCAGGGGCATAATAGCGGCGGCAGCAGCAGCAGCAGCAGCGGTGTAGTGATAGTAGCGAGCGGCAGCGGGAAAAAGTAGCGGCGAGTAAAATGCTCGAAAGCAAAGTGATTTTCAGAAACACTGAATCTGTTTTCGCTGCTTCCAATTTGACCTTCAAGCGCTCGTTTCACAAACAATCTCTTCGGAAGCCACCACACAAATTCAACTTCTCAATGGAAAAACACAACAAAAGCAACAACTACAACAACAAGGCTCATAAAAATCCAGTCTTGGCTTGCCGAGCGTCACGTGACTCTCACGACACCTCTCCTCTCAGGTCCGTACTATAACTTCGGTATTTTTCTTTTAAAATAATCTCTTTCTTGATTAATTTGTTGCTTATCGATTAATTTGGTTTTGCCGTAGAGAGAATTTTAGTTGTTGCTAACCAAAGAGAATGATTGGCTTAATTAACTGGTTAGCTATTGTTTCATTCAATAAAAATGTTTTATTTATTTATTTGCAAATTTCATCATTACAGAGAACAATTTGCATATTATGAGCAATTTTATTTTATTTTCTTGATGAAAAATTGTCTTGTTTGCCAAGAATAATGTGTGCTGATTTAAAAAGCAAAGAAAAAAAGGTTAGGCTGATGTGTGTGTGTGTGTTTCTTCAATAGGAAAAATCTAAAATTTTAGTTTGATATTTTTTCTTAAATATTTATTGGAGGATTAATTGCCTATTTAGCAAGAAGTAGAGTTTTTGCAAATTGGATAATGAACCCTTTTGGTTGAATATTTGATTGTCTATTATTTAATATGAGAATCCTGGAATTTTGCTGTAAGTGTAGGAAGGATGGTTCATCTGTTCATGGAGTATCTGAGGTGATTGTTGGTGTTTTGGGAGGAGGTCAATTAGGTCGTATGTTATGCCAGGCGGCTTCACAAATGGCCATTAAAGTGATCATTTTAGACCCACTTGAAAACTGCCCGGCAAGTGCTCTTTCTTATCATCACATGGTCGGTAGCTTCGATGACAGTGCTACAGTTCAGGAATTCGCAAAGAGGTTTTCTTTTTCTTGAGTCTGACTGCCATTCAAGGACATGCCTTTGGTTTTATATACGTATAGTTTAATATTTTGAAAGCAAATTGTTTGCATCAGTCACTGATTATATTCTTGGTAGTTAGATGTGGAGTTTTGACTGTTGAGATTGAACATGTTGATGTTGAGACATTGGAGAAGCTTGAACGACAAGGAGTAGATTGTCAACCTAAAGCCTCCACCATTCGGATAATACAAGTATGTCTTCTCATTACTTTGAGAGTTTTAAGTGCATATATGAGATCTTTATTAGCATTATGTACTGGCTCCTTATATCCATTCAATTTAGTGTTTCATTTGGCAGGAGGCCTATCTTTTCATGTTTGACAACTCTTGAATTTCCACCTACTATTACCCCAAATTTGATTTGTTGTTATTAAAAATAACCTTCTTCATCTTGATATGTACTGAGCTTGATCCTTGTTTCCATTTACAGGATAAGTATCTTCAGAAGGTCCATTTTTCTCGGCATGGCATTCCACTTCCTGAGTTTATGGAGGTTAGCTTTATTGATAATGCTATTTTACTGGAGTGAATGACTTTCTATCTATTAGAAAGGAGTACCTGCACGCTCTAGTGCAGAAGCTGAGTTTAGAGCCATGTTAGGAGGAATATATGAACTACTGTAGCTTAAGATAATCTTATTAGACTTGAAATAAAGATAGAAGGACCAATCTGTGATAACAAAACAACACTTAATATTGCTCAAAATCCAGTACGACATGTTGGACAAAACATGTGGAAATTGAAAAACACTTCATAACGGAAAAACTAGACTCTGGACAAGTCTGTACCCCATATATCGCTTTAAACAACCAACTTGCTGATGTACTCACCAAAGGACTATCTAGTGCAAGTTTCAATCCACTTATTATTGGAAGAACCTTAGTTTCAGATTTTAATTTATTGAATTTAATGTGGCTAAGACAGATAGGTGATCTTGAAGGTGCCAGGAAAGCAGGTGAACTATTTGGTTACCCTCTTATGATAAAGAGCAAAAGGTTAGCCTATGATGGACGTGGAAATGCTGTTGCAAAGAGTGAACAGGAGCTTTCTGCTGCCATAGCTGGTAATGTTATTTACTAAAGATTAACTGTCTGCAATTGATATAGATTGGTCTCTTGGCCAATTCACCAGGCTTGTAGTGTGCTGCTTATCTTTGGATTATTTGGTATTAATATACTATGTTTGTCAGAGTATTGCTTTTTCCCTTCTTGTAATTCCCTCTGTGTCTTTTCATTTTTATTTCTTTGGTTAACATTATGTTCCCAAGATATAAAAGCACAACTAATTGGATAAAGGCTGTGCTCCATATTAGTATAAGGTATCAATTTTTTGTTAAAGACAAATACCTTTGATTTTGTAATTCTTCCTATCTTTTCCTAAATTTCTTGGTCTGTCAGAAGATGCATAGCTATGTTATTTCAAGTCTGTCCAAATTCTCACCTCAACTTCTGTCTTAGCTTTCTTTAAATATATGTTCTTATTTTATGAAGCAAAGTCAATGTTATTGTTGCGTTACAAAAGTTTCTGTTTGGTTTGATTTACGTTGCTTAATTTGGCTTGCAATATGCTGGTTATTTGGTTCTGAGTTATACTTTCATTGAAACTTGGCATATGCTGGTTATTTGGTTCTGGGTTATACTTTCATTGAAACTTGGCATATGCTGGTTTGTCTATCATGGATTTGTACTCTGAATAATTGGATGCTTCTTATTTTAAGGGATATTATTGTTCATTTTCTTTTTCCTTTTTGCAGCTCTTGGAGGGTTTCATCGTGGTTTATATGTTGAAAAATGGGCATCATTTGTAAAGGTAAGTATTTTGCATGTGCACATAAACTATAACATTTGTTGCTTCAGCTTCTTTTTATTTTCAATGTATTCTCAATCCACAATGCTTTCTTTTTAATGAAAATTATACATTTTATCCTTAACAACACCAAGGATATTCAATGGATCTCTCTGTGTCCTTGTTTTCTTCTCTTGGTTGAATTTGCATATGGGTCAGTGTCTTTACAGTTTATCTCATGTAGGTCAATTAAACTGTTTTGAGGTTGGATAGTTGGCTTGTCTTTTGTACTGCTTTTGGATGCTCACAGAAGGGATGTACTTGATGCCTGAGTAGACCTCTTGTTCATTGGTGTAACTGCTATTAATTTTTAATAAAAAAAAATTTGTTTCTTTCAAGTAAAAGAATATAATGTTGCTTATGGGAATACATTTTCTTGGTATGTTTTAAAATGCTGTTTACACTGCAATTGCCCATATGGTTTAGACACATAATCTGTGAGCACCTGTGTAACTACATTCATCTTATATGTGAAAAAGAGTTATTTTCAAAAGGACCTGAACATTTGCATCTTATAATATGTTTTATGCCACCATTGTTACATTCACATCAGTACCAACATAGTTGTCAACCGTATTACATTTCTAGAGCTTTTGTTGGTAGAGCCATTTATGCCATATGAGTTTGTTTTGTGGAAAAATAAGTTTATTGGTCCTATGTAGATTTGGTTCTCTAATTTAGGACATTAAACTAATTAGAAATACTTATCTTGTAAATATTAGGATTTTCTATTTGTTTAAGTTTTTATTTCTTTTCCTTCTTAGGTTATCTTTATAGCCAATAAATACTTGTATCAAGAAAGAATTACTTCTAAAGTTTGTGTTCATGTTCATGGTATCAAAACTTGTTCACTTGTAATGATATTACTGTCAAACCGCTCTAGCACTACCAATTGTCTTCCTCAAACATAGGTCCTGAAATTCATGATGAGCAGGAAAGAATTTAGCAACATAGTTTAAATCTTTTATTAGTTTGCTGATAGGCAAATGATTCTAAGAAATTTTGGGAACATGAAGAATTGAATCTATGTTTAAATTTTTTGAAATAATAATTGATCTTTTTTCCTGCTATAAATGACAAAGAACCGTCGACAATCTTAATTTTAAAATTACCAGGCACGAAGTTTAAGATAAAAATAAATGAGAAATACTTGTCATGTGATCTGTTGCACCTGAATCAATGTTGCACCTGAATCAATGATCCAAGGTACTTTTGTGGTAGAAGAGGTATTTAAAGTACTTACAAAATTACCTGCTTGGGCTAAAGAGGATATAGGATTTTGAGAGGTTTGAGATTTGTTTATGAACCTGTATAATTGTTCCATTTTTCTTTACTGGATAAAGGCATTTCTGCTCCCTTTTTTCTTGGTATAGATTCTGCAGCTACTTGCATTTTGCGATTGTTCTTTTTAGGAAAATTATTATTTTTTCAATTTTGAGGTTTCCCATGCAATTTTCAACAATTATCTTGAGTATGTCATGGTTTATTGCAATAGTCACACCATATCTTCCCTTTTTCCTCACCTTTTTCTTTATTCTGTTGATTATTAGTTGAGGCTGCAGTATTTGTTGTAGTACTAGTGAGTGCAGAATTTCTATTACTACTTCTGGATGGACTCCCCATCATAACACTTTCTTTGACTTTCTTCTCCTCTAACTTCAAAAAAGGCTTCACCGATAGATGGGAGTGGTATTTTTTCAAGTATACGATTATGAACCTCATCAAATTCTCTGTTTAGCCTTGCTAGAAGTTTGAACACATGATCTTCTTCTAACATTTTTTTGTATAAGGCACAATTTGTTGGAAATCCCCATTTATGTTCATAAAATAAATCCAATTTTTGCCAAAGACCTTTTAAGGTGTTATAATATTTGGTGACATTAATGTAGTTTTGTTTAGTTTCTTAGATCTTGTTTTAATCTCAAGTATTTGTGCAAAATTCCTGAAAAGGCTGAATGTTTTTGTTCCACGTCCCATAAATCTAATTTCTTGCTTCGTTGAGTTGACTAGTCATGACATAATCATAGAATTCTTTGAATCCCAAGTTATATATGTTGGATCATATTATGATGTTTTTGTTGAGCCCGTCAAATAACTAAGTTTTCCTTTCCCTCAAATAAACATTTAACTAATTGAGACCATTGGAGAAATTTTTTCCATTTAGCCTACGGGTAGTAATTTGTATATTTGGATTGTTATTAGAACCATGTAGGAGTACTTGACATGGTATTTGTTTTGCGCACATTGAATATGATGAATCTGTGGTAATTTCTGCCATTCCTTAAAGATCGAACAATTCAAAACCTGTTTAAGGATAATTGATTGGAAAGTGGATTGAAAAAAAAAAAAGAACTCTAGAAAAATCCTTTTTTTTGGTTATTTACTAAGTAGATCTAAAAACTTTGTGATTATATAGATAACCACCCTAAAATTTTCACTCAAAGCCTGAAAGTAGAAGACTTGATAGGTTGCTCCTTGATATGAAATTGGATGCGGGAAGGGCTTGATAATACCACAATGACTTCCTAGATTGTTAGATTGGCGGGGGAGGATCCAAAATAGCTTGGTGGTGATCTTTCACTTGTCGGCGATACATGGCGGTAAGGAATAGTGAAAACTGAGAATTTAGCGGTATTTGAAGGCTAGTGAGAGCTCCAATGATGATGCTCCTAGATTGTATTGGGAGTGTAGGAAACAACCACCATGAATGGTGGCATGTGAGTCTCACACGCGGTTACCAATGGTGCATGTGTTACTATACATTTTTTATTAATGTCGGGAAAACAAGAGTGTCTCCAATACTACTACCTAATGTCTCTGATACCATGAATACAAACTTGAGAAGTAATTCTTTCTTGATATATTTTCTCATTAGTATTATAATTATTTATAGGCTAGAAGCATAACTTAAGAAGAAAATTAAAACAAACCTTAAAGAAATAGGAAATCCTAATATTTACAAGATAAGTAATTCTAACTAGTTTGATGTCCTAAACTCCAGGAAAGGGATAAATATTTAAAAAGGGAGGTTATATGCAAGTTGAAGCATACATTTTGACCTTGAGTAGGTGGATTGTGAAAGTGACAGAAGATCAACCTTTGGTTATTGTACATTTCTAGGAGGAAATTTAGTAACTTTGAGAAGTAAAAAGCAGTATGTAGTGGTTAGAAGCAGTGCAGAGGTTGAGTTTCGAGCTGTAGCAAAAGGTGTTTGTGAACTTTTATGGTTGAAAATATTACTTAAAGAAGTAAAAATTTCAAGTGAACATCTTATGAAGTTGTATTGTGATAATAAGGCAACTATGAATATTGCTCATAATCCAGTACAACATGATAGGACAAAACATGTTGAGATAGACCTTCACTTCAAGAAAGAAAAATTAGAAGCAGGATTAATTTGCATGTTATTTATACCAATTGAGAAGCAACTAGCAAATATTCTCACTAAAGATCTCTAAAAGCAAGATTTTAAGTCCCTAACTAGCAAGTTGGGAATGTCAGATATTTTTGAATTAGCTCGAGGGGATGTGTAAAGTTTATTAGTCCTATGTAGATTTAGTTTTCTAATTCAGGAATTTAAACTAATTAGTATTACTTATCTTGTAAATATTAGGATTTTCTATTTGTTTAAGGTTTTTTTCTTTTACTTAGGTCAATTTTTAGTATATAAATAAAATATATCAAAAAAGAATTACTTCTCAAGTTTGTGTTCAGTTTTCTTATTTAGGACCTCATAGCACCGGTTAAGAAAACATAGTTATTTGTAAGTTTAGTAGTATTAGAGGCTTTTTTTTTTGGCTATATATGCACATTTGAAATTCATTGTTTTGATGATTAGCTTCCGTGAAGCTGTCCTGAATTCACTCTAGTCCTTTCTTATCCTGATTTTAGCTCATGAGATGATTTTAAGATTTCTAAAATTTTTGCTCAGCTTATATCTTGTTCTTGTAAAGGAAATGTGAGTTGACATTGTTCCATAACTTTCCTTTCTTAATTTAAATAACTATAGGAGCTGGCTGTCATTGTGGTGAGAGGAAGAGACAATTCTATCTTGTGCTATCCTGTGGTCGAAACAATTCACAAGTAAGTTATGATTCAACATTTATGTTATCTCTTGTTTGTCAAAATTTTCTTTGTTGTTTTTAAATATTAAAGATTGTCCAGATTCATTTGATTGGGATCCTTATCTTGCAGGGAAAACATATGCCATATAGTCAAGGCACCTGCTGCTGTGCCATTGAGAATCAGGGAACTTGCTACTGATGTTGCTTATAAAGCTATTAGTTCATTGGAAGGTGCCGGTATATTTGCTGTTGAGTTATTTTTGACAAATGATGGACAGGTTATAACTTTGAATCTCTCATCATGACATGTTCATCTCTTTAAGTAGCCACATTGGTTTCCTCAAGTTGTTTTTTTGACTTTTGTTTTTTTTGTTTACATAAACAGATTTTGCTAAATGAAGTAGCTCCTAGACCTCACAACAGTGGCCATCACACAATTGAGTCCTGCTACACCTCACAATTTGAACAACATTTGAGGGCTGTTGTGGGTCTTCCACTTGGTGATCCGTCAATGAAAACTCCAGCTGCTATCATGTACAATTTGTTGGGTGAAGATGAGGTGATTCTTTTCTTTTTAATTTTTTTTTCATTTTTATTTCAAAGTCTGATGCACATACATTTAGTGTCAAGTCATTTGGTTGGTTTTTTTCTTCAGTCTCTCTTGTTCTGCATGCATATGCATGTTTATATTTTTGTGTTTGTATTCATATTGGGTATCCTTTTTAATATCTTTGGGTCATATTTTTACCCCTTTATTCAATGAGGATAAAACATGTAACTAAATGGTGATTTTTGTCAAAGGGGGAGCATGGTTTCTATTTGGCTCATAAATTGATGGGAAGGGCATTGGGGATTCTGGGCGCTACTGTTCATTGGTATGATAAACCAGGTTAGGTTTTCTTTCCTTCTAGCCAGGCTTGTATTCTTAATGTCTCTTCTTGTTAATCTCTCTCTCTTATACAGTATTAACAATTACCTATATTATGTAATGATCCCACAGAAATGCGAAAACAGCGGAAGATGGGCCATATAACTATTGTTGGATCATCTATGGGCATTGTAGAAGCAAGGTTAAATTCAATGCTGAAAGGAGAAGATTCTGATTATCAGTCTACAAGTAAGTTGTGTTTATGGTGGCTCCATATTTACGTAAGATATTATTTGCTAAGATATCACGATGGTGAACTAGTTAGATAGAAGTTTGTCCAGACTATTGTGTGGTTTCCTCCTTTAGCCTATCTTGCTGAAATTTTTTTAGAAAGTGTAGCAGAAGCATGACATTATGAAATCAATTAAAATGAAATTTCATGCATGTTTCTTGTTTGGGGTATTCTTTCCTTCAGTCGATTTCTCTTTGCTGAAACTATATGTTTTTCTTCTGAGTTTGTAAATTACAAGTAGTTCTCTCGAAATTGATTTTTAGAACTGTTTGGAAAGTTGAAAAATCTTGTAGTTAGACTGGTATTGGCATTTTATCTTTATCTTTCACACATTTGCTTAAGATGGCTTATGATGAAAATTGCACGAATTTTTGCTTAATGCCTCAAAGAACATGATATTTAAGTTGCTTCCTACTTTTTGCTTACTGTAGTCACCCCGCGTGTTGGGATCATCATGGGCTCTGATTCAGATCTTCCAGTTATGAAGGATGCTGCAAGGATATTGAGCATGTTTAATATACCTCATGAGGTTGCTTTGCCATGACTAACAATTTTTGTTTTTGAAATTCATCCATTAGTATAAGTATGATGTATGCTTTTATTTAATTATTCCTACCCAGGTTTTCTTAATAAAAGAATTGCAATTTCTAGGTTAGAATAGTTTCAGCACATCGGACTCCTGAGTTGATGTTTTCTTATGCTTCAACTGCTCAAGAGCGAGGCATTGAGATCATCATTGCTGGTGCTGGTGGTGCAGCCCACTTGCCAGGCAAGTTTACAAATTATTATTTATATGTTTTGCTGCACAGATTGTCTTTTTTAGGGTTATATAAGTTTGTCTTGATTTTAGGTATGGTTGCTGCACGTACTCCCTTACCTGTTATTGGTGTCCCTGTGCGTGCTTCTGCATTGGATGGACTTGATTCACTATTATCAATCGTGCAGGTAGATTATTATTTAAGTTGTATTATTCTCGTTTAATATATTTGAAACAAATATTTAGCACATTTTTCAAAATGGGACTTGAAGCCTAGGATAACCCATTTGTATTGGGGGTTTAGATTTTCATTTTTTTTCCTTTTGTTTATGAAATTCATTTTCATTCTGTTGATGGGAGCCAATTAAATTGTAGTTTTCTTAGTACATGAGGAGCCTTTTTTTTTTTGGTGGTGTAAACAAAGAGAAAGGTTCATATAGGTTGAGAGAGAATATAGAGACAACATTATTATTGTTTATCTTGCCAATGAGAAGTACAATATATATGTAAGCATAGGATCAAAGTAACAGTTTGTAGTCACAACACAATTACTAGTCAACAACTATGACACTTAGATTTTCATATTTTATTTTCAACACGGTGTCAAGAAAAGGCCTGAATGATGGAAGAGAGTTACTGTAAAAATGTACGAATATTTGTTTGATCCGAATGATAATGTTTCATTAGATCAAAATAATGTCTCATTATTTAGCTGTGCATACAAAGTATTGCTTGTATTGTCCTCTTGAAAATGGTTTCTAATTTTTTTATTTTTTTATTTTAATTTCCTTAATCTTTCTATCCAAGAAGTGTCACCGGACAATTATTCTGTTTCAATTATCAGATGCCAAGAGGTGTTCCAGTTGCAACAGTTGCAATTAATAATGCAACAAATGCAGGCCTGTTGGCTGTTAGGATGTTGGGATTTGGCGATGCTGATTTACGGGCAAGGTTAGGTCGTTCTAATTCTTCTTGTGGTTATAACCGATGAAAGTTTGTTTGATTTTGCTGCATTTTATTTGCAGAATGACTCAATATATGGAAGATGTGAGGGATGAGGTCTTGTTAAAAGCAGAGAAACTACAGAATGATGGATGGGAATCATATTTGAATCAACGACAACCTTAATGACCTTCCAGGCTCCATGTTTTCCTTTTCTTTTTCCCCCAAAATTTTGAGAGTTAGCTCATCAATCACCGCGGAAATCAAAATTTTTTCACCATTAACCCAATACAAAAGAAAGAAAAGAAAAGTATGGGCAATATAATTAAGATTTAGCTGAGATGGATAGAAACTGCTAGCTTTGTGTACTATTAGTATTTTTCTATAACAACCCATCTGATGATATTGAAAAATGATCAGTCTCAGTGTCTGTACTGTGTCTAAGAATTGGATCTTTTAGACACAATGCTCACTAAACTATAATGTGTAGAGTCAAAGTAACTACTGATGTGGCTTCTAGTAAGAGAGTCTTAGGGCTTTTAATGGAGCTATGTTGTGCATGTGCAGTTTTTGGAATTTGTGATCTACTTTGAGAAAGTTGATTTAAAAGAAAGTCCCTTTTTAGGGTTGGAAAAATTTCATTTCTTCGTTATTCAACCTATTTTTTATAAGCTTAAGTTATAGAATTGAAGATATTTAATAATTGACAATGAGTTAAAACTAACATAAATTTTCAAGGGACATTGAGGTTTCACTTTAGTGTATTATTAAGATGCTATAGATACATATATAGCATAATTAAAAGTACGTACATGAGATGTACATGAGATATATCAACCTCACGATAAGGTATAAGTTATAATAAAAAATAATAATGATATGTAGTGGATCTAAGATGAATTGATGTCACCGTATGCAAAATAGTGTAATTTTATGCCGAAATTAGTAATTGTGCAGAAATTAGTAATTGTATAAGCATAAATAAATTATAAATAATTACTTAGAATTATTTAATCTATGATTTTGTTAATCTATTTTATGTGTGAACATGTGACACAGGAGATTCTACATCAATTTCTATTAATATAATAGTTATTAAATATTTTAAATATAAATTGGTCATTATTATCTTAATTATTGATTTTGATTGGGTAGTTTAGAAATTGTACCCTTAATCTTATGGTATGTGCAAGCAATATAGTAGATATAATATTTCGTCTAGGCAATAAATAAACACATAACCACTGTATAAATACATTAATAAAAATTATAAAATAACAAAAAAGTCCACTTATTGGACAGACTAGTCTGCAAATATCCTCTTGAATCTTTTGTAAAATGATTGAAATTTAAAACTAATTTTAGAATGGAATGATTTAATTATAAGTTTATCTTGTGAGAAAGTATACAAATATTTTTATTAAATAAGAGAATTTTTAGATTATTTAATGAGTGTCCATGAGAAATTTTAATAATTCTATACATTATTGTTGATCTTAGATGACTAAGACGATCATGCCATAAAATAAATATTTTTGAATCATTAAACTTCTGGTTCGTTATTGGCGTAGCTTTCAATTGAATTTTTAGTTGTATAATGTAATCCAAATGATAAAGTTATTAGCTTTTCTAATATGCATTTTCTGCTTGAGATATTAGAAGTAATAGAGAGAGATTCTATATTATTCTCATTTAAAATTTTGGTCTAATATATATTTTTGCGGATCTACTTAAAAATAAGTATATATATTTTTTTCTAAATCTATTTGTATATTAAATCATCATCAATATGTAACATTGTTTAACTTGTTAATAATATTACTATTAGGGTCGGTGCTTACGTGCCATCCCTGAATGTACATATACTTGTGTATTTATACAAGTGTACATTCTCATTAAATCGCTAATATCCATTTATATGGTATTATGAATGTAACGTTACAGACATTTTAGATCTGAAGGAGTTCGGATCAGATCTAAAGAGTTTAGATAATAGCTCATGTTAGCCATGCTGAGACATATAATTGCTAAATGTTAGCACAGTTAAGTGTTAGCTGATTATAATACTCAGCAGATCTAAGAGTTAGAATATTGTCTGTAATGAGATATAGACCTGAGAATATATTAGTAACTGCATAGTTGCAATCGGGTGTCAGAAAATGCATGTTGTGCAAGTATGTTCTCGAATTATTGTCCATGATCTATTTCTATCAATGCGGGTATGTCGGTAGATACATTTTTATATAGATCAGCATATGTCATACCTATAGGGTATAGATAGTTGTTCTTAGCCGATCGTGAGTTTGGAGCTCGTATTGACATATGGGTATCCAGTTAGGACTGGGTATGGGACAAACTCACGAGGGCCTCCGATAGACATTCAATGTAAGCTGTCAACGGAGGGTCATCTCGAGTTGAGTAGTATACATGGTCATTTGACCTGAGTGCCACGGTAGGCTTGTAAGTGATCCACCATACTTTGGTTCCACGTATGTCATAGACCTTTCATGGTGTGACCGCTGGGTATCGCTGGGTATGGTCCGATGCTTATGGAATCCGGTGCGTACAGATATGGGATCTGTCAGCTCCCATATGGAGTTTGATATCCAGATGCTTCGATACTATATCTTAGAAAGTCTTGTGGTCACAAGTAATCATCCCGGAAAAGAGTTCCGCCAGGGGTCGAACAATATGGCAAAAGAGTTTGCGTATTGTTCATCGAGATACAAGTCTGAAAATAAGACATGGATGAGCACATGGAGATTTGACGATGACAATTTATATCCCCGCACATCCAGGATATCATAACGGAAAGACTATACGTATGCGTTGTAATCTCAGCTTGCATGGTTTAACGTGCTAATTTGTATATTCGTGACGTGTGCGTAGGGTATTGCTCACGGACTCATGAAATAGTTCCATTTGATGAATCGGGAGTATGACCTAGGGAGTCCTGCAATATGGAGTGTATTCGTTGTGCACTGGTGCAGCGTGCTGGATTAAATTGTTTAATCCAGTAATATTCAGCCTTTTTATGAGAATGCGTGCGTGTCAGTATTTAAGTGTTTAATACAACAATTAGTTAATAATAATTATTTACTAATTGTATAATGACATGTAGTGTATTGTGGACCTTTAGTTGAGTTTACCCAAGTGTGAAATTTGGTGAGACCCACTAGGGGGTAAACTTGGTAACTATTAGTGAGGGGCAAAATGATCATTTCTCATTTTAATTATTTAATTATTAAATAATCAAAATATATCTCTTATTATATAATATAATATATTATTATATTATATTATATATATTTTTATTATATGATATTTTATATATATTAATATTTTATTTAGTGGTGCCATATAATTGGCATCCATTAATATATAATATAATATAATAATATTATTTATATAATATATTATATTATTATTATATTATATTATATATAAAAAAATAGAAAGAGAGATTAGAATTGGGTTGAGGCCAAAAGTTGGCCGAGAGAAAGAGAAATGGAGAAAAGAGAAAGAAGAAAGAAAAAAAAAGGAGGGAAAATGAAATTATTTCATTTTTCTTATGCTTTCAATTGGAGTAATTGTGAATTGTTTCAAATTCTCCGTTTCTTATTCTTTTAGAGAAAAGAATATAACACACTCCCGACCATTTTGGGGATTAAGAGTTAATCATGGGCTGAATATGGGGCTGCTGTTCTAACTTACCAAGCTCATCGTGTTGGTGACTAAAACTGCACACAAATTGGTCTCCATGTGGACTCTAGGAAAAATACGTGTATAACGTTATATGTTATGGTGAGTTCTCTAGCCTAAAAATATATTAATGTGATTAATATATTTATTTATTGCGTTTATTGCAAAATTTATATATTTTCGCTGTGTTAGGCAATAGACACAATAATACATGCATACACCCACGTATACTAGATCCACTGCCAGCAAAATGATATCAAAGTCATTTATGGTATATTTGGGTGTTGTTTGAGTGAATGGATACAAAAGGCCCAGTGTAAATGGCGAGTTTCAAGTGCTGAAATGGGTATGCCAAAGGGGAAGCACTGGGCATTGCAGCGCCAGCGGTGACATCTGGCGCGGTGTGCACTGTTCACTTGAACAGTAACACATAAACAGTAAAGTTATACTGTTCACCAATACATTATGTTACTGTTTATAGCTATAGTGAACCGGAATTTGTTGTTCATAGCTACAGTTTTTTTAACAGTGTTTCAAAATTAATTTTGCATGTGTTGATTTATGAGATGTAGTGATAAAAGTTATCAGTCTATATTATAAATTGGGGTTTATGAGATGCAGTGATAAAGAGTTATTGGTCTGCATTATAAACCAGGATTAATTGTTTCTATATTGGTAACCACAATGAGAGCCCTACTGGTGGAGGTTAGTTGTGCTTACATAGAAAAATTAATTAAGTTGAGAATCACCATTTCTAGGAGTATGGAGACCATAGAAAAAAAATATCTCTTAATTAGATTGAAGAATATTACATTATAAGATAATATTTTATTCTAATCCGTTTTGTCAATACAGTGTTAGACGAGTCACATCGGCCTTGTCCCAATATTGCTACAGTGTGAGAGACTTGGTCGGTTGGGCTTGGACTATGTCGGTTAAAAATGAAATAAGGCAAATATATGCGAAAATATTATTACAGCGTAAGGGTAGTATCAGTAGCATATATTTAATTATTGACAAGTTAATCTAGAATACACTTATCCAATATTTTTAGAGCGTGAGGATAAGGTGTATTTAGGATTAAGGGGTAAGAGTTGCATGAGATGCAATTGACAAGTTTTGTCTACCTGTTGGGTTTACAAAGGCCAATATTGCTACAACGTGAGGCCCGAGTAAATTGTAATGGGATCTACTTCCCGCTGTATAGTTTAAAAGAGTTTAAACTATCGTCTTCCCATTTAAGAGATTACCGGGATTATATAAAGCAGTGGAAGGGCATTTTAAATCAAAAAATGTATACTTTGTATACCCATGATTTAAAACGTTCTATTAGCGATTTAATGATCATTTCGCTTATATCTCTTATTAGTTTAGCTTGTCAAGAATAATGCCCACTACGAACTAGTTGGTGTGCATAGTTGATGCAGTCTAACTCTAGGGTACTAGGAAATACTCTGACCAGTAAATGAATCACAGAAGTGTTCTGGATTCAGAAAATTTAGATTTATTGTTGATAAGAGTTTGCTGTAATACTAATTCTGACAACACCTCAAGAGGATTAAATAAAGAGAGTGTGACCTTCTTTGTTAAGGGTGCTTCATCTTTTACTCTAAGTATATCTGGTGAGACCAGATGAGTCAGGAAGAAGAAGATGAAGCAGATACTCAGTATCAATCCTCAAAAGTAGCATTTATCCAAAGATCAACAAGAGAGTGTGTAGATGGAAAGTGTTTCCACTGCAGTAAGGTTGGGTATTGAAAATTCCTCTACCTTAGAAGCCTAATAATTGTTAGAAAGATTCCTACAGATTTGTGTTTGACACACATAGACATTTTTAGGGCATATGATGCCAACTCAAGTTGTGTATGAGATACTGCATGTCCCTCTCAAATCTACAATATGTTGTAGGGATAGATAGAGACTAGAATGCAACAACTTGTAGAAGTAAAGTTGAGAGTAAGAAATGGTGATTTCTTGCAGGTCTAAGTTGTTAGACAACTTCACTTACTTCTTGTATGTAATTCAATAGTTAAATTGCATAATAAATGTAATGTTTATTAGCTGAATGTTAGTTAATTAATAGGCATTATATACAATTAAAAATGTCTGTAGATCAGAATCCTTAAATGATACGGGCTGTGGTATATAAGTTTTGGTCATAAAAGCGTGAGACACTTATCCGTCTAGTTAAGGATGGTTGGATTTCTTATCTGACCATAAAGACTTAACGAGTTTATAAATAGTGTATTCACAGATATGACCAAATATACCAGAATGTACGTCGCATCCTTTCGATTAGATCGAGGTAATGAGTACATTAACAGCCAATTTTTTGTTTGTTTAAGGAAGAATGAGATTCTCACTCATTATAGTCCTCTCGGTAACCCATAACATAATGATGTTTAGGTAAGGAGGAATCGAATTTTATTAGATATCGTCCGATTGATAATGAATGTTACCGATCTATATCTATGAGTCTCTGCTCCAAAGATGACTGCTTATTAAGTAGAGTTCCATAAAAAATTGTTCCTTCCATTCCGTATGAGATACAGAAAGGTAGGAAGCCGTATCTTAAATTAGTTAAGACTTGGGGTTGTCCTGCTTACGTAAGAGTTACGCAGCAGGGTATCTTGTTTTGTAATAGTTATTTAGCAAGATAGACAACACCCAAGAGGTACAAGCATAGGTTCATTAGGTATCATATGAATCAAATAGGATATTAGTTTGATGATTCAGAGAAGCAAAGTGTGTTCGTTTCTCGGTATATCGCTATCCTTGAGGAAACGTTTTTCATGGATCGTGGGAATCATAGAAAGATTGAGCTTGGTGAAGTCAATCTAAAAAAATCAATTAACCAAGGATGGGAACTCAGGCTCAATTAAGCAGTGACCTTTTAGCACACCTTCAAATAGGTCAGAAAGGATGTCTAGGTCACCTTTTAGGTATAGATGATACCTGAAGGTGAACTTTGAGTTTTCTTGGTAGAAGAAAATCATCCTTGACCTATAAAGAGTTGATGTTGGACATCAATTCGAGAAGCGGCAAGAAGTCATAGAAATAAAATTAACTATATACATCAGAATCAAGTTTGGGACTTGGTTAAGCTATCCGTGGGAATTGTTCTCATTAGTTGTAAAGGATTTACAAAGAGGTAGTGGGAGCCAGATAGAAGGTAGAGACCTTCTAGGCCATTTATTGATTTTAGAAAGGTAATCCTCAGTGATCTGACATCATTAAGGGGAAACCTTTGAACCAATATTGATGTTAAAGTCAATTAAAATTTTATTGGCTCTTGCAGCGTTTTATGACTTTGAAGTTTGGCAGATAGATGTAATGAAAGTATTCCGGAATGACTACCTCGAGTTAGAAATATTCATGGAATAGCCTGAAGGTTTTAAGTCCAGAGAGACTTCTGGTCTAATGTGCATGAAAGGTCAGTGGGAGCACGATAGTCTTCTTGATGCTCTTTGTTGAAGACATACTAGTCATTGAGAATGATGTCAGTATGTTATAATCGGTCAGAAGTAACTCATAAGAATTTCTCCATAAAGGATTTAGGACAGACTTCCTTTATACCAGGTATAAAACTTTATAGAGATAGAGCTAGGAAGCTGTTAGGACTCTCCTAAATTATTTCACATCAATAGCATCTAAAAGGTACGGTTCATTAACTATGAGATAGTTAGCGTATCTAATAGACCTGGTGTTCATCTTTCGATGAGAGTGTCTCTTCAGATGGAAGATGAGAGAGTTAGAATGTCTAACACACCAGATACATTAGCTCTTCAGAGATTGATGTATGCTATGATGTGTTTGAGACCTGAGATCTGTTTGGCTGTAAGAGTTATAAACTGAATCCAATCTGATTCAGGTGACAACTATTTGATGGTAGTCAAATATATCATGAGGTACCTTGGAGGTACAAAGAATAAGTTTATCAAATATGGAGAAAGTAACTTACAAATGAGAAGACGCATAGAGTCAGACTTTTAGTTTGACATAGATGATAGAGAGTTTACATCTGAGAATGTGCTCATTCTCATTAGTACTAAGGGAGTTGGAATTACACCAAACTAAGATTCACTGCTAATTCAGATTGGTGGAGCAGAAGCGGCAATGAGGATTCATAGGTTTATCGCTAGCCTTGGAAGAGTTCCATGACACATGGATTTTATCCCATAATTTGCGACAAAATAAGGCCATTGTACAAGCCAACGTGCCAAGAGGACACCAGTACTCTAATTATGTTGAGAGGAGTCTCACATAACTAAAGGGATCTTGGCTATAAGAGGTGTGATTATTTGTAAAAGTATTGTATAAATAATTTAGTGGACCCACATTCTAAGGTCATGACTCTAAAAGTGTTTATGAAAAGCGTAGAGTTGATGTGTATGAGATACCATCAGGAATGGCACTAGAGCAAGTGGGAGATTGTTAGGGTCGGTGCTTACATGCCATCCCTGAATGTACATATACTTGTGTATTTATACAAGTGTACATTCTCATTAAATCGCTAATACCTATTTATATGGTATTATGCATGTAACGTTACAGACATTGTAGATCTGAAGGAGTTCGAATCAGATCTAAAAAGTTTAGATAAGGGCTCATAGTTAGCCACACTGAGACATAATTGCTAAATGTTAGCACAACTAAGTGTTAGCTGGTTATAATATTTAGCAGATCCAAGAGTTGGAGCCTTGTCTGTTCTTGGGACATAGACCTGAGAATATACTAGTAACTGCATAGTTGCAAGAGTTGCAATCGGGTGCCAGGAAATGTATGTTCTGCAAGTATATTTTTGAATTATTGTCCTCGATCTATTTCTACCGATGCGGGTCTGTCGATAGATACTTTTTTATATAGATTAACATATGTCGTACCTATAGTGTGTAGATGGTCGTTCTTAGCCGATTATGAGCTTGGAGCTCGTATTGACCTATGGGTATCCAGTTAGGACTGGATATAGGACAGACTCACGAGGGCCTCCGATAGACATTCAATGTAAGTCGTCAATGGAGGGTCATCTCGAGTTAAGTAGTATAGGTGGTCATTTGACCTAAGTGCCACGGTAGGCTTGTAAGTGATCCACCATACTTTGGTTCCACGCATGTCACAGACCTTTCATGGTGTGACCGCTGGGTGTCACTGGGTATGGTTCGATGCTTATGGAGTCCGGTGCGTATAGATATAGGATCCATCAGCTCCCATATGAATTTTGATATCCAGATGCTTTGAGACTGTATTTTAGAAAGTCTTGTGGCCACAAGCAATCATCCCAGGAAAGAGTTCCGTCAGGGTCGAACAATATGGCAAAAGAGTTTGCGCATATTGTTCATTGAGATACAAGTCTGGAGATAGGATATGGATGAGCACATGGGAATTTGACGGTGACAATCTATATCCCCGCACATTCAGGATATCATGACGGAAGGATTATACGTATGCGTTGTAACCTCAGTTTGCATGGTTCAACGCGCTGATTTGTATATTTGTGAAGTGTGCGTGGGGCATTGCTCACAGACTCGTGTAATAGTTCCATTTGATGAATCAGATGTATTACCTAGGAAGTCCCACGATATGGAGTGTATTCGTTGTGCATTAGGGCAGCGTGCCGAATTAAATTGTTTAATCTAACAATATTTAGCATTTCTACGAGAATGCGTGCGTGTCAATATTTAAGTGTTAAATACAATAATTAGTTAATAATAGTTATTTACTAATTATATAATGACACGTAACATATTGTGGATCCTCGGTTGAGTTTACCCAAGTGTAAAATTTGGTGGAACCCACCAAAAGGTAAACTTGGTAACTATTAATGAGGGGCAAAATGGTCATTTTTTATTTTAATTATTTAATTGTTAAATAATCAAAATATCTCTCTTATTATATAATATAATATATTTTTATATTATATTATTTTATTATATAATATATTATTTTATTATATGATATTTTATATGAATTAATATTTTATTTAATGGTGCTAGTTGGCATCCATTAACATATAATATTACATTATTATTATATTATATTATATATATAAAGAAAATAGAAAGAGAGATCAGAATTGGGTTGAGGCCAAAAGTTGGCCGAGAGAGAGAGAAATGGAGAAAAGAGAAAAAAAGAAGAAGAAAAGAAAAAAAAAAGGAAGAAAAATGAAATTGTTTCATTTTTTTTACAATTTCAATTGAAGCAATTGTGAATTGCTTCAAATTCTTAATTTCTTATCGTTTTGGAGAAAATGATATAAACACACTCCCAGCCATTTTGGGGATTAAGAGTTAATTCCGGGCTAAATATGGGGCTACTGTTCTAGCTTACCAAGCCTACCGTGTTGGTGACTAAAATTGCACACAAGTTGGTTTCCATGCGGACTCTAGGAAAAACACGTGTATAACGTTACACGTTGTGGTGAGTTCTCTAGCTTAAAAGTATATTAATGTGATTAATATATTTATTTATTGTGTTTATTACAAAATTTATATATTTCTACTGCGTTAGGCAATAGATACAATAGCACATGCATACACCCACGTATACTAAATCCGCCGCCAATAATTACTACTCTTCAAAAGCCTTCAATCATATCTGTAAGACCTAATATAATATTGACCTCTGCTTTAATATTAGTTAGGTTCGATAAATATTTCTTATTTTAAAGGATCATGTGTATAAATGCATTGTTAGCCAAACATACAATATCCTTACCATTTTTTTTTCCTAAAGCAACAATTCATTTCTAAAAGTAATTCTTTACATTAAAAAAGAGATTCATGTTAGATATTAGGATTACAGTACAATACAAAAAGTTACACTTTTCTTTTATTCACACAAAAAGTTTTATTTCTTTATAAGCATTACAAAAAGTTATTTTCATACAAAAAATAAGGAAAAAAAAACAAAAAAAGAAAAAAGAACCTAGTACGAAGACATTATCTAAAGCTTAATACATGTTTCCATTATCAAGAAAATTATCAATACTCACTTCTTTATCCTAAAAAAATTATAGATATTTAGATGTGTAAGATTTGCAAGTTCTGGGTCATCAATGAAATTTATTCCGCATAAAGTTTAACTAGATGCATTAGCGTATGACATGTAAGTTACCGGTGTTCTTTTACACTACATCGACAACAAGTATTTTCATAATTTTTAAGGCGTTTATTCTCCACACTATTATGTTTATCTTGGTGTTTCTATCATCTTTTGGTGTTTCTCTATCCTGAGTGTTTATGACCATTGTGGGGGCAATAATCGCTCTCCCTTCCGCCTCCTCAACCACATCCAGTCCTATTATTGGTATTTGTATTCGCTTCAAGTAATGACTGAGAACCAGTTAGACATAACTCATGATTTTTCAATAAGAGCTCTTTATTTTGTTTAGCAAGCAGAAGACATAAAATTAATTTTAAGTATTTTTTGAATTAATATTCGTGATATTGTTGATGAAGAATAATATTAGAAAGTAAGAAAAATAGAAAATATCTTTTCTAACATGTCTAGTGCATAACTTTATCCCCACATAGGTTTAGTTGCGAGGTGATTTTGAATATAGTAGAGTTATATTCAGTAACAATTATAAAATCATGCAATTTCAAATTTGACCACTAATGATGGTCATATCTTTCTTTCAATTTTTTTTTTAAAGATCTGCGGGTTCATTAATGTCAAGTATTGAGTTTTCAAAATCTCATATAAGTGATGACAAAGTATATAGTTTATAGATGCATTTTCACATCTAGTACTTATGAAAAATAGTTGCAACAATTCATACTAATACCATAATATAAATAAATAAAATATATAAGATACCAAAATTTTTACTCAAAAGGAATTTATCATATACAATAACGTTTAATTGTTTAGATTTTTCAATGTATCATTATAAAGGCCCTATAGATCTATATATATAGCCAAGGTCCTTAATTGGGGGCTCTTAAATTGACTGATGTAGGATTTGATAGAATCCATTCAAAACACAATAATTATATCATTTTTTAGATGACATGGACTGATTTTGTTTGGGGATGATTTTCGGCTAAGGGTTCGCCCCAAATGTGTGAGAAGTATAGAGTGAGAAAAAATTCGAGTTATTAGGCTTACCAGTGCCAAGAGTTGGATTTGAACCTCCAATTTGGTGGTGTTAGAATTGAGACTGAGTAGGAATCGAGCTTAGAGCATATTATGAGCTAGTTGCTTGAGGGGAATTAAGGAATACAAGAAATACGAGGTCAATGCTAGGTGTTAGCGAGGTGACTGGCGATAACCCTTCGACACTCAAATTAAGTGGTGACTCAGTGGTGAAACTTTCCTAAGGTTTATGTCTAGAGAGAGAGAGAGTAGAGAAAAGGTAGAGAGTTTTTCTTACTAGAATTGTTGTTTTAGTTTGAATTTTCTCTTACCCATATTTAAAATTAAAGATAAGCTTGAGCATGGAGGGAGCTAGCGTGAAGATTGTTCCTCAAAGGCAACATGTGGTAATATACAATTGGTAAACCATCCCTTTAATGAAGGGCAATTTGAAGTACTTACTCAAATGGGACATGATGGTAATGATCTATTTTTGACGTTTAGAGTACTAGGTATATTTTGATTGGGCGCTTTTGGAGTAGTTAGCTCAATTAGGTGAACCTGGGAGCATTGAGGACTTTGTCCCTCTAAGCTCAGCGAATTTAGTGCTGAATCACCCCCAACAACTTCAAATAACTTTGATCCACATATTAGCTGAGTATAAGAAGCCTGGTGCTTGCTGACGTGGAGGCTTGTTATTGGCTCTTTGGAGATTTCTCTCATCACACCTTATCCTTAGGACTAATTATTGACTGACATGGCTCTAGCTTGACTACTGATGGGTCTTGATAGTGACGTGGCATAGCTTGAGCCCTGTTGATGTGTGTACCCGTTAGTGGACTTGATGATGATGGGTAGGTGACTTTGTCCACAATGATATATTTTTTAATTGTGGTACTGAGTGATGATACATGTTCTGACACAGGTTCCACTTGATGACTTTTTTGGGTCAAGTTATACAGACCCAATATCTAAACTTGTACTCAATGTGTTGAGATAATCTATTTTAAATTGGGCTACTCACAAAAAAATTTGGATTGAAAGGCTTAATTAGACTTTTGTAAGTGCACCAAATGTCACCTAATTTTATCTTAATAGATTTATTTGTTGATATCACTTATTGTATTTTGTACAATATTTTGCCAATTCAATTCCACTAAATTCTCTTTTTAATAAAAAGAAGTTAACATGATTAAAGGTTTCTTTGGATATATTTGTTTGTTATGAAAGTGTTTTGTTTTTTTGTGTGTGAGCGAACTATTATTTCCTCCTAATTTGTTTTTTTTTTTTCATGTATACTTTTCTTTTGAGTTTTTCTTTTAAAAGTTACTTATTAAGATTTTAAAAATGATTAATTACTTTTTAAAAGAGAGTAATGATTAATTTTAAAAATTAAAAGATGGTATATATATATATATATGTATAAAGTTAAAGGAAAATGGCCATTTTCCTTTTTCTTTTAAAAGTGATGATACGATTAGCATTGATCGATTCTATTGAGATAGACTTTAGACAACTACAGAATCAATTAATGATTGTTGTTCTGTTTGACGACTCTATTCCCCACCAGAAAATTAAAGCTTCTAAGCTATTAAAAAGTACACCGCACTAGTTGCCACTCAAGTTCTAGTAAGAGTTAGGGGCGAGGATTGAATATTTAGGGTAGCTAATTTTCATTCAAATCCTTTGAAAATATAATTAAAAAAAAAATCTCCATACGTATCTGTGGCCACCAAAAAAAAAAAAAGATTATAATATAAAAAAGTGTAATATTATATTTTTTAAATAATATTTTAAATTTTTTATTTTAAATATATGTGTCAAATAATTATAAAGTAATAAAATAATATAATTTTTAAAATTATCAATTACATTATTTTATAATTTAATATTGATTGAGATATTATTTAATATAATTTTTTTAAAAAAAATTATTTAAAAAATATAATATTATTTTTTAAAAAAATTCACTAAATAAATTAATAAATAAAAAAAAACAAGAAAAGACAAGAAAAGTAATTGAGATCCAAAGTTCAGGTACATATAACATTAATAAAATTGTGCGCGTGATTAAGGCTCCAATTAATTTTGTTTTTCCCCTAAAAGACATTTAAACTTTTCGTTTCATATCAATTTACTTTATTGACAAACTTTTGTCATCTTCGTCAATAATAAAACTAATACACACAAATTATATTTTAACTTATACATGAAAAAAGTAGTTACCATCTAAAAAAGAATTATATGAAATTAAAGTTGATGACTAAGATGAAGCACTCGTGTATATTGCTGCCAATGAAGAATAAAATAAGATAATCGTCAATCTTCAATAAGCCTTTAACTCAATATTTTGATATTTGGAATACACCATTTACCCTTATCAAACAAAAGATTTCATGTCTTTATCTCATGCAGTATCTTTTTTTTTTTTTTTTTCCAGATATGTTAAGTTTCGCTGTAATTTTTTTTTTATATATTTTTTCAGGTAATGATCATATTAGACTTGAAGATAAAAGAGCAGACATAAAGAAACAGATTTAATGCATTTGATTATTTTTTTTTAAAGGAAAAAAGTCTATACATATCATGTCATGCCGCGGCCACCAAAAAACAATATGATAGACCATAACTTAAAAACAAATCCACCAAATGAAAGTAAACATCAATTCCAATTTATTTTGTTCCCCCCGCCCACCATGTCTAGGCGAGTGGTGGGTAATTTTATTTTCAATTTGAAATCAAGGTTGGGGTCTCTTTCATGTATAGTATTATATTACATAAATAAAAATTAGATAAATTTTAAATATATATAAATAAATAAGTATTATTATTTAATATGTTAGTCTTTTGAGTTAATAATAGACGTTTGACCTGTGACAATAGATATACATATTTTTACTTTTCAAGATTGAAGTCTAGGACTCTTAAGAAGTGCTATTGCTGCAAGAAATAGGGACACTTCATAAAAGGACTGTCATGAGAAAAGAATACAAAATAAAAAGAAAGTGGACGCTGCGTTTGCCTATGATGATAACTATGACAGAGCAAAGACACTTGTCGCTACTGATGGTAAAAAAATTGTACAATGGGTTCTTGATTCTGATTTTACTTTTCATATGTGTCCGCATAAGTCTTGATTTGTAAATTTTCAGCCTATTAGTGGTGGTAGGGTGTTAATGGGTAATGACATTGCATATCAGATAATAAGAATTGGTATTGTTAAACTTAGGCTGCATAATGGATGAGTGAGAGAGTTGATAAATTTTTGGTATGTTCTTGATCTCAAGAGGAACTTGATCTCATTAGGGACTTTAGACCAAAATGAGTGTTCCATCGGCGGAGGGGTTTTGAGAGTATTGAAAGGTTCTGTGGTGGTAATGAGAGAATAGAAGCACAAAGGCATTTATGTGATTAAGGATGAAGTCATGAGTTATTCTATATTATTCTCTGTAGATAATGAGAGTATGCAAACCAAGTTGTGGCATCTTAGACTGGCACACATAGGCGAGAGAAACTCGAAGGAGTTATTTAGTCAAAAGGCGTTTGGTAAGGATAAGTTTCAGCCCTTAGAGTTTTGTGAGCATTATGTGCTTGAGAAAGCACATAGGGTAAGGTTTAGTACCGGCGAGCACAAGACTAAGGGGACTCTTGACTGCATACACTTAGGTCTTTGGGGACCATTTCAGACAACTACTCGTGGTGGTGCCAGGTATTTTCGTAGTTTAATTGATGATTATTCAAAGAAGCTGTGGGTCTACATATTAAAGAGAAAGGATCAAGCATTTGATGTATTCAAGACTTAGAAGGCTCTTGTTGAGAATCAGACTAGTAAAAGGGTGAAGAGGTTGAGAACTGACAACGACCTCAAATTTTACAATAAAGAGTTTGATGGGTTTTGTGCCAAGCATAAGATTGTAATGCATAGAATGGTGAGATCAACACTACAGTAGAATAGCGTAGCTGAGAGGATGAATAGGACCCTACTTGAAAGGGTTAGATGCATGCTTACCAATGCAAAGATTTCTAAGGCATTTTGGGGAGAAGCTGTATTGACTACAGCTTATTTGATTAATAGAAGTATCTCATCAATAATCGACTTCAAGACGTCAGAAGAGAAATGGTTTGACAATCCTCCTAAGTATGACTACCTCAGAATATTTGGTTGCCCCGTCTTTGTACATGTTAACGAGAGAAAGTTGGAACCGAGAGCTATCAAAGGGTATTCATAGGATATTCCAAATGAGTGAAAGGATACAAGGTGTGGTGTAAAGACATGACACCACCAATGAGTATCATAACCTATGATGTGACATTCGATGAGACGACAATGCTAAAAGCCTCCCAAGAAGATGAGAAAGAAGAACATGTACCCAAGGAAGACCCAGCACCCGAGTTAATAGAAGTTGAAGTAGAGCCTGATAGTAGATCTGATACACCCCTAAATCAATACTTCAACATGGAGATCTTTAAAGAAGAACCAAGAACACCGGTGAGTTCCTCCAAGTCCACCCAAAGAAAGACTAAGACTCATGAGATGGAACTTGAAGAGTACCAGCTAGCTAGAGATAGACTAAGAAAAACGATTAACCCACTAGTCAGGTATGCAAAAACAGATCTAGTTTCTCATGCTTTTAATTCTGCTTACACTCTTGAGTATGATGAGCCTAGGACATATGGTGAGGCTATGAAGAGTGAAAATAAAAAATAATGGCAACAAGCCATGAAAGAAGGGATTAATTCTCATAGGAAGAAAATTACCTGGAAGTTGGTGGAGAGACCTTAAAAGAAACTAGTTGGGTGCAAGTGGGTGTATAAGGTGAAGAAGGAGATACCGGGGATAGAGCCTACAAGATTCAAGGCTAGGTTAGTTGAACAAAGTTTTACTCAGAGAGAGTGAGTTAATTTTCACGAGATATTCTTTTCAGTTGTCAAGCATACATCTATTAGGATTTTGTTAGCCACGTGTGCAAATCTTGATTTACATCTAGAGCAAATGGATATAAAGATAAATTTTTGGCATAGAGAGCTTGAAGAGACGATATACATGGCACAACCATAAGGGTTCGAGGAGCCTGAGAAAGAAGATCATGCTTGTTTGCTAAAAAAGTCATTATATGGGTTAAAGCAATCACCTAAATAGTAGTATAGGAGATTTGATGAGTTTATGATGGCTTGTGGCTTTAGTAGGAGTAAGTATGACGGATGTGTATACTTCAAGAACATAAGTTGTGGGATGATGTATTTACTTTTATACGTCGATGATATGTTGATCGCATGTAAGAATATAAAAGAAATACAGAAGCTCAAGAAGCAGTTGAGTGACGAGTTTGAGATGAAAGATTTGAGAGCAGCAAAGAGAATTTTGGGTATGGATATTGTGAGGGAAAGAAGAGATGTTATCTTTTTGTCCTAATAGAGATATATACTTAAAATTCTAGAGAAGTTTGGTATGTCCAACGCAAAAGCTGTCTCTACTTCTTTGGCCATGTATTTTAGACTTTCAGCAGCATAGTCGCCAACATCCGAAGAGGAGACATTGTAGATGAGTAAAATACCGTATGCAAGCGCTATGAGGAGCATCATGATGCAATGGTTTGCATAAGACCAGACATAGCACAGGCTGTAAGTATGGTGAGTAAATATATGGCAAATTCGGGTAAGGATTACTAGCTTGCAGTGAAGTGGATTCTAAGATATCTTAAGGGGGACGTTAAATCACGGGTTGATGTATAAGAGGGATGAGAACATCAGTGAAATGGTAAAAGGGTACGTAGACTCAAACAATGCAAGTGATCTAGATAAGAGAAGATTGTTGACGGGCTACATATTTACAGTGTTTGGGTGTAGTGTATGTTGGAGATCAGTTCTACAACATGTGGTTGCACCATCTACCCTAGAGGCGGAGTACGTAGCTGTTGGTGAAGCTATTAAGGAGGCCATGTGGTTGAAAGACATATGTGCGGAGGTATTGGCTAGTAAAGATGTGAACACCGGTGTATAATGTGACAGCCAAAGTGCCATACACCTAAGTAAGCATCAAGTGTTCCAAGAGATGTCGAAACACATTGATGTGAGGCTCCATTACATTAGAGAGATTATCCAAAGTAGTGAAGTTAGTCTAACGAAGATAAAGTCATCTAAAAACCCTGCTAATATATTAACTAAGTCACTGCCCTTGATTAAGTTCATCTATGCAAGGACTTAACCAGAGTCACTACTTTGCGAAGGTAATTGAAGATGCAAAAATGAGAGATCAAGTTGCTTTGTGGATGATTTTGAATTAAAGAGGGAATTTGTGAGAATATTAATTAAAAATCATCGGGATATAATTTAGAGATCAAGCCAAGTGCGCAGGATACGCGAAGATCGAAAACAGATGCGAAAGGAAGCAAAAAATGAAGAAGGGAGTACCAAGCGCTAGTGCAATGGAAACCATGAGTGGGCGCTGCGGCGTCAAAACCAGAACCTGAGAGCTGCGGCGCCAGGTGATCAGCCCTGCAGCGCCCAAGCGGGCGCATCAGCGCCGCGGTGATAGATGCTGAGCGCCGCGATGCTGGACGTAGGAACAGTTTCCCAAATTGAAGAGTTCATTATTCCATCTCCCACTTACTTCAAGACTCCTTAATACGACTCCCATACATTTAGGGTAAACCTAGGATTTCCTAAAGCATATATAGAGGCTTTTTATTGGCTTATAAACATATCTTTGTGGTAACCTAAGAGATCTCAGTGATCAAGCAAAAAATCTTTGTGGTTCTTTGTGAGAGAAAATTTCTAGAGTGTAATATAAAGTTTCCTTTGTGATCTTTCTTGTATAAAGGCATACTTTGTGAAGTGCCTTGTGATTCAATACAAAGAGTGAGTGATCTTGATCCGCCGTGGACGTAGGCAAGTTGCCGAATCAAGTAATTTTCTGTATGTTCTTCTTCTACCTTTTCCCTCTTTAATTTCTTAATTGCTAATGGTTAGAAATTAAGCTGCATATATTCATAGATTAAGCATTAGTTGCATTACAATGGAACAATAATTATATAGTTAAGGAAGGATGAATGAAAGGCTATCTAAGTAGGCAAATGAGATGGCCAGAAAGGTGCAAAAAGCAACAATAAGCTAGATTCCAATGAATTAGAATGCTGAAGCATACATATTAGCTAATGAAGCCTCATTGAAAGATTTTCCATAAGAAGGACGGTTCTTATCATTGTGAAAGAGAAAAGTACAATGAAAGAATAAGAAAATTGAATTGGTCATCAAGAATTAGGGGTTGAAAAAAGGGGACTGGGATAAGTTTAGGATGGGCCTGACTAGTCTCGATTAGGACAAAGAAATTTGTCTCAATCAACTGGGATGGGATAGGACGGGACGGGTCGAGACACTAGATATTTTTAGGATATGAAACATTTTTGGCCTATGTTTCTAATTAGTCAAATTTTGTATTTTCGGCACAAAAGGTTTTGGTCCATTTTTGGACTATTTAATAATATTTATTATTGATTTCTTATTTCATTATGAATAATTTAGTTTATTCTTTACATTTGAGAGTAATTATTTTTGTTAGTGCATTAAAAGGTGCATGCATGTGATTGTATACATGTTAAAAATTTTCAAAATATATGTCCAACCTACATTGCACAACAGAATAAAATAATATAATCAACATATACACACTATAACTGAATGAAAAACAGTATAAGAATTGAATACATACCATTATAGATGATTTGATGAAGATTGTTGAACTTTGAAGCCATTTGAGCTCACAATGAAGTCCTTTCTTGAAAAATTTTAGACTCTAACATTTGTTGGGATTAGAGTAGTTAGAATAGTAGCATTTGATCAGTATTTCGTGCAGAAATCAAACTTAGTTTAACCCTTTAACTAGTTCATGCATCAAATGTTTAAAGATTGAGTTTAAGGACCAAAATGCAACTTTCTCAAAGTTGCATTTTCTCTCTTCTCTTTTGGACGAATTTGTAATTTTTAGAATTAAATTTGTTCAAATGAAACTCATTTCAATTTTTTTATAAGAAGTTTAAGACTTTGAAGTGGTCACATGTCCACCATTAAGGCATGTAATGCCATGCAATGTCATACATGAGTGATAAATGTCACTCATTTATTCAAACATTTTGCATGGTTGACATGTATGCATTTTCCATTTTCTATGTAATAAGGACCTGTTTGCAACATTTGCAAGCTATGTTTCTCACTTTCCAGATTGGTCCTAAAATGTATCTTGCTTTTTGAAATCTTCCTGGATTGATTCGTACAATCCGTCTCGCTACCCTCGTGTTCAATGAGTATATTTCATATTGTGAGACTCTCTAGGTTCACACCCATTTGTCTTACGAAATACTTCTGTAAGTCCGTGAATGATGCCCTACACATGTTACAGATATTATAGAACGACGCGTTAAACCATACAAATTGAGGTTAACCATATCCGTATAATTCCTCTGTCACTATATCCTTAGAAAAGTAGAGATATAGATCATCATCGTCAAATCTTAATATGCTCGACTGTGAATTTATCGCCAGATTTGTATTTTTATAAACAATATCTATAATTGTTGTAATTACCCTTTGTGAAATTAGATGCAAAAGTGCATCTATAAACTAAAACTATGGGCTTGGAAAGTAGAAATACGAAGGAAAATCAAGTGTCTATGTAAGAAAAGTTAAAGACTATGATTTTTCTTTGTCATCACTTATATGAGAGTTTTGAAAACTTAATATTTCTATAACGAATCAGCAAATCCTTTGAAAAAAAAAATCTAAAAGAAAGATATGAGTATAATAAATGAACAAATTTGAAATTGCAAGATTTTAGAATTATTGTTGAATACAACTCTACTATGTTCAGAATCACCTCACAACTAAAACTATGTGAGAAGAAAGTTATGAACAAGGCATATTATATTTTTTACTTTTTATGCTTTCTAATGTTGTTCTGTATCAATAATATCACGAATATCAATTCAAAAAATACTCAGAATTAATCTCATGTCTTCTGCTTGTTGAATAAAATAAAGAGCTCTTATTAAAAAAAATCATGAATCATATCTAATTGGTTCTTAGTTATTCTTTAAAGCGAACACAAATATCTATAACAAGACTGGACATAGTCAAAGAGGCAGGAAGAGAACGATCCTCCATAGGGGCACAATGGTCATAAACACTCAAAATAGAGGAACACCAAAAGAGGATAGAAACATCAAGATAAAAATAACGATGTGGAGAATATGCCATAAAAATTATGAAAAATATTGTTGTCAACATAGTGTAAAAAGATATTGGTCACTTACATGTTATATGCCAAAACATCTAGTCAAAATTTATATAGAGACAAATCTTATTAATGATTCACATCTTACAAATCTTACACATCTAAATGGAAGCATATTTTTTTGGGAAATAAAAAAGTGAATATTGATAATTTTCTTGATAATAGAAGCATGCATTAAGTTTTAGATAGATTTTTTTTGTACTTTTCGTATGAAAATAACTTATTGTAATGCTTATAAAGAAATGAAACCTTTTGTAGGAATCAAAGAGAAGTGTGATTTTTTTTGTAATGTTATCTTGATGTTTAATATGAATTTTTTTTTTCTAATGCAAGGAATGACTTTTAAAAATAAATTATCTACTATGGAAAGAAAAGTTGATGATGTCTATTAAAAATAAATTATCAATACAACTACACACATTATCATTCAGAATAAAAAGTATTTCTCAAAACTAGCAATTATTGAAGCAAAGGTTAATATTATATCAGGTCTTATAGATTTAATTGAAAGCTCTCAAAGAACAGTAATCTTGTTAGCAAGTTGAACAAAGTTATATATTATTGATGCTTTAATATACAAACAGATTTAGAAGAAATATGCTTAGTTTTAAAGATATTCACCGAAATGGATATTAGATCGAATCTTAAATGAGAACAATATAGAATATTTCTGTATTACTTCTAATGTTTCAGTGAGAAATGCAAATTAGAAAAACTGCCGACTTTATCATTTGGATTATATTATACAATTGTAAATTCAATTGAAAGCTATGCCAATAACAAACTAAAAGTTAAAAAATTTGAAAATGTTTATTCTATGGCATAATCACCTTAGTCATCTAATATTAACAATAATGCATAGATTATTAAAAATTCTCATGGATACTCATTATAGAATCTAAAGATTCTCTTATCTAATGAAGAATATTTGTATACTTGCTTATAAGACAAACTTGTAATTAGATCATCCTCTTTTAAGATTGGTATTGAATCTTCGTCATTTTTACAAGGAATCTGAGGGAATATTTGTGGACCAATCTATCCAACAAGTGAAAATTTTCACTACTTGATAGTTTTAGTTGATGAATCTATACGATGGTTATATATTTGTTTACTATCTATATAAAATGTTACATTCGCTAGATTATTTACATAAACTATCAGATTAAGGGTTCAATTTTAAGACTATCCAATCAAAATTATACATTTAGATAATACTGGTTATTTTACATCAGTGAAATAACCAGTATTATTTCATTTAATGACTAGTTATTAAATTGTTTTACATTTAATGTAAAATATTAAATGTAAAAATTGATGTAAAATGGATACATGTTCACATGCAAAATGAATTAGCAGACGAAGATTAAACGATTCTAGGTAAATATACGTATTTTGTTTATGTGCACACAATTATCAATTTTATATAGGATATGTTATTCTGCATACTGTAGCATTAATTTATTTTAGACCCACTGCATATCATTAGTATTTTCCATTATAACTTGTACTTAGTCATCAACTTGATATATCTCATGTGCGTTCTTTTGGTTATTTTATACATATACCTATAACACTCTCATAACACATTAAAATGAGACATCAATGCCTTTTGAGAATTTATGTTGGTTTTAACTCATCGTTAGCTATTAGATATCTTGAACCCCTGACGAGTGATTTGTTTACTACATAATTTATAGATTGCTATTTTGAATGAAACAATATTCCCACCATTAAGGAAAACAAAATGCCTCTGGAAGTAAGGTATGAATTGTCTTAGAAACTGACCGCCATATATTATTTGGATCCTCATATAAATCTATGTAAAAATGAGATGTGAAGAATTGTTCATCTTCAAAGAATTGTAAATAATTTATTAGACACATTTATAGATACATTAAAAATAATTAAGTCATATATAACAGTTGCTAATACAACAGCCTAAGAGATTGTTCCTATAGAATAATTTAACCAAAAGAAAAGAAAATAAATCATCCATTACATATTAGAAGCATGATTGACCACTTGGCTGAAAAGATATTATTCCACAGAAGAAGAAAATGAAAAATTAGGATTTTGATAAAAATGATACTCAAGCCATAAATAAATCCATATTATTTCGACTATTTAGTCCGACTTTAGAAGAGTCAATTGTCCATAAAGAGACATACATCCTTAAAGAGACACAAGTCCGAAAGAGACATTAACTCTAAAAAAGATATTAGCCCCGAAAGAGACAGAAGAGATTAAAAATGAGAAGAAAAAAGGTACAAATTTTACTTATACAGGAGAAATGTAAAAACTTGATAAAAGAATAATCGATAATGTATTTTTATTGGCAATAGCTATTGAAATTATGAATAATAATTTGAGCCACAAATTTTTTATGAATGCAAATAAATGTATGACTAGCTCCAATGAAAATAATCAATTCAAGCAGAATTGACTTTTCTAGCCAAGTTTAAAGTATTTGAACTTGTAGTCCGAATACTTGAAGATGTCAAACTCATATGATACAAATAAATTTTTGTATGAAAATATAATAAAAACAATAGACCATAAGATACAAAGTAAGACTCGTTACTCAAAATTTCTCGTAATAATCTGATATTAATTATGATGAAACTTTTTATTTTGTGATAGACACAATTACGTTTCGATTTTTAATAAATTTTATAGTCTAAAAAAAGCTTGACATATGTCTTATAGACATAGTGATAACTTATTTATATGGGTTACATAGAACGATATATTTTGGATTATTTACTCCAATTAACTAACAAAACTATGCCTAGTTGGTTATGTCAATGTTAGGTACTTATTTTAACAAAATTATATAAAGACAATATTACTTGTATTGCTCAAGTTAAAGGTAAATATATCAAAGAAAATAAAACTATACATATTTATCTAAAAATTATTCTATACCTATGAGCTGTAGCATAACAAAAAGATTAATGTTAGATATATATACTCTATTGATAAATTTATAAATCTGTTCATTGAATTTTCACCAATATCAACTTTTAAAAAATTTGTTTACAACATTGACATGTACCGACTTAATAAATTGTCAAATTAATATATGCTACTTTGAAAGAAATTATATTCCTAAAAGAGACTAATTACATCAATAAATATGTACTATATATATATATATATTTGTTTTTTCTTTGATCAAGTTTTATTCTATTAAATTTTAATAACAAAATTTTATAATGAAGCAGTATTAAGCATATTTAATATCATTATATATTATAAATTATATTTATTTTACTTAAATTATTTTTTCATTAATTTTTTTTTCTTATAATATAAAATATAATTAAAATAATAAAATTCTAAGAAAAAGTGTTTGTGTTTTGAAAACTTGCCTATATATATTAAGACCCACCCCGTACTTAAGACCTTGCCTATATATATTGTTCTATGGGCCTTGTACATTGAAAATTCTTAGCAATTAAAAGTTGTCGTATATGCTTTGCTTTGTCTTTTTCCGATTCCTTTTTCCATAACCAGCTCAACCACCCACAACTCAGAATAAATTAATAGGCCACACCCTTCACATTTACACGACCTGACGAGGCTGACAACATGGCCGCCCATTCATTTTTCACGGGACGGTCTCCCGTATTAGGAAGCTCATGGTAGCGGCCGCGCACACTCACCACCATCACCAATTTAGGATTTCTAAAGTTTTTAAGAATTGTAGGTCTAAAATAGTAGTGTTAAAATTATAAAGTTGGATATAAATTTTATATTTTAATTAAAAAATTATGAGTTTAAAATAATAGAGTTAAGTTTATAAAGTTGGATGTATATTTTATATTCTAATTGATGTGTTATTATTTATTTTATATATTAAATAATAATTAATTTTTTTATTTATTATATAACATCAATTAATTAATGATTGACACGTCAGAATCATATAATGGAGGATGAAGTTTTGGTAAGTTGATGATGATAAAAGGACAATTGTTTTGTTTTGCCAAGTTGATCATCCAACTTTATCTTTCTTTATCTCCACTTCCCTTTCACTTTTTTGGTTGGTGTATTTTGGTTATGTTCTTTGACTTTTGTTTCTGCTTTTTGATTTTGAATCTGCTTTTTTGTTCAACTTTTTCCCCTTTGAGAAAGAATTGTAGGCACAACGACAACTCTAGAGAAATAAAGTTGAAAACATCAACTATCAAACTTTTTTTTTTTTAAAAAAAAAAAAAACTTTGTATCCATTCATTTGCTTTGAAGGTCAGAATAATATAACAATCATGTTCATGCTATGATGAATTGGCTTAATGAGTAACAATCAAACTAACTTTTTTTTAAATAAAATAAAATATTTTATATGTATAATTTTTATACATAAATTTAATCGGAGAAAATGTAATAATGAGGAAAAAAAAGAGTAAGATTGGAGAGAGAGAGAAAAGAAGAGAGGAGAGAGTATTTTATTATTATAGTGGATCCACCAATTGTTATCTAAATAATTTATTAAAAATATAAAATTTTATGTCAATTTGAATTTTAGTAATGATAATTTAATAATTAAAATTGTGAAAAAAATTATGAAAAATATAAAATTATATATATTATATATGAAGAGTGTCGGCATTTGTCGTAATGCTGAAGTCGTTGTTTTTAAGTTAATTTGATTTTTTTTTTTAATTTTTATTGTGATTATAGAATTATGATAGATATAAAATATCAAAATAAGAGAGATATGATTGGCTTAAAAATAACTTGCGGACACAATTGTGACTGATGCATATATATATATATATATATATATATAAAGACTATTTAGTTCCTGTTAAATTACCATTTTACCTTATTAGTTTTTATAAAATAATTAATAACAAAAAGTCCCTGCCATTATGATGTGCTTTTACTAATTGATTAACCAAAAGTCCCTGCCTGTTAAATTACTCGTGATGTTAGTATTAACCAATACTCAACGCCAATTGACTTCGTTGAAAGTGTGAAATTATAAAAGTATCTTCAATTAATTGATTAAGACAAAGTTTATATGGATGTACTGAAATACCCTCAAATTATTGAAGAAGACAAACTTAAATGCTATAAAATTATTAAAGTATTCTCATTTCAGTGAGTACGACAAAAAAATTCGGTCTTAAACTTAGATCCTAATTAAAAAAATTATTGTAAAATTGAATTTCGAATTTATTAAAAAAATATGAATCCAAATTTGAGTTAAGTAAAATTTGAATTTTGTTATTTTTATAATAAATATTTAATTATAAATATTAACAAATTTGTTGTAGTATTAAAAAAGAATGTTGACTGTTCAGAAAAGACCACTCAGTAAGACTGAAAGGTCATATTCTACTAAGTAGTCTTTACCCTTTATGAATACAGCGACTGATGTATCAACAAATCAATTACATTCTTTCTTAACTTAATTAGCTTTGAGAGTTTTAGTTCTTACAAGGTTCAATTTGTTCCTCGGAGGGCAAACAAGTGGTTCATTATTTTAGCTAGAGTAGCTTTAAGTTCTGTTTCTGAAGTCTCTTGGAGGTCCGATGTCCTAAAGACTTTAGTTCCCTTTGTAATGGAGGACTTGCCTCAATCATTTAGTTCGCTTAATACAATGAACTATATGGAAAAATAATTATATTTAACATAATAACTGTATTATCGTACATGTGATAAAAGTTGTTTCAAGTTTTTATTTGTTTTTATTTACATTAATCATATTAAAATATTAATACTATATTAAATTACACTATTAATATTATAATTAAATTATATAATTAAGATTTTTTTTTAAAAAATAACACATACATTTTAAGATATATTATATTTAAACTACATTATCAAAATCATTAGAAACAATTGGTGCAAATTTGAATAGATTCCATCCAAATTATAAATTTTTATAAGACGAGAGAAATAAATTTCTAACATTTACTGAAGTTAAAATCTCTAACCTCAATAAAAAAAAGTGCATAAAATTTGCCAAACAACCTCTCAAGTGCCTATTTCAAGTTTATTAGTAAATTATAATGTTACATCAAATTTACTCATAAATCATTATAAAATTTAATATTGAAGGAGAAAACATTCTTTTCTCTCTCGAGATTATATTGAAGTAAATAATTCAAGATTCAACTTAAAACCCTAACCTTATTGTGCAGCGGAATAACTTATCTATCAAGTAAAAACAACAAGAATCCAAAACAGAAAATAAAAAGCACAACACAATCTTACGTAGTTCGGCCAATTGCCTACGTCCACAGTAGATCCAAAGATCCTAGCCTCTCTTATTATAACTCCCTAGAGATTTTATAAGGAAAACTCAATATGAAGAACCCTCAAAATGACCTAAATGTTTAGTGAACTCTTGCTCTACCACGAACAATGATCATCCAAACAACGGTTCCACCCTAACGCACACAAGCACTTAGTGTCTACCCAGTTCTTCCCCTTTCTTAGAGTCTCTCTTAATGCTTAATCTGAAATTAAGGGTTTATAAGGGTTTATATAGGGTATATTTCGTACCTACTAACCCCATTCCTTATTAGAGTAATAGTCCACTTGTTTTGAAAATCTAAAATTTCCCAAAACTAGAAATCTTGAAGAAAAACGAACTTCTGACGCGTCTGGCGCCGCAGCGATGGGCGTGATAATGCCCAGCGCTGCGACGTTGAGGACCCAGCACTGCGGCTTTGGGTTGCTGTCCTGAGCACCGCGGTGCTCAGCCCTGTAGCTCCTTCCGTGTTTCTTCACTTCATTTTCAACTTTAAGTCTCATTTTATTTCTCTCTTTGTGTTTCATAAATCCTAAACTTCTTTATACGTGTCCCACATATTTTAAACTTCTTCATACGTGTTTCACACATTCTAAACTTCTTGTAACTCTTCACTTTAATATTTATCTCAATTGTTATTCGACTAAAATTATTGAGTTATCAAATTTTCGATGTATCAAATTTTATAAATAAAAAGAAAATGCTGCAAGACAGCAGTTGGACTTTTATAACATACAAAAGTTCTTTTGTTATAATTTTTAACTATTTCCTCAGTGTCCCCAAATGATTTGTTGCACTTCCTTTTTTTTTTCTTATATCATAATAAAAGAGAAAAAATTTGAATTTAGAATCTCGTAAAAGTGAAAGTAAATATATTACTAGTCTTTTATCATTAAACCATTAATACAAGTATTTTTACATTTAACATTTTAATGAAAATAGTTGGTTTTATATAATAAAAAAATTGGTGCGTGATACGTGTGTAATAAAAAATTTAGTGTGGGGGTAAGTGTGCTGCGACTGTAGAGTAGAGAAACCCTTAAAAAAATGTTTTAAATCAGCTAAATTTCAATCTCATTTCTCCCTTTTGAATAGAAGATAAGGCAATTTCTCTAAAGTGTATGCAAGTCAAAAGCCCTTTCGAATGGCTCCTTAACCTAACTTTGACTTGTTACCAATTTGAGTGATATTCTAGCTACCATTTCTACCTACCATTTAACAACAATTGTAATTCCCAACTTTTTTATTGTAGTTTTAAATTATCAAATGTCAACGAAATTTTTTTTAAAGCGATTAATAAAAAGTTATTGCATATTGCTCAAGAAATATGATTTGTGTGTCAAATTATTTGGTGTAATTGAAATTGTACATAATATAAACCGACCCCAAACTGAATGCCTTTTGGTAATGTCCTTAAGTTGGACTTTTTTAACAAAATTTCTTAGAAGAAAAAACTTTTAGTTATTGTAAATAAGTGATAATAGTTAAAGATAACTCAAGTATTAAATTTTTTTAAAAAAGTATTATAACATTTTAAAAATATTGTAAAGGTATATGAATTATAGGGTAATTAAAAGTTTTGAATCATTATAAAGGGACTACCTTTATTTAGGCGAGGGGGATAATGGAATTCAATGTCATAACCCCACCGCTTTTATAACACTTTGTTGAAAAATTGGTGATTTAACAATCTTGGTTGGATAAGAATTGAGATGAATACCAAAGTGGAGAGTCACAAGAAGTCAAGAACGTGTGGGACACGTATGAAAAAGTTTAGGACGTGTGGGACACGAAAGGGGAAGTGAAACGGGACTCAAAGACACGAAGAAAAAGAAGAAGTCGCGGGGAGCTTCCAGCGCCGCGGCGCTCAGGGCTGAGCGTGATAGGGGCATAAAAGTACTAGTAGGATTTGTACTTAACTTTCATATTTTACTCCAAATCATAAGTATTTAACTATTTAATTGTATTTTCTGATCATAAACAGATGCACGATGGAAAATGTGACGCATAGGAATAAACGGGAGGCAAATCGGATGCCAAACGAAGAAGTTACGCTCAAAATATGAAAGTAGCGCAGCAACAGGTGGCTGGGAGCCGCGGCGCCAAGATCTGAGCGCCGTAGCTCCCAAAACAGCGTGTGAGTGCCGCAGCGCTCAGCACCCAGCGCCGCGGTGTTCGTCGACATCTTGACAGACCTATACTCGTGCCCAGCACCGCGGCGCCTATGTGGATGTTTAAATACCCTTCTAAACTCGCCTATTGAGGGGGGATTTGAAGCTCCTCGTGCCTAGGGTTTCACATAGCAACAAAAACACTCTTTTGAGGTAAAAATAGAGAGACTTAGCAAAGAGAATAACACAAACAACAAACACATATTCAAGCCAAGAAATCAAGGTGAAGTTATTGAAGATTGAAGATTGGGGAATCAACTCTTGAGCAACCAAGATAAGAGGAAGAAGAACAACTCAGGGGATCACTTGTTTTGTTTTATTCCTTACTTTCAAGAGATGATTTCATTCATTATATTTTCACACTTTTGCTTTGATAGTCTTATTTTGAACATGAGCTAATTTCTTTTAATCTAGGGTTAGACGTTATTGAACCTAGTATGTAACTGATTTTGTTTAAACTCTTAGTTATGAACTTTTATCCCTTAATTGAATCAGTCTATCTGTACTTAATGCTTTCATTATACTTGATCACTATTTTGATTGTTTATAAACCATGATAACTTTGACGAAAGGAATCATGTGTTTAACCTATGGTAGATTGATACATAATCATAGGGTAACATCTATGAGTTCCATCTAGGATAGACATATACCTAGGTGGCATGTATGGTTTGATTAGACTTAATCTTAATGAGTTGTATCTTATTCGAATTACCATAGACATATAGGTAATTATTAGGGTGTGATATTATCATTCGACTGTCGACAGAAGCTTATGATGAAATCAATGTCTAGCCAATCAATTGATAAAAAAGGAAATAACTAAGGGATTAAAGGATTCAGTGAACTACTAGGGGATGCGTCGATACCCTAGATTACTTATCAATTTAGTGAATTCTATCTCTAAGTATTTATAATATTTTAATTAGGTTCAGTTCAATAGCAATAATTTAGTTAGTTAAACTCTATCCTTGAAACTAGTCTGGATAAAGGTAAAGTAGAGTAATTTTAGTATTCGATTGAAGAAAATAGAAACAATAGTCTCTGTGGGATCGATAATCTGGACTTAGTCCTATATTACTTGATACAAAAAGCGTGCACTTGCGCTAGGTCATTAAATTAGACATCAGAGCGCCGCGGTGTCCAAAACAGAAGACTAGTGCCGTAGTGTTGGGCGTGAGAAGGGCCAGCACTGCGGCGCATAGGGACGAGCGTCGCGGTGCCAGAACGCGTGGAAAAGTCTGTTTTGGTTCGAGATTTTGAGTTTTGGGAAGTTTTGGACTTCCAAAACAAGTGAACTCTTACTCCAACAAGGAATAGGATTTGTAGGCACGAAATACACCCTATATAAACACTTGTAAACCCTTGTTTAAGATCAAGCATCTAAGGTTTCAAGATGTAACCATAAGAGAGAATAGAGGAGCTAGGTAGGCACTAAGTGCGCGGTGCACTAGGGTGTAACCTTTGGGGGTGTTTTCTTCTTTAGGTTCTTTGAGTGAATAAAATAGAAACACCATAGATCCTTTTGGCTTAGATGCTCAGGCTATTATTGTGTTTCTTGTAAAAGTCTCTTATGAGGAGATACGAAGAGGTCTTAGGGAGTCATAATGATCAAGGGTAGATACTTAGAGGTCTCTATGATACTAAGGGATCTTGTGGGATCATTGATGATGTAAGAAGATACTTTGTGATCTATTTCAATAGTAAGAAGCTAGATCATGAATCCTCCGTGGACGTAGGTAATTTAAGCCGAACCACGTATATCTTGTGTCTTGTGATTGGTTTGTTTTCTTTATCTTTATTGGTGTGTTAATTTTATGTGTTCTTACTTATGGTGTGAATTATGGTTTTTCGCTGCGCATAGAGTAAAAGAGGTATCAAGGTTGTGGCTTAGTTGATGTCATAGAGGTGTCAAATTGAAGTGTATGGCGTGATATCCTCAACAAACTAGTATCAGAGCAAGGTTGAAGCTACAAACTGCTATAAGAGTGTATGTTGAAGTACAAACTGATGACAGAGCTTGAGTTGAAGTCCAAACTAATATTAGAGCCATGGGTTGAAGTCCAGATTGCAGAGCATAGGCGGCAAAGTCAGATTGCAGAGCAAAGGTTGTCAACCATGGAGACTCACAAATATAAGAGAAGAATAATAAGGAAGATGATTATCTGAAAGAGGAAAAGATGATGGCCTTACTGGAGAGTTTTGAAGTAGAGATCACTCTTGAAGAAGACTTCCAAGAAGATGGTGTCATCTAGGTTCTAATTAGAAGAATTATTCAGATTGGACACAAAATAAATATGGCAAAAGAAGAACAATCAAGATTGAAGGGCAGATCCAAAAGGTGTCTAGGGCACTCAAGGGGATAGTCCTAAGAGGAAGACAAAGATATAAGAAAGGTGGATTTGCAAGTCTGTTGGATGACTAGGCAAGGACCTTGATTGCATGAGAGCTTCTGGAGGAATCAGTGTCTGATGAACGAACTATTTTTAGGATCTAGAGTAGTGTTTTCATATGAGTCATAGAGAATCGTTATTTACCAATTGGAGTAATATAGCTTATGGTAAGTCATAGGGGATTGGTAGGATAAGATTGAGACTACATAGTGAAAAAGACAAGGGAGGGACTAGGTATGAGATTTCATTCCTTATCTCATAAAGACCTAGAGGACTCAGGACTGCTAGATCGAAATAGGGAGATTCATGGAAAGTATACAGAAGGAACACTAAATGGGGAAGCAAAAGGATCGAGGGAGTGATAAAGCACAAAGGAAGACTATGTGCTTGTAGAAAAGTGCTTAGAATGGGATCAATATAGGGGTTGATTTGAAACAGACCATAAAGCAGCTTTTGATATATCACTTTTGATATATCACTTTATGGCAGGAAAGCTAAAGTTAAAATTTGCCAACTAAAATATAATTTAGTCAAATATCTCAATTTATTGTATATCTCTAATATTAAATGTGATTCATGTCCTTTATTTTTAGTTAATTTATTTCTCCATTTAAGTCCATTATTTTGTATAAATTGAGGCTTAGAACAGCCTAATGAAATAAGACTCATTTTATATTTTCTCTTTATATTGCCAACTTCTTCAATGGCCATGGTGAAGGCAATAACCATGCCCTCTCATTTCTTTATGACTACATCCAAGATATTTTCATTCACTTTTAGGAATAATAAGAATCAATTGAATGTGATTAGTGATTTCTCAATATGGACTCATTATTTTGTTCAATAGTAGAAAATATGAGATTAATTCTTAATATTAATGCTCTCGATATTATTGCTTCAGAACAATATTAGAGGCATGAAAAATAGAGAATATCTTCTCTAACATATTTTGTTGTACAATTTTTTTACTATACAATTTCAGCTGTGAGTTGATTCAGAACAAAATAGAATTGTATTTAACAACAATTCAATTTATCCACTCATGTATTGCTCTTGGGAGGAACATATTTTTCTTATAAACATATCATTCTTTTAGATTTTTTCAGAGGATTTGCAGGTTCCTTACTGTAAAATATTGAGCTTTTAAGTTCTCATGTAGGTGATGATTAAGTAAAATCATAGCTCTTAACTTGTCTTGTAGGGACATATCATTTTCTTTTTCAATCATTTTTCTTAACCATTGATTTAGAGGAACATGTTAGCATCCAGTATATATGATAGACAATTTTTCAGAGGCTTCTAGTGCATGGATTTGTAAATTTCTCTAGAATATTTTTCGAGAATTTTTTGATATGAAAGAAAGGAACTAAAAATTAGTATGATGAAACATAAATATTATTCAACCAATTCATAAAATGCAAGACATAAAATGTTTAGGAAGTATGGTCTTCAATATATATAAAATAATTACAATTAAGAGGCAAAGCTTTCTATATATTGATAGTAATAAGGAGGATGGTCTTCCATAGATTGATAGTAATAATAAGGCATAGCCTTCCATAAATTGATAGTGATTAGGAGGTATAACATTCTATATAAATAATTAATTAAAAGAAACAAATTCAAAAATTATGATATAGATCTTCATGTTCTAAATTAATAAGATCAATTATTAGAACTTTAAGTTTTGACTTATTGATTTGCTGCAAGCTTTAAATTGCAAATAGAATATTCAAATTTAAAAGAATAGACATAATATTGAATATTATAAATATAAAAACAAGATAAATGATGCAAAATATTATTCTTATTTTCTTATGTAGAAGATTTAATAAATAGCAATCACAGTGCATACTTATAAGGATGATATTATACAATAATATAATCACAATATAAAAAATAACTGAATATAAATAAAATACATAAAGTTAAAGGCTGTAAAATAAAGTAAGTCTAAAATTTAATATGAAAGTTAAGAACTAAACTTGCTAGTAAATTATGCTGATAACATATTATAAATGAATAATAAAAAGTAAGAGCTAATGATATCTAAAATACTAAGATATAAAGCAAAAAATAACCCGATATCAAGCCACAAAAAAAGGCTTAGGACGATCAGTTCGGTCACCACACAGAGAGATAAAACAGATTAGGTGGACTTATACCAAGCCCTCCATAGCTGTTACATGCCACACAACCCTACCCAACAGAAGTCTAACACTTGACATTGCCATCAGAGCACCACAAGCACAAGCACATGACCCGACCCGTCTTTTTACAACTAGGACATCTGAAAAATCTTTTGGCCAGGGCTTTTAGTCCATTTACGATTTGATTAGAACCTCCCCTGACAACACACTGAGACATGTCGCTAGCTGAGTCAACATGAGCTAGCTCATTTGATTGATGAATTTAGGCTAATTGCAATCAGTGTCATTTTTAATCGATGGTGGTTGTTGCGAAGATGATGAAAGTTGTGGCTAGGTGATCGAACGGTGAACGTTGAGAGATTTATTGGTGAGTGGTGAGTAGACTATAGAAAGGCATAGAGAAAATTGAACGGTAATCATTGAGAGATGTATTAATGAGTAAATTGTAGGGAAGCATAGAGAAAATAAAGATGTTCCCCCCTAGAAAATCCCTCTTAGGCCTAAAGCCTCTAGGCCCAATGGAGGTCGGCTCCCAAAGGCCCAGTCAGATGTTTTCATGTGGGATAGCCTTTATCGGAGCCCACCATTGCTTAAAGAACAGTCCACTCTAAAGACAGGTCCAGGGTAATGGCCAACAGGCTCGACCTTGATAGAGCTGAATAGTGAAGAACCGACTTGGACTCAAAGGACCTGATCGGTAATCTGAAACACCTGTTCAGCAAGGTAGACTAAGATATAGCCAAGGCCACCATCTACGTATTAATCAGATCGGTTCACCCCAGTGCTTATGTAATCAACGAAGAAATTGAGTCGACTGTCTATCGGACAGGCCAACCAGGTACAACCAGTAAAGTCAATAGAATGCCAGCTCTTAAGAAGATCTCGGATCACGATCGAGCTGAACAGGAAGATGCCACTAGAAAACTAACCCAAGTAATTTGAACTTGGCATTACACTTAACAAAATTCACCAATAAATATAGACTTAAGGAATATGTCAGAAATATGCTTAACACATCAAAAAGGTACCTAGCGTGTAATAGAAGCGAAATCAAAAGATCGACAACATGATATTTGGTGTGTGTCAAAAGCACAATAGAGACAAAACACCCAAAAAGGTCATCTAAAGACCAGTGCTATAAGAAGGAGAAAAATATATTGAATAGAGGATGATGCCCAAATAACAGAGGAATCAGCACACAAAAAAAAGGTTTTTTCCAATCATTCTAGACACGTTTTCGCTTCGTTTCTTTCCAGGCTCCCACCAAAAAGACACATACTAACTTAAGCATCGGAGTGTCTTCGCCGAAACCCACCCCGGCGAAACTGTCACCGTAGTTGTATTACGTTTTGTAAGTCTTGCCATAGTTGATAACAGAGAGAAAATTCAATCTCGTGCGAGCAAGCCTAATCAGAACGAGGCTCGAATTTCATTTTCCGCTCACAAATAAATTTAAGACTTGGCTAGAAAAATTATTTTTTTAATTAATAAAAGATAAATAAATAAAAAATATTAGGATTTGTAAAAGCCATCAAATTTTAAATTGAGACTAAATTTTTATTTTTATTATTTTTATCATTAAAATTAATAAAATCATTTACCTAACAAATTTTTTAAAATTATTAAAATTTGTATATTCCTTATACCAAATCTTTTAAATGCAAGATTTCTTTTTTATTTAATATGCGAAACACGATAGATTCGTGGCTTTAGCACACGTTTTCCGAAATCTTTAGAATACAAATTTATTTTTTTATTTAATACATGAAACACGTTGGATTCATATGCAGTGCTTCGTTTTTTTTTTTTTGTTTGTTTGTAACTTTTTTGCGGTAGCAGTTATATCAAGTCAGTCATGTTTAACCTCTTAAATATACAATATTGTCCTCATCTTAATTAGGACAATATTGTCCTAATCACCTAATCATTTCAAGTTACCTAATCATTTCACCATTTACTGGATCATTGAATATTTTATCACATTCTTCAAAGTTTTTAATTAATTTAATAAGCAGCTGTTTAGTTTACAAAAAGGAAGGAGAATGGAACAAGGAATGAAAGGACTAAGAATAAATCGAGATGAATATTTCTTTATTTTGGGTAAAAAAAATCATTCATAGAATTGAATGAAATGTAAATCTAGCTATTTTATATCTTAAAAGAAATTAAGTATATAATAAAAATGAGTCTAAATCTCTGTTTTTATCATAAGTGGTGCAAAATAAATTCATCCTAGACTATTCAAACCCACCTCATCGCTCTCAGAAATCCTTTTCCATAAATCAAGGACTTCAAAGTCCAATGAATCAATAGCTGCAACTAATAATCAATAGTTTTTTTTTTTTTTGGTTCAAAAGATTGGTTGGTTTGTGTAAATTAATGAAACAAGAAGGATCATGACAGCCCACATGATCAATTCTTTAATTGATTTCGAAAATACTTTTTCAACCTGATTGAAGAACAAATCTGCCTTAAAATTTACACAATTTCCATCTGACTCTATTCAATATGGTTGCTGTGGATATCTTAGTTTCCAAAATATTGTAGATTCTAAAGGACTATGATTCATGCACACGAGTAGGATTCCACTAACGTTGCATATTGAGCCACTCTTAAAAACTTAATTAATTTTTATCAACTAAGAGCATGCGAAATTTATCATTAGAAACTTGAGCATCTTAGCACGATCTGAATTTTTTATTTTTAAAGGAAAAAATCACCTTATGGACTATATTTCATAAGAAATTTATCACAGCACAAAATGGAGATTCACCTTCTAATATTATCTGCTAGAAGAGTTTCTCATTGAGAAATTTTATTTTCAAGAACTATGCTTGATGTATTCTCTCCATTTGAGTGCCTTTATCTTCTAATATAAATTACGGAAAATGTTATTTTAATATTTAATTTTATAAATATATAATAACTTAATTTTTTATATTTTTTTTCTTTTATTAAAATACCCTTAATGTGATATATAATTTTGTTAAAGTAAGGCACGCAAAGAGTGAGAAAGAATAAAAAATTCAGAAATAGTAATAAAACAATAAACAAGTATCATCAATCACCGTGCAGATACAAAATAGTCTCATTCGGATTTTTTATTTTAAAAAAGAAAGTATAGGTGCATCCAAAGGGCTAATTCAATGCACTGCAAAAGCGCTTTCTGTATGTCACGCACACAACACAAAAACAAAAACACAAACACAAACACACTCGGCTGCTATTTACAAATATAAAATATGATTAACCCTTTTCAGGTATCTCTCCGAGTAAACTATAACCCTTCTTGTTTTTGCTTTTGTTTGTTTGTTTTGCTTTGAAAGATAGCAAAATATTAATAGATGAGCTCTACCCAGAACGTGGCCAACGCCGTTGGTGGCATGACGGCTAGGGCCTGTGATGGTTGTATTAGAAAACGAGCCCAGTGGGACTGTGCAGTTGATTATGTTTTCTTTCTGTCATGTCTTACATTAAAAATAAAATTGATAAATTTTTTATATAAATAAATAAATAAATAATATTATTTAATAAATTAATTTTTTGAGTCAATAACAAACTCTCGACTCATAATAAATAGTATCATAACAAACTTGAATTCATATGAGCTCTTAAAATTGTCTTAATAAAAATTATCACGTGAAAAACGAGTCCATCATATTCATAGAAGGATGAGTATTATGGAGCAAGTAGACCCTAAAGATCATGTATCTTGAGTTTTAATAAAGATTATTACGTGAGTCGTGAATTCTTTAGTCCCGAAAGAGATGAGTAATACGAATCAAATTGACTTTTAAGTTTATACTAGACCATAACGAAGACGTCGCGTGATTAGGTGAAGAGAATATCACATTTTACATCGAATAAAAATTAAGATAAATCTTAAATATATATAAATAAGTAGACAGTATTATTTAACAGGTTAATCTTATAAATCAATAACAAATATTTGACCTGTAACACTTTTTAAACTTATAATGCTTCGATTCATTTAGCTAATTCTTTGTCACATAGACATGAAAGGGTGCGCTTCAAAATTGCATCACTCTAAGTCCTTAACTACTTATTAGGCTCTTTCTGACAATTTGTACCATCTTCACTTTGGGGTTTTACTAAGAAAGCCCAAATGTTGCGGCATGGAAAGTCTTTTAATAATTATTTGGCAAAAAAATTTGTCAAATCAATACGGGAAATACGTTTCATCTAGTCTTGATTTCTTCTCACTTGATTCGCAATAAATTTTAATTGGGTTCTTTTAAATGGTCCGATTTCTTAGATGGTTGATTTTTTCACTGAAATTTTTTATAAATTTTTATTCAACGGACATTAGAAAGAAGGATTTTTTTATGGCTTTGTTTCTTTATCAATGATTTCCTTAATTTTTTTTTTAAGGAATTATATAATTAATGAAAAGATAATGAAAAATTTTAAATTGATATATTTTATAGTTTTGTTTTAAAAAAAAATTAAAAATACTCTTTTATCTTCGAATATAACTTATTTAATAGAATTTTTTAACAAAAAAAACTAACATGATATATGTTAAAATATACAAAACTAAATTAATATACACCCATAAAATCAAGAATAAAAATGACATTTTTCCTATAAACTAACATACATATTTGTAAAGCTAAAATATGAACCAACCAGAAATGAGAAACCTCTGTCTCTTTCAACTCATCCTCCATCGCCACAGCTGGCACATCTAATTGATACAATAACGTAGCCTTGTCTCTTTCAACTCATCCTCCATCATCATTGCTAGCTAGCTCGTTTGATTGATACAATAATATATCATTTATAAGAAATGATCTCCCTCCATCAGCAGGGTAGTTGGTTTATCTGTCTGATACAATAACAATCTCCTATACCAAACAATATTTTACAGCTTAACATCTTCCAAATATGAACCACAGATACTTCAGATTTATGAAGATTCTTTGCAAGTTAATTTTTTTTTTTCCAACAAAATAAATACTTACAAGCTAAAATTTTTTTGGTTCTCACGTGTGAAATATAGTCTACGAGAATAATATGGAGCTAGAATAAATGTGAATTTTATGTGGTCGAGACCGAGACCCAAGATCAAACGGTTAACTAACACAAGATCTATGGCAAAATTTTGTTAGTATAAATTTATCAGTTCATGGGAAGAAACAAATATATAACAACCAGAAACACGTTATGGCGCTCCAAGTCTCCAACTGCTACATTTTGATTTGACAAGAAGCATCCAAAACCAAAACAACGAGGGATTTAACAAATACACCAACTAAACTTTTTTTAATTATTTTTTGGGCTAATTAATCTTTGATTAAGGTGACATAATTGACTAATAATGAATTAATAATTCACATTCTATAAGAAAATGACATCATGTGTAGAGTATAGGTTGTGACTGGATCGTAAAACCAAAAAACAGATAGAATAAAGGGAAAATAATATTTTAATCATTTACTTTATAAGTATATATTAACCTAAATTCTTATATTATAATAATTATCACATTAATTTTTTATATTAAAATTATACTATTAAATGAATTATAAAAAAATACTTTTGTTCTTAATAAAATAAAACTGTTAAATGTCAGTTTAAACAGTAATATAATATGATAAGTAATATAACAAGTGTCATGATAAATTAATGATAACAGATGTCATTATGTAATTGATTAATAAATATTTTTTTAAAAAAATAAATATTTTTAAAATTAAATTAATAAATATATATCTTAAATTTAAAAAAGAACACGTATCCTAATATGATTAGTTACAAATGACAAGTGAGTTAATAGTTTTAATGATATATTTTTTAAGAAATAAATATTTTTAAAAGTAAATTAATAAAATATATTTAATAAATAAATGACATGTATCATAATATAATTAATTACAAATGACACGTGTCATCGTGTAATTAATTTATATGTTTAATAAATATATTTTTTAAAGAATTTTTTAAAAAAATTAAATTAATAAATATATATATTCATAAATAAATGACATGAGTCTAATATGATTAGTTACAAATGACACGTGTTATCATGTAATTAGTTAATTATTTCAAATTTATATTTTTTAAAGAATAAATATTTTTAAAAGTAAATTAATAAATAAAGTACACGTGTCAGAATACGATTAGTTATAAATAACACGTGTCACGTAATTGGTTAATATTTTTAATAATATATTTTTAAAGAAATAAATATTTTTAAAAGTAATTAATAAATATATATTTAATACATAAAAGACACGTGTCATAATATGATTAGTTATAAATGACACGTGTCATTATATAATTAGTTAATGTTTTTTAAAAAATATTTTTTAACGAATAAATATTTTTAAAAGTAAATTAATAAATATATATTTAATAATAAAGTACACGTGTGATAATATGATCAGTTACAAATGACACGTGTCATCATGTAATTGGTTAATATTTTAAAAAATATATTTTTTAAGGAATAAATATTTTTAAAAATAATTAATAGATATATACTTAATAAATAAAGAACACGTGTGATAATATGATTAGTTACAATGGATACATGTAATCATGTAATTAATTTATATGTTTAATAAATATATTTTTTAAGAAATAAATATTTTTAAAAGTAAATTAATAAATATATATTTAATAAAAAAAAGGACACGTGTTATAATATGATTAGTTACAAATAACACACATCATTATTTAATTAGTTTATTATGTTTAATAAATATATTTTTAAAAATAAAATAATTAATTAATATATTTACTGCCTAAGGTCGCCGAAAATTGGTGACTGGTTGCAATTTTTCGGCGATGGTAGGATACTAATAAAGACCAAATTTAATATTATTAAACTTTATTTTTTATGATCTACACAATGGTGAAATTATTTTTTTGCAAAAAAATGCCAAAAAATAGTGAGAGAGAGTAACGGCCACTGTTGCTTGCTGTCAAATAATGGGGCGTTGACTTGCACCACCATAAACTCTTTTTTTGCATTTTGTTTTGTCAAAAATGATCCTACTATTGTGTAGATCACGAGAAATAACGTATAATAATATAAAATTATATAATTTTTTTTGTTGAAATATCACCAGAAAATGACAGCTGGCAGCCAATCGATCGTCATTTTTTAACTACAGTGATAGTTTTATTTTTTATTTCATTTAAGTCATGACACGTATCAAATAATTTGTGAATATTTAACTAATGATATTATAATAAAAGTAGCAAAAAAATAAATTTTTAATAATAAATTTTTAACGATAATTATTAGATCATAAGAATTAAATTAGTATGTACTTATAAAATAAAATAAGTGATTAAAATGTTATTTTTTAAAAATAAAATAATAGTAATAATGGCAGGCAGCTTATAAAAGCACGTTTTCTGAGATTTGAGAGGCAAGCGCCGTAGAAAAGGTTGAGAGATATTATCAGAGCTCATTCATTCTACGCCAAAAGAATTAGGAGTGAATGTTAGTGCCATTTATATTGAACTCCGGTGAGATTCATTTTTTCTTGGAGCTCTTACAACTTTTTCTCATTTCACGAGCTTGTGAATTAATTTATTCTGCCAGTTTTTCTTTTTTCTTTATCCTTCTTTTTGTGTGTTTCTTTTTTTCTCATGGTGGGTGGATGCTGAACATCAATTTTCAAAGGAGAGCCGACCTCTTCTCATAATAAGATCATTTTTTTTTTCTTTTAGCTATTCATTTAATTAAGTTTCATACACGACCCATTTATTACTGTACTCAATGTTTGCAAATTAAATAACGATTGACCGTTGTAGGGCAACATGAGCAATCAAGAGAACAGTAATAGTTTGGATGGAACAATAAACAGAGAGGACGATATAGGCTCAACAAGCCGTTCTCCATTGATAGAGTTTCAGCAAATTCCTGGAAATGTTCAAAACAAAGAAGAAGCTGATTCATGCAAAACCAAGGATCGTCAGAAACAACAAGGAAACTCAAAAAAAGTGCCATTTTACAAGCTTTTCTCCTTTGCTGACTCCACTGATATTCTGTTAATGGCTTTCGGCACAATTGGTGCTATTGGAAATGGATTCTGTTCTGTACCCCTGATGAATCTCGTCCTTGCAAACTCAATAGGAGCGTTTGGAGAAAATGCCAACTCCAAACAAGTGGTTCATGAAGTCTCGAAGGTACATATCTGAAACCTCCTTTCTTTTTTTTTACTATAATTGGAAAAATTATATATAACCCTTTTACTGTTTTAAGCATTATCCTTTTTTTTTTAATATTTTATATTATTCAAAAATCATCTCGTTGTTACAAAAATTCTATTAAATCTTAATTTTTATTATTATTTTTTTATTAATTTACCTTTATTTTAATGGCATCATTCTTCTACGTACTAGTTTCATAAATTATAACTGTATTTTTTTTTAAAAAAAATAATACTAAAATAATAAAAATCATAATACATTTATATTATGATGAAGGATGAATATTTTAATTATTTTATTTTTATTTTAAAATTTTCTTCATTAATACTTTTGTAAATACATATAATATTTAATACTTTTAATAAAAAATAAATATATTATGAATTTATTATTTTTAATATTTTTAGTAATTTTGCTTAAAAATATTAAACATATAATATATTTATTCTTTCTAACAAGTATTAAATATTAAATAAAAAAAAAGAATATTCATCCTTCCACTGATTTTTATTGTTATTGTATTTTAGTTATTTGTTTAGTATTTTTTAATGATAATAAAAATCATAACATATTTATTATTTTTAATGAGTAATAAATACTAATGTATTAAAAATATTAATAAAATTCTAAAATATAAAATAAAATAACTAAAATATTAATCTTTCTATTTATGTTATAGTTTAGTTATTTTAGTATTATTTTTAAAAAAAATATATATTATTAATTTCTGTCAAAAAAACGTAAAAGGATGACATCAAATGATGTCATCAACGTAAAAAGATAATAAAAATAAAAATTTTGTAATAATTAAGATTTTTTTTTTTAGTAATATGAAACAACAAAATAAATGACTAATGCTCAAAATAAGAGGGACCCTTATAATTATAACATGAACTAGAACTGGTTTCCATGCTTTTTAAAAAATAAAAACTTCTATTTGAACTTGTTCTCTCTGGTATATTGCTCCAACTCTTTGACTTGGTATAAAACTTCTCGTATATATGCTCAAGAACAACATTCCTTTTGCAGTCGTTTCGATATATAAAATTGTTGTTATTGGATTTGCTAAAGAAGATACTGACTATTTGTTATATCCTCAGGTGTGTCTGGACTTAGTGTTAGTGGCTATAGGGTCCGGTCTTGCAGGATTTCTTGGTAAGTACATTAGGCTTATTGCTAAGACAAAATATAGACAGATGAGCTTTGGCTTATTGGAAACTTGTAAGCAGAGATGAAATTTTGAGGGGGAAAAATATCAAAGCAGGGGCTAAACTCTATATTATGGGAGACCAAAATATGTCAATAATGACAACTCATACGATCCAAAGCCTCAAAATAGTTCTTTCCATGAACAGAATTGTATAAATTATAATCAATGAATTAGAATTTGTGATCATTTTTGTAATGTAGGACACGTGTAAGAGTCAAGCAATCTTAATTGAGTCCTGTTTTATTTTTCTTATTTTATTCGAATTTGTTTTATTTTAGTTTCGGGCTAGTTTCTGGCTTGTGTTGTTTTTATTATATTAGATTTTAAGTTTATTTGCCTCATTTAGATAGAATTAGAAATTAGAAATACATAGTGGGCCTGTAGTCCTGTCCCTGTTTCTTAATGGAAATTTATTTTGAAACTCTTGTTTTCTTGTAGTTAGGACTAGAAGGACATCTAGCTCTGTTTGTTAAAATGTTATCATGATGTCAAGAGTTGATGACCTTTGATTCTATAAAAATGCAAACCTCTACACCTAAAAATTTACACTAAGATACCTATCTTTGCTGTATACCAGAGGTGACTTGCTGGATTGTCACTGGAGAGCGGCAAGCAGCACGAATAAGAGGCTTATATTTGAAGACAATATTGAGGCAAGATATTGGCTTCTTTGATACAGAAACCCACATTGGAGAAATTATTGAAAGAATGTCAAGTGATACTATACTTATTCAAGATGCCATGGGGGAGAAGGTATTTTTATGTACAACAAAAGCTTTAACTATATTGTCATCCGTTTTCTATAATATAATCTCAATGAAAAATGATATAGTGAGCGATACTTTTGCTTACCTTATGATGAGCGATACTGTTTTAACCAAGCATTAATCATAATGCGCTACGAAATTTTGCTAAGCTAAGTGTTCAGTTGCTCACCAGTTCAAAAACTCTCGTCTTAATTATTTTCTCCTCAATGCAGGTTGGGAGGTGCATACATCTAGCCACAACATTTATTGGAAGCCTTATTATTGCATTTATTAGGGGATGGCTTCTCACCCTTGTCTTGTTATCTTTTGTTCCAGTTATTATGGTTTCTGGTTCTCTTATGTCCACTTTCATAACAAAGTTTGCATCCAAAGGACAAACTGCTTATTCAGTTACAGCAACTGTAGCAGAACAGACAATTCGAGCTATTAGAACAGTAAGATCACACTTGCCATGATGATTAATATCAGATACTTATGCTGAAATTGAACTATCAACTTGAAGGACATTGTGAATACAGGTTGTATCATTTACTGGGGAGAAGCAAGCTATAGCTAAACACAATGAGTCTTTGACTAAAGCTTACAAATCTGGTGTGCAAGAAGGATTGGCTGCCGGTTTGGGTTACGGAGCATCTGAATTTTTTAATTGTTGCAGTTATGCATTTGCTGTATGGTATGGTGGGAAATTGATACTGGACAGCGGATACTCGGGAACAGATGTGCTTAGTGTATTGTTTGTTGTAACAAATGGAGCCACGTAAGTTCTGTTATGTAAATTGTATCGGAAATTATATTGAGATTATATTTATCTCAATGCGTATATACAATATTTGATCTCAACTGAAAAGAGAAAATATATATTAAATTCTTGTTGACTATTTTGCTTATTTTTTCAGGTCAATAGGACAGGTATCTCCTTGCCTTAGTGCATTTGCTGCTGGACAAGCAGCGGCATATAAATTGTTCGAGGCAATTGAAAGAAAGCCACAGATAGATGCTTATGACTGCAAAGGAGTGAAACTGGATGACATTCGTGGAGACATAGAACTAAGGAATGTTTATTTCAGTTATCCATCAAGACCATTTGAACAAATATTTGATGGATTCTCCCTTGCAATAGCTAGCGGGACGACTGCAGCTATAATTGGACAAAGTGGAAGTGGGAAGTCAACAATTATCAATTTAGTTGAGAGATTTTATGATCCTCAAGCTGGGGAAGTTCTTATTGATGGTATTAATCTCAAAGAGTTCCAGCTTAAATGGATTAGAGGAAAAATCGGCCTCGTCAGTCAGGAGCCTGTATTGTTTACTTGTAGTATTAAAGATAACATTGCCTATGGAAAGGAAGGCGCCACTGTCGAGGAAATTAGAGCTGCCGCTGAACTTGCCAATGCGGATAAGTTCATCGATAAACTACCTCAGGTTTTTGTCGTTCAACATTGCATTGTCCTATATTTGATTACTAGAATTGATGTTTGTAACCAAGTTGATCAAATTTATAAACCTCAATTTTTAAGTTTTTAATTTATACAGGGTCTGGACACTATGGTAGGAGAGCATGGAACTCAACTGTCTGGGGGCCAAAAGCAGAGGGTGGCTATAGCTAGAGCAATTCTCAAAGATCCAAGGATTCTACTTCTAGATGAAGCCACTAGTGCTCTTGATGCAGAATCTGAAAAAATTGTGCAAGAGGCATTGGATAGGATCATGATCAACCGAACTACCGTCATTGTAGCTCATCGTCTTAGCACAGTGAAGAATGCTGATATGATTGCTGTTATTCATCGGGGAAATATTGTTGAGAAAGGTATGAGATTCTTGATAGCACCATATCTTACCAGTAATTTATTCTTTAATGTTAATAAAAATAGCAAGCAGTGGATGAAACATTCCTAATTCTTAAGAATTAACGTTCATCTATCTCTGTCATGATACTTCCCCACAAAAATTTTAATTTGTATTAATATCAGTCACTTTGCAACCAGATGAGCTCTCTGTATGCATTTCGTTGCTCCTTCAATACATTATAGCTTCTTATTGACTTGGCCAATCAGGAACACAGGCTGAGTTAACCAAGAACCCTGACGGAGCATATAGTCAACTTATTAAGTTGCAGGAAATCAGCAAGATGTCAGAAGAAAATATTACAACGTATCAGAAGTCAGAAATAATGGTGGATTCAGCAAGACCGTTAAGCCAAATGTCTTCTCCACTGCGATACATAGGTTGGGGGTCACCTGAAATCAGAAACATTAGTCCTTATCTATTTTTGGCTCCATCGAGTGCACTAATTGGAACGAGTGTTCTGGAAACATCACCTGCAGAAGCATGTACTTATGCTTCAGAGCCATTGGAACCACCTCCAACATTGCCCCTTCATCGTCTGGCCTATCTTAACAAGCCAGAAATCCCAGAGTTACTGCTAGGCGCAGTTGCTGCAGGGTTCGTTGGTGTAACAATACCTTTCCTTGGAATCATGCTTTCCAATGTAATAAAATCTTTCTTTGAGCCAGCAAATGAACTTCGCAAAGATTCCAAATTTTGGGCATGGATGTATTTATGTTTTGCCATGGCCCGCCTGTTGGGTTATTCATTCAAGTCGTATTTTTTTGCTGTGGCGGGGTGCAGATTAATAAGACGAATAAGATCAATGTGCTTTGAGAAAATAGTTTACATGGAAGTAAGTTGGTTTATCTGCAGATGCGGCTGCTGTGCGAAGTATGGTTGGAGATGCACCTGGATTGCTCGTTCAAAATGTCGTAGCTCTAATTGCCGCCTTGGTTATTGCTTTTGAAACAAATTGGCAGTTGGCTCTCGTAGTCTTGGCATTGTTACCTTTTATGGGATTTCAAGGGTTCATTTTAGTAAAGTTCCTAGATGGGTTTGGTGCTGATTCTAAGGTATGCTTCATATTCATTGACAACTGAAATTTTATCTATTCTCCATACTTAAATTGCAACTAATATGGTTTCCTAATTAACAGACAAATATCTATTTGTGTACACAATACAATGTAGCGTTGATGAAATATGTAAATGTAAATGATGGCAGAAAATGTACGAGGAAGCAAGTCAAGTTGCAAGTGATGCTGTAGGGGGCATACGAACAGTTGCTTCTTTCTGTGCTGAAGAGAAGGTGATAGAATTGTACAACAAAAAATGTGAAGGCCCTTTGAAACTAGGAACAAAGCAAGGTTTGATTGGTGGGGGAGCTTTTGGACTGTCTTTCTTCTTCGCATTTTGTGTCTTTGCTACCGTTTGCTATGTTGGAGCTCGATTTGTTGAGGCTGGGAAAATAAAATTTTCAGATGTTTTTCGTGTATGTTCATTCCTTCAAGTGTCATAATTTCGATCCTACCTATTTCTTGATGAGAAATTAAAATTGCTTAATTCTAGCTTCCTCATTGTTGATTCCTTTGATTTCCTCTATTTGCAGGTTCTATTTGCTCTGTCATTTTCAGCCTTGTCGATTTCTCAATCAACCTTCGTTTCTCCTAACGCCAGTAACTTTGGGAGTGCTATTGCTTCCATATTTGCATTTCTTGACCGAAAGTCAATCATAGACTCTAGCGATGAGTCCGGAGCAACAATACAAAATGTCAAGGGAGAAATTGAGTTTCAGCATATTCATTTTAAGTATCCCATGAGACCGGATGTTCAAATATTTAGGGATATTTGCCTGGCTATTCGCTCTGGCAAGGTAATATTTGATTTTAGTTCTGTTTACTATCTTACATAATAACATGCCATGCACAAGTATATTAGTAAGAGTCCATAAATTAACAATATAACTTCATTTTATCAGACAGTTGCTCTGGTTGGAGAAAGTGGGAGTGGAAAATCAACAGTAATCTCATTGCTTCTGAGATTTTATGATCCTAATTCAGGTCGCATTACATTAGATGGAATCGAAATCCAAAACCTACAACTGAAGTGGTTAAGACAACAAATGGGTCTGGTAAGCCAAGAACCTATATTATTCAATGATACTATACGAGCCAACATTGCATATGGCAAGGAAGGAAATGCAACTGAGGCAGAAATTACAGTTGCAGCAGAATTGGCAAATGCCCACAAGTTCATTAGCAGTTTAAAACAGGTACATCATTATAATCATATTTGATACAAACAAACACTTACCAAAGTTGTTTGGTGTGGTTGCATCAATGAGATTAAGAGTGTGTTTGGAAGTGTTAAATTTTTAATGAAAAGCATTTTTTTTTTTGCATATAATTTCATACTTGTATTCATTAATCAATCCCACTCTAAGGTTGTGTTTGTAACGTAGTGTTTCAATTGTTTGGTAACGTATGCTTTTACCTAGGTGCCAATATAGTAACTATTCACCCACTCATACCTAGTACATGTTGAATCCATTTCACAATAAATGTGCACAGTTACAAAATTTTGGATTATATGTTTTAGGGGTATGACACAGTAGTGGGTGAGAGAGGAGCTCAATTATCTGGAGGGCAAAAACAAAGGGTGGCAATTGCAAGAGCAATAGTGAAGTCTCCGAAAATATTACTTCTAGATGAAGCAACCAGTGCTCTTGATGCGGAATCTGAAAGAGTGGTTCAAGATGCATTGGTTCGAGTAATGGTCGGGCGAACCACAATTGTGATTGCTCACCGATTGTCGACAATTAAAGGTTCTGATATAATAGCTGTGATTAAAAATGGTGTGATTGTCGAGAAAGGAAAGCACGAAACTTTGTTGAATATCAGAAATGGTATTTATGCTTCCTTGGTAGCAGCACAAACAAGTTGTTCATCTTAGTGACCAACTTCAATTTCATATTGTATCTTATATGGTAATTACCTTGTTGGTAACTTTGTTTATACCTTTCTTTTTAGTCCATTTTAAGTAGTTTTACATTAAGGTTAGCTTGATAAAGTTGATACCTTATAATTATTGGGGTTTGTAGTCATATGTCATCTCAATATTATATAAATATTGTAATTTTATATTTATGTAATAAATAAATATTTTATGAAATTATTAATTATTTTATTAAGATAAGATACTTATAACATTTCGGACATTGTATTGATCTAAAAGAGTTCAGATTAAGTTTAAAAAGTTAGAACCTTATCTGAAATTGGATAAAAATCTGTGAATATACTAACAATGATATAGTTGTAAAGAGTTGCAAGAATTGCTAGAAAATATCATTGTACAAGTATATTCTCAAATTATATGTTCCTGATCTATTTTCACTAACGTAAGATCTGTCAAGTGAAACTCGTTAAAATAGATAAGTGTATATCTATATCTGAATTGTCTAAATGGTTAATCTTAGCAGATCATGAATTTAGTTAAAACTCGTATAGATATACATGCATTAAGTGAGGATTGGATATTGAACTAGATTCAATGAAGACCTTTAATAAATATCCCACAAATTCGTCAATGGAGGATCTTCTCGAGTTGAGTAGTATTTGTGGTCTATTAACCTGAACACTATAGTGGGGTTGTGAGTGATCTACCATACTTAGGTTCCACACATATCAGAGACCTTTCATGGTCTGACCGCTGCGTGTCGCTGGGTATGGTCCGATGCTTATGGAGTCTGGCGTGTATAAATATAGGATCCGTCAGCTTATATGAGTGAGTTAAATATTCAGATGCTCTAAGATTGTATTCTAGGAAGTCTTATAGCTATAAACATTTAACCCAAGAAAGAGTTTTTTGTGGTGTAAATAATATCGCAAACGAATTTGCATATATATTTTTATTAAAATACGAATCAAAAGTGTAATACACGTGTTGTATATATATAAAGTTTGGTGGCAAAAAAAAATAAAAACACAAAGAGGAGAAATAGAAGCGGTGGCCATTATATATATATATATATTAGTTTTGTTTTTTTTGTTCGTTTAAGAAAAGTAATTGAAACAGAAGAAGAAAGGAAGTAGAGCCGAATAGAAGAGAGAAAGAAAGAAAGAAGAGAAAGCCGAGAGAAGAAAAGAAAAGAAAGAAGAAAAAGAAAAGAAGAAGAAAAGAAAGGAAAAAGAAAAAGAAAAAGAAAGGGAAAGGAAGAACGGGAAGGAAAAAGAGAAAGAGAAAGAAAAAGAAGGAAAAGAAAAGAAAAAAAGAAAGAAAATAGAAAATTTTAGGAAATTAGTTGGGTAGTTAGAATTATACCCAGTGGTTTAGCGGGTAATAGTTTTACGATAATAGAATATTTAGATTTTAATAGTTATAATACATATCGGTACTAATGATGTATTTTTACACCCTATGATATAAGAGGTGTGCCGATAGCGGGTAGATCTCAGAATCCAGACCCAGCTCAGGATTAGTGCACTTTTGTGAGTGGATAAATATATATATTTTATGTTTTTAATACAGCCAATTATGATTTAATTGCGCGTTATCAGATTTAATTATGATCTATTTTAGACAGAAAAATATTTATACTATTTAGTATATTCAGAAATATTTTAGAATTTATTATAATACAGTTTATAATTATGTTCAGTACAAAAATAATTATTTTAGAATAATTATGGTCATGATATTATATTGTAGTAGTTTTTGAACCACCATATGCGTACCCTCCCCTTTAGTGTAGTTGCTCTGCGCATGCGTTAGACCAGGTTAGTTTGCTCTGCTCGAGCGATGCAGCATTCCGCCGGGTTAGACCAGCTTAGATCCCCCGCTCTGCCTATGCGTGAGTTACTCCGTCAGGTTAGACCAGATTTTCCCCGAGTATAAGTTTGGTGTGGTTTTCAGTATATATATGTAGTACATGTTTCCAGAGTTATGTTACATATATTCAGTTTGATAATAGATTTTATGATAGTTTGCGCTTTCAGATTTTCAGATTCCAGTATTATGTCATGATTTTAATTTCAGCACAGATTTTATGACAGTTCATACTTTCAGTACAAGTTTATTGATTACTCAGTATACAGTTTTATGATTATTTTATCATACAGATTTATACGTGTACAATACATATAAAGTATATGATATTTTCAGATTATGTCCACTCACTGAGCCACAAGCTCACCCTTTTTCCTATTTTCCCTATTTTTCCCAGGTTGTCACAGGAATTTGTGCGGTGTGATACAGTCATCACATTTTGAGGTTGGCCAACGTGCATAGCTACATAAGTGTCTTAGTCTGTGTATTTGTATATGTTTTGTATAGTGGAGCATATGTGTACACTTTTTGTTGAGGCAGGTAGCCTTATTGTATTATATGTATGAGTAAAGAGTATGTTAGTCACATATCATCGCAGGATCTGCCTCGATTCTCGAGGAGGGCTCGGGTTGGGTCCTGTCAAAAAGAAAATAAGTTTAGTGTTTAGCATATAGGGACTTGACGATGATGATCTATATCTCTGCTCTTTCAGGATATAAATGACGAAGGAATTATATGAATATGTATTCACCTCAACTTGTATGGTTTAAGTCGTTATTTTGTTATTTTTATAACGTGTGTATGGGGCAACGTTTATGAACTTATAGAAGAGTTTCGTAAGACAAAATGAGTGTGAACCTAAGAGTCTCACTATATGAAGTGTATTTGTTGAACACTGGGGTAACACACTAACTCGAATTGTTAGATTCGGAAAGTTTTTGAAAAATAAAAATTTATTTCAATGTCTCTCGGGAAGTAGTTAAAATTTAAGTGTTAAACCTAAAATTGTGCCGAGTAAGACTTGACACTTTTATCTACATAGTGTATGCTTCAAATTATACCAATAATTTGTATATACTAAATTGGGCATTATTAGATATAACTATTATTTAAATAAAATAATTATTATTTTATTTAAATTAAATCAATCGACCATTTATTTATTTCAAGGTCTTTTGGAGAGTAATTAAGGTTTAAGTGTTAAATTTAAAATTGTGTCTAATGAGTTTTGATACTTTTATCAACCTAATATATGCCTCAAATTGTGTTAATAATTTGTATAGGTATTAAATTGAGTATTGATAAATAAATCTATAAAACAATTATTGTTTTATTATATATTTATACATTCGGTCATTATTATATATCTAAATGAATTTAATTTATGATTAATGCTACGTGTCTTTTTTGATTGGCTTATTAAAAGGTTAATGGCTATTTGTTTAATTTTTATTTGTTCAAAGAAATTGGATCAAAAGTAATACCATCGCAAATGAAAAAATAAAGAAGTATGCGACAAGTTTTCAAATGCCTTGAACTTAAGCATGCCACCAAGATGCTTTATCAAATTGCCAACGAAATCAAGTGTGCTATTAAGCTTTAATGTTACTTTGTCATGCTTAGATAAGTGGCAATAAAGTGAATTTCAATTAGCTTTAATGGTTGGTAGCATATGCTATAAATTGATGGCCAAATGTTGCTTTTGTTTAAATTGAATTCAATTGAGCCAAATTATTTTTTTGAGAGCTTTTGAATAGGTTAAACAGTTAACATAATACAGAAACAATTATGTGCTTTGATCCCGAGAGAATATAATAGAAGCAAGTGTTGTTTTAATTAATTTATATCTGAGAAAGAAAAAGTTATTATTCTAGTTTGAGGAAGTCTACCACATCCTCAACTAGAATTGTTAAAAGCACGCTTTGAGGGTGAGTCCCCTAATCTCAGTAGTGTAATAAAATTATTTTAATGTGTATTAATTTCATTGCATAGCATGTAAGATATGTTATTTTTAAATTATTTAAAATACATATATTTATCCGCACACAACACCTAACACTAATATCAATCATTTCTCAAATTTATAACCCTAAATTCTTTTCTAACTAATTTTCATGATCATATAAAACAACCAAAACTTCCAATAACATTTTATTAATCTTTGGTTCATATGCTCAGAGTTAAGTGCCAGCACATGAAAAATATTTAGGTCTTCCAAAGAATCGTATTGAGGCTTTTACATTGGTAAATGATCAAATCTGGAAAAAGGTTTAAAGTTGGTCTGGGCACTTGTTGTCGGCTGGAGGATGAGAAATTATGGTTAAGGCAGTACTGCAATCTATTCCTACGCATGCTATGAGTATTTTCAAATTACCCTAGTATTTAATCAATAAGTTGCATGGCATATTAGCAAAGTTTTAGTTTTAGGGGAGTAAGGGTGGTTTGGCGAGCCTTGGTTTCTAAAACTTAGAGCTTTTTAACAAAGCTCTTCTAGCAAAACAGTACTGGCGGTTGATAACCAAGCCGTGCTCCTTGGTGGCAAGGGTTCTTCAAGGCCGGTACTACCCTAAGTCAAACTTCATGCATGCAAGGTCACCTAAATTTGCTTCTTTTGTTTGGTGTAGTTTTTTGTGGAGCCGAGAATTAATCTTTTAAGGGTCTCGCTGTCCACCATTTTTTTTAATATTGTTTGCTGGCACCGTGTGATGCCAGCTTTAATTTTGCTGACACCGTGTGATGCCAGCTTTAATTTTACTGACACCGTGTGCCAACAAATTGATTATGCAGCTGGCATACGGTGCCAGCTGTTAACAATTCTCCTACTTAGAGATTTGATTGAGAATCAATCAAGTCTCCACACCATTCTTTCTTCCTCACCAAAGTCATGTTGCCTACATGTTTGCTAGGCCATGTAAAGATCTATACCATACAAACTTGTTGGTATTAATGGGCTTGATCAACACATGTGCTAGGTTATCATCTATATGAATTTTTTTTTATATCCACACTTTCATCTTCTATCACTTCTTGAATAAAGTGATATTGAATCACTTCTTGAATAAAGTGATATTGAACACCTACGTGCTTCATTCTTGAATGAAAAGATAGATTCCTTGTAATGTGCAAGGCACTCTAATTATCATAAAATAATTGAATTTTCTCTTGTTTGTGCCTGAACTCCTATAGTAATCTTTGTATCCAAATTACTTCCTTGCAAGCTTGTGTAGCTATCATGTATTCTACTTTTGTAGTAGATAATGCCACAACAGTTTATAGTTTTGAAACCCAGTTTACAGCTCCTTCTGCAAGTTTAAACACATAACCAGTAATGAATTTTCTTTTATTAAGGTCTCATACAAAATCTGAATCCACATATCCCTTAACAATAAAATCGGATCCTTCGTAACATAAAGCAATATATGAGGCACACATAAAGCAGTATCTAAGGATCCTTCTGACACAACTTCAATGCTCTTTACTAGAATTCGCCATGTATCTACTAATTGCTTTCACTGCTTGTGTAGTGTCTAGTTTAGTACAAATCACAATGAACATTAAACTTGCCACTACTGATGCATACGGTACTCGAGACATCTTCTTCCTCTCTGCTTCTTTATTAGGACACATCTTAGAAGATAACTTGAAATTAACAAGGAGTGGGGTACTAATTGGCTTACAATCTTGCATGTTGAAGTGCCACAAGATTTTCTTTAAGTAATTCTTTTGAGAAAGCTAAATCTTTCTATTATTTCTGTTTCAGTGAATTTGCATCCCTATAAATATGTTTGCTAGTCCCAAATCCTTCAGATCAAATTCCCTAACCAACTATGCCTTCAATTCTTGGACTCGATTTTTGTTGGGGCCTGCCACCAACATATCATCTACGTACAACAGCAAAATAATAAAATCATTATAATCTTCAAACCTTTTGTAGGATGTACAATGGTCTAAACTAAGTCTGTTATATCCAAGGCTGATGATATAGGAATCAAATATCTTGTACCAACACCTCGACGTCTGTTTAAGACGGTACAGAGATTTGTTCAACCTGCAAACCAAGTTCTATTTTTCTTCTGCTTTAAAACCTTCTGGTTTGAGCACATAAATCTCTTCATCAAGTTCTTAATTAGAAAAAACTATCTTCACATCTAGCTGTTCTAGATGTAAGTCAAATGTAGCACACATTGCCATGACTTCTGACTGTCGTGAGTCAAACCACAAGGGAAAATAACTCATTAAAGTCAATACATTCTTTTTAAGCATAACCTTTCACCACCAATCTCACACGATACCGCTTCATTTGGTCATTGCCATCTCGTTTGATCTTGTAGATCTATTTGTTACCAATAGACTTTTTTTCACGTGGTAGTGCAACCAGCTCCCATATTTTGTTCTTATGCAAGGCTTCAATTCCTTCTTACATTACTGTCATCCACAGAGAAACTTCTTGACTTTTAAAAGCCTATTGAAAAGTTGTTGGCTCTCTATCCTCTATTAGAAAGCAGTATGCAACATGAGTCTTTATGATATACTCTGACTGCCACGCTGATACTCGTCTCTCATAAGTTAATCAACAATTATCTATAGCCTCAGACTCTATTGGTTCTTGTTCTTCGTGTTCTAGTGCTGCTTCAAAAGAATCTAAATCTTCTTGTACTTAATTATTTTCTATTTGTACCGTTGTAATCTCTGAATTTTTCTTCACTGTGTTATCATCTTCATCATTCTTTTGCAATTTATCTTCTGCAAATATCACACCTCTACTGATGACAACCTTGTGGGTAATGAGATCCTACAGGTGATACCCCTTAACTCCATTAGCATATCCTAAAAAAAGATATTTTTTGAATTTTGGATTTAACTACGTTGTTTCTTAAAGATTGTACATCACGTACACAAGACTTCCAAATATATGAAGGCAAGAATAATCAACTGGTTTTTCAATCCACATCTCTATCGGTATCTTCAACTCGATTGTTGTTGATGGTGACCAATTTACCATATAACAGGTGATTTTGACTGCTTCTACCCAAAATGCCTTGGCTAAACCTGCAGTTCTCAATATAGCTCTTGTTCTCTCCAATAAAGTTCTGTTCATCCGCTCTACTACTCCATTCTACTAAGGCGTGTAAGCTGTGCTAAATTGCCACTTAATGCCTTCTTGTTGACAATGCAATAAAATCTTCACCAGTATATTCTCTTCCATTAACTGTCCTTAAACACTTAATCTTCTTATCTGATTCAAGTTCTAAACGCACTCGAAATATTCTAAAAGCTTCAAACACATATGACTTCTTCTTGATTGGATATACATAATATTTTCTAGAGTAATCATCTATGAATGATACAAAATATCTCGCTCCCCCTAAGGACATCACCGGTGCTTGCCAAACATCAGAGTGGATCAATTCTAGAATTGGATATGCTGAACTTTAATCTGTATTGCTTACTTGTGACATGATGCTCACAGAAAGATAAATGAACTGATTTGAGCTTAGAAAGTAAAATTTGATTAAAGAGAATCTTCAAAACTCGTTCTGACATATGGCCCAATTTGTGATGTCACGTTATCGTTGACTTTACTGATGAACTAGTTGATGCAACAAATGCATCTCCTTCCTACAATATTTCTCCATTAAACATGTACAAATTTACAGCAACTTTTTTTACCTTTATTACTACAAGCGCGCCTTTGAGAATTTTCATGGTCCCATTTTCAATTTGGGTCTTACACCCAGTGTTATCTAATTGTCCCAATAACAAAAGATTATTCTTGGGGCCTTTCACATGTCTCACCTCCTAGATAATACGAACAGTACCATCGTACATCTTCATCTTGATGAATCTTATTCTAGCGATTTTTAAAGCATAATTGTTTCCCATATATACAGATCCTTCAGAGATAGGTTCATATTGATAGAATCATTCTCTTTTAAAGGTTATGTGCCATGTAGCTCCAGAATTCATGAGTCATATATCAGAGAATCATTTTCTACTTTCAACAACTGTTGCTGCCTCGCTGTATAAAGTTTCACCATCATCTGAGGTACTTACAATATTTCCTTGAGGTTTGTTCTCTGCACTTTTCTTCAATCCCCGGCAATCCTTCTTCAGATGGCCTTTCTAGCCACAATGGTAGCACTTGACGTTCTTCTTATTTCTAAATTTTGATTGACCATGATTTTGACTCCTATTGGGACCATGTTCTGTTGATCTACCTTTTATCATTGTCAAAGCTACAAACATTTCTGTTTGTCTTCTTTATTTTTTCGTCTTCGTTCTTCTCCCAGTACAGCAGTTGTAACATCATCAAAGACTAAAAAGTTCGTCAAGATGTTATTCGTCAAGTTGATGATGAGTTGATCATACGAATCAGATAGTCTTTGAAGTAAAATCTCCGCACGTTCACTTGCCTCTATTTTATGCCCCAAGGAAGTGAGTTGAGAAAATAGAGTATTTAATGTGTTGACGTGCTATATCACCAAAGTGGATTATGCCATTCGAAGGGTGTACAATCTCCTTTTTAGAAGATCTTATTGTGCAGAAATTTGGCCTTATATAATTTTATGATAGTATGCCAGATTTCTTTTATTGTCTTCTTTTCTGCCACTGGATAGCACATTATCAGTAAGTGCCAGATGCAGATTAGTAACTGCATTACTGTCAATCTCATTCTACTTGATATCATCAATGATACCCGCAGGCCTTTCATCAATTGCTTCTAAGCACTTATTTTTTTTAAATCACATTTATTTTTATTTTTCACAATATTAAATTACCTCCATTGAACTCCTCAACTTCATATTTTGTCGTCATTATTTTTCATCACAAACTACTTTCTACTAAGATCAGCTCCCACTGTTTTATATAAATAGTAACTATATGTATGAACAGTACTCATATATGTAAATAGTAATTATATATATGAATAGTTACTATATACATGAACAATAACTGTACATATAAATAGTACTATATACGTTAATAGTAACATCCTTCAACCAGAAACTCTGATACCACTGTTAGAAAATTGAGGAGTGATGTAAGGTTGCAGTTAAAGCGAAATTGAGTAAAAATAATAAAAATAAAAATAAGATAAAACATAAGAGTTTACGTAGTTCGACTTTTAGTTTACATTTACCGGCGAAGACAAAAGAATCTTTTACTACTAGAAATGAAGAATATAAGTATTGTAGTATTTTAGCCTTATAATTAAAACTCTAATATATCCAATTCTCTCAAATCACTCAAGAAATATATACATAATTTTAAAACTCTCTCTAAAAAAAGAATATTAAATAAATTGTTAAACTCTCTTTTTTATAAGAAAAGTTTAGAGCATAGACAGACTTAAAAAGAATATTCACTATTTTTCTTTAATATTATTTTTTGGTACAGTGTGATGTCAAATTTTTTTTTACTGAAATTATATATCAATAAATTATTTATGCAACTGACACCGCTAACAAAATGCTAACGAGGTTGCCCATGTTCTGTCCAAGATTGCTCTTTCTGTTGTAGGGGAACAGGTATGGATGGCTTCGGTTCCCTCTTCTCTGGTTGATTATGTAACAGCCGATTTGGCTGATTCAAGCTTTGTAAATTCAGTTTATTAATTTAAGTTTTATTTACTTTCAAGAAAAGGAATCCACATCCACTGAAAGTAGTCTTAAAAGTCTTATCTTGTTTTCTTTTTTGTTTTTTTGAAAGGCCTTCTTAAACATGTTAAAAGTGTCACTATCCATTATAAAACTTAATTTATCTTACTTTTATAAAAAAGAAAAATTTTCATTATTAAAATAAATTAATATAAAAACAAAATAATTGTAACTATAATTATTCATTGTTATAATCGAATCTATCAATTTTATCTTAATAATGCAGAGAACTTTTGAATATAGCGATCCACACAAAGAATACCACCTATATATATATATATATACATACTTTGAATACTTTTATCTTTGATTCTTTTTAATCTTTTATCTTTGATTATTTTTAATCTTTTATCTTAATACTCAATTTTTTTAATCAAAATTACACTAAATAAATCATAAAAAACTATAACACAAATAATTAATTATCACATTATAACAAAAGTCTAAGTGGATTTATTCTATTTTATAATAGAATAAATACATATCTTACAATAAAATTAACAGCTCTTAAGAAAATTAAAATTAATAACACACTTACATTTGTGTGTTTGCCCCAACAGCAAGTTATGTACAACTCTCTGAAGTTAAGGGTTTGAGTCCCGATAGATACTAAAATAGTTGATTTATTCTCTTTAGAACCTTTTTAATTCAAATAATATGTACTCAAAATTATACGTATTATTTTTAATAATTAAATAGCGTAATTTGGATGAGATAATATATTCAAAGTTATGAGTGTTCCTGTTAATAATCTTGTCAAGATAATTAATTTAATATAAAAAAACTTAGTTATTAGTAATTGAGTAGCATAATTTAGATAAGATAATATACTCAAAGCTATATGCGTTCCTCTTGATAATCTTGTCAATATAATTAATTTTGTATAAATTTTTTTAATAAAACACCTGCTTTAAATTTAAATTTAAATGGTACAATATAAAATAAATACTAAATTAAAATAATCACTAAATATTAAAACATATTTATTAAAGTAAAATATATATAAAGAAATAACAAAACCATCTTAGAAACGAAATGAGACTATTATTAAATCTAACGAAGCAGTAAACATTTTAACTTGGTAACCCCGAAACTTTATTTCATTTTCATGTCGCTTTTATATTGAGACAACATTTTCCATTTTGGTTCGTTAGACAGACATGTAATATGTTGCCTTTTTCTAATATTGAGACCACTAGCTAATTAAAAGTGTGTTTCATTTATTCAATTTTTACTGACCACATATTCGGGTTTTTTAAAATTTTTTTAAAAGTATTTCTAAGATTTTCTCTATCTGAATAATTAAATACACTATCATCTAGAAAATGAGATATTGATCAATTTTATTTTCTACTCAGTGCAATCTAGTTGGTGATGTCAACAAATCAAGCAATGTCATCTAGAAAATGAGATTCTGGTCAATTTTATTTTCAGTGATGACATTGAAGTTTGATCTCAGAAGAGCATTACCCCCATTCTAAAGATTATCAATTAAGACATTAGGTCAGGATTTTAACTTTAGCTAATGTTAAGATAATTAATTTAATTTTTTTTATTTTATGAGAATTTTTTAATTTAAGTGAGATATATTAAAAATTATATGTATTATTTTTAATAATTTTATTAATATATTTTAAGTGGAGTGTGCTCCAAAGATACATATGTTATTTTTAAAAAATAATTTAATTAAATAATTTAATTATAATATCAACAATATAATTTAATATCATATTAATATTATAATATAATTAATATAATTTTAAAAAAATTAACCACTAAAGCCCTATTTGTAGATGAATTCTATTAATTTTAATATAGAAAGAGTTGCCAACCACTCCTTAAATGAGTGGTTGATAGTCAAGACTTTCATTTTCATACGTCTCTCTATCCAATAAAGAGTAGAGAACCCTTAAAAATAAAAGACGTTTACTCAAACAACTTTCCATGATCAATTAAACTTCTTTCAAGCTATAGTATCTAAAATGAATTTTTTACAATAACTATCATCTGTTCTTCGATTGCCAAATTTTCTTCTCCGATCAAACACAAGTTTTCAAGAGTTATGTGTGGTGTCCAACTTTATTCATGATCAACAATCTAATTTGGTGATCAACTGACTTGATTTGTTCATCTTTATAATTGATGAAATTTTCTTTTAACTTTGCCTCTCTTTATAATTTATATTCACTAAGTGATAGATCTTGTAATTTATGAAGATTATTCTGGTGTTGCTTTCGATCTAGCCATTTTTTTACAATATCCAATAGCTATAGTATCCAGTAGTTACAGTACCTCATGCTATAGTACTGTATACTATAGCACTTTTATTCAACAACACTCTAATTTTGAAAATTTGCGGCTCTTTCTGCTAACTATCTACTCCAACGGTAGTTATCATGGCTAACGTTTTAAAGAAAATGACAAGTTTGATTGCTTGGTATAAGAAAAAATAATCAAAAATAAATAATGAGAAGACTGCAGTTTTTGCAAAAAGTCATTTGCTTCAATTTTATCTAATACTTCAGATATTGTTATGCTTCCCTCACAACTTCTACCACTTTGTATTAAAGGTGATCGAGTGTTTATTAAAATTAATGAAGAAGAATACAAGAACCGCCTTAGTCAAAGAAAATCTAAGTTTATAGATCGATTGTTTTAAAGAAGGGTTCACAACCTATTAAAGTAGATGATTTAAAATCAGAACTTTAAAATTATGGAATCCTATGCACAAATGAAATCTTTTTATAGTTCTAAAATATTTTTATATACTTCATTTTGAAAATATTGCTGATATGTAACGTATTTAAGGTGGTGGTACTTGCACATTGAATTAGGGATCTTTTCATCTATACTAGTGATAGTTGGATTTTGATCCATATACTACTGAACCTTAACTACTACTCGAGAGACTCTGAAGTAAATTCATATTTTTCGAAAAATTTTCGGATTGAACAATTCGATCCGGTGCATTACCCATGTGCTCAAGGAGTACACTTCATATAGTGAGACTCCTTAAGTTCACACCCATTTTTTCTTACAAAATATTTTTGTAGGTCCATAACTAATGCCCCGCACACACACGTTATAGATAATACAAAATGGCAAGTTAAACCATACAAGTTGAGGTTAATCTATATTCGTACAATCCCTTCATCATTAATATCCTGGAAGAGTGGAGACATAGATCAACACTGTCAAGTCCCCTATTGCTCAACTATAAACTTATCTCTTTGATTCGTATTCCAATAAACAATATACGCAAATTCATTTATGATATTATTTACACTATAGGAAATTCTTTTCTAGGTTAAATGCTTATGATCATAAGACTTCCTAGAATACAACTTTAGAGTATCTGGATATTTAACTCACCGATATGAGCTGGCGAATTCCATATTTACACTCGCCGAACTTCATAAGCATCGGACCATACCCAGCAACACCTAACGGTTAGACCATGAAAGGTCTCTGACATATGTACTTATGACCATAAGACTTCCTAGAATACAATTTTAGAGTATCTGGATATTTAACTCAGACATATGAGCTGATGAATCCCATATCTACACTCACCGAACTCTATGAGCATCGGACCATACCCAATAACACCTAGCGGTCAGATCATGAAAGGTCTCTGACATATGTGGAATCTAAATATGGTGGATCACTCACAAGTCTACCGTGGTGCTCAGGTTTAAGGACCACGATAACTATTCAACTCGAGAAGACCCTTCACTGACGAATTTATAGGATATCTATTGGAGGTTTTCATTAAGTCTTGTTCAGTATTCAGTTCTTACTGAATACCTATATATCTATACAAGTTTTCACTAAGCTCATGGTTTGCTAAGATTAATCATCTGAACAATTCAGATATAAATATACATTAATCTATATAAAACAGTTCCACTTGACAGACCCTGCGTCTGTGAAAATAGATCAGGAACAAACAATTTGATAACATATTTACACAATAATATTTTTTAACAACGCTTGTAATTATTTGCAATTATGTCATTACAAGTATATTTTTAAGTTTTTGTCTCATCTAAGATAAGGTTCTAACTCTTTAAACTTAATTTAAATGCTTTCAGATCAATATAATATTCGAAATGTTACAAGTAACTTACCTTAATAAAATAATTAACTATTTAATGAAATATTTATTTATTACATAAAATATAAAAATATAATATTCATATAAATTTTGAATAACACATTAGCACAAAACTTCACAATTAATATATAATGTGATATTATTTCAATTATCATTCAAGTTGGTGTATTTTAAAAAAAAATAAAAGACAGCGACTTATTTTTTTAATTATTAATTAATAATTCACATACTATAAGAAAATGACGTCATGAATAGAGTATGTATTGTGACTAAATCGTTAAAAAAAAGCCAGAAAAAAGATAATAATAATAATAATATTATTAATAATGGTGGCAGGAGGCTTATAAAAAACACCTTAGATTTGAGAAGCAAATGCCGTAGAAAAAGGCTTGAGAAATATTCTGAGAGCTCATTCACACTACGCCAAAAGAATTAGGAGTGAATCTTAGTGCCATTTATATTGAACTCCGGTGAGATTCATTTTCTCTTGGAGCTCTTACAACTTTTTTCTCATCTCATGTGCTTGTGAATTAATTTCTTCTGCCAACTTATTAATTGGATGAGCAAACATCTCACTTCCTGCTTCTGCCTTCCTGTTCTATTTTCTTTTGGTTTTAGTTAAGGTTAATTAGAACTATACTTCCTCGTCACTTGTTTATATTACACTATTACTGGTCATGGATCTATTCTTTCTTCTACTAGACGTGTCTTCCATGAGTAGAACTCATTTTTAAAAGGTTGATATGTTAAAAAAGAGTGCACATGAGTAGGTTCATATACCACTTGAAACGATGAATTCAGCAGAATTTGACTTGTAAGAGAAGAGTCAGCTCATACCCAGTTTTTCTTTTTCTTTATCCTTCATTTTGTGTGTGTGTTTATTTTATTTTTTTTCTCATGGTGGGTGGATGCTGAACATCACTTTTGAAAGGAGAGCCGACCTCTTCCATGCCTCAACTTCATAGACGACCCATTTCTTACTGTACTCAATGTCTGCAAATTAAATAACGATTGACCGTTGTAGGGTAACATGAGCAATAAAGAGACGAGTAATAGTTTGGATGGAACAATAAACAGAGAGAACGATATAGGGTCAACAAGCCGTTCTCCTTCGGTAGAGTTTCAGCAAATCCCTGGAAATGTTGACAACAAAGAAGAAGCTAGTTCATTCAAAACAAAGGATCATCGGAAACAACAAGGAAACGCAAAATCACTGCCCTTTTACAAGCTTTTCTCCTTCGCCGACTCCACTGGTATTCTATTAATGGCTTTGGGAACAGTTGCTGCAATTGGAAATGGAATATGTATACTCCTTGCAAACTCAATAAGTGCATTCGGAGAAAATGCCAACTCTAAAGAACAAGTGGTTCGTGCAGTCACAAACGTATATAATTCTGAAACTTTCATATCTTACAATTACAGTTATTCATTTATGGATATATGCTCAAGAACAACTGAACAAGTATGACGTTCCTTTTACAATTAATTTCATTACTGGAAATTTTCTCAGGTGTGTCTGGACTTTGTGTGCTTCGCTGTGGGGTTTGGTCTTCAGGATTTCTCGAAAGACAAAACAATATTAGAAACTGAGATATTAAGCACTTGCTGAAGATGGTCAGGTGATTTAAGAGATTACAGTCCATCCTTTTAAGTCTTAGGTTTGATTCTCTCCCCCATGTAATAAAAAAAAAAACAGAAATTGAGATATTAAAGATAAACACTTACTTAAGATGTTTAATGGCGTTAGAAACTGAGATATTAAGCACTTACTTAAAATGGTTCAATAGTTTAAGGGCTTGTAGTGCATTTTTTAAGTATTAGATTTGATTCTCCCCTCTTTCTTATATAAAAAAAAAAGTTAATGTATTAAAGGTATGAGTGGATACGGTACCATTTGGTTCTCGATATTTTTTTAAAACAAAATTATATTAAAAAATATTTGTTTTCTTAAAATCAAATCAAACTAAATTATGTATTAGAATCAAATCATACCAAATTAATTTAGTTTGGTTTAGTCTCTTAATATGTAAGAATATAATTTATACAAAAACTAAATGAATTAAAATAAAATATTTAAATAAATTAATAATTTAATAAAATATCAAAAAAAATATATATACATAAACTAATAAATAAAATTTAAAAAAATAGTAAAATAAAAATTTATTCACATCCATCAAAATAAAATAATGTGGACATGAAACTTATTTTGTTTCATCAAGTAAACTAATAAACTTGATGGATTGAGCTATATTACTATTACATAATAAAGATCTTGACAATGAACATTAAATTAGACATGAAGAACATAACAAATGATATCATGATGAACTAGTTTTCAACAGATAAATACATTATGGATAAATGGTAACAGCAAGCCTGCAACTACGTATAAAAATAACTTTTAGGGTTTCATATATTGCTACTGCAGATCATTTGTTAAAATGTTCCATGCCCATGATTCTAATATTTACAGCATTTCAAATACAAACACGCACAAAAGGAAAATTAAAAGGTCATCAGATAATGATAGAATGTGATAGAAGATATAATTTAAATAATACTAAATTAAAAATAAAATTTCAATTCATAATTCCACCAACAAACCAAACCATTACTATAAATTGACTAATGACGTACCTCCAACAGAAAGCTTATCGTTCTGAGATAAGATTCAAAAAAAAAGAAAGAAAGAAAGAAAGAGATAGAGGACGAAGATTGTGATCAAACGACTTTCGATTCATTGAAATCAAAATTATGGCGTAATTGGGGAGGCAGCAGCAGAAGAAAAAGAGAGAGACAAACAATTGTGATCATCTACTCCTTCGATCATCTAATACCTTGCCACCTACATTAAATGCCAACTCTGATATTACAATTGAGAAGAGTTAGTAGATCAAGTGCTATAATAGAAAGTAAAGAAAAAGTTTTTCTTGTTGTTTCTACTAATTTAAAATGTCAAATGATTTTAATTTTTAGATAGTAAAAGTATTTGATAAATCAATTTCTAAATACCTAGATAATTTATAAGGTGTAGAACTACTACCATCAATCTTTTGCTTACCTTTTTGAGCTATTATTTGCTAAGACAAATCATTATTAATAGGAGTGTAATTTGAAGAAAAAATTATTTTGTTATCATATTTATTTTCATATGTAAAATAATGATCATTTAACATTTTAAAAGCATCATTTTCGATAAATGAGTTCCTCAAATCTGTATAAATTACACTAACTAAAGTCTTCATCCCTTGTAAATTTTTTCTGGGATCCATAATTGCAACCAAAATAAAATTGAGAGAATTTTTGCAAGTACTTAATAAGTTATAAATTGGTCAGTTGATTAACTAAAATGACTAAATTTTAAACAAAAAAATAAATACAAAAATTAATATAAATTTGATCAATTGTATTAATTGCAATATCACTTTATATATTGTATAAATATATAAAATTATAATTTAGTTTAACAAAGAATTTAAGATGAAAAAAAATTAAAATTTATATAGTATAAAGGTTTCACAAAATTATTAAAAATAATAATTTAATTAATAATAATTTAAAATCAAATAGTCTACTATATAAAATTATAAAAATGAAGTATTGTTACACATTTTTTAGTAGGAAATTATCGCTACTCATATTATTATTTAAAGTATTTTTAATTGTCAAACTTAACTGGCGGATTATAAAATTAGGTCTAATCCAGTCCACTGACAAGCTGGGTTAGGCCGAAACTTATACAAAAAAACATGCTAAGTCTATCACGAATTCAGGCATCACTATATTAAGTTTATCACCTCACTCAAGTGAACTTACGTTTCATTTTTGTTCTTTACCCATATTCATAATCAAATTAATAAGTTCTTTATTTTTCTCTTCATGATTTTTTTTTCACTGCAAAATTCTCCCTCTTACTTCCATTCTCTACTCATTTTCTCTCATAATCAAATTCTTTGCCTTGTAACATTCAAAAAAAAAAAAATTTGCTTTGACTCATAAGAACAAAATTGCATTATAATTAATTATAATGATATATATATATATATTTTCATGTCAATTACTTTTAATTTCATGAAAGTTGAAGTGGTCTAGTGGTTAACTTCTTGTACTTGCACCTTTTTGTAGGTTCAAGTCATTTCAATCTCTTTCCTCTCAATTTCTTTTAGTTTATTTTTGTTGAATTACTAAGCCAATTTAGAATTATTTTAAGTGTCTTGATACAATTTAAGATCTAGATTATAAAGGGATATTTTTCAAAACTTATTCCACTAATTAAATATAACATTTAATTTAATTCTTAAATTTTTTTTTTTGATTATATATTTAAGTGATTATTTTTCTTATACTTGATATTGCTTTTCTTAAATTGGACATCAACAACTCTTGCCATCAAAATGTATTAAAAAATAATTGTATTATTTAGTGATGTAAAATAAGTTTAGGAGACAATAAATATTAATTGAGTTTATTTTGCTTTTCTTATTTTATTAAAACTTGTCTTATTTAATTCAACTTGTCATTTTTGTTGTCTTAGAATTAGGATTCACTTGCTTAATATGTTGGGGCTTTAGTATGCACTCTAAGAAATTCTAAACACTTTTGCAAAAGTCTTTCACTCACAAGAAATAAAAAATAACAAAGACCACACAATTAAAGAGATAAACTTATACTAAAGAAAGTACAAGCATTTTATATGATTTGACAATAATTACATATGTCTACGGTAGATCTTAAGATTTTAACTTTTTTTATTCAATTTTTTTATTTATAAAGAACTTCTACAAGAGATTATAAAGAATACCTAATAACCTAGAGCTCTCAATAATCTATATCACACCATCTTGTGCACTTAAAGTACTTAAGTGTAATATAAACTCTCTATTCTCTTTTTTATTGATGTTTTGATGCTTTAATGAACTTTAAAAGATTACAAAATTTTACATAATATTTACAAAGTACTTAAAAACTTTATTTCTAATTAAAATAAAAGTCCACATATTGTAGAAGTACAAAAATAATTTATGACACGATTCTATCTAAAAACAAATATTTTTTGAAATTGGGCACTGACATTCTTTTCTCGTCTATCTAACGTATTCTTAATCTCATATTGACTTCTCATTAATCTCAAACTCAAAATCAAAACTTATCATTAATTTTAAATTACTAAATTTAACATAATATTTATAATAGGCTTGTAATTTCAATATCATGCTTAAAAAAAAAACTCCTTATTTCATTGTGGTTTATTTATTGATTTTAACTCATCCTATGTTTTTATCCTTTGGACTAACCTCGTCCGTTAGAATGTTACCTAACCAAGAGCATACATTCAACAAGTTGATCTATTTTTTTCTGCTTGTGCTTCTTAGCTGCATCATTTTGTTTTTATATGCCCAAGGATGGAGCCCGAGCTTTTTTTTCCCTCAAGAAGAGGCAAAGAAAATCTAGTACTATAAATAAAATTTCGGTTATCATATGATATGTGCATTATTACAATTGAAAAGAATTTTTAAACGGGACAAGAAGGCAAAGATTGAACTTATGCGGGCAGAGAATATTTGTTTTAAAAGGGCATTAGGCTGATTTTAGTTAATTGGTAGGCGGGGGAATTTTTCATTCCAGCGGGGCAGGTGCCGGTCTCTGCCTGCTTGAAGCTACTTCTGAAATCAAGAGTTGTTAATTCACATATTAAAAAAAAATAAATACTTACATCTGCACCTAAAAGTTTGTACTAAGATATCTATCTTTGCTGCCTACCAGAGGTGACATGCTGGATTATTACCGCAGAGCGGCAAGAATAACAGGCTTGCATTTGAAGACAATATTAAGGCAAGATATTGGCTTTTTTGATACAGAAACTACCACCGGAGAAATTATTCAAAGGATGTCGGTTGACACTCTACTTATTCAAATCTGGAGTGAAAGAAGGCTTGGCTGCTGGTTTGGAATTTGGCACTGTTGACTTTATTTTGTACAGCAGTTATGGGTTGGCCATATGGTATGGTGAGAAATTGATAGGGGAGAAAGGATATTAAAAAGGAGATGTAATACCTGTATTATTTTTATTTTATTATTGTTAGAAAATATAGTCAAACATATTATTACATATATATTATTATGAAATATATGGAGTTAATGAAATTATTATGTATAATTTATACAAATATATTTGTGTGTATAATTATATGAATTAATAAAAGAATTATTGAATTTTCTCATGACCATATTTTAGTTCAAAATTTTTATAAAATATTATAATTTGATTTTAATTTTTATATTTGATGATATTAATTTAGATATGTTTATAATGATAAAAAATTTTGAATTGTATATAAAGTCTATTAATTCAATTTTTAATAATTTTGCAAACATAATTATAAAATTTTAAAAATGCACTATTTTTAGAGCCATTGAAACCAGCTCTATCAATGCCCCTTCAACACCTAGTCTATCTTAACAAGCCAGAGATCCCAGCATTACTGTTAGGCACAGTTGCTGCAGGGGTTGCTGGTATAACATTACCTTTTCTTGGAATCATACTTTCCAGTGTAGTAAAGACTTACTTTGAGCCACCACATGAACTCCGCAAAGATTTTATATTTTGGGCATTGATGTACTTATGTCTAGCCTCAGCATGCTTATTGGGCCATCGTTTAAGTCGTATTGTTTTTTGCTGTGGCAGGGTGCAAGTTCATAAGACGAATAAGATCAATGTGCTTTGAGAAAGTAGTTTACATGGAAATAAGTTGGTTTGATGAACCTGAGAACTCTAGTGGCGCACTTGGTTCAAGGCTTTCCACAGATGCAGCTTCTATGCGTAGTATGGTTGAAGATGCTCTTGGATTGCTTGTTCAAAATATTGGAGCTCTAATTGCTGTCTTGGTTATTGCTTTTAGAACAAATTGGCAATTAGCTTTCATAATCTTGGCGTTATTACTTGTTCAAGCGGAAGTATACAAATAAGTTAAACAATTCATCCAAGTAATATAATAATGTAGAATAAGTTATTAAGAAATAAAAGAGAGAAAGGGTAGAAGAAAAACACACAAAGAATTATGTGGTTCGGCAATTTGTCTACGTTCACAGCGGATCAAGATCACACTCTTCTCTTATTATGAATCACAAGGCAAGCACAAAGTATGCCTATTATAAGAAAGATCATAAAGAAAACTCTCTCTTTCTCTCTAGGGATTTTCTCTCACAAAGAACCACTAAGAATAATCACTAAGATTATTATTGATCACCAAGATCTCTCTAAGATCACAAAGATCTCACTAACTTGATCACAAATGTTGTCAAGATCACTAAGTTGTGTTTACAAGCTAACTGATAGCCTTTATATAGGCCTTAGGACGTCATAGGTATTCCCTATACGTGTGGGAGTTGTATTAGGGAGTCCTAGAGCAAGTGGGAGACAAAATTAGAAAGTTTCCTAATTTTGGGATACAGTTCCTGCGTCCAGCGCTGGCATCTCGTCGCTCCAGCGCTGGCGTGCTTCTGCTGCGCACTACGGCGCTGAGTGTTCTGTTCTGGCACCGCGGCACCCACTCCTGGTCACCGCGGCGCTGGTCGCATGGTGCGCCTTCTCATTTTTTGCCTCCTTTCGCATTCGTCTTCGATCCGTGTGCACCCTACACACTTGGCTTGATCCCCAAATCATATTCCAATGATTTTTAATCAATATTCTCACAAATTCCCTCCTTGATTCAAAATCATTCACAAAGTAAATCGATCTCTCATTTCTGCATCTTCGGTCACCCTTACAAAGTAGTGACTCCGGTTAAGTCCTTGCATAGGACGAACTTAACCGAGGGCAGTGGCTTAGTCAACATATCAGCAGGGTTTTTAGATGACGCTATCTTTGTCAGACTAACTTTACCACTTTGAACAATCTTACGAATGTAATGGAGCCTCACATCAATGTATTCGACTTCTCATAGAACACTTGATGCTTGCTTAGGTGTATGGCACTCTGGCTGTCACAGTATACATCGGTGTTTACATCTTTATGAGCCAATATCTCCGCGCATATGCCTTTTAACCACACGGCCTCCTTTATAGCTTCACCAACAGCTATGTACTCTGCCTCTGTGGTAGAAAGTGCAACCACATGTTGTAGAACTGATCTCCAACACACACTACACCCAAACACTGTGAATACGCAGCTCGTCAACGATCTTCTCTTGTCAAGATCACCTGCATAATCTGAGTCTACGTACCCTCTTACCATTTCATTGCTGTCCTCGTCCCTCTTATACACCAACCCGTGATTCGACGTTCCCTTAAGATATCTCAGAATCCACTTTACTACAAGCTAGTGATCTTTACCCGGATTCGCCATGTATCTACTCACCACACTCACAGCCTGTGCTATGTCTGGTCTTGTGCAAACCATTGCATACATGATGCTCCCCACAACGCTTGCATACGGTACTTTGCTCATCTGCAGTTTCTCATCCTCGGATGTCAGCGACTGTGCTGTTGAAAGTCTGAAATGCATGGCCAAATGAGTAGAGACAGCCTTCGTGTTTGACATACCGAACTTCTCCAGAATTTTGACTATATATTGCTGTTGGGACAAGAAGATAACATCTCTTCTTTCCCTTACAATGTCCATACCCAAAATTCTCTTCGCTGCTCCCAAATCCTTCATTTCAAACTCGCCACTTAACTGCTTCTTGAGCTTTTTGTATTTCTTCTATATTCTTGCATGCGATCAACATATCATCGACGTATAGAAGCAAATACATCATACCACAACTCATGTTCTTGAAGTACACGCATCCATCATACTTGCTCCTATTAAAACCACAAGCCATCATAAACTCATCAAATCTCCTATACTACTGTCTAGGTGATTGCTTTAACCCGTATAATGACTTCTTTAGCAAACAAGCATGATCTTCTTTACCGGGCTCCTCGAACCCTTGCGGCTGTGCCATGTATATTGTTTCTTCAAGCTCGCCATGTAGAAAAGCTGTCTTTACATCCATTTGCTCTAGATGTAAATCAAGGTTTGCACACATAGCTAACAAAATCCTAATAGATGTGTGCTTGACAACTGGAGAGAATATCTCATGAAAATCGACTCCCTCTCTCTGAGTAAAACCTTGTGCTACTAACCTAGCCTTAAATCTCGTAGGCTCAATCCCCGGTATCCCCTCCTTCACCTTATACACCCATTTGCACCCGACTAGCTTCTTTTGAGGTCTCTCCACCAATTTCCAGGTATTGTTCTTCCTAAGAGAACAAATTTCTTTTTCCATGGCCTGCTGCCATTCTTTTTTGTTTTCACTCTTCATAGCTTCACCATATGTCCTAGGCTCATCATACTCAAGAGTGTAAGCAGAATTAAAAGCATGAGCAACTAAGTTTGCTTGTGCATACCTGACTGGTGGGTTAATCGTTCTCCTTAGCCTGTCTCTAGCAAGCTGGTACTCTTCAAGTTCCAACTCAGAAGTTCTAGTCTTCTTTTGGGTGGACTTGGAGGAACACGCCGGTGTTCTTGATTCATCTTCAAGGATTTCCTTGTTGAAGTGTTGATCTGGGGGCATATCAGATCCGTTTTCAGGCGCTACTTCAACTTCTATTGACTCAGGTGCTGAGTTTTTCTTGGTTACAGGTTCTTCTTTCTCATCTACTTGGGAGGTTTTCAACATCGTCATCTCATCGAACGTCACATCACGGCTTATGATACTCCTTGGTGGTGTTAAGTCTTTACACCACACCTTGTATCCTTTTACTCCTTCGGGATATCCTATGAATACCCCTTTGATAGCTTTAGGTTTCAACTTCCCCTCCTTAACATGTACAAAGGCAGGGTAACCAAATATTCTAAGATGGTCATACTTTGGAGGATTGCCAGACCATTTCTCTTTTGACGTCTTGAAGTCAATTGATGAGAATGGACTTCTGTTTATCAAGTAAGCAGCAGTCACTATAGCTTCTCCCCAGAATGTCTTGGACATCTTCGCATTGGTAAACATGCATCTAACCCTTTCAAGTAGGGTCCTGTTCATCCTCTCAGCTACCCCATTCTGCTGCGGTGTTGATCTTACTATTCTGTGCCTTGCAATCCCATGCTTAGCACAAAACCCATCAAACTCTCTGTTGCAAAACTCGAGGCCGTTGTCAGTTCTCAACCTCTTTACTCTTTTACCAGTTTGATTCTCAACAAGAGCCTTCCAAGTCTTGAACACATCAAATACTTGATCCTTGCTCTTCAACATATAGACCCACAGCTTCCTCGAATAGTCATCAATCAAGCTGAGAAAATATCTAGCACCACCACGAGTAGCTGTCTGAGCTAGTCCCCAAAAATCCGAGTGTATGTAGTCAACAGTCCCCTTAGTCTTATGCTCGCCGATACTGAACCTCACTCTATATGCTTTCCCTAGCACATAATGCTCACAAAACTCAAAGGGCTGGAACTTATTCTCACAAAATGCCTTTTGACTATATAACTCCTTTAGGTTTCTCTTGCCTAAGTGTGCCAGTCTAAGATGCCATAACTTGGTTTGCATACTCTCATCATCTACAGAGAATAGTGCAGAACCACTCACGACTTCACCTTTAAGCACATAAACACCTTTGTGCTTCTCTCCTTTCATCACCACCATGGAACCTCTCAAAACTCTTAAAATCCCTCCGTCGATCCTGATGGAACACCCATTCTGATCTAAAGTCCCTAGTGAGATCAAGTTTCTCTTCAAGTCAGGAACATACCTAACATCTGTCAACTCTCTCACTCGCCCATCATGCAGCCTAAGCTTAACACTACCAATTCCCATCATCTGACATGCAACGTCATTACCCATTAAGACCTTACCACCACTAATAGGCTGGAAATTTGTAAACCAAGACTTGTGCGGGCACATGTGAAAAGTACAACCAGAATCTAAAACCCATTGTTCAGATTTATACCATCAGTAGCGACGAGTGTCTCTGCGCTGTCATAGCTATCATCATAGGCAAGCGCAGCATCCGCTTTCTTCTTGTCCTGTGCTTTCTTCTCAGGACAGTCCTTTATGAAGTGCCCATCTTTCTTGCAGCAATAGCACTTCCTAGGAGTTCTAGACTTTGACCTTGAGCCTTTTTTCTTCCCATCTCTATATGAGGGCCTTCCTCTTACAGATAAACTTTCTGCATTGCCCTCAGTCTGCTTTCCTAATAACTTTGAGTTTAATGATGATTTTACATCACTCATCATTAAACTCTCTCTGCCATAGAGTAGCGTATCAACAAAACTCTCATAGCTTTTGGGGAGTGAACTCAGCAGAATAATTACTCTATCTTCATCTTCTATCTTGATGTTGATAGACTAAAGATCAAGGATGATCTTATTGAAGGCGTCTATATGATCATTCATCGGCGTCCCCTCTGACATGGACAATTGATACAGCTTCTTCTTTATATGTAGTCTGTTAGCCAACGATTTCCTCATATAAAGAGAGTCAAGCTTCTTTCAAAGATCTATTGCTGTCGTCTCACCTGCTACTTCCCTTAGTACTTCATCGCTCAATGATAGAACGATTGTGCTATGAGCTCTTTCTTGAATGTCCCTTATTTCTGCTTCTGCTCTAGATGACTCTGGCATCTTCTCTTCATCACTAGATGGAGCTGCAGTCTCCTCTAATGCCGATCAAGTCTTTGGCTCACCAACAACGCCTTAACCTTCATCTTCCACAGATTGAAGTCATTCGTACCGTTGAATTTCTCTACCTCATACTTGGGTGTGGCCATGTTTGCTTAGAACCAAAGCTCTGATACCAGTTTGTTGAAGCGGAAGCATACAAACAAGCTAAACAATTCACCCAAGTAATATAATAATACAGAATAAGTTATTAAGAAATAAAAGAGAGAAAGGGTAGAAGAAGAACATATAAAGAATTACGTGGTTCGACAACTTGCCTACGTCCACGGCGGATCAAGATCACACTCTTCTCTTATTATGAATAACAAGGCAACCACAAAGTATGCCTATTATAAGAAAGATCACAAAGAAAACTCTCTCTTTCTCTCTAGGGATTTTCTCTCACAAAGAACCACTAAGAATAATCACTAAGATTATTGTTGATCACCAAGATCTCTCTAAGATCACAAAGATCTCACTAACTTGATCACAAAGGTTGTCAAGATCACTAAGTTGTGTTTACAAGCCAATTGATAGCCTTTATATAGGCATTGGGACGTCCTAGGTATTCCCTATACGTGTGGGAGTCGTATTAGGGAGTCCTAGAGCAAGTGGGAGACGAAATTAGAAAGTTTCCTAATTTCGGGATACTGTTCCTGCGTCCAGCGCTGGGATCTCATCGCTCCAGCGTTGGCGCGCTTCTGCTGCGCGCTACGGCGCTGCCTTTCTGGCACTGAGTGTTTTGTTCTGGTGCCGCAGCGCTGGTCGTATGGTGCGCCTTCTCATTTTTTGCCTCATTTCTCGTCCGTCTTCGATCCGTGTGCACCCTACACACTTGGCTTGATCCCCAAATTATATTCCAATAATTTTTAATCAATATTCTCACACTACCTTTTCTAGGATTTCAAGGATTTGATTTAGTAAAATTCCTGAATAGGTTCGGTGCTGATCTAAAGGTATGCTCCATATTCATTCATCACTTAACGTTGTAGATAAATTTTTCCCTATATATTTTGACCACATTTAGTATGTTATAGACAAAATGCTCCCACAACATTGCAATGATAAATTCTTTGGATGATGAAATACATTAGGTTGGTAATAACATTATTGATTGTTGATGAAATGTGTAAACGCTGGCAGAAATTGTACGAGGAAGCAAGTCAAGTTGCAAATGATGTTGTAGGGAATATAACAACAGTTGATTCATTCTGTGCTGAAGAGAAAGTGATGGAATTGTTTAACAAAAAATGTGAAGGCCCCTTGAAACTAGGAACAAAGCAAGGTTTGATTGGTAGAGGAGCTTTTGGAGTGTCTTTCTTCTTCACATTTACTGTCTACCCTACCGTTTTCTATGCTGGAGCCTGATTTGTTGAGGCTGACGAAATAAGATTCTCAAATGCTTTTCGCGTATCTTCCAATGTAACATTCACACTTTTCATTCCATAGATTTCTTAATGAACAATAAAATGTTTTTCATCCTCGTTGTTGGTTCCTTTGACTTTCTCTTTTACAGATTCTATTTTCATGTTTAGTCATGGGGATTGTCAATCAGGCTTCCTTTCTCCTAATGCTAGTAAAGCTAGGAGTGTTATTGCTTCTATATTTTCATTTCTCGACTGAAAATAAAAAAATAGATTCTAGTGATGAGTCCGAAGAAACAATGCAAAATGTTTGGGAGAAATTGAGTTTCAGCACGTTCATTTCTGTTAATGGATGAAACTTTTTAGTTTAATGGGTGAAATAATTTTGTGTTTCTTTCTTTTAATAATGTGTTTGTAATGATGGTGTGAGATATCTAACTAATGTATTTGTAATGATAGTGTGATGTGTCTAACTAGTGTGTTTGCAATGATAGTGTAAGTTGTCTAACTAATGTGCTTGTAATGATAGTGTGAGATGTCTACCTATTGTGCTAAGTTATGATGGTGTTAAGTGTATATATCATGTGTTAAGTAAAAATGATGTGTTGTGTGGAATATTTTATGTACTATAAATAGAATGGTTATAGAAGAGTGATTCATAATTGTAGAGAAAACTAAGTGTTTTATTTTTCTCTTCTTTATGTATGGTTCAATATTTTATGGTTGTGTAATTGATTCAAAACCAACATTGGTATCAGAGCATTGTTATTATGGGTTGTGAGGTTTAAGTAAAAAAAAATATTGAGAGTTTTGAGAGTTCAAACACTTGTAATTGAGTGATTAAACATTTAAAGTAATTAAACAGTGTTGAGGATATCACGCCATACACTTCAATTTGACACCCCAATGGTATCAACTAAGTCACAACCTTGATACCCCTTGCACCCTATGCGCAGCGAAAAACCATAACTCACACCATAAGTAAGAATACATAAGATTAACACACCAATAAAGATAAAGAAAACAAACCAATTACAAGACACAAGATATACGTGGTTCGGCCCAAATTGCCTACGTTCACGGAGCATCCATGATTCAGCTTCTTACTATTGAAATAGATCACTAAGTATCTTCTTACATCATCAATGATCCCACAAGACCCCTTAGTATCTCCCATAGATACCTCTAAGCATCTACCCTTGATCATTATGACTCCCTAAGACCTCTCAATATCTCCTCATAAGAGATTTTTATAAGGAACACAAGAATAGCCCGAACATCTAAACTAAAAGGATCTATGGTGTTTCTCTTTTATTCACTCAAAGAACCTAAAGAAGAAAACACCCCCAAAGGTTACACCCTAGTGCACCACACACTTAGTACCTACCTAACTCCTCTATTCTCTCTTATGGTTACATCTTGAAACCTTAGATGCTTAATCTTAAACAAGGGTTTATAAGTGTTTATATAGGGTATATTTCGTGCCTACAAACTCTATTTTGAGCACCGCGGCGCTCAGCCCTCGGCGCCGCGGCGCTAGTCAGCTCCCCGCGATTGCTTCGTTTCCTTCATCTCTTCAAGTCCCGTTTCACTTCCCCCTTCGTGTCTCACACATCCTAGACTTCTCTATATGTGTTCCACACGTTCTAGACTTTTTGTGACTCTCCACTTTGGTATTCATCTCAATTCTTGTCCAACCAAGATTGTTGAATCACCAATTTTTCAACAAATAGCTTCAGGAAGCAATATTGCTTCTACTATTCCTCAATTTTCTAGGGAAAATTATCAAATATGGATTGTTAAAATGAAGTCATATTTGAAGGCCTTGGGTTTATGGGAGATTGTTGATCAAGATAAGCAAGTTTTAGCATTAAACGTTAATCCCACAATAGCTCAAATGAAGCAATATGAGAAGGAGAAGTTAAAGGGGGATAAAGTTGTTACTTGTTTGCACTCAGCCTTGGCAGATGATGTTTTTACAAGCATCATGCATCTTGAAACTGGTGAAAGAATAAGGTCTGTCAAATTGTTGAATCTCAAAAGAGAGTTTGAAACGTTAAAAATGAAGGAGAATGAATCTGTCAAAGATTATTCTTCAAAGTTATAAGCATTGATGAACTAGATAAAGCTTTCTGGTAAAGTTGTACAAGATTATAAAATAGTGAAGAAAATGTTGATTAGTTTGCCTGAAAAATTTGAAGCCAAAATTTCTGCTATTAAGAAGTTATGTGACATCAAGAAATTAACTATTTCTACGATGATCACTAAATTGCAAGCTCAAGAACATATAATTTTCATAAGAATGGATAATGTGAATGAATGTGCATTTCAAACAAGACACAAAGGGAAGCAACCTTTCCAGAGGGATCAAATGAAGTAGAATTATGGAGAAAAAAAAGAGGTGGTGATCAAAAAGGAAAAGGTAAGATGGATGGGAATTCAATTGAATTTACAGTAAAAGACAAGTTCCCTCCTTGTTCAACCTGTAAAAGAACAAACCATATGTCAAAATATTATTGGTATAAGGGGAAGCCACAAATTCAGTGTAATTATTGCAAGAAGTAGAGATATAGAGAATTTTTTTGCAAATCCAAGTAAAACCAATCTCAACCACAACCTGCACAATATGCCAACTTCACTGATGAGCAAACTCAAGCTGAAGATCACTTATTCATGGCTACTCAAGCTTATTATTTAGCTTCAAAAGATGTATGGTATGTGGATAGTAGTTGTATTAGCCACATGGCGAGAGACTTAAACTTGTTCACTTCTCTAGACAGGACTGACAAAATCAAAGTCAAGCTTGGAAATGGAGAAATGGTTCAGGCTACATTAAGAGGTACGGTGTCTGTTTACACTAGTAAATGTCCAAAATTCATTCATAATGTGTTGTTAATTCCTGATTTGGATCAAAATTTGTTCAGTGTTGCATAATTATTAAAAATGGGATATTCACTTTCGTTTAAAAATAATGGCTACATTATACTAGATTCAAATGATTCTGAAGTTGTTAAAATTGAAATGTGTGATAATAGCTTTTCAGTATGTTGGAATCAAGTGAATCACTCAGCACTTGTTTCCAAACATGATGATTCTATATTATGGCACAAAAGATATGTTCATTTCAACATGAATGCATTGAGGTATTTGCAATCCCATGATATGGTTAAAGACATGCCTGCAGTCAGTTGTATTGATGATTTATGTGATGCCTGTAAATTGGGAAAATGTATAGAAAGTATTTCTCATTAGATAATGTTACAAGGGCAAAGAATAAGTTGGAGCTTGTTCATACTGATTTATATGGCCTTATGAGTGTTCCCTCTCTAAACCATAATAAAAATTTTTATCTTGTTTATTGATGATTTAACTAGAATGACATGGGTGTATTTTTTATCAAATAAAGCTCAAACTTTTAATATTTGTAAAAAGTTTAGAGCTATGGTAGAATCTGAAAGTGGCTACAAGATTAAGATGTTAAGATCAGATAATTGAAAGGAATACACTTCCAATGAATTTAATGTATTTTGTGAAGATATGAGAATTACATATCAATTGACTAGTAGCTATACCCCTGAGCAAAATGGAGTTTCAGAGAGAAATAATAGAATAGTTATGGAGATGGAAAGATGTTTGATTGCAGAGAAGAAGTTACCAAAAAGCTTTTAGGCTGAAGCTGCCTATACAATTGTGTATCTCTTGAATAGGCTACCAACTAAAGCTATTCAAGAAAAAACACTAATTGAGGCTTGGTTAGGATCAAAGCCTACTGTCACATACTTAAAGACTTTTGGATCAGTTTGTTATACTCACATTGCAGATGTCAAGAGATCCAAAATAGACAAAAAAAAAACTGAAATGAGGATTTTCTTGGGCTATACAGCAAGATCTAAGGGTTACAGAGTATACAACATAAAGTCAAAGAAGATTGTGATTAGTAGAGACATTCAAGTTGATGAGGTTACATATTGGGATTGGGAAAATAATCAAGTTCAAATAGGTGTAAAGCCAATACAATTGACAATTATTCCTACTGCAACTGATAACAAAAATCAAGTTGCAAATGATATTGAAGATCAAGAAGATAAATCTAACTCTCTAGTATTGAAGACTATATCTTTGTCTAAAATTTATAAAAAATGAAGCTTTACTGTGAATGAGCCTTCTTACTTTGAAGAAGCTTCGATGCTGATAGAATGGAATGATGCAATGAAGGAGGAGCTGACTATGATCAACAAAAATGGCACATGGGAACTCACTTCAAGGCCTAAAGACAGACATGTGATTGACGTCAAATAGGTTTATAGGACAAAATTAAACCTTGATGGCTCAATTCATATACATAAAGCCAGACTTATTGTGAAAGGATATTCTCAAATGGATAGAGTTGATTATGGTGATACATTTGCCCCGGTTGCTAAGCATGAAATTATCAGATTACTTGTTGCTCTATTAGCTAAATGTGGATGTAAGATCTTTCATTTGGTGTCAAATCAGCTTTTTTAAATGAGTTTCTACAAAAAGAAATTTATGTTGAGCAAGCTAATGGTTTTATTGTTGTATGTCATGAAGATAAAGTTTATAGGCTTCATAAAGCTTTGTATGGGATGAAACAAGCTCCAAGAGCCTGGTACAGTAGAATTGATACACACTTTCTCCAAAATAATTTCAAAATGAGCCAAAATGAACCTACTTTTTATAAGAAAACTTGTGGCAATGGAAAGAAGCTTATTGTTTCACTTTATATAGATGATTTATTGGTTACTGGTGATGATATTCATAAAATTAACAAATTCAATAAGAGTATGTTGCAGGTTTTTGAAATGAAAAATCTCATAGAGATGAGGATTTCTTGGGGATAGAAGTACAGTAGTCCAATGATGGAATCTTTCTCTCACAGAGAAAGTATGCAAAGAATATGTTGAAAAAATTCAAATTGGAGAGTTGTAATCCTGTTTCAACTCCACTTGTTATAAATGAAAAACTCTTCAAGTCTAATGGTGATGTAAAGCCAGATGTAACACAGTACAGAAGTTTGGTTGACAGCTTTTTTTACTTGACTACAATCAGACCAAATTTGATGTTTCTAGCCAGCCTACTTTCAAGGTTCATGCATTCACCAAGTTTGATACATCTTGGTGTTGGTAAAAGAATCATGAGGTATCTGAAAGGTACTTTAGACCTTAGCATTTGGTATTGCAGAAGTGATGAAAAACTTAAAGGTTTTGTTGCCAATGATTGGGCAGAATCTATAGACGATTCTAAGAGCACATTTGGGTATGTTTTGTCACTTGGCAGTGGAGTATTTTCATGGAACTCCAAAAAATAAGATGTAGTTGCTCAATCCTCTGTTGAGGCTGAATATATTGCAGTGACGGTAGCTTCAAATCACACTATATGGATTAGAAAGGTCCTAATAAACTTGGATTGTATTAACCACTTATCTACATCCCGACAAGAATAAGTATTTATATATATATATATAAATATATATATTTTATTTGTATGTGAGTGATACTTAATTTATGTATTGTTATTAGTAATGTTTGTATAGATTAAGGACCTATTATTAGTATTGAGTTTGTTTGCAAGACTTTAGATTTATTTTAGGGACTAAATTATAATTCTTTGAAAATTTTAGGGGCTAATTCGTAAATACTAAAAATTAGCCTCTTAGTATAAAAATATACATTTGTAACTCTAATTCACTCATTTTCGTTGAGCCATCTCTTTTAGAGTGAGAAAGAGAAAGAGAGGGGAGAGAAAGAGAAGAAGAAGAAGAAATTTAAAATTTTAAGCTTTAAGAGGTATATTATAATCCTTTCTTAGTCTCTTGGTGTTAATTAAGTTAATTCATTTAAGTTTTAATTTCTGAAAATATGAAAAATTATGGATTTAATATGGATTTTATAGGATATATTGAGAATTGATAATGATTATGTAGATAACTTGATAAATCATGATGAATTGCAGAATGTTTACTTGATAGTCTTTTCATCCGAGAATTTTATAAATTTTTGTACTTTGATTCTGGTTTTGAATTTTGAGAATATAAAACTAAACGTGTTTAGAATCATTTGAGACTTTAAATCGATTGAAAATTTCAGAATGAATTTTTAGTGAATTTACAAAAATGACCCTAAAATTCTAACAATTTCATGTGTTAATACTACAGTGACAAATAATTTTTTATTTGCTTAATGATCTTCAAAAATTACGAATTTATGGAATATGATACATTTATATGTATAATATAATATATTTAAAATTAAAAATTTAGATCAATGTGGTTAAATTGTTATGATTTTCTAAAGTGTATCAGCTCATTGCAGTATTTGATTAATAGATTTTTAAAGCTATGAAATAAAATAGTTTTAAAATACTTTTGGCAGAGATTTTGAAGTGAAACATTTATCATGGATTGAAATATGTGTCAAGAGTAATTTTGTGGTATTTTTATAATTTTTGTGTTAGTATATGATTTTATAAAATTGAGAGACTGAATACTGTTTAGTAAATATCTTGATCTTGTTAGGATAATAGTTTGGATTTCATGGTGTTTATGAAATGGATTGTATAAAAATTATGATATAAATTTATTATAAGAAGGATATATGACATATTTTGGTATATAAGAAAATTTTGTAAAGTGTAAGAGGTCAAAATGACATATTTTGATAAACCAAGTAATTAAACCAATTTGATGTGATAAGTGCAATATGTGTAATTTTGTAGGCTATTTTAAAGTGTTTTGTGTGAATTGTGAGGTTTATGAAAGGATTAATCCCCATTGATAGGTTAAGGAGAATTAAGCCTTATACTCGAAAGTGTTAAGAGGTAGTATACTAGACTTTTACTGAAATCACAATAAGCATATTAATTGTTTATGTATGATTTTGTAAATGTGCTTAAAAATATGTTTATGTTATGCCAAAGTATATTTGATATAAAATGTTTATGAATTTGATTATTGACATTGCGCATGGATATACATGTGTTTATGAAAGTGAGCTTTTAAAATAAAATGTGTTTAACAAAGAAAGCTTTTGAAGTGAAAAATGTCCATGAGATACGTTTTGTGTTTTAAGGATGTTTGAACTCACTATTTACTTAGTATGCATATGTGATTTGTAGAGCCTTTATGTGTGGCATTTTCTTCGGGATTAGTATATGTTATGTGTTCCGTATGTAGGGAGGATCCTATTGATACCTAAAGGAAAAGTGAGTCATCACATTCATGTGATGGCGTATTGGTGCATGTAAAAGGGCTCACTGATGATCAAGATAAGGGTTTGTCACACCCCAGACCCAAAAGATTTGACACATAACATAACTTACACTTATTCAATAATGTGCACTTATAATTAATATTGTATAAAATTTCAAACTTAAATTCAACATAGGAATCCTTAACAAGTTACTAGTAAGTTCAACACAAAGTTTCACTCATGACCATACTTGGTGAAATATAAATCAAATACAAACACACATAATAAATAATACATAAATATTTATTTAATAGGGACAAATCAAATATCTCAAACCACGTGTCCACAAATAAAATACTCATCAACCTAGCAACTTAAGGAACCCAAGGGATAGCAGAAGCTTTGCTAAATCTGCTAAGTGCACATGTACCTTATTTACCTGAAATCACTATAAACTATAATAAGTATAATACTGAATAAGCATACTAATTTTTCATATATCAAAATACATATACATATATATATATACAATGCATATATATGATATATTGTGATAAATCAAAATCATAATCTTATCAAATAACATGTCAGGTAAGTGCTTACACGTTCTTTCAAAACATATAATAAGAATACCATCACTCAACTACTACTTAGTAGGACTTTCATATTACATATCACATAATGAGTCAAATGTCACTCGTAGGTGACATATCATATGAGAGTAATAGTACAAGTGAGGCTTAAATTACACATATACAATGCTCATGCCTGAAGGTAAGAGCCAAACCCTCACCCTGATCATTGGTGAGTCCTCTCACATGCACCAATCTGTCACCACACGAATGTGATGACTCACTCTTCCTTTAGGTACCAATAGAATCTTCCCTATATACAAAACACATAAAATATATCAATCCCGAAGGAAATGCCATAAATAAAGGCTCTACAAATCACATAAGATGCCTACTAAGTCAATAGTGAGTTCAAGCATTCTCAAAACACAAAATATTTCTCATAGACATATTACACTTCAAAAGCTTTCTTTGTTAAACACATTTCATTTGGAAGCTCACTTTCAAAAACACATATATGTCATATATGTCCATGCTCACATTCATAAACACATGTCTTTCACATTTCAGTGAAAGTCTAGTATACTTACCTCTTAACACTTTCGGGTACAAGGCTTAATTTTTCTTAACCTATCAATGGAGATTAATCCTTTCATAAGCCTCACCATTCACACAAAACACTTTAAATAGCTTACAAAATTATACATATTGCACTTATCACATCGAATTGGTCTAATTACTTGGTTTCTCCAAACCTATCATTCTGACCACTTACACTTAACAAAATTTTCTTATACATCAAATGATGTCCAATTGCTTTAAAATCAAAATATATCTTTCTTCAGTCATATCTCCTTCTTATATATAAATATTGTATCATAATTTTGGCACAAACCATTTCATAAACACCATCAATATCAAACTATTATCCTGACAGGATCTAGATATTTACTGAATAATATTCAGTCTCCCAATTTTATAAAATGATATACTAACACAAAAATTATAAAACTATCATAGAATTACTCTTAACACATATCCTAATCCATGATAAATTTTTTACTTCAAAATCCCTGTCAAAAGTTTTTAAAATTATTGTCTTCCATAGCTTTAAAATTTTGTTAATCAAATACTGTAATGAGCTGATACAATTTAGAAAATCATAACAGTTTAACCACATTGATCTAAATTCTCAATTTTGAATATATCATATTAGACATATAAATTTATCATATTCCAAAAATTCGTAATTTTTAAAGATCATTTAGCAGATTAAAAATTATTTTTCACTATATCATACTGTTAACACAAGAAATTTTTAGAATTTCAGGGTCATTTTGGTAAATTCACTATAAATTCAATTTTATAATAGTGTAAGCGCTTATCTAACATGTGATTTGATAAGATTATGATTTTAATTTATCACGGTATATCATACATATGCACTATGTATATATATGTATTTGTATTTTGATATATGAAAAACTAGTATGCTTACTGAATTTTATACTCATTATAGTTTATGGTGATTTTAGGTAAATAAGGTACATGTGTGCTTAGTGGATTTGGTAAAGCTTCTGTTATCCCCTAAGTTACTATGTTGCTAAGTGTTTCATTTGTGAACACGTAGTTTAAGATATTTAATTTATCCCTATTGAATAAATACTTATGTATTAATTTATTAAGTGTGGTTGTATTTAGTTTATGTTTCACTAAGTCTGGTCATGGGTTAATTTTTGTGATGAACCTACTAGTAACTTACTAAGGATTCCTATGTATAAGTCAAGTTTAAAATTTTATGCAATATTAATTATGAGTGCACATTATTGAATGAGTGTAAGTTATGTCGTGTATCAGATCTTTTGAGTTTGGAGCATGACATAGATTATGTACAAGAGGAACCTACTGTGTTATGGTGTGACAACAATTCAACCATTTTAATTGCCAAAAATTTTGTCCAGCATGGAAGAACAAAGCATATAAATGTCAAATTTTATGCCATAAGAGAAGCTAAAAAGAATGGAGATGTTCAATTGATGCATTGCAGGTCTGAAGAGCAATTGGATGACATACTTACTAAGGAACTTCTTTGTGGCAAGTTTAATGTGCTAAGAAGTAAGCTATGAGTCATTAAGAAAATTTTCAAAGAGGAGTGTTAATGGGTAAAACTTTTTAGTTTAATAGGTGAAATCATTTTGTGTTTCTTTACTTTAATAATGTGTTTGTAATGATGGTGTGAGGTGTCTAACTAATGTACTTGTAATGATAGTGTGAGGTGTTTACCTAATGTGCTAAGTTATGATGGTGTTAAGTGTATACATTATGTGTTAAGTGAAGATGATGTGTTGTGTGAAATCTTTTATGTACTATAAATAGAATAGTTATAGAAGAGTGATTCATAGTTGTAGAAAAAAATTAAGTGTTTTATTTTTCTCTTCCTTATGTATGGTTCAATGTTTTATAGTTATGTAATTGATTCAAAACCAACAATTTTAAGTATCCCATGAGACCTAATGTTCAAATCTTCAAGGATATTTGCTTGGCTATTCACTCTGGCAAGGTAATATATGAGTTTAGTTCCGTTTACTATCTTACCTAAAAACAAGCCATGCACAAGTAAATTAGTAAGAGTTCATAAATTAACAATATAACTTCTTCTTTTTATCAGACGGTTGCTCTGGTTGGAGAAAGTGGTAGTGGAAAATCAACAGTGATCTCATTGCTTCTGAGATTTTATGATCCAGATTCAGGTTTAATTACATTGGATGGAATCGAAATCAAAAAACTAAATCTAAAGTGGTTAAGGCAACAAATGAGTCTAATGAACCAAGAGCTTATGTTATTAATGACACTATACGGGTTAACATTGCATATGGTAAAGAAGGAAATGCAACGGAGACAGAAATTACAGCTGCAGCAGAATTGGCAAATGCCCACAAATTTATTAGCGGCTTAAAACAGGTTACAACTTTTTAACTAGCATACTCCTTATTCCTATACTAAAAAGTTTTTTCTAGATTAAGTTATTCAATATGATTGCATAAATGAGAGTAACTTATAGGTAGAAATATTTGGATTAAATTTTCATCATTGTAGGGATATGACACAATGGTGGGTGAGAGATGTGCTCCAAAGATATTACTTCTAGATGAAGCAACTAGTGCTCTTAATGCAGAATCTGAAAAGGTCGTTCAAGATCCATTGGATCGAGTTATGATTTATCGGACCACGGTGGAGATTGCTCACCGATTGTCGACAATAAAAAATGCTGATATAATAGTTGTGGTTAAAAATGGTGTAATTACTGAAAAAGGAAAGCGTGAAATTTGTTGAATATTAGAGGTGGTGTTTAGCACTACACACAAGTGCTTCAACTTAGTGATCACCTTCAATCATGCACATTTCATATATGGTAATTACAATTTCAGCAGCCCTTATATTTATATGCTCTTCTTTTGGTCCATCTTGATTCTATGACCTTAATTACTTACGCCCATCTCCAAAAATAAGAAGGAAAAGGGTTCAGTGTTATTTGTGAATATCTGTTAAGTTACCAGGGCAACAATGTTCATATTGTATTTTGTTTGAACTTTAAGAAGAGTAATGAAATATATCATATTTATATCTGCTAAACTCTAAATGTGTCAATTATTTTAATTGGTAAATTCTCTTCAGTAGAACTAATAAGTATGGGATTCAAATATTGCTTATGCTAAAATAGAGAGGGGTATAATTTAAATTTCTTGTAATAAAAAATGTAACAGCTAAATTATTTTTAACCTAACTTAAATATGATATAAACATAATATTCTAATATAACTACCGAGATAACATCAAATGTAAAATATGCAACATGAGAGGTTGAAAATGAAAATCTTTATCCATATCTCTATTTAGCCTTGAAATCGTGTGAGGTGGTCATTATTCTGCAGCCATTGCTCTTCTGCTTGAGGCGGTCATTATTCAACTAGTGGTAGACAAAAGTCAATGGATAAGTCTAGTATTGAATGTTATAAATGTCCTAGGTATAGCTACGTAGATTGTTGAACAAACTTGAATAAATAAAATGAAAAAAGAATCAACTTTGCAAAAAAAAAGAAAGAAGATGTATCTGAATTCTAATTATTTATTATATTTTTTAATTAATCTCTTATAAAATTTTAGTGAATTAAAAATTTTTTGTAATTTGATTGATTTTTGTGATTTAGAATTTTTTGTAAATTAAATAAAAAAAGATAAATTTTTGATCCATAAATGTGAGTGTTTATTATTAAATTATATATATCTTTTATTTTACGGTAATTATTATTATTTTTTATTAAATGTAATAATTTATATTTTTAATTATTTATAATTAAAGTCTTACACAAAATGTTTAGATAATTTTAAGATGTTAAATATTAATTATGAAATTTTTGGGACATGTAAAAATTTTAATAAGTAATGTCAGTGCTATAATTAAGTTGATATATAAATAATATCAAATTGACGAATTTAGCTGATTTTCTTAAAGAAAAAAAATTCTGTTGCCTGTTTCTCTTGTTATAGATGACGGACAGGATGTAAAATTCTTGCTAGGATGTGAACATTCACAAGCCGAGAAAAAACCTAATTGCCCATCATCTAAAGTCAGAGACTAAAACTTTTCACCTTATTTTGACTTTATTTTCAAGAGCTTTGAACCAAGGAACAAGTCATGAAATTGCAACTCCCAGAGCCCAAAGCAACATTTTTAAAAGCCTAACTAGCAATAGGACTTTTCCAGCTGGTCAAATGACTCAAAACTTGCAAAAACTTTTTGCCACTCACATGCAGCAGCATTGACTGATTCAAATTTCAACGTCCATGAGCTTAAAAAATATAGAAGACGAATTGTTCATTTGTTTGTTTTTCAAGATCCGCGTCCTTGATTTAGAAATTAAACCCTTACCTGCTCTATATTCAACCTTCAAACCGCGGCCTCCAGTCAACTCATAGACATTTCACAACTCAAAAACAGGCCTTAAAAGACTCGTAATAACTCAATATATATATATATATATATATATATACACACACACATATCATAAACACATCTCATTATTCATTGTCATTACATATCCATCTCCTAAATCCTCTTCATTTATCAAACACCTTCAACTTTGTTGCAGAAACATATAAATTAACAATCTCATTTACTTGATCCTTTCATTTTTCCCAAATGGGTTTTCATCAAAGCAAACATTTCTTTACACTAACACTCATTTGCACCATTCTGGCTCTATCATCTTGTCATCAAATATCGGCAATGCGGCCGCTAGATGGAGAGCAATGGCTGCAGAAAAATCTGGTGATTGAATCGCTCCAAAGGGGTCCCGTACCCCCAGTTGGTCACGGCAATCCATGCACGTTCATTCCTAACCGTGGCAGCGGCCGCTGCACAAGTGAAGTGGACTTTGCAGCATCAGCCGATGATCATCATTTTGCCCATGCACCGCCAGCTTTTCCCGATTTCGTCGTGAAATTTGCTGCAGCAACTCCTGTTAATAATGAGATTCATAAGCGTGATTCTAGCTCTTGATCATTTACATGCATGGAAATTCATAACGTTTGTACATAGCTGTAATATGTCAGCTATAGATCAAGATGATAAATTAACTGTAATTTCAACATTCTTTTTAATTCTTTTCTTTCTTTTTTTTTTCAGTGAAAAATGGGATTGTGAAGCCCATAAAGCTGATGTAAAGTACTTTGTATTAATTTAATTTGACTAATGAATTCTTTGATTTGATTCTTAGACCAATTCTAATGGTTGCATGAGGATTGACTGAGGACCCAATAAGATTAAATTGAAGATCAAAATGTTGACCATGCAGCAAAAAATACAATAATTAAAACAGTGATTAGTAAAATATTTTAGCATTTCTATGATTATATGTTAGGATGTCTTGCTTGACCACTTTTTTCAATTTATTAGCTTCAAAACTTACTTTTCTGGGTATCTGAAATGTTCTTAATAGCATGAAAATGAATGCTAAACATATTTTGGGCAATTAAGTTTGCCATTGACATGAAAAGCCATGTCGAGCCAGTAAGTTTGAATTAAATTCATATTTCCTGAAAGTGATTGGTATGTGTCCAAAATTCGGATATGTTGATCAAGATTGTATTTATTAATCTAGTATTGTTTATTCTTGAGGTAGGAAATCAAAATTTTTTTCAAGTGTAATATTAGTAAAATCATATTTTAAAGATATTTATGTTCACATAGAATTAACAAATTTAATTCGATAAAAAAAATAATGAAACAAACGAAATAAAATTGAAAAAAAAATTCAAAATTATTTGTCATAGTATTATTAATTAGAAATCTAAGAATCCAAGATAATTATAATACAAGGGTTTTTCTGTTTTGAGTACGTACCCGTCAAAATTTCCCATGTTGTAGAAATATTAAATTGAATAGTTGAGCTAATTTGTACATAATTTTAGATTAAAAAAAATAAGGAAGAAAGATAGTTTGACCCCTAAATTTTGGTCAAATGAATATTTAGACTTTGTGATTTTGAAAATACCCAATGAAACCTTTCAATGTTTTTATTTATTTGGATGATTTTTAGTCAGATGAATATTTAAACTTTGTGATTTTAAAAATACCCAACAAGACCCTTCAATTAGTGGCTTCTATTTATTTGAATGATTTAACTTAAATAAACTCGATTCATAACTACATATTTTGTTGATTTCATTAAGGTATAATAGTGAGTGAAAAGTTTTCTAATTTTCTAGCCATTCAAATCAAATAGTTTACAAGACTTTAATTATTAAAACAAATGAAATTCATTAGTAAAAGAGGGTCTTATTAAATATGTTGGAGATTTAGTGATTCATCAATTTTGTTTGAGTAAGAATTATAAAGAATATAAATAAAGAGAATCACAAAAAATTTAGAATGTTTGATACACGCGTGAGGAAGTTTAAGATATATGAGACAAGAATAAAGAAGTAAAACGAGACTCGAAGAATAGAAAAGAGGTGAGAAAATCGAGGATTGAAAATCTAAGCTACAGTGCCGCAGCACTGGCCAACTAGTGCCACAGCATTGGGTCGATTTTGCTCTAGCACTGCAGCGCTCCCCACCTAACTTCGCAGTGCCAAACGCAGGGAAGTGCATTTTAGCTTAAATTTTTTTAGTTTTAGGAAGTTTTGGACTTCTAAAATATGTGGACTCTTATTCCAATTTGGATTATGGCCAGTAGGCACGAAATAACCCCTATATAAATAATTGTAAACCCTTTAGTTTAAAATCAATTATTAAGAGAGGCTCTAAGAGAAGAAATAACTAATTAAACACAAAGTGCTTACGTGCGTTAAAATGCAACTGATGAATACTTGAAATTATATATTTAATAAGGATTTTACATTATTATTTGGTATTACTAATGTCATTAATCTCCCTAACTTAAGCATGTTTACAATAGTGTATTTAATTAGCTTTTAACTATTTTGTAGTAGATTCGATAAAATAGACACAACTTTCTACCTAGAAATCCAATTGGGGTGATTATTGATCATGTGAAGGGTTTACTCAATAAGATAAAATATTATAATTCATAAGAAATTTAGAATTCAAGCATTTAAATGGTGGAAAATTGCCTAGAACATAACTAATCTGTAGTACAGGCCCAGTCTGAATAGTCTTTGGTATTTGGCCCATAACTAAATAAATATGTATCTAATATATATGAGACAACTCAATTTGAAAATATAAGAAATTTATCTACAACTTTTAATTTTTGAGTGTAAGCTAATTCGAACCACATAAATTTTAAATTGAATAATCAAGTGGGTACATTAATAATAATAAATGCAAATTAGTTGTCACTTTTATCATCCAAATGGTTTCCTCTTTATTTGTCTTGATTTATCCATATTTATATATATATATGTGGCTATTTTATGCGCAAAACATGTAGTAACCAGTATCTACAACTGGTAAGAATAAGTATTTATATATGTATAAATATACGTATTTTATTTGTATGTTGGTGATACTTGATTTATATATTGTTATTAGTAGTGTTTGTATAGGTTAAGGTCATACTATTAGCATTGGGTTTAATTGCAAGACTTTAGATTTATTTTAGGGACCAAATTATAATACTTTGAAAGTTTTAGGGGTAAATTCGTAAATATCAAAAATTAGCCACTTAGTATAAAAATACACTTTTAAAACCCTAATTCTCTCATTTTGGTCGAGCTACCTCTTTTAGAGAGAGAGAAGAGAGAAAAAGAGGGGAGAGAAAGAGAAGAAGGAGAAGAAAAAGAAGAAGAAATTAAAATTTTAGATTTTAAGAGGTATATCACAACTATTTCTCAATTTATTGGTGTTAATTATGTTAATTTCTTTAAGTTTTTATTTCTGGAAATATGTATAATTGAGGATTTGATGTGTATTTTGTATGATATTTTGAGAATTGATGATGATCTATAAGATAGTTTGATAAATTATGATGGATTGTAGAATTTCTGCTTGATAGTCTCTTGATCCAAGAATTTTATAAATTGTTGTGATTTGATTCTGATTTTGAATTTTGAGTATATGAAATTAGACATGTTTAGTATCATCTGAGACTTTAAATCGATTCAAAATTCCAGAAATTGAATTTTTTGTGAATTTACCAAAATGACCCTGAAATTCTGGAAATTTTCTATATGAACAGTATGATAGAGTGACAAATAATTTTTGTCCTACTGAATGATCTTCAAAAGTTATGAATTTGTGGAATATGATAAGTTATATATCTAATATGATATACTCGGAATTGAGAATTTAGATCAATGTGGTTGAAGTGTTATGATTTTCTAAAGTGTATCAACTCATTGCAGTATTTGATTAACAGATTTTTAAAGTTAAAGAATAAAATAGTTTTAAAATACTTTTGGCAGTGATTGGAAGTGAAATATTTATCATGGAGTGAGATATGTGTTAAAAGTAATTATGTGGTAGTTTTATAATTTTTGAGTTAGTATATAATTTTATAAAATTAGGAGATTGAATACTGTTCAGTAAGTATCTTGATCCTGTCAGGTTAGTAGTTTGGATTCGATGGTGTGTATGGAATGGATTGTGTAGGAATTTTGATATAATATTCATATATAAGAAGGATATATGAGTCAAGAATGGTATATTCTGATTTTGGAGTAATTGGATATCATTTGATGTATTAGAAATTTTTGTTAAGTGTAAGTGGTCAGAATGACAGGTTTTGAGAAACCAAGTATTTAGACCAATTTGATGTGATAAATGCATTGTGTATAATTTTGTAAGCTATTTAAAGTATTTTGTGTGAATTGTGAGGCTTATGAAAGGATTAATCTCCATTGATAGGTTAAGGAGATTTAAACCTTGTAACTAAAACTGTTAAGAGGTAAGTATACTAGACTTTTTACTGAAATCACAATAAACATAATAATTATTTTGTATGATTTTACAAATGGGGTTAAGAATATGTTTATGTTATGTCAAAGTATATTTTGATATGAAATGTGAATATATGTTTATGAATGTAAGCATTGACATTGAGCATGGACATACATGTATTTTTAAAAGTGAGCTTTCAAAATAAGATGTATTTAATAAAGAAAGCTTTTGAAGTGTAATATGTCCATGAAAAATATTTTGTGTTTTGAGGGTACTTGAACTCACTGTTAACTTAGTATGCATTTTATGTGATTTGTGGAGCCTTTATGTGTGGCCTTTCCTTTGGGATTGGTATATGTTATGTATTCCGTATGTAGGGAGGATCCTATTGGTACCTAAAGGAAGAGTGAGACATCACATTAGTGTGGTGGCGTATTGGTGCATGTGAGAGGACTCACCGATGATCAGGGTGAGGGTTTGGCTTTTACCTTCGGGTATGAGCATTATATATGTGTAATTTAAAGGCCTCACTTGTACTATTCATCTCATACGGTATGTCACATACGAGTGACATTTGGCTTATTATGTGATATGTGATATGTAAGTCCTACTAAGTAGTAGTTGAGTGATGGTATTCCTATTATGTGTTTTGAAAGAATGTGTAAGCGCTTACATGATATGTGATTTGATAAGATTATGATTTTGATTGATCACAGCATATCATACATATGCATTGTGTACATATATATATTTGTATTTGATATATAAAAAACTAGTATGCTTACTGAGTTTTATACGCATTATAGTTTATTGTGATTTCAGGTAAATAAGGTACATTTGTGCTTAGCAGATTTGGCAAGGCTTCTGCTGTTCCTTGGGTTCCCTAAGTTGTTAGGTTGCTAAGTGTTTCATTTGAGGACACGTGAGATAAGATATTTGATTTGTCCCTATTGAATAAATACTTATGTATTATTTTATTATGTGTGGTTGAATTTAGTTTAAGTTTCACCAAGTGTAGTAATGGATTGATTTTAAGTAAGAATTTGAAATGAATATATTATGGGCTTCCGGTAACAAAGTTGCTACTAGTGACGTAGTAGAGTGTTAATCTCTGAGAAAACTCTGCGTATCTCCGGTTTACTAATTGTCCCAGTCATAATTCAATTGCTATAATTCTGAAAGAAACTTAAAATGAATGTGCTTAGAAATATTATTGAATGAATGTAAGTGATGTCGTGTGTCAGATCTTTTGGGTCTGGGGCATGACAAAGCATGTAATTAGAGAGCTAGATTTTAGTTCAAAATACTTGTCTTTTGTATTATCTCTTTGTAGTATTATTTTTTTATTTACTATTCTAAAGTTATATTATCTCGCAGGTTCAAATCTCACAGGTTCAAATCCTGTCATCCCTACCAATTACTGCTTCTCTGAGCAGTAACGAGAGATTCATTTTAGATCCCAAGCTACCAACAAAAAAGAACTATACCATTTGATCCTTTGATCAACCAAAAAATTTGAATCGAGTGCATCATAGAGGAATTTTACCATGAATCCATTGATTCTTATTCGATCACGACGGGTGGGGCAAGTCAAAATAGAAAAACTCACAACTCATATTGGATTTAGGGATAATCAGGCAAGAATTTCTATAAGCATTTAGAACATTTTGTTTCAGAGCAGAAGAGTCGTTTTCAAGTAGTGTTCGATCGATTACGTATTAATCAATATTCGATTGATTCCATCAAATTCAGTTTGACTTTAGGGGTAGTGATTTAGTGGAACTCGACCCTCTTTGATCCACTCGACGCGTGCAATTTGTCCCTTTTTAATGCATTTACCCCACCCAACCAGGGTTTTAGAATATAGAATAGAATAGATTAATAAAAAAAATTAGGTTAGAAAAAAAAAGAATTATTGAAATGAGTTCAAATGGAAGAAAAAAGTCTATTGATAAATGAATTCCAATTTGTTGACTATTACTTATCAAATCTTGTTCTATAATCTGTTTAGTCGGACATAGAGGCGAGAGTACTTTTTTTTTTACTTCAAAAATGGAAGTGTTGGATCATGCATATATCATCTAGAATAAATTGGGTTGGTAAGTAATATCACTCCTAGACCCCCTAATATAAGACCCGATCTGTGGAAAGCCGTATTTGATGAAAGTCACATGTACGGCTTAGAGGGAGATCTTTCATATCTTTTGAGATCCACCCTACAATATGGGGTCAAAAAGCCAAAATAAATTAGAAGATCAGTAGTTCGAGCGATCGACTCACTTCTTTCAAATTATTTCTCATTATTAAGAAAAAGTAACGAAGATAAAATACGAGCTTATTTTATAGCATCAATATCGTCACTAGCATCAATATCGTCAATATCATCAATATCGTAATTTCTAATTTGTGAAACCATTTCATAAAAGTTCATTGATAACTTCTTTTTATAAAGTAAATCGACTTCGATTCTTGAATAATCAGTCAAAATATGAAGAAATCAATATGCCTAGATAGTTTATTCTATGGATTTTAGAATTTATTAACATTTTTCAAAAAAGGTGTATCGAGTCGAAACAACCTGTTCTTCCTTAATACCGAATTCAAGTTGATTATGTTTTGCCTCTTACTCAGAGGATCCCCGCTAAGTATCCATGGTTGAATGGTTAAAGCGATTTAAATACAGACTTCTCCAGTACTTTATTTTAAATTTGAAAATTTGAAAATCACAAATTAAAATAGAAGCGAAAAGCAGCAGAGCAATGTTGCATCAACAAGAAAGAATTCAGTTCAGATATGGGATACCTATCCAGAAGTTTTCGCAACTCAATCATGTATGATGGAATCATCAAAGATTTGACCTTTTCGAATTTTTTGAGTGATCTGGTTGTGCGATACCTTTTTTTTCGTACCGACGCAAGATATGCTTATTAGACTCTATGTATTAACGAGCGGGAATCGTCGAGGTATTTGTGCGAATAGGTATGATCCATGGAATCGAAGAAACGTAGCAATGAAGGCGATAATAAATACAGAAGTTGCGGTTAATAAAGTAGGGATCATCAAAACCTTTGTTTATGTCTCGGGTTGGAACAAATTACTATAATTCATCCCATCTTGCGGATCAGTCGACATTTTTCACAAATTTTACGAACATTGAGCAGGGTTCTATGGTCGGTCCGTGACCCCTGGATACCAAACGCGTCTTTAGGGTGATCTCGTATATCGCCAGAAAAGAAGGGTCAACAGGTCTGGTTTTACTACAATTACTTAAAATGCGTTTTGATAACATTCTTTTTCGATTGGGTATGGCTTCAACTTTTCTTTCACATTATTAATCGAATAATCGAAATGAATTAATCGAATAAAGTTCAAGAAAGAATCAAATATTCATTGATCAAATCATTCACTCCATAATCTGATCGATCTTTTCTTTTTATTGAGGAACAGCAGGAGATTATATCTCCTAGAGTTCAATTCCCGTTCTCAACCCATGACCAATATGAACTCAAAGTTTCCTTCGTAACTCCCAAAAGGAAAAATACTTCGAAAATGAACCTGTTCCCACGCAATAGTCAGAAATTCTTGACAATATCGAGTCGGTTGAGATCTATTTCGTTCTAAATGTACTTGAAATTCCTCCATTTGAAATTAGGTTGAAACCAAAGGTAAGGGATTTATTGGATGATCAAATGATAACAGGGCCCAAATAACTCAATTTTCTCCCGTGAACTATTTGTGTCAATGGATTAGTTCGTGCAATTTATTTTATTATTTATTATATTAATATTTTCTTTTGGTCAATCGTTGAATTGAAGAATTGAATAAAATCAATGGAAATGGCTGATCATCCTCTCGGACCAGCTACTGATCATCGCCTTGGTAAGCTATTGCCTCACCAACTAGCTAATCAGACGCAAGCCCCTCCTCGGGCGGATTCCTTCTTTTAGCAAAAAATCTCATCCGTTTCTCATTCTGCATTGGAATTCTCTTTTTTACCTTTCCTCAAAGAAATAGAAAAAATGGGGTCTATTACCTGAGTTGGCTGCTGCTTGTGAAGTATGAAAGGAGATCAAATTTGAATTCCCAGCAATTGATACTTTGTAATCCAGTAATTAACATTTTTGGTCTTTATTTTGCCACATCCAATTTCAAAAAATTACTTTCATCAAACTGAAAATATTTAAATAAAAATAAAAGGCTTTTTCTATCTTTTAGAAGAACATATTCCTCCGGGAAGACGATTGGGCAATTTTGTGAACAATGTGGAGTTGAATTTGTTGATTCTCGGATACGAAGATATCAAATGGGATAAATAAATTTTTCTTACTTTTTTTAGTAGAATTTTTCAAATACGATTGAAATGCGTTAGAAGGCTTGTATTTAGTAAGAAGAAGATCAAAAAATACGAAACTGTATTAAGAATTATGTACAAAAAAATATGAGAAAATGGGTGAGGGTATTCTGCCTAAATAGTAGATACAAGTAATAAATAAGAGAATACTAAAGATTTTTCTTTTTTGTTAAGGTGAAAGGGTAAAACTCTTGCTAAGGTAATAAGATACACTTAACTCTTATTCATGAATTTAATATTTCATTCTTAAGTTATGCAAATTTATATATGATGTATTTATTTTGTTTGCAATATTGATATCATTTCTTGTAAAGTGGTGTATCTTGATTTATTATAAACAATTTTTATAGTTGTCACTATAAATTCTCTAAATCATTTACAAGATTTGCCCTAAATACCATTTCTTGTAAAGTAAGAGTCTTGATTTATTGTAGACAAATATCAAGATTAGCATAATAAATACTTGAACCCATTTACAAGATTTTGTGTATAATAATTAAAAGAAATAAATATAAGTTAATATATATTTGATGATGAACCTTAGTTGTTATATCTTTCGATTGAAATCTCTTTTGTGTGAAGATTCTAATTAAATTATAAAAATAGTTAATATATTCTTATTTTATATATTAAGAGCAGATCTCCCTAACTTTAGCATTCATTTTAATTGGTTATTTGCAAACGTCTTATATTACTTTATTTGTCTTTAAAGTATTTATAGTTTGTAAATTTTAATTTCATTTTCCTGTGGATCGACTCCGTTCTCGCTAAGTTAATTATTACTTTGACAATCCTATACTTTGGAATAAACTCCTATATTCTAAACGTGTCAGCAACTATTATTTGGGTGTTCATTATTCGTGGAAGAGTAAGAGTACACTAAACATTAGATCCTTTTGAGTGTTCTTCTTTGTGTTTTCTTGTAAACTCTTTATGGCTACGATCAAGTAAGAAATAGAGAAGTTCAATGAGATGAATGACTTTAATCTTTGGAGGAAGAAGGTTAGATCTTTACTAGTGAAGGAATGGCTGAGTCTTGAAAGAAGCCAGTTTCTTAACTAGCGAAGGGACGACAACCTCAAAGTCCAAAGAGAAAGATTGGGATAAGATTCAAAAAAAAGGTTCATAACACCATAATCTTAATGTTAAACGACGAAGTATTAAGAGAAATTGGTGATAAAGAAATCATTTTGGGGATATGGAAGAGACTCGAAGCATTATATGTCATAGCTCGACCCAGACCTGATAAGATATTATCCGCTTTGGGCTCAAGCCTGCACGATTTTATTCTTGAGCTTTACGCAAGCGTCTTTCACCCAAAACGCATCTTGCCAATTAAAGTGTGGGTCACCTTTTATAAACCCAGCATCTCTCACGTGCCTTAGCGATGTGAGATTTGCCTAGGGTGTTACATTATACATGAAGAAGTCACTTGCAAATAGACTTCTTGTGAAGACGAAACTGCATCAATTACCTATACATAAGGGATCTTTGTTGAGAGCTCACATTGACGAGTTCAACAAGATCATATAAGTCTTGAGCAATTTGGCATCAAGACTAAGGATGAAGACAATGTTATAATCCTATTAAGTTCGTTGCCGAAGAGCTATTAAAGTTTTGTGATTACATTGTTGTATGGTAAGGAGTCCTTAATGATAAATGATGTCAATGCATCATTGAATTCAAAAAAATTAACAAATAGATTTGAATCCAAGAGTGAAGCAGCATTACTTGCATAAGGAAAGAAGAGCAACTAATCAAAGAGGAGATCCAAGAAGTATTTCTTTTGTTATAAGGAATGACATTTTGTGAAGGATTGTCCTAGATCAAAAACCCCAGATGGTTGTGCTGTTATTGGTAGTCTTGAAAAAGATACTGAAGTTGTAGACAAAGTGGTAGCCTCAATAGGAAAGCATACTGGCAAATGGATACTAGATTCGGGGTGTAACATCCATATGTGTCCAGACAGATAGTTGTTTACCAACTACAAAGCTATAAAGCTTTGATAGAGAATGACATAACTTGTGAGATTATGAGAGTTGGTGACATAAGACTGGTGATGAAATATGAAAAAACTAAAGACTTACGTGGCGTAAGGCATGTTCTTATTTTGAGGAGAAACTTGATATCCTTAGATAAACTTAATAAGGAAAGGTATTCGCTTAGAGCGAAAAAGAAAAAACTAGGAATAGAAAAGGATCTATAATGCTTAAGGGTAAAAAGCACAATAGGAGACCTTATATGCTTAAATGAATGGCAATGAGTGGTCCAATGCGGGATGTTGGGGTAACGCAAATCACTGGGCGACATCCAAACAGTGCTCACTGAGGTGATGAGAGTCAGAAAGGAGTACAACGCATCAATACCCTATGCAAGGTACATGAATACATTTGGAGACCAAAGTCACTATCCCGAGGAAAGTTAAGTGTTAGTGGAGACTTAACTGGACTCAACTCTAAGTGATAGATTATTGGTGTGGATCGGATTCAGAAACATTTTTATTTGGAGATTTTGAATTAAATAAGAGTTATTAGAGATTTAGTGATTCAACAATTTTTTTTGGGTAAGAATTATAAAGAATATAAAAAATGGGACTCACAATAAGTGTAGAACATATGAAACACGCATGATGAATTCTATGATATGTGAGACACGAATAAGAAATTGAAACGGGACTTAAAGACACGAAAGGAGGAGAGGACTGGCAATCCAGGCCACAGCACTGGAAACCTGTAAGCACAGTGCTGCAGTGTTGACCACCCAACCCTTGCTGCGTCAGATACGAAAAAGTCTATTTTAGCTTGGGTTTTTTGAGTTTTGAAAAGTTTTGAAATTTCAAAACACGTGGACTTTTATTTCAATTAGGATTAGAGTTAATAAGTATGAAATAACTCCTATATAAACCATTGTAAACTATTTAGTTTGAAATTAATGATTAAGAGAGACTCTAAGAAAGGGAAGAATTAGGTTAACACTAAATATTTGTGTGCGCTAGAATACAACAATTGTTTAGGTTTTCATTATTCGTGAGAGAGTAAAGGTACATTAAATATTAAATCTTTTTGAGTGTTCTTTATTGTGTTTTTTTTAAATTTCTTTAGATAATTAATAAGAGAGATTAAGATCTTTTAATCCATTATAGACGTAGATAATTGACCGAACTATGTAAATAATTGTGTTGTGCTCTTAATTATCTGCTTTATATTCTTATTATTTTCGCTTGATATCTTAATTATTTTCTTGCGTTAAAAAATTAAAATTCAAGATTGAACTTAATTAAATTTTTTGCTTAAACTTAATCTTAAAAAAAAATAATTGCTCCAACAAAATATTTTATAAATCAAAATGTCCTTTCAACAAAGTTGTTTCAACAAAATATTTTTAAAATTATACAAGTCAAAATGTCATTTTAAAGAAACTTTAGATTATGTTTAAATGAATTTTTTTTAATATAATTTTTTTAAATTTTTTTTTATAATAATTGATAACAAAAAATTTTGCGCAGCACATTGCGTGAGGCTCCTGGTGTGATCGGAGCGGTGGGCTGCACAAAAATAATAGTCGCGCAAATGTGAACCACGCGAGATAACCATTCTTATTCTATTTCAAAACTAATGAAAACAAACATTACTTTGCATGTAACAAATTGATTCTTCGTAACCATGGTTTCTTTATTAAAAACTTATTCAACATGCTTGAGTTCGTAAATATTTAAATCTAAAATCAAGAACAAGAAGAGGAAGTAAGAACTAATCATTCATCAGTTCTTGAGTAAAGGTAGCTAATAATGCCTTCCAATGTACATTTTGTCATTGGATTCTTAGATTTTGAACATTTATATTTCAAAACAGAGATGGCAACGGTAATGACAAAATCAAGTTGTCATCGGTTGTATAACATTACTGTTACATTAATAATATTATTGATAGGCATTCGAACCTAAATATTCTTTTAGAGAGAAGAGACAGTCTAAAATGTACACAGTAAAAAGTGAATTCATTGTGTCAAAATCTTTGTTATTGTAATTCCGTATATTCTTAGTATTTTGTTTTTTAGTATCAAATTAGGCAGAAATGGAGTGAACCCTGCTTCACGGACCCGTAAAAGAGAGTTGAAGCAAGAAAATGAAAAAATTAGCCATAAAAGGTACGAGTTCTCAGACTGAGACTGAGAGGAGTCAAAGGCTGTGTGACATGACATGACATGACCTGTCATAGGCTCGCCCACTTCACTTGCTGCCACCAATCACATGCTCAATGCACAGGCCACAGCATCCACAGAGCAAAGAAGCAAAAGCCCACCAACCCATGAAATTTTAGGAGGCAAAGGCAAGTATCGAAAAGCTGTGGTGGTATTATCAATTATGAATAGGTAAAAAGGGGAATGTGGTATGACTGTGACTGTGACTGTGACTTTACAGTACAATTGAAGAACATGTGAAGTCTGTCATTTTACAAAAGAAAGCTCCAATTATCAATTGTCTTAGCTTTAGCTAGCTGTCCCTTTTTTACTGCAAAATCTAGGCATATTGTGGCACTCTTTTCAATGTCTTACAACTTCACCACTTACAACACCACCCATTAAAGTGAAATCTACTTTCTCTATCTCTGTGCCTGTCAGTTTTATTTTAACCGACGTTCACTTACTGTTAATATTATCTTTTTCTTGTGTCTTCTTCCATGTACACCATCTTTCTCCTGTATTTTCATTTACATTTGAAAATGTTCCATTAAAAATACAATTGTATAGTAGTTTCTTTGCTTCTTCCTTACTGAAAGAATATAAGAATGCTTTTTGGCAAACGTGTATCCGAAGTGTTTCTTTGCCAAAACAGAATATAATATTGCTTATGTAAATAGATGCTATCAGAATTTGAACAAAATGATCTAAGCAAGCAACACAATATAAAAGGATCATTTATTCTCTCTCATTTATTTATAGAAAAACTCTCTCTCCTATAGTTTATAACATGGGTACTCAAGGAAGAAAAAGAAAACCAATATGAACTTTAGTCCCTGTAATATCTCAACCCCAGACCCAGAGGCCAGAATAATTTCAAGTTTGGACTGGCCACTGGGCGAAGGGGAATTATGCAGAAGTCTTGTGTAGGAGGGGCAGCGCAGGGCAGACAGTCATTCAACACAGACGTGATGAAAGATTAAAAGCAAGTGAAATGAAAATAAAAGACAGGATTGGAGTACTGAGTACAGAAATCACTAGGACACCCCAACCACTCATCATGTTTGAGGAGCTGGCAGCAAGCATTTCATCGTTCATCATTAATTCTATTTCCACAGTGTTGACCCTTGCAACTCTTTCTGATTTTTTTGCATTTCAGTCCCCACCCAGGCACCCACCACAAACATAAAATAGTAATGGAAATATGTTAACCTGTGCCTTCAAATATATATATATATATATATATCATTCATGTCAAAGAGTAACCTTTTTTATTGTTCACATGATCATCAATAACATTGAACCACAAAAAAAAAAAATTCACCTAATAGCAACTCCTATTGGAGATGTTTTACTAGAGTTAAATTTTTGTTAACAGAAGTTTGTAAGATTTTTAACCAAAAACCGAGAGAAGGGACTGAACCCACCACAAGTTTTCATGTTTTTTGCGATAGTGACCATGGCTAGGTGATTTTGGTGACCGCTCGAGAGCTGGCTCTAGCTCTGCAACTCATGGACTCCCTTTTTGAGGAAATGGCACGTAGGGATGATTTAAGGGTCAATTTTGATCGACCTTGTACTCACTAGAGCGGCCTAATCAGGCCAGTTAGAAATGGACTGGACAACAATAAAGGGAAGGCATGTGAACTCTGAAGTTGGGTCCCAAGTCCCAAAATATAGTCTCATTTCATCTCATAATGAAACAGATATACCATCGCCATCAAATGTTGAATGGTACACAAATATATACATATATACATATATGTATGTATATATGGATGAAACTTGTTTAGTTATGGCTAATTATTTGCCAACTATGTCTCGTATTCATCAATTAATAGCAAGAAAGAGAAACATAAAATTTCTTCGCTATATCTGATCATACTTTTAAGATTAACCAAGTATTGGATCATCATACAGTAAGTACATTCATACCAATTTGAAACTTTAGTAATTTTTAGGAAATAATATTTTGATTTTTAAAGTTTGAAAAAAATATATATATAAACCTTTAAAATTTTAAAAAATTTATTTACACTTTTTTTAAATAACAAAATTTATTAAAGTTAATAGTGAAAAGGATAAAAACAAATCACATTCTTTTGACTAAAAAAATAAAAATTTCAATCAACATTAATTGATAGCCGATTATTGACTAATTACGGCTGATAAATAATTGGTCAATAATAGTCAACGATTGGTCAACGTGCGATCAATGCAAATCAACTATAGGTCAACATTGGTTAACGTTTGGTAGTGAGACATCAACGATTAATCAACGTCGATCAACTGCAGCCAACAAAGTTGGTGGGCAACGGTTGGCAATTTAAACTAATTTTCTCGAATAGTTTAGTTGAAAATAATATATTAATAGAGTTTTAAACCTATGTATGAAAAAAAAAATTAAAATAATTTAATTGATTAAAGTGTTATTTTTTATTTATAAAGTTAAATGTTTAAACTTTTGTTTAGCATTTGATTGAACTCTCAAGTTGGGGATTGGGATAACCATAAGAGATTGGATGAATGGAGTAAGGTAAGAGTTCAAGTTAATGGTTGGTTGGTAGTTGAAATTTTTTGGAGACTTTCACTGGTCTCTTTTTATTATAATATTTATAATTGTAAAAATTAAAAAATATTTAAAAATAAAATAAAATAATATAAATTAATTATTAAACCTCATAACAAATTTCAATAAATTTATGTTGAAATTTCATAATTTATTTATTTTTTATTTATATCCAAAATTTTAAATTAAAATTGAAATTGGAATAATATCAATAAATTTTTATCATTGATGAAATTATAATTTCAAATTTTTAATTCAATATAAATTATAATCTTAACTTTTATTACAATTATTAATTTTAATTATTATTACAATTAACATAATTACAATTAAAATTTTAATTATAGGAGTAGGTCCTTGCTACTCGTCAAAGCCATAACTTGCTGCTTACTTACTGTCTACTAAACGAGCATTCACTGTCCGCCTCGCCCCTATCTTTAATTTTAAGTAAAGTGAAGTCAAATCAATGAAGTGAATAGCCCAACCTCTTTGTTTGAAGCCATTTATTCAGCCCAAATGCGCCATAGATACGGAAGCTTCACTGCCTTTTTTACGAGAATCTAAAGTCTGGGATTGGCTTCGATAGCTTTACCTTGAATGTACGAAATAAGCAATCAGTTTTTAAGCTTAAGGACGAGTGATGTTGATCTCTTTTTCCGTAAGCTTTGCTATTGACTCAGCTCTGTCTCATTCTGATTTTGGTTTTCGTATTATGGATCTTAGTTCGTGCTTTTCCAATCATGACAAGACTCATCTTTCTTGACCAATTCATGTAGGTAAGCGACCCTGGGATCGTGGAAATGAACCCTTTCTTCTATCTTAATGTTTCCTAAAGGTTTCAAAACACATAATAGCAAATCTGGCCATCATTTTGAATCAAGCTTTCTTGGTTAGTAGCTATACGGCAAAGGACTTCACTGCAGAGATTTGGTGGTAGGCCTGGGTTGATCTATTTTATGGTGAAGCATCTGAAGCATCTGAAGCATAACTACATACTCAGAGGATCTTTGTCGAGAGATAGGAGTATTCGGTGGAACCGGTAAACTACACTTGCTTCTGGATAGATGTGTGGGACAAAGGGCTCGTGGTACCTGTTGTCCACTCTTCTCCTCTACTTTGAGAACCGTGTGAACGGAGAGTGGGCAGAAGGGAATGAGGTTCTTATACGGAGGCAAAAGGATTCGGGTTAGTTAAGGTCCGTCCTTCACCTAAGAAAGGGCTCGCTTTTCCTTCAAGAGAGATTTTATCTTCTTCGATAGAAGGGTTATTTGCTCTTGTTCTCAACTTGTGGTCAAGTGGGTTTACATTTGTTCAAAATCAAATTCTATTTTAGAAAGCTAACATAACGATTGGTTAAAGAAATCCTTACCGATGGAACTCTGACTACTATATTTCCCTGTCCTAACACAAGAAAATAAGTGCACTTCCTAACAATTCTAATCAGGCAAGCTCTTTCCTATTGTTATTGATAGAGATTCAAGTGCGTAAAAGACCTCTTCAAGAGAAGACCTTAAGTAGCTAGATTCTCTTATAAGTTATTTACATACTTTCAGACATATCTTTAGATCCATTGCCTACAAAATTAAATATTTAAAAAATAAAAATAATCTACGATTATGTCATGTTGTGTCGTGCTAAACTCGTGATGGGTTGTGTCTAACACAGACTTATTATAAGCTCATGCCGATACAAGCTCATGATAAATCGTGCCAACACATTGTGTATGATTGTAAATTATAGAAGTACTTGGGAAAATGGTATTTGACATTTGGAGGACGTGCACTTTGGTTTTATTTACATTACAGAGAAAACGCCTTTAGGTAATAGTTTGGGACTTAGTATCAAAGCTAGTCACTCATGAAAACCATAAACACCGAAATTCCTATTGTAACCTTTGCTTTTCCAGTTTAGATCAAACTTGATAAAAATAATTTTTTTCTCTGAAAATCACAAACACAAATAGTAATAATCGGCTATGGATTAAAAGGTTATATCGATGGCACAATCAAAGCTCCGTATCAATTTCTTAACACTCAAATTTTATTTGAAACAGTATAGAATCCAGCTTATATTAATTAAAAACTACAAAATCAGATCCTTTTTAAATGAATCCAAGCATCCATTTTTGAATCAGTCTTAAGTTTAGTACTTGGCTACAAAATCTCTTACCACATATTTTGATTCAACACGACAGAATTTAATAGACCGTATGCTCTCAACTATTAAATTAAAGGTTCAATTTTTTCCTCCATTAAAATATGAACTTGTGTGCATGTGTTATAAATAAGTATTTAAGAAAAAACTAATAGACCGTACTGTTTTTACAATGCAGGCTTGCCAACTTTACTTTTGAGAGACCCAAATTATTATAATTCCCTTTCGTTAATATAACAATAATCCCATTTAATTAAGTAAGATTATGCGCGTGGGAAGAGTGAGCGTGGTGGTGACTCTCACAAGTGGAATCTACTTTACAAGTATGTTCAGTACAACGTCAACGTCACAAATGAACGTAAGTGACGAAAAAGCGCTTGGACCAAATGGTCTAAGACCAGCAGACACTGTCATGTTAAACAGATACCATAAATTATCTTTCCTACTTTACACAATTTTCTTTTTTAATTTTAATTTTCTCTGTTCTGTCTCTGTCTCTGTCTCTGTCTCTGCATCACTATTATTCATCACGTGACCACCCAAAGGTGCTCAAAATCTCCCCTACTGAGTGCTGAAGAGACCTTACTCACTCACTGTCTTATGTCTCTCTGTTGGGTGACTGATGTGTTACTGTAACTGAGCGAGAAAGTGAAAATAAGGTGTGAAAAAGCAAAAGAGTATCTCCTGCTTTGCACTTCCATTTACTCTTTTTAACTCTATCTTATGCTACTATTTGAAGTCTTGTGTTTTTGGAGTGAGAAAGAGAGAGTTAGTGAGAGATAGAGAGAGTTAGTGAGTTTGTTTTTGTGGGGGTGTGTTTTTGTGTTTAGCGTTTGTGTTTATAAGAAAGAAATGCAGCAGCACCTGATGCAGATGCAGCCCATGATGGCAGCTTATTATCCCAACAACGTCACTACTGATCACATTCAACAGGTTCTCCCTTTTCTCTGCTTCTATCCCCGTCTCTGTCTTTTCACTCATCTCATATTTCCTTTAGGCTATTTCAACTTCATCATTAACTTTCTTTCGTATTTTTGTTTTTCAATTCGATTTGTTGGTCAAAGTTTTGATGGTAACTGGGTGTTAGTAATCACTGTTTTGATGTTTTAAACTATGTGAAGTGTTAATATGTGGGCAGTTGATGTTTACTTTATTGATGTGATTGTTATTCAATCTATTTCTTCATGTCATTTTTTTCTCTTTGGAAGTTTACACTGGAAGATTGGTGGGTATTTGTAAGTGGGCATCCTTTATTTTGATGTTTCATTGTCAATTTGTTGTCCTCAAAGTGTGGAGCTCTTATCTTTCTTAAAACTTCTCATGATCATTTCCTGTTTATGTGATTGTTGTTGAAACTTTGTGGAGTAGTTGATATTACTCGTATGATGTTATTCAATCTATTTCTTTCCGTCTTTTTTTAAAAAGTTTATATTGGAATACCAATGGTGTTTGTAAGTGGGCATCTTTTATTTTGATATTTCATCGTCAATTTGTAATCCTCAAAAAGTGGAGCTTTTATCTTTCTTAAATCTAAGATCATCTGGTCAATCATGTTTTGGAGGACGAGATTTGCTGGCTGTGGTGTTTCATGCTCCCATTCTTTACTGCTTCTGCTTTTTGCGTGTTCTTTAGTTACTGATTGTTTTCATTTTATGCATACATGTCTAATTTTAAAATCTAATCATGTTTTGGAGGCAGAGATTTGCTGGCTGTGGTGTTTCATGCTCCCATTCTTTATTGCTTGCTTTTTGTGTGTTCTTTAGTTACTGATTGTTTTCATCATGCATACATGTCTAATATTAAAATCTAGTGGGTCTCATTTCATTTGTCACCTAATGTTCCTCGTTTTTATGTCTGCCCCAGCTATCATCTTGCATAAGAGTGTTTTCTTTCTACGAGAAGGAAAAGTTTTGGGGAATTGGCTTATAAAGTTGTACTCTTCAACATTTTCTTGTGTTTTTGTGGATAAATACTTTCTGCTATATTGTTAGCACTTCAACAATGAGCAGAAAACTTTAAGCTGGGTACCCCAAGATTCAGATCTTGGCTTCTATTTCGTTAATGCATTATATTAGTTGATTTTATCGACACTGGGCACGAAATGATATTTCAATTTCTTTATGTTTTATTCTAACTAGGCTGAAACCATGTTATACTGCTTCAATGCAGAGGTGACATGTCCTGCTTGTTCATACATCTAGCTAGCTAATTTTGCATCCAGATGAAACTACTGGATGAATCTATCAGTTAGTGTGGGAAACTTATAACTTCTATCTGTCATGGTTGCTTCTCTATGCATTAGCTTTAGTATCATTTCCATATATAATTCTTGAGGAGAGGAAAAAAATTGTTGATTGAAAGGACCATATGAAGTATGCGGGCTAGCTATCGCTGAAAGTTGTTTTCTTTTCATGATTTATGCCTACATATTTTTTTGTTAGTGGTCCTTTTTAAATGTTTCCAATAATAGTTTCTATATGCCGATGTGGTCCTCTCTTGATAGTCTTTTGCTAGTGGTCCTCAATTATTGTCTCCATAACATGTTCATGTCTTTTTGGGTATGTGCTAGATATCTTTGTCATAATATCTATTACTTTTGATACTATCATTCTGTCTACTAGAATTGGATAAAAGTTTGTGAAGAGAAATCTCATTGAAGATCTGAATACTTGTTTACCAACATTTTATATTACTTGGTTATAAGATGGGGAAAAGTATATGGCACCAAGTCTTGTGCTTGTGTAATGTTGTGTTTCCAATGCATACATTCTAGCCTGTCAAGGCTTTGCCTATTTTTATTGACCAACACAATTTATTATTGTCATAATGATTCCAAAATTCTTACCTGATTGCTGAGGGGATAATATTTTGACTATCACTTCATTGATGCTTGGATAATGTTTTCAGCAAAATGAATATTACATTGTCCTTTTGGTGAGATGATAGAAGCGAGACTGTTTCGAGAAATGAGCGTGAAACTTGGGAGGAAAATGAAATTTAGGAGGATGAGCATGGATACTAAGGAGCCAATGACTATTAGTTCATTTCTTTGTTGATGTTTATGGTAGTCATTCTAACATTTGGTTAGATGTTGACTCTAGTGCAGAAGATGATGTAGAGTTGAGGATTGGGCATATGGTGTTGCATATTTTTATTCTCTTCTTGGTTCACAGTGGCCTATCATATATCCAAACAAATATTTTGGGAGGGTGTTTCTGCCTTCTAAAGTAGCTTAGTTTGTTTGTCCCTCAAAGATCCATTTTAGATATGGGAAACAATGAGGAATAAGAAAAACTTGAAAAGAAAAGTTTTAAACTACTTAAGAAATTAGCTTTATATGCACCTAGAATGCTCCAATGGCAAAGCTTGTGCACCCCTTGGCCTAGGTTAGGGGTTAGAACCTTGGCAGAGTCTAAGGCAGTTTTTTAGAGGCCGGTTTTAGTCCCTCCAGTTGTTTGAAGGGTTTAAGTTGATTATATTGTCATTGGTTGCAGAGTCCAAGGCAATTTTAGTTCTTTTAATTGTTGGGAGGCCAGTTTTATTCCCTCCAATTGTTTGGAGGGTTTAATTAATTTTATTGTCATTTGCTGATATTTAGGTTATAATATTATAATCATTTGAGAGTTGAAATTTGAGATGTAATACTTGTATTAAAAAAAAAAAGAAATTAGTTTTATATGTGTTTAACAGTTTTTCATTTATCAATGGAGGCTCCATTTATCATGCATGACTCCCTCCAACAGTGAAGGGGTATTTCTATACCTTTTATTTGGAATATTTTTCTTTTACCCTACCATTATATTGCTCAAGTCTTACATGGCTTCATTGATTACATGCAGTACCTAGATGAGAACAAGTCATTGATTTTGAAGATTGTTGAGAGCCAGAATTCAGGGAAGCTGAGCGAGTGTGCGGAGTGAGTACTGCTCTTTTAATTTGTTTCTTGAAGAATTTGTAGCTTTGCAATTATCTTGTTCTCTTCAGTTGTAAAATCTCAGCAACGTGCAGTGGCTTCACTTTTGAATGTCTTGGATCAGTGTTTCTTTTTGTTGGGACTTGAATTTTATTTGGTATCCTTGCAATAGGCTTGGAAGTGTAGTGTATTCAGTCTAGTGTATTGTTTTCTATTACTACAAGTGTTTTGCACAGTAGACTATATGTGGATGATTAACAGGATGTTAGTGATGTGTTTAAATTTTGGCATGTTGTTGCTTGAAAAGAAAACAATGGGTAGAAAGTCCATACTCTTCTAAGTAGCATGTGTTGCTTGCTAAGATAAATAAAGCTACTTGTGGGGCTTTTGATGATAAGGGAAATATACTAGTTTTCAGTTGAAATGTTTACTAAGAATGCATATGCATTCTTGTTTACATTGCTGTAGTTAACTCATAATACAGATGGGGAATATTGTATGCTCAGCACCACTGAAATTCATATAAACATTCTAACATTCACTGCAGGCAGTGCAAGAAATACTATCTAGTTACAAGTTATGCGTTCATGCCTACCCAGATTCCTGTGTCTGAATCGGTTAAACATGCCACTAATACATCTTCCTCTTTAGCAGAAACCAAGCAAGGCTGCAGCGGAATCTCATGTACCTGGCTGCTATCGCTGATTCTCAACCCCAAACACCTACCATGCATGCCCAGGTGCTAACCTTTTTCTTTATTTATGCATTGTCTTATAAACATATCTTTTAAGGAAGGGGTGAATACAGCTAAACCTTATCTGCTTTCGTTTTTTTTTTTAAATTTCGTACATGTTTTATATCTAGACAAAACCTTATCTGCTCTAGTTTTTGTTTTTTTAAAATTTCCATACATGTTTTATATCTAGACCAAATTTTTGTATGTATTGTACATACTTGTAACCTTGTTTACCCAACCTTATATTTTTTTTACAAATTTCCTGAATTACATGTTGCATTGAATCTATCTATATTGATTCTTCTTTTAGAATGGTTATATGGTTGGTAATTTCTAAGGGAAAAATATTTACATATTTGTTTAACTTGATTGCATTTTAGACCATTTGCATACTCTTGTACTTATTTTCTAAAAATTTTAGGAATGTCTTTGAACTTGTGAACTTCACTTGGGAAAAATCTGTGGCATTTCTGGCACAGACTAATTCATGAATTAAGCATGCTACTATATTAAAAACATTCTTTTGATCTGTTCAAGTTCTGGGATCCCTGATTCTTAGTTGACATTGCAGTTTTCTTCTGGCGGTGCTATACAGCCAGGAGCTCACTACATGCAGCACCAGCAATCTCAGCCAATGACACCACAATCACTTATGGCCGCACGCTCATCCATGGCGTACTCTCAGCAGCAATTTTCAGTGCTTCAACAACAGCAAGCCTTGCACGGTCAGCTCGGCATGAGCTCTGGTGGAAGCACAGGACTTCACATGCTGCAAAGCGACAGTGGTAGTGCAGGAGGTAGCGGGGGACTTGGGGGATTTCCTGATTTTGGCCGTGGCTCTTCTGGAGAAGGCTTGCATGCAAGGGGAATGGCAGGAGGGAGTAAGCAAGATATAGGGAGTTCTGGATCTGCAGAAGGACGAGGAGGGAGCTCTGGAAGTCAAGATGGAGGTGAAACTCTATACTTGAAAGGAGCTGATGATGGGAATTGAGTGGTAAGAATGGTGAACCTAGTACTCTGTTGACATCTAAGCTTAGGAGAATTTAGTTTGACGAATCTAGTAGGGAAAACTAGGGAAAAACTTTGTTGTATCTGATTCCAAATTAACTGTGAGGGCCGCTCTTGAAACTTTGGCTGTGTTGTTTCCAAGTAGTGAGACATTAAGTCTTATGGCAATGTATCTTGTAAATTTTTAGGTTAGTTTCTATGTGCCTTAATCCGTTCTCTTTAATTATTTGTCCTTTTTGGTATTCTGTGTCGATGCATACTCAGGTTATGTTTATGGCATCTTCCAGCAGGCATGAATTAGACCATGGAACTAATTTACAAATTTAAGACTGCCTGCTGTGATTATAAGCTCAAATTAATTATTGGCTTGTCCCTGTTTGAATCCAAACCAGGTAGTTATCGACTTTAGGTTCACTTAGTGATATTTATGCTTCATGATGTGTTTTCACTTTCGGCAACAAGTTGGATGAGTGAAACATTTCACCATGTTTTCCGAAATTGGTCGTCATTTCCAAGCCTCAAGTTGCGAGTTGTTTACCAGATTAATGCCTCAAAACTATAGTTCTCTAGGATGCCAGGCGGAAAAGACCAGAAACCCCAGCTGAACTATCTATAATTCCACAGCACCCTTAAGAGTTCGTGGTTACTAGTAACTGTTGAGAGCCTAAATTGACCTTATGTGACTAGTTTTCATTAGTGTCACGCTTCAAGTGTTCTCAAGTATTTTTTCGAATATTTGGTGCGCGACAAAATCTCCTAGAGATTATATGGGCTGCTAGAATGAATCGCGGGCCAAAGTTTCTAGAAGACCCGCTGACATGGGTGAAGAATCGGGCCAAATTCATGACTTATTAGAGTAGTTCACCTTAATTAAAACTCTAATTAAGATAAAATAATATATAAGAATATTTTAGAGCATACTTATCTATCTTGTATGTACACCGTTAGATTGTTTAGATCTCAGCCATTGATTGTATAGAGCTATTACTATAAAAGGGGGAGACCCTCGTTTGTATAAATTATCTTATAGCTTTGTTTTCTCTTCAGCAATATAAGAGAACATTCGTGCAAACACTTGGTGTGCCTTTCTTTCTTCTCTTTGTGTGGTTTTTTTTGGCTGCTTAGCACGCAACGCGTCTAAAGCTGCATGGTTCGAAAACAGTCCGTGACAGTTGGTATCAGAGTAGGTTCAGAGATGGAGAAAGACGGCGTACCATCGGAGTTGACTGAAGAGAGGGGTCGGAATCCCAAAGCTAAGAAGCACGGTAGTGGACCTTGCGACAAGTCTGTCGATCCAGGCCATGAGTTCGGGACCATGGTGAAAACGCTCGGTGGCGCTGTGGAAAAAGAGACGGATCGTCTTGGGGAGTTGGAGCAACAAGTAAAGAAGATCGAGGCGGGACTCGACACTCAAGGGGACGAGCTGCGCTCCCTCATCAACACATCCATCGAGGGTTACGCTGATCGGCAGCGTGACTGGATCAAAGCTTTTCAGTAGAAGGTATACGCCAACTTTGATAAAGTTCAAGCCCAAGTGGAAGAGCTGCGTAGAGGGTTTGAAGCTGTCAAAGAGGACGTAGTGCTGTGCAAGCGAGCAGTGGTGAATGGGTTTGTTGCTGCTCAAGGGGCGCCAAGAGTTGAGGCTCCTAAACCGAAGGAGTTCAGCGGCAAGCGGAACGCCAAGGAGCTGGATAACTACTTTTGGCAGATGGAAAGATACTTCGACGCCATGGGCGTGCCGAATGAAGACAAGGTAAATATCGTGACCTTATATCTTTCTGACCATGCAATTCTATTGTGGCGCAGGAAAAATGAGGAGATACGCAAGGGTACCTACACAATCAACACCTGGGCAGAATTGCAACGGGAGCTGAAGAGCTAGTTATATCCGGAGAATGTGGCGCACGACGCTCGAAAGCGGTTGAAGGAATTGAAGCAGACCAAGTCCATCAGCGAGTACGTAGATGAGTACTCCTTGTTAATGCTCCAGATTCCCAACATGAGCGAGGAGGATTTGCTGTTTAATTTTCTGGACGGGTTGCAGCCATGAGAGTGCAATGAATTAAAGCGGCGCAGGGTGACCAGAATATCCAACGCTCTAACATTGGCAGAAACGCTCATGAATTACCGCAAGGGTGATTCGGGAAAGTCCAAGCATTCGAGACCCAATCACAACAAAGGTGGGGGAGCCAAAGAGTTTCAGCCTCCGGAGGATAAGGAGGAGAAGAGTAAGCCACCCAAGTGAGAAAAGCAGAAGCGCAACGGCCATAGAGGGAATGGACCGAAGACAAGCTGCTTCCTTTGCGATGGGGATCACTGGGTCAAAGACTGCCCGAAAAAGAAGGTTATGAACGCCATGGTTACGGCGCATGAGGCTTGCGAGCAGGGTCAAATGGGGTGTTTGCAGCTGCTCAATACAATGAAAGCCAAGCGGCGTACCAGCGCGCCAACGGGAAAGGCGCTCATGTATGTTGAAGCCTACATCAACTGCATAAAGACTCAAGTGTTGGTAGATACGGGTGCGACGCACAACTTCATTAAGCGTGCGGAGGCAAGGCGCTTGGGACTTTATGTAGAGAAAGAGGAGGGGTTCCTCAAATCAGTGAACGTTGCGGCCAAGCCACTGGATGAGGTGGTTCGAGGGGTCGATATTCACCTGGGCAAATGGCGCGGCGAGGTAAATTTCTCTGTAGCACCTCTTGATGATTTCGATGTAGTGTTAGGTATGGAGTTCTTGAAGCAGTACGACGTAGTGCCGCTTCCTCGACACGACTACGTGTGCATCATGCAAGGAGGGCCTTACATGATACCGACGGTAGACAAGCCCAAGGGTGGGCAATCTCAGCCAAAAGCCAACACTAAAATCCTTTCTGCCATTCAACTTATGGGAGTTACTGGACGCAAAGGGGGACGCAAAGGGGGACGCAAAGGGGAAGTACATCCAGCCACAGTGAGGGGGATGGATGATAAGGCGACAAAGGGCGAGGCCAAGCTACCAACGAGGGTTGCGAAAATGCTCGAGGAGCACAAAGGGGTCGTGCCAACTGACATACCACAGGTGCAGCCACATCAAGGTGATACCAAGCATGGAAAAAAGTTGAAGCTGGGGATTACGCTTCCAACTATGGTGCAGACGCCTCCATTGGAGATGGAAGAGTTACAGGGGCAGCTCGAGGAGTTGTTGGATACGGGTGTCATCCAAAAGTTCAAGGCGTCACATGATATGCAGCATAAGGAGTGGGTTAAAGACAAGCAGCGGCTTGTCAAGCCTAGTACGAAGGACTTAGTGATGGAGACGCTACTTCCACCACAACACAAGAAAGCATGCCCACTTCACAAGGGCCTTGATCGCAGGGACGAGAGGTCATTTTTTGTTGCCAAGAGGGTTGGCAATGTCTCGTATAAGGTGGGGATACTTCCGAGACAGTAGCTGCATCCGTTGCCTTCCGAGAGTTGTTTGGAGCTATACCGAGGGGGTATGGAAGACATGGAGCAGAAACAGGGACCTTTAGGGATTTTCATATGGGACAACAACGGAGTGAAACTCACTCAAAGCGAAAGGGCGGTACAGAGAAGAAATCCACCTCCACGGCATGAGTACGTTGTCAAGTGGAAAAGGGTACCCGATATTGGTGCACGCCGAAAATTCGAGAGCGCACTGCAGCAGATTGAAGAACGAGGTGCGCAATTTTCAGTGAAGACGCAATGAGGACGTCGCGTGAATTTGGTGGGGGAGAATGTCACACCCCAAGAGTTCTCAAGCATTTCCTCGAACACTTGGTGCACGACAAAGCCTCCTAGAGGTTATATGGGCTGCTGGAATGGATCTCGGGCCGGAGCTTCTAGAAGACTCGCTGACATGGGTGAAGAACCGGGTTAAGCCCATGACTTATTAGAGTAGTTCACCTTAATTAGAACTCTAATTAAGGTAGAATGACATCTAGAAATATTTTAGAGCATACTTATACATCTATAAGAGATAGAATGACATCTAGAAATATTCTAGAGCATACTTATCCATCTTGTATGTATACCGTTAGATTGTTTAGATCTCAGCCATTGATTGTATAGGGCTGTTACTATAAAAGGGGGAGACCCTCACTTGTATAAATCATCTCATAGCTTTGTTTTCTCTTTAGCAATATAAGAGAGCATTTGTGCAAATACTTGGTATGCCTTTCTTTCTTCTCTTTGTGTGGTTTTTCTTGACTGCTTAGCACGCAACGCGTCTAAGGTCGCACGGTTCGAAAACAGTCCGTGACACTAGACACACCTAGCTAGTGGTATTGAGACTGGAAGGATTCTAATATATATATATATATATAGAGAGAGAGAAAATTAATTTAGTAAATTACATGTAATTAATTATATGGTAAATTTTTGAACACGTAATAGTATTACTCGTTATATATAGTGAGTTACATAATTTAACAAATTATATTTTTTTCTCTCTCCAATATATTTCATTAAGACGTCAAAACATAATCTTGAAGTTTGTTCGCTAGTGGTAAATATGACCTGGGTAATTGGGAGAGCTGCTCTATTGTATATTAATTTAGAACTAGGTACTGAGTCCTAATCTGTTAGGAAGATATGTCAACCTCTCCTCTTTGTGCTGGATGATCTATCCTGCGATGCTATCTCATGCTGTAAAATTTTCCAATGTGCAGGAGCTGATTCTCTTTTTCCTTAATTCTGTTATTTGGCATTGAATCATCAATAGTTTTTATCATATCAAAGAAGCTGAGCATGTAAGCCAAGTAAAACCAATCCAAAATATATATATATATATATATTTTTCCACAAATCTAAAAGGGAATCTTTGTAAGGTCAATCCACATGCTCTACTGGTCCAGGCATATATCCAAATGTAATCGAGAGAAGAAATGATGTTGCAATATTTCTGAAGCAGTAGTTAAAGTCAGTCTGTCCAGCTGGAGGAGATGGTGTCTCTTTTAAGTTTGAATAATTTTACCCTACAATAATGCAACGACTTTGATAGAGGGCTGATTAAAGGGCTATTAGCAAGTAAAGCTGAATAATGTGATAGTCAATTTTAGAAAATTATGATTTTGTGGATATATTTTAGAGACAAAAAAAAAAAGCAACAAAAAAAGAAAAAAAAAATAGAGCAGGAACAATATCGTGGATTGCAATATGTTACAAGTGTATTTATGGTCCATTATAATGATTTTTGAGAATATTTTTGAGACTGTTATAAGTATTAGGAAAATTAAAAAAAAAAAAAAGCATACTTCGTTTTTTATTTTGTTAAATTTGAATAGAATAAATAAAAGATCCTTTGTAAAGCCGCTTTTGTAAAAGCACTTTTGTAAAAGCACTTAAAGTGCTTGAATAGACGTCAATATACACTTAGTAGATATACTAAAACTAGTTTCAATAGTAAAAAGGAAATTTATTATTTATAGATTTTTTAACTATAAAAAACTCTTATAGTATTGAGCCCAGGGTGTTTGTTAAATTCGCAAGTCACCCAAAAGCTCACCCTCAACCATTAGGTTGGGTGTTCAAAACTCCCCTCCCCCAAGTTGTAATAATAATAATTAACTTTGAATGGAGTATAAAAATATTTTTATTTAAAAAATTAATAATTACGTCTATATAATACCAAATAGAAAAAATACATTGTATAAATAATAAAGTTAACATTATATAATATAATTTTAAATAATTAAATAATATTGTATAAATAATAAATTTATATTATATTGTAATTAATATTTTTTTTATTTGTTAGAATAGTATGATGATTGATATTAAATATTTGTATTTTAATAAAAGTGTAGACATCTATATTAAAAAGTAATTTATAATATAATAATTTTTTTGTTATTCTTATTAATTATTTAATAGTATAAGTATATTAATTTTATTATTTACACAATATATTTTTACCATTTAGTACTATATAGATGTAATTGTTGACTTTTTAAATAAAAAATTAATATATTTCTTTAAAATTAATTTATATTATTATAGTTATAACAGTATGAGATTTTAGATATTATAGAAAACTAAAAAAGTTTTTGATATTTAAAGAATCTAATAGAAGGGTAAATTTTAATAAAAAAGGTTTGAAGTGCTATGATCGGTAACACACGAGTATTTTCCTCCCTTAAACGTATGGGTACGATTGAGGTTTTTATGAGCGGTGAGCTAGACTTTTTGTAGATCAAGATTTTGCTAATAAATTTGTTATTGTAAATATGTAGTTTCTTTATAATTAATAATTAATTATTCCCAGTACCAATTAGCCATAATCATGAACTTTCTAAATACCCATTGTTAATAAACAAGAAAAGAAATGAAATGAAAAGAAAAGAAAAACATTCTATATATACTTCTCTATTTTAATCATAAAATGATACACAAGGAGATTGAAATCCAAATGAGTTCTCAGCAGAAGCAACATCTCTCCACAAGAAGCCTCCATCGAACTCAACTGATGAAGGTAAAATATGATGGTGACTGGAAAATAATGCATGATGATAATCACCTAATCGATCATTAGCAGTAGTAGTCTTTGTGCGCTGACGATCAGCATCATGACTAAGATGATTGGTAACAACTTGGTTCGCTTCTTCTGCTAGAGGAAGCAGTGTGGTGTAGACATCATCAGAATGATCATCTTTAACGTCAGAGTTCTTGCCTGTAAGTTTTTGAACGATTGCCCGAAACTCGGAGGCATTGCTAGCTTTCACCTTCATTGGAGTTGAAATATATGTAACTTTGATGGGATTTTTCTTAACTTTACCACCATTAGTGCTTCCTTGGCTCTTGTGGTTTTGATGATCAAATTTGCCCATATTGGTGCAAAAATAACACTTAAAAGAGTGAGGGAGGGAGAGATTAGTATTGGGTTTAATTTGCTGTGTATCTTATGTTTATATATAGTTATTAGGAATAGATGTTCATGGAAAAAGTGAGTTTCCGAGAAGCAAGGATTGTCGGGGAAAGAGACAAATTTGGAAAATAGAAAACGAGAAAGATGATTTAAGGAAAAAAAAAAAAAGTCATTGCATGACTGTGAATTGAAAGAGATTTTGGTGGGCGCCGGTGGCGACTTACAAATTCTAAAATGGCTGCTTTTGCTTTATCAATTATCAATCATACCCTTTGTTTGAATGAAGGATCAGTAAATTACAGGCTGCATACATCTCATTGTTGATCAAAACAAAAGTAGCAAAAGTAACTGCACCAACCCTTCAAAATTGGAAATTAAATATATCCACCTTATCCAACTTATATATCTATTTCTATTTTGCTCTAACATAACTGTTGGTAAAAATGTTAACGATTTTCTAATAGCAGGTTAGAGAAATTTGTTCATTCTATTGGTTCACCTGGTTCATCATCTATTTATCAAATTCAAATGCCATTTATAAATATCTAGAAGATGATAAAATTTTGACTGCTGAGCGAGTAGCATCGCCACCTATTGCTATTGAAGCCATTAAAAGAGAAGAAAGAAATTAAGACCATGAGTTCCAAATGTCAAATATTTGATATGGTTAAGTCAAAGACATTTTGTTGACAATATTAAAAGCAAAAAGCAAGAGAAAATATTTGGCTACGTTACTTGTTTATGTAAATTAATTAACAGTAAAGGTTGATGCTTATTCAGTCGGTATCATAAAGTTAATTCAGTGGGGGTATTATTCTAGAAAGGACATAATCAAGCTTTTAAATGTCACAAACTATCTACAAATTTAAAGGCTAAATTACAAATGCGTGTTTGATTGAATTCCATTATTTGAATATTTTCCCCTTGATTTTGGCCACAACCCTACTCACTTAAAGCACAGTCTATCTAATGTAGCCTACTTAGTTAGACTTGTGAGTAGCTACGAGAGTATATAGTTGTTCTCGACCTGATTTATAACCATCATCTCAAAATCGTCTTTCGTCAATGAGTACTTTTTTCAATCTAATTAACCACCTTAATTATGCACAAATTTTTTTAAATAAACTTGTTATTAAAAATTATAAATTTGAAATATTTTCTATAAATATAATTTTAATAATTTCGATATGAGTCTTACCTGAATAAAAAAAGACTGATCTTATTTAAGTAAAACTCTAATATATAAATTTAAAAGTAAAAAATTTTAATACTTTTCAATCCTAATAGAATTTTATAATTATATATTTAACTCACATTACAACTTTATATATAAGGTCTAAATTACTGAGCTAAAAGAGACATTAAGCATTATGCATGAAGTATTACTTACACATTATAAACTCTATACTACCTTTTTGGGCAAGTTCTAAAACTTTCCTTGCCCTTAAAGTATTAAAAACAAAATTATATAATTATTTTTTATTAACATTTTCATTGCTTTTATATTTTTTTTTTTTTACCTTTTTTCAATTATTATTGATTTAAGCATCGGAGTATTATCATCGAAAAAAAATTTTTGATTGAGGATTTCTAATAAATTTGATATCCTTGGAGAGTATTAGATTAATTCAGTTTCTCTTAAAGTTTCGTTGTTATTTCTAAAAGAAAGAAATTCAACTCATTAATTTGAGAGTTGATGAAATTTTTAGATCTAACAAAATTGAAGCTTTCTTGAACTTCATTTACAATTAGATTAGTTGGGTCAATAAATCATGTGGTCAATTCAAAACAAGATTCCAAGGTCTTAAGTTCAAGGAGGTTTAGATAAATTTATTTAGGTTTCCATTCCAATTGTGATCTTGTCAATTGAATCAATGTTTTTTAAAAAAACCTTATATAATGAAGGTACATATGTGTTTGGTAAAAATTATTATTATCAAAGTAAATAAATACAATTTTAGTTATTTTTATATATTGTTTTTTTTATTAAATAGTTATGGAGTAAATAGGCTTAATTTTAAAAATAAAAATAAAAATATTTATATAAGGCTTTAATTGCTTGGCATTCAAACATAAATACAAGCATAATAATTTTAAACAAAATTTTAAGTAAAAATTAAAAAAAAAAGAATTTGTCAATTACTTTTTGTGATATTGAAGTTTTACCACTTTTTTTTTCAATTTTTTTAATAAGTACTAATATCTTTTTTTAAGAAAGGTAATTAATCGCTTTAAAAAAATGATAATTAAAAGGGAATATTAATACTTATTAAAAAAAACTGTAAAATCAATGAGAGTAGTTGACAATTTCCAAAAAACAAATACTCATATTTGTAATTTTTTATGGGGAATCATTTCTTTATAAAAGTAAAAATTATTGAAAAAATTATATATAAGAATAAGGACAATTGAGCCCCAATTGTTTGGTCGAAAATACAAATTTATCCTAATTAGATCTGAAATACATAATATTACCTTAATCTGTTAACTTTTGTAGTTGGTTTTAATGGTGAAATGATAAAAAATAATTTAACTATAGAAATAAATTAAACATTGAACTTATGACACAATCTTTTTTATTCACGATCTTTGAACATGTGAGACAATATCATCAATTCATTTAATATAAAAATTTAAAAATAAGCATTTATTAAAGGATACGTGTCATTGTATGATTAATTACAAATGTCATGTGTCATTATATAATTAGTTTATATCTTTAACAAATATTTTTAAAATAACTAAAATAAATTAAAAACAAAATTGCCACTGTCATCGAAAAATGGTAGTCCCGGCTACTTTTTTCGGCGATGCTCCGACAATAAAAATTAATAAATTTTATATCATTAAACTTCATTTTTTCTTATTTACACAATAATGAAATTATTTTTTTAAACAAAAGACGGTAAAAAATGATAGGGAAGGGGGACGGCAGCCATCTCTATCTGCTGTCAAATAAGGGGCAATTGACTTTTTTTATAATAAAAAATGATCCCATAATATGTAGATTAGAAAAAATGGAAGTCTAATAATTTTAAATTTGATAATTTTTATTGTCGAGTATCGTCGAAAAAGGTAAGTTGGCTGCCAATTACCGTTTTTCAATAATGATAGACAATAAATGTTTTAATTATTTATTTTATTTTATTTTAAAAATATTTATTAAAAATATAAACTAATTACATGATAATATGTGTCATTTGTAACTAATTATATTATGGCACATGTCATTTTATTAAAGACATTTATTAAAAAATTTAAATTTATTAATTTACTCTAACATTTATTTATTAAAAATATAAATTATTTACATGATGACACGTGTCATCATTAACTTATCATATTAAGACACATGTTATTTTATTAAAATTTATTATTTTAAATTATATTAAATTAAATAAATAGTTGATATTATACCACACATTCAAAGACAATGAATGAATAAGTTTGTATTATGTGTCAAAAGTTAAATAATAAAGAATAAAAATAAACTAATAATTGCATATTAAAATTATTATTATTTATTTAAATTGATGACAAAAATTAATAAAATAAAATAAAGTATTTTAAATTTAATTGAAATAAAGTTATTAATTAAATCAATGAGATAAAATTATCTCCCACAGTAACTGCATACAAAAATGTTAACCCTGCATTTAATTAAAGACATCTAGAAAGATTAGTTATCTTGTCTCTGGTCAAGCAGTCAATAATTATATATATAATGGTGATTTGACTGCGATTAATTTTGTTTAATTAATTTTTTATAAAGAGCTGCATACCTTTGCTTGGCTTTTGATTTGGATATAATTATCTACTTAATTAATTAATTAACTTGAATGTTGATCCAAATGATGGCTGAAAACTTCAAACTTCGTAGCTTTCAAGTCGTAGTCAAACCATGTGATTCTAGCTTCAAAAGCAACCGAGACTTAAAAATATTATCAGTTTTATTCTTATTTTTATTTTAATTTATCTACTTAATTTTTTTTTTAAATATATATATTAAAATTTAGTAATTTAAAATTAAGATTGAATTTAATTTTAAATTAAAGACCAATAAAAAATTAGACATGATGACAAATATGTGTTAACGTACGAAAAATAAATAAAAACAAAAAGTTAAAAGTAAGGAAACTCTCAAAAGTATAAGTGAAGATATTTTTTAAGTATGAGCACCACAATATTGCCTTCTTAGCATTGTAGCTCTCAAGTCATAGCCCGCAGTGCCACAGCATTTGAAGTATAGTGTCGCGGCACCTAATTTCGGTAGTTTTTTATTTTAAGATGACTTAATTAATTTGAGTCGGTTTTAATTTTTTTTTTTTTTTTGTGTAGACTCTTATTTTAATTAAGTTTAAGGTTTATAAAGATATTTTAAAAATTATACAAACCATTGTAATTCCTTAAAAATAATAATGCATCAACAAGAGAGAGAATAGAAGGTTAGGATAGTTCTAACGCTGAGCATAAACACAATAAAATACTGAGTATATTATTTCGGAGTTCGTCTTATTTATTAAATTTTTCTTATAGAAGTTCTTTGTGTATAAAAGAACTTAACAAAATAAGTGATGATCTAGTGATTTACTGTGAACATAAGTATTTATTGTCGAACCATATATTTCTTATGTTTTATATGATTGATTATTATTTTTATTATGTATTTAATTTTGTTTATTTGTAAGAAAAATCTTTCGCAAGCACTATAAAAATTTTAAATGTTAAATATTGGCTTTACGGGGTATTTAATTTCAAAAAATATATTTCCTATAAGTGATATCAGAACAAAGAAGTTTGTAATTCCCTACAAAAATATTTAATTATATATTTTTAAATTAGAGACTTTAAGGTCATGAATAAACTAAGGTAAAATCAGAGAAGAAAGTGACAATTTCTTTAAATATAATAAAAAATATATAAAACTTCGACTCTAATTTCATTTAATTACGCTAACTTGAAACATCGATGCATGCAACATATCTCTTTCTCTTTCTCCTTCACTTTCTCTATCTCTATCTCTCTTTGAAATAGAGAAAATAGTGAAAATCTTATTAGTTGCTAATAATATAAGTTAAAGGTTCAGTCTAACTAATCTAATTAAGTTTGACACGATACTAAAGAGTTAATGAATCATTGATCAAAAGTTTAAAAAGGTTTTATGTTTATTATTAAAACCTACAATGCTTGAATGAATAAATCAAATTATCAAGTTTATGGATGAATATATTATATTGATGGAATTTTATGAAAAAATATTGCACATTTTTTTTAACTTAAAAAAAAGCACATGTTAATCTATATAATATAATTATTTTATATATTATAATGTATTACTTATTTTATAATTTTATAACGAGTAATACTACATATTTTAAGTTGTATTTTAAATAATAATATATCAAATAATTATTAAATTATAAAATAATATAAAATATAAAATTATTTATTATATTTAAAAATTATTTGATACATTATTATTTAAAATATAAATTTAAAATAAATAACATTATTCACGGGACAATATAATTCTACCCCTTTTTTTTATTTCTCAAATAAGTATACGGTTTTTCTCATTTGCACAACTTATATTTTTGAAAAATACTGTAATGATGAAATTACCTTTAAAATAATTTGATCAACTGAAGGATATTATAGTTATTTGGAAGGAAGTTCTAAGTGGGGACTTATTTAGTACAAATAAAAATCTACATCATTAATTAAAAAAAATTACAAATACAAGGAGCCGAATGTTATTACGCCATTTCATGCTAATAACAACGAACGTGGAAGTTCGTCAAGTACTTTCACAGACATCAAATCAAGAACCCCGGAAAAATAAAATTTATTATAGACCGTGGGATCAATGAAAATCCAAGGGCTATGACAAAGAGATGCACTAAATTAAACTGGATGAAGCAACAGATAATCAGGAGAACGATAGGAGCATTGAGCATTCTGTTAAGAGAGAGACAAGAAGACTTGGTTAGTGGCCACGAATTGGCGCGAAAGCAAAGGAGAGCAAAAACCGAACTAACAGGTCTCTTTGAAGAATGTCACTCTCCCATCATTACTCCCTTCATTCTCTCACAACACATTCCACTTTCATATTTCACAAAACCAAAATTTCCACCCTTTTCTTGTTTCTTTCCCTCTTCATTTTTACACTTTTTTGGTTGGCATCTGGTTTTAGTAATAATATTGGCAACTGGGTTGGTTTCTTTGGTCCTGTTTCTATTTATTTATTGGTGTTTGATGAAATATGTATTGGCTGTCATGAAATGATTGTGGGCAAATGGTTGGGTTTCTGCTTTGGATTTTTTGTGATCAACTAGGCATAATTTTGAGATAGAGAGTGGAATTAATGCTCGAGGTTTTGAAAAATTGAAGATCTTTGAATCAAGCAGCTCACATTCATGAGATACAACTTTTATCTGATCAAGCTTTAAATCGAAAGCTTGAAATGGTACGTGAAATTTTGATTACCTTTCAGTTTTAGACTCTGATATTCTCATTTTTTGTGTGGCATTGCACTTTGATTCTTACAATGGTAGTTTGCAAAATCATTTTCAAGTTTATTACTTGGACTTATCTGTTCATATAAGACACAATATTCTTGTTTTGCACTTTTTCCTTAGACTTGGGATATTATCAAAGTGAATATGGTATCAAAATGTAAGCAATTTGATCATTATAAAGCAAAAGGATGAAATTGACCAGCTTATTATTTTTCTCTTGAGAAATTAGGAAATGGGATTTCGAAGATGATTTAAAAATTTAAAGTATATCATGCCTGTAAATTTTGAAATTGGAGATAATGGTTCATGGTTGTTTGAGTAGCTAAAAATGTAAGATTGTGTTGATGCCATTTGGAAGTGACATGAATAAAACTATAACTAGCTGAATTATTTAAAAGTTTATCAAGAGAAAGAATTAATGTCGTTCATACTTTATGGGGAAGAAAAACATGTATTTGGCCACTGAACAATTTGTAACAATTTCACTTAAATAGCAAAACTGCCTTTCTCTTTTGTTGTTATTTGTCCAGGAATTAAGATTTTGTACTGAGGTTTGATCTATTGAGACTGACAACCTTAGTTTAGTTTTTGACAGAAACGAGTATCAAAGTTTCTCTTATGTCTGCTGGTTTGGTAGCACTAAACATTAACTTTATTGTATTTTCTTGTTGCAATGGACATAAGATATACTAAACAAATTAGCTGTATATTAATTATTATACCAAGTTTAAGTGCATATTTCCTGTATAAATTCTTGATGAGTAAAATTTTCTAATCATGTATGGATGCTTTTGACATCCGTAGGGTACTCCTGTCAATATTATTGTCGGTTCTCATGTCTGGGTCGAAGATCCAGAATTGGCTTGGGTTGATGGGCAGGTCTTGAAAATCACTGGACAGGATGCTGAGATCCAGGCTAGCAATGGAAAGAAGGTTGGTGGATCACTTAAGATTCAAGTTTCTTTAAGTTGCATTTCAACTTTATCCTTCGTGTTCCTTAATAATAATTTCAATATGAAATTCACCTGTCAATGGTTTGCAGCTAAATATAAGACTTGCATTCTTAAGTTTAGTTGCTCAATGTTCACTGATTACCATTGTAGCAACGAATGGAGAAACAAAATCTTCGTTGTATTTTACAGCTTGAATCCCAGTTAAATCTTAGCGTTGTCATACATGTCTTCACAATACTAAGTTTAAGTAGCAAATAACTTCTAGTTCAGATTTATCATGTAATCATTTTCTTCGGTTTATGTTATAATAGGACCAGTAAACAGTGAGCAGCTTGGACATAAACTTTCAGTCAAGGACCATTTTCACTTTTAGTTTTTGACATTTTGGATTACTATGGTGTATTGTGAATAATCATTCTAATTTCGTAACTTTAAGGTCGTTGCAAAAGTATCAAAAATTTATCCAAGAGATATGGAAGAACCGGCTGGTGGTGTTGATGACATGACAAAGCTATCTTATTTGCATGAGCCTGGAGTTCTTAAGAACTTAAAAACTAGATATGAACTGAATGAAATCTATGTAAGTTTTCAACTGGTGAAGTTCTCATATTTTCTACCATTATGTCTTTGTTGTTATGTATGTCTCACATAATTTTTCATATGATTTCAGACATATACTGGAAATATTCTTATTGCCATTAATCCTTTCCAAAGGCTGCCTCATATTTATGATGCTCACATGATGCAACAATACAAGGGAGCTCCATTTGGAGAACTAAGTCCTCATGTTTTTGCAGTGGCTGATGTTGCCTACAGGTTTTCCCTATGTCGTATAACAGGATATAGATTTCTTTTTATATTGATGAATTAATTTTCATCACTAATGCTTTAATTGATTTCAGGGCAATGATCAATGAGGGGAAAAGCAATTCAATTCTGGTTAGTGGTGAAAGCGGAGCGGGCAAAACTGAGACCACAAAAATGCTTATGCGGTACCTAGCCTTCTTAGGTGGTAGGACTGCCACTGAAGGACGAACAGTTGAACAGCAAGTTCTTGAAGTATGATTGATAGTGTACTTCTATCCTTCAATGAAGTTTTTCATGCTCTATCTTATTATCTACCAATATGTTCTTTAATTGCTTGTCAGAAATCTCATAAAACTTTTGCATTATCTGCTTGCAGTCAAATCCAGTTCTTGAAGCGTTTGGTAACGCTAAAACTGTTAGAAATAACAATTCCAGGTGAGACAGCTTCTATGTGAAAGAGTATTCGTTTTGTTCCCCTGTTGGTCCAATTAGTCTAAATTCAAAAGTTCTGCAACGATGATGTTTCATGAACTCATATAATAATGTCCCATGCAAGCTATCTTTCTTACATGAGGACCAATTATTTCTCAACATGTCTAGTCCTGATGCTTTATGTCTGACTTATCACTAAAGCAGATAAATTTTTGTAGTTTATTGTTAGTCTGACATTGATTTTTCTCCTGAAAATTGATACTTGTGCAGCCGTTTTGGTAAATTTGTCGAGATTCAGTTTGATAAGCAAGGAAGAATCTCGGGAGCGGCCATCAGAACATACCTTTTGGAGAGATCTCGGGTTTGCCAAATTAGTGCTCCTGAGCGCAACTACCACTGCTTTTACCTTCTTTGTGCTGCACCACAAGAGGTAATTTCCTGTTGAATTGAAATATATAATTGGTTTGGCTAATTACTGATGCCCTCGAGTAATATCAATTTCTTGCAAACAACGACTGAAGATACTACTGTTAACAGGAAGTTGAGAGGTACAAGTTGGGGCACCCTAAAACATTTCACTATCTTAATCAGTCAAATTGCTATGAACTGGTTGGTGTAAGTGATGCTCATGACTACCTCGCCACACGGAGGGCTATGGATATTGTTGGAATAAGTGAGAAGGAACAGGTATAGGCCTATGTCTTTTATGGAAGCAAGTAGATAACTACATAACATAAAACTGAGAAGGACCATCCTCTTACCAAATCTCTCTCTCAGGAAGCAATTTTCAGAGTCGTTGCTTCAGTTCTTCATCTTGGCAATATTGAATTTACCAAGGGGAAAGAAGTTGACTCGTCAGTCCCAAAAGATGACAAGGCCAAATTCCATCTCAAAACAGCAGCAGAGCTTCTCATGTATGACTTTCTGATATCACCACCATAATTTATTTTCTTGTTTTCCATTTCATATTAAGGTATTATTGGACTAAATTTTATTTCAGGTGTGATGCTGTGGCCTTGGAAGATGCATTATGTAAGCGTCTCATGGTTACCCCTGAGGAAGTCATCAAGCGAAGCCTTGATCCTCAAAGTGCTCTAGTTAGTAGAGATGGTTTAGCTAAGACAATTTATTCCCGATTGTTTGACTGGTAAAACATTGAATGCTACTTTGCTATGCAATACTCTGACGTTTATTGATACATCTTAAATTTACTATGGGAAACATTAAGTAAAATGATAACTGATATGCTAATTTGATGACATGCTAAGCGTGTATTTGGTTATGTACAGGTTGGTGAATAAAATTAACAACTCCATTGGACAAGATCCTAATTCGAAATCTCTCATTGGGGTTCTTGATATCTATGGTTTTGAAAGCTTTAAGAGTAATAGGTAACAACACGTAAATGATACATGCATATGTGTAGATAAATGAAATGAAATATTAAAGATATTATAGCAACACACATTATGATTTTGGCAGTACTCTTGTAACTTAGTTTCACCATACCCTGTTCTGCAGTTTTGAACAGTTCTGTATTAATTTTACAAATGAGAAATTGCAGCAGCATTTCAACCAGGTAATTTTTCAGATCATATATACCTCTTCATTGTAGTTTAATCTGTAGCTTTTATCTTAAGAGAGTCTGGTAATTTTTTCAGCATGTCTTCAAGATGGAACAAGAAGAGTACACAAAAGAAGAGATTAACTGGAGCTATATTGAATTTGTTGATAATCAAGATGTCTTGGATCTCATTGAAAAGGTTATTCATCTTTCCTTTTGATTTCACCTCCATTTCTCAATGTTATCATTCAAACTGGTGATCCTAATGGATTTAACATTTTTTAGGAACCTTTTGCCACTTCAATTTCTAGCCGGATGGTGGTTTATAAGTGCATCTGTTACATATCTGTTTCAACTTTTGGATATATCTATCATGTTCTGAAGCCAGAGGAAGCAGTTACATTTTAGTGAAAATTAAATCATTTATTATTTATGTGGGAATAGTTTCTCTAATTTACATACTTAAGACATTACTTTTTGTGTCAGGAAGAGGTGTTTCTATCATCCCAAATTATGGTTTTATTTTTTGGTTTTTGTGGAACAGACTAAACTCAACTAAGCCTTTCTCAAGACTAAGTGGGTGGTCGATGTGAAATCATGGGCTAGATTTTATTTTCTGTTCAAATCTTGTGACATTTCCTCTGTTTACTTTTTGCAGAAACCTGGTGGAATTGTTGCTCTCCTTGATGAAGCTTGGTACTTTTTTTCTTTTCATTTTTTCTCTTATTTATCCAAAAGAGACTGTTGCTGTAATCCGCTACACCTTTCATTTTTAAAGTTTCTGTTCCTTATTTTCCTTTTTAGTGGAAAATCCAGATGACTAAGTTTGTAAGATGAGTAGAACTCTAGAATTGAGCTCCTATATGATGGTCAGATAATATTTTTCTCACTATGTAAATCTGTCTTCTCTTCTTGCAGCATGTTTCCAAAGTCAACACATGAAACATTTGCGAATAAGCTTTACCAGACATTTAAAAATCACAAGCGCTTTATCAAACCAAAATTATCTCGTACAGATTTCACCATTAGTCATTATGCTGGAGAGGTATGTTTGATTAATCTTTACCAAAAGAGAAAAAATTGAATCAAGTTCAATAACCAACTAGTAATGTCTTTGAGCTGTTGAACTTGGATAATGTTCCTCATAAAATTTGATTTCAGGTCCTATATCAATCTGATCAATTTTTGGACAAAAACAAAGATTATGTGGTTCCTGAACATCAGGACTTGTTGAGTGCTTCCAAATGTCCTTTTGTAGCAGGACTTTTCCCACCACTTCCTGAAGAGACATCAAAGTCTTCTAAGTTCTCTTCAATTGGCTCTCGCTTTAAGGTAGTTTTGCTTCTGTTTGTTTGGTAATGTTATACTCAATGAAAACAAGAGTTTATGTCTGCTACCTCATGTCACATACTGCAAATATTTCATTTCCCTTTTTATGCTGCAAGAAACTCAAGAATAATTTTTCATGATGTAAATGATGCAGCTACAATTACAGCAATTAATGGATACATTGAACTCTACGGAACCTCACTACATCAGATGCGTAAAGCCAAACAACCTCTTAAAACCTGCTGTATTTGAGAATTCCAACATCATGCAACAATTGCGCTGTGGAGTGAGTATAATTTAATATTTTTACTTCTTTTTTTTTTCTTGAAATTTTTTTAGTTGTTTCTTGAAAGAGTAGGTACCAAATCCTTGTTATTTCTTTCACATTTGACTATTACTGATGGTTGTCTCTGTAGGGTGTTTTAGAGGCAATCAGAATCAGTTGTGCTGGATACCCTACTCGCCGTCCTTTCTTTGAATTCCTCAATAGGTTTGGGCTTCTTGCCCCCGAGGTGCTAGATGGAAAGTAAGTAGTCTTTGGAAAAAAAATTATATTGCAGTTCAAGTGGAAAAATTGATCCACAAGTGCTTAACTGGTTTGAATTTCTTATTGAACTTTGCTCATTATCCTTGAACTATTGTGGATAATATCCCTTCTGAATGTGTTTGTGATCAGTGTTGATGACAAGGTTGCCTGCAAAAAGATTTTGGAAAAGAAAGGGCTTCAAGGATTTCAGGTAAGGGAAGATATTCACTGTGCTGCTAGCAGAACTGCGTAGAACCTTTGAAATCTCAACCATGCTTATACCTTCTTCTGATCTCATTGCATTAAGAGATTGGTTATTTCACTCTTGATTCAAAAGGATCAAAATTCATACATCAAGCACACAATTTGGCTAGAGCATTTATCAGATTTGCCTTAAAATTAATTTTGCAGATAGGTAAAACAAAGGTATTCTTGAGAGCTGGTCAGATGGCAGAATTAGATGCACGGAGAGCTGAAGTACTCAGCAATGCTGCAAAAACAATCCAGCGGCGCATACGAACTCATATTACTCGTAAACGGTTTATTGCCTTGCGACAGGCTAGTGTAACTATACAATCTGTGTGCAGAGGTGAGCCATCTAATAATATCCTAGAAAGATTCAGATCTTTTAACTATATTAGTACTGTTCGATTAGAGCACCACTGAGTTCTTCCGGAATCAATTGAATGCTAAATTGGTTTATCTTTCTAATTTAGTTCCACATGTATCTATGTGACTTGTAGGAAGACTAGCTTGCAAAGTTTTTGACGGCATGAAGAAAGAGTCAGCTGCTGTGAAAATCCAGAAGAACATTCGTAGATATGAAGCCAAAAAAGGTTATAAGAAAAAACATGTTTCTGCGCTTGTCTTGCAGACGGGTTTAAGGGCAATGGCTGCTCGTAAAGAATTCAGATTCAGGAAGCAAACTAAGGCTGCAATTATTATTCAGGTTATATTTAGTGATACAATATTGCTTGGATGACTATCTTTTTATTTTTTCCTTGCATATTTAGTTGTATGAAACTGCCTTCTTCACTTGGAAAAAATGAAAAAAAAAAATATGTAGGCCCGGTGGCGTTGTCATAAAGCTGCCTTGTACTATACGAGACTGAAGAAAGGAACAATAAAGGCCCAGACCAGATGGAGGGGAAGAATTGCTCGGAGAGAACTGAGGAAGCTTAAAATGGTTAGTATCCAACAACCTTTAGCAATCTGGTTTCCTGTAGATTATTCATGGGAAGTCATTTCATCTGTTTGAAAGATCTATCACTTAATGAGTGTTAGATATATGTGTATTATCTATATAAAACTGATTATGAATATAAGCTTGCTGTCTCCCTGATAATCAGTTTGAGGTACCTCCAACTTTCATGCGTCTTTGGAGTTTGGACTGAGGGATTAGCAACATTTCTGTGAATGGGCATTAATCAAGCAAGAGTATGCTTCTAACAATTGCAATTCTGTGGCTTACGAAAAATGGGAACAATGATTTAGAAATATTTATCAACATGAAATAGAATTAAAACTAATGTGTTGAAGTAAAGGACTCGAAACAGAAACTGGCAATGAAACTTTAGGAAATGCTAAAAGAGAGGAATGGATGATTCTGGTTAACATAAAAAGAGAGATTGAAGAAATTGGTTCTCAATGTTAGAAATTGGTTGATCAGAAGGAACAACAAATGAAAGTACCATATTATATTCATATGCTTATTGATGATAAATAAGTAGACATATCAAAGACATCAGCACTACACTTTTGCAAATAGAAGTGTATATTCTAGCACCTTTTCTATTTGAATCTATAACAAATTGAAAGTGGTATATTTTAGCAATTTCTTTTCATTTCTAATGAAGTAAACAGAGATCTAACAATTCTTTCTGCGACATTGATGAGTCTGGGTTATGCCAAAAGTTTCAATCAAGTATCACTTCTCCAGAAATGAGCCTTTTAGTGGATATGCTTTGAGAAGCTAAAGGATTTTTGTTTAATCTAATAGAGAAAGAATTATGCTTCAGTTGTTGGTCTAAAAGTTATTTCAACATATTTCCACCTCTTGAAATATTTGACATTTCCATCGATTATGTATTTATTTTACTCTTTAGTAATGACATCCATATCAATTTTTTGCAGGCTGCTAGGGAAACAGGGGCACTAAAAGAAGCAAAAGATAAGCTTGAGAAACGAGTAGAGGAACTCACATGGCGTATACAATTAGAGAAACGTTTAAGGGTAATATACCGATATCATTTGGTCTACTAATACTGACAAAATATGGCATATTCTTCTCCTACAAGAAATTTACATTTAATCACGTACTATCAACTTTTGCATCTTTTCAACTACATTTCTTTTATCATCCTTTACCATGGATGTCAGGATTCTAATATATGATGTCTGATGTACATAGCCCTCATCCCAAAGTCTGAATCTATGCATGCAGACTGACTTGGAAGAAGCAAAGGCACAGGAAATAACGAAGTTGCAGAATACGATACAAGAAATGCAGAGCAAACTTGACGAAGCAAAAGCATCATTTGTCAAGGAACGAGAGGCTGCAAAGAAGGCTATTGAAGAAGCACCTCCTGTTATTAAAGAAACCCAAGTTTTAGTTGAAGATACCGAAAAGATTGAATCATTAACAGCAGAACTGGAGAGCCTCAGGGTAATAGGTTTAGTTAATTGATCAGTGCTAACTATCTTTATATTGAATTTGATGTGTGATATTAAGTAATCTATAAACTAATGTGATCTCCACATTATGCATAATACCACGGTGAAACCTTTTCTTGGTGATAATACCATTAGTCATCAGGAATATGTGAGTTTGCATAGATCATCATTGTCATAGCTCATTATAGTAGAAGTTGATGATGGTCATCTCATTTGAGTTATTCTTGACCACCCTCGTTTATGACACCACAGACCTCATTGGAATCAGAGAAAGAAAGAGCTGATGAATCTGAAAAAAAATCAAAAGAAGTCCAAGTGATTATTGAAGAAAAAGGGAAAAAAGTAGAAGAAACAGAGAAGAAAGCTCAACAACTACAGGAATCCTTAACCAGGTAATGTATTTCTACTCTTGTCCTAATGGATTTATTTTGTACCATCCTTTGATGTCAAATCAGAAAACTGCAATCAATGGTTGCATATTATAAAAGTTTAACACTTACATTTATATGTTGAAGAAATTATCACTGTTAAAGTTTTCTGATGTCAATAACTTCTTGTGCTTTGGTGATTAGGCTGGAAGAAAAGCTTACCAATCTAGAGTCAGAGAATCAAGTACTGCGGCAACAGGCTGTATCCATGGCACCAAACAAGTTCCTTTCAGGACGCTCCAGATCAATAATACAGGTACTTTCAGCCATGAAATATGAAATTGTCAGCTTTAGTATTTATTATCTCAGAAGTTTCAAGAGATCTTCTACTGTCTGATAATTGCAGAGAAGTACTGATACTGGCCATTTATCTGGGGATGCAAAGTCATCTTTGGTAAGTCAAGCTCATAAATGTTTATACTACGATGAAAATTAAGAATGGAGAGGCTTTCTGAGATTTACTGAAGTGTTCTTCCTTGTCCTCTATTATTGATATATTCATAATTGGGAGCAGGATCTGCATAGCCATTCAATAAACCACAGAGATCCTTCTGAAATAGAGGAGAAACCACAAAAATCATTAAATGAGAAACAACAAGAGAACCAGGAGTTGCTTATTCGCTGCATTGCACAGCACCTTGGTTTCGCAGGGAACCGGCCTATTGCTGCCTGTATCATATACAAATGCCTCTTGCAATGGAGATCTTTTGAAGTTGAGCGGACAAGTGTTTTTGATCGAATCATTCAGACAATTGGCAACGCCATTGAGGTTTGAAATGCCCAACATTCTGCCTAGTATCAAGCTTTATAACTTTTTTTAACCTCATAATCCTTGTTGAGCTTGAATATTACCATTTTGAATTCAGACCCAGGATAACAACGAAATCTTGGCCTATTGGTTATCCAATGCCTCAACACTCCTCTTGCTACTCCAGCGCACACTAAAAGCTAGTGGAGCGGCTGGAATGGCTCCACAACGCCGTCGGTCATCATCAGCCACACTTTTTGGAAGAATGACACAAGTACAAATTTCTCCATTAGTATCAAGTAGCTGTTCATCAAATTCTCTTTTCTCCAGCTAAACATGGTGGTTTGTATATTTCAGAGTTTCCGCGGAGCTCCACAAGGAGTTAATCTGTCTTTAATCAATGGTGGCGTAAGTGGTGGAGTGGATACCTTACGGCAAGTTGAAGCCAAGTACCCAGCACTACTTTTCAAACAGCAGCTTACAGCTTATGTGGAAAAGATTTATGGAATGATTCGAGATAATCTAAAGAAGGAAATCTCTCCGTTGCTTGGGCTCTGCATACAGGTATTCCATTTGTTCACCAACAAAGGGTAACATTCCTTCCTCTTAGAAATTCTTACATGTATAAATTTCTGTTTTAATATAACGAATAGGCACCAAGAACATCCCGAGCAAGCTTAGTCAAGGGAACACGTTCAGTTGCCAATACCGCAGCCCAGCAAGCTTTAATTGCTCACTGGCAAGGGATTGTGAAGAGCCTTGGGAACTTCTTAAACACTTTGCAGATAAATCATGTTAGTTAGACCTTTTTGGTTCCATTCATTTTCACAGCTTTCTCATTTTACATAGTATTATGGTGATTGATTACGAGTTGTTCTAAATACTCAACAATACGATTCTCAAGTTCCAAACATATACATGATTACTGATTCCTTTATATTAACTGAATTCTGATTCAATGCTGTCTTATCAAACTTTGAGATCCTTAATTCATCAATACCAATTTCTTTTTGAATGGGTGCTTTTATCGAATATCTCTTCTCTGAACTTATAATATCCTGTTTCAGGTACCCCCATTTTTAGTTCGTAAGGTCTTCACGCAAATATTTTCCTTCATCAATGTTCAACTTTTCAACAGGTTTGAGTTTATGCCAATATTACTTTCAAACGATTTCCATTCTACAAGTTTTTTCTTCTTATATTCTGCATACTCTTCTGGTTGCAGCCTTTTGTTAAGGCGAGAGTGCTGCTCATTTAGTAATGGTGAATATGTTAAAGCTGGATTGGCTGAATTGGAGCATTGGTGCTATAAAGCAACAGATGAGGTACCTTGAACAAATGTCACTTCATTTTTTGATTGTATAATTAATTGTAACTCAAAAAACAAAAAATAAATGCAGTATGCAGGTTCAGCCTGGGACGAGCTTAAGCATATAAGACAGGCCATCGGTTTTCTTGTATGTTTCTGTTTTATATTTCCTTTTCCGCTAGTTACATCATCACTTGCTATATTGGTGAAGAAAAAGATTGTGAAGTTGTCTTAAATTCTATGTTTCAATAATTCAGGTCATACATCAAAAACCAAAGAAGACACTGGATGAAATAAGCCACGACCTCTGCCCAGTGAGTTGAAGCCTTATCTAATAATAGCAATTTTATTACAGTTATATCTATACCCCTTCTATCTCATATCTCAATCAACCTAATGTCTTCTTTTTCAGGTCCTTAGCATACAGCAGCTGTATAGGATCGGTACAATGTACTGGGATGACAAGTATGGCACGCATAGTGTGTCTTCGGATGTAAGTTCTTATTGATGCCATTACTCAAACTAGACTGGAGTCATCTGTCTCACATGGTAGTATAATAAAAATTTCATAACAGTGCACACATTTGGGAAAATTGACCACTGAGTTTGGAATGTTTTATGTAGGTTATATCCAATATGAGGGTATTGATGACCGAAGATTCCAACAATGCAGTTAGTAACTCCTTCCTGTTGGATGATGATTCCAGGTTAGCAAATGACATATCTGCACGTTCTTTTAATTAATTCCTATTTTATAGGCTTTCAATAGTGACATTTGTCCATTCTGCCTTACCTGGAATCTGACCTTTATGACTGTCACTGAGCTCTCACTACTTTGCCATGTTACAGCATCCCATTTTCAGTGGATGATTTATCAAAATCAATGGAACAAATTGACATTGCCGATATTGAACCACCGCCTCTTATTCGTGAAAACTCAGGCTTTAGTTTCTTGTTGCCGCGCTCTGATTAATCATCATCATTGCAGACATCCAAATAGTTTTTTTTTATTACTGGTATCCCTCCGATGTCAAAGGTGTAGATTCAAACTACAACCTTTTACATTCTGGATGTCTTCCAAGGGGTTGTTTATTGATTTCTTTTATTTTTTTATTTCTCTTTTACATTTTTGGGGCTTTACACTAGATACATAGTTCATTGTTTCTTCAGACTGGGATGCCTTTGCTTTGCTCCCCCATCCAACATGATGTTGAACTTTTACTCTTGTGTTGTACAAGTAGCTGATATTTTTTTCTCAACTGTAGAAAACAGGAAAAAAAACTAAAAGCATGTAGCATTTGGCCATGAAAAGTTCATTGTTTCCTTTCCAGTATGCAACATCTTAAACATTCTTTGGTTGTGAGTTGTGATATTATTTATCGATTTATCATCGAAAAATAGTATAAAATGCTGACAATTTAAATGATCACCTTGTTCTTGTAATACACTTCTAATCATGTTCATCTTCTCTCTGAAATCTTATTCTAGCTCCTGATTTAAACTGTACTGATAAAAAGTTGACAAGCTTTTTTTCCCTTTTAATGAATGTGTTAGTCTCTTCTGTAGTTTATGAGAACAATCTTTTAGATATATCTAGTCTTAATCAATTTCTTTTCTGTTCTTTTTAAGCTGCTGGGCCAAAGTGTTGTGCTATTTTACCCTCAGTTAATGATTTTCTCTGAACATAATTGCTGAAGGCAATGTCTTCTCATTTTTTAGGCTCCATCACAGTTAATGATTTTCTTTGAGTTGGTTCAAGTCAATGCAAAAATCATTTTTCTCCAATGTTGCAGGACTTTTGTTATCTTCGTTTTTTTATTGACACAATTCATGTGTTTTACCACAATGCCAAATGTGTATTCACGTATTTGAAGTACAAACTAAAAAAATGCCTAAATATGTGTAGTGGACATTTAGAATGGAAAAAGATGTATTTTCAATCCTTTATTATTAGATTGTTAATACAAATACATTTAGGAATGACAAAATAAATTATGATACGAAATAATATACTTTAAACGAATATAAATAGAAAAAATTAACATAATTAATAAATTAGTCAAATTTGTATTACTTATTTATTAATCATATCGAATATATATTTAAAATTTATGATTCGTTAATTCATTTAAATCACATTTAATAAACAAATCGTATTCGTGTTTATTCGTGTGTTTATTCGTTTAATTTATGTTTAATAAACGATTTAAATATTTTATGCGGACGAATCAAATTAAATGTTATTATTCGTTTAAATGAATATAATCGTATAAATGAATTAAATTTGATCAATTTATTTACACGTGTCTAATCGTATCGTGTCAGTGTAATTCGAATATTAAATAAATCGAATCTGTGTTTGAATATCTAATTTATTTAATAAATGAATCATATATAAATACAATAAAAATTTATTAATATCCTATATTAATATAATTTGTTTACACGAATTATCACCTTTAAATATATTATTATCACAATATTAATGTGAAATAATCTTTTCTTTTCTAAAAAAATTTAAGTGATTTACAATTATCAATGCTTTTGCTCAAAGAAATCATCTTTATTTTATTATTTCTTTATTCTTGCTCCTATGTAGTGATATATTGTCCTATTTACGTATTTTTATTTTTTATTATTTTTACCATTTATCTGCTTTGACATGGGTCTCCCTTGAAAGATACACCGACATAAATTCGACTTTAGTACATTTATAATAATCCACTTTCATATGGTATAGTATTATCCAATTTAAGTCTTAGTCTATATTATTTTATTTTTAAGTCTCACTTATAAAATTTATACTATTTGATAAAGAACTCTATATGTACAGAGATAATATAAAATTTTAACACTTAAACTTTTACCTTAGCTCTGCTATCACGACCTTTGGAGCGTTAGATATTGAATGTTTTATTTACTGTAGAAAGCTTGATATAAGCAAACAGAGAAATAAAAAGTCCAATAAAAGTTCAATGAATGAATAGTATACGTTTAGAAATTAATTATACCTGTATTAACTTCCCAGGGATCAAGTTTAATTCGTATTTATGAATCTACAGGAAAGGTGGGAGTTGGGTTAAAAAGCAACATTATATGACACAGTAAAACCAAGACGTCCAAATGATGAAAGTTGTGACCAGAATAAAAGCTTACTCAATCACATAGTAAATGCAAGTACAATAACTACATTCTACATGAAGTTATTCCATCTAATACAAGTTACAACATAGACAAACAACTTATCAATCCCAAAGACTACACCAAGCCTGCATTTACATTAAGAGAAAATTAAGAGAATACATTTCAGCATCCACTATTGACAAACTTGAAGACTAATAGCAGAAGAAGCTGAACCCTTTTATCCTAATAAGTAGCATAACTTTATTTACATAAAATGCGAAATAGAAGCCACAGAAATGATAAGCATGTCATATTCTACCACTGCCACTGAGAGATGAATGTGGCCAAGCTGGCCTGAAGTAAGGAACAACTCTGCTGAAATCCCATAAAATGGGGGAGCCATGACCATCATACTGAACCAATTCCACCTTGCCATTCTTAAGATAACAAACAAATATGTTATCGCCATTTCTAATGAATACAGATTCTGAATTCTGCGGAAGAAGTGACAATATTTGAGTTTCTTTAGATTTAGAACATGTGCTGAAGACTGTCATGAGTCTTGGATTCTTCTTCCACACTGTTTTGAAATTCAATTTATTTCTCAAGATCCATTTGCTCTTGCTTGAGCTAATGGATGTGAGGCCATCTTGTTCTTTGTTGAGAACCCATATCTCCATTCCTGACTTACAACTTTGACCATACTGCAAAAGCCCATCAGAAGACTCACCCAGAACACGGTCATCAAAATCAGTAGACTCCGGTAGTTCAATCAAAGTGATATTCCTCTCTTCATGTTCCTGGTCATAAATGGCTATATTTCCCCTCATTGCAAACCAGTGAATGACACCCCTAATCACAGTGCCTGCTGTCCAAGAAGATAACGACAAAGTAGAACTGCAAGTAAGTGTTGAATAATACCACGTACTAGTCTTTGAATGGAAAGTCTCAATGATGACAGTGTTCACTTTATCATGTTTACATTCACATTTTGCACGAACAACCTTGTAGCACATAGACTCGTCGGGTGAGTCCTCAACAATGAATGCCATGCACAACTCTTCAAAGTACACCCGAGGACGAGGGAGTTGGTGCTTTTGTTTTGTAATTGGATCCCACACATAGTAAGTCTTTGGATGGCGGCCACAAAGAAGAAGGCCATTGGAAGAGTCAACGAAGAAACCAAGCTGTTTGAGGACCCCAGAGTACTTCAGATCATCGCCTTCTTTAGAAGTTGACAATAATGGAAGTGCAGGCTCTGATCGAGCACGGCGTAGGCCACCCTGAGGTCTTCCAAGGTACAAGGAATTGCAGACAAAGAAGCCCAGGAGATTAGAACTTACTTTCCATCTTTTCAGGTAACTGTGTCGAAACGCATAGCTGCAGATACAGCTAAGCCACCTCTTTGATACAATAATCAATCTGACAATGGTTTCCGGTGGCAACCGCTGAAGGATATCACATAGGATGTCATCACAGCTTAATGCATCATGAGCACTACTGTGAGACAACTTCTCTCTCTCTCTCTTTTTAGACAAGATGATAGCATCTGTCATAATATCTGTAAAAGGACATGTACCAGTACATCAATAAAATGGCCTGAGAAAATTTTAATAAATCATAAATATCATGACAATTGGTCCATGCACTTCAACTAAGTGACTCGAACAGACCTCTGCTCAAATATCACCAATTAGTTAATTAAAAACAGTCTTATATCTGACCAAAAACTAAGTGGTGCATAACATGAATCAATTTGCATTGGCCATTCCTAAGTTGTCATACAACACACTTCCCATGGATTAAAAAGGGGGTCTATATCACTTAGAGTGTGTGCGACCCCCTTCAGCAAAAGTGCTTCAATCCAGGGGGTGCTCTTTTGAACCATCAACTTCCCATAGCAAAACAAACTACCAACAGATTAACTAATCGATACAAACTTTACAGAGATTGAGTAACATACTCAGAATAACAAACTCCATTCAGATTGTCACAATACAAACTCCAATAACGATTAGAATGCAAATCAAGGCAAGGAATTTTCAAGCTGTTGGGGAAATAGGTAAATCAATTAATTAAACAAGCTAATATATTATCACCTACCGAGACTCCAAGTTAAGCAAAATAAAAAGTAAATATAAATTAACTTCAGTTCTGTCTGCCACTTGAATTCCCAACAACTATACCTCAATGTGTAAATCTTATTCTATGTCACAGGACTTGCCACAAAGTCAGAACAACTTCAAATACTCTAAGGCAAGTAAAATGTTATCTGACGCCCAAAAATACAATTTCCCCAACTGAAAAAACAGATTTCATACAAAAATAGGAACTCTCGTAAAAATTTAGTAAGACCATATATACTTCAAAAGAGTAAACCTTATAAGAGAGACATATGATCATCCTAAAACAAATATTGCATATGATCATCCTGAATTTGAAACTACCCACATCATTAAAAACAAAAATTGTGAACTAGCATTTACAAATAAAGAAAATAGAAAGTATCAAACACAGAATAAAGATAAAACTTTTGACACATTTTTTTATCAGTAATGTTTCCAAGTACTTACTTTTTGCTTTTGGGATTACTTCTACAAGTGTAAACAAACAATGCCTTAATGATTTAAACTCTAAAAGCAATGATCTCACTCATCAATTTACAATCTCGGGTAAGACTAGTTCACGCTTCGTCTTGCCAAAACATACGTGAGTCAACCCATGGAAATAAAATGTTTACAAAAAAAATTCCTATTTTCTTTGAAAGAAAAAAAAAATGAAGATAAATGTTAAGAGAGAGGGAGGGGGGAGAGAACCTGCAAAAGCTTGATGAAAAATGGTCGAAACAGTTGGTGTTGGAACTTAGGAAAGCTTAATACTATTGCAGAAACGACTTGTCGTTTAGTATTGCATGTATAAAAACGCGTCATTTAATATTTGGCACTATTGAGAATTTTGAAAAATTTTCTGGCCCATTATTTTAATTAATATTTTTTTAGCTTAGTTGGAGGTCATAATTTTTATAATAAAAAAAGTGAAAATCGAACAATTTTATTTTAAAATTTTGAATTTTTTTAAAAATTTGATGTAATTTTTAATTTATAAAAAAATCGGATGAAAATAAAAAAAAAATTTACCAAAAATTCTGTAAAAACAGCTTGTTGTCGTTTGGGAAGATTCACACACATATCGTGCACGAAAAAAATGCATGTGTTTCGCGCATGGGCACGTTTAGCATGCGAAGTGCCCATAGGCAGCCTTTACACATGATAGTTGGGTGTGGCACAAGTGCTCCTAGCGCCCGTTTTGTGCACGAGCACCTCTCGCACGCAACACACACACTTGAAGCGCCCATTGCTATTTTTTGTGCTTTTAGTTAATTGTTAATTAAATTGTTTAAATAATTTGTTAAATCAATTAATTAACTAATAATTTTATTTAATTACTTATTATTTAAAATAATACATATTTATTCATTTTAATTAATTATTCGATTAATTTAAAATGTATACTTTATTTTTTAATATTTTAATTATTTATTTAATTTAATTAATTTATTCGATTTGAATAAAAAAACTAAATTAATTTAATTATTAATTAAATTAATTAACAATATTTTTCTTTATTAGTTAAAATAATACATCTTTTGTCAAATTAATTTAAAATCTAAAATTTAAAATGTTTATCATACTGGGCATTTTAAAAATGGTAAAGGTAATAAATTATTAAAAAAATAATAATAACAAAATATAAAATATTAGACAAATACGATATGATTTACAATACATGTTAAATTTAAATTTGAGCGTACAAATACAAAATGTAAAAGTATTAAAATAAAAAATTTAAGTAACATGACATATCAACTGTTATGCAATACAATAGGGTTGTAATGTGTTTGACGATTATGTCCATGCTATTTATAATGGTTGTACACATTCTTCGTCAGTTTCTCACTTTGCAATGGAATCTATTTCTTTTGACATCTCATTGATTGATAGTGTGCTATAAAAGGATGGGCGTTAACATCTCTAAACTCTTCTAGGATAATTCAATTTGACAAGTGGCCAATCGAATGACTGGGTCAATTGCACTTACTAGTGTAATAAGGTTAACAAAGATCTTGATACTGCAATTTGGTTTGCCAATAAGTGCATGACTTCATTCAAAGGTTCATTATTCTATTTCTATCATTTATGTTAAAGTAAGAATGATTTACCAAGTGCACTATTATGCTGCTGGACTTATCATTGTGCTTCTAAACCTTACGATAAACTCAATTTGTCAAAATTTATACAGCCTCTCTTGTCTCTAGACAAACCAATTTTACATTAACTCCTGAATCCACTTAACTAAGGTAGTCACAGGTAGTCACAAGAATGCCACATGTATCCTTCGCAACAACATCAATGCTCTATACAATGTTGGTAGTCATAATGTCATATCTTCTGAATATTCATACTGATCTAGCCCAGTTAGGAAAATCAATCTCCTCCTCCAAGTATCTGGTTGCTTCTAGTTTCATGTTTTCCATCTTCTTAATTTGCTCTTGAAAGTCAATAAGGCGATATGCCTTTGCAACAACAAAATGGGAAGCTAGGTATCCTTTTTTTTTTTTTTATTTGATGGTATTTTGTATATTGTGATCAAATTACCTTTCAAGTAATAGATGTACCCCATTATATGCATTAGAAAATACCTCACAAATAACCTTTTCAATACTAGTGTGTCGATCAAATATAAACATAAGATTCTTAATATCACTAAGGACTCCTTAGAGTTTAGTCATAAACTATACCCAGGAAGCATCATTTTCTGAATCAGCAATACCTATACCAGTGAAAAATTTTAATTGTTTTCATTTTTACAAACTACCACAAATATTGTACTTAAGTGTGCACCTTTTAAGTATGTTCCATTAACTGTAATAATTGCCTGAATGGATTACTGAAATCCTCTAATGCATGGTCCAAGCGCAATAAAGAAATATTTAAAATGATTGTGATAATTAATTTCCATATAAGTAACCGTAACCGGGTTCTATTGTTCCAACACATAGTAATATGTAGAAAATAATCTAAACGAAGACTCTGGAGTACCTTATATCAACCTTAATGCATACTCCTTAGCTCACCAAATAGTAAAGTAAGTTATCTACATACCAAACTCCTTACATATGTCTCTATAAAGTAAACACACTAATGCAAACTTATTATTTATGAATTTTTCAATGATTTGACTCTTTGCTTGTCAGTAACCATCGCGTAACCGATCTGACTGACTTATGTGATTTGCATCAATTATGTGCACAGTAAATGCTTTCTTGTATTTGTCGACATTGCACATAATTTTCATTTGCATATATCATTATCACATTTTACCTTAAAATGATCTTTTGTCGACTTTGAGACTCTAAAGCTTCAACTACCCTTAAGTGTTAGCACACTAATAACTTGATGAAGTTTATCTTTGCTAGCAAATAACTTCCCCGCAAATACATTCCAATTTCACTACACGAGATCTTATCAAATATGTCTAAATTTGATGGTGGTATTAAATGAGTAAACACGAAAAGGGTTTTTAGCTTCATAATCATCTCCTCTTCTAACTACATTAAGAGAGATCGTTGAAACATAACAATATTCTCCTTTTAGTAGTAAATCATTCAAATTGGTACATTCTTCAACATTATCAACATTTCCAACCCCATTGACATCCCCATGTGTTTTACTATCGTAATGTGTATAAGATAGGTCTTTGTTGAATCTTATAGAGGAAAAATAATGATAATGATTTGTTATGTTTGTGGGAACCACAACCGTTGGTATTGTTGGCACTGTACAGCTCACTTGGTTGCTACCGTTTACTGATATAAAATGAGTATGACAGGGTGGTGGGTTTTGAATAAGGGGTTATGCATCATCTTCACACACGAGAGCTATGAGATTTACTGTTATACATAGAGGACAAAACGATCTTCTATTAGTCCACAAAAAGTATTGGAATTTATGCTTACGTGTCATCCCATTATGTATGAATATTTATTATTTAACATTTATACAATCAACATTTTATTAAAATTGTTAATATTTTTAATATATGGTAAGAAGCGTGTTACGTTTCAAACCTTGTAGATCTAAAACACTAAAAGTTATAAGTGTTAAGAGTTAGTAATTATAAGCATTAGCAAATTCTAAGAGTTAGAACCTTATCTGAAATGAGACAACGACCTAGGAATATATTAGTCATGACATAGTTGCAAGGAGTTACAAATAGTGCTAGAAAATATCATTAACAATATGTTTTCGAACACCTTATTCTTAATTTATCTTTACCGATACGGGTAGATTAGTGAACCATTTTCAGATCAGTGTATGTTTATATCTGGATTGTCCATATGATTAATCTTAATAAATTGTTGAGGGTCTAATATATTAGGGTGTATGTATGTGTAACAATATTTATTGTACAAAATACGTATCATATATATATATATATTTAATTGCAGTGGAATAATAAAAATATACGATAAATACAATAAATAACATATTAATCATATTAATATATTAAATGAGTTTTTGAATTTAACAAAACATGTAACTTTTTATATATGTAAACTGAGAGTCTGTTTGGAGACCAACCTATTGGCAGTTCTAGTCACCAATTTTGTGAGCTTGATAAGCTAAAATAGCAATTTTAAATATCAGCACTAGGTTTAACACTTAAACCTTTTAAATTTAATTTTTTCTTAATCAACTCTTTAATCAATAAAATAAATTCATGTGTTATTTTAATTGATAGCTAATGAAAGTAAACAAAAGAATTAATTTTAACACTTGAAATTAACTCAAAATTTGGATCAAATCCTTTTTATTTTGTTATACATATGGTCGGCCACCTAATAAGAGAAACAACAAGAATAAAGCAAAGTAAAATAAAACAATTTTGTTTCAATTTTTTGCTTCCAACGAATTCCACACACTTTAAAACAATTCCAAATTGCTTCCAAAACGTTCCATCAATTTCTACACAATTCCATCTCCCTCTCTCTCTCTCTATATATATATATATAAAATAAAATAATAATATATTTGTCTAAACTTGGCCATTAAATTTAGATAAGTTATTATAATATTAAATAATAATATTAAAACATATATATTTGACAACTAAGTATAATATAATATTATTAAATTAAATAATAGTATAATATACAATAATAAGATATTATGATTATTTAATAATTAAATAATTATTATATTAAATTATTAATTTACCTCTCATAAATATTACCAAGTATATTCTCTAGTAGGTTCTATTATATCACATACTTGGGTAGATTCAATTGAAGGTCCACAATTCACCACGTATTATAATACAATTAATAAACAATAATTATTAATGAATTAATGTATTTAACACTTAAATACAGACACGTGCACATTTCTATGATAGTGCTTGATAGTATTAGACTAAATAATTCAATTTCATACACTGCCCCAGTGCACAACGAGTACACTTCATATAGCGAGACTTTCTAGGTCCGCGCCCAATTTGTTAGATGAAACTATTCTATGAGTCTGTGAACACTGCCCCACGCATACGTCATAGAAATATAAATCAATGCGCCGACCATCCAAGCTGAGGTGACAATGCATACATATAGTTCTTCTACCATGTTATCCTAGATGTGCGAGGATATAGATTATTATCGTCAAGTCCCCATATACTCATCCATATCCTATCTCCAGACTTGTATCTCACTGAACAATGTGCGCAAACTCATTTGTCATATTGTTTAACCCTGATGAAAACTCTTTCCCAGAATAAATGCTTGCGGCCATAAAACTTTCTAGGATACAGTCTCGAAGTATCTAGATATCTAACTCCCTGTGCAAGCTGACAGATCCCATATCTGTACACACCGAACTTCAAATGCATTGGACCATACCCAACGACACTCCAGCAGTTACACCATAAAAGGTCTATGATATGCATATAATTAAAGTATGGTGAATCACTTACAAGCCCATCGTAACTCCTAGGTTAAAGGATCACGTATACTACTCAACTCGAAAAGACCTCCGTTGACGGCTTACATAGAATGTCTATCGGAGGTCCTCATGAGTCTGTCTCATATCCAGTCCTAACTGAATACCCATATGTTAATACGGGCTCTAAGCTCACAGTCTGCTATGAACAATCATCTATACCATATAGGTACGATATATGCTGATCTATATAAATGTATCCACTGATAGACCCGCATCAGTAGAAATAGATCAGGGACAATATTTGAGAACATACTTGCGCAACTAACATTTCATAGCACCTGATTGTAACTCTTGTAACTATACAGTTACTAGTATATTCTTGGGTCTATGTTTCATTACAAACAAGGCTCTGACTTTGGGATCTTCACTGAGTATTATAACCAGCTACCATTTAACTGTGCTAATTCTTAATATTTATATCTCTCAGCGTGGCCAACTCTAGGCCTTGATCTAAACTCTTTTAGATCAGATCTGAACTCCTTCAGATAATACAATGTCTGCTGACACGTCCAGAATATAGAAGTTATTCCCAAGTGCAGGATTGTCGAAGTAATAAATAACCCGATGAGAACGGGGTCGATCCACAGGGAAGTAGAATTAAAATTACAAATTATAAACACTTTAAAGATAATTAATGCAGTATAAGATGTTTGTAAATATTATTTCAATTAACCAATTCAAATAAAAAGCTAAGGTTACGGGGATTCACTCTTGGCATAAGAAGTAAGAATATATTTAACTTTTTATTTTTTTATAACTCAATTGGAATCCTCACACAAAGGAGGTTCCAACCGGAAAATATAGCAATTAAAGTTCATTATCATTTATATATTGATTAGTATTTATTTCTTTCAATTATTATACACCAAATCTTATAAATGGGTTCAAGTATTTATTATGCCAATCTTTATATTTGTCTACAATAAATTAAGACTCCCACTTTACAAGAAAGGTTATATAAACCAAGACTTGTAAATGGTTTCAATAATTTATTGTGCCAAGTATTAAGTTTGTCAATAATAAATCAAGAATCACCACTTTAGAAGAAATGGTATTAATTCTACAAACAAAATAAATACATCATATATAAATTTACATAACTTAAAAATGAAGCATTAAATTCATGAATAAATATTAAACATATCTTATTACCTTGCCAAGAGCTTCACCCTTTCACCTTAGCTTAAACAAAATTATTTGGACATAATAAAACTAAATGAAAAGAAAAGAAATGGAAGAAGAAATAACATGACTTAATAGTAAACAAGAGAAATAATAGTATAAGGAAATGGATACAAAGGAAAAGTATTTTGAACTAAATTCTAACTTTCTAATTACATTCTTTAGGCATAAACAAGCCACCTATTTATAGAAAAACATGGATAAATCGAGACAAATTTGGAGGGAACCACTTGGTTGATGAAAGTCAAGAATGGTGGCAAAATAATTTGCATTCATTATCACTTGGGCACCCACTTGATTATCCAATTTGGAATTGATGTAATCCGAATTAGCTGTCACTCAAAACATAAAAGTTGTAGATAAGGCTCTTATCTTTCCAAATTGAGTGATCTCATACGTATTAGATACGTATTTCTATAGTTATGGGCCAAATACTGATAACTGTTCAAACTGGGCCTGTACTGCAGATCAATTCTGTTCTAGGCCAATTTTCACCCTCTAAACACTCGAATTTCCAATGCTTTGTGAAATACAATATGTTAGCCCATTGAGTCAGCTCTGCACAGGATTAAGAATCACCTCAATTGGATCTTTAGGTAGAAAGTTATGCCTATTTTACCGAACCTGCCACAAAACAGTTATAAGATAATTAAGTACAATATTGTAAACATACTTAAATTAAGAAAATTAAATACACTAGTAATACAAAACAATCATGTAAAACTCTTATTAAATGTGTAATTTCAAGTGTTCATCACACCCCCCAACTGGCTTATTGCTAGTCCCTAGCAATTCGAGCATAAATAAAATTTGAACACTACCTAAGTATTTCAAACAAAACGTCAGTTTTAAAATCACAATCGCTATAAAGGTTATTTCAATCATAACTTCCAAAAATATTTTTGTGTGTGTGTGAATTAAGCCAAAGCCTTCTTACCACAAACCACAACATATATAGCCTTAAAAATGTTCCAAGTAAAAGCCTCAACTCCATATCCTTACAGGTAAATAATTTGTTTAATGACTTAGGATTTCACTCATGGAGTTGGAAAACAGATAATCGCTCAAGAAAAAGTTACATTTAAGGACAGACAGACAAACTAACATTGATCCAAAGATAGGAAAATCAAATATTTAGAGTCAAACCATTATTGTCAAATGCCAGCTTCAAGACTTTAATTATTTAATGCGAATCTTACGAATATAGAATTCGGTGATAAGATTGCTTCCTAATGACTTTAGTCTTCTAAAATTGAATGAAGACTTTATTGAACTGAATTGACTTCTTTTTTTTTTTTTTTTTAAAATTTTTTTACTTTTTTTTTTTTTTTGAAAGACATAAGGAATCATTATAACATAAGAGCAATTTATCACCATAATACTTTTCTAATTTTTTTTTTTTTTTATCCTTCAGCTAAGCAACCAAATCATTCATCATCCCAAATAATGTCATTCCAAATAAAAATTAACCATTTCAAAGGATCAATGAAAGTTCGTAAGCTGTTATCTCAAACCTCTCCACTCACTCACAAAAGATATGTGAGTTTAGAAAATAATATGTATACTTAAACATGGAAATTCTCTTGGCTATATATATTGAATCATCCATCTTACCACAAGGCTTAGTATTGTTCTCAAGAAATAATTTCAGAAGTTATTCTTTAGTAACCTAAATAGAGAAAGTGATTTAAACTAAACAATTTTGAAATCATACATCGATAATAAAACAAATTTATTTACGCAAGAGTTACCAAAAACTTAAGCAACAAACAATTATACATAAAATGCATTAAAAATAAACCAATTAGAATGTGTTTCAAAAGTTTATAATGTACTCTTTACTCTGCCATTCTAGAACTAGAATGCGTCTCAAGAATACATAAATGAACATTTTACTCACGCCATTCATGATATTTTTTTTTACATAACAAAGTGATAACAACAACAAAATAAAATAATTAACACTAACATTATATATCAACTATCCTCCCCCCAACCAGATTGAGACATTGTCCTCAATGTCAAAATATAGAAAGAGTAAAATATAGAAGATATCACCTGAAACATCTTTTATTGAAAATTAAACCTGCAACAAAATAAAACAAGCCACACAAACAAAAAAAAAATAAAACAAGCCAGACAAAAAAAAAAAAAAAAAACAAGCCACACAAAAAAGCTTAAAAATACATAGAAATAGATAGGCTACAAACGAAGCGTCAAATCTATCCTGCGTTTCTTTTCACTGTTATCAGTATACCAATCTATCTGACTCATTGTTGGATCAGATAGAGGTGTAAAAGCTTGTAGTTCATCGAGTAACTGATCAACAGTTGAAGCAGAAATGAGGATCTGTCGTGCTGCAGATGAGACGAATTGTTTTTCCACCGCATAGTCAAGAAAAGATAACAACCCATTATAAAAACCATCAACGTTTAACAAACCAATGGGTTTTTTATGGATTTGCAATTGTGCCCATGAGACAATTTGAAAAATTTCCTCCAATGTTCCGAAACCTCCAGGTAGAGCTATGAAGGCATCAGCATTACGAAGCATAAAAGAAATTCGTTCATGCATTGATGATACCTGTAACTCATCCCCAATTGTTTTTCCTACAATGTCTCCAACAGTTAGAGCTTTTGGTATGATACCCAAAACTCGACTGCCATTATTTTGTGCAGCGGTTGCCACACGTCCCATTAATCCAAGACTACCTCCCCCATATACTAAATGAATATTGCGCTCAGCTAACATCTTACCAAGGGTTTCTGCTGCTTCTATAAACTCACTAGTTTTTCCAGGGCTGGATCCACAAAAGACACAAATTTTTGTGAATTTACGAGTTGATGATCCTTCCATGATTACACTCACCCTCTCTCTTGAATGATTTTGAGTTTGTACAAAGATGCAGAAATAATGCAATGTATTTATAGAGCCAAAAGGTATTGCAAAGTTAAATCACATGGCTATTGGCTTGAAGTACAAGATTCAATACCTTTTACCAATTTTCAATTTGTTAGCTGGAAAAGTCACATGGGTTGTCGGCTTAAAATGCAAAATTTTCAAAAAGGATTATAGGTGGTTGATTATTGAAAAGACATTTGAGTTTGAAATGAAACATTTAAAAATAACAGCTATAGTAAATATATACAAGTAGTTGTGATTGTGGCTCACATCTTCCTCTGATTTTACGTCCAGTAACGGCTTAAACGCCCTCTATGGGTCGGGGATAGGCTTCCCATCCAATTTTCTTATAAATTGGCAAACAGGGTCTTTTAAAGTCAGATTCCCGAGACTGTACCGCTCATGTTCTTTTAGGAATATGTCCCATAATTCATGAATTGCAATATGCACATATCCACTAGGATGCGTCTCAAGAGTCGATAAGATATTATCTAAAGACTCCTTACTCAGGCCATCCTTAATGAACCTAATTTTATCTTCACGATTTACAGACACCATTCCTAAAGTGCGGCAACGTGTGTTGCAAGTCGTGCGTGCACACTTGTAACAAACATTTAATCGTTTTGCTCTTCGTTTTTTTGAAAAAGAGCTTTTACCTAAGCCAGGCATGTAGGAAATTAATGAGTCTGAAAATTCACCTGTCAACCTAACTTTGGCTTCAATTAACCAACGTAAATCAACAGGTATATTCATAATCATTAATAACCTCAATCTTTCACATCTTGCTTGGTAAATTTTCTTCAAGGAATTTTGAGGCAATGAGGGAAAACGCTTTTTCAAATTTTTTAGAATGTCATCCATTTTTTTTTTTTTTAAGAAAAGGGGGAAGAAGAGAAGATATCAGTAATTATGGGAAACTGACAAAACCGATTTGAAATATCACGGAGTACCGTTATCCGCCACTTAACCGGGGTGCAAAACAAAACTTTAACAAAACTACTAAATTAACCTGCAAGTAAAAAAAAAAAATGTTAGAAGAAGAATAAATATATATAAATATGTAAATATATAAAAAAAAGATTAATTAGTCTTGTAACAAGGATCCGACAGGAACGTAAATTCTTCATGAAAAACTTGGTTTTCTAGAAACGGCTTGAGTCTTTGCCCATTTACCTTAAACACATTCCCATTTCTAGGATTTTCAATGTCAATTGTTCCATAAGGGTACACATGTTTCACAATAAAAGGGCCACTCCATCTTGATCTTAATTTTCCAGGGAATATGTGAAGTCGAGAATTATAAAGCAAAACCTTCTGACCAGTGTCAAATGTTTTTCTCTGAATTTTTTTATCATGAAAGGCTTTAATTTTAGCTTTATGAATTTTTGAATTCTCATATGCATCATTTCTCAATTCTTCAAGTTCATTTATTTGTAATTTACGTATGTGTCCAGCAGAATCAAGATTTTCATTGAAAGTTTTAATAGCCCAGTAGGCTTTATGCTCAAGTTCCACAGGTAAGTGACAAGGTTTTCCATAAACTATCCTATAGGGAGACATACCCAATGAAGTTTTAAAAGCAGTTCTATAAGCCCACAGTGCATCATTTAGTCTTAAAGACCAATCTTTGCGATTTGGGTTTACAGTTTTTTCTAAAATTTGTTTTATCTCCCTATTTGCTAATTCAACTTGTCCACTTGTCTGAGGATGATAAGGGGTGGCAACTTTATGAGTAATACCATATTTTTTCATTAATGTTTCAAATGGTCTATTACAAAAATGCTTACCCCCATCACTTATAATGGCTCGAGGGATTCCAAATCGACTTAAGATATTTTCTTTCAAAAATTTCATGACTGTTTTATGGTCATTATGTCGACATGGAATAGCCTCAATCCATTTTGAGACATAATCTACTGCAACTAAGATATACGTAAATCCAAATGATAACGGAAATGGTCCCATGAAATCTATCCCCCAACAATCAAAGATTTCAATAACAAGAATGGGGTTCAAAGGCATCATGTTTCGTTTTGAAATTGATCCCAACTTTTGACAATTTTCACAAGTTACACAAAATGCATGTGTATCTTTAAATAAAGTGGGCCAATAAAATCCACACTGTAAGATTTTTGCAGCTGTTTTCTTTGATGAGAAATGTCCCCCACATGCTTCAGAATGACAAAATTCAATAACTTTATTTACCTCATTGTCGGGTATGCATCTTCGAAATATTTGATCACGACAATATTTAAAGAGATAAGGATCATCCCAATAAAACTTTTTCACCTCCGTTAAAAATTTTCTTTTGTCTTGAGCATTCCATTGAGGTGGCATTTCTCCTGTTACAAGAAAATTAACAATATTAGCATACCAGGGCATTGTAACAGTAGAAAATAAAAATTCATCGGGAAAAGAATCATTAATAGGTGTTATTTCTGTTGATGAATCTGGTGTGAGTCTTGATAAGTGATCTGCAACAACATTTTCAGCTCCCTTCTTATCCTTGATAGTGATAATAAATTCTTGAAGCAATAGAATCCATCGAATCAGTCTTGGTTTTGCATCTTGTTTTGACATTAAGTACCTTACAGCAGCATGGTCAGTAAATACAATAGTTGAAGAACCAATTAAGTAAGAACGAAATTTGTCTAATGCAAATATTACAGCAAGTAGTTCTTTTTCAGTTGTTGTGTAATTCATTTGTGCACTGTTTAAAGTTCTACTCGCGTAATAAATTACATAGGATTTACCTTCCTTTCTTTGTCCTAATACAGCACCAACAGCGTAGTCACTAGCATCACACATGAGCTCAAAAGGTAAAGACCAGTCAGGAGATTGTATGATAGGAGCAGATGTTAAGAGGCCGATTAATTTTTCAAATGAATTTTGACACTCTTGAGTCCACTTAAATGATACATCTTTTGCTAAGAGGTTACAAAGAGGTTTAGATATAGCACTAAAGTTTTTTATGAACCTCCTATAGAATCCAGCATGTCCTAAAAAGGATCGGACTTCTCTGACTGTTTTTGGTGGAGGCAAATGTGTAATGAGTTCGACTTTTGCCTTATCCACTTCAATTCCTTTAGAAGATACTATATGTCCCAAAACAATTCCAGAAGTAACCATGTAGTGACATTTTTCCCAGTTCAATACAAGACTCTTTTCTTCACATCTTTTTAAGACATTTTCTAAGTTTTCAAGACAATTATCAAAAGAATTTCCAAACACAGTTAAATCATCCATGAAAACTTCTAAATAATGCTCAATCATGTCACTAAAAATGCTTAACATACATCTCTGAAATGTTGCTGGGGCATTACAAAGTCCAAAGGGCATTCTTCTAAAAGCAAAGGTTCCAAAAGGACATGTGAATGTAGTCTTTTCTTGGTCTTCTAGTGCTATAGGAATTTGATAATAGCCAGAGTAACCATCTAGAAAGCAATAGTAGGGATGTCCTGCTACTCTTTCTATAATCTGATCAAGGAATGGTAAAGGAAAATGGTCTTTTCTAGTGGCCAAGTTCAATTTTCTATAATCTATGCACATCCTCCAACTAGATGAGACTCGAGTTGGTATTAACTCACCTTTTTCATTTTCAATGACTGTGATTCCAGATTTTTTTGGTACTACCTGAGTAGGACTTACCCACTTACTATCTGAGATCGGATAGATAATTCCTACTTCAAGTAATTTGAGAACTTCAGCTCTCACTACCTCTTTCATATGTGGATTTAATCTCCTTTGAGGTTGTTGGGAAGTTTTGGCATTATCCTCTAGGTGTATTCTATGTGTGCAAATCAAAGGATTAATACCATTTATGTCTTTTAAAGTCCACCCAATTGCATTTTTATGCATTTTCAATAATTCAATCAACTTATCTTCTTGTTCACTTGTGAGTGTAGAAGCGATTACCACTGGGTAAGTTTGTTTCTCTCCAAGAAATGCATATTTCAGTCCTTCAGGCAGAGGTTTTAACTCCAACTTTAAAATTTCGTTTTTTTTATCCTCATTTTCTCCCAATTCTTCAAACTTTAGTTTCCATCTTTTATTTTCAATCACCTGTGCATAGTCAAGTAAAGAACATATGTCAGAGATTTCAGGATCTAATTGTATATTTGACTCAAATGAATTTATTAAACACATTTCTAAGGGATCGGTAGAACTCCCTTTTTGAATATGATCCTCCACAATCGTTTCAATCATGTCACCTTCTTCACTTTCATCCTCCTCTTCATATGGTTGCTTACACATATTAAAAACATTGAGTTTAAGTGTCATGTTTCCAAATGAAAGCTTCATTACTCCATTCCTGCAATTAATCAAAGCGTTAGAAGTTGCTAAAAATGGACGACCTAAAATAACAGGTATCGGATTACATCCTTTGACAGGTTCTGTGTCCAAGACGATAAAATCCACAGGATATATGAATTTATCAACTTGAACTAAGACATCCTCCACTGTCCCTCTTGGTACTTTTATTGATCTATCAGCAAGTAAAAGAGTTACAGATGTTGATTTTAACTCCCCGAGATTGAGCTGCTGATAAACTGAATATGGCAATAAATTCACACTAGCACCAAGATCAAGTAAGGCTTGTTCAATTTTATGACTTCCAATAATACATGAAATTGTAGGACAACCAGGGTCTTTATATTTCAAAGAATTATTGTTTTGAAGAATGGCACTTACTTGTTCAGCTAAAAATGCTTTCTTTTTCACATTCAGTTTTCTTTTTACTGTGCATAAGTCTTTCAAAAATTTTGCATAAGATGGAACCTGTTTAATAGCATCCAGTAAAGGAATATTAACTTTTACCTGTTTGAAGATTTCAAAAATTTCAGGATTGTAATTCATCTTCTTAGTATTACGTAATGCATGAGGAAATGGGGGTGGAGGTGAAGGTTTGGTATTTTCTTCATTAAGTGTAGGTTCAACACTTTCCTTGCCCTTAGAGATTGATTCATCGCTCTCATGAGGTTCAGGAATTTCTTTTTCAACAATTTTACCACTCCGAAGAGTGATAACTGCTTTAACTTGATCCATGTGTTGGCTTCCTGAACTACATGCATTTGAGTTATGTTGTCCTTTGGGGTTTGGCTGTGGTTGAGAAGGAAATTTTCCTTTCTCATGAATGTTCAGTGCAGATGCAAATTTAGCAAGAGTATCTTTCAAATCAGCAAATGTTTGAGCATTTTGAGAATTAACAGACTCTTGTTTTTCAATGAATGTATGCAAGGTTTCTTCAAGATTTTTCCTAGGAGGTGGGACATATGGTGCATAACCTTGATGATTTTGAAAGTTTTGGTGTGGTTGGAAAGGTGGTTGCGAAGCCTGTGCTTGAGTGTCATTCCTCCAACTAAAATTCGGGTGATTTCGCCATCCAGGATTATAGTTTTGTGAATATGGGTTATTGTTTGACCGTTTGAACGTGTTTAAAACATTGGCTTGTTCATGGAGACATTCCCTAAATGCAGGCAAAGTTGGGCAATCATTGGTAGGGTGATCATGGGTTTCACAAATGTGACACACAATTTCTTGAACATATTTTATTTGACCACTCTTTTTCATTTCTAAGGTTTCGACTTTTCTAGCAAGGGATGCTAATTTGGCTTGAAGGTCATGGTCTTCCTTAAGATGATAAATACCCCCACTAGATGTAGTGGTTTGATTTTTGCTAGGTGCCTCACAGGTACCAGCAGTGTCCCAATTTTGAGCATTTTCTGCTAGTAAGTCAAGATAGTTCATTGCCTCTTCTGGGTCTTTTTCCTCAAATGTTCCATTACACATCATTTCTACCATTTGCCTAACTTGGGGTGTTAAGCCCTCATAGAAATTTGAGACTACTCTCCATGTTTCAAAACCATGATGGGGACAGGTATTAAGTAATTCTTTATACCTTTCCCAACATTGGTAAAGGGTCTCTCCTGATTTTTGGGCAAAAGTGGTGATTTGTCTTTTGAAAGAATTTGTTCTATGGGAGGGAAAAAACTTTTTCAGGAATTGTTGTTGCATCTCGTCCCATAAAGAAATGGATCCTGGCCTAAGGTTTTGTAGCCATGTTTTAGCTTTATCTTTTAAAGAAAAAGGGAAAAGCTTAAGTCGAATTGTGTTCATGCTACAATTTTGATCATTATACGTGTTACACACTTCTTCAAATTCTCTTAGATGTAGATAAGGGTTCTCTGCATCTAAGCCATGAAAAGTGGGTAAAAGTTGGATAATGCCTGGCTTAAAATTAAAATGCGTTGCATCCGGTGGAAAAATTAAGCAAGATGGTGCACCGGTTCGTGTAGGGTTCATATAGTCTCTAAGTGTCCTAGGTCGGTTATGGTTATTATGTTGGGACTGATTGTCCCCTGGGTCTATGAGTCCCTCAATTTGATTTTCGCTCATGGTGTTACTTGGTGAAGAATGAGAAGATGAAGGAGAATTTAACAAATTATCAAAGGAAGTTTTGAAATTACCTTTTACTAAACGATGAGAATTAGGATCTCGAAACCAACCGCTCATAAAAAGAAACAAAACAAAATACAATAACAATAATACAAATAAAATATTAAACACAGGTAAATAAAATAAAATATTACACACAAGTAAATAAAATATGTAAAACTAAAAGCAAAATAAAGATAAATAATTAGAAGTTAGATTAGTGATGTTAAATTATATAATAAAAAGTTAATAAATAAATAGTAGGAGGCTTAGCCTTCCATTAAAATAAAAAGCTAAAATAAAAGGCGAATAATAAATAAAGTAAAGTACGTTAGGAGGCTCGGCCTTCCATGAAAATTAAAAAAAAAAAAACTAAAATAAAATAAAATGTAAAAAATAATAAATAAACGAAATAAAGAGTAGGAGGCTCAGCCTTCCGCGAAAATAAAAACAGAATAATAATAAAGTACGTTAGGAGGCTCGGCCTTCCATGAAAAAAATAAAAATAAAAATAAAAATAAAAAAAACGAATAATAAATAACGAGTAGGAGGCTCAGCCTTCCATGAAAATAAAATAAACAAACAAACAATAACAAAACAAAATATTAACGTTACCTCCCCGGCAACGGCGCCAAAAACTTGACACGTCCAGAATATAGAAGTTATTCCCAAGTGCAGGATTGTCGAAGTAATAAATAACCCGATGAGAACGGGGTCGATCCACAGGGAAGTAGAATTAAAATTACAAATTATAAACACTTTAAAGATAATTAATGCAGTATAAGATGTTTGTAAATATTATTTCAATTAACCAATTCAAATAAAAAGCTAAGGTTACGGGGATTCACTCTTGGCATAAGAAGTAAGAATATATTTAACTTTTTATTTTTTTATAACTCAATTGGAATCCTCACACAAAGGAGGTTCCAACCGGAAAATATAGCAATTAAAGTTCATTATCATTTATATATTGATTAGTATTTATTTCTTTCAATTATTATACACCAAATCTTATAAATGGGTTCAAGTATTTATTATGCCAATCTTTATATTTGTCTACAATAAATTAAGACTCCCACTTTACAAGAAAGGTTATATAAACCAAGACTTGTAAATGGTTTCAATAATTTATTGTGCTAAGTATTAAGTTTGTCAATAATAAATCAAGAATCACCACTTTAGAAGAAATGGTATTAATTCTACAAACAAAATAAATACATCATATATAAATTTACATAACTTAAAAATGAAGCATTAAATTCATGAATAAATATTAAACATATCTTATTACCTTGCCAAGAGCTTCACCCTTTCACCTTAGCTTAAACAAAATTATTTGGACATAATAAAACTAAATGAAAAGAAAAGAAATGGAAGAAGAAATAACATGACTTAATAGTAAACAAGAGAAATAATAGTACAAGGAAATGGATACAAAGGAAAAGTATTTTGAACTAAATTCTAACTTTCTAATTACATTCTTTAGGCATAAACAAGCCACCTATTTATAGAAAAACATGGATAAATCGAGACAAATTTGGAGGGAACCACTTGGTTGATGAAAGTCAAGAATGGTGGCAAAATAATTTGCATTCATTATCACTTGGGCACCCACTTGATTATCCAATTTGGAATTGATGTAATCCGAATTAGCTGTCACTCAAAACATAAAAGTTGTAGATAAGGCTCTTATCTTTCCAAATTGAGTGATCTCATACGTATTAGATACGTATTTCTATAGTTATGGGCCAAATACTGATAACTGTTCAAACTGGGCCTGTACTGCAGATCAATTCTGTTCTAGGCCAATTTTCACCCTCTAAACACTCGAATTTCCAATGCTTTGTGAAATACAATATGTTAGCCCATTGAGTCAGCTCTGCACAGGATTAAGAATCACCTCAATTGGATCTTTAGGTAGAAAGTTATGCCTATTTTACCGAACCTGCCACAAAACAGTTATAAGATAATTAAGTACAATATTGTAAACATACTTAAGTTAAGAAAATTAAATACACTAGTAATACAAAACAATCATGTAAAACTCTTATTAAATGTGTAATTTCAAGTGTTCATCATCTGCAATATTACATTGTATTGTACCACATAAATAGAAATTAGCGATTTAATGTGAATGTACATTTGTATAAATAATAAGTATATGTACATTCTGAGATGGCATGTAAACACCAACGCTAACACAAACTACAAGCTTAATGAAAGTTTGTATAGAGATGCAGGTATTCAGTAAAGATTAAGTACTAAACAGACTTACGAAAATCTCCAATAGACATTTCATCAAGCCATTAATGGCAGGTCTTCTCGAGTTAAATAGTATTCGTGATCCTTTGACCTAAGCACCATAGTTGGCTTGTGAGTGATTTACCATACTTTGGTCCTACGCTTGTCAAAGACATTTTATGGTCTAACCGTTGGATGTCGCTGGGTATGGTCCGATACTTATAGAGTTCGAAATTTTTTAGATATGAGATTCGTCAAGTCGTATAGGTGAGTTGTATATCTTGATGCTGTGAGATTGTATTTCAAAAAGTTTTATGGCCATAAACAGTAAACCTAGAAAAGAGTTTTTCATAGAATAAATAATATTGCAAAAAGTGTTTATGGATATCTTTATAGAAATACAAATCTGGAGATAAGTTTACGGTCAAGCAAATAGAGATTTAACGGTGATGATCTATATATTTACTCTTCCAAGTATAGGTGATAGAAGAATTATACATATATAACTAACCTTAACTTGTATGATTCAATATGTTGCTTTGTAATATCTGTAGCATATGTATGGAGCATCGTTTACGGACGTATGAAAAAGTTCCTTATAACAAACTGGGTGTGGACTTAGAGAGTCTTACAATATAAAATGTACTCGTTGAGTACTGAAGTAACGCACTTTGTCGAAGAATTTGATCCGAGGAGATTCTGGATGAGCTCTATTATAAGACCTCTCGCATTGAATGAGTGTCAAATTCTAATTGTTAGAATTTAACACATCATTGAGCCTTAAAAAGATAAACTTTAGTATAATACTTGGAAAAGTGTTGGACACTTGTTATATACTTGATTATTTTAAGAATGCTTAATGGTTGAGCATTAATGTAAGATTTCGACAAGTGTTGGACATTAGTTATGAACTTAATTATTTTATTAAAGCTTATTAGATAAGTTTTGAACTTGGACAGTTGTCTCTTTTTTAATGGTCTTATTATTTTAATAAAACTTATTAGATAAGTTTTGTTCATGAAAAATGACATATATGTTTAAAATGGTGACAAGTGTACATTTGATGACTTAAAAATAATCAAAAGCTTAAAAGATATTTTATTAAAGATTGAAAATATGTTTGTCCATATTGAATAAAATAAAACAAAAATAATTTTTACCTTTTATCCTTCGTGTAAAAAGGTAAAATAAGATATGTAAAATATGAGCACAAGAGTTTTGTTTTATCATCTTTTACAAGAGAAAGAATCAACCACTTTTAGAGAAGAAGAATTAAAAAGTATTGCTCTTTTTTTCTAAGTCTCATTTTCTCAACAAAAATTAAAAGAGACCAAAGCAAGAGTTGCTTGAAAAATCCTACAAAATAAAAGCTACCATTCTAGCATTTCAAGCCCACCAAATTAGAATCTAGAATTGTCAAAGAAAGCACATCAAGGTGAGCTCAAATTTGGAAAACTGTTCAAATACTTCTAAGGTAATTTCTAATCTTGTTAGAATAACAAGACTTCTATTAAGTGTGTGTTTATTAAATAGAAAATTAGATTTCTATTCTGTGGCACATTTTGTGTATAAGAAATACAAACTTTGTAATTTAATGAATACTGTTCACATGCAACCTTTAGTGAATTAGCATGTCAATAAAAAGAACCAGACATCGCTATCATTTCTAATCTCAATTGGTCTCTACTTATATACTGTTATACTAATTTTAAATTTTAGAGTTATCTTATATTCACGTATCAACTCCAATGGCACAACACATAATATTTGAAAGATCTTTATATTTAACATCTTTCGAAATCAAAATAACGAAGTTACTATAGTTAATATAACTCTCTTTTTACTCACTAAAACTCTCTTACATTCTCTAAAAATAAACAATAATTTGCTTATACTCTATGGAACTTGAAACAAAAAAATTATTAAAAAACCTTCCAAATTGTTAAAAAAAACATAATTCAAGAAAAGAGCATATGAGTGCAAAGAGGACGCAAGATGTGAGAGGTGCCCAGATGGGGGCGTCATCCACCCATTCGTGCAGCACAAAAGTGTCATGTGAATATACCGGCCAAAGAAACTCAGTTAAGATTTTCTTATATTTTTCTCCCCATCACCTTATTTCTCTCTAAAAATTTACTACAATAGATTTAGATTATATTTCGATGCTAATACATTTCAAAATAAGCACAACTTCAAACAAATCTATCATTTCAACTTATATATATATATATATATATATATATGATAGAATATGGAATATTTTAATCATAAAAATATGTCTTACCTTTGTAAATATTTTACAACTTAAAATTTATGTATTCTAAATGTTAAAGTATATTTTTAGAGATGAATTTACTTAAATCTACAATGAGAGTTATAGAGTCAGTGAAATGTAAAGAGTTAGAACCTTGTTTGAAATAGGACAAAGACCCGAGGGTATATTAATAATGATATAGTTGAAAAGAATTGTAAATAGTGCTAAGAAATTTTATTGTGCAATTATGTTTTTAAATGTTATATTTCTGATCTATTTTCATTAATGTGAGTCTGTCGGTGGGAACCTTATTTAATATAGATCGATGTATGTTTATATCTGGATAATCCAGATGGTTAATCTTAACAAATTATAAGTTTAGTGGAAACTCGTATAGATATGCAGATATTTAGTGAGGACTGGATACTAAACATGCTCAATACTATTCAACAGGATGATTATTTCGAGTTGAATAGTATTCATAGTCCCTTGACTTGAGCACCATGATAGACTTGTGAGTGATCTACCATACTTAGATTCCAGACATGTCAGATACCTTTTATGGTCTAATTATTGGGTATTGCTGAAAATGGTCTGATGCTCATGGAGTCTGGTTTATATAGATATGTGATTCATCAATTCATATGGGTGAATTGTATATCCAGAAGCTCCAAGATTATATTCTAGAAAATCTTATGACCATAAGTAATTCACTCGAAAAAAAAATTTTATGTGTAAGAAAAAATATTGTACAAGTGTTTACGAATATTATTTATCAGAATACGAATCTAGAAATAAGTTCTAATAATGAGTAAATGAAAACTTGAAGGTGATGATCTATGTGTCAGATCTTTTAGGATATAAATGATTGAGAAATTATATGAATATGTATTAACTTCGACTTGTATGGTTTAATATACTATTTTTGTTATTTTCATAATGTGTATATGAAGCATCATTTATGGACTTCCAGAAGAGTTTTGTAAGATGAAAAGGGTATGAATTTAGGGAGTCTTATTATATGAAATGTACTCGTTGTGTATTGGGATAGGGCATCGGATTGAATAATTCAATTTAAGAAATTCTTAAAAAATTAAAATTATTTCAAGATCTCTCAAAGAGATTATAAAGTTTAAATGTTGAGCTCGAAATCTTAACAAGTGGGTCTTATCACTTTAACCTTTCTATTTAATGCTATATGTTATACTATTAATTTATAAGGGTATGACGTATATCATAATTTATTTGGCCCATTTAATTATTATATATTAAATAATTAAATTTAGTAAAACAAATAAAACAAATGCCAAAATAAAATTCGGCCTATCGAAACCATTTACAAATGTTGCAAATTAAAGTGTAATTAATAAACAAATGTTGGCATTATAATAATGGCCAAATAAATTGTTTTGTAATTGGTGGCTTTGGAGGCTATACTCGGCCACATTAACAATCAATAAATAGAAAAGCATATTTTAGTGGCCAAGTGAATTGTTCCTTTAATAATTACATGATACAAATTTTGGCCGATAAAAACTATTTGCAAAAGTTGCCTTTTGAAGCCAAAATTTCGGCCAAAATAAATTGAGAATTTGCTGGCCAAAATCTAGGGCATTTAGCAAGAGGTGACTTAATGAACTAATCAAAGGGCCACAAATTTGCATCACATTTCGCCAGCTCAGCGTAAAAGCCATTATTCAAGCATGAGGTGCAAATTGTTGCTTTTAAATGGAAGCACCTCATGATTGAATAATAAAGCCACTATTTCAAATTTGATTGGCCGGATTTGTTGGCAACTATGCCTATATATTGAGGCCGTGTTCTTCAAATTGAAAGAAAAGTAAATGGTGTGTATATATTATACAAAGGGAAAAAAGTGTAGTAAATGTTACTTTAAATAAAATTTTAGTAGAGAATAGAAAGTTATTGTTTTAGTTCAAAGAATTTTATCTAATATTTAATTAGAATTATGTAAAATACGTTTTAAAAGTAAGTTCTTTAATATTTTATTAATGTATTGAAATATTTGTTAATATTTTTTGTTATTTAATTATATATATATGATATGTAATTAAAAATAAAAAAATGTATATGCTCACCTTATATATAGTACACTTTTAATTTTTAGCGTTGAAAGATAAAAAGAATTTAAAAAGGTAATTTGTTTATGTAGAGATGATGTAGTTTTTTTTATAAATATATATATATATATATTCATTAAGTATTAGAAAGAATTTGCAGCCATGATAGCCGCTATACAAGAAGGCAACTCCTTTAGCCAAATGAGAGAATGTTCTAAACTCAAAGAATACTTCACAAGTTGATGGATAGCTGCATTAGCTTGTCTATTAACCCAGTGACACTCTGGACTTGACCTTGAGGGAGAATATTTTTGATATCTTCTATAATAAATCCAAATTTAGATATGATGTTTTCATCCCTTGAGATGACCACACCAATATCAACCCATTTCTCATTCAAACCAATGGTTGCATCATAGTTAACCTTAATAGGATCTTGGTGGTGGTGGTGGTGGTGGTGGGTGGTGGGTGGTGGGTGGATGTGTGTGTGGTGGGGGAGTAAGATCTCATTCCATGCTTATATAGTTTGCTTCCTCGTATTCTTTTAGCATGCGGTCAGCCCACACATATAACTCCTTTTATATTTCTTCTCCGAAGACATGCACTATATTATTTCTATTGCTCCAAAAAGCCCAACATCCCACAAAAAAAAATTCCAACTGAGGTTTTGAAAGCTGATGATTTAAATCAAAAGCTATAGTACCAAAATCATAGAATAAAAAAGAATCTATCATTTTTGAAAGAGTTGCTTCTTTCTGAAATCGCTTAGCAAACTTGCATAATCAAAATATATGAGAGACTGTTTCGCCATACAGCAAGCAGATGGGGCAACAATCATTGACGTTAACCCTTATACAACGAAGATTGTATGTGGTGGGAAGCTAACTGTGAAAGGCTTTCCACAAGAAATATTTCACCTTGTTTGGAACTCCAGACCTTTTTCCACCAAGTAGATATCTCTTCATTCATTAAAGTTCTTTCATGTTGCAGGAAGAAAGTAGAAATATGATAATCGCTCTTAACAGAATAGTTCTTCTTATCCTTAACATTTTCCTACTAAAAATTAGCACAAAGTCTGAAAATCTCCTTATAAAGCACAATAAGGAGTTGGAAGCAACTCATAGTTGTAAATAGGTATGGCTTGTATTACCACATTAATCAACACTTCTTTGTCACCAATAGAGAAGAGCTTCTCCTTCCATCCTTACAACTTAAACCAAACACGAGTCTTTATGTGTTCAAAAATAGACTTCTCATCTCCTTACAAAAGAAAGCATCCCGATGTATATTTCATGCAATCTACCATTAATACTCCAAAGCATGTGTTGATATTATGTTGAGAGCATCACAGAAACCTCTACTGAAGGCAATGGCAGATTTGACAAAATTAACAAGTTATCCTACTGCTTGTTCATAAGTGGCACTATTTGATAGCCACACAATCCTCTATTCTTTTACAAAAGAAAAGAAAGTTTCATCGGCAAAAAAATAAATTCGAAATTAACAGGCTTGAAAGATTTATTTTGATCCATTGGATAATATCAATCCTCTCCGTATTTCTAATTAAACTAAACAAACCTTCCGCACAAATTATAAATAAATATGAAGACAGAGGGTCACTTTACCATAAACCTCTTTGATATATAAAATGACCCTTAGACTCACCATTGAGCAAAATCGAGTACGATACCAATCTAACACAATGCATAATCTTATCAACTCATTGGGAGTGAAAACCAAGCTTGATCATCATGGCCTTCAGAAATTCTCTACTCCACTTTGTCATTTCAAGCTTTAAAACACACCTACCATTAGATTTGAAATTCAAGTTTTTTAAGAAATGAATACACTGAAAGGCAATAATAACAATTTTTTTTTTATAATTAACCGCCTTAGAATAAAGGCATTCTGAATATTACAACATTCATGATGTAGTTAAATGTAAAGTGTTGTTAAAGTAAAAATAAAATTTGTTGTAAGTTAAGGTAGATTAATGTTAATTCTCTTGCATTAGCTTTGAGTTATCTTACATTCTTTCTTCAGTTGTAACATAAGTGTGAAAAAAAAAAAATTAATTTTGAAAAATGTATATAATGAATTGATATAAAATATAAGACCATTTTGCACATATTTAATTATTTAAAAATAATTGCCATTTTGGAGCAAGCCTCGAGTAAGTATGTAATTTTCAACAACCTTAATTATTTTTTATGTTGACTTGAAGAAGTGATTTATTGGATCAACGAGTCTTAAATTTATTGAAGAAAAATTGAATTTTGAGTCTTGTTTAGACTGGATCAATAGATACAGGCTTGAGTTTCTTATTTCCCGCGAACTGTGAAAAGGGGCTTGCAATGATAACACGAACACAAACTCAAAGGTGGTTTTATCAGAGTGGATTCCGGCAAAGAAGCTCAGATACTTAAGTCAGAGAAGATAATTTTTCTCTTTTAAAAAATATAACAAAATATGAATAAAGGGGGGGGGGGGGGGGGGGGGGGGGGGGGGGGCGCAAGGATACTCTTTTTCCTTTTTTTTTTTCTTCTCTTCATGTTTTATGGAAAAAAATTTTATTATCATCATCTGTCATGTCTCTCTCTTTTTTCTTTTACAGTGATGGCCTTTTAGAAATTTTTTTACGCTTTCCTTTGCAGTACTTCTGTTTTGCATCGGATATTTCTTACTGTACTTCTGACACATGTCAGGTATTTTCATACTGTTCCCTCTGACATACGCCGAATATCTTTTCATAAATTTTCTGTCCCTGTTCTTACCCCATGTCAGATGTCATTTCTGATGTGTTAAACATATTCCTCGGGTTTGTCTCCGTCGGCGTTTTCGATTCAAGCGAGGCTTATTTTGATCAGCTCAGGTCAGATTTCGAACGACTCTTCTTTACTGGTTTGATATTGACACGGAACTCTCATAACGAAGTTGCGGAATGTAGTCAGTACCTGCTCGGTCGTAGTCGCATTAAGGTAAGTAAATGTCGAACAGGTTTCATCATTAGCCGACCAAATTTTTTACATCGGAATTGATTTTATTCTATCTGGTTTAGGCCCATTGGCTATTACTTCTAGACCTGCCTTGGTTAAATTCTAGGCCTTTGAACCTAAGAGTTAAAAGAGAGGAATTTTCAAGGAGGAACACTTTATTAATATTATTTGTATTAAGAAAAAAAAAGAGTTGTGTTAAAGTTACATTTTTGTATTAAAATTAATATGTCATTTATTAATAATTATTTTTTATTAATATAATAATTATATAACATTAATTAATAATAATATTAAATATTATATTAATTAAAATAACAAATATATATCTCAACAATATAAATATAATATTATTAAAAAAAGAAAATGTTACTATGTAATTATTGAAGTTTATTTTTTTTTATTGTTAGAATTTGTAATTATAGTAGAATTATTCATTTACATTGACAATTATAATTAGTTATAATTATTTGAGATAGAGAATACTATGAAATGGTATAAAAAAAAATTGACACGCTAATAATTTCATTTAATTTTATAAAAGCTAGGGACCTAATTAAAAATTTTGCCCATATTTTTGCAAAAAGGCCCAAAAGCGGTGCGGTTAAAGTTCTCGCCGCTACTGTGACGATCCGGAGCATTACTTAGAAATTACCGGCAAATTTCAATCAGAGAAACTGAAAGAAAGCTCCATTGCAAAATCCAATAGATTCTCTTAGTACAAAAACGGATCAAATTAAATCGTCTCTATTTTGACCCGGAAAATAAATTGAACGAACAAAATTTGGTACCCGCGAGTCTGATAGTGCGGTTCAAGATGTACACTTCGTACGGTTCCAAATGCTTGGCGATGCTGTTGCCTTTGATTCTCTGCAGTTCCATTTGGTACAGTGCTTCAGCTGAGACGACTATGCACACTAACAACTGGGCTGTCTTGGTTTGCACTTCTCGCTTCTGGTAACTGTATCACTTCCATTTCGTTCTTCTTTTACTTGTTTTCAATTTTTTTTTTTGTTTGTTTGTGTGATTTATATATTTGTTTTAGGAAATTAAGCATACACCCATTTCATTAATTTAGATGCTAAACATTTCCCATGTTTTAATTTAGTTCCCTGAGTGTGCTAAATTTTGGTGTATTGTCTTGTAGTTTTTCAGTTGGGGCAAATTTTGTTGTGTTGCTGTTCATGAATTTGATCATTTTACCTAGCTTGGACTCTAAATGACTAGTTTTGTATTAGTGTAATGTTAAAGTTTTGTGTTAGTGTTATAGCAGATATCAGTATTCTGAAGTTCCATGACATTGAATTTAAAAAAAAAAAGGAAAGAGAGAATACAACCAAAAAAAATCCATAACCTTGTCGGTTGAATTAATCGTTGAATTCTTTTGTTCAGGTTCAATTATCGACACATGGCTAATACATTATCCTTGTATAGGTAAGAAATTTAGCATGTTGCTTTCCCGTCATCTTGATAAGTAACTTCTTTGGCCATCTTTGGATTTTTCATAGACCATTTTCTTTTCTTTCCATTTCCCAGGACAGTTAAGCGACTAGGAATACCTGATGAGAGGATAATACTCATGCTGGCAGATGACATGGCTTGTAATGCTAGAAACAAGTATCCTGCCCAAGTTTTCAACAATGAGAACCACAGACTTAACTTGTATGGGGATAACGTTGAGGTGGGTCTTGTGTTCCTCAGACATTTTGCATAGGCTGTTTAGTTTTGAAAGAATATGTTTCATTCTGCTCTCATTGAACCCCATATGGAGACGGCCCATCAAGATTTTTTAGACTTTTAAGGGATTTTAACAATTGGAGAACTCTCATTTAACTGAACTTTAATCACTCAGGTAGACTATCGTGGTTATGAGGTGACGGTTGAAAACTTTTTAAGAGTTTTGACTGGGCGTCACGAGACTGCTGTTCCTAGATCAAAGCGTCTTTTAAGTGATGAAGGAAGCCACATCCTTTTATACATGACAGGGCATGGGGGAGATGAGTTTTTAAAATTTCAGGACTCAGAAGAGCTCCAGAGTCATGATCTAGCAGATGCAGTGAAACAAATGAAAGAAAAGCGCAGGTGAGTGTATTTTCTGCTTTTATGGCTACTAACATTCAGCTATAGAAATTAAAGGAAAAGGGTTTAAATAGGCTATAATGGCTTTTAGTTCTGCCATTCTTGTTGGAGTATGGATAATACGTATTTACTTTCGTATGGCAAATGCCTACGAAAGAAGTTATATAATTTATTTGTATGTTGTTGTGGCTCTTGGCATAAATGATTCCTGCTTGATAATGAGCTTATATTTTGATCTTGCCAAAAAATTAGATTCAAGGAGTTGCTGATAATGGTGGACACTTGCCAAGCTGCAACTCTCTTCTCTCAGGTTAGTACTGTGTTTTGAAATGGATTTTCTTTTGATAAGTATCATTTGTTAACTCCTAATTGTAACTATACATTACTTTCCTGTGCCAAATCTTGTAATGCTTTTTTTAAAAATCACAATCTTGTAATGCTTTTAAATTGTAGTCTGAGCATTTTAACATAGCAGACATTTAAAAAGTGCTTTACCTAACTAGTAGTTTTGATATATTTAAGTAAAAAAAAAAAAGAAACTAGTTGTGATGCTGAAGGAAAGGTATTTCTTTGATTGCGCAGCTTCGATCTCCAGGTGTTTTGACTATTGGAAGCAGCATGAAAGGGGAGAACTCATACTCTCATCACTTGGACTCTGATGTAAGTGTAAAGATGATAGCATTTTCCAGTTTATCCATCCTTTAAATATGTAAGAGTTAGGATGCTCATTTTGAAGTTACAGTAATCTTTTCTATTTTCCAGATTTTCAGTTTTACATATGAATATTCCTCTATATTGCAGGTTGGAGTATCTGTAGTCGATCGTTTTACATTTTATACCCTTGCTTTCTTTGAAAAGCTGAATATGTATGACAATGAGTCATTGAGCAGGTACATGAAAGTAAGACTTATGCTTGTTAAACTGGTATTTTAGAATCTCTGTCACTTGAGCTTTAAAGTGAGTATAGCTCAGTGCCGGTTGAATTTACCTGGTACAGCCAGGCGCTTCCCAAAACCCAGGTGTTTTCCCTGGCCCGGGTGTACTAACCATGACCCAAGCCCAGATCTGAGTACAAAGTACCAAAGCTGGCCTGGGATTTTGCCATTCCTATTTATAGGAATATCCCTGAATTTGTTTTAATGGTTGTTTTGCAGCCTTTTCACTTCTTACAATCCAAGTTTGCTGATGTCAACTGCATATTACCGAACAGATCTATACCAAAGAAAATTGGAGGAGGTATGGAAGTTCTAGACTTCTCCAATGCTATTGATCTTTCCATTCTGATCCGTTTACTCTACTCTATAACCAAATCCTTCATATTTGTCAAGATAAAACTTGTTCTTGTTTTCTACATGCATGAGCTACTTACATCTTATGCTAATTATAAATGACGTGTAGATGCTATGTCATGTGTTTCATGTTTTTCTTTGACAAATTATGAGGGTTTTCCCATGTTTGGAAGATGAATTTCATCACACCTGTTCAGCATAGTAGTTCTTTGGTTGAATGATAAAGAGGGTCCTAGGTTTATGTTGACCTCCTTTTAGCTTAACTGGCGATGGTCCACGACTTTGCATGAAGGTAATATTGAGATTGAAGCAAACTCTGACCACTTTTCTGGTGAATCACCCTATGAATGAAATCTTTTTATTAGTATTGAAGCTAACACTACCTCTTTATCCAAAATTTTGTTTAAATTGAATAACTTCTGACCAACTATCTACACCTCTCGCTCTCTTTTACACTGTAGGTACCAGTGACGAACTTCTTCGGCTCAGTGATGGAAACAATACACACGGACTCTGCTTACAAAACTACCCTCTCAAGGGAAAACTCTGAAAAAGGCAAAATAAAAATGTCTTTGCAACAATCAGTCGAGGATGATGAGAAAAGATTGTTGATAGATTCAAATGTCCAAGATCAAACCAGCGATACAAAAACAGAGGTGGCATTTTATAGTTCCTTTTGTGGTTATTTATCCTTCCTATTGGGCACTATCATAATTGATAACAGAAAGTTGAATGCAGGATAAACAGTGCCCTTTTACACAAACGTGGAATACTTTTCTGAACATGATGGAAAAGATTGAAGATATCGATTACTTGGTGAACTGTGGCTTGATAATGATGCTTCCACTCTTGGTGATTTTCACGTGGCTATCACGATGAAGATTTGAAGCAAACTCATCACATTGATTCCCATGTTTAACCCATATACATAGTCGCATGTTGGAGAGGCTACAACTTGAGTCACGATCCCTTTTGTGCAGAACTGCCCTCTAATATGTTTGTTTCATATTTGTTTGCAATCATACAGATAGAAAGAAGAAAGGTTTTTCCCTATAATTTTGACGCAAATATGTATGATGCCACAATTATATTTAACACTGGGATCTTCATTTACCATTAGGTGTGTGTTCAAGATTTGTTTCAACTGAGCTTAACATTCCTTTACTCAGTTTTTGATTGACAAAATTCACCATGTAAATGAAATAAGCAGAAGCCTTGCCACTCTCTGCTTGCTTGGCTTTTCAATAGCAAGAGCTTGGGAGATCTGTCAAAAAGTAAACATGGTAAGTAATGAACATGATATTATTATTATCATATAAACATTGACATAACCCATAATTTAAATATATAAAACACAACTCCTTAAATATCGTAAATTCATTTATCACATATTTAAAAAGCAAATAATTTAAATACTTTTAATTTAGCTCACTAATAAACAACAAAAGTTTTGTAATCTCATGATGTTAAGAAAAAGCATTTTAACATTCCCAAGAAAAGAAATAACACTAATAAAGAATTTAATCAACTATATGTTGAAAATGGAATCATCTTTTTATTTTTGTTAATTTATTATTATTCTCCTTGTGGAGTTAAACGGGCCGAGTTTCAAATTTCAAATGGGCCGAAACACAGATGCAAACCAAGCGGATACGTCATACGTCGTGGTAATGTTTTTTTTTTTTTTAAAAAAAAAAGGATTTGCCGTTACTTTTGTTTTTCATTTTCATAGTCTGATGTGAACAACCAACAATAACAAAGCAGAAGAAGAAAAGAAAGAAAGATTTGAGAGCAGATGATGATGATGGTACATCTATTTTCATGTTGTAGCTGATCCATTTGAGAATATAAACACCACATATCCTCTTAAATCTTCATTACCCACTTCATCTTTTGCAGGATAAAGAGGCCAAGAAGGAAGGTTTTAGAAAGTACTTAGATTCTAGTGGAGTTCTTGATGCTATCACCAAAGGTCTTTCCTCTTCATATTCTCTCTCTCTCTCTCTTTTATATCAAATTTTTTACTTTCTCTGAAATGAATTTAAGGTTTCATTTCATATTGTTTTTGATGTTGGTGTTGTAGTTCTGGTTGCATTGTATGAGCAAAATGACAAGCCTGCTTCTGCCCTTGAGTAAGTTTATTGAATTCTTTTTTGGTTTCTTTGAAGTGGGTATACGTAATTAGCTGAAATTTTAGGTTTTTTTTTCTTGGTGAATTTTGGTGGGCAGGTTTATCCAACAGAAATTAGGAGGTCCTAGTGTGTCTGAATATGAAAAGCTACAAGCTGAATTTTCGGATTTGCAAACTAAATATAATGACGTTTTGGCTGCACATCAAGAAACTTGCAAAGAGGTGACAATTGATCTTGGGATATTTCAGATATTTTGCACTTAAAATAAAGCAAATTTCATGTTTTGCATTGAATGCGTGTTTATTCATGCACGCTCTTTTTTTTAAGGTTAGTTGGTGTCTTCAGGATTGATGCTGTAGGTGAAATGAAATTGGATCTTGTCTAGAATAACATGTTTCATTAAATTGACTTTATATATCTCTTAGCTGCTTTGCATATGTCATGACTCATGATCAGAGATTGAGAAGAGCAAGTGACCGGAGTTAAACACGATATGAACTTCAAATCTCTTCTCTTTTATAGCTTTAATTGTACCAGCCACATTGCATAATTGGACATGGGTCAAAGATTTGAGTCACATTATTTAGGGAGTAAGTTAAGGTCTGTGTTAGATTTTGCCTAAATGTAGTTGAGCTGATTTCATCATTGTCACTGCTCAAGCTTGGGCTTGGTTGACTTTTAAGACATCCACCTTTTGTGTCTGAAAGGGGATGATCATCCCAGTAAAGGGCCTTGATTTTCATTTTCCTCCTTGGTTTTGATTTTTAAGATCTTTCCACTTATCTCACTGGTGATTACCTTGCGCTCCTTATCTATTTGTAAGTCCTGCACTACTGCTTCTAACTTGTGTCCTGCATCCTGCTTCCTAACAAAAACTTGCTTTATATTTCCCTTACATTTTTTTATTATGTAATCAAAAAGCTTCACAGGAGCGGGTTCTTCTGGCTGTTCCTGTGTCTTGTTCCATTGTGGGGATCTGAAACTATTTTACCTCGTAACTGTAATTCGTCATATACTTCAATCATCCATTTTACATGCATAGTATCAGCTTTCCTTTGGCATTGTCTGGGACACCAGAATTGGTTTTATTCAAACATCTCCGATTTAATAAATTACTGCTAATTATGTCTGGTTATTCTATGATACTAGGATTACAGTTCCAATATAATATCAAAATTAATTTAGAGAATTGGATCAAATCAAGGAATCAAATCTAACAAATATAAATGATTCACTATTAATGCCATTAAAAAATTCCAGAATTGTAGAATAATCCATTATGTCTGAAGTTCTCAAATGAAGCTGGATGGTTGCTAAAGGAGATGTCATCTCACTCCTCAATCTTGTTTTATTCTTTCGAGTTTTTCAGTCACCTTCCCTCTAATTGTCCCTAGTAGTGATGAAATCCAGATGTTGATATTTCAATAATTCACACTAAAATAACCAGCTTGAATAATTTTAAAGTAAAAAAGAACCTTCTGCTTCTTCCAATGTTATTTCTTTCCTTATGTACACAATTTTAAATGAACTTTTAATCAACTTTTCCCTAAAACTGTAACATTTAGCTTTTGGTAAACCTGGTTGTTATAATGGGCAACTGTCTGGTGACTTTCTGTTCTATTGTTAGTTTACTGCAGCTACTCATCCTGATGGTGTCGGTATTTACACCACCTATTGTTGCCTTTACCCAACACTTTGATTTATTGTTGTGATGCTGAAAAAAAATCATAAGTAATTTGGGTTGCCTGACTATACTGCGTTGCAGTTGGAGGAACTTAAGAATTCGCAGAAGATGGCATCTACAGAAGAGAATCATGATGGTGAGGCACCAAAGGATGCGCTCTGAAGGTCCTACAGAAGAACTCATGTACTATTATGTTGTAAAACCTTGATTTTGATGAGAATATTGAACTTTTCTGAGGAACCATTGTTCCCAGAGTGTTGTACCTATAGTGTAGAGGTCGAATTAGACTTCTGAATGTATATCTGGTTTTTGTTTTTGATTTTAATGGATCATTAGTTGATTTGGCATTTGTATTCACATTTATGTTCATGCATTTGCCTACATTTGTTAATGTATTCTTGGTAGATCTGCACAATACAAAACAAAAGGCAGAAAAAAAAGAGAAGTCTCTGTGGCAAAAGATGATTATATTTATTTGAAAGCATTTGCTTATGGCTCTTTACTTATCAAGAGAACAGATTGACTTATTTCTGGTAAAATGAAAAAAAGAAAGAAGGTAAGAATGTTGTTACAGGACCGATTACACTGTTTTGTAGTAAATAACCGCAAATGACCTCACGCAAAACCCCAATAACCTGCTATGCACATCTCCACTCATTGTTGAAGCACATTTCTAATGCCTGGAAATTGAAAGCGCAGGCTGCTACCAGAACGCGGCAAGAAGCAAAATCAAGACAGTAACTGAGCAAATCAAAGCCTGCGAGAACAATTGAACAAGATGAAGATCACAGTTCACAGGACTATACATTGGTCACTCAAGGTTAAAATTCTGCATTGTACTGGAAAAATAAGCCTCGATAACTACACCAAAAATTTCAGAGCAAACAGTTGGTGGGTTCAAGTTATAATCTGCTTACTGCAATTGCTGATGCTGCAAGGCCAGATCTTTCTCTCGGATCTTTGAGATAATATTTCCCAAAATAGAGAACCATCGCACAGTACCAAAGTGGAGGAAATGCAAACCCCAACAAAAACCTATTACAAAACTTAGAACTCCTATAAACAACGGAGAATTACAGAAACTGAAATGATGACATAACAAAATGGGAGTATGAAACTCACAAGAACCAGCCAATGCCACAACCAAAGCAAGGTAGAGGCTTGTCATAGAGCCCACTTGAGTGTTCAAGATTCCTGGTTCCTAACAACGAGAAATCACCTTCATCAACATGAAGTTGAACTGTCATGATCTCTTTGTTGTCATCAACTACATCTACAATATCAAATTAACAGATTAAGACATTCAGAAGTTTTGCTTCATCGAAACTGATAGAAACTCTTTTGATACATCAATCACGATGTTGCAAAGAATATCAAGAAAATGCATTGGACCGCAATGATCATAACCAGTAACACAATAACAATACTTGTGGATAAAATCTACAACCTTGCTCCATCATATTAACTCCAATAACAACATTCTGTTCTTCTCTGTTGAGTTCCATTACCATTGAACAAGTTTCAACAATCCTAGTGTTGAAGGTAACATTACCAGTTTTATGATCCCAAGAAAAAGAAAAAGAAACTGAAACTGAAAGAATCCACAAAAATTATCAATCTTTATATTTTTATAGGCTTTGTGGGAATGAACAGGAAGTGAAGAGGAAATCCTTTCTTGTTTGAAAATAAACGGTTGCCTCTTTTAAACCGCAAAAGCTGTCACACTGTTTTTGGAATTTATTCGTGTTCCAATTTTTTTTTAAAGAATATAGTACAAATTCAAGTATTTTGATGTCACAATCATAAAGCACATAACTAAAAGTGTATAGTTTTGTTTTGGTATATATTTGAATTTTTTTTTTTTTTTTTTTAAAGGGTTAATAAGCATGTTGCTTATGAGGTAACAAAAAATGAAAAAATTTCTTAACATGTCTTAGTTTACAAATGATGTATAAAAATACAATCAAAATTTTGATCTTGTATATACTTTTTATTTTGTTGAGTAAATTGGGTCTTCCATATTGATTAAAATATAATTAATACTTAAATTTATAAATAAAATAATTACTTTATCTATTAATTTAATATTTTAAGTTGAATATTTGAATTCTAAATTTTTTTTCATAAATCTAAAACCCTTAATACATAAGATTAAAGTTAAATTTAACTGTTAAATAAAAAGGTTGTTTCTCTTAATAAGTGATATTATAGTTTTTCAACAATAGATATCGATAAATAATTGAACTGTGAATATATTTATTATCAAACAAAATGGCTACTCTCCTAATATATGATATTAAAGTTAAATCTTAAATATAAAATATAAATGAACTCATCGTCAAACGAAACAACTTCTTCTTTTTTTTAAATTCAATTCCAACAAATTTGATAACATTTTAAAACTATATTTTCTTATTATGTTAACATATGTCAAAGATAATTGTTTTATATTTTTCTAATAAAAAATATCTATAGAAAATACATTAAATTAAAATGAATTTAACTTCAATCTATTCCTTTGATTTTTTCTCTTTGAAGGAAAATCCTATAAGAGTTTAAAGCTATATTTTATAAAAGTTAATTATGCCACTTTATATTAAAGATAAAAATTTTAATTGTAAACTTCAAAACTCTATAAATTAATTTTCACTTCTTTTTTAATCTACTAACCTGCGAAAATTTTGAGAAGCTTCTGCGAATTTGGGGTTCATCTTCTTGGATTAGTATTGAAAAGCTCATGTGAATTAACCATTAAAAATTCTCTTAACATGCCCCTCACAAAAAAAAAAACAAATTATTTATTTTCCTCTAAATTTAGTTTCAATTGATGATTAGATTATTTAATTATTAAATAAAAAATCCAATAAATAAATAGAAAAACAATAAAAACTTATCCATATTCATTAATAGTCAACATCAGACTGAAAGCCAAGAATCCAACGGCTGAAAATCACCCTACCGATTTTTGTTTTTAAAAAAAATCAAAATAAAAACAAACCGAAACCCAAAACATTCTTCCCAAAATTAAAAAATAAAATCTAAATTAAAAATTGAAAAATAAAACTTCTTTTCTCTCTGTAAAGAAAATTATGGAACCAAACGACACCCAACAACGACTACCACAACTCAGCTCTTACTTCCACCACCCTTCGACCGCCGCCGCTCTGTCACCGGCCAATGGACTGCTGCCACCTCACGACAACAACAACAACAACAATAACCACCACGAGGATGGCGGTGGGTTGTCGCGCCACCACCAAATGGTGTATCCGCACTCGGTGGCGTCGTCGGCCGTGGCGTCGACGCTGGAGCAGGCGAAGAGGAGGCGCGGCCGACCCAGAAAGTATGGGACCCCAGAGCAGGCCTTGGCCGCCAAGAAAACGGCAGCGGCGTCTTCGAATTCCAAAGAGAAGAGAGAACAGCAGTTGGTCTCTGGTGGTTCCGGCTCCACGCACTCGGCGGCTTCGAGGAAGTCTCAGCTTGGTGGCTTTGGTTGGGTTAATGAAAATTGTTTTTTTTTCGTTGGTTATTTTTCAATTTCGTGAATTACGAGGACTTTGCCGCAAAGTTATTTTTTTTAAGCTTTCTATGTTTCTCTCTTTTCTTTAGTGGTGAAATTGTGTATTTATGCCTTTTTTTTTTAAAAAAAAAACATTTTTGTGGCTTTCTTGGGAAAGTGCTGAATTTTGAGGGTTGTGTTACAAAGTTCTTTAATTTGTGTTTCAGTTGTTGGCTGTCTTTATAGTTCAATATTTGTTTGTCTTACAGTTGTTAGGGTTTACTTGGTTCTTTAGAATGCTTGAGTTAGTGATGTTATTGTTACATTATAACATAGCCCTTGCTGTTGTTTATATTAATTCCATCTTGGGCCTTTTTGCTGCACAAGGGTTTCTGTAGTATAGGTAGTGTTAACGAATAGTCCCAAACTTGACTGTTATGCATCAAGGAGTTTCACAAGTCACATTGTTGTAACAAATTATTTGCCAAATAAGCCAATTTTGTAAAAGTTAATGAGGGTTTACTATTATTGTTTCATAGGTAGTGTTGTGACTTGTTTTGATTTACGTTTGCTGATTCTATTTGCTAGGAAGCCTCAGTTGGATTTATAAGGTTTAAGAATCTGTCTTCTGAGATTAATTATTGATTCATATCTGTTGCTGTGAGTCGTTTGTCGTTATGCTAGTCACATGACATGCAGAAAATATGTGATGACAAGTAGAATATTGGGATTAATTAGTCTTTTGTGCGTCGATGTTATATTTGCAACTATTTACATCTCTAGTTGTGAGCTGTAATGCTAGTTGAGTAACATGCAGAAAATTTTGTTACAAGTTTCAATATGGAGCTTAAATAGAGACTTTCAAGTGTATCATTTAAAGAGTAAGCTATTGAATGGACAAATGTTTAGTAGATTGTGAAGTTGGTTTTATGTGGCTAGTCAAACACTTTTTTATTCAGAAAATAAAAAAGAATAAAACAGAGCGAAGTAATTTATGGTCCTCTTCTTAATAATTTTTTACCATATAACTATATCTTATGAACTTGATATTGATTGTTTGACTTTTGACTGTCATTCCGTTTCAATTTTTTTTTTAAATTATTGAATACATATTATACCATATTGTATTCCTTTTTGTTTCTTTTTCCTAATCTGTAAAAAATTGTTTATTTGCTTTTGAGGATATGTTATTTGGTTAAAATTGGATTTGAGATTTCATTTTGGATTGAGTTTATAACTTGGAAACTTATTATCAGTCCTCCTACTTTCAATTTCTGGATGCAGGCAATTTGGGGCAAGGTTTTACCCCTCATGTTATTAGTGTAGCTGCTGGTGAGGTATGCATAATCTGTATCTTAAAATTTTCTCTTAAGATTTGGACATACGATGGACTCATGTTTGGTGAGAAATATTAATGGATATGCTTTTGCTCATCCTTATGATTTAAACTTATGGACATGCAACTTTTTTGTTGTGCTTGCTCTATCTTTTAAAATAAAATGTTTTTGTTCCTTTTTTGTAATCAAATTGTGTATTTTGATACTAATTATATCCGAAGAAAACTATAGGAGAAATAATAAAAATTTAAAATTTTGGGGGGGGGGGGGGGGGGGGGAGGGGCTAATGGTGTTTCTACGGGAGGCCACTTCCCTTTCAACAGGCCGAGAAGGTGGCCACCATCCTTTCGGTTGAGAATTAGTCTTTCAGTCAAGTAGGCCGAGTAGGTGGCTATGAGGTGGTAGATGGCTAGGGCAAATCCTTTTTTTAACTTTGAGGTAGTTCTATCTCCATCTTAGGGGACTTTTGGGGTGGGTAACACACCATAACTCAAAGGGGGTGAGGGGAGAAACTTCTGCCCTCTCAGAAAAAGTGATCCTTTTTTTTGTTTGGTCCAACAATAATTCCTAGGTTTGTTTCAATGCATATAAATGGTTAATTTCTAATTTCATCTTGCTTTGGTTGATAGATTGTAAATGCTAGGCATGTATGGTAGTGACTAGTTGGTGTTTGGAGAAGACTTAAATATCTACAGCCATCCTTTCTGAAGTGTTCTATGAATGATCCGAAGGTGATGGTGCAGAGTTAGAAGTCACTGATTACTGAAGTGTATGATTATTTTTACTGGGTTTTATGCTATTTGGAAACTGAGATGTGAGAGTGGAAATGTCTCCATGCCATGCATTTTTTCTGGATTCCCATGTATTCTTTCTGGTAGTTGAATAGAAAACCTGGTCACTAAACTCTCTGTTAACCTATTTCTTTTTTCCTCGTCTTTTACCAACTTGAATGTATGACACATAATTGCTATTCTCTGATTTGATTTCATGACTGGAAAGAATTCAATAAAACATATCTGTTTCTAAACTGTCACATTAGAGATGTTGGATGCAGAGTGTTCCTTGAATTTATTATGGTGTATAAACAACTTCATAAGTAACTACTGTGCTAGTAGCAGTTTACGTAAAATGGATAAGTTATTTATGCTTATCTGTAACCGTCCTGACACAATAAAGGGATTGAACAGGATGTTTCGCAGAAAATTATGCTGTTCATGCAACAAAGTAAGCGTGAGATATGTATTTTATCTGCATCTGGTTCCATCTCTAATGTATCCCTCCGGCAGCCAGCAACATCAGGAGGCAACATTACGTATGAGGTAGTTTTTTGTGTCCTTTTTCGGTTTTGCAGTTGAATTCTTAGTACTTCTGATAATTTTCCATGATGAACATTGTTGTAATTTGTCTGGAAGAATAAAAAAGAAATTAGAAAATAAGAGGTAACTGTATGAGGAAATCTTCCATGTGCTATAGTTTAAGCTTGCTTAAATTCCATTATACTGACATCAGATTTAAGTGCTGGATAGGCCAGTGGTCTGGCAATATGGAGAGAGGGAAAAAATTTGCTGTAGGTTCCGATAGTTCTAAATCTTCCCATAATAGTTGTGGTTGGTGATTCAATTGGTCAGACCAGCAGAGGTTAAAGGCCATGTTTGCACTGCCCAGTGAAAGATTCTTTAGTATGACAATACGCAAAAGCAATTACAGTCGCATAGTATTAACATAGCAGAAGTGTTACAGTTGTATGAACATTTAGATCATGTTGTATTTTAGATTTCCCCAAAGGAGACTCAAAGTGTATATCTTGGCCTAGATACTTGTAGAAAGCTTGTCATTTTCTGATTTAAATAGTCATACAAACAAGAGAGAGGGAGAGAGAATTGACTAACTGAATTGTATTACATGTTTGATACTATCAAAATATAATTGCTTCCTTCAACTTCTGATTTTAGGGTCGGTTTGAGATTGTTTCGCTATCTGGATCTTATGTGCGCACTGAACTTGGAGGAAGGACTGGCGGACTCAGTGTCTGTCTATCTAGTACAGATGGCCAGATCATTGGAGGTGGGGTTGGTGGACCCTTAAAGGCTGGTGGGCCAGTTCAGGTAATGTATAAATGTATAATTCTTTTAATCATATCAATGATCTCTTATTTGCAAGTTTAAGGGAGAGAGAAAGAGAGAGAGAGAGGTTTTAGTTATTTGGCAAGTTAAATAAATGGTTTCTCATCTATTGCATCTGCATCTGCAGGTTATTGTTGGTACGTTTCAGATTGATGGCAAGAAGGATGTTAGTGCTGGTTTAAAAGGTGATTCTTCTGGCAGCAAGTTGGCATCACCAGTTGCAGGGGCATCAGTATCAAGTGTTGGCTTCCGCTCACCAGTTGAATCTTATGGGAGAAATCCTGTTAGGGGAAATGATGATCTTCAAACTATTGGAGGAGGTCATTTCATGATTCAACCTTGTGGTATGCATGTGTCACCTACACGAGCTACGGAGTGGAGGGCTGGCCTAGATGGTAGAAGTTCTGGTGGTTATGACTTGACAGGTATAGTTTCTCTTGGGTTGGGGAGGGGGATTGAGATGGACTGGAAAGACTGAAATGGGATTATTATGTTTTGCAGGAAGAAGAGCAAATGAATCTCCGGAAAATGGTGACTACAACCAAATCGCAGATTAGAGATTTGTTTTCAGGGTATGAATACTGTCTTTGCGTAGATATATTTGACTCATAGGTGCTTTGGCAAGGTCAAAGATGTACAACTCCTTGCACCGTGAGGAATGTAGTAGTAATATATGTCTGTACAGATCAATGGGCGATGGGACTCTTTGCTCTTTTTGTTAGTTAATGCTGTTTAAAGCTTGCCCCACAAATTAAGGATCCATATCCGCAAAAATTCCCATGACTCTGCATTCTATTTAAAAAGGGATTTCGTGTATCCATTCCTCATGGTGCATGGACATAACATATTGCATTTATTGGCTAGTTGATGTATAATATCTATAGATGGAGTTACAGTAGTTCTGCAGCTTGGAGTAGGAATGATCCTCAGAAGTGAATTTGCTTCTTTTTTTATTTATATTTATGATGTTATGGTTCCTACTGCCAAGAATCAGAAGCTAATTTTAGAAGCCTGTTTAGTTGAGCTCTTTGGAAGCACTTTTGACCCATCATTTTTTTTAATTTATGATGCATAGAAGTAAAATACTTTGTTTGGTAGCATTCAGTGTACAAGTAGTAGTATTAATATAAATTGAAAAAGAAGTGGTTTGTTGTTTTTGGGGGGAGAATTGACTGAGGGACACACTAATTTGAAGGAGATTTTTATAATAGAATCAGAATGATATGGGCCAATCAAAAACTCATTTTTTTTAATCTATTAGCTATTTATTAATAATTGCACAAAAATCTATGCCTCATCTGAGTCATCTTACACTTCACTCCTCAACTAGTCAACCGTGTATTGATGGTCCATGTTGCCACGTCATCACCCTAAACTAGTCTGAGTATTAACATGCTTCTAAATTAATTTTTTTATTTACTTAAATAATCACAAACCTGTCCTTAATATTTTAAATATTTTTAGGACTAATTTTTTTTTTAAAATTTAATGTGTCAGGTAGGTCCCTGACTTGACTTCTATTACTTGCCACCATTTATAAGGAGTATGGATAGGTGGGTAAAAAAATTGGTAATCGAATTGAATTGAATTGATAAATTTAATTTAATTTTTATAAATAAAAAATTGATTTATTTTTTTAGAAAAAAATTATTGATTTAGTTTGATTTTTTTTAAAAATTAATTTAACAAAAAATTGATTTTTTTTAATTATTTAATAAAAAAATTAAATTTATTTTAAATTAAATAAATTATAATTATGTTAATATGAAATAGATTTAAAATTAGATTAAAAAATGATATTATAAATTATTTAGATAAATAAATTAAAAAGGTTTACAATTTAAAATAAAAAATTTTAAAAATAGTTCAAATTTTTAAAGACTTATATAATATATGAGGATAAATTTAGTGATTTATGTAATGTGTAATTTTGATTATATAACATATAATGTAATGTGTAATATATATTAATTTATTCAACTTAATGTTTAAGACTTATATAATAAATAAGAATAAATTTAGTGACTTATGTAATGTGTAATAATTTTTTTTTATTATATAATATATAACTTGTAATGTAATGTGTAATATATAATAATTTAATGAATTTAATTTTTTTAAAATTTATATAACATATAAAAATAAATTTAATGGTTTATGTAATGTGTAATGAATTTTTTTATTGTATATTATATAACATTTAATATATATTATTTTAGTTAATTTAATTTTTTAAATACTTATATAATTTATAAGAATAAATTTAATAACTTGTAAGGTGTAATAAAAAAAATAAATGATTTAAAATAACCTATTAAATTATTTGGACAAATGAATTAAAAACATTCACAATTTAAAATAAAAATATTTTAAAAATTAAAAAAAAACGAACCGAAAAAATTGAATTAAAAAAAATTGATTTAGTTCGATCAATATTTTTATTAAAAAAATTAATTTTAATTTTATTTATTAAAAAAATTAATTTTAATTTTATTTATTAAAAAAATTAAATACCACCCTATATTTAATCCTAAAGGATATTTTAATTGTTTCAGTACGAATAGAGATCTATTTGATACAAATAGTAATAATTAATAGGATGGCCAAGCCAAAGGCATTGTCCTTGCCAGAGAAATAATAAACATTCGGGGAGCCGGATGATAATTACCCCCATTATATAATTGGCCAGAGGAGAGGAGTCGTCTAGGTTCTCTTCACCTAGATCTGCGGGTCCCACACCTGGAATATATTTATTTAATTATTTTCTTAAAACATTTTGAAATTAATTCATTTTTCATTCCGTTTTCAGAAATTTTTTATTTTATTTTGAGTTTAGTCGTTGCTAGCCTCCCTTCAAACACCTTTCTGACAACCATTTTTTACTTCATTTGGGTTTTCGTTTCTCTCTCTAACTCAACATTTTCCTTCAGGTTAGAGAGAGAAAGAGAGATTCTTATATATATACATATATATATATTTATTTATACATTTGTTCTCCCATCGTAGCTCTTGTCCTTCTTTTTCTGGTCGGTAAATTCTGTGGGTGTTTTTTTTACTTCTTTTTCTGCTTAGAAAATTGACATGAATGTAATCTTGTGTTGATAAATATTGAAACTTGATAGATACTGAGTTCTTTGCACGAGAAGCTCGAGGTGGGTTCTTTGAATTTTCACTTTTTGATATCTGAGTCTTGTCAATCTCGCGATTTTATTTCTTTTAGTCTTTTGGTATAAAAGTTTCGGCGTTTATTGATTTCTTGTTCTAAATCTATAGAACTGAAGAAATCATAAACTTTTCTTCTATAAATTCAATTCATCTTTTGGTTAAGGACCTACAACAATAGCAAGCATTTTTTATTAATTAGAAAAGAATCAAATTTATGGAGTTTTAAGAAGATGGGTATGTTAGATCTTCAAATCTAGTGAAGGGTCTATTAGATCTTGGATTATTGCAAAATCTGTACATATATATATATATATATGTATGTATATATATGTTTTTTTTTCTTTTTTCCTCACCTTATCTTTATAAATTGAGTTTCCATGTAAAGTTTTGTTCAAGTGAATAAAGTTGAGTTTGAGGACTATAGTTAGCATCGTTTTCTTTCTTTATTTGTTTGTTGTTTCCATAAATGGATTAGAAATTTGGTCACTTGGGTACAATGTTAAGAGCATTAACACTTGGATTCGTGCTTTTTTATCTTATTATCTCTGTTTCTGCCACTGATCATGAGTATGCAAATTGCAACTGTGATGATGAGGGTCTTTGGAGCATACAGAAAATTCTTGACTGCCAAAAAGTGAGTGATTTCTTTATTGCAATAGCCTATTTTTCAATACCTCTTGAGCTACTTTACTTTGTTAGCTGCTCAAATGTACCATTCAAATGGGTCCTCCTTCAGTTTATAGCTTTTATAGTGCTTTGTGGATTGACCCATTTGCTCAATGGGTGGACTTATTATGGCCCTCACTCATTCCAGTTAATGTTATGCCTCACTATTGCCAAATTCCTAACAGCCCTTGTCTCGTGTGCCACTGCAATCACCCTTTTGACTTTGATCCCTCTCCTTCTGAAATGGAAAGTGAGGGAGTTGTTTTTGAAGCAAAATGTGCTGGAGTTAGACCAAGAAGTTGGAATGATGAAGAAGCAGAAGGAAGCGAGTTGGCACGTTCGGATGTTAACGCGGGAAATTAGGAAGTCACTTGATAAGCATACTATATTATATACCACTCTGGTTGAGCTTTCTAAGACTTTGGATTTACATAATTGTGCAGTTTGGATGCCAAATGAGACTAGAACTGAGATGAACCTCACGCATGAGTTGAGAGCTAGTCCTTCAAATAGTTTTAACCTGTCCATTCCAATTAATGATCCTGATGTGTTGGAGATAAGAGAGAGCAAAGGAGTGAGGATTTTGAGGCCAGATTCAGCACTTGGTGCTGCCAGTGGTGCTGGTTCTGATGCGGCTGGTGCAGTGTCAGCAACTCGGATGCCAATGCTTCGAGTTTCAAACTTCAAAGGGGGTACACCTGAATTGGTTGATACTTGTTATGCTATACTTGTTTTGGTGCTTCCAAATGCAAATTCAAGGGTTTGGAGCATTGGTGAAATGGAAATAGTGGAAGTGGTTGCTGATCAGGTAGCTGTGGCTCTTTCCCATGCTGCAGTTCTTGAAGAATCCCAGCTTATGAGAGAGAAGCTAGGCGAGCAAAATCGTGTATTGCAACAGGCGAAGAAGAATGCCATGATGGCAAGCCAGGCAAGGAACTCATTTCAGAAGGTGATGAGTCATGGGATGAGGAGACCAATGTACTCGATTGTGGGCCTGCTTTCGATGTTTAATGATGAGAATATGACCTTTGAGCAGAAGATTATTGTTGATACGTTGGTGAAAACCAGCAATGTTCTCTCAACTCTGATTAATGATGCAATGGAGATTCCAGTGAGAGATGATGGAAGGTTCCCATTGGAAATGAGGCCCTTTCGGCTGCATTCCATGCTTAAGGAAGCTTCTTGCCTTGCGAGGTGCTTGTCTGTTTACAAAGGCTTTGGCTTCGCATTAGATGTTCAGAGCTCTTTGCCTGATCAGGTTATAGGTGATGAGAAAAGGACCTTTCAAGTGATTTTGCATATAGTGGGTTATCTATTAAACATCTATGATGGAGGGGGAACTGTTTTATTTCGGGTTTCCTCAAGGAGTGGTAGCGAGGACAAGAATGATAAAATGTCAATGTTATGGAGGTCAAGTAAGCCAGATGACTATGTATATATAAAGTTTGAAATAGATATTAGAGAGGTTAATTCTCAGCCAGATGGATTGCTCTCAACCAAAAATGCTTGGAGGCAAAATAGCAATGAAATCAAGGAGGGCCTCAATTTCAGCATGTGCAAAAAACTTGTGAAGGTGAGTTCCCAAACTGCTTGTCTATAATTTTTATTTTGTACAACTGATGTTCTTTTATCAAAAATGATTTGAGTTTTGTGGATGTATTAATGAAATATTGCATTTTGTTTCAACTCATATGGTAGTAACTAGTTTTTGCTAGAAGAAAGTCAGGTTGAGTTGAGGTTGACTTGTCTAACTAGTTGAGCAGTTAGATAATTTTGTTGTGTCAATATGTTCATAACCCAACCTATATTAAGCAGTTTGACTCATTAACCTCTTTTTAATCGTTTAGTTTGTACAAGATTATCAAACATGAAATATGTGACTAAGAAAAGAAATTTTGTTAATTTGACATTTCATCAAATTGCCCTTTAAACTGCAGCATACTCTTCAGCACAGACTTCATTTACCTTACTATTGCAATATATGCAAAAATATAATATTAGATGCTTGTTACAATGTTGCTAATATTAAAATGTTAGTAATATGAGATGCTTACTTTTCTATTTAAAAAATATGTATTTGCAGATGATGCAAGGTAACATATGGATATCCCCAAATTCTATGGGTCTTGCACAAAGGATGACACTTGTTCTTAGGTTTCAAATGAGACCATCATATGGAAGAACCATATTTCCCGCGGCAAATTCAACCGAGCAATCAAACCCCAACTTTCAGTTCCGAGGCCTTCGGGTAGTTCTAGCTGATGATGATGATGTGAATCGGACTGTGACCAAGAAGCTGCTTGAGAAGTTAGGTTGTGAAGTAGTTGCTGTTTCATCTGGGTTTGAATGCCTAAGTGCACTTAGTGTGGCTGAAAATTCTTTTAGAATTGTTTTTCTGGACCTTCACATGCCAGAAATGGATGGATTTGAAGTTGCAATGAGAATTCGGAAGTTCCGTAGCCATAGTTGGCCACTGATTATAGCCTTGACAGCGAGTGCTGAGGAAAATGTGTGGGAGCGGTGTATTCAGATGGGAATGAATGGATTGATTCGGAAACCTGTTCTCTTACAAGGAATGGCAGATGAACTTCGAAGAGTTCTGCAACAAGCAGGTGAAAGAGTGTGAAGGGGAAGTTTAGACATTTCCCACCCTTCAATAGATAATGCCTTTGGAGGATTTTAATCAGTGCCACCTGCAAAGTTCAAGCATAGAAATGTTAAACATGGCGTTCACCGTGTCTGATGCAAAATTGTAGGCTTGTAGCTATCAAATTTTGCTAACTGTATGGTTCAGTAGGCTGCATTAGTAAATTTTCATAGAAAGGGTAAGCAACATGATGTGAAGTTACCCAAATGTTCATCAAATGGTAAAAGAAACTTAAGCATGGATTACGCAAAATGAAAATTACACTGGAAATATTTTATATATTGGATTCATGTGATTTAAGTAAATTATAGCAGAATTGTATACTGTAGCGATAACGATAGCGATATCTCAGTCATATGAGATCCCTTGGACTGATTTCCAAACTTAAAAGCAGCAGGCAGATGGTTTTATTACTTGAACTTGTTGACATTCACGTGATAAGATTTAAGTTCATGTTACAGAAAGCTAGCAACTGTCGCTTTTGCTGAGGAAAAGTTGATGGTCCAATTTGAGTTAGAAGCGTTGTCGTTTTCATTGACATCTCTGAATCTCCACTACATGTACCAGCTGTTGAGCTAAAAGAATTGAGTGTTTGTACGGCCACCATACACGAGGACAACCGAACGAGGGCGGCGCATGCTCAATTAACACTCGTCTTCAACTCCGTATTATATGGAAAAAGAAAAAGCATCATTCTTTGTGGACATTTCTACCACCGCTTGCTTTTTTGACGAGGCAAATGAGTCGGTCCAATAGCTCAGCGCGTGTAAGGGTGGACAAATTGAATTTATTTTTTAAAAAATAAAATTAAAAATTAAATCGATGATAGTGAATCTAATTGAACCTGTTCGATTTATAAGTTTGGTTAGATTTTTTAATTTGGTTCAAATAAATTTAATTTAAATTTATTTTTAATTTGATTCAATTTTTTAAATTTTATTTTTATTTTTTTAAATTTAATTTTTTAATTCTGTTTTCAATTTAAAAGATCAAATTAATAACTAAATCGATCAAGAGAAAAATCAAACTGAATTTAATTTTTTAAATTTGATTTAGTTTGGTAATTTTTTACCTACCCTTAATTTAACGCGAAATGTTACTACCATTAGTCTCATTTTATTTGAAATTTCTTCCGTGGTTGTTCTCAATCAATCTACATGACCTTGGGACCAAGTCGCATGCATCATTTTCCCTCGAATCTCAAGAGACAGACTCAGAACCTTGCTCTCACTCAAAGAAGAAAGATAATCTTGCTTAGCATGTATAATCTAATCCTTTACTCACATTTGATTACTTCTCCTATCATGTATTATTATTCAACATAGATATTATATCCATATTGCTTAGTATACATAGGTACATTGATCATTCTATATACAAGCGATATCACTATGTCAAGACTTTATGCCATTTTATTTGGATAAATGACCGAAAAAATGATGATAAATTATTGGCAAAAGCTTTTAAATAAAATAAAATCAACATACTTATACTCTCTCCGTCTCTCTTTTTTTTTTACACATTTCATCATTATGGGCTTTTGTAAGTTGGGCTGAAAAAAAATTCTAGCCCAAACAAGAAGAGGCCGGGACAAGCCCATAGTACTTCCGAAACCTTAAACAGTTAACTAGATTATGTCAGAATTTTCTCTCAACCGAAGAGAAAAAAAAAAAAATAACAGAAAAATGAGTGTATCATCAAAAGAAGCAGAAGAGTATCACTCAAAAGACTTCGAATGGGAAGTCTTGAAACAAGAAATTGAAAATGACCCTTCTCTCCAACACCATTTACTTCCATTTTCTTCTTCTTGTGAAGAAGAACAACCAGAAAAGGACTCAGATGCATGGAAAAGATTTCACAGCCGCCACTCCTCTGGCAAGTTCTTCAAGGTGCAAAGCTCAAACACTTAAAAATTATTTATTTTCATAAATTTGGTTTATGCTTTGTTGATAAGTTTGTGGGTAGTAATTGATTTGTACAGGAGAGAAGGTATTTACTGAAGGAATTCCCAGAACTAGTTTCTTGTGGGGAATCTTGTAAGCTTTTGGAAGTGGGTTGCGGTAATGGCAGTACTGCTCTTCCAATATTGCGGTAATCTTATGAATTTTCTTCTTTTAGATGTTCTTGTCTGGGCACCTTGCTTGATATCTGTGATGTTTTAGACCATTAATCCCTTGAACTTCATTTGATTAGCTTAACCTTTAATACTAATAAGTTATAATCTTACCAATTGCTTTGCGGACGATACCTGAAATGCCTAATTTTATCACTGAAGTTGCCTTTTTGAGTTTGTAAACTTGCAATTGTTCCATAAAGCACAGAAATTTTCCGTACTTAATCAACTTTTGATTTCCGGAAGATTGAGTTTATAGAGATTTCAAGTGGATGATACGATGTTCTTTGTAGGTGGGAAACATTTTCCCCTTACATAACCTGATCAAGGTCAGAAATTTTGAAATTTTTGTAGCTCTTTGCTTGCCCAATAAGATTTTATTAGCCCCACCTGTCTAGAGAGTTTCACTTTGATACTTCTGTCAAATGAGAAGGATGTAAGCTGATGTTCATTTATTGGTCTTTGTTTATGAAATTTGGTAGCATTGGCTACTCATGACGATGTTGGAAATGGTTTTTATAAAATTTGTTAGCATTGGCTACTCATGACAATGTTGGTAATGGTCATACTGTAACATCTATTTCTTCGTATTATATTTATTCACCATCAATGAAACCTCAACATTTGAGTTTTTCTTGGTGATAGCGGAACATTACAGAAATGTTTCAGAGGAAGTTAGAATGACAAGATCTCACTGATAATCAAAAAATTGTTTGGTAGTATATTAAAATAACATGGTGACTAGAGGGTATACAATATATATATGTGTCTTAGAACTCCTTCTAACGACCTATGCATTTTGTTATCATTTCCAATTGGACAATCCATTAATCTAGTTGGCAGAGGATTATAAATGGATCACTTTTTTTTATTTTGACTGGCGATTGGGAATAGATGGACTTTCTCTAGGACCTATTTTATAATGGGATTTATCACCACTTTAGCTACTTTAGCGGCTTGGTCAGTTACTCGGAATTTCTGATTATTCCATTTCCTGATGTTAGTGATGTACAACGGTCAAATAGGATCATTTTCTTGTCGGGACCTTTTACTTTTTTTTCTGGCTCGGCTATTGATAGAGTGAATAGATCTACCATTTCTTGAAATCTCTCTTCTGATTCAAAATCGTGGTGTAACGTGTATCCCCTTTGTTCTGGTCATGGAATAGATGAAATAAATCAAAATAGATTTTTGTTTAAGAATGAAATCTTATTGGAACTGTCCATATCCAGTTCATCATTCGAAACTATATCACATCCTGGATCTGATGAAATAGGATGAATTGAGACAAAATACGTAATTATCTTGAATATATTAACTATTTCTTTATTTTCTGATCATCTGGAAGGGACAAAAGAAACATCCTCTTCTTTCTTCAACAATTTCTGATCTCTAGTAGACCTCTCAGTAGGATTCGAACCCAAATGAAGTTCTTACCATCTGTCAGAGAAAAAGAATGAATGGATCTTGTAGGATTCCCAAGAAATTCTTCGAATCTTCCGAAAGCAGATGCTTATTCATCTGCCTTTCATGTTCTGTGAATAGCTGGGACATTGAGGAATATCCAAAAAGGCATTTAGGGAATCGGTTTGATTCTATCTTTGTTCGTTCTGTTTGAAGAAAGGAAGGATCCCAAAGAAAAAGAATCGATCTTTCTTTTAGTTGTTGAATATCTCTTTGATTGATCAATATGTGATATTCCGAATCCTCATTACTAATGGAATCGAAATGATCTTTGGATTGATCAGAAGATCTTTTCAATTGGCTAGAATCCATTACTTGAACGAAACTAGATCTTGTGGAATCATCAATGTTTGCAATTTGGATAATCTTCGTAGTACTTGAGCTTCTAGCACTTGGCCAATTGTTGTGACCAGCATTGAACATACATAAGATAATTCTAGTGACTTATTTTTTTTCATTTTTTAGCTGGAATTATTGCAAATAAGTCCTTTCTTTTTCTTTTGTAGTGGCAATGAGAATATCATGGTATATGCCTGTGATTGTAGCTCTGAGATTCTTGAGAAGGCAAAAGAGTTTGTGGATGCCACAAAAGTAGGCTCACTAAAAGTTCGTTTCTGTCCATTCTATTGTGATTTCTCTGCTGTTGGTTTTCCAGAGTGGTTGGCTTGCAACTCTTGCCGGGAAAGTTATCCACAAAAGCAACATCGTTGGTTTTCAGGTTTCTAACTTAACCGATTTGTTTCCTCTCTATAGCTTATGTAATTCACATATGGCTTCATGTATGTCCTGAACTAGGGAGTTATGTTTGATTCTCCAGATATTGAAGAGAAAAATAGAACAAACTCAACACATTTGCTGAGAGAAAGTGGCTGTTGTATTGGCGGCGTGGACTTTATCACATTGGTATGTGATTTTGTTTGCCCATAATCACTTAAGCATGTACAGCTGTAGACTATAGGCCCATCTAGGAACCCCGAGATTTGCGTACTTTGCTTGATCTAATGTCATTAGTAACCCACCATCTTCATCTCTTTTGTGATCTTTACCCCCAAGTTTCTGTATTCTATTTTATTCTATTAGAAAAGATTTTAACAATAATTGTATGGATATCAAATTGTGTCCTTTGTTTTGTAACGTTTCAGATATTCACACTATCAGCAGTACCACTCCAAAGGATGCCAGCATCCATTGCGGAGTGCCACTCTGTCTTGAAGCCTGGTGGCCTGCTCTTATTTAGGGATTATGGTACCACTATATTACAAAATTACTCTGTGTGATTAATAAAATATTTAAACTAGAGGTTTTTGAAATCTTTGTTTCTCACTCTTAGTTCTTTCCTTAATTTTGAATATAATCTTGATACATCAAGCACTTAACAACAAATTATGTATGGTCAACTCAGGCCTATATGACATGACTATGCTGCGATTCAAGCCAGAACAGAGAGTGGGGTTCAGGGAGTACATGCGAATAGATGGAACCCGTTCTTATTTCTTCACTATAGATACTGTCAGGAGCCTTTTTGTCAATGCTGGCTTCATTGAGGTAGAAATTTCTTGCTATTAGTTTGCGGTAAACCATACTGTTTGCAGTGCTGTTTACTTGGCAATAATAGGCACTGAAGAAACTCACTATCATTTGCAATTAGAATTGTCATTCTCTGCATGACTCTTGATTGTATTAATTCCGGTGACTTCTTAAAACCAAAGATGTAAAATTTCTTCAAGTCAATTGTACTCAGTAAATGATGAATCAGACATTATTATTAAATTTGGACTTGACTCCGAAAGGTTTTTGTTATTTTTTTAACAAAGGAAAAATTATTTTAGCAACTGCTTAAGTTGCTGTGCATATGCTCCTGCAGGTTGAACTTGAATATTGTTGTGTCAAATCAGTAAATCGCCAAAAGGGAAAGAGCATGCAAAGGGTGTGGGTTCACGGGAAGTTTCAAAGGCCTACATGAAGTTCTGAAATTTTCTCCTACCAAGTAGTTCTTTGTTAGAAACTGACCTTGCAATAATATCTGAAAAAGAATAACTTTACACAAGCTCTGAGTTCCTTGTAACTTCAAAAATGGCTAGTGAAATTCTTTAGCTGATTGAAGCTGGCAATTTTTTTCCCTAGTAAGGTTGTGTTAAGACTACAGACCATTTCTGATATGAAAGCAAGTGTTTGTTTTCAGGTTTTTCAGATTTGTGCAAAGCAAATTCTAAAACCATTAGTGATATCATCAGTACCACACAGTGGTCTAATAAAGGATTAACATGTGACAAGTAGTGAACTCAAGACATTCTAAATTAACTCTTTTTAAGTTGTCAAAGCACATGACTCTTAACTTATATTTGTGATTATGTTTCAAACTATAAAAAAAAATAGAAATTAATATTGTTGGTTTTGATAGTTCTTAAGGTGGTACCAGAGGTTTGAAATTTGAATTATGCTCACACCAAAATGAAGAGGTTAGTTTATATTTTATTTGATAAAAAACATTTGATGAAAAGAAATATATTTATGATTTATAAAACCACCATGAAGCAAATGTATAGTATATTTTAAGCAGTGGTGGCCCCCTTAGTCCAAAATATTTTAAAAAAATCATTTATAAATTACATAAATAAAATTTTTATTTGCTCCATATTGTGATTAAATTAAGCTTAATTTTTTTAATCTTATATTTGTTATATATTTGGCTTTAATTTTTAATTATTTGTTTCAAAAAAATTTTACTATACATTTTAAAATTTTAATTATATATCCAATTTTATGGAAGTAGACAAGGAAAAGAGATTTATAGTAGAGGCGTGTCTCAAAATTTGGTTTCATATAAGAGAAAGGCTATCACAAACCAAATTTATGGTATGAGTTATTATTATTTTTTTTTAAAGTTCTTTTAAGTTTTTGGTTACGTATTCAAAATTTGTAGTTATATATATATATTAATGTATAAGTGAATTTTAAAATTGGGTAGACAAATTTGGTTTCGATTCAATTTTGATTCAAAGCAAAATCAAACCGATCAATTTAAGTATTAAAAACTAAATTAAACTAAATAAAATCAATTTAGTTTGATTTGATTGCCTTTTTTTAATTTAATCTATTTTAAATATATTTTATTTAATTTTAAATTATATCGAACCAATTAATTTTAAATAAATAAAATTGATTAAAAACCAACCATAAATCAAATCAAATTAAACCAATCAAAAATGGTTGATTCAATTCAATTCAATTCAATAAATTCAATTTTTTTTTTTCCAATTAACTTTAAGTGGATATGGAAACATAAGTATTTGAAAAAGAACAAAAAGCATGAAGTAGGCTACAAGCATCGGAGCTCAAAACAGAATCGGAGCTGCAATTCAGCCGGTTTTAAGGACTTAAAAAAAACTTTTTTTGCATGATGCCACGTGTACGTGCCCGAGCTCTCAGACAGTCAAAAAGTCAACTAGATGTTCTTGGGTGGGACCCACTTACTCGAATTTATACCTACCCCTCTTTGTCGTTCTCTATGTTTTGTCCGCTTTGGCACCATAATTTATTAATTAATAACACAAAATAGTGGGTAAGTAAAAATCAGAGACACCCCTTAAACTTTTCATATACCTTCCTTCTGACCACTAATTTTTCTTAATTATAAGAAACACCCCTTGAATAATGAAAGCACTCTTCTTTAACACTTTTCTGGGGATTTTATTCTTGTAAGTACATCAATTTAATCTTTGGTTAAAATATATTTACTTTTTCACATAAGAAATCTGATCATATATATGCTTAAGACCTTTGCCCCCAATCATCAATTCTCCTCATTTTTAATTAAGATTTTAATTATCCCATTTATACTTTAATTAATCTCATGAGTTAAAAAATGAAATTAATTAATTATATATTTACTACAAAAATCCTTATAATAAGTAATCACTAATCATTATTCACTACAGTGCTTCCCATATATAATTAAAAAGTTATGAGAGGAAAAGATAGTGGGTATTCAATTCTTATGGAGTTAAAATGGGTAAGAAAGTTCTTACCCACTTTATGAAATTCGAGGTTTCGTATCTCTGAGAAAGAAGAAAGAATAGATACTCGCTTTAATTTGACTGCAATTATGGACTTAGAAAAAAAGAACTACAATCATATGGAGCTTGCAAAAGATTAACTTATCAAGATGATGATCAAACTACAATATACAGATATATGTCAAGTTTTCATTCTCTTAATTTGACTCTTTCTTATATAGATTGAACTTATATTGATTTAACTAACACATCTATTTATTATAATTCTAATAGTAATTTCATGTCTCTTTTGACAACTCGGAGTATCTGCTAACACTGTTAATAATCTCTTTAGTTACAACTGCAAGAGTTTCAAGGGCAATATTACTATAGAATTATAAACAACAAAAGTTTTGAAGGGAATTAGACTTAGTACAAATCTTTTGAAGGGATAAATTTTTATCTTAATACCCACTTGTTGTGGAAATGTATACTCACTAGCAAATAGAAGAGAAAGAAATAAGAACAAGATCAATAAGAATACACAACTAATTATGTGGTTCGACACTAACAATATACTTTTACAGTGATTAAGGGATCTTAAACTCTCTTATTAACTTTTTGGAGATTAAAAAGAATACAAAATAAAGAACTCTAAAAGGATCTATTGGTGCTCTTTTTATTCACACAAGAACAAAGACACTCAATAATGGTTTCATCATAATGTACATAAGCACCTAGTATCTACCTAACTCTCTATTCTCTCTTAAAGTCTCTCTTAATGCTTAATGAATTCTAAAAAGTTATAAGAGTTTATATAGTGCTTTACAAAGGTTTAAAAAAAATCATAAAACTAGTTGGAATAAGAGTAATTTTGTGTAGGAGTCTAAAACATACTTAAAGAAGTCAATTTGAACCAAAAAGGATTTTCCTGAATAAGGAACGCTGGAGCTTTCAACATCTAACATTAAGGAGTTAATGTGACTATTCTAATGCTGAGTTATTCCTCGAACGCTGGAGCGTTAATGTAACCTTGTTGCAATGTTGCAACATCCTTTGGCAACACGAGGCGTTGGGCTCTCTGAAATCCATACTAGGGTATTCTATCTTCCAACATTGGAGCGTTCAGACTTGTATGTCCATCCTTGCATTTCCAAGTCGCTCATTGCTTTGGGCTTTATATTTTGTTCTTTTCTTATATGACCTTCGCATACTAAACTTCGTGCTAACTCTCACTTGGTATCCATCTTAATTCATGCCTATGTATGATTGTTGAATTACCAATTCTAACAAACTCCTTCTTGATTCAAAATCTTTCTATAAGAATGCTTCCAGATCTATCCACAATAATATTCTATCACCTAGAGTTAATTCTAGTTAAGTCTTCATCCAGATTTAACTTATTATGAGCTCGCGACTTTGGTATCTAAATATATAAATGCTCATTGTATAGGGTATGAATGCATTGTATTCCCTTTCGACCCTTATTACTTTGGTGAGTTGATTTTGGATGTCGCCTTATGATTTGCATTACCCCAACACTATATGTTGGGTCACTAATGGCTATTATAGTAAGCACATAGAGCTAATCTTTGTGCTTCTCACCTTCATCATTATAGATCATTTTCTTACTTTCAGTATTTCTTTTCTGCTCGAATCGAATACCCATCTTTATCCAACTTACTTAGGCATATCAAGTTTCTCCTAAATTTAGGAATATGCGTTACACCTCGTAAGTCCCTAAGCTTCCCATCATGCATCCTTATCCTTATGTCCCCAAACCCAATGAATTTACAAGCCATTTCATTTATTATTAGTATTTTATCCTTAATGGATTTATAATTGGTGAACAATTATCTATCTCGATATATATGGATACTATAGCCAAAATCTACTATCCATTCTCTAGCATACTTTACCTCAGAGGCTACAAGGAGTCTACAACTTTGATGTCATCCTCATGATATACATTGCAGTGTCTCCATCCATTCCTTTTACTTTAGGATAATTGTAGTAACCAGTATCTACAACCGGTAAGAATAAGTATTTATATATATATATATATAAATATACGTATTTTATTTGTATGTGGGCGATACTTAATTTATGTATTTTTATTAGTAGTGTTTGTATAGGTTAAGGACATACTATTAGCATTAGGTTTATTTGCAAGACTTTAGATTTATTTTAGGGATCAAATTATAATACTTTAAAAGTTTTGGAGAAAATTTATAAATACCAAAAATTAGCCTCTTAGTATAAAAATACACTTTTGAAACCCTAATTCACTCTTTTGGGTTGAGCTATCCCTTTAGAAAGAGAGAAGAGAGAAATAGAGGGGAGAGAAAGAGAAGAAGAAGAAATTAGAATTTTGGATTTTAAGAGGTATATCACAACTATTTCTCAATTTATTGGTATTAATTAAGTTAATTCTTTTAAGTTTTGATTTCTAAAAATATGTATAATTGAGGATTTGATGTATATTTTGTAAGATATTGTGAGAATTGATGATGATCTATGTAGATAGCTTGATAAATCATGATGAGTTGTAGAATTTCTGCTTGATAGTCTCTTGATCCAGGAATTTTATAAATTGTTGTGATTCACTTTTGGTTTTAAATTTTGCGTATATAAAATCAGACATGTTTAGGATCATCTGAGACTTTGAATAAATTGAAAATTTCAGAAATTGAATTTGTAGTGAATTTACTAAAATGACCCTAAAATTCTAAAATTTTCATGTGTGAACAATATAATACAGTGGCAAATAATTTTTGGCCTGCTGAATGATCTTAAAAAATTATGAATTTGTGGAATATCATAAGCTTATATGTCTAATATGGTATACTCAGAATTGAGAATTTAGATCAATGTGGTTAAATTGTTATGAGTTTCTAAAGTGTATCAGCTCATTGCAGTATTTGATTAACAGATTTTTAAAGCTATGGAATAAAATAGTTTTAAAATACTTTTTGCAGTGATTTTGAAATAAAATATTTATCATGAATTGAGATATGTGTTAAGCGTAATTATGTTATAGTTTTATAATTTTTGAGTCAGTATATGATTTTATAAAATTAGGAGATTGAATACTGTTCAATAAGTATCTTGATCCTGCCAGGTTAGTAGTTTTGATTCGATGGTGTGTATAGAATGGATTGTGTAGGCATTTTGATATAATATTTATATATAAGAAGAATATATGGGTCAAGAATGATATATTATGATTTTGGAGTAATTGGACATCATTTGATGTATTAGAAAATTTTGTTAAATGTAAGTGGTCAGAATGACAGGTTTTGAGAAACCAAGTATTTAGACCAATTTGATGTGATAAATGTTGTGATATGGTGTGTGATGTGTATAGATGTATATAATTTCAAAAATTAAATACGCAACGGAAGTATTCATACATATTAAATAATATGTAATATATTCAAGCATATATGATCATTCAAGTACATATATATCTCATATATATATTTCATGCATGATATAAAATGAATAACAAATAAATAACCTACCCGGATATGAAGGTAGCTTTACAATTCTTCAAGAACTCCAAGCTTCAATTTGTTGAGCTCACCTTGAAGTGTTCCCTTGCACAATTCTAGTTCACAACTAAATTCGGTGGGATTGTGAAGTTAGAATGGCAGCCTTGAATTTTCAGCAAATGATTGTTTTAACACTTAAAACAATTTGTGTATATGAATGATTACTACCAAGAGATAAGAAGAATTAAGAGATTTCTTTTGTTCTTTACAACTCTTTATGTTGAACCTTGGTAAGCCTTTGTATTTTCTCTCAACACTTTGAGAAAAACACTTAGGAAAAGCTCTCAATTCTCTCTCCTTTCTCCTAGAACGAATTTCACTCTTTTTTCCACAAATTGAACTCTTTCAATTCTTTCTTAAGTGCAAAGAATGATTTCTCTTAGTGCTCCACCACCATTTAACCATGTTTGCCATTACAAACATTAATCTATTATATTTTTCACTCACCAATTTGATTCAACCAATTGAATCAATTTCTAGAGAGTAAATGGCATTTAATCAATGTTAAATGGTTTTACGACTTCCTTAGTGCATCATTTAAGAATTACTAAGTGGTAAACTTTCCTTATTATTAATAACAAGTGCATTCTCCATTAGTAAATGGTGTTTGCCACTTATTCCAATTAATAATAATAATTTGATTAATATATAAAATATTAATAATTCAAAACTATTTTGAATATTTACATTTACCATATATGTATTTACCAAGTAAGGTAAATAGGTAAATACATGATAAATTATTTATGGAGTAAGATTATGTCACTTGTCAATTTCTTATTGGTTAACAACTCTTGTAAACCAATAATGTGTTTTACCTTCAATTATTGACAAGTGAATAATAAAAGGAACTTTGAAACATTTTTCATTTTGCTGGAAATTTTTGGATTAATTGTTCAATCCAATTCGCCGCCCCAGTGCACAACGAGTACATTTCATATTGTGAGACTCTCTAGGTCCATGCCTGATTTATCTTATGAAACTATTTCACACGTCCGTGAACAATGTCCCACACATATGTTACAGATATTACAAAATGGCGCATTAGACCATACAAGTTGAGGTTATAACATATTCGTATAATCCTTCCATCATAAATATCCTAGAAGAGCGGAGATATAGATCAACACCGTCAAGTCTCCATGTGCTCAACCATAAACTTATCTCTAGATTTGTATTTCAATAAATAATATCCGTAAACACTTTTACGATATTATTTTTCCGAGAATAAAATTAATTCTTGGATATGTCTGCTTATGGCCATAAGACTTTCTGAAATACAACCTTGGAGTTTCAGGATATTTTACTCACCCAATTGAGTTGATGGATTCCATATCTGTACACACCAGACTTCATGAGCATCGGATCATACCCAGTGACACCCAGCGATCAGACCATAAAAGGTATCTAACATGTGTGGAACCAAAGTATGATGGATCACTCACAAGTCCACCATGGCACTCAGGTCTAAGGACCACGAATACTACTCAACTCGAAAGATCCTCTATTGATGGGTTTATGGGATGTCTATTGGAGATCTTTGTGAGTCTGTTCAATATTCAGTCCTTACTGAATACTTGTATCTCTATACGAGTTTCCACTAAACTCATGGTCTGCTAAGACTAACCATCTGGACTATCCAGATATAGACATACACTGATCTATATTTATTAAGGTCTTCACTAACAGACCCGCATTAGTGAAGATAGATCAGAAATATTAAGTTTAAGAACATATTTGCATAACAACATTTCTTAGCACCATTTGCAACTGATTGCAACTACGTCATTACTAATATATTCTTAGGTTTTTGTCCCATTTCAGACAAGGCTCTAACTCTTTAGATTTTGCTAACTCTTATAACCTGATAACTCTTATCAGTGCTATCTTTTAGCATTTATATATTTTAGCATTACTAACTCTTAGTTCTGATCTAAACTCCTTTAGATCAGATCTGAACTCTTTCAGATCATACAATGTCTAAAACGTTACAAGCATCTTACCATATTTGTATATAAAATAATTAGTGATATATTGAAATCATAATTGTATAAACATAAAGCAAATATTTATACACAAAAAGGATGGCACGTAAGCACAAATCCCAACAATAAATGCATTGTGTATAATTTTGTAAGCTATTTAAAGTATTTTGTGTGAATTGTGAGGCTTATGAAATGATTAATCTCCATTGATAGGTTAAGGAGATTTAAGTCTTGTAGCTGAAAGTGCTAAGAGATAAGTATACTAGACTTTTTACTGAAATCACAATAAGCATAGTAATTGTCTATGTATGATTTTGTAAATGTGCTTAGAAATATGTTTATGTTATGACAAAGTGTATTTGATATGAAATATGAAAGACATATGTTTATGAATGTGAGCATTGACATTGAGCATGGACATACATGTGTTTTTGAAAGTGAGCTTTCAAAATGAAATGTGTTTAACAAAGAAAGCTTTGAAGTGTAATATGTCCATGAGAAATATTTTGTATTTTGAGGATGCTTGAACTCACTGTTGACTTAGTAGGCATCTTATGTGATTTGTGGAGCCTTTATGTGTGGCATTTCCTTCGGGATTAGTATATGTTATGTGTTCCGTATGTAGGGAGGATCCTATTGGTACCTAAAGGAAGATTGAGTCATCACATTCGTGTGGTGGCGTATTGGTGCATGTGAGAGGACTCACCGCTGATCAGGGTGAAGGTTTGGCTCTTACCTTCGGGCTTAAGCATTATATATGTGTAATTTAAATCTCATTTGTACTATTTTTCTCATACGGTATGTCACCTACGAGTGACATTTGGCTCATTATATGATATGTGATGTGTAAGTCCTACTAAGTAGTAGTTGAGTGCTGGTATTCCTATTATATATTTTGAAAGAATGTGTAAGCGCTTACCTGACATGTGATTTGATAAAATTATGATTTTGATTTATCACAGCATATCATACACATGCATTGTGTACATATATGTATTTGTATTTTGATATATGAAAAACTAGTATGCTTACTGAGTTTTATACTCATTATAGTTTATGGTGATTTCAGGTAAATAAGGTACATGTGTGCTTAGCGGATTTGGCAAGGCTTCTGTTGTTCCTTGGGTTTCCTAAGTTGCTAGGTTGCTGAGTGTTTCAGTTGGGGACATGTGGGATAAGATATTTGATTTGTCTCTATTGAATAAATACTTGTGTATTATTTTATTGTGTGTGGTTGGATTTAGTTTAAGTTTCACCAAGTGTGGTTATGGATTGATTTTAAGTAAGAATTTACAATGAAGATATTCTGGGCTTCCGGTAACAAAGTTGCTACTGGTGACGTAGTAGAGTGTTAATCTCTGAGAAAACTCTGCGTATCTCCGGTTTACTAATTGTCCTAGTCATAATTCAATTGCTATAATTCTGAAAGAAATTAAAATGAATGTTTAAATATTATTTAATGAGTGTAAGTTATGTCATGTATCAGATCTTTTGGGTCTGGGGCGTGACAGCCATTGTAAAGCGTCATTCATTCTTACAAAGAAAATACTTATTGAATCTCCCTTTAAATTGATTGTTCTTCTTTTCTCTTGCAAAACCAAGACTGTTGCACTATCAGATTTTGATTTCTTTCCTAATTCTTTTGACTTTAGTTAGGATTTAACATCCTTTATTGTAAGAGTCTCCCTACCATACATGAGCATATCTACAAAAAGTGCTCATAACTTAGTGGTAATAAACATAACAGGATAATGACTTTATTTTCTTCCTTGATCTTAATGTCTATAGTCTCAATATATATAATGATTTATTGAAGGCATCAATATGATCTCTAATTAAAGATCTCTTAAACAATGATAGCTGGTACAACTTCTTTGTCATATACAGATGATTCGCTAAGGACTTCGTCATGTATAGTGCGTTGAACTTCTTTCATAAACCGATTGTCGTCTTCTCCTCAACTACCTCCTTTAATACTTCGTCACTCACCACTAAAACTATGGTACTTTAGGTTCTCTTCTGATTAGTGTCTCAATCTAATCACCATGCTTAACAGATTTCTTCTCTTCGTTAGTAGTTGTTAGGTTTCCTCCAATGCTAAGTTTAACCCTTCCTTCACTAGTAGAGCCATAACATTTACCTTTCACAGATTGAAGTCGTTTATCGTATTAAATTTCTTTATGTCTTGCTTGAGTATTGCCATGATTAAGTCTTTATTTATTTTGCAATCTGACTTTTTTTATCTATGCTCTACAATCTGGATCTCAACCTTAACTCTAATAACAATTTGTTAAAGAGAATTATGTTTAACATCAATCTCTTTTAAGGATTATCCTTTACCCTAATACCTACTTGTTGCGGAAGCTTAGACTCACAAGCAAATAAAAGAGAGAAAAATAAGAATAAGATCAATAAGAACACATGCAACCAATTAGATGGTTGGACACCAATAGCCCACATTTACGGTTGATCAAGAAATTCTAATATTTCTTATTAACTCATTGGAGATTACAAGAAATATAGAATAAAGAACTTTCAAATGATCTATTAGTGCTCTTTTTGTTCACACAAGAACAAAGACACCCAACAATAGTTCTATCCTAATGCACACAAATATTTAGTGTCTACCTAACTCTCTAGTCTCTCTTGGAATTTCTCTTAATGCTTAATAAATCCTAAAGGGTTATAAGGGTTTATATAGTACTTTACAAAAGTTTAAAAAACCTTAAAACTAGTTAGAATAAGAGTTCTTTTATGCAGTAGTCCAAAACTCACTAAAAAAAAGTTAATTTGAATCAAAAAAATATTTTCGCGAATAAACAACATGAAGGAGTTCAACATCTAATGCTAGGGCGTTAATGCAACCTTGTTGCAACACTGCTGCATCCTCTAGTAATGCTGGGGTGTTAGCTTTCTGAAATTCACGTTGGAGCGTTCTATCTTCCAACCTTAAGGCGTTCAAACCTGTACGTTAATCTTTATGTTTTCAAGCACCTTATTGTTTTTGGTTTTATGTTTTGTTCCTTTCTTGTATAATCTTTGCATACTAGACTTTGTATTAACTTTTTACTTAATATTTATCTCAATTCATTTTTATATATGATTATTGAATTACAAATTTTAATAAAAAGTTATATTGCATTTTTTAAAATTGTGGACGTTACACTAAAAGACTAACTGTGATAATAATATATACAGGTCAACTTCTTTAAAAAATGTACAAAGTCCCTCGACATGGTGATCAATATGGTGCTTTGTGATTAGCAACTGAATGAAACTGCTCAAGATGATACAACAAATTAAGAGAATGTAGAAACTTATAAGGTGGAGTTAGGTCAAATGACATAAATAATTATCGGATGGAGACAACGTGTAATCCACGGCAAGTTCATGCAACGAATAATATTTCTTCAGATAAAGACTTGGAAAGTGAGATGAAACAAACACATATAAGCTCTCATATTTTTCCATTGCTGATGTATATAGATGATTCTCCCCATTGTTTATCAAAATTATTAGTTTGCTTTATTAAAATTAGACACCAACATATATAGGCTTTATTGGTGGTCCACGTTTCCTTAATGCTGATTTCCCGGATTCCTTTTCAAAGTATTATTGTTTAATTAGCTAATCGTTAGACTTTTACAGATAGCTAGGGCTTGCATTCGTTGGTGAAATCCACATTAGAGAGACAAGGTGCCAAGATTAGTTCTTAATTAATCATAGCGATTAAATTATTCGAGCGGCGAAGTGGGCCCCACCGACATTTGCTACTTTACCATTCGAATGTTGTATTTATATATGCAATTGTAACTAGAAAGTGATTAATTATATATTAGGGTTAAGATTTAACAAGGTCATGTGAATCCATGTGAAGAGGGTCCTTCATGTTGCTGAATAACCTTTCTGGATCCTTTGAGTGTGCCAAGAAAACATCCTTTCTAGAGGAAGATTTACATCGAGCTTGCCCAATGAAGTTGTGTTGATCTCTTTTTCTTTATCCATGTGGTTGATTATGTATAATAATAATTGAACCCTAATCTTTTCTACAGGGTTCCTTACGTTACATTATCCTTATATTTCTGAAATAATAATTTTGTAAATCTAGGACATAAATCCCAAACTTGGTTGTGGATATTAGTCACTAATTTTTGAAGTCTTATCATAATGAAATGATTTGCTTTGATATTCAATAGTTGTTAATATATAAGATTGGCATAAATGTAACTAGTTCTAGATTTTGGTTACCATGGTATGGCTTTAATCCATACTAACAATTACATTAATGTAATTGGGAAGCTATAATTGTGCCGTAAATGTATAGAAAAACCAAATTTAGGTCTAATTGAACTTAATTCAAGTTTATGGTTATTCAATGCAAAACCCAGCAGTGTCAATGGTAGAGTGATCCTCGTAACATGCATGTTAGACTCAAAGCATCAACAAAAGGAAAAGTAAATAACTTAGTTTTCTAAAGTACGTATATGTTATATTCTAATCTAATATTCAGAAGACTCGCGAGTGGCTTTTGAAAAACAAATTAGTTAATTAATTAGCTAAAGTTAAAATGGCTCATTATTTGCCACTATATAGGTCTCGATATATGACTTAATCCAGGATTAGCATTTAAGTCTTGATTAGGATTTAGTGTTTAAATAAGTCTCATCATGAACTGGCTTCATTTTATAAAGGTAAATAGTATTGGAAAAGTGGAAGCATATTTATATCTTAAAAATACTATATTCAAATCGCTTAAGATGGAAACAACATGGAGCCAATATAAGATGACTAAATTCTCTCTCTCTCTCTCTATATATATATAGAAAATTATATAACATCATCTACAAGGACGTTAGTTTAGCAGCAACTAATTAATTACTAAAAACCTCAAAAAATTTCTAAAAATCATGGACAAAGTCATATCCAGGAGAGTACATATATGAAAGTGTTAAGAGAAAGTTTAGAACACTCTTAGCATCACTTTCTTCTATTCAATTTAAGTTATGTGAAGTTTTCAATCAATCACAAAATAAATAAATTAATTAAAAATAACAGTTGAATTGAATGTAAGAAATAGCATACAGAGTACTCAAGTCCTTGAGACACTCTCAAGAAATACCATATAGAGTACTAAAGGCCTTGAGACACTCTCAAGTTTTAAGGATATGTTTTATAACGATTTATTCTAACATAATATAATATTACTTGTTTTGAGTTTGGATTCACATAGTTTTATTTTTGAATTTTTTCGAAAGGTCTCATATTAATTGAGAAGTGACTCTATATATATAATTTAAAAATTTTATTTAACCTAACAATGTAACATTCTGACACCTAATTCTTACCTTATCTATTTTAGTTCTACTATTTATGGTATCAAGAATATTAGAATTTGAGTGTATAATCTATTCCCTTAGGGGGGAATACAGCTTCCTGTACACTAAGCCTCTGAGGGTATTGATAAGGGCAAATTTGTCATATATTTTCTCATGTTTTTATTATTGATATTTTATGGTTTTATGAGAATAGATGGCTATTTATGTGCATTATTGTTATTTATAGGGACTTGAACGAAATTTAAAGAAAGAACGCAAAAGGAGCGAAAACAGGGACTAAAATGCAAAGTTTTCAAAGTATGTGTCCATCGCCCCAGCGCCACAAGGATTTTCGCCCCAGCGCTGAAATAGTGATCGAAATAAGAAAAACGACCTGCTTAAGTCGCGTCTAGCGCCCTAGCGCCGAATAGTCACCGCGCCAGCGATTCTCCATCGCCCCAGCGATATAAACATACCGCGCCAGCGGTGAAGCCGTTTTCATTCAGCGCCCCAGCGCCAAGATCCCACCGCTCCAGCGGTAATAGCTTTTTCACGCGTCGCCCCAGCGACAACTTTATAGCGCGCCAGCGGTAGTGTGAGTCCTAGTCCGACGAGAATTGAGATTTTCAAGCTCATATCAATCCCTATATAAAGCCACTCGTTCCCAGCCTTCAAGAATGAAGCCAAGACGACCCAAGAGCACCAAAAATACAGAGCACGAGTCTTGGAGAGCAATAGGAGCTTAATTGAAGCATCTTTAGAGAGAAACTCAAGACGTTCTTCGGCATCAAGAGTTCCTAGGCAGCGCAATTAAGAGCAATTCGACGTCTATATCGGTTTGCTAATAATTGTATCATGATTTATAATTATTTTTACTGCTGTTCTCTTGTAGCCATGAGCTAAACTTGTTTTCTAGGGTTAATATTTGAACTCAATATGTGTGCTTAATTGCCATATCTTTTTAGTATTTAATAAACTTAGTCTTTTATTATTTAAATTACTTGTGTTTAATGCTTCAATATATCTGGCCAATATATGGTGAATGAGTTGGTAATATTATTGATAAACTCGGAAGAGGAATCATAATATTTAGACCTAGGTAATTTGATGCATGATTGTAGAGTAACATTCAATGTTGCATATGCAAGTTTCAACTTAGGATAGGAATATACCTAATTGGCATGTATGATCAATAAGACCTAATCTTAATGAATCTTAATTTATTACAAGTACCATAGGAATATAGGTAGTTGGTAAATTAAGGTATACTTGCATGACCTTGGAAGAGGCTTGTGAATACATTAGTGTCTTGATCAATAATAAAGACTAAGTGAGTTAAATATTAGAGGATTAATCATTAGAAACATATTGAGGGATAATATTAATCCTAGGTTTTCTCTACATTGCTATCATTTATTTTCTTTACATTGTGTTTTTGCTTTTATATTTCTTACATTCATTCTTAGATTTTTATTTTTCTGAATAATTATTAGGAAGATATAATTTTAGTAATTGGTTAAAAAGAAAGAATTATCCCTGTGGGTTCGACATCCGACTTATTTAGTCTCTTTATTACTTGCATACGATAGTGTATACTTGCACTTAATTTATGATATAGAAATATCGCATCAAGTTTTTGGCGCCGTTGCCGGGGATAATTATCTACTTTTTCACCAATATTAATACCAATCTTTCTAGTTTTTACTTCAGAATTGTTTTTTATTTTTTTTATTTTCTTAATTTAGTTTTACTTTCTTTCTTACGAGGTACATGCGAAGATCGAAAGTGAAGACTTGATTGCTTTTGATCCAGAGATTGAAAGAACTTTACGAAGAATTAGAAGAGAGCAAAATCAAGTCAACACCATGGAAGACCAAGTACCAATTGCACCCAATAATGAAGGAAGACCACTAAGGGAGTATGTTGTTCCCTTAGTGAATGGAATCCATTCGAGCATCCAAAGACCAACTGTTCAAGCTAATAACTTCGAGATCAAGCCAAGCACAATTCAAATGCTCAAGGATTCGGTACAATTTGGTGGACTGCCCAATTATGATCCAAACATGCACATTATCAACTTCTTGGAGATATGTGACACTTTCAAGTACAATGGGGTGTCTGATGATGCAATTCGACTAAGATTGTTTCCCTTTTCCTTGAGAGACAAGGCAAAGAGCTGGCTGTTATCACTTCCATCTGGATCTATAGCTACATGGGATGATCTTGCACAAAAGTTCCTCGCCAAATTCTTTCCACCTGCTAAAACTGCCAAGATGAGGAACGACATCACATCATTCCTACAACTAGATGGAGAATCTCTTTATGAGGCATGGGAGAGATACAAAGATATGCAAAGAAAATGTCCTCATCATGGAGTTCCGAAGTGGTTGCTTGTACAAACATTCTACAATGGATTAGCCGGTCAATTCAGAACGATAGTAGATGCTGCAGCTGGAGGAGCACTCATGAACAAATCCACCGATGAAGCTTATAATCTACTAGATGAGATGGCGTCCAATGCCTATCAATGGCCCACCGAAAGGTCAACTACAAGAAAAATCGCTGGATTACATGAAGTAGACACTTTGACTACATTATCTGCCCAAGTCAACCTCTTGACCAAACAATTAAGCAACTTGGGAGTTAATGCCATCAAGAGTCAACCTATCACTTGCGATTTCTGTGGAGGAAATCATGCTAATGGACAATGCATGGAGACTGCTCAATATGTAGGGGACTTCAACCGCAACAATCCTAACTCTAATTTTTACAATCCTGGATGGAGAAATCACCCAAACTTCTCATGGAGCAACAATAATCAAGGACAGTATTCCAAAGCTCCTCTTGGCTTCCAAACGCAAATTCAGCAAGAGAAGAAACCAGACATTGAAGACATGCTCCTGCAATACATGAAGAAAACAGATGCACTCTTTCAAAGTCAAGCAACTTCACTTAGAGCCCTGGAAAATCAAGTAGGGCAGCTCGCAACAGCAATAAACAATCGCCCTCAAGGAACTCTACCAAGCAACACTGAAATCAATCCAAAAGGAAGAGTAGAACAGTGCCAAGCCATCTCCCTAAGAAGTGGTAAAGTCTTACATGATAACACTCCTCAACCACAGCTTTCAGAGATGATAGAGAAGGAAAAAGAACCAGTGGTCCAGCAAGATGACGTGCAACCATATAGACCACCTATACCATTTCCTCAGAGATTACAGCAGTTTGTAAACCAAGAGAAAAGTGCTGAAACGCAGAAAAGCATAGAAAATGGTATTCAAGTGCAAGAACAGAAAAGAGAAAATGCAGCAGAAGATACCAATAGCAACCCACAGAAGCAACCTACGCAGTCATTCACTCCACCACCTCCATTTCCTCAGAGACTGCAAAAGAAGAAACTAGATAAGCAATTTTCTAAATTTCTTGATATTTTTAAGAAATTACATATTAATCTTCCTTTTGCAGATGCACTGGAGCAAATGCCGAGCTATGTGAAATTTATGAAGGAAATCCTATCAAAGAAGAGAAAAATAGATGACTTCGAGACTGTGGCCCTAACAGAAGAGTGTAGCGCCATCCTTATAAAGAAGCTACCTCCAAAGCTCAAAGATCCTGGGAGCTTTACCATACCATGCTCAATTGGAAATTATGATTTTGGGAAGGCACTTTGTGATCAGGGAGCTAGCATCAATCTTATGCCATTGTCTGTGTATAAAAAGTTGGGACTGAAAGAAGCCAAACCAACAAATATCACACTTCAGTTAGCAGATCGTTCTCTCACCTATCCTAAGGGATTAATTGAAGATGTGTTGGTTAAGGTCGATAAATTCATCTTCCCTGCCGATTTCATTGTTTTGGATATGGAAGAAGATAAGGAGATCCCAATCATCCTTGGAAGACCCTTCCTAGCCACTGGAAGAACAATTATTGATGTGCAAAAAGGAGAGTTGACCATGAGAGTACAAGAGGATACAGTCACTTTTAAGGTCTTCAAGGAGATCAAATTACCACCTGAAAATGAAGACTGTTTTTGCATTAATGTGGTGCATCCAAGCGTTAAGCAAATTAAAGATATGGAGACATTAGATCCTCACATCCGAAAAAGAGCATTGAAGCATAGGAAGGCAAGAGAGAAGAAGAAAAAGCAGCATCACGACGAAGCAAGCAAAGAGAAAGAAAAGGAAGAACCATCTCCTCGGTCTAAGATTAAAGTCTTTCCAGAGAGACATAAGGAGAATGCAGCAGAAGATACTGCCCAAGGTTTAATTGCAAAAATATGGAAGCCGAAAAAGAAGAAAGCCAGTAAGATCACTCACACAAATGCTTCCATCAGCATCTTCGACCCACCATAAAAGAAAAAGAAGCCCCGTCAAGCCAATGACGTTAAATCAAGCGCTACTTGGGAGGCAACCCAAGGAAAGTATTATTATTATTATTATCATTTTTTATTTTTTTCAGCATCTTAAAAAAAAAAAAAAAAAAAAAAAAAAAAAAAAAAAACCAAGAATTTCAGCGCTCCAGCGGCATAACATGGCGCGGCAGCGACAGAAAAATCGAGACACCACCGCCCCCGCGGTACACGCAACATCGCGCCAGCGTAAATTCCAGTAACTGTGCAGAAATCAGCCTTCAGCGCTGCAGCGACAGACAATTATCGCGGCAGCGCCAGAACGTCGCCCCAGCGATGGAGAGTCAGCGCGGCAGCGAAAATTGACCAGGGAAGTCTCTTACTTTCACTTATTTATTTATTTATTTTTTTGGATATTGGGGACAATGTCTAAATTAAGTTTGGGGGTGAAAAACACTTTCTTGTGTTCATTTTTCTGCATGATTTGAGTGGTCATTCTTGTGGGTTAAAACTTAATTTTGTTTTACTTAGTTTTGTTTTTAGTTAATTCATTTTTATTAGGTTTTGATAAGATGATCATTAGTCTATGATAAGAAAAAGAATACATGGTTGAATTTATTTTTACACATCCATAGGGAATGATAGATACTTGAGACAATTTAGATTACCTAAGTTTAGGAACAAATTCGACTTTATTTATAATTACCATTTTTTTGAGCACCTTATAAGCATGAATAGTTATAACTATTACTTAGAGATACTTATGTTTTAGAGAGTACATCACAGTCTCGAAGACCGATACTCTAGAACTTGTCTTTAATTACTACTTGAGGCGAAATTCTAAAAAACACATGAATAGGGAAATGACATTAGGCCATCTTTGGACCGATTGAGCCTTTCTAGCCTACCTTTTAGAGTATATTTATCCCTAGTACCCTATTTTGAGCCTAATTACCCATTCTTTGGTTTAACCACATTACAAGCCCAAGACTTTAAGTTTACTTATCTAAAACTTTACCCGTAACACCATAAACCTTACATTTACTTAGAAATACTCTTGAAAAGAAAAAAGTTGTGGTGATATGAGAAAAATAAGTTTGGGTGGTATTTGTCAATCTAAGTTTGGGGGTATTCAAAAAAAAAAATAATAATAAAAAAAAAAAGTAAAATAAAATACCCACAACTTAAGAAAAAAAAAAGGGTTGAAAAGAAGGATAGGGAACACAATAAGTTTGGGGGAAGAGATAATACAAGGAAAAGAAGATCAAGAGGTTTCTAGGTAAAAATCTAAGTGTTCATGGTGTGAATTGAACTTCATATATTTATCCTTTTATCCCACCTTGACCTTAGCCTTACATTACAAGCTAAGTAAAGTCCTAAATAGATCCCTAGACATGTGATTTTCTACATTAGTGGAGAGTGGTAATAAAGACAAGCTTATGGAAGTGTCATTATACAAATTAAATGCCGAGACATCATCTTTTCTGTACAAACTAAAGTATAAAGTAAATCAAAGTATGATTTTCGCTATTTGCTTGCTGCTTGCACACACACACATGGTGATTATTTATGAGGAAGAATGAGGGACTAAATGAAGATAATTTAGAATTGTTAATAGCTATTTGTCTACCTTATGGATTTGTACTATTTCGTCAGCCTTTGAGACAATGATTTTGATCATCTTACTAGTATTAGTATATTTTGTTTTGTTTTGTTAAATGAGTCAAGTATAACCCTTTGTTTTCTCTCTTAGTTTTATTTTATTGCTTGAGGACAAGCAAGTATTTAAGTTTGGGGGAATTTGATAAGGGCAAATTTGTCATATATTTTCTCATGTTTTTATTATTGATATTTTATGGTTTTATGAGAATAGATGGCTATTTATGTGCATTATTGTTATTTATAGGGACTTGAACGAAATTTAAAGAAAGAACGCAAAAGGAGCGAAAACAGGGACTAAAATGCAAAGTTTTCAAAGTATGTGTCCATCGCCCCAGCGCCACAAGGATTTTCGCCCCAGCGCTGAAATAGTGATCGAAATAAGAAAAACGACCTGCTTAAGTCGCGTCTAGCGCCCCAGCGCCACAAGGATTTTCGCCCCAGCGCTGAAATAGTGATCGAAATAAGAAAAACGACCTGCTTAAGTCGCGTCTAGCGCCCTAGCGCCGAATAGTCACCGCGCCAGCGATTCTCCATCGCCCCAGCGATATAAACATACCGCGCCAGCGGTGAAGCCGTTTTCATTCAGCGCCCCAGCGCCAAGATCCCACCGCTCCAGCGGTAATAGCTTTTTCACGCGTCGCCCCAGCGACAACTTTATAGCGCGCCAGCGGTAGTGTGAGTCCTAGTCCGACGAGAATTGAGATTTTCAAGCTCATATCAATCCCTATATAAAGCCACTCGTTCCCAGCCTTCAAGAATGAAGCCAAGACGACCCAAGAGCACCAAAAATACAGAGCACGAGTCTTGGAGAGCAATAGGAGCTTAATTGAAGCATCTTTAGAGAGAAACTCAAGACGTTCTTCGGCATCAAGAGTTCCTAGGCAGCGCAATTAAGAGCAATTCGACGTCTATATCGGTTTGCTAATAATTGTATCATGATTTATAATTATTTTTACTGCTGTTCTCTTGTAGCCATGAGCTAAACTTGTTTTCTAGGGTTAATATTTGAACTCAATATATGTGCTTAATTGCCATATCTTTTTAGTATTTAATAAACTTAGTCTTTTATTATTTAAATTACTTGTGTTTAATGCTTCAATATATCTGGCCAATATATGGTGAATGAGTTGGTAATATTATTGATAAACTCGGAAGAGGAATCATAATATTTAGACCTAGGTAATTTGATGCATGATTGTAGAGTAACATTCAATGTTGCATATGCAAGTTTCAACTTAGGATAGGAATATACCTAATTGGCATGTATGATCAATAAGACCTAATCTTAATGAATCTTAATTTATTACAAGTACCATAGGAATATAGGTAGTTGGTAAATTAAGGTATACTTGCATGACCTTGGAAGAGGCTTGTAAATACATTAGTGTCTTGATCAATAATAAAGACTAAGTGAGTTAAATATTAGAGGATTAATCATTAGAAACATATTGAGGGATAATATTAATCCTAGGTTTTCTCTACATTGCTATCATTTATTTTCTTTACATTGTGTTTTTGCTTTTATATTTCTTACATTCATTCTTAGATTTTTATTTTTCTGAATAATTATTAGGAAGATATAATTTTAGTAATTGGTTAAAAAGAAAGAATTATCCCTGTGGGTTCGACATCCGACTTATTTAGTCTCTTTATTACTTGCATACGATAGTGTATACTTGCACTTAATTTATGATATAGAAATATCGCATCAGGTATATGACTAACTCATGTGGGCTAGACCCCAAATGTCACACAGCACATATGTACAAGCTCATTAACCAACATTGTGAGGTAGGTCTGACTCTAATACTATTTATAACGATTTGCTCCTATACAATATAATATTGTCTAATTTGAGCATGAATCCACACAACTTTGTTTTTGGATATTTTAAAAGACCTCATACTGATTAAGAATGAGCTTTATATATATAATCCAGAAACTTTATCTAACTAGACAATGTGAGATTTTGACACCTAACTCTTACCTTATCCAATTTGGCCCTATTATCTATGATTTAAAAAATTTAGATTTAGAGTGTTACAATCTATTTTAAGAGAGACACATCACCTCATGTACGTGAAATCCTTTGGGACATATAACTAAGCTATGTGGGCTAAACCCCAAGGGTCACATGATATGTGTACACTATTTATAGTCCATACTGGGGGTGCACTGACCTACATAGTGTGGTAGGTCTAGCTTTGATATCATTTGTAACAATTTGCTCCCATACAGTATATTATTATTCCTTTTAAACTTGAACCCGCACAATTTTATTTTTGAGTTTTCAAAAGTGTCTCAAGCTAATTGTAAAGGAGCTCTACATATGTAACTCAAAAATTTATCTAACTAGGTGATATAGGATTGTAGCACCTAACTCCCTCCTCATCCATCTCGACTTTATAAATTATTTATAATCTTAGATACTTTGGAACTCAGTTGCATGTTTCTTGCCAATTCTTACAAAATTATGTATTATTATAAATGTTCTCTTCAAATGCAAATAATTGAGCACCAACAAAGAGCTTGTGGACACTCAAAATCCTTTGCATCAAGTTCACAGCGACTACCTTTATTGTGAAAGAATTAATATAATAAGCTTCGAAATTGAATTTAAGTTGATGGGTCTCATGAATGTAACCTTCCCCAGAACCACCATTAACATATCGGTCCTTGTCACCTTTGGTAGTAATTTTCTAAAAAGATTTACCTCGTTTTTTCTAATAGGCTTATTTAGTGCATGAAACGTGCCGGGACCTATTCTTGATAATGCTGCTTTTTTTTTTTTTATAATTACTTTCGAGCTTCTCTAAATGAAAGTTTGCTTTTCATCACATCTCAAGTATTTTGCTTGTGGGGCTAATTAATTTAATTTAATTTAATTTAATTAAATACATGGGAAATCTTGACATAATCCTCCGATAATCCCATTTTCTTCCCCACTAGATGATCACTTAGAAAAGTAACCCGAATTTGGACCTACAACATGTATGTGAGATAGAACATATTTTCGAATCTAAACAGTGAATTCAATGGTAAAGATGAATATTATAAGACGTATTATAAATTCAACATACATAAATTCGTGGGTTTGACTCACGCCAAAAATAAATTAAATAGTTATGCTTTTTTGTTTTTGTGTGTAATCTTAATTAAACGATAAACTTTATTATAGAAAAGAAAGAGTCGGTGTAATGCTAAGGGGAAGAATATAAGAATTTGATTCTAAAAGAGAGAATGATAATGTAAAGTTGGAATATAAAATTTATATTTTAACTTTAATTAATGTAGTAGTAATACAAATCACTACATAAATATTAAATGGCAAGATAAAAAAAATATCCCATAACACTATTATATAATAATGTCATATCATTCTTCACATCAATAAGATATAAGTAGGGATGGTAAAATACTTCTAAGAATCTCTGTGCCCCATCCTAAATGAAGTAAAAATAGGGTAATTTTTGTAAATATGAAATAGAGCACGAAGAAATACTAATTTTTAAATTATTAATGAGGCGAAGATGAGATTAAGCATCTCTGCCTTATTTTTTATGAATATATTAAATTAAAAATTTTAGTATATATTTATATATTAAATAATTTTTTAATTTTTATTTTATAATTTATATTTAACTAGGAAATACTTTAATAATATATTTTTATTAATTAAAAAAAAAATATATATATATAGAATAAATTTTTTAAAATTTACTTTATTGTAAACAACAAAAAAAAAATTTGTTTTTAAGTTGGGCAGCTATTGATTTTAATGGGAACGTAAAACAATTAACGAGAAAATTAATTATATTAGATACTAGAATATTATTTAAATTATTAAATTATTTTATTTTATTTTATTTGTTATTTATTTAAAAATTTGTTTACTAATTACTATTCACATTATTTAAAGATATTATTATATTATTTTAGTTTGTTAGATTGAATTTTTATTTAAATTATATATAGATTAAATTTTATATTGTTAAAATTTATTAAAAAAATAATTTTTAATATTAATAAATAGAAAATATAAAAAATGGGGTGGGGATGAAAAATACATTCTCTATATAAGGTTTTTTCATTCTCGCCTCATTAATTTATTTTTAAAAATAAAATGAGAAATGAAATTTAAAATAAAAAGGCCTCTCACTCCTACTCTACCCATTGTCATCCCTAATTATAAGTATATTTAATATTATAGTAAATTAAATTACTGATCATTAAAATTCGCAAATGGTTACTGTTAAGAGTTTATCCCAATAATAAAGTACTTTCTCTATTTTCCTCTAATCAGTTACTCATTCAGTGACATTAGACGTTTTAATATACATCTTAAATTTACGAGAAAAAATAATTCTCATAAAGAGAGAAACATTGAATTCACAATAAAAATAAATCTTCAAAGATAATATACTTAAAATATTATTGATAAGATGATTGATCAAAATTACAAGACTATTTATAATAATAAATTACTTAATTCTAAATAAATAATAAATTCTAATTAATAAAGAATAATGAGTCCTAATAACTAAATAAATTAAACTTTTTTTAAAATTATAACTCAAATAGAAATAATAACCTACTAAAATAAGAATATCAAAACTTACTCAATAAGAATTTCAAAAATAATATACCCTTGTTTCTGTCCTACATCAATTGTCCTTTCATTCTAAAGAAACTCATTCTCAAGTTTTACTACAAATAAAAGACTATTAGAAAGATGAAACTTATAGTAGATTATTATATCGATACTTTGTAGCCCTTGTAGACCTTGTTTGAAACTAAAAAAAAAAATCATTCTTTTCTTGCTTTTGGTAGTCACTCTTCTATGAAACTATTTTTATTAACAAAATCATCATTAAACTTTTTATTTTTAAAATTCTCCATGTGTCGTTTCGTTCAATGTGTACTCCAATTGACTCCACCTTCTTATGCTTCTCCTTTAAGAATATTCTTTTTATCCTCAATTTTGATCGGTAAAACAATATCAATCAATGGTAAATTTTTTTGAATTTGAGTTTTTTTACACAATCTTAATAAGGTTATTAGTCTTAATGATCAAATCATAACAATTGATACCTCTTTATATGAAATCAGAGACATTTCTTCAATTTTTTCATAAAGGTCATATAGAATTTCATGCATTTTTTTTCACTTTATTAGAATTAACAAAAATATTGTGCATATCTACTACAGCTTTATTCAAATCGTCAAATATCTCATGCACATTTTTAACTTCAAGTACAATCTTTTTGTTCATAATGTTTGATAAAGTATCCAATTTAAAAGTTATTTCTTCTTTTGAGATCTCAATTCTTCAAGCACTTCAAAAATTTTAAGAATAACATTCTTTCTCATGGGTAATACATAAGCCTTATCAATAGAAAGTTTTTGTTTGTTAGTATATAGTTCTTTAATTTCTTTTTGAATTTTTAAAAGAGTTACATTTGCTCAAACATGTGTTGCATCTTCTCCATATTAGACTGCAAGGGAAAGATTTATGTAGTAAGAGCTTAATTAACACTTGAATTAGAAATCTCATTTTAGCTATGATGAAATTAGTTTCTTCGGTGCTTGATTCTTTTTTTTTTTTTCAATTACAATTCAACTTATGAGGCTAATTTGATGACATCAAAATAGTCATGGGTGATCAAGATTGTAAAAAAATTTCTTTTTTTTTTTAAATTTTAATATTAGTATGTAATCCTCCTAAAAATCTAATAATCAACTTATCGTCTGTCTTAGAAAAATACTCACAAGCATGATTTCGTAACTTAGAATCATGAACTTGGACAAAGGTTGTACTTTGTTGACAATTATTAAATTTGCGAAGTATCATTTCAGTATAATCTCACGAAATAAATTCTTTATTGTATCTTTATTCTCATTTTATGTCATGTTCGTATTTTGTCTCTACCTTACTGAACTTGTGATGCTTGCAATATTTTTCACCAAGTTAATGCATATCTAGTTAACTTAGAAGAAACATACTTGATTTGCTTATTTTTCTAAACATAATTAAAGATACAATCTTCAATCTCAAAATTCATTCAAACAAATCTTTAAGATTGTGAACATTGCCATTAAAATCCAAAATATCATTATCAACTTTCCAATGTCATTCTCTCTCTCTCTCTTTTTTTCTAACTCTCTTATTTCTCTTTTATTTTTTTAATTTTTTTTGTCGTTCTCTCTCTCTCTCTCTTGCTATCTCTCTTTTACATTTTAATCTCTTTTGCTTGTTTTTTTTTCAATTCTTAAATTTTGTTTCACTCACTCTTTTGCTTTTTTAATTTTTTTCTCTTTTCTTAAAAAATAGGATAAAATTTAAAAAAAAAAAACTAAAAGAATAGAAGGGTAAAATAGGAATTTGACCCAATTAGGATTTTGGTATTTATAGCAATCGACAGTTGAAAGGAGATGGGACTTGGCAGAATATGAAAGAGTAGAGATCGGTGAGTAAAATGGTGTCGTTAGAATTGGTTGAAAGTTGGCGTTTTGTTCAAAAAATTAAAATAAATGACGATTAAGAATGGGCTTCGTTTTTTCAGCGATCGGCGAGTCATTGAGCGGCGGTGAATGACCAAAAGTAGGAAATTAAGGTCTTTAAGCTTTTTGGTGGCAGCAATGTGCTTGGATGCACGATGAATGTGGTGGATTGAAGAGGTAATGATTGGTGGGTCTTTGAATATTTCCAACGATAGTTTTACGTTTTTCAGCATTAAAGAATGGAGGCTGATGCTGGGTATTTGATGCCCAGTCACTTCTGAGTTCATTGGTGCATTGAATGGCGGCAAAAGGTGGTGGGTCTAACGATTATGAGCAGTGACTGGAAGGCTGGTTAATGTTTTGCAGCAACTTTTCTCTTCTCTATTTTTTTGGTGTTGTTTTTTTAATTTGAGGAAAAAAAAAGAAAATTAAAATGTTTGTTTTTGATATTTTTATTTGAGATGAAAAAAGAAGAAGATAAAGATAATTTTTTGTTGTTTTTAGTTGAAATGAAAAAAGAAACAAAGGTTTTTTTTTAATCTTTTTTAAAGATGAAAATTGTTGCGATTGATGGTTTAGATTTTGTGTTTAAACGTAGGGTGATAGGTGGTCTAGTAAAGTTACGTCTGCATAGAGATAGACTCTGATATCACTTAATATAATTTGAAAGTGATATTAAAAATCATTTTAGTATGCATATCAAATTTACAAAAAGAAATTATTCTCGTAAAGAGAAAGGTATTGAATTCACGATAAAAATAAATTTTTTAAAAAATATAAATGAAATATGAGATGATTGATTAAAAATTACAAATAACAAGTTATTTATAGTAATAGATTACTTAATCTTAAATAATTAATAAATTTTAATCAATAATAAATAATGAGTCATAATAACTAAACAAATTAATTTTTTTTTAAATTATGACTCAAATAAAAAAAATATTCTTACTAAAATAAGAATATTAAATCATACTAAAATTTTAAAATAATCTACCCTCAATTTCTGTCATGCATCACACTTCATAGAACAAGCGATCAAACCTATATAGCTTAGAGTTATTTCTGCTGAACATTGCTGCCTGCACACAGCATAACACCACAAAAATGCTTCTAATTGGCCTCGATGCGAGGTGTCTTCTAATTATTTAAGTTTTATATTGTCATCAAGCATCATTTGCCATGGCATTGGGGAAACAAAAAACAAAATATTAATAACAATAATAATTTTAAACTAGAATGATGGGAAATGTTCCTCTAAATTAATTTGAAGGGCTTAGGATGAGCTCATTGATCATTTTAAATTCCAACAAATTAAATAAAAAGCAAAATGCATAAATGGAGAGCATACATCCATCATTATTTGAAGGATATTCAAACAATTACAGAAGAAGAGATGTAATCCAGTCACCTTGAACAAAATAGATACATATTTCAAGCCGTGAGATACAAGAACGTAATATACATGGATTTCTTATTAATTCTTTTTTTTTTTTAAGTTTATTTTTGTTAGATTATCTTAAATCTTTAAGGTAGGTTTTTAAAGTGGCTTCCCATTTCTTGTACAAAGACCCACATCCACTACACTGAAATTATTTTAAAATTAAGGTTCCATAATTTACTTAGTAAAGATCAAAGAGTTCAACTTATACCCTACTGTAAGAAGCCAAAAAGAAAGAAAAATAAATAAATAAAGAATTATATGAAGCCGGCCTAACATAAATAGGACCTAAAAAAGATAGAGGATTAATTATAAGGCCAATTAGATGGAAGAGGAAGAAGAAGAAGATAAGGAAAAGAGAAAAAGGAGGAAGAAGAGAGAGAGGTAACTTAAGGCATTGTGTTTGTGTTGCTAAAAAACATGAGAATTATTATAGAGAAATTAATAATATACAACACAATCAAGACCAGGGCAGGAAATATATTTATTCATTTGGAATTTACTTACTTTGTTTTGTCTCTCGATGATACAACAGACCAAATACAAGCTAATTAATTAAGCTAAGCTGCTAATAAACTCTCTGAACTCCTCTTCTTCACTTGTCTAGAAACCTGACCGCCCATGAGGCCAACCGTATGCCTCGTGGCTCAACTGCCCTCCATTGGGCAACAAATTTGGTGGCAAATTATTATAAACCGGCAATCCTGCAGGATCCCCTATCCCTCCACCGCCACCGCTTCCTCCTCCTCCAACAAGCGGCCCTTGTGCCCCGGCTTCTGCACCCTCTTCCTCCTCCTCTAAGGGCAACCTCTCGTAGGTGGCATTCGAAAACGTCGCCGCAATCACCATCACCGGGCCTGATGCCACCAGTGACCCCACCACACTGCCTCCTACCACCTGCCCTTGCCCACCGGCTAAGTATATAGTCAACCCGGTGGACCCGGGTGGCGCTGGCCCTGGCAGAAAAGCACCAGTTAACGACAGTATTTCAAACCTACCGTGAATTGCCATGACTGCACCGGGATCAGACGGCTGTCGGAGCGTTACATTGGTTACGGTGCCGCTGCCGCTAAGCACGCACACACCTCTTTGCCTTCTCCTAGCAAAATTAGCTAGGGTTTCAGCAACATCAGAACCATTAGCAATTTCCATGACGTGACTCTTGAGTGCATTAGGGCTATCTCTCGTGACAAATATAGGAGGCTTCGGCTTGTTCTTGGAGCCCGGTGGACGGCCCCTAGGGCGGCGCGTGGAGATTTCGATACCTCCTTCCCTAGGCTCGTCGCTTTGCTCCCTCTCGTCCTCTTCATCTCCGCCGCCGCTTCGGCTGTCTCCATTATTGTTGGTCATAGATATACCCAGATCTGGTTTCTTCAACAGGGACGACGAAGTAGCTGACCCGTCCATTCCGGAGAGACCCACTTGCCCGGCCCACCACCGGTTCGCCATAGCTTTCAAAGAAACAAAACTAACAACAAAAATAAATCTTCCCAGAAGAGAATTCTTAGGTTTAGATCTTGTTCGAGCTTGTGATCACAAACTCTCTCTCTCTATATATATACGAACTGCAATCAAAGTAATTCTAACAGGGGAAAGGAGGAATGATCTAAGCTTGAAAAAGAGAGAAAAGATGTAAGAGATGACACTTTACAAAAGCTTTTGAACAGATGCAGCGTAAAACTAAAGTCATGTACACAAAGAAGGTAGCAACAAGACCAAGATTATGAGCAAGAAAACATAAATACACTACTTTAGAAATATATCAGTTTCTGTGTTCTGTCTCTGCTTCTCTTTCTCTCTCTCTCCTAAAACTTGTTGTGGGTGTTTTCTGGTTGTCACTAAAACTGTGTAACTCTCAAAACTTGAGTATATATAATAAAATTGTTTTGATTGAGGGAGAAGATGGTGATGGTGGGGGTCGCTTTGCTTGTTTGGAAATTAGGGCTTTTTGCTTTTTGCGTGGGGTCGCGTGTAAGCGCGTGTGAAATTGGGGAGCACCTTCACTTCGTGTCCCGACGTAATTAATTAATAAATATTACGTATCAGCCGATCGATGCTGAGGTAAATACAATAGAAAATAGCTAAATACTTTTATATATATTATGTTTATACCCCCTTTATTTTTTTAGAATGTCACCGACACCACTTGATTTGTTAAAAGATGTAACGTACAAATTCATTACTTCTCACAAATTCATACTTGCATGTTTTTATAGATTTAGATGTTTTGGCATGTGGACATTATATTCTATATTATATAGTAAAGATTTATCCTTTTGTTATATTCATTCATAATAACTATCAATCATAAGTACAAAAACTACTTCATATCATATAAGGTTTTGAGAAAGGAAAGTTTATAGGGAATAGAAACAATTATCTTAAGAACTTTTCTACTAACAAGTATAGAGTTTAAGATTTTTTTATGACACCAATTTATCTCATTTTTAAAAAATTTGGATCCCCTCTTAAGCTAAATTTTAACCTAACATATTTGATTAGTGAATATTAATGATTGCTAAAACGAAAAATATTAAAAGAATAGATCTTGACCACTTATACTTAATATAGAACACATGTCAGAAGATTCTTAAAAGTTTAGGTAAAATTTAGCTTAGGAGAAAATCCTAATTCACATTTTAGAATGCTTTTACATTGGTACATGTGGAGATTTAGTGATTTAAAATTATGTTTATGTATGCTTTTGAATTAAAAATCAATGCGGAATCAAGATGAGGTTAATGACATATTGGATACACAAACAAGATTGAAAGTAGAGACTAAAAACGAAAAGAAAAGCACAAAAAATAGGTAACCAAAACCCAGGCTTTAGCACCTAGGCACCAAGGTGTGGTACCTAGGCACCACTTTTGCCAAAATAGGTGGCGCTTAGGTGCTAAAATGGGGATCCTTTCATATTTTGATATGTATTGCGTTCTAAAATTAATTTTGGACTTCTACAACGTATAAAATCTTATTTTACCTAGAAATATAATTTTTAGAGACTTTATAAACGTTATATAAACCCCTGTAATCTGTTAAAATTAATCAAGCATTAGAAAAAATCTTCAAGAGAGAACACAGAGAGCTAGAGACCTTTAAGTGTTGAGTGCGCAAAAGAGTGCCATAAGAAGTGTTTGAGATCTGAGTAATCAAGATAACATTAATAGATCCTTTAATAGTTCTTTATTGATTGTATTCCTTAATAATCTTTTGATAGAGATTGTTGTGATCTGTAATCTTTGTGAACAAATAAAAGAGATTAGAATCCTGTAATCCACTGTGGACGTAGGTGTTTGTTATCGAATTACGTAACTTAATTGTGTGATTCTTTTTAATCTTTATGGTGACTTGTTCTTATTCTTAATTATTTGTGATTAAAGTCTTCAGCATTCGCTTAAAGTTTTTTAAAGTGTACATCAAAAACTCCAACAATACATTTATGTATATGTATAATGAAAAAAAATTATTTATTAAATTTCCATTTATTAACTACATATCATAGCAAAAGTAAAAGCTTACAAAAGTATTCGATTCTAAATATAGATCATAAGTGGAAGAAAAGAAAGAAAATTATGAGAAAGGTGTTATTGGGATTATTCAAAAGATAATTAGTTAGTGAAGAGTCACAAGAACAACACAATGTCAGTTAAGGGAGTAATTAATATTATAGTAAGTCTCATTCTTTAATCATATGCAATAGTTTTAGAATTTCAATAATTTATTGAAACTTGTTTGCAGTCATGTATCGGTTTCATTAATCTTTGTACGATGAAGTCACTTTAGCTTCAAGTAAAAAGAGAGCTATATATGTATTTAATTATAGGTGAACTTGTTGTTATGATGATGAACAACAACTATTGATAATGAGTGAGTAACATCAAATACATGTGACTGAATGAGCCACCCAAACGCACAAATTTCCAATAAAAAAACCAAAAAACAAAGAAGAAAAAAAATGATAAATAACTTATGGAATCGGATTTTAAAAAAAAGGAAATCATTCGTGTATAAGAAATTGTGAGAATTTTTAATTTTTCAGAATATTTAAATATCATATATTCGGGATGTGGTGAATGTGGTCAGAAATATAACAATTTAGAACATTATAAAAGCCAACTTGAAATATTCTAACTGATTTTATTTCTAGAGAACTTATTCATATAAGTGGCGTATTAATTTTTTTTTTTTTTTTTTGCATGTGTTTCATGTGATCGAACTTAGGGACAATCATATATCCTTCATTACAAGGCTAGTTACCCGCTGCAATCTTTATATTTATGAGATGGATAGTAGACATTAGGGAAACCGATAAGAGAATATTCAAATAATAATGAAGTGAAAGGTATAGCATTAAAAAAAAAACTAAAAATTGAAAATTTACTTTGAATCATCAAATTAATATGAAAAAAAAAACCCCAATCGTTAGTTGGTTTTTCATGTAAGGGTAAGACTTTGATTTTCTCTTGTGGTATTTGTTGAAATAAAATTTCTTCCTAATTATTTAAAGTGAAATTGTTAAACATTGATAAAAAATTTCGAGTTTTGCCACAATAAGTTCAGTTTAGAGTTTTGAAAAACATTTAAGTTCCTGTCGAAATCTTCTTAACTGTCCATTAATATTAAAAAAAAAATATTGATTTGTAGATTCCTAAGTTTTTGTAAAACAGGTTGAAAGATTTTTATATTTTAAAATAGTCTAAAACACTCCATTAGTTCAGATCGTCTGTTTTAATAGAAGGACGAGATAGTACTTATGTCAATTAATGAGATACAAAGTAAAGGTATATAACAAAAAATAAAAAAATAAAATCCATGGGCCACCATCCACAGGTACCAACATCTAGACTTGCAATCAAACTTCAGTAGAGATTTATCGGACGAAAATTTTCAAACATACATTCAAAATTTCAAAATAGGTATCATATAAAAATAGAGAAAAATATAAAAGAACTTATTTTCTCTAAATCCTCTCTCTTCTATTCTAGACCCCGAACTCAGTCTTTTATCTAAAAAATACTTAGAATGTTCAAGTCCTTGACACCTAAAACAATAATTCACTCGCCTCTCCAAGCCCTAATTCACGTTTACATAAACTTTGCCTTAACGGGTCTTTGAAAGAAGCTTTGAAATACCTAAACTCAATGCAAGAAGTCAATATTTGTGTTGATAAAGATGTTTAATCAACTTGGTTAGATTATGTGAGTGGAAGAGAGCTTACAACCAGGGGTTCCATTTGCATATTGTGGTGTCAAAAACAATGAACCATTTGAGTATTAGATTTGGTAATGCGTTTTTAAGTATGTTTGTCAGGTTCGGTGATTTGGACCATACTTGGTATGTGTTTGGGAAGATGTGTGAGAGAGATTTATTTTCGTGAAATGTGGGGAAACATGTCGAGTCGACTCTGCATATTCGACTTAACATCTTCTTCTGTCCATGATGTGTCTTTCTTTCTCTCAGGCTCTTTGTGCTTTTGCTTCCCTGTGAACAAAATCTGGCTTGGAGAGTCCCAATCTGACTCATCAACATAACTTGGCAACTCGATTTGCTCCGAATCAATCTAAAAAACGTCATGTACAATGGCCTCGTAGTGCTCCTTCACATCTCTGGGTAACTTATAGGGAACCTTGCTAGCGATCTTCTACCAATGATCTGGCGATTCCTGGAAAACTAAAACAAGGGCCTCCTCAAAGAGCTTGTCCTCGTGGTGATTCTAGTGAGTCAATGGAATGGGCTGATGCTGAGTTATCGAGAACTTTTTGCAGTCAAAGAGCTTCCACCGATTTGTCAAATTATTTGTTAGGGTAATTGCACATTACTTAATGAAAATTTTATTAAAACACTAACAAATGGGAGTATTTTAAGCTAATTTAAAACTAAAAAGAGTTTTTAATCAATTTCACAAAAATTTAAGGGTCTACAAATCAAAAACAGAAGAAAAATGAAATACCATATTTAGTTATACTAATGAGGGTATTTTAAGCTAATTTAGCCCACGTTTTTGACTTGCATGCTTTATTCATTGTCTTTTAATGGGATATGTTTTTGTTTTTGTTTTTGTTTTTCTTTTTTAAGTTATTCATTTCGATTCCTAAACCCTAAAAGCACTCCGCCATCTTTTCATGTTCATTGTCTTTTTCCATTAACATCAATAAAGCACAAGATCAACTCATAATCTTGGTTTTTTCAACATTTCCAATATCATATATTGGTCATGAATACTTTAATTATTATTAAAAAAGTTCAGCAAATTTTTCTATCTTTTTTTTTTTTGCCAACTATTCATTAAGATATATTGTTAGTTATACTAATTCGAGTATTGAAATGAAGTTAATATGTATGATATTTATATGTTTAAATAATGTAGTACCGGTAATACCCAAGAGTTTCTCATAAATTTTTTTCGGAAAATCCTGATTAATCTGAAATGCAAAAATTAAATAATTGGACCGTCGAAAAATCGTGTAAATCTAAAATCCTTGCCTTGTGAATGGTGAATCGATATAATCGGTGTGAAGTGGCGTGTCTTATTCAAAGCTTGATCTTCTCTACTGACTTTGTACATTATTAATTCTTGAATTAACTTGTTCAACTCGTCTAAGCATTATAAAATATTAGTCTTCACATCAAATACGGCCAGGGAGCTAGTTGTAACCTTTTACTTGGAACTCTAAATTCAACTAATTCAATTTAAAATTTGAAATGGCTGATGAATGTGTTTGCTAATTGTTGGTCCATATACAATGGCTTAAGAGTTGACGCGATGTATAAACAAGTTAGCATTCCATCCATCCTTCCGTGTGCCATAAAGCTAACATTATAAAAAATATATATATATTATTGTTTCTTGTCGAAATAAACTAATTAAAGAATCAATTTTGGGCAGACATTTACTAGATTAATTAAAAAGGTTTGAAAATTAAGTTATTTAGATTAATCTGAAATTCCTTATACGTTTCTATCTTTCTTTTCTTTGCCTCCTTTGAAATTGTCAAATAGTAGTTTTTTTTAATAATTTATTTAAATAAAAATGTTAGAATTTTTTGTGCAAAAATCTTTACTCACAAATATTTAAGAATAAAAAAAAATCATATAAAATCAATAAAGAAAATAATCAATCACATAAGAATTTACGTAATTTAGTAAATTACTTATATTTATGGTAAATTACATGATCTTAACTTCTTTTTATTAGTCATTTATTACCAACAAACTATTCAATAATCATAAAGATCACTCAAGAGATTACAATGAATACCCAATAGAATGAGCTCTCTAGAGTCTATACAACACTTTCTTACATACTCAGTACTCAACTGCTCTCTAAACTCTCCATTTCTCTCTTGTTTTTGTTCTTTTGATGCTAATTGATACTTTTCACCCTAATGGCATAACCAGAGTTTATATAATCTCTAAAATATTCTTAAAAATATTTTTTATCTACTTGAAATAAGAGTTTATGCATAAAAGAATCCAAAATCAATTTAAAGACATTATAATAACTCAAAATAATAAACTTGGTGACTTAGGTCTCCAAAGATTCGAATGTAAACTGTCCAGGGTAGCTTTGGTGTTGTGATCTCCTATGTTATACTTGACTCCATGAGCTTTTTCAAATAAACAAAGACCATAATACCCTTATAAATTTTTTTCAGACCTCTTTTACTTTGGTGAGCTAATCTTTAATGCTTTTGTATCTCTTCAACAACATATGTTGAACCACTCACAATATTTTCATTTAGCACATATAATCCGTTATTTCTCATCCTTTATTATCACCATGTACTTTTTAAATACTTTTAGTATTCTTTTTTCTGTCTTGAATAAATATCTTATTTGATCTAACATACTTAGGGATACAAAGTTCTTCTTAACACCAGGAACTTATCTTATACTAAGTAATTCTCTTACTTTTTCATCATACATTCTCAACCTTATACCACTAATCCTAATCGCTTTACAAGCCATATCATTACCTATTAATACTTTACTACCATTAATGGATTTATAATTGTTAAATAATGATCTATCCGAACACGTATGAAAAGTATAGTTAGAATCAAGTATCCCTTCACTAGTCCTTTTTATAGACTATTGCATCATCACCTTTTTTTCCCCTTTCATTTTTCATGGCCTTTCTCTCTAAACTATTCCTTATGAAATGCCATTCTTTCTTGTAACCATAACACAACCTAGCTTTGCCCTTTAATTTTTTGGAATGGTTGTTCTTCATATCTCTATTCTTAGCCCTTCTTCTTGTAATCAAAATCGTTGCACCTCTGATATTTTTTTTATTCTTTAGAGTTTATATTTGAGAGTTGCCATAGTTGGATCAACTTATGATCAACCTGTGCTCCGATACTAATTTTTTTAGAATTTCTTACACGGAAATCTTCACCCATAAGTATTCAAGAATAGAAAAGATTACATAAAGCTAATAGAGAAAATAATCAATCACATAAGACATACAAAAATTTACTTGATTTGACAAATTATTTATATTTACGGTGGATAATAAGATCCTATCTTCTTTTATTACTCACTAATTACTAACAAGCTAATAAATGACCATAAAGACCACTCAAAAGATTACAATGAATAAAAATAAAATGAGCTCTTCAATGGTCTATTAATATTCTCTTCCACACTCAGTACTCAAGTACTCCTTAAGCTTTTCATTCTCTCTTTTGTTTTGGCTCTCTTGATGTTTGCTACTCTAATGGCATAACAAGAATTTATACAGGCTTCAAAAAATTCTTAAAAACTATATATCGACTTGCAATAGGAGTTCACATGCGAAAGAATCCAAAATAAATTTGAAGATGTCAAAAACGGCTCAAAATAGGAAACTTGGCACTGCAGCGCCACGAGTCGACAACTCACCGTGACGCTGCAGTGCCAATTACATGATTTGATAAAATATTTATATCTACAATGGATAATCGGATGCTATCTTCTTTTATTACTCAGTGATTACCAATGAGCTAATAAATGACCACAAAGACCACTCAAGAGATTAGAATGAATACAAATAAAACGAGCTCTTCAATGGTCTATATAATACTCTCTTCTACACTCAGTACTCAAGTACTTCTTAAGCTTTTCATTCTCTCTTTTATTTTGGCTCTCTTGATGTTTGTCACCCTAATGGCATAACAAGAGTTTATATAGGCTCCAATTTTTTTTAAAAAACTACATATCGACTTGTAATAAGAGTTCACATGTGAAAGAATCCAAAAGAAATTTAAAGATGTTGAAAACGGCTCAAGATAGGAAACTTGGCACACGAGCCGACAACTTTTTACGGTAGCCCTAAGGCATGGAAATGCACCCGTCGTGCGTTTCGCACCCCTCCTTACTTTTGGCTCTCTGATTCGTTTTAAATCTCATCCGTCCACTGCGTTTTCAACCTTGTGTTGTCTCCTCATTGATTTTTAACTCAAAAATCATACTTAAACATGATTTTAAATTATTAATTTTAAAAAAATATATAATTTAGATTATAATAATTGTTTATACTACGTAATAAAAATTAAATAACAAAATGTCAAAACAAGTGAATAATTAGATAATAACAAATTAAGAATGAAATAAGTAGCAAAGAAAAAAAAACAAATTAAATTATAATATATATATATATATATAAGAATTCTAAACCGAATGACAAGATACGTTCACTTATAAATACATAATCATCTATTGTTAAATATTCAAACAATCACTTAAAAAAAAAATATAGTAATTTCTAAAAAAAACTATTTGAAAAAGTCACTATAACAAATTAATATCAACAGACAATATATTACATATCAAGCTTTCTGATACAATACAATTAACATGGACACTTTTTTTTTTTCCCACCATTTCGTCTGTCATTTTTTTAATATATATTTTACACATTATTGTAAATAATGATTAAATTTTAGAATTATATATAATTTTAGAGTAAGTGAATCCTACGAACGAACAGTACTTAAGTTACCCTTCAAAAATCTTAAAGTTAGATTGTTTATATGATATGATACTTCGATTATGATTGAAATCTAGACAACATCGTTTAATTAGTGTTGCATAAAATTAATTTTAATATTAATTTTATTTAAAAATTAAAATTAGCGTTTACACTAATTTATTATTAAAAAATTTAGTGTGCACTCTAAAACTCTTATGCACTTTGTAGAAGATTTTACCCACAAGTAATTAAGAAAATAAAAGATCACACACAACAATAAATATAAAGAAAAAAAAATTACGAGACATAAGATATATGTGGTTTAATAATAAATGTTTATATTCATAGCGGATCAATGATCCAATTTTTTTTATTAACTGATCACAAAAAATTATAATTCACAAAGAACTTTCAGATCACTTAGATTTTTACAATAAGAGATTAATCAAAGAATAAAAATAAATATCCAGAGCTCTACCTCAAAGAATCTATCATCATTCTCTTGTGCACTCAGCACTCAAGTGATCCCATGATACTTTCTCTAGCGCATTTAGTATCCTAGGGCTGCCTAAGCTCTTTATTTTTTTTTTATATTTACATATTTATTATTTAATTAATTTTAAAAAGTTACAAGGGTTTATATAGTATTTACAATTAGGATATGTGCTTATGTATTATCTGTGTTTGTATGAATATTTATTCGATAATATTTATACAATTTTTTTTTATTAAATCGTTAATAACTTTAATAACATAGTATTAATGCTAGTAACGCTACAGATATTGTATGATCTGAAGGAGTTTAGATTTAGTCTAAAGGAGTTTAGATTAGTGCTAAGAGTTAACAACATTAAAAGTTATAAATGCTAATAGTTAGTACTGTAAAGAGTTAGCAAATTATAAGAGTTAACAAAATCTAAGGAGTTAAAACATTGTTTGTAATGAGACAAAGATTTGAGGGTATACCAATAATAACATAGTTACAATAAGTTGCAATAAGATGTTAGAAAATGTCATTATGTAAGTATATTCTCAAATATAGTGTTCCTGATCTATTTTACTAATGCATGTCTATTGGTGAATAATTTTTATATAGATCAATATATGTCTATATTTGCAGGGTACAGATGGTTGTTTTTAATTGACTATGAGTTAAGAGCTCTTATAGGCATACAAGTATTTAGTTAGGACTGAATACTGGACAGACTCACGAGTACCCCAACAGATATCTTATGAAACCGTCAATAGAAGGTCCTCTCGAGTTGAGTAGTATTCGTGGTCCTTTGACTTGAGCGCTACGGTGGGCTTGTGGTTGATCAACCATACTTTGGTTCCATGAATGTCAGAGACCTTTTATGGTCTGACTGCTACATGTCGGTAGGTATGGTCTGATCCTGGTGAAGTCCGGTGTGTATATTAGGATCCGTCAACTTATATAGGTGTGTTGTAAATCTGATGCTTAGAGATTGTATCTTAGAAAGTCTTATGACCACAAGTAATAAACCCGAAAAAAAAAAGTTCCCCAGAGGGTAGGATAATTTAGTAAAAGAGTTTGCGTATATTGTTTATTGAATGAGCTTATGGAGATTTGACGGTGTAAATCTATATATCCACACATCTAAGGTATAAGTGACGAAAGAATTATACATATGCGCTTATACCTCAACTTGTATGGTTAAAAGTGCTGATTTATAATATACATGACGTGTGCGTAGGACATTGTTCATGAATTTATAGAATAGTTTTATTTGACGAATCAGGCGTGGATCTAGGGAGTCTCGTAATATAAAATGTACTCATTGTGCACTAAAATAACATATTGAATTAAATAGTTTAATCTAGTAAAATCTAAAAAGGCTGAATATTTATTTCAGGAACCCTTAGAATACGTGCGTATCAATACTTAAGTGTTAAGTATATTAATTAGTTAATAATTATTATTGACCAATTAAATAGTTACACGTGGTGCATATGAGTTTTTGGTTAAGTTAACTAAAATATTGGTTTGGTGGGATCTATGTTAAATTAAAAAAAGGATTTAAAGTTAAATATATTAAATTAATTATTTAATTATTAAATAATTAAATTATATATTTATTTAATTATTAAATAAATATATTAATTAAATTATGATTAAGTGTTAACTAATAGTTATGGTTGAGTTAGTTAGATATTTATATAATTTAACTTAAGTTAAATTATTAATTATAATTAAGTTTAAATAAAATATTTAACAAAATTTAATGGTTAAGTCTTTTCTTATTTAACTAAGGTTAGATTTAAGTTTGGTTTGCTTTAATTAAATTAAGGTTAAAAAATAAATATTAAACTAATTAAAAAGTAATCCATGATATATGATTTATATGTGTGGGCTAATGGATAAAAGAGGATGAGAGAAAGTTGCTTTGTATATTTAAGTATTAAAGCAAAAAAGGAGAAACAAAGTGTATTTCATCTTTGTTTCTTTCAAATGGCTGAGAATATCATAAGCAATTATAGGAATATTTTGTTGTTTAATTGTTGAAATAGAATAAAATATCAATTGCTTTATAGTATATTAAAATTGTTTAAGAGTTGAACTTTTGACTAAATATTAATTAAATTGGTTTAAGAGTTAAATAAAATTGTTGGATTCAAGTTATTGTACTAGCTTATCAATCCCATCTCGTTGATCACTTGAACTAGCAACGAGTTGCATTTCATACGGTCTTCCAAAATATACAATACAAAGGCTTATTAAGTGATGATTCTCAATTCTGTTTAATTTGATTAAAATACAATTAAATTATGTTCATAACTTGTTTCATACTTTTGCTATGTGTATATGTATGTATGTATGTGATACATATGTATGTAATATGAACGCAATATCACATGTATACACCGTAATTTAATCGACATTTTTATTTACAAAGTCCCTAGAAAATCTTATTTTTAGTTGGAATAAAAGTTCTCCTGTTGTAGGAGTTCAAAATTAACTTTAAGATGCAATTCTATCCAAAAATAGAATTTTCTTGAATAGGTAATGCTACAACGTCCAAGGTTCATCACTAGGGTAATAACACGACTACGAGCCAATATTGCAATATTCCAAAGTCGTAACTATAGTGTTAAGTTTCCAACACTGTGGCATTCATACTTGCCAAGCTTCCTCTTTTGCTTTCGAGCCCTACCTTACATTTGACTTTTATTTTTTTACCCTTACTCATCTATTAAATATGTCCTTGACCACATGTCAACTCCTTCTTGGTTTTTAATTTAAAATCATGCTCAAACACAATTTTAAATTAGTAATTCCAACAAATATCTCTAAAGAAGCTATCCAGAATCATCTCTTCTAACCAACACTCAATTACTTAGTGTTGACTCTAGTTAAATCTTATGCTCATACTTAACTCTTCTATAGCTTGTGACATCAATCTTTAAAGATACAAATTTATCTCTCATAGAATAGTTTTCATATTATGATTTCCACGTCACTTAATATCATTATAATATTTTTGTGGTTAAATCTTATCCCTATCAATAATCCTTTTACCATATATTCTTTTTCAACACATGTTACACTATTGAGATAATCTCCAATGTTGCCTTGGTCTACATCATCTCAATAACTTATGTTGAGTTATACACAACATTTTCATCAAACATATAGCTTCCACTGTGTTTCTCACCCATAAATTCTTTTTAACACCTTTTTTTTTTGTCTTGAATGAATATGCTACTTGCTCTAGTACTTCTAAGAATACTAAATTTTCATGAGATCAAGAACAAACAAACCTCATACCTAATAATTTCATTACTTTTTTCACCATTTGTCTCAATCTTATTCTATCAACCCTCTCCCACCCCTTATAATTATGGAAGTTATATCTCTCCATATTAGTACTTTTACAACGCTTAATGGATCTAGAATTGGTAAATGGAGATTTTTTAAAACTCATATGAAAATTATACTCTATAATAATGTATTCATTCACTAAGCATACGTTTTTGTAAGCTATCAAGGTTTCTGCAACTTTCAAGTTCAACTCTTAAACTATTATATCATCACATTCTTTTTTTTTTTTATCTTGGCCTTTCTTTCTAAAAATTTCCTTACCAAGTACCCCAACCATTTCTTGGATATGCCTTTCTTGATTTCTTTTCTTCTTCCATCTCTATTCTTAGCCTTTTTTTCTTGTAGTCAATACTACTATATTTCTAGGCTTTGATCTTTTTGTCAATTTTTTTGCATTTAATCCAAATGACTCTTCATTCTAACTTGTATCTAGATGACATAAGTGTCTTTATCATTGATCGTGGCTTAATTTTCTTCAAGGATTATCTCTAATCTTAAACTCATTAGTAAAGCCATCACCTTTTTTCTCTTTCAGATAATCATCCCTCATTGAACTTCTTTATACTTGTGAGTCCTCATAGTTAAATAACTTTTACTCTGCAATCTGACTCTGCTACATATGCTCTGTAATTGATCTCAACCATAACTTTGATACTAGTTTATTGCAAAAAATCAGTCTTAACAATAATTCTACTTAGTAATTAATATTAGTATTAGTCATATTCGTTGGATTATACTAATACCTTTTAGCAATATATTTAGCACTATAACGCCTTGTGCGCCTTGCGAAAGACTACATTAATAAGTAAAATAAAAATAAATAAGATCAATCACACAATAGAAAAAATAATCGCATACATATAGCACAAGAATATATATGGTTCAGCAACAAATGCCTACGTTTATAATAAATCTCAAGTCTAGCTTCTTTCATTAATTGTCCACAAAGAACTTAGTTCATAAAGAACTTTCGGATCTCCTAGATTTTTTAAATCACTTAAATCTTTACAATAAGAGATTAATAAAATAAAAAAACGAATAGCTAAAGCTCTATCTCAAAAGATCTATTATTACTCTCTTGCGTACTTAGCACTCAAGTGATTCTATGACATCTTTCTAGCACACTCAGAGTTTTTGTCTATAATGTAGTCTTTCGCATGCTGTAACATTTCAAAGCCATCACTGTAGTGTTGGACTTTCTGAAATTATCATTATGTGTTGAGTTCCCAATATTGCAACGTTTATATGTGACCAAGTCCCATCTTATACTTTTGCACCCCTCTTCACATTCAGCTTTTGTCTTTAACCCTTGCTCATCCATTCAACATGTCCTTGACCATATGTTAACTCTTTCTTGGTTTCAAACTCAAAATTATACTTGAACACAATTTTAAATCACTAATTCTAACAATTAGTTTTGTCAAATATCTCAAATTAAATCAAAATAGTTGCTTATATTTTTGTATCTTCTAATGAAACAATAAAATAGAAGTTTTTTTGGTTAAAAAAACTCTAAATTGCCCAAGATAGTAAACATAATTTCTTTTGGATTGAACCAAAAGTATTTGTAGCTTTAAAATAAGAGTTAGCAAGTCATAAGAATCAGTGCAATCCAAAGAGTTAGAGTTTTGTCTGTAACAGGACAAAGACCTAAGGATATACTAGTAATGACATAGTTGTAAGAGTTGCAATAGGGTGCTAAAAAATGTCATTATGTAAATGTTTTCAAATATTATGTTCCTGATCTATTTTCACAGATGTAGGTCTATCGGTGAATCCCTTTTATATAGTCAGTATATGTCTGTGTCTGTAAGGTATAAATAGTTATTCCTAACTAACTATGAGCTTAAAACTCGTATATATATATATATATATTCAGTCAGGACTGGATATCAAACAGACTCACAAGGACCCTAATAGACATCCTATATAAGCCATCAATAGAAGGTTCTCTTGAGTTGAGTAGTATTCGTGGTCCTTTAACTTGAGCATCATGGTAGGCTTATGAGTGATCCATCATACTTAGGTTCCACTGACATTAAAGACCTTTTATAGTATAACTGCTGCATGTCACTGGGTGGTCTTATGCTCATGGAGTCTAATGTATATATATATAAAATCCGTCAACTCACATAGGGATTTTATATATCCGATGCTTCGAGGTTGTATATTAGAAAGTCTTATGGCCATAAGCAATAACCTAAGAAATAATTTTTTCACAGATGAAACAATATAGTAAAGGTATTTACGTATATTATTTATCCATATATGAATGATTGATCTTATTTATTCTTATTTTACTTATAAGTGAATTCTTCTACAAAGTACATATGATTTTATATGTTACATATCAGCCAAAAGGTATTAGGGCACATATACTCTAACAAATGAGATCAATGGTAATATTAATTATTATGTGGGATTAATGTAAACGCTGATTTTTCGTAACAAAGTGGTATAGACCTATAGTTGAAGTCAATGTTCTATCATAGGTATTTCAACCATGGGAATTCAAAAGCATGAAGATAGATGAATAGGAAAAAAAAAGAGAGCCTAAGAGTGTAGTGGCTTGACTGCAAGGATAAAGGTTAAGAATAGAGATTGAAGGTCGGAGAGGAAGGTAAAGAATGATTGAGTGTTACAATTAGTTTATGAACAGGACTTGGATAAGTAAAGAAGGATGGAGGTGTTGTAATTAATTTGTGAATAAGACTTGGAGTTACAAAATCCTTAAAAGCTTCTTGTAGAAAGAATATGGAAGATATTTAAAGAGTTTATAAGTGAAAAACACAGTTAAGGTTGTCTACTTGATGGAATGTTGTGAGGTCTGAACATGAATTTGTTCAGGGGTATGCATACCAAGAGATAATATAGGAGATTATCTCATCGGAGCGATGTGGATTGAAAGAGAATGTATGGTAAAAGAGAATTTAACTATAGAGGTATTGTGGTGGTGTCTAGATGACACTGAAAATCATAATATGATGGCTATTCGGAGAAAGATACATTCATATCTTTAGATACCAAAGTCCTGAGCCTTAAAGGAGCTAAAGTAGATATAAGACTTAACTAAAATTAACACTAGAGTAACTAAGTATTGAATAAGTGGTGAATAATCCTAAAAAGTTTCTAAAAGAGATTGAATTAAGAACGCACTGCATGTAAGAAAAATGGATGGAAATAGAGAGTTGGAGGCGAAAATGGGAATGGAAGCACAATGGGGGACCTACTTAGATGTAAACGCTATGGCATTAGAAGTTCAGCGCTGCAGTGCTGTGGACAGCACACCCAACGCTACGGCATTGGTTTGAATTCACGTCTAACACGACGGTATTAGCTCTTAGCGTCACGGCATCGTTTATTTGGAAAAATTTTATTTTTGGGTAGAATTGCATCCTAAAGTCAATTTTGGACTTCTACTAACACGTGAAATCTTACTACAACAAGGAATAGAGTTTTTAGAGATCTTGTAAACACTATATAAACCCTTTGTAATATATTAAAATAAACAATGCATTAACAAGAGAGAAAATAGAAGATTAGAGCATCTTTGGCACTAGGCATAAATGCGAAAGAGTGTTATGCAGTGCTTGAGCGATGGACACAAATATTGCACTAGATAGATCCTTTATGGAGCTCATTTATTGTTATATTCATTGGATTTCTCTTGGAGTTTTTTGGGTCTAAAAGAACTGAATAAAAAAAATAAAGATTTGATGATCTATTATGAAAATAGACGTTTGTTATCGAATCACGTATATTCTTGTGTTTTATATATGTGTGTGATTGTTCTCCTTATTATCTAATTGATCTTATTTTACTTATGAGTGAAGTCTTCTGTAAAGCGTACAAGATTTTATGGTGTTAGATAACAAGCAAAGTATTAGAACACGTATACCTCAACAAATGAAATCAATACTAATATTAATTATCAAATAGAATTAATGTAAAAATTGATTTCTCGCAACACGTATTTTTTTAGTTTAAAAAATGGCCTTAAGGATACAAAGTCTTTATTGCTTCTACCGACTTTATTTTATATCTAACAAATATAATACATACATATATATATATATATATATATATATATAGAAGCAAACACTAAGGAAATCAATTTTTTACACTCTTAACCTAAAATTTAATTTATAATAAGGTAAGTTTCTCGTTATTTGTTTAGTTCATTTTAAAAGTTCATTACCTTACTAGTTTGCTTGCGGAGCTTTTTATAGTATTTCTTTCAATGATGTATGGATAAAAAATAATATTTATGTGTAATGTAGTCTAATCAAGAAATTTGATTGAGTTCCAATTATGTGAGATTGTAATTGATCGGGTTAAAAAAATATCATGTCCTTTACGTGCAAATAGACAAAATCATCAAGCAAAATTGACCGACTCTTTTCAATGAGCTCTTTGTAAGCAGTGGACAAATTAGGATGCTTCAACAAATCAAAAAACAATCTCAATAACAACAATCATATATCATAACTTTATATTAAGTAAAAAACAAAACAAAACAAAACCAAAAAAAAAGTCACGTAAAGATTTTTAAATATTTTAACCTCAAACACCATTTCACCAACTTCAACTTCCAAACTTACCAATTTTTCATTTCTGGTGTTATGTAAGATTGTTGTTGTATTTTGTGGTTTGGATTTAACTAAAATTCAATTTCTCATTGATTCTTGTTGGATCAGAGAGTCTGTTAAGAGAGTTTTTATTTTATTATTATTAAATTTAGTTGTTGGAGGCTAAAATGACATTTGTTTTCTCTAACCCTTTTTTAACTAAAATAATGGGAAATCAAAGAGCTTAACTAAAATAATTACATCCATAATTTTTAGTTTTTAATCCATAATAATAAAAAAAATGAAAGAATTTTAATTATTTTAGTAAAACTCTCTCATTTCTCATTATTTTTGCCAAAAAAAAAAAGTTGTGCTGACAAAAATGCTCGTAATTACATCTAACAACTTCACTTAACACAAACTAAACAACTCTTCCCTCTACTCCTCTCAGCTCTGCCAACATATTCATAATTAATTAAAAATCAATAAGAAATTAAAATTTCATTAAACTCGTATTACACAATTCAAGAACATATAATAGTTAATTGTGCCTATGGTTTTGTGTTGAAATTGTGATTAAGGTTAGACCAAATACTCAATAGCGCCAATGATTTTGTGTATTCTTTTTTATACTAAATGTCGAGTATAATATGTTTATAATTATTAGTATTTTTTTTTTTTACTAAACATCGAGTTATAATATGTTTATAATTATTAGTGGCATTTTTTATACTAAATATCGAGTTATAATATGTTATAATAATAATTATTAAAATTGTATTTATTATGTTTTTGAGATATTAAAAAGAAAAATATAAAAGTGTTTTAGTAAAACTTAAAAGAAAATGCTAAAAAAAAATATTGGGCGCATAAAATGTTAAATGAAATATTAAGGTGATCGCAACGTAAGCACCCTATGCCCATGCATGTGTAGGGCATTGAAGGGCTTGATTGTGCGACGAATGGGCACTATTGAATGCTAATTTTTGTTAAATATTTTATTAAAATTTATTTTTATTTAATTATTAAAAAATTATATTTGCAATTTATTTTTTAAAATGTGATTATAAATTTAATTAATTTTTTTTAATAAAAACTCTTATTTTTTATTAAAATAAAATATAAGTGGCACTTATGTCATTTTAATTAAAATGAAAATAAATTTGTAAGTTGGATAATCAGAAAAAAAGTCGGAATTTATTTTATTTACAATGTTTAGATTTTAGCAAAGCAAAAAGTGCTCGACAAATATGATTAAAGTGCTTTTGGCCGTACTCGGCAAAAGCACTTTAAAATATATATTTATCGAACTAATTTCTGATGCTTAACGACATTCGACAAATTTGATCACAATTTAATGCTAAATTGAAATTCTTTAATCTCATTTAATAGCAAAACTTACAAAATTAGAATTCAATCAAGCCTTATTTTATTTTCGACACACAAAAATTTGTTTAGTTTGTTTGCATTGTTTTAGATTGAGTTTGGTGTATGAATTAATAAAGTTTTGATTTTTGTTATAAATGAAGTAATTGGGATTATCGGGTATTTTTTATTCTCGCAGCCCTGCTTGAACAAAAAATAATGATAAATGGGAGAGTTGACAAAAATAATCAAAGCCGCCATTTTTTAGTATTATAAACTAAAATCTTTAGGTTTTATCCATATAAAAAATAATAAATCAACCATGTAAAGTGCAAAGAAATTTCAAATTCACAAAGCCAAAATTGATTTATTAAAGCACTTTCAAGAGGCAGGGAAACGGACTAAGGGTAATTGGGTCAAATCCATTTCATAATCTAGCTGAAATTATAAGGACGTGAAAGAAGTGCCGTATATCTTTGCAAGTGTAGAGCTTGGCTATTTTCCCGAAAATAATTAAAAAAGAATTAGTAAAGAATTTGTTTTTTTTAAAAAAAAGATCTAAGTCGAGTGTGTTAAAGAGGGTTAAATTCATCATCGATCGGCAAATTCTTAAATTATTGGAAAAGTTGGAGACAAAATTTGGAAACAAGATTTTGGAAATGTCTGACAATTTATTTGAGGGGCTACCGCCACCTTCTTCTAAACCTCAAAATCAAGAACAAGAACAAGAACAAGAACAGAATCAATTTATCGCTAAGAACAATAAGAAAAGAGAAGCTTCTCCGCTCCCTCCACCTCCAGCTCCAGCTCCAATTCTCAAAAGCGCCCTCAAGAAGCCCAAAACTGACTCTGGAGGTGACCCATTTTCTATTCCTTTGTTTTTTTTTTTTTGTTTTAAATTACTGGTTTTGTTTTTTGATTTGTTTTTTTTTTTTCTTGTTATTGAAGTGGGTAATAGTTTTTTTTTGGTAGTAAGAATAGTGCCTTCTGAACAGTAATCGATTTTTACATGTGGGTTTGTTATAATATCTGTTGTCGTTGCTTTGTAGATTGAATGAGATAGAAAGAATGACGAAAAAAATCTATTTAGTTGAGTAGTTTTACTAGGGTTACTAATAGAAGCTTTTACTTTTCTTGGGTCTCAAATGTCTGTTAAAAGAAAAAAAAAATTCAGTCCTTCAATATAACTCGTTTTCTTTCCATTTACTGGTACCACGATCACTTAAAAGAGAATTTAATTTGACATGGTTTTTTATTTGGTCACCAGATTTTAGGGTTTCGCAATACTGTAGAGATATTGTAGAAATATAGCTTACACTTGATTCGTGGTTTTCAAGTGACGGATGGCTATTTAGTATGTTGTAATGCCGGAGAAATGGGGGAAACAAAAGAGTTTTGATCTTTAACTTGACCTACTTTGGACCTAAAGAATAGAGATGTTTCAACAGCTGATCCTAATATAACTAGACAATCTAGTTAATTATTTCTCTTGTTAAGGAGAAAATGTTGTAGACGCCTTGAATTTGGACTTCTCTTTTCATCCATTTCTCATTAATATGGTGGGTCTTATTTAGATAATAAGTTGTTTTGCACTTGGATTGAAGTGTGAAGAGATGCTAAATATTCATTGCATTTCTCAGACTCTGTACCCCAAAAGTCATTGAGGTTTAAAACAACAACAGATGCTTCAGAGAAACAAGTTATTGAAGCCATGCAGAAGATAGCATCGCATATCAAGAACCCTGGGAAGTTTGGTAAGGCTTCAAAACTTGCCATACAAATGATACAGGCGGGAAGTGTGAAGCCAGGAACTAGTGATCATTTTTTTGCCATACTAGAGGCTGCAATGTCATCACCCACTTCATGCACGGATCCTTCTGTGCGAGCAGAGTATCATGCATTGTTCTTGGCAGCACAAGATGCAGCTGAAGTAAGATTATAGTTTGTGTTTAATGTAGAATTATTCCATCCAGTAATAGAGGAAAATGTCATCTTTGATGGTTATCTTACCATATTAGTTCCTTGTAGTGCCTGAATAAGAAGCAGAAGAACCAACTGAGTACATGGACAATTCAGACAGTGGTAGCGAATGACTTGTTCACTGACGACAGCTTTGTGGTATGCACTTTTACCTTTAGTCACCTTTGTTGTTCGACTTTCTAGATAATAACTTGAATGATTTTCTTTATATATTTTAGTGCTGAGAAGCATTCTGGGCTATGCAACAGGTCATTCAGTTTTTGGTATTTGTTGAAATTTATCTGTATAAGACACATGAAAGTGGATTGAAATTTTTTAATATATGAGACACCTAACAAGTTATATGATATGTATTTACTATTTCTGATTTGTGATAACCACATAATCTGTTTGTACTGATGCTTTTATTTTGTGGACTTTCACCTAGTTTTCCAAAGCAGCTACTCGAATAAAAGAGGTAATATCTAATCTTCCTGTTGCAACCAAGGATGATGATGTAGAGGAGGCTGCAGCGCTGAAAGATGAGACAGAAATAACTAATGAAGGTCAAAACAAACAGGACATGCCTTCGGCTGTCCAGGCTGATGACAATAATAAAGATGAGTCTGATCCATTTGGGCTCGATGCTCTCATTCCTAACAAAACAAAGAAAGAAGATAGAACAAAGGGAAAGAAAGACACAGCTGCTGCTAAGATCATAGAGGATGAGGAAGAGAATAAGAGATTTCTCAGGTCTCAGAGAGAAGCCTTGATTACTTGCTTAGAGATTGCTGCACGTCGTTACAGAACTCCATGGTAAGTTCAGTGCACTATGCTGCTAATGAAAAATCTCCTCATCTGTATTTTGGATTTTACTCTCCTTTTTTCTTTTTTTTTTAACTACTATGAATTTCATCTAAAGAGGACAGACATTTTCTTTTCAGGTGCCAAACAGCGATAGACATCTTGGTGAAGCATGCCTTCGATCATGTAGCAAGATTTACATCTCAACAGAGGGATGCCATTGAGAAACTCTGGGCTTCTATACGGGAACAGCAAACTCGTAGGAAGCAAGGGAAATCAGTAAATGGGAAACTTGATGTGAACGCTTTTGAATGGCTTCAACAAAAATATGCTGGTGAGAAAATTAGCATTCGTCATGCTGTTGGAGGTGGTGGTGAACGACGTGCACAGCAGTGGCTTGGTTAATACCATGTTTTTCCATTTGTGTTGCGGCACTGGGGATGAGAACCCATGCCAAGAAAATGAATTGAATCTGTTTGATCAGCCATGTGTTAATTTAACTGTAAAACACTCTTCAGGTTAAGAACTTTTTTTGACTCGTACCATTGAAATGTAAAATTACAGTGTTAACGTTATATTTTGTTTGGCCTAAAAGAAAAAGTGAGATTTGAACAATTCGGTTTTGGTGATCACTAAAGTTAGTCATCCGATGAGTTCAAGCAAGATACAATTATGACCTATAATTTTCTTAAAAAGAGAATTTATTATTATGAGGTTCCAGATATTTTTCCAGAAAAAGTGTCAGAAGAAACAAATATTCAAACACGTCGGAACAAGTTTCAAGCAGATAAATGGATGAAAGAAAATTTTTGATAAGGGGCGGGAAGATGGCTACTGAATTCACCACATACTACAATTGGATTGGAATAAATCAATTGAAATGTACAGAACCTTCATAACCTACTGTCATTTCTATATATCCACATTCACATTGGATGTACATTTTGCTAAAACTTTTGTGACTGTTAATCAAAATTGTCACAAGATCAGAACTTTCTTTGTAGACTAGAAGTGATCAAATTCCAATGGCCTGTAATTTTTACCTCCACTAGGATCCAGTGGCTTAGTTGCAGCATGACAACAATAAGACATGGAGGTTCTCCATAATCTGAATTGGAGTGCCTGAAGCTGTACTAATGAGGCCAAAGCCACTGCTAATTTCTCCCTATGATGGTTATCTCCGCTTGTTACCTCTTTATTTTTGCAAGACAACAGCAGTTTCAAGCATGTATCCAGCATCTTTTAGTTTACTGCTAATCTCAGCTAGTATCTCGTTAATTTTACCAATTTGTGGGTGTGCAGTATCTCCAATTACAAACTCATGCACTGCACCATTTACTATGATTGAGCTGAGACCAGGTTCTTTCCTCATTCTTATATCCTTCATTGCTCTTCTCACTTGTGCAACATCATTCCATCTGTCTGCTGCTGCAAAAATGTTTGACATCAAAATGTTATAACCGGAACTGTGGGGTTCAATCTCAAGAAGCTGCTTTGCTGCCATTTCTCCCATGTTGGGATCCTTATGAAGCTTGGATGCAGCCAGCAGAGCACCCCATACGATGGCGTTAGGCCTCATGGGCATGCTTTTAATCATCTCATGGGCTTCATCAAGCTGTCCTGCTCGACCAAGAAGATCCACCATGCACCCGTAATGCTCAATCTTTGGAATCAAGCCAAATCCATAAACCATTTTCTCAAAAGCCCTCTTCCCTTCTGCAATTAATCCAGAATGACTACAAGCATTAAGGAGTCCAACAAAACTTATGCCATTAGGCTTAACACCACATCTTTCCATATCGGCAAAGAGAACCAATGCTTCCTCACCACAACCATGCATTCCATATCCAGACATCATGGCATTCCACATGCATATGTCTCGGCAAGTTGATTCACTGAATACCCTATGAGCCCCATATATGTCTCCGCACTTTGCATACATGTCCACCAGTGCAGTTTTCAGTATCACATCTACTTCAAGCCCTTGCTTTTTTGTGCAACCATGAAGCCACCTGCCTGTGGCAAGGGCTCCAGCCTCTGCACACAGTGACAGAAGGCCAACAATTATCACTTCATTTGGCCTTACCCCACACCCGCTCATTTGCACAAAGAGTTCAAATGCCTCATGGCTGCAATTAATTTGTGCATAAGCTGAAATCATAACACACCAAGTCATAACATCTTTTCTCTTCATGCAATAAAAGAGGGCTCTTGCACTTCTTATATCACCGCATTTCCCATACATATCAACCAAAGCATTAGCCATAGCCAAGGACGAGCTACACGAATTTCTCAAAATGTAAGCATGTAACCATTTGCCCAGTTCTAGACCCCCAGCAAACCCACATTCTATAATCAAACTAAGAATTGTAATTTCACTTGGAAATACATTTTCTTCCAACATCTCAACGAAAAGCCTAACCGCCTCGTTAAACCTATTGCAATGAATGCATCCTGCAATCATAGCAGTCCATGGGACAACACTTTTCTGGTTTAACCCATCAAAAAGCCGTTTTGTATACGTTAAATATCCACACTTGGAATACATATCAATCAAAGTAGTAGTTACAGTAATGCCCAACTTCTCATTTTTGCTACTCCTTATAACACAAGCATGCATAGCTTTCCCCAATTCAGCATTTGCAATATCCGCAAAGAGACTAACCATGCTAATCATGCAAACTTCACTAGGCCTCACTTTGATAAAATTCATCTCTCTTATAACATCCAACGCTTCATCAAATAACCCGCCCCTACGATAGCCTCTAATCATCGTACTCCAAGAAACAACATCTCTATTCGCCATTTCATCAAACACCAAACGTGCTGACACTGTACTCCCACACTCACTGTACATTTGGATCAACGCGTTTGATACATAACCATCACTGTCCAATCCATTCTTAACTGCAAACCCATGTATCTCTTTCCCCAACTGGGCTATAAACATTTGGCTACATGCTTTGAGTACTGTGGGCAAAGTAAAGTTGTCAACTTTGGTGCCATTTTTGCGCATGTAAGTATATATCTTAACTGCATTTGTAGGCTGGTTGTTTCTAATGTAAGAAGTTATAAGAAAATTGAATTGTGCCAAAGGGTTAACGTTTGTGTAATTGAATTTGAAGTGGGTTTTGATTATATGGGCATGACTTTGTCTTGTTTGTTCTAGGTTGAGAAATTTTTCTTTGAGGAGTATGTGGGAGTGGGATATTGTGTTGGCTTGATTGTGAATTTGATGTTGTTGTTGGTTTTGCGTTAATTCTTGGGTGAGCTTTTGGAGTTTTTGAAATGTCAAGGATAGTTTTTGCTCTTGGCTGGCTACTTCTAGTTGGATAAACCCCATTTTTAAGTCTTATATAACTCAGAATTACTACAAACAAAATCTATTTTCTTAGTTCGTCTCCTCCACTGTCTCATACATATTTGTAATTTTCAGAAAATTTAGGGACGATGACGAAATCCTTTCTTCTCCCCTGATTCTGATTGCATATGAAAATGAACCAACGAAATTGTAATTTCTTCAAACATATGAATCAATGGTTTTAATTTGTAATAATGTAGAGCTTATACGTGAAAAAAAAATATTTAAAACATATTTCTGTATGAGTAGTTTATGAGTAACACTTAGAAAAACAATTTTTTTGATATAAACTTTCTTATACAAACTGATGTGAAATGCAATGCAAGTTGATAAAATAAATCTTATGAATCAATACTTATATAACATATTAATTTGTACGAGATAATTTGTATATTATTTTGAATAGGATAATTTATAAATGTAGGATTATTCATAATTTATAAATCAGAGAGGGTGCTAATATTGCCCCTCTTTATTTATTTATTTGTATTTTAAGTGCATAAGTTAAACAAAAGTTAAATCTACCAAAATTCAACATAAATTTTTCTCTAGGTTAATTCATCTGAAAATAATATGAGCATTTTTTTAATAAAAAATGATCGAGCATGACATTGTTTTCTCTCTTTTTATATATATTATTGAAGCAGAAGTACATAAATAAGTAATACCACTTAAATAAATAGTACAGAATAAGTAATTAAGAAATTAAAGAGAGAAATGTAAAAGAAGAACACACAAATTTATGTGGTTCTACAACTTACCTACGTCTACAATGAATTAATATCACTCACTTTTATTATTGAATCACAAAGCACTTATAAAAGTATACTTTTTACAAAAAAAAAATACTCACAAAGAAATACTCTCTCTTACAATTAAATGATTTTTTCTTATTAAAAATCACAAAATATGTTTGATCACAAATATTTTACTTCAATTTCACTAATATATATTTACAAGCTAATAGATAGCTTTTATATAGGTTTTAGGACGTCCTAGATTTACCCTAAATGTGTGAGAGTTGTATTAGGGAGTCCTGAAACAAGTGAGAGATGAAATAGATAAGTATCAAAACGAAAAACTGTTCTTGCGCCTAGCGCCATGGCACCCACGCCTTCGTCTTTCATCTCCTTTTGCGTTCGTCTTCAATCTTCGCGTACCCTACACACTTAGCTTACTCTCCAAATCATATCACAATAATTTTTAATTAATATTCACACACACATACACATATATATATAATTGCTTTAGTGGGCTACGTAACTTATCATATTTTGAGCAATACTATTACATATCACTGTTTAGTAAATTCTCTCTCTCTCTCTCTCTCTCTCTCTCTCTCTCTCTCTCTCTCTCTCTCTCTCTCTCTCTCTCTCTCTCTCTCTCTCTCTCTATATATATATATATATATATATATATAATGTTATTTTTTAAAGCAAGCAAATATTTTTTATGAACAGATAAAATATTTTAACCATTTTTTATATTTCATTGAGTGAGTTGATTCTTTTATTTTTGGTTAAAAAAAAGTTAGATACTTGAATTTATAATTAGGATGATTGCTATATTGTTGATTTTTTGAGTTGATATCTAGATTTTATGCAAACTCTTTATAAGTTTAAAATCTTCTAATAAGTGATATTAAAGCTATACACTCATAATTAAAATGTAGATGAATTTATTATCAAACGAAAAATCTAATATTAAGTCAATATTAATAGAGATTTCACTTAAAAAAGATTGTTGAATGAGTTAATTTTTTTATATTTATTAAAAAAAATTAATACTTAAATTTATAAATAAAATAATTATTTTACTCACTAATTTAATCTTTTAAATTTAACATATGCAAGACATATGGATTCTATGCAAACTTCTTTTGTGCTCAAGCTCCCCGACATCTTTATTTATATTTGTATAGATAGAGTTGAAAAGCATGATGAATGAGTAGGCAATGCAATATTCAAATAGAAAAAAGATGTTTACATCTCTAACCTTTTATATATAAAGGGACAAATAAATTCAAATGATTTCAAAAATTCTATCAACCTCATATTGGTAGGTAACGAGTTTTGTTTATTTTAACAACAAAAAAGAATTTATATATCTTTTTTTTTAATTTTTAAATATTATTTTTTTATTAAATAAAAAAAATCATTATCTAATAAGAAAATTGACAGAAAATTTTAAAATTATTAAAATTTATATGTCCTTTTTCTAAACCTTTAAAGATTCATATATCTTTTTTTCTATTCAAATGTTCAGCAGAAATATTTACTATCCTATTTTCCCCATCTTTCCCCGTGTACAACAACGAGTTTCGTTAGACAGTAAAACTAATTAAAATTTTATCTAAATTAAGTTAAAAATATTTTGCTATTTTTTTTTTACTTCATCGTTTTGCATGCCATTCTAATTTGAATCATAATGGCTAAGAGTGAAAATTCAAATTCCTTTCATTCGTACAAAATATTGGATTTGGTGATCAATAAATTCAACAAAGAAAAATAGCCAACTTTGATCTTATTTCCGAGTCTTTTTTCAATGCAACTAAGTCATGATACTAATGCTGCTCTGCTTACGTGCCAAAATCATAAAATGGATGTTTTCCTTTTTCCTTTCTAACTAATTTTTTAAATTTATTAATTAAAAATATCCACGATATAGTCTTTTGATTTATTAAATAAAAATTAACACATAAAACCGATTTTGTTTTTTGATCTTGACGCAATAAATTATTTTTTTATAGGTAAAATAGCTGATATATAATAAGTAATATTATATTTTTTAAATTATATTATAAATTTTAGATCTTAAATTAAAATGATAAATAATTATTTGGTGATAAAATAATATAAATTTAAAAAATATATATTATATAATTTTATTATTTAATTATTATTTGAGATAAAAAAATATTTAAATTACTAATTAAAACGTCTAATATTATTCATATATATAATTATGAAAATAAACTGATCCCAATAAGAAAAAAGAAAATTCCCGGATAAAACCCTAATTTGCCTCCCCTATATAAGCATTGCAACTAAAACCCTAACCAACCCAATTCACTTCCAAGTGTCTCCAGGCAGAATTTCACCCAAAGGTACTTCATTTCCTTGTTCCACTCTCATTTCTCACTTAAGTTATGAATCTTTATGTATTTCACTGTGTATGCGTTATTATTATTTTGTTTTGTGTTTGTGGGTCAATTAAGAAAAGCACATATCGAAGGCTTGCAGGTGATTTTTGTAAAGCCTGTGAGCTCAAAAGCTGTGCAAGATCATCAAATCATCCTCTATAGTAATACCCTTATGCTATTTCTACAAATATGATATGAGGACTTCTTATTGGATGATTAACATTTTCTTTAATATTGGTTTGTTTTGTGGGTTTTTTTTTTTATGGTTTCGTTGCGTTTGGTTGCGCTTGATTGGAAGAAATAGAATGTATTTTTGTAGGGGCAGCCGTTCCCAGTTTAAAAATTTCTACAATGAATAGAATGTATTTTACTTACATGGACAAAGATTGTGAAAATGAAATGCTACTCTTTGGTTGAAGGGGAAAATGTTGATGTTTATTTAATAAATGGACGAAGTTATTGTCTGTAGCTTGTAGTGTTTGCTGTTAAGATGAAAATTTTTCATTTTAGCCATTTCTTTGTGGTTGAGATAAAAAAAAATTATTCACTGAAATCTGTATTTTTGGGTGAATTTCAGGAGAAAAAGAATGTCAAATCCTAAGGTTTTCTTTGACATTCTGATTGGAAAGATGAAGATGGGTCGAGTTGTAATGGAGTTATTTGCTGATGTCACCCCAAAAACTGCTGAAAATTTCCGTGCCCTCTGCACTGGTGAGAAAGGGATTGGAGTGTCTGGGAAGCCACTACACTATAAGGGCTCAACATTTCACCGCATTATCCCTAACTTCATGTGTCAGGGAGGAGATTTCACACGGGGAAATGGAACTGGAGGAGAATCAATATATGGTGCAAAGTTTGCTGATGAGAACTTCAAGTTGAAGCATACTGGGCATGGAGTTCTGTCAATGGCTAACGCTGGACCCAATACTAATGGTTCACAGTTCTTCATATGTACTGAGAAGACACCATGGCTTGATGGCAAGCATGTTGTGTTTGGGAAAGTTGTGGATGGTTATAGTGTTGTCAAGGATATGGAGAAGGTGGGTTCTGAGAGTGGGAGGACTTCACAGCCAGTTGTGATCGAAGATTGTGGCCAGTTAATGGAAAAGTGAGGACAAGAAATATGTGGTGGGACTCTGATGTACGAGTTCAAGATGATGGTTGATATGTAAATTCAGCAAGAAAACATTTTTGATTTAGAAGTTTGGTATGTCTATGGCTTAATAGAAAGAGTTGCGGAGCTACTATTTAGCTCTTCGAAAACCAGTATGCATCTTTTAGAAAAAAGTGAACTTATAAATCTACCCAATAATTAGCTTGTGTTAGTTGTACATGAGTTGCTTATCCAGTATGTATGATTGAGTTACTATCTTATTGCCTTTAATATCTAGAGTATATTTCTTCTTGTTTGGAAATTTGAATCATTAGATTCTTTTGCCCGACTATTTTCCTATAATTGATGATTAAAAACTAACAAATCAGATTGTGGTACTGCTCTCTTTACTGAAACACTGCAGTGCTTGCCTTACTGTTATTGCTATCCAATTAAAATAAAACCTTATCAGAACATCACTTTCAACATAACACTCGCACATCAAACTTAATTTTTATGTCCCATAACAAAAGTTTAGATGTACATTTGTACATTTTGCAATATGAATATAAGTCAGAGCAAACAGTTTCTTGTCCATGTAAAATGAGGTCTCGCCAGCTTGAAGCATATGGAGCTGCAAGCTTGCAGGTGAAGACTTCTCTCAGAAGCATATAGAGCTGCATGCTTGCAGGCGAAGCCTTCTCTCTTCTGACAGCCTTTTGGCAAACCTGCACAACACCAATGCAAAGGCACCATTTGAAGGATGTTATGTGCAAAGGTACCATTTGGAGCATTTTATGTGAACCAACCTCGTACAAATAACAATTGACAGAAATCCGAAATCTCATGCTTACTTGATAAGTGCCTCTTCATATGTGCATCGCTCTTCCATTGGTTCATATAAACCAGTTTCCAAGTTCACTGTTGAAACAGGTTGTTTCAATAGATCCTTCCCAATCTTCTCAAGGTTCTCGAGATTTTCTTTCTTTGAGTTATCCGTGGAGGCTTCAGTATATTTCAAGCAATCAGTCTGGTGTTAAGTTATAATTTCAATCAGCATTCGGTTGAGTATATCTCAGTAATGAGATAATAGCTTACGAGGTACTGGTCACTATGTAAAGAACCCCAATGGCACACATTGCAAGACATCTCAATGCTCAATTTGCCAAATAAATGCAAACACAGAGTACCCAAGTAGAAATGTCGGGTCTGGTAATAATTGAATGAAAGAACAGAGTCAATGAGATTATCAAGTATGATGATGCAGGAAGTTATGTCTCAATACCTGAATCCGAAGATAGTTGTATTTGAGACCAGAGCCTTGGAAGAAAACAGATAAGTAAATGTCAACCATATCATCCATTGCAGTAAGGACAACATCAAACAATGGGGTGGTATTATTAGGCCCCATAAACCAACTAAAGAGTCCCCAACTTTTTGCATCACCAACCTCAAGCTTTTCATCCCTCTTTGACGACCCTGTTCCGAGGGAGAGAACAAGAAGCTTACTAAAATCCATGCTGTTCAAGTAAGGAGAACTTTTATCTCGAGACATTTCCTTGGTCACCTCACATATTGCCAGCAAAGTCTGATAAAATTGTTGAAGTAAATGAAATTATTATTATCCTTGTAGAATGAAATCATTTTTGATGAAACAGAGCTTACAGGATTGTTGGCTGCAACACCACCATCGACCAGGTTGAACTTCTTGGTGCCTTTTGATGAGTTCATTTCAAAATAATACGGAGGCAAATAATATGGAGCTGCAGATGTGCCAATGCAGATATCTGATAACCGAGCATCCTTTGAATCATCGCGTTTTGCCTACATATGATTGGTAAAAGAAGGAAAATACTTCAAAATCAGAATTGAATTAGTCTCCCCTGCAACTTGATGGTTTTACACAAAACATGGAATCAGGAAGAAGTAACCTTGAAAGTGGAGAAAATGATTGGCTGGAGAAGCCTGATGTCAAAAGAGGGGATTATTACATTAGTTAAAGTCTCATGGAGACATTTATCTCCAAGCATTTCCTTGATCTTTTTGTGCAGGTAATCACCATCATATTTGGGACAAAATGCTTCTTTTTCAACCCATTGGATGAAACCCTCCACTGATTGGTACACTGGCCTTGCATAATTGTTCCATATTGATTTCACCCAAGTTGTTATTGCATTATACCAATTCAAGCTATGCCTGTTTAGAATAAAGACAAATTATTCAATTGCTTCAAGTGAATTCTCTTCCTTTTAGAAATGAAAAATCCTAACATTAGCTATCTACATTTGAAGAAACTTTTGTCCTTGCACAGGTTCTTGTGGAAAAATTTTTGGACTTTCTTGAAAATAGAAGTTATTGATATCTTTGGCAGTAAACAAAGGTCGATTGTTTTCATTTGGTGTTGTAAGCATAGCAGTCACAAGGCCTCCCGTGCTAGTCCCCGTGATGAAATCAAAGTAGTCCACGATCCTTTCATCATCACCATCCAGCTTCTGCACCAAAAAAAATGATAAGTTTACATTCTTACAGAAAAATCATATTAATTTATGCAGAGGAATAAGATAGAACAATGTAAGATTGAGCAACCAACTTGTAGCTGAGACTCAAGGAAGGCTAGAATTGTCCCAGGAATGATGCCTCTAACTCCCCACCATCAATGCTGAGAATTGTAACAAGTTTTCCATCTGATTTGTAAAGAATGGTAGTTAGTTTTCCTTTAAAGTTGAGTCATGATCAAACCTCTAAGAAGCTGAACCAAATATTCCGATAACTGATAAAAATTCTAGTTAATTCCATTGGTATAATTCTCAATTTTCTACATGATAGTGCCAAAGACTAATTCGATAAATTATGATTGCAAAACATGAGTAGAAGCTACAAGGACTTACTGTTTGCCATTGATGACTGAAAGTTTGAGTTCTAGCTCTGCTTTCACCGGTAAAAAAGGTAGCAGATCAGCTCTCTGACAGGTTTATAAAACTACATGTTTGTTCATCACTCTTCTGCGAGGTTCCAAAGGGTTAGTTTCTACTTTTTGTAGCTATTATGGGTAATTTAATCACAGCCGTTACAGCTTTTCAGAAAGTTCTTCTTCCTTTTCATACATATTATGGGCAGAGGAGCGTTGCAAGAGATTGATGATGCTCCTTAAAAAAAGCCATTTTCCTTGCTTCAGGAACTGCTTTTCATAAGCTGACAACAGCTCCGGACATGGTATTGTTAGTGCATATCCAGTTATCATCAGTATGAAAAATATAACAACTATGCTGCGTTCAGTCTCAAGTAATTTTTTAACCCATTCAAAAACATTATGACAGCAGTAGTTATTGTAATAAAGGGGAACAAATAGATTAGCACATGTTCTGTGCACATTTTCCTTTCTTCCAAATAATCGTTGTTATTTCACATAGATATTATTTGTTCAAATCCAGACAATACTTTATCATGTCAATGGAGAAGAGAGAGAAGATGGCAGCCTTAGCATTCACGAATTAAGCCATGTCTCTAAATGCGCAAACCCCGGGAAATTTCATTGTTTACAACCACAAAAAGAGTAAGTGATGAGTCACCTCAAAGTGTACTGTATATTACAATTGAACGTGTATATTTTAAATAATTTAAAAATAATATATCATATATATTATGCAGTAAAATATAAAATATAAATAAATATTTTATTATATTAATTAAATATTAAAAAATTTATATTTAAAATGTGTTTTACATAATTTTAATTTAAAATTTAATGAGATCTTTTGAATTAAAAATAATAACTTTTTATTTTCGTTAAAATATTTAACTTAAAACAATACTTATATTTTTTTCAGTCTTATATTTAATGTATACTCACAATTCATTTTTTTGTTTATTTAACACTTACATATATATATATATATATATAATTATCTATTTCACTAAAATCATGGCTTCTATTTATAGTATTATTTGCCGTCCACTTCTCCAATTGAAAACTTTTCAGTGGCGGAATTTTATAAACATGAAATTCATTCTTCAACTTCACGCTTAAAACAAATGAAAAGGTGGCATGCTTAACGCGGAATGTAATAAAGGCTAGGGGCTTTTTTGCTTTTCAAAGTCAATTAAAAAAACAAAGGCATGCTTTATATATTAAGCATGATAATGTAAAAAGCTCACCTCATGGTTAAACAAAAGTGTTTGGTGACAATAAATTGGCCGAACAAAAGTCAGCTAGATTAAACATAAAGTGTTATGTAAAAATATAGCGAATCAATTTTGATTTCAAATTGAAAAAGTATTAGTCGAATTTTATTTATCATTTGTAATTAAAAGATATCACCGAATGTTTAATTCATTTGATTCGATGGAAATGAATTTTAGTTTACAAAATTTTATAAATAAAATATCAATTACACCTTTGGTCAATTATAATTATTAATATTTAATAATTAAACCAATAAATTATATTACGTGTCATACTTTAATAAATTAATAATATAATTTGCGACAACAAATAAAAAAATAAAAATGATAAGTCTCATTTATTGAGATCCTGAACTTAGCCCTTCAACTGTATGATCTCCTTTAAAGATTTTAAAATAAATAAATAGTCCATTAATATAATTTAAATAAAATAATAATTATTTTATTTAAATAGTAGTCATATTTATCAATGTCCAATCTAGTATTCATATAAATTATTGGCATAATTTGAGGTATATACTATATAGATAAAAGTATTAAGTATCACTTAGTACAATTTTAGGTTTAATACTTAAACTTTAACTATTCCCTGAGAGACTTTAAAATAAATAAATAGTTTTTGAAAAACTTCTCGAATCGAACAATTTGATCCGGGCACTACCCACGTGCTCAACGTTTACGTTTCATATAGTGAGATTCCCTAGGTTCACACCCATTTTGTCTCACGAAATATTTCTATAAGTCCATAACCGATGCTCTACACACACACATTATGGATAATACAAAATGTCGAGAGTTAAATCATACAAGTTGAAGTTAATCCATATTCATATAATCCATCCGTTATTAATATCTTGGAAGAGTAGAGATTAGATCAACATCGTCAAGTCCTCTATTGCTCAACTATAAACTTATTTTTTTGATTCGTATTCTGATAAACAATATGCACAAAACTCATTTGCGATATTATTTATACCACATGAAACTCATTCCCGGGTTAAATGCTTACGGCCATTAGACTTTCTAGAATACAACCTTCAAGCATATGGATATTTAACTCACCTATATGAGCTGACGGGTCCCATATCTACATACACCGAACTCTATAAGCATCGGACCATACCCAGCGACACCCAACGGTCAGACCATGAAAGGTCTTTGACATGTGTGGAACCTAAGTATGGTGAATCACTCACAAGCCCATTGTGGTGCTCAGGTCTAGGGACCACGAATACTACTCAACTCGAGAAGACCCTTCACTGATAGATTTATGGGATATCCATTAGAGATTTTCATTGAATCTTATTCAGTATCTTGTTCTCACTGAATACTTGTATATCTATACGAGCTTCTATTAAACTCATGATCTGTTAAGATTAATCATTTAGACAATTCAGATATAAATATACATTGATCTATATTAATCGATTCTACTTGACAGACCATACGTAAATTAAAATAGATCAGAAACTTATAATTCGAGAATATACTTACAAAATAATATTTCCTAGCAACGCTTGTAATCTTTTACAACTATGTCATTGTTAATATATTCTCAAGTCTTTATCCCACTTTAAACAAGGTTCTAATTCTTTAGACTTGATTGAACTCCTTCACATCAATATAATGTCCAAAATGTTATAAGCATCTTACCTTAATAAAATAATTAGCGATTTAATGAAATATTTATTTATTGCATAAAGTATAAAAATACAATATTCATACAAAATTGGGATGACACATGAACATAAATTCCAATATCACCAAGTCGTGTTGAATAATAGAACTCAATGTTGTCTTTTACTGAGGTTTCCTTATATAAAGGAGGACTATCTTCTGATAACAACTCGATTATAGAGCCAAAGACTTTGTTGGATGGCTCAAATTGTGTTGTGAATAAGCATGCCTGTGATATTCTTGGTCTAGCACAATTAGCCAACACTTGATACTCGGTAGCTTTGAATTTGTTGTTACAGATGACCTACAATTAAACAAGAACCAAATTCTAAATATTTATGATAAACTCGACAATTGAAAGCCAAAGTTACTGATTATTTAATGTTTTTCCATTTCATTTCCTTAATCTTATTAACAACACGGTTTGGCCCTAATGTCATGTCTCATACCAAATAGAAATTTAGTTAGTTTTAGGTGTATATAAACTGTTGTGCCAAAAGTGTTCAAACAACAATTAACACTATTACGAATTATTATGTGAAATACAATTTTTGGGTAATCGAAACATAACCAATCAATAATACTAGTAATGGAATAGAATATCACAACAAGACAATCAGCCAATCAATCATCCAACACAATATATAAAATAGAAAGAACACCAAATTTAACGAAGTTCGGTAATGTTACCTACATACTCAGGCAACACTGTAACAAATCAACTATCTTCAAAGATAAATTACAATTTTTCTAGGCCACAATAAAAATTTTAAACTATTAGGTCAAACTGCAAATACTAAAATAATAAGGTCAATACTATAATTATCCAAACAGTAGGGTATTACTTACAAATGTCCAAAAATAAAGGAAAAAAATTAAACTATTACAAACTTCAAGAACTTATATGTAAAACCCTTGAACTATGAAGTTCTTATTGAGAGATCCTACAAATTGAAAGGGGGAGAAGAGAATTATTCAAAGGTACAACTAATAACCAAGAGGGTCTTATCTTATATAAGCCCATCCAAGCCACTCCCATACCATCTCCCACTAATGTAGAAATAGCTCAATTGACATATAAGCCAAAATTTAACAAATCTCTACCTTGGTGACTACGCCAATCCTCTACAAAGCTCCACTTTTTCCCCAAAATTCTTTATCTAAGTAACGCCTCCAAATTTGCACCCAATGACGTTATCAAATTCAAACTACATTGATCAAGTCCAAACAATGATTGAACTTGATCGTTGTCACCACCTTAGTCAATATATCTGCGAGATTCTCGGCAGTCCCAATCTTCTGAAGTAAGATTTTTCCTTTACTAATGATCTTTCGTACAAAATGATACCGAACATTAATATGCTTCGTTCGAACATGGTACACTGGATTCTTTGCTAAATGAATAGCACTTTGACTGTCAGAATTAACAGGAATCATCTTCTGACCAATTTCCAACTCATCTAGCAATCCCTATAATCAAATAACTTCTTTTACTGCCTATGTAACTGCCATGTACTTTACCTTTATAATAGATGAAGCAATTATAGACTGTAAAGTAGACTTCTGACTCACAGGTGCTCTGGCAAGAGTAAATACATAACTGGTTATTGACCGGTATTTATCCAAATCACTAGCATAATCAGAATTAACATAACCAATAGCAGATCGACACATATATCATCTCTTTCAAAGATTAAGCCAACATCTATGGTTTTCAGTAAATACTGTAGAATCTATTTCACAGCCTGCCACTATTTTTTTTCCTTTACTAGGATCATGCATATATTTACTCACTACTTTAATTACTTGTGAAATGTTGAGTCTCGTATACACCATAGCATACATCAGGTTACTAACTTTATTAGTATATGGAACTCCAGACATATACTCTCGTTCCTCATCTAAACTAGAAGATAAAGATGCACTAATCTTCATATGAGGAGCAAGTGAGGTATTTATAGGTTTTAACTCCTCTGAAATGCCAAAACGTTGTAATACCTTATTCATATATTACTTTTGAGTAAAATAAATTTTGCCTCATTCTTTGGCTCTACTAATTTTCATGCCCCATATCTTTCTAGCATCACCCCAATCTTTTATCTAAAACTCTCGGTTCAACTGAATCTTCAATTTTTTAATTTCTTCAACATTCGTTGAAGCTATCAATATGTCATCAACATACAAGAGTAGATAAATGAAAAAATTATCATGTAGCCTCTGAAAATACACACAATGATCAAATTTGATTCTTATGTACCTCTGACCCATTATAAATCAATTAAATCGCTTATACTACTGCCTCGATGATTATTTTAAACCATAAAGTGATCTTTTCAGTTTGCAAACCAATTTTTTCTTACCAATAACTTTGAATCCCTCTGGCGAGTCATATAGATTTCATCTTCCAAGTTATCATGTAAAAATGCAATTTGTACATCGAGTTAAACTAGTTTCATATTTAACTGAGCTATTAAGGCCAATAAAATTCTAATGTAAGAATGTTTCATAATTAGAGAAAATATCTCATTATAGTCAATTTCTTCCCTTTGTGCATAGTCTTTAGCTACCTACCTTACCTTATAATAGACATCTTTCTTGTCAGAAAATTTATCTTTCTTTGCATATACCCATTTGCACCCAATTGACTTCTTACCCTTCGGTAGTTGAGCTAGCTCCCAAGTTTCATTCTTCTGAAGAGACTGCATCTCTTCCTTCATAACTGTCTTCCACGGATCAACTTCAGAATATCTGACTGCCCCTCTATAAATGAAAGGAATATCATCTTCTACAATTGAAAGTGCATAGGCCATCATATCAATAAATTGAGCAGGTCTCTAAATCTTATGTCTTAGCCTATTTACTATAATAGATTCTTGTTACTGTTGAGGTTCCTGAGTAGAACCTTCTCTATCATCTCCCAAAATCTCATCTGTCATTTGGAGTACTATTATCTGTCTCTACAGATCTAACCAGGTTTAATGTAGTTATTTTCAACTCCATCTGCTACTGAGTACGCTTCACCTGTTACAGAGTACTATTCATTGTTGTCTGGTTTCTAATTTCTTCAACATAGAAGACTCATCAAATGTTACATATTTACTGGATAAAATCCTCTTCGAACTCGGATACCAAAAACGATATCATTTCACCTCTGAAGAAAATTTTAAGAAAATTGCTTTCTTGGCTCTAGAATCTAGCTTTGATTCTTTCACATGATAATATGCAGTAGAACCAAATACATGTAAAGAATCATAATTAGAAATAAGTTATCCAGACTAAACCTCTAATGGAGTTCTATCACCAATAGTAGCTGACGGTAGACAATTAATGAGATAATATGGATAAATCACAGCCTCATCCTAAAACTCATTGGCTAATCCCGTATTAGACAACATATACCAAACTTTCTACAACAATGTTCGGTTCATGCATTTTGTTACCTTATTTTACTGTAGTGTACCTCTTATAGTAAAATAACGTACAATACCCTCATCTTGACATAATTTTAAGAACTGATCATTGAAATACTCACCACCATTATCTATTCTGAGATGTCTGATCTTCCTGCCAGTTTGTGTCTTAACCATCTTTTTTCATTTAAAGAAAGCACTAAGTACATCATCTTTAGATTTCAAAACGTACACCTAAGTTCTTCTGAAAAAATTATCAACAAAAATAACAAAGTAGTGTATACCTCTTATAGACATAGTCTGGAAGGTCTCTATACATCTGAGTGAACACAATCAAGAATACCATTGGCATTATAAATAGTGGTGTCAAACTTCACTCTCTTCTACTTTTTCAAAACACAATACTCACAACTCTTTTCACTGAACATAATAATGCTTTCTCACCTACATGCCCTAATCGCATATGCCATTATCTAGTGATCTTTGAATCTATATCATTATAAAAAAATGTGGCCACTAATCCATTCACTGTACTATTATAGTAATACAAGTTTTTTGTCCTAGTGCCTTTTATAATCACAAGAGCTTTTAAAATGACTCTCAGTATTTCATCTTGTATTGACACAGTATAACCTTTAAATTCTAAGGCTCCCAAAGAGATGAGATTTTTCTTTAACTTTGGTATATACCGAACATCTATCAGAACTCTAGTTGATCCATCATCATTTCTCAACCGAATTAAACCTATCCTAACAGTATGACAACTATCATTATTGCCCATATACACAACTTCACCATTAAGCTCTTCAAAATTAAAGAACCATTCCTGATGTGGATACATATGATAAGTACAACCCAAATCCATAATCCACTCGTTAAAACCAGACGTGGATGAATGACCACCTAAACAAAAATCTGACACAATATCATCACTTACACTCTCAATAACACATGAATTAAAAATAGACATGTCTTTTTATTTCTTTTTCAACTTCGGACAATCTTTCTTCCAATGCCCTTTCTCCCGATAAAAGGCATACTCATCTTTTCTTACTCTACCTCTCCACTTAGATTTTTCTTTTTTTCCCGATTTCCTACTCTAACTATGCCTTCTCATTGTCACTGCTTCTATTGACTTATCTCTATATTCTCTCTGATCCTTTCTACGAATTTCATAGTTTGTCAAAGTACAATAAACTTCTTCAAATGACAGTTTATCCCTCTTATGGATACGAGTAATACATAAATGATCTAATTCATCTGGAAGAAAACTACTCAATAGCATAACCTTTATTTTATATTTGAAGGTTTTCTCTAAGTTTAATAAATCAATTAACTTATTAAACTCATCAATATAAGAACTGATACTCGTATTTAGTCTCAACTGAAGACAAAAAAATCTCTTCAATAGATACAGTCAGTACTCATTATTTTTCTTCATATATTTATTCTTTAGGGCCTTCCACAATGCACTGGCTAATTTATCTCTAATAAACGGATACTTCTGCTTTCTACACAAACAAAAACGAATCAACTCACAAGCTTTTATATTATGCCTATTCCAATTTGTCTCATTGATATGTTTTGGTTTTATTTCTTCTAGAACCATATACAAATCTTGCTGACACAATTCGACCAATATCTCACTATATCATAAGCCGAAATTATTCTGGCCATCAAATTTTTTCACGTCTATTTTTGCACTAGACATCGTGATTGTCTTCATCGATGTAAATGATGATGCCATAGCTACCTTACACAAATAAGCTTGATACACAATATCAAATAACCAAGCTCCGTCAAATAATTATATCCAACAACTAACAATCCAAATTTACAACCCAAAATAGTAGTAAGTGCTTAACAAAAAATAACTACTCACTATTCTAAACCTAGAGCTTTGATACCACTTGTTTTGCTAAAAGTATTCAAACAACAATTAGCACTATTATAAATTATTATGTAGAATACAATTTTCGAGTAATCGAAACACAATCAACCAATAATACTAACAATGGGACATAATATCATAATGAGGCAACCAGCCAACCAATCATTCAACATAATACACAAAATAGAAAAAACACCAAATTTAACGAGGTTCGGTAATGTTATCTACGTACTCAGGCAATGCTGGAACAAATCAACTATCTTCAAAGATAAATTACAAATTTTCTAGGCCACAATACAAATTCTAAACTATAAAGTCAAACTGCAAATACTAAAATAGTCAGGCCAATACTATAATTATCCAAACAGTAGGGTATTACTTACAAATGCCCAAAAATAAAGGAAAAAAAAACTATTACAAATTTCAAGAACTTGTATGTAAAACCCTTGAACTATGAGGTTATTATTGAGAGATCCTATAAATTGAAGGGGGGAGAAGATAATTATTCAAAGGTACAACCAATAACCAAGAAGGTCTTATCTTATATAAGTCCATCCAAGCCACTCTCATGCCATCTCCCACTATTGTGGGAATGACTCAATTGACATATAAACTAATTTTCAATATAAACAGGTAGACAACATTACTTAATAAGCTAAGTTTTTGGGTCAACGACAACTGCCAGGACTATGATAAGTTGTATTAGAGTAAACTTAAATTTTTATCTGCATGTAGGCCTAAAAAAATCAATCTTATGTCTTGAGTTATTGCTATTGAGTGACCATATCAGATAGAAATTAGGTGGGTCATAGGTATATATAAGCAATAAGGATTGGCACTGATTTCAACTAGATATGATGGGGCTATCATGTGATTAGATAGAGTAGAATGTCACGTTCCATATCGAATTGAAAAAAAAAATCATGTGTCTTAAATCATAATAGGGATTGGCATTGTTATTAAGTGACCATATCGTAGAAATTAGTTGGGTCGTGGATATATATGGGCAATAGGGATTGCCACTAAATTGGCCAGATGTGTTGGGGCCATCATGTTAGGTGGAGGAGAATGTCACATCTCATAACAAATTAAAAAAATCGTGTGTCTTGAGTTTTAATACGGATTGCCGTTAAGTTTGGACTGAACGTGCCCTAATACGGATTACTATTAAGTTTGACAAATTAAGTGGGTTATAGGTATATATGAACAATAAGGATTGCCACTTATTTGGGCTGGAGTTTGGGAAATTAAGTATATCATAGGTATATGGGCAAAGGATATTATCATAAATACCCTTAAGGTATAGCTAATTTCACCAATACACAAATTTAAAAAAGCGACACTAATATCTAACTTTTTAATGAAATATACACTAATACCCAATTGTTAGGAATATTATGTTAAATTAAGTATATTCCATGTTAATCAACATCAAATGATTGAATTACTCTTTACATGTTAAACGAAGCTGACATGACAATGACTTGCACGGGTTCTAAAATTTTGACTTTCAAACATAATAATAAAAAAAAAAAAATAATAAAAATTCTTTATAAAATAATAAAAAATAAAACAAAATTTTTTAAACATTTTATAAAATAATAAAAAATAAAACAAAATTTTTTAAACACTTTAGAAAATAAAAAAATAAAAAAGTAAATAATAATAATAAATAAAATTAAAAAAGAAAAATTAAAAATAATCATAATAAATAAAACATTAAAAAATTTTAAAAAATTATAAAATTGGCCAACAGCCAGTTTGGCTGCTAGGAATAGCAACTAGTTTGGCCGCTAGGAATAGCCACTAGTTTGGCCATTGTTCTAGGGCATTTTTAACCACTGATGTAGCAACCATTTTGGCTGTTGTTCCAGCGGCCATTTTGCTCGCTTAGCGCAATAGCCATTTTGGCTGTCGTTCCAGCAGCGATTTTGATCGTTGTTCCAGTAGCAATTTTAGCCACTTAGAGCAGCAGTTATTTTGGCCATCAATCGCCAGTCGTTTATTTTTTTGAATCTTTTAAAATTATTTTTAATTATTTTATTATTTTTGAAAGGTTTGAGTGCTTAAAGTGTAAAATAACTTGATTACCCTTAGATCTGTTAACTTTTATGGTAGACCACTTACTAGGAGTAGGCATTTTTAGTTTCTGTTTAGTTTGGGTCAGAACCGAACTAATCGATTCTAACAACTTGGAATAGATTGATTTTACTCCTTAGAAATTGAATCGAACCGAATTGATTTGGATTGGTTCAGTTCTGATTTTTAGTTTATTTTTTTTCAGTTTGAATTGAACCGAATTAAAACCGAACTAATTGGTTCCTAAAAAGCCAAACCAAACTCTAAACGGAACCCTAAACCATACAGAACTAAAAAATCCAATTCAGTTCGATTTAGTTTTCGGTTAAACTGAACCGTTGCCCACCTCTACCGCTTACGATTGGGCATCCATGCATATTTTACAAAAAAAAAGGGTATTAATGTTGATTTTTCAAACATGTGAGTATTTGTGAAATTAGGTCATACCTAAAAGGTATTGATGATAATATCCCTATGAGCAATAAATATTGCCATTGATTTAGGTCAGATGTGATTGAGCTATTACATGATTGAGTGGGGGAGAATATCACATCTCATATCAATTAGGAAAAAAAATTATGTCTTGAGCCTTAGTAGGGATTGGCACTGTGTTTGGGCCAAACATGACTTTAATAGAGTTTTCTATTGATTTTAGGCCAATGTGACGAGGTTGTCACATGATTGGAAGGGTGAGAATATCATGTCCCATATCGAATAAAAATTGAGTGGGCTTTAATGTATATAGGTAATAGTTATTGTCATTGAGTTTAGGCTTGACGATGCCATCACGTGATTGAGTGGAAAAAAATATCATGTCTTATATATGTACAATAGAGATTACCATTGAGTTTGAGCTAAGGGCGACAAGGATTTCATATAAATGGATAGGGGAGAATATTACGTCTTATATTAAATAGAAATTGAATGGGTTTACATCAGATAGAAATTAGGTGGGTCTTAGATATATATGAATGGGTAGGCAACATTATTTAATAGGTTAGTTTTTTAGGTCAATGGCAAGTGTCAGGACACTAGGTTCACTATAACTCTAGGCTCACTTTAGTTGGTGGAAAATGTCACATCTCATGTCGGATAGAAATTAGGTAGAGTTTTAGGTATATATAGACAATAGTGATTGCCACTGAGTTTGCATCAGTCGTGATGAGAGCTTAAAGTGATTTAGGGGGTTGAATGTCACATTCCATATTAGATTATAGTTAAGTGGGTCTTAATATATATTAGCGTGTATGCAGTATTATATAATATACTAGTCTTTTAAGTTAATGGCAAGCATCGTGACACTAGACTCACTTAGGTTGTTAAAGAAAACATTCAGAATCTTAGTGTTTAACATGTTTATTCCAACAAGTTGGAGTTTTTTAGCAAGCACTCTAAAAACTCTAAATGCGTGCAGAAGACTTCACTCACAAGTAAAACAAGTATAAGAAAAGACCACACAATGAGATAAACAATCATACATAAGACACAAGAAAGTTATATGGTTAAAAAATAAATGCTTACGTCCACGGTGAATCATATGATTTTAACTTCTTTTATAAGTTCACAAAGAACTCTCAGATCACAAAGATCTCTTATAAGAGATTACCAAAGAATATAATAATAAATAAAATTTCAAAAGATCTATTAGTACTTTCTTGTACACATAATACTCAAGTACTCTTATGGCACTCTCTTTGCGCACCTAGTACTCAAGCGTTCTATTCTCTTTCTTAGAGTTTCTTCTCTAATATTTAGTTATTCTAAAGGGTTCTAAAAGTTTATATAGGTTTCAAAATATTCTTAAAAGCTCTATTTTTAGTTGAAATAAGAGTCCACACGTTATAGAAGTTTAAAATCAACTTTGAGATACAACACAACTCAAAAAAAGATATTTCTCAAAAGTTGGCGCTTAGGTGCCAATGTGACTAGGTCTTGGTGCCTAGGTGCCACAAGCTGGCCCTAGGCACCATTGCAATGCGGCCTTGACTCTTTTCATGTTTTAAGTCCCTCTTCGCTCACGGTTTTTTATTTTTGTCCCTTTCTCGTCCGTCCAATGTGTCCTCGATCTCATGTTGACTCCTTGTTAGTCTTCAACTAAAAATCATGCTCAAACACAAATTTGAATCACCAATTCTAACACTTATGAAATAAGAAATTCTGTAGAAGTATGCAATTTTTAACAACTTCTATGATAAAACACTTGAAGGTTCATATCTTTTAATTTTTTTTCAATTCAATTTGTTTTCGGCTAATCAAATATTGGGCTAAAGGAAATTTAGGCTCCAAATTTCAAAAATAATTTGAGTCTACATTAAGTTAGTGGCAACTTAAACTAAAAGCAGTTAGACTATTCATAAACCAAATCTTATTTAGCTTTAGTTTTCCTCAAAATTTGCTAATTTCAATATAATGAAAGATTTCTCTGTAGATTTTATACATGACTATGAGAGTTTCCCAATATTAACTACAAGAGCTCTTTCAATTTATCATCCTAGTGATTATCATAAAGAACTTGTAGTCCATTAATTTGATCCTGTAAAAGGATAATGAAGAAACCAGGATCTTGATGTTTGGTATGTCCATGTAAGTTTTAATATCTGTTTGGAAACTGAGAAGGTTTTCTAAGTGCTAAGAAAATATAAAGTAGAATTGAAAGAATTTATAAGCAACAAAAAAATGATTTTCATTTCATTATTTAATACGAATACATAACATTGTTTTATATAGAGAGCTATATAAATTATATATATATATATATATATATATAGAGAGAGAGAGAGAGAGAGAGAGAGTACAAATGTCACTTGATCTGAGAATTAAGAAAATTACAACAACTTTAATTTGGTAGAAAAAATGGTTATAACAGCTTTATAAATCTAGCCATTTAACAAACTCAACTTCTGCATTTTTCCTTCAACTTAAGCACTTCTTTTATTGGGTACTTCATTTCATTTAGCTTCCTTTATACTTTTATATCCCTCCTTAAGCTTGGATCAATGGAAATCAAATTTTGGAAATGGCAGTGACTTGGTGAGAATGTTAGGTATTTGCTCTATACTTAGCATATATCGAACTTTTACCTGCATGTTGGCAATTTTCTCTCTGATAAAATGAATGTTTAGATTGATGTGCTTATTTTGAGAGTGAAACATTGATTACTTGCTAAAACTAGACCACTTTGGTTATCACTATATATTACTGGTATTGTAGAAGAATTCATGTGTAGCTTCTATAGTAATGAACTCAACCAGATCATTTTTGAATAAGCTGTGGCTAAGGCTTTATATTCTACTTCTGTTCTTGATCTAGAGACTACATTTTGTTTCTTGGAAGACTATGATATTAGATTATTTTCGAAGTAAATAAAAGATCCTCTAATATATTTTGTCATTAAGATCATTACCCCAATTTACATTAGCATAACCTGTCAAGCAATGACTTCATGTGTGATATGGGTTAATTAGGTCTAATATTTTCATCTTCCAAACTTAATATTTGTTTGTTTAAATTACGATTATTTAATTTTTTATATGCTTTATTGTTATTTTGTAGGTTTGGAGTCAATGAAGCAAATAGGAATAAAAATCCAAAGAAAATAAGGCAAAAATATTAAATTTGCTACAGTATTTTGCTATAGTGCCTAGCGCTGCGACACCCATAAATGAGCACTAGCGGTGCCTGTGATAGTGTGTTCAGTGTTATAGCGCATAAAATCTAGTGCTATGGCGTGAACAGTAATATATGAATAGTACTATATGAACAATAAATTCTAATCTTACTTATATTTGATGTTTTACCTTAATTTAAAGATATAAAACTTATATATAAAAGATCAAAAAGCCTATTTCAACAATCAGAAAAAAGAATTAAGCGGAAAGAGAAAGAACAATTTTTAGAGGATCAAGAAGACTAGAAGGTTAAAGATTGTAGAAAATTTAGTTTTATCTCTTCAACTCTTTATCTTTCTAATTTTCTATAATTTTCATGATATTATTCTTGATAAACTCTCTTTATTTTACTATGACCTAAGCTTTTATATCCAAGGTTACAACTTTGAACTTGATATATGATTGAATTCAATTTCTTTTTTATTTTTATGAACTCAATAATAGAATTGTTTAGTTATTCTATCTTAATGATTTCTCGTTACTTGATCACTAATTAGATTGTTGTGGGAGCCCTAATGAACTTGACAAAGAAATTTAGGTGTTCACTTTAAATAATTTAATTTGTAATCATAGAGTAACAACTATGAGTTTCATATGGGACATATATACACTTATATGGCATATATGGCATTAATAGATCAATTCTTAATAAATCTTATTTTCATCTGATTATTATAGACATATAGGTAATTGTTGCGATAAGATATAGTCACTTGGTCATTGACAGAGGTTTGTGGTAATATTAAAGATCTAGCTAACAATTTATATTAAGGAATTAAGAAAAGATTAATTGGTTCAAGTAATATATCAAGGGATAATTGTAATCCTAGATTTTATTTGTTATTGGTGACTTTATCTTGTTTTCTTTAATCTTTTCTATCTATTTAGTTTTTTTTTGTTTATTTAGTTCAGATTACCATATTTTAATTTTCTTTCATCTAAATAAAAGTATGAATATATAATTTCAGTACTTAGTATAAATAATAATAATAATTTCTCATATGAACGATACTCTACTTATTTTATATTACTTGTTTACAATAGTGTGCATTTGTACTTAGCTAGAAACCGCACTTCAATATGCTAACAAACTCTATACCATAATTCAAAGTGGCCTTGATGTTGGATAAGGTACTTACATTCAATTATAATATTGTATAAATATTAATTGTTTAATATTTATATAATAAATATTTATAATAAAATCATTAATATTAAATAATAAATGGTAAGATGCTTGAAACGTTTTAGACATTGTATAATTTGAAAGAGTTCAATCTAGTCTAAAGGAGTTTAGAATAATGCTAAGAGTTAGCAATGCTGAGAGTTATAAATGCTAAGAGTTAGCACTGTTAAGAATTAGTAGATTATAAGAGTCAGCAAAATCTAAAGAGTTAGAGCATTGTCTAAAATAGGACAAAGACTTAGGAATATATTAGCAATGACATAGTTGCAAGGATTTGCAAATAGTGTTAGAAAATATCATTGTGCAAGTATGTTATCAAACTTTATGTTCTTAATCTATCTTCACTGATGCAGGTTTGTTGATGAAGATCTTATCATTTATAGATAAATGTATGTCTATATCTGGATGGTCAAGATGGTTAATCTTAGTAGACTATGAGTTCAATGAAAGCTCGTATAGGCATACAAGTATTTAGTAAAAACTGGGTACTGAACAGATTCAATAAGGACCTCTAATAGACATTCATAAAGTCGTTAATAAAGGGTCTTCTTGCGTTGAGTAGTATTTGTAGTCCTTTGACCTAAGCACCATAATAGCTTGTAAGTGATCCAACATACTTAGGTTCTACACATGTCAGAGACCTTTCATGGTCCGATCGCTAAGTATCGCAGGTATGGTCTGATGCTCATGTAGTTTGGTGTGTGTAGATATGGGATCCGTAAGCTCATATGGGTAAGTTTTATATCCTGATACTTCGAGATTATATTTTAAGAAGTCTTATGGCCACAAGTATAAACCTTGAAATTTTTTTTTATAGGGTTAAACAATATTGTAAAAGTATTTGCAGATATTATTTATGAAAATATAAATCTAGAAATAAGTTTACGGTTGAGCAAATTGAGATTTGACGGTGATGATCTATGTCTTTGCTATTTCAAGATATAAGTGACAGAGAGATTATACGAATATATATTAATCTAAGCTTGTATGGTTTAATATGTCGTTCTGTAATTTTTGTAACATATGTGTGGGGCATCATTTACAGACTTACGAAAACATTTTCAAAAACATGGGTGTGAACTAGGGAATCTTACAATATAGAGTATACTCATTGAGTATTGGGGTAGCGTACTAGGTCGAACAATTCGATTTGAAAAAATTTTAAAAAGTAAAAATTATTTCATAATCTTTTAGGAAGTTGATGAATTTAAGTGTTAAGCTCATGAGCTTGAAAAGTGACAAGTGATGATTAGTCATCACTTGCCAACTCATTTCACCTCTTGCCACAATATACTACCATTTGTCAAATAATGCCATGTTGATACCTTTAATAATTGACAAATGGCAAGATAAAAGTTGTTATTTATTCTTAATTAAAGGACACATATTTATTATGTGTCAAAAATGTATATTAAATGGCAAAGCAATTGCCACCTTTAATTGTTAAAGGACACATGTCTTTTAATTGTTGAATATATGTGATTTATGGTAGTTATTAATTGTTTTATATTAGAAATTATTTGTAATATAAAAGGTCTTTATGGTTAACACATTCTGCACTAAAGGTTACATGTCTAGCTACAAATACTTTACCAGAAAGGTGTAAGCATTTATTTCCTTTGTTTGCTAGACTGTATCATATGAAAATTCATTTTTGTGAATAAAAGTTAAGCTTATTTTGATGATATGGTCTCAAAAATGAAAAGTAAGCACAACCAAATACTCTTAAAAATGAGTAATCTGGTTTATAACAAAAAATTAACTCAAAAAGAGATTTATTTTTAAGGACTATGGTTGGGAATCTATTTATAAGATAAGAGGCTGTATATAAGGCTTCCCACCAAAATTTCAGAGGAATTAAAGCTTGGGCCAATAATGTAAGACCTAATCCTGTAGTATGTCTATGTTTTCTCTTAACTACCCAATTTTGATGGTGTGCATACAAATAAGAGAGTCTAAATTGTATGCCTTCTTGTTTAAGAAACTATTTAAATGACCTAATTTTACCTCTCAATTTGATTGAATGGCTTTTACTTTCCTCTCAAACTGTTTTTTAAATAGTTTAAATGTATCTCAAGTTTTAGATTTTACTTTCATAGGAAAAAGTTAAGTATATTTTGTATAATCATCCACTATACTAAGATAATACTTAAAGTCTTCTTTGGTTTCTATTGAAAAAGGTCCCCCAAACATCTAAATACAAAAGATTTAAAGGAACTTTAGATTTGATTTTAGTACAAGGAAAATGTAATCTGTGCAGTTTACTAATGTGACAGGAATCATAAAGTGTAAGCTTGCAATTTTATTTCTATCAAAAGCAAAGTTACAAATTTATATTGCATTCTCGAGTGCATGAACACTTGGATATCCAAGCTTTCTATGCCATAAACTATAATTTAACTTGCATTGACTAGTAGAAGAAAGAAAGCATGCTATACAAGAACTGAAATAAACTTGACTTAAATCAGTTGCACTAGATTGATTCTTATTTATCTCATAAAGTGCATTTTTAGATTATATTGACAACATTAAATCTGGATGGTTATATAACAAAGTTTTTCTGTTTTGAGAACTAGGGACATGATTATGAACAGGTGATGACAAATTCAAAATTAGTCTATAGAGCCTTTTTGCAGCAACACCCACAAGTAGCACAAGACCTATTCTCTTGTTCTTAACAAAACAAACATTAGAGAAGAATTCAAGGTAAATGTCATTGTCATGTACAAGTTTTTATACACTAACTAGGTTCTTTGTGATTAAAGGTACATAAAGTAAATATTTAAGAATTAAGCTATTATTAGATTCACACCTAAACCATGCAGTACCAATAAATCCAATGTTTAAACCAAATTCATTACTAATTAAGAGCTGCTCAATACTTGTATATTTTACTTTGTTCTCCAGACTAGCTTTGTTGTTGCTTAAATGATGAGTTGCCCAAAAATCAAGATACCAATCATCATCAGCTGGTCTTTCCTGTGATTGCTGTGAAGCAATATAAGCAACCTTAATTTATCTAGAATTAAAAGAGCATTTTCCAGAACCATGGTTACCAAAGGTTTGAATACCGTTATTGCCATAACTAGTTGATTCTTTTGACATGTAATATTTATAAAACCTATAGTAACATTTAGAGGTAGAATGGCCTTGTTTTTTTTTTTTTATAAAAAATTTGATAAACTAGTTTTGAATAGTTTCCTCTGCCATTAAACCTTCCTCAGCTATGTGATATTCCTCTTTCTTGATTTCCAAATTTTCAACCAAAACTATTACCAAAATTATTTCCACCAATATTACCATTCCTAAAATCACCATTATTGTTGAAACTTCAGTTTAGACCTCATCTTTTATGTCCTTTATGAGTATAATTGGCTGAAATTTTTTAACTATCATGCTTATTTCTAAAATTATGCAAGTTTCTGGTTTCTTGTATCAGTAGCATATAATAGGCTTCATTGAGACTTATAGAACCAAGTTTGCTAACTATCAATACAATAACAAAGTCATATTAATCCTATTCTTGAAATAAGATATTCAATAAATTCCTTATCTTCTAATGGGACATCTAACTATTGCTAATTCATCCAATAAGTTCTTCACTTTCAAAAATTAATTAGACATAGTTAATGAACCCTTACTCACCATTAATAGTTGCCTTTTTAACTGTATTGCTTTATACTTTCACTTTGAACCAAATTGTCTTTCAACTAAGATTTACAACTCTCTTGTTGTAGTACTATCAATTATCGAGCACAAGATTATATCATATATTATTGAGAAGAGTCAGCTCAAGAGTAGCTGATCTTGATGCATCCAAGATTTATACTATAGATTTTCAACTTCTGTTACTATTCGATCAACATTTGTAACCCTGAGTGTTTGATTTGACATCTTCTTGCTTCCATTAATGAAAGCTTTAAGTCGATTTTCTTTAATAGTTGTCAACACTTGAGATTTTCACACAACATAGTTGAATGTGTAAGCTTATCAATTGGTCAAAATGAATTGAGTATTGTTGAGCTTGTGTTTAGATTTGTAGTGGATAGACATATTTGAAGTATCAATGTTAGTCATAATAGCTCTGATACCATGTAAATTTTAATATCTGTTTGGAAAGTTTTGAGAAAGTTTTCTAAGTGCTAAGAAAATGTAAAGTAGAATTGAGAGAATTTAGGAGCAACTGAAAAAGGATTTTCATTTCATTATTTGATCTGAATACATAACATTGCTTTATATAGAGAGCTATACTAATGAGAGAGAGAGAGTACAGATTTCACTTGATCCGAGAATCAAGCAAATTGTAACCATTTTAACTTGGCGGGAAAAGCGGTTATAACATCTTTATAAATCCAGCCACTTAACTAACTCAGCTTCTGAATTTTTCCTTCAACTTGAGCACTTGTTTTGCTGGGCACTCCACTTCATTCAGCTTCCTTTATACTCTCATAGTCCAAGAGTCCGATCAGGCTCAGGACAGGCTGGATAGTAATGGCAGGCGAAGATACGTCCATCAGTACATCGGATCTCGGTTAGGTGATTAGAGTTGAGGCCAAGTGCCTCCGATAATATCTCGAACAAGTTCTGTCCTGTCTTCTGACAGGCTCTGAGAACTTTATCGGTATCTCTCTGCAAATAAATGAACAGACATTGTTAAACCATGGACATTGTATTAGCATCCATAAAATCTTGAAAAAGAAATGTGTACCTGCAGGCTTTTGGATATTCTTCAGGAGGTGGAGGATTTGGAGCCATGTGACAAAGCAAGGTGTCCCTCCAATTAGCAAATCTCGCCTTATATAAGTCAAAGTTGCTATTTAACCTCACTTTCTTCAGCTTCTCACGGGAGTAATATTTTTTTTTCAAATGGTTTGGTTGATCATTGAATCTTCGTATACATTCAATAACCCCATTTGTAATACCTTGATGAATCTCATGGTTCACAACCTGGAAGAATCCCCATGAGCTGGATGCAATGCCAATTTCTTTGACTACTTCTATACGCCGAGCACCATCTTTATCAATGCCTTTGAGGTCTATAACTGGAACATTGAAGTTGGTGTGACTGAAAACTGGCTTCTTCTTTCAAGTTTCTTCAGATGGTGCAACAAAGAACTTGGGGATTGTTTATATCCCGGAATCAACCAGACCTTTAACACCAGCTTTTGTATTGTCAAAGGCCTTCAACTATTTTTCTTTATCATAATCATGTTCACTTCCTGTTGAAGCTGAAACTTGCTGCTCAATAGAGGCCATACTTCTTCTTTCAGGGTTTTCAAACAAGCACAACGCTCAAACTGTTGAAAGGCAAGGACGAAGACCGTAGAAAATAAAAGGGAGCAAGGAAAAAAAAAGTCTTTCTACACTTGACAAAAGCATTCATTGTATTAATTAATTAATAGAACCATTCAAATATGATAATCTGGTACTGAAAATCCAACGCCTAAGAAACAAACCTGATTACTTGGTATATTACATGCCAAAGTACTTGGTAATTTGCTGCTAAGTTCTGCAGAATAGTATACCTAGGTAAGAAAATGGGCAAAATGAAGGCATCGTGTATACATATAAGCAAAGCACTCATCATACTGTTGTTATATCTTGTCCTTGACGCTATGAAATTTAATATTGACCAGTTGCGGAGAACCCCAAGCGTCTCATCAGAAAATGTGGCACTTCCTCGAGTTAAGAAAATACTTTCAACAGATTGTGAGCCAATTAATAGAATTAGTTTCAGACGAGGAAAAGATTTACCCATCTGAAGTGAACACTAAATTGACATGTTAAAATAATCTTCTAGATGTTAAAAGGAACAACAATAACTCTTTATCTTTTCCACGTGAATCCTCCTATAATGAATCAAGACAGTAGGTGGAAAAAATTTGCACAGCATATGCTGCGTAGAAAATGTGTAGTATCTAGTATGTTTCATTTTTAAAGAAACATTTTGATCAGAATTGATGAGTTACAAATATATAAGCACTTCTAAAGGGAAAAGAAAATGTGTTGCAAATTCTTGAATTATTTCATATGTTACAAGCTGAATATAGAACAAAAAATGAGTTGCCTCCTGGTAAACAATAGAGTATTTCAACAAGATCACTTGCAAAACAAGAGCCATTCTTTTAGCCCAAAAAAAACAAGTTGCCAAAATCCTGCCAGAGGGCATTGAAATGGAGTCCCGTATGAGTCCAATCTTCAAGTTCCCAGGATTATTTAAGTTTCTAAATAACCGTATCAATCTCCATTTGTGATCAAAATCAAATCAACTCGCTACTCCCAATCTCCATCGCTCAATTGATCATATATCTCTTCTTTTGGCGGCCTAACAACCAACACCACAGTCCCTAAACTCTCCTCCACCCCTCTTTCCTTCAAACCCGCCCCTCTCTCCACCTTCAATTCACCGCCATCGCCCATCACCAAATAAAACCCGTCATCTGCCGCCACCTTTTTCCTCCCCCTATCAGCCACCACCAAAATGGCTTCCTCCTTATACCACCTATTCACCCTCCAAGGTAATGCTCGTGCATCAGCAAACGACACAACAACTCCTCTATTCTCTAATCCCACAATCGGCTCCCACCCTGGTAACACTACCCACCTCTTCCATCCCTTCTCCGCCACCACCACTCCAAACTCCCCTTCACTCCTGCACTCCCACGGTGCCTCAAAAATCTCTCTTTCCTTCTCCTCTGCTCTACAAACAGGAAAAACGACCACACTACTCGCTTCACTAACCTCCCCAATCTTCTGTTGGAAATGAAACACTCGCACAAACAACTTTTATTTTAAACTCAAACAAATATTACAAGAGCACTCTCACTCAAAAACAAGATACTACAACTCACTCTTTATTAGAGTTTGCTTCTTCACTCACTTAGAAGCTCTTAATTTTTCTTGATGCTTAAACTAAAATGGGGAGGGGTATTTATACTACTTAAGAACAATCCTACACCACACAAATAAACTAATCCAAAATTACAATAACCATACACCTCATTCTTCTCCATCCTTCCAAATTATTCACATGCTTAATTACCACACCCTAGAAGATTCTAGGTAGAAGGTTAGTAGTTTTGGACCTTAATTATGAACTTGGACTCCAATTTGATTGATTTTGGGTTTAGGCTCCCATAATGGATCAAGTTTATGATCCAACAAAGCAGCATCACCCGCAGGCTCATTATAGCCTTTCTCTATGATATCCCACACATCTTGTGATCCAAGAAGTGCCTTCATTTTGATACTCCAGTTGTCGTAGTTGTTGTTGTTGAGTGTCGGAACTTGGAATGGTGCCATACCATTTGCCATATCTCTCAATATAATGAGAATTTACAAAATTCGATTGCACGGATGAATCCGGAACGCCGAAAAACCTTGGGAGGGACCTGGTCAAAATTTTCAATTTTTCGGTCAACGATCAAAGTCAACCCTAACCTGGTCAACGGTCAATGATTTTGACGGCTCGGTCAAAGGGCTCGGTCAATAGGCTTACGGCTCGGTCAACTCGGCTTGGCGGCTCGATCAATGCTCCAACTCTGCTTAACTCGATGAGTCAACTCGATTTTCTGGCAGCAGTCTTTCAGCGGCGCGTGGAGGCGCGTTCGAACTCAGATTGGGGAGATTTTGGTGGCGTCGGATTCCTCTCGTCGAGACCTTCAATTTGATATGCAATAGTGTATACTTTCCAACTTGCTCTGATACCAGATCAAAAAACAACTTTGAAGAATTCAAGAAAGAGAGACAAGAAGGCTCTCTATCTCATCTATCAAGCATTAGATGATGATGGCTTTGAAAAGATTTCGAGTGCAAGCTCTAGCAAAGAAGCGTGGGAGAAGCTGCAAACCTCTTACAAAGGATCTGAGCAAGTGAAGAAGGTCCGTCTCCAAACATTTAGAGGTGAATTCGAATCCTTACACATGACAGTATCTGAGTCTATTTCGGATTATTTCTCAAGAGTAGTAGCTGTTTCTAATCAATTAAAAAGAAATGGTGAAAAGTTAGAAGATGTGAAGATAATAGAGAAGATACTCCATTCGTTGGATCCCAAATTTGAGCACATCATCGTGACGATTGAAGAAACTAAATATTTGGAAGAAATGATGATCGAGCAACTCCAAGGATCATTGCAAGCATACGAAGAGAAGCATAAGAAGAAGCATGGGTTTACTGAGCAACTCCTCAAGCTACAACTCAAGGATATGCATGAAAGCCAAAGCAATGATAGAAACCAACGTGGTCGAGGCAGAGGTAGAGGCCGTGGACGAGGTGGAAGTCGCGGTCATGGACGAGGCTGGAATTACAACAACAACAATTCCAACAACTATGAGAAAGGAGAAAGCTCAACACGAGGCCGTGGAAGAATCAATTCGAACTCAAGGTATGAAAAATCTCAAGTTCGATGTTATAATTGTCAGAAGTTTGGGCATTATGCTTCAGAATGTAGAGCTCCCAACAACAAAATTGAGGAGAAGGCCAACTACATAGAGGAGAAGACAGATGGCAAAGAAACTCTTCTTCTAGCACGAAAGGAAACTGATGGTGGCCAAGCAAATTCCTGGTATCTTAACAGTGGTGCAAGCAATCACATGTGTGGAAGGAAAGACATGTTCGTGGAGCTAGACGAGTCAGTAAGCGGAGATGTTTCGTTTGAAGATGATTCCATAATAGCAGTGAAAGGGAGAGGTAACATCCTTATCCGTTTGAAAGATGGGAGACATTAGTTTATTTCCAATGTCTACTATGTGCCCAATATGAAAAGTAACATCTTGAGTTTAGGGCAACTGTTAGAAAAAGGTTATGATATTCATATGAAGGATTATAATCTTTCTATAAAAGATGATAAGAATAACTTCATTGCTAAAGTGTCGATGTCAAAGAATAGAATGTTCTTGATCAACATACAAAACGATGTTGCAAAGTGCCTGAAAGCTTGCTACAAAGATGCATCATGGCTTTGGCATCTTTGATTTGGGCATCTCAATTTTGGAGGTCTAGAGCTGCTATTTAAGAAGAAGATGGTGAAGGGACTACCTCGCATCAACCATCCTGACCAGCTTTGTGAAGGGTGTCTAGTCGGAAAACAATTCAGGAAAAGCTTTCCAAAGGAGTCAAAGACAAGAGCCAAGAAACCACTCGAGCTCATCCATACCGATGTGTGTGGACCGATCAAGCCAAGCTCTCTCGGTAACAGTAACTATTTTCTTCTCTTCATTGATGATTTTTCAAGAAAAACCTGGGTATATTTCTTGAAACAGAAGTCAGAAGTTTTCGAAGTCTTCAAGAAGTTCAAAGCAGCAGTGGAGAGAGAAAGTGGTAGAAAGATCAAAGCCATGAGATCCGACTGAGGTGGAGAATTTACTTCCAGGGAGTTTCAAGAGTTCTGTGAAGCAAATGGAATTCGTCGACCAATGACAGTTCCTAGATCCCCCCAACAAAATGGCGGGCAGAAAGAAAGAATAGAACAATCCTCGACATGGCACGAAGCATGCTCAAAAGCAAGAAACTACCCAAGGAATTTTGGGCGGAAGCAGTAGCGTGTGCAGTCTACTTGTCAAACCGATCTCCAACAAGAAGTGTATGAGGAAAGACACCGCAAGAGGCATAGAGTGGAAGAAAGCCTGGCATTTCCCACCTGAGAATCTTTGGAAGTATAGCCCATGTTTATGTACCGGACGAGAGAAGAACGAAGCTTGATGATAAAAGTGAGAGTTTTATCTTCATCGGCTATGATGCTAATTCGAAGGGCTACAAGTTGTACAATCCAGACAATAAGAAGATTGTAATTAATCGAGATGTGGTCTTCAACGAAGAAGAAGAATGGGATTTTAACTCTCATGCAGGTGACTTCAATTTCTTTCCTCAGTTTGAAGAAGATGAGCAGACAATGAGGGAGCAACTAGGACCTCAACAAGAACTTGAAACTCCACCCACTTCACCAACATCAACCACTCAAAGAGACTCATCACCTTCTTCATCGTCAAGTGGGAGTCAAAGTGAAAGAGTTGTGCAACGTACAAGAAGCCTTAGAGATCTCTATGAGGTAACTGAATGACAAGATAATCTTACATTATTTTGTCTGTTTATCGATTGTGAACCAGTGAGCTTTCAAGAAGCAGTACGAGAGAAGAAGTGGAGAGATGCGATGAACGAAGAAATTAAGGCCATCGAGAAGAATGACACATGGGAACTCACCTCACTTCCCAAAGGACATAAGGCGATAGGTGTCAAATGGGTGTACAAAACAAAGCAAAACGCCAAAGGAGAGATTGAAAGGCACAAGGCGAGGCTAGTTGCTAAAGGCTATAGTCAAAAGGCTGGAATTGACTATGATGAGGTATTTGCTCCTGTTGCTCGATTGGAGACTATTAGACTAATCATTTCTTTGGCAGCTCAAAACAAGTGGAAGATACAGCAAATGGATGTAAAGTCTGCCTTCCTAAATGGAGTTCTTGAAGAGGAAGTCTACATTCAGCAACCATCAGGCTACGAAGTCAAAGGCCACGAAGACAAGGTGTTGAAGTTGAAGAAGGCTCTTTACGGGTTAAAACAAGCACCAAGGGCATGGAATAGCCGAATCGACAAGTACTTCCAAGAGAATGGCTTCAACAAATGTCCCTACGAGCACGCTCTATATATCAAGATCAAAGATGAAGATATTTTGATCGTGTGCCTCTACGTGGACGATTTGATCTTCACTGGAAGTAACCCAAGCATGTTCAATGAATTTAAAGAAGTGATGACGAAAGAATTCGAGATGACAGACATGGGGCTCATGGCGTACTACCTTGGCATTGAAGTTAAGTAACAAAAGGATGGAATTTTCATTTCACAAGAAAGCTATGCAAAGGAGATCCTGAAGAAGTTCAAGATGGAGAATTGTAAGCCGATAAGCACACCGACAGAATACGGAATCAAGATGTCCAAACATGAAGAAGGCGAAAGTGTAGATCCAACATTCTTTAAAAGTTTGGTAGGAAGTCTACGCTATCTAACTTGCACGAGGCCCGATATTCTTCACGCAGTTGGATTGGTCAGTCGCTACATGAAATCTCCAACAACCACCCATTTTAAAGCCGCAAAGAGAATTCTTCGCTATCTGAAAGGTACAATTGACTTTGGCTTGTTCTATTCAGTTTCAAATGATTACAAGCTTGTTGGATATAGCGATAGTGATTGGGGTGGAGACATAGATAATTGAAGGAGCACTACTGGATTCGTATTTTTCATGGGAGATACTGCTTTCATATGGATGTCAAAGAAACAACCGATTGTCACATTGTCCACTTGTGAAGCGGAATATGTTGCTGCTACCTCATGCGTTTGTCATGCAATTTGGCTTAGAAATCTATTGAAGGAGATAGGCTTGATACAAGAAGAGCCTACCAAGGTTTGTGTCGACAACAAGTCAGCCATTGCCTTAGCCAAGAATCCGGTATTCCATAATCGAAGCAAACACATCGATATTCGCTACCACTATATAAGGGAGTGTGTTGCAAGAAAGGATGTGCAAGTTGAATATGTGAAGTCACAAGATCAAGTTGCCGATATTTTTACCAAACCACTGACAAGCGAAGACTTCATAAGATTAAGGAACTTACTAGGGGTCACAAGATCAAGTTTAAGGGGGGGTGTTGGATCATAAACTTGATCCATTATGGGAGCCTAAACCCAAAATCAATCAAATTGGATTCCAAGTCCATAATTAAGGTCCAAAACTACTAACTTTCTACCTAAAATCTTCTAGGGTGTGGTAATTAAGCATGTGAATAATTTGGAAGGATGGAAAAGAATGAAGAAGAATGAGGTGTATGGTTATTGTAATTTTGGATTAATTTATTTGTGTGGTGTAAGATTGTTCTTAAGTAGTATAAATATCCCTCCCCATTTTAGTTTAAGCATCAAGAAAAATTAAGAACTTCTAAATGAATGAAGAAGCAAACTCTAATAAAAAGTGAGTTGTAATATTTTATTTTTAAATGAGAATGTTCTTATAATATTTATTTAAATTTAAAATAAAAATTATTTATCGAAATATTTCATTTCCAACATCTTCAATCTCACAACAAGTCATCTCTTTTCTCCTCTCTCCCATTACTATCACCCTCTAATTCCCTAAATATCACATTCTTAGCATCATCAGACACAGCAACCTCTAATGCGAGCTGCAAAGCGCTAGTCCTCTCTTCCGATGGATTATTATGCTCCCTACTTAGCCTATAATACATAAAAGACAAACAATCACCTGGCAGAACATAATTAAACTTCTCCCAGTTAATATCTCCTCTTCTACGAGGAAAATCCTTCGTAGCACGGGCCAGGTCTTGAGTTCCCTTAGCATCCAGCTTATTCTCAACAACATACTTAGCCGCTGCAGCCCGTTGCGAGGCACTTAACAATCTTATTTCGTACAACAACTCCGCGCCACCGGTGTCAAAGAACGAGAGAATATCTGGGTCAGTTTTAGATTGCACCAAAGATTCCCTCACTTGAGCTGCCACCAGTAGACGATTCTGTTCAACCCCAGAAATGCCGGTGGATTCTTCTAGGGTAGGTGGGGAGAAGCCTTCTTGATATAGAGAGGGAATTAACGGGGCGTATTCGAACCAGAGGGCGAGGCGGTTGGCGAGGACGTCGAGGCGGGCGGTGGCGTCGAGGTTTTGGAATTTGGGAGGCAAAAGAGAAGGAGGTGGGCGGAAGGGCTGGTAAAGTTGCTGTTGGGAGCTTGAAGGGGGGATGATAATGGCTGAAATGGGTTTGAGAAACATTTTACGGGATGAAAATGGAGGCGGGTTTGTGAAAAAGGCGAATTTTTGAGTGAAAGGAGAGATGGGTTTAAGGGTGTTTACAGTTACAAGGAACATGGTGTGGGTTTGGGAAGAAGAAGGAGAAGAATAGCTTGTTGGCAGTTGGCAATCAAGAGGAAGAAGAGAAAGTTGCCTTATCTGATAAATTTTGATATATATTTTTTTGAGCGTAAGTGGGCCTTTTGCGGGCCTATATTTGGGCCTTTAGTGGGCCTTATCTATTTATTTCCTATAAGCACATTAAATGGTCATACCTAATAATATTGGATTGGGTTGATGTGGATGAGAGCATTGAGCGGTCGAAAAGTGCATAACCTATCTTTCTGTGGGTTCTATTCTAATCCTCGAAAGAATAATCCCATAACAATAACGTTAGTTTAAATTTAATTTTTGGATAGTTTAATGACATTAAATTAGATTTCTTTCTTTCTTTTTTTTTTTAATTAATTTTTGTCTTGGGTTAAATTTGATTGTTATTTGCAACAAAGAGACATGTTAACTTCTTTTAATGATAACTTTAGTGAGATTGTTTGCTTACATTTCTGTCTAAACACTTTAATGTTGCTAGTCACAATGTTTCATTTAAGAGCGTGGGCATAAAATCACATAACCCTATCGATTCAATTTAACTTGAACTGATTGAAATTGAGTTATAAATAAAACTGGATTGGATTAGATTGAAATGTGTTAGATTAATGAAATTTTAATCCGTTCTGTTTGACCCAAGTTAAATTTATATTAAATATTTTATCAAGTAAGTTAAGTATAATTATTATTAAATTGCTTAAGATTGATGTGAGCGTTTGTAGTCCAACGGTTAGGATAATTGCCTTCCAAGCAATAGACCCGGGTTCGACTCCCGGCAGACGCATAAATTTGTCTCTTTTTTTTTACTTTTTTTAAGTAACACAATCAAATGCTCAATAACGTCTTTGATCTTAATAGTATATGTTCTTTCCACTAGAGCATCCCATCATACGTCTTTTGAGAAATTAATAGTTTCTTTTTAATTTTTCTTAAACCACCAATGAACTCTATTTTGTTTTTCAAATAATCAATTAATATCCCATTTTTTTATATTATTTTCTCCTTAAAAAAATGACTAATTACTCTCAAAAGAGGATAATTAGTATTTTCAAGAAAGAAAAGAAAAAAAATGGTAATTACCAAAAAAAATTAATATCCCATTTTTTAATATTATTTTCTCTTTAAAAAAATGACTAATTACTCTCAAAAGAGGATAATTAGTATTTTTAAGAAAGAAAAGAAAAAAATAGTAATTACCAAAAAAATTAATATCCCATTTTTTATATTATTTTCTCAAAAAAAAAATGGCTAATTACTCTCAAAAGAGGATAATTAGTATTTTTTAAAAAGAAAAGAAAAAGGTAATTACCAAAAAAATTATATATAAAAAATGGAAAATTTCCTAAATCTTTTTATAGTTGAACAAGAGTCCTCTTGATTGGGGTTGGTAAAAAAATCTAAATTTAGAAAAATTTGAAAACCTTAAAATACTTGAAAATATTAGGTTTTTTTTCCCCCTAAATTTGGGTTTTCTTTTTTATGTGATTTCTGAATTCGGATTTTGTAGGATCTAAAAACTCCGCCTAGAAACTACAAATTTCCTATTTTTTCTTTTTCTTTTTTGAAATTATGTTCTAATTCCTAAATTTTTTAATTTACAATCAAATTAATAAATTCATATTCAATACATTATCATGTTTCAAAATTAATATAAAAATTATTACAAAAAAATAAACATGAGTTGGTGAAAATTAAAATTGTTGTATTGTTTTATTGCTATGACATTCATAACGCAGTGGAATAGAAAATAAAAATTATATAATATTTGTTTTCATTAGATAAAAATATTTTTTATCTAAGGATATTATGAATATATGAATTTGATGTTAAAGTAAATAAAATTTAATAAGAACATACCTTGAATCTACGCAGAATTTTCTTCTACCAAAGGATTCCAAACCAAACCTCTTATTCTATAGTGAAAGTAAGAGTGGACTTCTTTCTTTGTTTTTCTCTTAAAAAAAACGTATCTTGCGTTTTTCACATATATGTGTTGTGTTTTTATTTAAACTAGTCTTTTTATTTTAAAATAATAATTTAACTAATAATATTTACTAATTAAATTATTATCTCTTAAAATGAGACCTAATTCATGTAAATCACATAAAAGTCTTACTCTTTGTGGTTAACGTATAATACTCAACATTTGAACATTATTAATATTTTAATAAAAGAAAAATACTAAAATTAAAATCTTTTTGATAATTTTAAAAATTATCCTTAAGATTTTATTTATTTAATTTCTTAAATTAAATATTTAATTATATTTGGATAAAATCTTATCTATATTAATTAATTCTTAATTAATTAATTTTATCTAAATATAAACTATACGTATTTGAAAACTATTGTTTGGATACAAACAATTTGTGTAATAATACAATCCTTTTTATTTGTTCACTGTAATAACGAAAGAGGTGGTATTGGAGATCTATGGACCTACAATTTCAAGCTCCAATAATTGAATAATTAATTAAACTCTTTAATTAATTAATTAATTTAATTTATTAATTCCAGTGTTATTCCACTAAAAATCTAGAATTACACTCTTGAAATTGTAGATATAATTTACTCAAAAAACTTAGAGCAGTCCATTGATTTAATCACTATATGCAATTTAACCCTCCATAGATGGTTCATAATTAGAGTTAGGTTAATTACCGTTTTATCCTCTAATTATTTCTTTATCCTTAAGTACCATTAATTCACTAGTGAACAGTTAATTTGTAACATTATTACAAATTGAGCGCTCTAACCATTCAATTCTAAAATTAACCTTTAAGATAACCTTCTTTCTAACTTTCATTAGGAATGAATGAATTCCATATCTGTAAATCATATTCCTAACCGTTTATCTCACAATGCCACCAAAATACAAATTTTTAGTTTGTTCTTTAAACAAACTATAATAAGTATTTCAAATGACATAATGACACAAATAGGAGTTTATGATCACTTAGGATTAAAGTTAATCAACATATGATCATCGGTTGACGTTATTTGAATTCTTAATTAATAATGGTATTTTACATAAGAATTCAAATTATGTTTGGTCCAAACCTATATAATCATATTATATATAGTGCCTCCACCATAATATCACTACATTAGTGATTTAGATAAGATCACTACATTTTAAATATTTGTGAACCGCACTAGTAATATTTAATTAAAAATTTCAAACTTTAATTAATTTATTACTGATTTTTTCTATTTATTATCCATAACTTTAATCCTCTTATATATAACAATTATATACTAAAGTTATGATTACATAAATAAATAAGAAATTTTATGATATTTATGTCATAAAATTATGAACACTCATCAAGTATAAAATTGTAACTTTATTAATTTCATAAAAATAATACAAATACATGTTTTTAGGGCATTATCCTTAATAGAAACAAGGTAAGAAAATAAATTTAAAATTTTAATAGTGATTATAGGATAAAAATTAATAAAGTTTAAAATATATTAAATTATGAATACAAATTATATAATATAACAACTAATTTATAAATAAACACTTCAAAAGTTTAACTTTTATCTATAAAAAAAATTGAAAATAAAAATTGAGTTTTAATCTTGATTGGATTACCTAGATATGAGTTGAATTTAAACTTGAACCCGGCTTGTACCCAAAATAATTCAAGTACAACTCGAGTGAGTTTCAAAATAATGAATAAAATTTAGATTCGAAAATTGCTATTCCTACTCTTGTTAAGGTTAGATATTAACTTTTCTAACTTAAATAATTAAGAAAAATAAAATAATAATAATTTTCTTTTATATGAACATAAAATGCTAAAAGAGAATGAGCAGTTGATAAATCAATCAACTGAACTTATAGTCAAAACACAGAAATCACTCAACATAAAGCTATGATTATTTGTTAATTACATGAAAAACAGCATTGAAGTAAAAGTTCCCACTTGATTCCTTTCACACCACCCATATTGAAACTTTTTGACCATGTAAAAACTTGCTTTGTTTTGTTGCACTTTGAAGTCCCCCAAAGACTTTCATAACACTTGTGGAAATTTTTTGATTGAATCTCCAAAATGTTTGATTGACCAACCTATAAGAAGGCAGCACTAGCTATTATATAGTTTTTTTTATAGTTTCATTTCGGTCTCATTTACTGGATTAAAAAAGGCCTTGAGATGAACATATAGAAGCTTGTATTTCATGGTCATAATTATTCACACCTAATTAATCGATTAAAAAACCATGAAGGCATTTGATTTGATCATGACACCCACTAAGCTATTCTTCAATACTAATAAATCATTTCTTGTTTGACTAGTTTGCATTTCATTACGAATAATGTTACATATTTTTAAACAGTACTTCAATTTTTTTTTCTCTCAAATAATATGTGAAATAATTATTAAATAATAAAATAATATAATAAATAATTTTAAAATTTATATTTTTTTAATATACAATAATTATTTAATATTTTAATTTAAAATTCAAAATTTGAGATATTATTTATGAAGTATAATATTACTCTTTCATTATACATTTTTGTTTAAGATTCTTTTATTAATTTGTTTGTTTATTAATTACATATTGCACTTTAATTATACATTTTTGTTTAAGATTCTTTTATTAATTTGTTTGTTTATTAATTACACTTACTTTGTGGTTAAAATTAAAAAAAATCTACGTGACCCAAAAATTATTCTGAAAAATGGATTTTAAATATAGCATTCAATATATATAGGTAGTTGAATATACTACCACCATATGAATCATCGGCTAGAGATTTGTTTAATAAAGGTGGCAGGGTTTCCATAAAGCTTTGCTGTTTGAAGTCCATGTTATAATAGGCACCGTTGTTGATTCTCCATTTTGCCACTTTCATTGTCCCTTTGATGAAAATAGTTATATCTATCTATGAGATAGCAAGATTTAAAATCCAATAGTGTCAAGATTGATTTGATCTGTTGTTGTGTTGATGATTTTGACATTGAAATAGTTATTTTATTTTTCTTTTTAATTATTTTATATATATTTTAATTAAAATATACACAGTATAATAATAATATTATGCCATGTATCTTTTTTATACGAAAAATATCATACTACCCTTACTAGCATATAACTTAACTGAAATTTTTAACCAAGGGGGTATTTTATAGTAATTTTTACAATAGAGGGGTTAAGTGTTCTTTAGGCTAAACTTTAGGAGTTTCACTGAACTTTTTTTCTTTAAAATATATAATATTACAATAATACTATACTTACATAATTAGGATATAAATTGTTGTAATATTTGATATGTTCATTATTAATTGTTATTATATATATAATTATTATATTAATATGAATTAAAAAGTCAATAATTACTTAATAAGTGATAGTTATTAATTGATGACACATTAGTTAAAATACAAAGTCTGTATCCCAACTTTATAACGTAGTACTATCCATAACATTATCAAATATATGCGATAATGTTTTAAAAAAAATCATATGAATGATCCAATAATTTCGTAAGTCTTTTTTGATACCAGTAAAAACGATTTGTTTATATGTTTTACAGTTTTTAACTCAATTAAAAATGTTTTCTTTTTAAATTAGAGACATTTGAATTGTATTATATAAGAAAATGTATTAATCAAGTGTTTCTCTAAAAATAATTTATTTAATATTATTAAAAATTACTAGAGAATACTTCTACATCTTAACGCACTACTCTCTCATAAATACTTTTGGTTTAATGTATGTGAATTTTGAAAACCAAAATAGAAACTAAAAGAACAAGAAATTAACTGAGAAATGAATATAATTTTAAGGTTATATAAATCTCAGAAATCGAAATAAAATAAATTTTGAAAAAAAATCAATTTAAAACAAAGATGTAGGAATTGAATATAAAATTTTAGCCCTTAGCTATGTTAAACAAATTACTAATTAACTAAAAATATCAAATTATTAATAATGTTAATGTGTTAGTGCATGCATATGCCCGACTTGTATAATTGAAATCAAATGATGGTATTTTCTTTTTTCTTATTACGTTCAATTACATGCAAAAGAAATCTAGAAACTATAGAAATTTTCTTGGACAAGATGGCTAAAACCAAATGATAAAAATGATTTGACCAGGCCGATCGAAGAATCCTTTTTAGCTATAATACCAATATAAGTAATTTGTCACGTTAAATCAATGTGCAAAATTAAATTTATAGCAATCTTTGATCGATGGATTATCGTTGATGACAAAATGCCAAGCACCAACCCTTTTTATTAATGTTCTTAGATTCATGCACGTTCCAGAAGAGTTTAAAAGAAGCATGTCCCAAAACCTTTTTTTAATGTACTTTCTTCTTCTTTCTTATATATGCTTTTCAAAAATTGCAACTACCAAAGTGAGTAATAAGGAAAAATAATATAATAATATCCATTTTCCTCCATAACAAGGTATTTATATATATATGATGTTAATGTTTGACCTTGCTAAGAAAACAATGGTCAAAATTTTATGGGCATATAGACATTCATGCTGCATTCGGAGATTAGTTTTCTTGCATTTTCTAGACAACCGAACAATGGGTGGAAGAGAACATACGAGAAAATGATGGTCTCAAACTTCATAATAACTTTGAACTGCGAGGATATCTCAAGATCAAAACTCACCATTTATAGGCCTTAGGCCCTAGGGTTTTAGCCATTAACAAATTACCACTTGATAAAGTGAATATTGAATTGACTCAACTTTCCATATGAAAGCAAGACCAGTGACCAACTATATATCAAACCACTCGAGCAATTATTATATATTATATGATACAAAGAATCAGTTTATAAATTATTATTTGTTTTGGATAGAAGATAAGCAAAGTGTCTCCAACTTTTCAAGTGTAGACGGAATTAAAAAATCGGTCAAGACATTATTGGGGACCAAATGGCTGCCAACTCACTAAGAGGGAACTATTATTTTTTTTTCTTCTGAAAATCATACTGTCAGTGAAATTGGAACACTCATTTGAGTGATGATAAAAGAAATGATTTTCCAGTCAAGGATTTGGAATTTCTTCCATGGATATAAAGTGAATTCATCATAGACTGAGGTGCAAATTCATGATGAAAATGTATAAAGTAACGAAAAAGTTTAGAATATACGAAAGGTATTTTCTCATTTATAAACATTCTAATAAGTATGATAATTTTTTACTATTGTAGTCATTTCTAAATATAGCTTTAGTATATTTTATACAAATTCATTCTTATAAATCATAAAATGATATGATTGAGTACATATTTTATTTTTTTATTACATTGAGTTATTTAATTCATCTATCTTATCATACCATATTGTATCAATTTATATGAATGAGTTTGTATATGATAATAAGTGCTATATTCGCGGTAGGTTTGAGGTTAAAATAAAACTAGTAAGATTGGTATTTTGCTATCAAGAATATCTAGCAAGATTGCAAGAATTTTTTTTTTAAGTTTGATTTTTTTTTTGAATTCACATTTGACTTAGTAATATTATCAGATATCTATTGAAGATATGTAGGCAGGTTTTTTTTTGACTTTATTTGTTTCTTTTTGTATATAAATTAAGATTCTGCAGCAATAAAAAATTAGAAAATTTCTAACTCTAATTTCTTTGTTTTTCTTTTATAGTTCTTATTTTAAAAAATTTATAAAGTGGTATCAGAGCTCTTTTTTGCAAACTGCATGAGTGAATCCAATGAGGTACCAACCATAACAAATCAAACACCTAGCCTTTATCTTGAAATCTAGCATGTTTGAAAATAGTTTCTTATCTGCATCTCTAATTTTTATAGGAGAAAAATTATTAAATTGGGTTGTGAAAATGAAGTCATACTTACAAGCATGTGATCTATGAGATTCCATGGAAGTAGATCCCAAGGATCCAACAATAGTCCATATCAAGAATAACAAAGAAGAAAGAAAGAGCAAATATAAGGCTAAGGCCAACATTCAATTTACAATTTTAAAGACAATATTTACAAAACTCATGGCTTGTAAAACCCAAAATAGGCATAGAATCTTTTGAAATAAGAATATTAGGAAAACATTAGGAAAAAGAAAATGCAGGCTCTGGACTTGAGAAGGGGATTTGAAATATAGAAAATGAAGGAAACAAAAGCAATGAAAGATTATACAGATATACTTTTGACAGTGGTAAGCAAGATTAGGATACTGGGGTAAGAACTCTCTAACACAAGGGTAGTAAAGAAGATCTTAGTGACCTTACTTGAGAGATTTAAATAAAAAAATCTCTTCACTTGAAGAGTCTAGAGATTTATCAACAATAACATTAGAAGAACTCATCGATGCACTACAAGCTTAAGAGCAAAGCAGATCTTATAGAAATAAGGAGATAATTGAGGGAGCATTTTAAGTGAAAGAGGTTGATCAAGCTCAAAGAGGCAACAAAGGAAAGAAATAGTGAAGTAAGAAGAACTACAAGAAGAGGGAAGCAAAAAAGATAAAGGCAACAATGACCAGCACCCTCCATGTCCTTATTATAAGAAAACCTATAATTTGCAAAAATATATTACTAGTTTAAACCTGATATTCAGTGTAGGGCACAAAAATAGATGGGACAGATAGGGCAAATGGAGAAGGTGGTATGCAAAAACAAATAGCAAGAAGGACACTAAGCTCAAGCAGTGGTTCAAGACTAAGAGGAGTAACTTTTTGGTGCACCTTGTTTTTCAAGTAGCAGTTCAAGTGATGACTAGCTTATACATACTAGATGCATAAACAACATGTCTTTTAATGAATCTATTTTCAAGGAAGTAAACAAGTTAGAGGTGTTAAGAGTCAGAATTGACAATGGGCAGTACATTGAGGTAAATGGTAGAGGGATTGTTGCAATAAAAGGCTCAGCAAGTATATAGGTAATTTCTAATGTATTACTTATTCATAAAATTGACCAAAATCTGTTGAGTTTTGGGATAATTTCTTGAGAAATGTTATGTTTAAGAATAAAATGTGTGTGCTTGCTGAATCAAATGGGGTAGTCTTATTTTTTGTGAAAATGAATAAAAAAAGTTTCAGTTTAAATTGGAACAAAGATGAGTTTAGTACATATCTATATACTTTGAACCAACTAAGTTATGGCACAAGAGGATGAGGCATTTTTACTATTTTGCATTGGATTACAAAAAAAAAAAGGATCTTGTTTGAGGAATTAATTTCAATGGAAAAAGAGCAACAATGTGTGGAGTTTGTCAACTTGAAAAGCAAGCCAAACTGTTATTTCCTGTTAACAAGGCATGAAGAGTAGCTAAGAAACTTCGTTTGATTCACATTGATGTTTGTGGATCTATGAAGACTATATCTTTAAGTGGTAATAGGTATTTTATGGTTTTTATTGATGACTTTAGCAGAATATATTAGCTTTACTTTTCTCAAACAAAGTCTGAAGTTGTTGTTGTATTTTGGGAGTTCAAGATATAGATTAAAAATCAAAATGGTTGTAAAATTAAGGTGATTAGATTTGATAATTGGCTTTAATACAACATTAACAAATTTACTAAGTTCTACTATGATGTAAGGATTGAACATCAGCTCACTACAACCCATACTCTTCAACAAAATGGAGTCAATGAGAGGAAGAATATGACAATTATAGAGATGACTAGATGTCTGCTATTTGAGAAGGAAATGCCAAAGATGTTTTGGGTTAATGCTGTTGATACTACCGTAATTTTGCTAATTAGTTAACCAACCAAGGCTTTAAAGGAAAAAAAACACCTTTCGAAGCTTGGTATAGTTATAAACTTCTATTTACAACTTGAGAATTTTTGGCTAGTTGTGTTTTACTTATGTTCCAGATGTAAAGAAGGAGAAGTTTGATCAAAAGGCAGAATGTGAAGTTTTTGTTAAATAGAGAAATCCCACCAAGGGTTACAGAATTTATCAATTGTAAAGAGGAAGAATTATAGTAAGCAGGAATGTCAAATTTGATGAAAATGCAAGATGAAACTGGGATACAACTGAATCAGAATAGATTTATGTAGATAAAAAAGAACCAGAATTGCAAGATGATGATGAGCCTATAAAAGGTACTAGATCACTTATAGAAAATTATTAAAAGAGCAATATGGTCATATTTGAACTTGCAGGATATGATGAGGCTGCTAAGGATCTAAAATGGATTACAACAATAGAAGAAGAGATCAAGATGATTCAAAAGAATTAAACTTGAGAGCTGGTAGACCACTACACCAGAAAGCCATTGGTGTAAAATGGGTTTATAAAACCAAACTTAATGTTGATGGGTTTGTAAACAAATACAAGGCAGTATTGGTTGTAAAAGGATATGCTCAACTATTTGGTATAGATGTCTATGAGATTTTTTGCACTCGTAGCAAGGTTGGACACCATTAGATTGCTTATAGCACTTGCAACACAAAAGTAATGGAGGATCAACTAGCTTAATGTAAAGTTAGCCTTTCTAAATGACTATTTGAGGGAAGAAATTTTTGTTGAAAAACTTGAGTGTTTTGTTACAAATCCAAAACAGATATACTTGTTAAAATGGGGTTATATAGATTAAAATAGACTTTGAGAGCTTAATACAACAGGATTGATGAGCATTTTTTTTATAAGATAGGCTTTGATAAGGGCAAAATTGTCATATATTTTCTCATATTTTTATTATTGATATTTTATGATTTTATGAGAATAGATGGCTATTTATGTGCTTTATTGTTATTTATAGAGACTTGAACAAAATTTAAAGAAAGAAGGTAAAAGGAGCGAAAATAGGGACTAAAATGCAAAAGTTTTTAAAGTATGTGTCCATCACCCCAGCGCCACGAGTATTATAGCCCTAGCGCTGGAATATTGATCGAAATAAGAAAAATGACATGTTTAAGTCACATCTGGTGCCCTAACGCCATACCTTTATCGCGCTAGCGACAAGACAGGGCCCCAGCACCATCAACCCACCGCTCCAGTAGTGAAGCCTTTTTCACTCGTCTCTCCAGCGACAACTGCATAACGCCCCAGCGGTAGCACGAGTCCTAATCTGACGAGAATTGAGATTTTCAAGCTCATATCAATCCCTATAAAAAGCCACTCGTTCTTAGCCTTGAAGAGAAACCAAGAACGACCTAGAGTAATTCAAGAACACTAAAAATACAGAGCACGAGTCTTCGAGAGTAATAGGAGTTTAATTGAAGCAACTTTGGAGAGAGATTCAAGGCGTTCTTTGGCATCAAGAGATCTTAGGCAGCGCAATTAAGAGTAACTTGACGTCTATATTGGTTTGTTACTGATTGTATCATGATTTATTATTATTTTTACTGCTGTTCTCTTGTAACCATGAGCTAAACTTATTTTCTAGGGTTAATACTTGAACTCAATATGTGTGCTTAATTATCATATCTTTTGAATATTTAATAAACTTAGTTATTTGATATTCAAATTACTTGATCTTAATGCTTCAATATATCTGGCCAATATATGGTGAATGAGTTGATAATATTATTGATAAACTTGAGAGGAATCATAATATTTAGACCTAGGTAATTTGATGCATGATTGTAGAGTAACATTCAATGTTGCATATGCAAGTTTTAATTTAGGATAGGAATATACTTAATTGGCATATATGATCAATAAGACCTAATCTTAATAAATCTTAATTTATTACAAGTACCATAGGAATATAGGTATTTGGTAAATTAAGGTATACTTGCATGATCTTGGAAGAGGCTTATGAATACATTAGTGTCTTGATCAATAACAAAGACTAAGGGAGTTAAATATTAGAAGGTTAATCATTAGAAAATATATTGAGGAATAGTATTAATCATAGGTTTTCTATATATTGCTATCACTTAAATCTCTTTGCATTGTGTTTTTGCCTTTATATTTTTTATATTTATTCTTAGATTTTTATTTATCTGAATAGGCTTCAACAAGAGCATGAATGAATTAACTTTGTATATCAAAATTATTAATGATGAACTGATAATTGTTTCATTAGCTTGTCACAAGAATCAATTCAAAATTGTAAAGTAATGTAAGGTTTAAATGATGGAAATATTTGAGATGATTAATCTAAAAGTGATGACATTCTTTCTAGGAATAGAGATTCAACAATCACAACAAGGGATCTTCATTAGATGATAGAAAAATATGCCAAGAAAATGCTCAAGAAATTCAACATTGAGGACTGTAAGTCAAAATGTACTCATTTGGCTCAAAATGAGAAATTTAGTAAAGATGGTGGTGCTGAGAAGGTTGATAAGGGATTATATAGGAGTATCATTGGTTATTTGATGTATTTGATAGCAACAAGAACTGATATAATGTTCTTTGTAAGTCTATTATCTAAGTACATGCATTGTACAAGTGATTTGCACTATAAGGCTGCTAAGAGGGTGCTCAAGTATACAAAGGGGACTCTAGGTCTTGAAATAAAGTTTGAGAAATGAGATAAGCAGGTTTTACTGATAGTGATTAGGCAGAATCATGTGATGATGTAAGGAGTACATCAGGCTACTTACTTAGTCTTGGATCAGGTTGTTTTTGTTGGAGTTCAAAGAAGCAGGAAATTGTAGCTAAGTGTATTGTTGAGGCTAAGTATGTTGTAGTTGCTATTGTAACTAATCAAGCCTTATGGCTAAGGAAGCTCATGACAAATTTGAAAATGGTTCAAGATAATGTAACTAAATTTTTTATTGATAATCAAGCTGCGATAGTGATTTTTAACAATCCAATGTTCTATGGCAAGACAAAACATTTTTAAATCAAGTATTATTTTGTTAGAGGAGCCTAGAAGAATGACGAAGTAAACTTGGTGCATTGTAAGATAGAAGCTTAGCTTGCTAATATTTTGACAAAAGGGTTGTCGAAATTAAGATTTGAATTGTTGAAAAAAAAATTGGTGCATGTAGTAAAATTAATAAGGAGGAGTGATAATAAGTGCTATATTTACTGCAGGTTTGAGGCCAAAATAAAATTAGTAAGGTTGATATTCTGCTATCAAGATTATCCTGCAAGATTGCAAAAATAATTTTTTTTAAGTTTGATTTTTTAAATTCACATTTTATTTATTAATGTTATCAAATATTTGTTGAAGATATACAAGCAAATGTTTTTTCTTTGTTTGTTTGTTTCTTATATAAATTCGAATTTGCAGCAATAAAAAAATATAAAATTTTCGAGCCCTAATTTATCTGTTTTCCCTTTTATTGTTCTTATTTTTAAAAAACCTATAGTATAGATAGACTATAATGTATAGTAATAATTATTTCGTTTAAGCTTCATTAATTTGATTAAAAGAATAAATAAACCCACTTATGTTAAGAAATACTTTAAGATCTCACTCGTTAATGTTTATAATATAATAAATATTCTATTTTATTTATTAAAGTACAAGTGACATAATTTTATAGGTTTATTTTTACTTTCTAATAAAAAACTTATATAATTAAAAATATAAATTTTTTTTGAAATTTTTTTAAAAACAAATTAAGAAGTAAAAAAAAAAAGAGTAGTGGCCATAATCGTCATCGTAGGATGGCCATTTGATAATAATATCTTATCAACTTATTATTGACATTATCGGACTAAATTTTTTGAAACATGCAATAATAAATAGAATTAAAAAAAAAGGTAATATGACTTAAAAAAAATGACTCTTGAAATTTGTAGTTGTGAGATTATTCTTTGTACATATAGGATTTGATACTTGCGCCCACTTCGTAAAATGCAGATTTTAAAATACAACAACTCTGTACTGCTATAAAACTACGTTGTATTGTTCTAAATCCGAATATGGAGAACTACTCATTCTGTACATTCCTTTGATTTTGTTAGTTGCTTCGTGAAGATGTTCGGAGCAGAGCCTTATTTGTTCATCTTGTAGCCTTGTATATTTTGTGGATGTTGAATTGTTGGCTTTGAAGCAGAGATCACATTAAAAAAAGTTACTTGCCTGACAAGAACATGAGAGATGAATAGTCAGCCATATTGCTACAAATCTAGCCAGGTGCCAAGTGGACAAAAAAAAAATCCTAAAACCACCAAAGATGAAATCATCAAGCATGACGTCAGAAAATTGAATTTCTCATATAAAATCCAAACTGGCCGCCATGCCCAACATAGAATTCAGTCCTTTTGAGATTTGACTCACGTGCATCAAATAAAAACCTTTTCAATTGGGTCCAACAAAGACCAAAATTTTGCTAGCCCCCACCAATATTCATGCATTCTTGCCACCTTTCCATCTTATATTTATTAGTTTTTTTTAATATCTTCTTATGTTCCCTCTCTAATGTCTATATAATCACATTCTTTGCTTCGAAAAGAATTGTTCAAGCACTAAACATCAAAGGAAGAAGAAGGAGAAGAAGAATTCACCCAAAATTCATTCATGGATTCTTCATTCTCTCAAAACCCTTATTCTCAATTCTCCCCCGAATCTTCTTCTTCATATACTAATAATAACTCCATTGACTCTTTCTCATGCAACACTTCCAATAACTTCCATGATTACCAACAATATCTTCCTTTCAATGAAAACGATTCCCAAGAGATGCTTCTCTTAGGAGTCCTCAACCAAGCCTCAGCTAACTCTTTGCACACCATCTCTTCAAACAATAACATAAGAGATGATCATGAAGTAAGTTCAAGAGCTAATCATATTGCTGAAGAAGAACCTGCAAGAGAAATTTCCTACAGAGGAGTGAGGCGGCGGCCGTGGGGGAAATATGCGGCGGAGATAAGGGACTCGACTAGAAACGGGGTCAGGGTTTGGATAGGAACATTTGATACTCCTGAGGCTGCAGCTTTAGCTTATGATCAAGCTGCATTGGCGATGAGAGGTCCAACCGCTGCGCTCAATTTTCCTGTGGAGCAAGTTTATGGGTCGCTTCAAGAGATGAAGTATGATTTTGAGGAAGGATATTCACCTGTGTTGACAATGAAAAAGAGGCACTCGATGAAGAGGAAAGGGGAGAGTAAGAAGAAGATCAAAGAAAAGGAAATGAGATTCGAAAATGTTGTAGTGTTAGAGGATTTGGGGGTTGAGTATTTGGAGGAGTTGCTTAGAATTTCAGAGAACGCTGGTCCATGTTGAAATATATTTGCTGCAATTACTATTCATTTTCTCTCCATCTTTTCCATTTGAGATGGTGGGGACTTGAGATGAGTAGTTCTTTTTGGAGTTTTCTTTTTCTTTTTTTTTTATTTTACTTACAAACTTGAATAGTTCTTTCTCTTAGATAATGTGTTCTTTGTTTTGTTAATTTTGTAAATCTTTGAGATAATGGAGTAATAAAATTTCAATTATTTAGTTGGGCAAGTAGATGAGTTTATTAATTTATTAGTCTTTGTGTCCCATGGTAATTATAAGTAAAAGGGATAGTGGTACTAGACTTCATTTGATAGTGACAATTTTGATAGTTTTTGGTCGATCCGTCTAAGTTTTATGGTTAATTCCACGAATCAAATCAAATTAATATTATCTTGAGATATGAATAAGTGGAGAAACCAAGTCTTTTTTTGGTAAGTGTGGAGAAACCAAGTTGACAATGTTAAGATGCTCTAATTAATGTTAAGCTTTGAATTGGTTAAAAGATCTAATATTATTTAAGAAAATGCCCTAAGTGTATAATTAAAGATGGCAAAAATTTACTCTCGAATTCAAAAAATTTTGAAAATTTGAAAAACATCAAACCCAAAAAAATTTAGAAAATTCAAAAAAAATTTTACTCGGATTTTAATTAATTTTTTCAAGTTTAAATTGAGATTGTGTCCGAGTTTTTTGAATTAAAAAAATTCGACTCAAAACTCGAGTTTTTCTTTTAAAATCAGTTTTTCTTCTCTTTCTATTCTCTTCTGTTCGTATTTTCACACAATCTCTTCTCTCTCTATCTTTTGGTCTCCCCCCGCAGGCTTGAATGTACATGTAGCAAAAAGCGCACCACATCTCTTCCTTTGCCACTTGATTAGGCTGCCTTCAATGAGTTGCTTAGTGCACACTGACCGGCCAAGACAGGCCACCTTTTTGTGAGCTTTAAGACCTCCATATGAATTCAATCCATTCACATACACATTCTTGTTGATTCTTTTTTGGGTTTTGCTACCACATCTCACCAATGCACCAAAGAGAGTTGCTGGAGCGAGGACTCCCGATGTTGTTGCCATATCGGTTGTGCTAAAATCTTGTTCTCAAAATTAAAATTTGGCATACAAAGTAAAATTTATGAATTTAATATGGAATAGTTCAACAACTTGAAAAAAAAAAAAGGTTAAAATTTGAATTTTGGGTCACCCGAACCTAGTACATACTCAGAAAAAAATTAGGTGCAATTTAAGTTTCAGAGAGCCTTAAAAAACTTGGGTTCAGATCTAAATTAAATAAAACCTGGACCTAGACCTGAATTTTGCCAACCCTATGTATTACTTAGTCTACTCTGGGTTTGAATTTGTGTAGTTTTATTTTTAGTCACTTGAAATGCCTCGTACAATTATTTGAAACACCTTATAGTTTTATTTTGAAGTCACCCTAACAAGGTAATTAGTTTGAAATGAGACTTAATTTTTTTAGTTAGACAAATGTGGGATTTAGGTACATCACTCCCACTTTATCTATTTTGCCTCTATTTCAAAAATATTAAATCTCGAATGTTACATCTGTCGATTATCGTAGCCAAAGAAATAAACTATGGTACCATTATACAACCAAATTTGGTAAAATTTTGATGGTGGATCCCAGAAACTGCTCTTTTGTGGGCAATAAAATGTCAAAGTTTCGTTTCACATGAGACTCGTGAACGCACGGAGTAGTCCTTACAAAAGCTGGAGTTGAAAATGATTAAATAAGGGCAAACTTTGCTAATTAATGCTTTTTTCCCCCTAAAGAAATTAATGTATTAGCTTAGCTTACGGAAGGATATAACACATGGATCTAATTCGTCAAATCAGCTGATCATAGATTGCCTGCAGCTTCAAGAATAATTAGTATGCAAGTATCAAACAGCTAAGAGCTCCAACAATTGGAGTTCTCTATCTCCATGATCATCAAGCAAAAATAGAGATTCGGGCCAACCTTATTAACAACAATCTTATTAACATTTTTTTCTCTTTAATTTACATTTTACCAGGTAATCTATTAAGATGAATTATGATTTTTTATGTTTTAAATTTGTCATAGACATGGTAAAATATATATTTCAATTTGACTGATATGGTGACGTTCTGTTTCTCTCTTTATCCATGTTCTTCAACCTCTTTTGAGGGATGTATTTTTCTCGTCAATGATTAAAAAAGAAAATCAAAAGTCTTAGTCTTAATATTTTTATGTTATTATCACACAGTCCACTCTAAACATATGTTAAAGTTTAAATAATTGTTTCTCAAAATTAGCACGAAAAGAATCGATCCCTTTTATGTAACTAGGCTATCCATTTGAGAACATTTTAGAGTCTTAACCTTAAACTCCAACCAATTAAAGATTAAAAATATAGTAACTTTTTTCTTTTGAATATTTAATGTAATGTCATTATTAAATTAATAATATTATAATATAGAGCTCTTAATATAAAAATTAAAACATTATTAAAACATTATATATAAATAAAATAGATTTATTAAAGTTCGATCAGACCTATACTACTCTCTCGTAAAGAGAACATACAAATCCTATAATGAAGACTATCTTAGGCAGAATTAATACTACTGACCATGTTAAAGACAAAATAAAAATCTACTCACATAATTGGGGACAAAAAATCTACGGGGCAGAAAAACTTACCTGACATGAGTGGGGACAAAACCTATCCCATACATAAGGGAACAAAAACAATTCTCACGCAGAGTAAAAAAAGAACCACTACATTATTTTCAGTATCCGCTTCCCAATAAAATCAATACTCATACAACACATTCAAAGCTAAAACCAACAAGAAGGAAAACAAGCACCAATGCAATAACAATATTACAGTAACATGTTAGGCGCGGGTCACAGCATCGGATTTGTATCACTTTGGTGGCTTGGAGGAGCTCGATTGTTGCATCAGTCGTGGGTTCTCTAAAGATGCTGGTGGAGGACAAAGGCAACGGTTTTCAGAGGCGACTTGCTGGATTTCGTTAGAGACCCAAACCGACACTTGCTCAGATCGGCTTCAATGGAAAATACTGGTGAACTGCAAGGCCTCAGCGGGAGTGGCAATGAGATACGCTCATCTTAGCGGCATCCCAACAAGCACCGGTGGAAAGGGAGCCACGGACCGGCCTGGTGGAGTCTGGCCGTCACATAGCGGAGACTAGTGATGACAATGGTGAAAAAATGATACATGGCCACTGGGGGGTGAGGCAGCATGATATTGCTGATAAGGGCCGCAGCCTTTTAAATGTCGGCGGAGGAGATCCACGACCGTTACAGTGGAAGCTGGCGGTACCATATGAGACTAAACTTAAAATAAACAAAGAAAAAGGTGGAAGATAAAAAAAGCCAACTAAAGAGAAGAGAACCTAAGATTAAAAATGGGGACCAGTTTTGGTTTAGGAGCTGGTGGTGGTAAGTTGAGAGAATTTTAAGTTTTTAGGATTTTTGTTGTGCAGAAAAAACAAATGTAACTTTAAAAGGAAACACATCAATATTTTGAAAGCACAATGATGAGTAGATCTTTTATTATTAACAGGTCGATCATCTTGCATACATGACGATGATCTCAAAATTGTCTACCACAAACACCTTGATCAGAGCAAACAACAAGAATGAAAACTGATACGAAGTTTGGTCATTATTTGATGGGTGGAGAATGAGGCGCTTCAGGTGTTTAATGCCAGACTCCGGTGCTGATATTTCATAAATAAATTTCAGAGGAATCCTTTTAATCTTCTTTACATCGTCATCACGCTTCACAACCTGTAATGAAGGCCACTTTGGTACTTATATAGACAAATATATATTAAACTTCTAAGAAATGACATCCATATGTCAATAAAAAATTATATGAACGCAGAAATTAGAGGATTAACAAAGTATAAACTTGAGTCTTAACTTCAATTACGCGCCAAGCGTGAAAACAAGTCCATGAAAAAGTTTAATAATATCAACTTGATTAGAGATTCTTAAGATCAATGTTTTCACCTGAAACAAATAATATGGTTTAATTACTGATTACTGCATGGCTAATGGAGTTTTTTTTTTTTTAAATTCATTATTATTATTATTATTATTATTTCAGTAGTGGATTTATGGACTTAATGATTGAAAGTCAAGTGAAATAATTAATCCAAAAGCTGGAAAAAAAAAAGAAAAAGAATTGAAAAGAGCAACATTGGCTGAATAAATTGAAATCCATCCATCTCAGAGCTGGTAAGTTGACTTCAGGAGTTTTGAACAATGCTGAATTGGAGGAAAGTAGAGACTTTGAGAAAGTGGACATTTAGGTTAAGTATACAGTCGGCACGGTATTGTATTATTTTAAGAGTATATATTAATTTTTTTTATCCTATATTTAGTTTAGCTGCACAATTATAATGGATTGTATTGTATAAAAATATAAAATAATATTGTTGATCCTAAAATTTGAACAATTTCGAATCAATGAGTTGGATTTATTTTTTTTTAGAAATGAAATCAAGATTAACAAAAATAAAAGAAAATGTAGTAAGACAAAATTTATAATGATTCAGCTCAATATAAGTTTGCGCCCACTTTATCAAATTTGATGAGTTCACTCATATGATATTATTGAATATTATTTTTACAATAGAAATACATACAAGTAGAGCCTTTATAGAATCCCTGGGTTATGGAGAAAATTGATAGTGAAAAAAGTGATGTCTCCTTCATGATTTTACTCCCCCATTTATAGGATAGTAGGAGTATGGGAATTGTAGAATTTGAGTAAAATTGAGATATAACTATATTTCTCAAATTAGGATACTTTTTATTAGAGTCTTGACAAAATAAGGATAATAGCTTCCATATCTATTTAGAATTTTCTTATAGAGTTCTACTAAAATAAAGATAATTCTCTTTTTATCAATTTAGGACTCTTTCTAACCTTTTAATAAATTAGACTTATGTTGAAACTTTGTTATAAATTGGGCCTTATGCCAAAATTTCGAAGAAAAATGAGTCCTTCACCTTTCAGTATAAACTTGTTGATAATGAAAATTTTATAATAATTTAGGCTAAATATTTACCCTCGAATTTTAGGTCAGTCTTAGAGTGCTCGAGTAGTGTGAGTCCTCTACAAGTTTTGACCTTGTGCTTAAATCAAGCTCGATTAATTTATTTCATATACTTGGATTGACTTGTAACTCAATTTTTAGAGAGTTTTAGTAGCGATCAGCCTCAATAAGGACTTATATGAGGTTGTGGCTTCTAAGCTCTTCAAGTAATTTAACTAATGTATTTTTTAGTGTCCACATAATTGGCTTTAGGGAGAGCTTAAGACAACCTTGGTGCTTTTATACTACGACAACGCATCTTGAGGTCATCGTGGATGATGGTGAAGTTTCTGAGAATGATATTATTAGGTGTTGATCCTTAGCTCTCTGGGCTTATGACCCTAAAGCCTTGTACAAAAGTTATTATGGATAAGCTTTAGGTAAGTTGAGCCTTGGGTTGGAGTCTTGTCATCGAACCTTAGGATCAGACTCTTAGTATGGGCTTGGGCCTAGACTGAGGTCCTTGAAGACAACATCATTATTGATTGATATTGTATAACTACTACATTAATTAAAAAGTTACACTACAAGAAATAGTATAATGCTTTTCGCGATAGCTATTAACCGTTGCAAAAGGTCGTTGTAATTACCACTGACGTAAATATTTTGCGGTGGCAAAATAACCATCACGAGGGTCTTTTATGATGGTTAATTAGTTGTTGGAAAAGAGGTCAATGATAATTGATCAAAAGAGTTTGTGATAGCTAAAATCAATAAAAGATGACCAAACAAGCTTTTTAATAATTTTTAATATTTTCAATGTACAAATATTTTTTTTATTTATATTTTTCAATCTACAAATTTTTTTGTTCACATTCTAAAGTCTCTTTTAATTAATAACGAACCAAAAAATTTAACATGTTCTAACAAAGAAAAGCACTCATAATTTTAATAAAATTCAAATTTATAAAAAAAAATTATTAATTATAAAAATATTTAAAATATATATAACTCTAAAAGTATAAATTTTTTCATTACAAGTCCTCAAATTTATCTAAAAGAAGAGAAACTAGATATGTCTTAAAGTGTAAATTAATAAAGTCTTTGTGTCTCCTCCAAAACCACTGCCCATGTCAAATGGAGTAGCAAGTGACTGGTTTTTATCTGGCTTGGCATAAGCACGGAGCCATTATTGGACCGTCATTCTTGTTATATAAAGAAGCTTTTGTGGAAAGTGCAGATGTAATAGTTGAAGGACTAAAGCTGGGAAACTTTTGCTTAATTAGAGCAGCTAGTCTAGTAACATGAGGAGCAGCCATGCTAGTCTCAGACATCATCGCAAAGCTCTCACCTGGAGGATTAAGTTAATTGCATAAGATGCATTTTTTCAAGGTCAAGTTTTAAACTTATGTTGTGTAATAAAAGTGTGAAAATATTGATTAAAAATCATCAGAATATGATTTGGGGTTCAAGCCAAGTGCGTAGGGTGCACACGGATCGAAGACGGATGCGAAAGGAGGTAAAAAATGAAGAAGGGCGCACCAGGCGCCCAGAACAGAACCTGAGCATCGCAGTGCCAGGATGCCAGCTCCGCAGCGCTGAGCAGAAAGCGCACCAACGCCGCAGCGACAAGAGTCCAGCGCTGCGGCGCTGGAGACGGGAACAGTGTCCTGAAATTAGAAAACTTCCTAATTTCGTCTCCCACTTGTTCCAGGACTCCCTAATACGACTCCCACACGTATAGGGAAGACCTAGGACGTCTCAAGGCCTATATAAAGGCTATCAATTGGCTTGTAAACACATCTTTGTGATCAAGAGTAATCTTTGTAATCAAGTTAGAGTGTGATCAACAACAATCTTAGTGATAATCTTTGTGGTTCTTTGTGAGAGTAAAATCCCTAGAGTGAGAGAGAGAGTTTTCTTTATGATCTTTCTTGTAAAAAGCATACTTTGTGAGTGCCTTGTGATTCATAATAAGAGAAGAGTGTGATCTTGATCCGCCGTAGACGTAGGCAAGTTGCCGAACAACGTAATTCTTTGTGTGTTCTTCTTCTACCTCTTTCTCTATTTATTTCTTAAGTAACTTGTTCTGCATTATTATATTGCTTGGGTGAATTGTTTAACTTGTTTGTGTGCTTCCGCTTCAACAGAAAGTATGTAATGTTTTCTGTATACAGCTATGTATACCTTGGAATTTAAGAGAGTTCATTCCAACAAAACTCCAAGCAGTCCAAATGAAATTTTCAAGAGCTACCAAATTGGGTTTCATTATGTCAGCATCATCAAGGAAGCTGTCCTTTGGATCTCGTCCCCTAGCAGAGTAGTATAAAACATTTGGAGCGCAGTTACTGCAGTTCGCTTTAAATCCCCTCGAAATGCATGCTACTGCTCTAAATTTGGTAATTCTTTTTTGTAACTTTATCTCGCTCCAAAGAAGAATTGCAGTATTGGTGCTAAGATCTACCAAAAATTGAAAAAAATGATCTAGACTGAATTGAACTAATCGATTCGATTTAATTTCTATAAAAATAAAAATTGTTCAATTTTTTACATATAAAAACCAAATAGTCCAATTCGGTTATACTGAAAATCAAAACTGAATTGGAAGAACCAAAATTTTAAATTAACAAAATAATTTGGTCACGTGGTAGTAAGTTATTGGTCCATCCTAATTATTACAATGAGCTTGCACTAAATACTTTGTACTTAATTTTCTTTTTTTATAAAAAAAGAAATATAACCCTAAAATCAAAATGTAAAATTGCTTTTCTCACTCATCTCTCTCTCTCTCCTAGCCTCAAGCCTTAACTCTCACTCTCTTTATCAAACAAAGAATCTATGTCTCTCTTTCTTGAGTTAATTTAGAGACGAATCATCGTTTATCTTTGCCGGTGCCACTTTTTCGACGAATTTATTATAACAGCTTGAGTCAGGTGAAATGGATCTCTATCTCTTACTCTTCGTTTGCCATTTGTCGTCGCCGTATAGTGTCTCTTGCTATTGCCATTGAGTTGCTTGTTTTGGACCACAAAGATCTTTCTCCGCACTTGAGATTCCAATAAAAGCCTTAGAAGAATTTGATTAGAGGCGGAATAAAGTTTGTGCTGTTAATTGATCAAGAATCAAAGGTATACTTTTTGTGGGGTAGGTAAGGTTTTCGATTATTACGTGGGTTGGTGATAGCATCTATAGACAAATTCTTTTGCTTGTTTGTTAGGATGAATTTAAAAACAAAGTGCTTTTGCACATGGTAAAGTTCTAGTAAAAAATGATGATTTGATTTGTGCTTTTCTTTATATATTGAAATACAGAATATAAAGCAAGCACTAATTGGTAATGGTTGATAAGATCCATTTTCCTCCTTAAATTGGTCATTGATTAATAGTTATTCTTAATTTTCTTTCTTATAAAGTGTCTTGAAAATGTAATATTTACAGAGGATGGTGGTTGCAATAAGAATTAGAGACATCGAGACTTCTGTTTAGGTTCACAGACATTAGAGTTTACTTGAGTTCAAAAATTTTGAGTAATTTACAACTAAGAAAAAGCAAATGTGGAAGTTCATTAACAAAAGATGATGAATAACCTTAAAATTGAAAAAAAAAATTGAATCGGACCGAACCGATTTTTTTTTATTTGGTTTTTATTATATATTCAATTTTTTCCAATTCTCCTTTAAAGGAGAACCAAAAAATCGCAATTCGGTTTGATTCGGTTTCGGTCAAAACTGAACCAAATTGGACTGTGTTCACCCTTAGTTAGAGGTTAAAATGACTAGTCATTTTCATTCAACACCTTTGAGTTTTGTAATTTATTTTTAAACCCTAAAACTTTTAGATTTTTTTTTATAAATAGACCCCTAAAGTATTAAGTATTTATAATTTGACACCTTACAAGTTTAATAATTTTAAATTTGCCCCTATAGAATCTCTAGGGCTACAAAGCTTTTGGTTAATTATAATTTAACCTCAAAACTTTTAAAACATTACAAATAAACCCCTACAATTTTAGTATTTTCTTTTAACCCCTCAAAATTTTTAGTAATTACAAATTATCCATAAAAATTTATGGTATTTATGAATAGGTCACAATTTGATTCATATTTTATTTTTCATGCTGTTAGTATCATTTATATACTACATGTTGATTTTGTATGTATAATTTATCATTTTTATTATGCATATAATTGAATTATGTTTATAATTTATGTAATCCCTATTGTTGTTAATATAAAAAATTTTAGAAATTAAATGTCTAATGATCCATATAATTTTAAATAATTAGAAAATACCCACAACATCCTTAAATATGCAAAATTATATATTAAGTGGTTTAAGATCACATATGAAAAATGACATTAATGGTGGTCAATTATATTTAATATAATAAATTTTATTTTAAATATATTTATATGATTAATTAAGATGGAATATGAGATTATATTTCCTAATTTACCTATAGGATTAGGAAAAGGAACATAATTTGATAGTTTCATTATAAAGATATATGGATCTAATTGAATTAAAATTTTAGCTCACAGACAAATTTTATGTCACTAGATTCATATTTTTAAACATGATTTACATTGGTAAAGCATGATATATACTTATTAGTCTCAAATTTTAATTTATAAGCATGTGTATTTAATTTTATATAGTCATGCAACCTGCGAATATTTTTGATTTCAATGTGATATTCTCAAACTAACTAGTAATAATTATAAAGTTTGGAAGGAAAGAATCCTTCTTCATTTAGGGTGTATTAAAATATTTATTATGCTATATAGAAAGATGAACCATCTGTAGTTACTAAAACTAACACTCAAACTAATATTGATCTTTATAAATGATGGGAGCGATCTAATTACCTCAGTGTGATATTCATATAGACCAAGAACTCTTCTAGTTTATGTGGTTCAATTGAACAACATGATAATGTTCAAACATTACTGAAGGCTATTGATGAATAATTTGAAACTTTAACTAAAGCACTTGCTAACTCCCTTATTATGAAGTTTTTATCTTTGAGGATTACCAGTATTAGAGGTGTGCATGAGTATATTATGCAGATAAGGGATATAGTGGCTCAGCTCAAAACTCTTGAGGTTGAGATGTCTGAGTCTTTCTTGGTGCACCAGTTATTAAACACATTTTCATATCTATATGGACCCTTCAAAATCTCTTACAAAACACATAAAGATAAATGATCACGTAATGAACTCATGCATGTGTATTCAAAAGGAAGGAAGGCTGGTAATAGAGATGGGTGAAAATGCTCTTACGACAACATAAAAAAAGAACAAAGATAAAGCCAAACAGAAAGGAAAATGTAAAATGCCTCTTTAGCCAGTTCAGTTTGGCATTAATAAGGAATTCAAGTGCTTCTTCTATAAAAAGGAGTAGCACATGAAGAATAATTGCCCAAAGTTTTAGAGTTGGCTTGAGAAAAAAGGTAATTTAATCTCATTTATTTGTTATAAATCTAATATGATTGATGTTATTTATAACACATGATGAATTGATTCTTGTTCTACAATTCATATTTTAAATTTTTTGTAGGGTATGCAAAACCTAAAGAAGTCAATGAGAAGTAAACAATGCATTTATTTTAGAAATAAGATGCGTTCACCTATAGAGGCTATTGGAATATGTAGTTTAGTTATATCTAGTGGTTTTATTTTGTACTTGAAATTTTTTTTTATATTCATAGTTTTTCTAGAAATTTAATTTCAGTTTCAAGACTTTTACCTTTAGGATATTCTTTTAACTTTTTGGAAACATCATTTAGTTTATTTTATCAATTTGATTTTGTTGGGAATGGTATATTATCTGATGGTCTTTTCTATATTAATTTATAAAATAATATTTCTCATAATGCTATACTTATTCATATTGGTACTAAAAGGTGTGTTATAAATGAAGATTCATCTATATTATGGCAGCACTATAGATTAGGACATATCTCCGTTGAAAGGATTAAGAGATTAATAAATGATGGAGTACTTAATACTCTGAATTTTACTAATTTTAAGACTTGTATAGATTACATTAAGGGAAAACATACCAACAAGTCCAAGAAAGGTGCCAAAAAGAGCACTGACATATTAAAGATAATACATTTAGATATTTGTAGTCTAGACATGGACTTATATAGTCAGAAATACTTCATCTCTTTCATATATAATTACTCATGATACATATATCTCTACTTGCTTAATAATACGAATAAAGTATTAGATGCCTTTAAGGTATTTAAGGATGAAGTAAAGAAATAATACGAAAAATAAATTAAGATTGTGAGAACAGATAGAGGTGAGGGAATACTATGGTAGATACACTGAGGATGAATAAGTACCTGATCTATTTGTGAAGTTTCTTCAAGAGCATAGGATAGTCTCCCAATACATAATATCTGGTTCCTCATATCCAAATAGTGTAGTAAGAAGAAATTGAACATTATTGGACATGGTACAGAGCATGCTTAGTAGCTCCAGACTTTCAAAATCCTTACAAATTAAAGCTCTTAAAATGACTGTGTATATATTGAACTGAGTTCCAATCAAGGTTGTCTCAAAGACACCATTTGAATTATGAAAAGATTAAAAAATGAGTTTGTCACATATATGCATTTAGGGATACCCTTCTGAAGTAAAAGTTTATAACCCATAAGAGAAGAAACTAGACCTTAGGACTATTAATGGGTATTTCATTGGATATATCGAAAGATCTAAAGGTTATAGATTCTATTGTCCATTTCACAGTATTAGGATTGTGGAATCAAAACATGTAAAATTTCTTGAAAATGACTTGATCAGTAGAAACGATTAATTTCAGAACATCATTTTTTAGAATGATTTTATAGATTCTTAACATTTCACTTTAAATAGTATTAATTGTTATTCACAACACCTATAAAATTTAAACAGGTGCTGTGCAATCAATCATTTAAGATCCAAAAACTATTAATAATAATCCAATAGATCAAGTTGTTTAGCAATTACCAGAGATGATTAAACATCTAGTTGAATAACAAGCCTTTTCAGGTGGATGTTTGCATAATATTAATAAGATTTACTAGAGTAAGGAGATCAGCAATTTCTAGTGATTACATTATGTATCTACAAGAGTCTGACTTTAATATTGGAGCCATAAATAATCATGAAATATTTTCACAAGCCATGAGTTGTAAAGAATCAAATTTATGGCATGATGCTATGAAAGATGAGATGAATTCTATGGTATCTAATAGAGTCTGGGATTTTATTGAGTTGCCTGATGGTGTAAAAGCCATTGGATGTAAATGGGTCTTTAAAACTAAGAAAGACTTTTTGGGGTATCATTGAGAGATATAAAACATGACTCATTACTAAAATATTCATTCAAAAGAGGGGAATTGACTATAAAGAGACCTTTTCTCCTATTTTCAAGAAATATTCTTTTTGAATTATTATGGCATTAGGTGATTATTTTGACTTAGAGCTACAATAAATGAACGTAAAAATAAATTTTCTAAATTAAGATCTAGAGGAAGAGGTTTATATGAAACAATCGAAAGGATTTCCATCTAGTAATGGTGAGCATTAGTGTGCAAGCTCAAAAAGTCTATATATGGATTGAAACAAGCCTCTCGCTAGTGGTATTTGAAATTTCATGAGGTTATCTCCATTTAGATTTGTAAAGAACATCATAGATCAATTTGTATACTAAACGGTTAGTGGAAGTAAGATTTGTTTTCTTATTCTATATGTGAATGACATTTTACTTGCAATCAATGATAAAGTTTGTTACATGAGGTGAAATAATTTTTCTCTGAAATCTTTAACATGAAGGATATGAGTGATATATCCTATGTCATTAGTATAGAGACATATTTCAAGAGATTTTGTGTCTGTCTTAAGAAACCTATATTAATAAAAATTTAAAGAGATTTCGGATGAAAGATTATTCATCAAGTATAGCTTACATTGTGAAGGATAATAGGTTCAGCTTAAACCATTGCCTGAAAATGATCTTGAAAGAGAACAAATAATCAATATTTCATATGCTTCTACTATTGAAAGCCTGATGTATGCTCAAGTCTATACAAGACCTAGCATTATATTTGCTATAGGAATGTTAAGAAGATATCAAAATAATCTAAGTATAGACCACTAGAGAGCTATAAAGAAGGTGATGAAGTACCTTCAATGAACTAAAAATTACTTGCTTATGTATAGACGGATTGATAATCTAAAAGTAATTGGCTACTTAGATTCAGACTGTGCTACTTGTATTGATTTACGTAAATCAACATCTGGATATATCTTTATATTAGCCAGTAAAGCTATATCTTAGAGGAGAGCAAAAAAGATTTTGACTGCTACTTTTACTATGATATTTTCTCATATGTGATTCTTAATTGTGTACATATTTGTTAATTTGAGAAATATCATTAATGTTTGAACTTAGAATAAACACATAGTTTATTCATTAAGTGAAATAGGTTAATGTTAAGAGAAGTAATGCATTGTGATACAAAGAATATATAATACTTGTCTTTAGACAATCTTTCACTATGATTCATGTATTATGTTTCTTACTATAGTAAATAATAGAATACGTGGACTAAATGGGAGAATGTTACAATTATTCAACCCATATAGAAGGTGGTCTGTGATTTCACTATTTTAGGAACACAGAATTTAACTACCCATGGTTCTACCATTTTGGGACATGGGATTATGGGAATTAACCACCCATGATCAAGAATAACTACCATGATCCAAACAGCTACCTATTTCAGCAAGTAACCTCCCATGATCAAGAACATAGGGTGGCATAAGTGCTAGGTAAACACCTATAACTAGAGCCCTTGGTTAGGTTCCTAAATCCATCATTCTCAATTTAATTTCAAAACACCGTCACAGAGAGATTGTAAAGGTTTAGAAGTATTTAAATTTTATCATCGAATTGTGGGAAGCTTTATTGGTAAGAGATATGTCAAAATTTATTTTTAATTTCACATTTGATCTAAATGCTATTTAGTTATTTTAAAGCATATTTAGATCATCTTTATTTGATCCCACAAATACATTTAGCATGGCAATAAAGATTGATATGATATTAGTAAACAAATAGATTAATTGCTATTGTATTTAGATCAAAAAGAGATTATGTTTAATATTTTATATTTATTTATAATATTTTATAAATAAGCACTAGTATCGAAGTTGACGCTTTTTGGGCCCAAGTATTTGCTATATACTTGTCAAGTAATTATGTTGAGTGAGTTGGTATTCTATATTAGTTATAAAAGGGTTGATATTTAGATTTATAAGTAAGATGATCACTTTACTTAATAGGTTGATCTTTTGAGCTTGACATTTAGATCCTACGTAGTATCCTTATAAGCTTAAGGCCTCCAATAAGTTATAGCAAAGCCAAATCCTGGTAGTTAGAATATGAATATACTCATTGTCAAACAAAAGGGGCTGATATTAGGGCCTTCACCAATAAATATTTAATTCACAAGAAGATTGTTGAGTGAGCTAGTATCTCATATTGTCAACTATTTAATGTGTGACAACCAATTAATAATCATACAATAAGATTCCAACAACTGTAAGCCAAAATAACTTGATACATGAAAACAAGTCAGAAGCCACTGGAAAATAACTCAACTAAGAACAAAAGAAACATCAGCCATTGTAAGAGTAGGAGATAAAATGGTATTACTAGCACAATCATTAATTAACACAAAAAAGATATAACAACTTACTAACGTGGAAAAGGTAGTCTACATAAGCACTAATATTATGCAACAATGATTATTTTGATTTCATCCTTGTAAATATTTTGGAATAAGAGTTGGAATTGTGATCAAAACCCTGCATATAACCAATTTGAGCATCACATAAATTTTGATATCACATCAGAATTAATTAAAAGCACGTGTTCGTTTAATTCATGATTGACAACTATTGAAGGGAGTTGCTCTTTGTCTTAGGTATTATGTCAAGGGAAGAACTCTAAATTGAGTTCAACTTTAACCCTAATTCCCTTTGTGCAATAGAAATAAGAACTATCCAGCAAAAATACCAAGAAAATCAAAGCAAATCAAAAGTACACAGCCAATTTACTTGGATCGATCAATTGCTATATCCATAGTGGATCAAAGGATCACAACCTCTCTTATTAAATTTTAAGAGATTTTACAATGAAAACAAGAAGAAAAACTCTCAAAAGATCTACAGAATGGTCTCTCTTTGTTCACACAGAATAATTTTCGTCCAAACAACAGTTCCAACTTAATAAACACAACACTTAGTGTCTACCTAATTTTTATACTCTCTTAAAGTCTCTTTAGTAATGCTTAATTTTTTATAAAGGGTATACACATGTATATATAGTAGTTAAAACATTTCTAAAATTTCTAAACTTAGTTGGAATAAGAGTCCATGTGTTTTTGAGTCTAGAACTCCCTCAAAGAAGTCAATTTGAGATAAAAATAAATATTCCCGAAATTGAAAGTTATAGCGCCAGCGCGATTCTATGACAACGCTATGGCATTGGCTAGCCATCGCTGAGGTGTGGGCCCAGCACCTCAATGCTGCATTCCGGGTGCTAGGGCGATACGACTTGATGTGCAGTCTTTAATTTTTTTCGTCTTTCCATGTTTTCAAGTCCTATTTTGCTCATTTCTCATGCATCCTTGACTTCAACATGACTCTCTCTTTGATATTCTTTATAATTTTTACCCATACAAAATTATTGAATCACTATTTTTAAAACTAAATGAAAGCAACAAAAGATTAATAGAAAGAGTCACATACAGTTTGAAAGGCAGGTTAGCCACTTAGCTGACAATTCAATGAAATACAAGTTCAAGAATAGTAAAGCCAATGTTTTAAAAAATAAAAATTGCATAACACCACACACAAGTGTATTAGCCAGCTCCTTACATACTCAAAGATTAATTTATATCGAAAGAAAGGGCATAATGATAAGAAACAAAAGATTATCTACAATATTCTAAGAGGGAACCATAGCTAACTCGACTGAGAGGAGCCGTCACAAGTGTCGTTACAAATTTTATTTTGTTGTAGTGTCAACAGCTTTGTGGATATTTATTAATAAGTGACATATTAAAAATAAAGTTTGTATTCTGATTTTGTAAATCTAATATTACTCATACATTATAGCTGGCACAAATTACATTTTAGCTTAATTAGAGCTTCTCCCAACGCAAATTAAATCCATCCAAGATTAGATTCAGCTGAAAATCAAGTTGTTAAAAAGAAAAAAGAAGAAATATAATTTAATAAAATGTAGCTTGTGAGATTATTGACTGAAAATTATGAAATATAATTTAGAGAACAAGTCAAATACGTAAGGTATGTAAGGATTAAAGATGGACGAGAAAGGAGGCAAAAAAACGAAGAAGGCGGTGCCAGGCGTAAGCATCGTGGCGACCAGGAGTGAATGTCGCGACGCCCAAACTAGAATGTGAGCACCATGGCACCAATGATCAGTGTTGCGGCACCCAGGTGGGCACATTAGCATCGTGGCGATGGGTGTTAACCGCGGGAAATAGTTTCCCGATTGAGACTTCCTTATTTCATCTCTCACTTGCTTTAACACTCCCTAATACGTCTCCTATACGTATAAGGTAAACCTAGAACATCCTAAAACCTATATAAAGGCTTTCAATTGGCTTGTAAACATATCTTTGTGATAACTCAAGAGATCTTAGTGATCAAGCAAGAAATCTTTGTGATTAAACATTCTTTGTAGTTATTTGCGAGAAAAAATCTCTAGAGTGCAAGAGAGAGAGTTTTCTTTGTGATATTTCTTGTAAAAGGCGTGCTTTGTGAGTACTTTGTAATTCAATAATAAGAGTGAGTGATCCTGATCCACAGTGGACATAGACAAGTTATCGAACCACGTAAATTTTGTGTATTCTTCTTCTACCCTTTCTCTCTCTAGTTCTTTAATAATTTGTTTTGCATTATTTACTTGTGTGATTTTATTTGTTTGTGTGCTTTCGCTTCAACAAACTGGTATCAGAGCTTAATTTTTTAAGCAGACATGGCCACACCCAAGTATGAGGTAGAGAAATTCAAAAGTATGAATGACTTCAATCTATGAAAGATGAAGGTAAAGGCGTTGTTGGTGAGCCAAAGGCTACGCTCAGTATTAAAGACGATTACAGCTCCATCTAGTGAAGAAGAAAAGATGTCAGCGTCATCTAAATTTAAAGCAGAAGGAAGAGACATTCAAGAAAAAGCTTATAGCACAATCATTTTGTTATTGAGCGATAAAGTACTAAGGAAAGTAACAGGTGAGACGACGATAATAGGTATTTAAAAGAAGCTTAACTCCCTTTATATGCAAAAATTATTGGTCAACAGATTGCATATAAAGAAGAAGTTGTATCAGCTGTCCATGTTAGAGGGGACGCCGATGAAAGATTATATATATGCCTTCAATAAGATCATCCTTGATCTTGAGTCTATCAACATCAAGATAGAAGATGAAGATAGAGCAATTATCCTGCTGAGTTCACTCCCCAAGAGTTATGAGAGCTTTGTTGATATATTACTCTATGGTAGAGAGAATTTAACGATGAGTGATGTGAAAGCATCATTAAACTCAAAGTTACTAGGAAAGTAGATCGAGGGCAATGCAGAAAGTTTATCTATAAGAGGAAGGCTCTCATTTAGAGATGGAAGAAAAAAAGGCTCAAGGTCGAAGTCTAGGACCCTTAGGAAGAGCTATTGCTACAAGAAAGATGGACACTTCATAAAGAACTGTCTTGAAAAGAAAGCACAAGACAAGAAGAAAACGGATGCTGCGCTTGCCTGTGATGATAGCTATGACAGTGCAGAGACACTCATTGCTATTTATGGTAAGAATTCTGAACAATTGGTTCTTGATTTTGGTTGTACTTTTCACATGTGCGCGCATAAGTCTTGGTTTTTGAATTTTTAGCCCATTAGTATTGGTAAGGTGTTAATGGGTAATGACGTTGCATGTCAGATGATGGGAATTTGTAGTGTTAAACTTAGGTTATATGATGGGCGAGTGAGAAAGTTGATAGATGTTAGGTATGTTCCTGACCTCAAGAGGAACTTGATCTCACTAGGGACTTTAGACTAGAATGGATGTTCTATCAAGATCGATGGAGGGGTTTTGAAAATGTTAAAAGGTTTCATGGTGATGATAAGAGGAGAAAAATGCAAAGACGTTTATGTGCTTAAAGGAGAAGTTGTGAGTGGTTCTGCATTATTCTCGGTAGATGATGAGAGTATGCAAATTAAGTTGTGGTATCTTACATTGGCACACCTAGGCGAGAGAAATATGAATGAGTTATTTAGTCAAAAGGTGTTTGGTGAGGATAAGTTACAGCCTTTGGATTTTTGTGAGCATTGTGTGCTTGGGAAAGTATATAGGGTAAGGTTTAGTACCAGCGAGCATAAGATTAAAGGGACTCTTAACTATATACACTCAGATATTTAGGGATCAGCTCAGACAGCTAATCGTGGTGGTGCTAGGTATTTTCTCAGTTTAATTGATGATTATTCAAGGAAGCTATAGGTCTATGTGTTGAAGAGTAAGAATTAAGTGTTTGATGTATTCAAGACTTAGAAGGCTCTTATTGAGATTTAGATTGGCAAAAGAGTGAAGCAGCTGAAAATTGACAATGGCCTCAAGTTTTGTAATAGAGAGTTTGATGGGTTTTGTGTCAATCATGGGATTGCGAGGTATAGAACGGTAATATCAATATCACAGCAGAATGACGTAGCTAAGATGATGAATAAAACCATACTTGAAAGGGTTAAATGCATGTTTACCAATGCAAATATGTTTAAGGAATTTAGGGAGAAGCTATAGTGACTGCAACTTACTTGATTAATAGAAGTCCCTTCTCAACAATTGACTTCAAGATGCTAGAAGAGAAATGGTCTGACAATCCTCCTAAGTATGACCACCTCAGAATATTTGGCTGCCTTACCTTTGTATATGTTAAGGAGGGGAAGTTGAAACCTATAGCTATTAAAGGGGTATTCATAGGATATCCCAAAAGAGTGAAAAGATATAAGGTGTGGTGTAAAGACTTGACATCACTAAGGAGTATCATAAACCGTGACGTGACATTCGATGAGACGATGATGCTGAAAATCTCCCAAGAAGATGAGAAAGAAGAACTTGTGCTTAAGGAAGACTCAGCACTCGAGTCAATAGAAGTTGAAGTGGAGCCTGAAAATGGATCTGATATACCTTCAAATTAGTACTTCAACGAGGAGATCCTTGAAGAAGAACCAAGAACACTGGTGAGTTCCTCCAAGTCCACCCAAGGAAAGACTAGGACTCATGAGATAGAACTTAAAGAGTACCAGCTAGCTAGAGACAGGTAAAAGAGAACGATTAACCCACCAGTCAAGTATGCACAAGCAGATTTAGTTGCTTATACTTTTAATCCTACTTACACTCTTGAGTATGATGAGCCTAAGACATATGGTGAGGCTATGAAGAGTGAAAACAAGAAAGAATGGCAGCAGGCCATGGAAGAAGAGATTAATTCTCTTAGAAAGAACAATACCTAAAAGTTGGTAGAGAGACCTTAAAAGAAGCTAGTCGGGTACTAGTGGGTGTATAAGGTAAAAGAGGGGATACCGGGGATTGAGCCTACAAGATTCAAGGTACTCTGGTGAGTTCCTCCAAGTCCACCCAAGGAAAGACTAGGACTCATGACATAGAACTTGAAGAGTATTAGCTAGTGCGTGTACTTCAAGAACATAAGTTATGGGATGATGTATTTGCTTCTATACGTCGATGATATATTGATCGCATATAAAAAATATAAAAAAAATATAGAAGCTCAAGAAGCAGTTGAGTGTAAGATGAAGGATTTGGGAACAACAAAAAAATTATTGGGCATGGATATTGTGAGGGAAAAAAGAGATGCTATCTTCTTGTCCCAACAACGATATATACTCAAAATTCTAGAAACTTTTGTTATGTCCAGTGCAAAGGCTGTCTCTATTCCTTTAGCCATGCATTTCAGACTTTCAACAGCACAGTCACCGACATCCGAGGATGACTGTAGATGAGTAATGTATTATATGCAAGCATTGTGGGGAACATCATGTATGAAATAGTTTGCACAAGACCAGATATAGTACAAGCTATAAGTGTGGTGAGTAGATACATGGCAAATTCGGGTAAAGATCACTGGCTTGCAGTAAAATGGATTCTGAGATATCTCAAGGGAACGTCAAATCACAGGTTAATGTATAAGAGGGATAAAGACAACAATGAAATGGTAAGAGGATATGCAGACTCAGATTATGCAGGTGATCTAGATAAGAGAAGATCATTGACGGGTTATGTATTCGCAGTGTTTGGGTATAATGTATGTTGGAGATTTGTTCTACAATATGTGGTTGCACTATCTACTACAGAAGCGGAGTACATAGCTGTTGTTGAGGCTATTAAGTGGCTGTGTGGTTGAAAGACATATGCGCGGAGGTATTGTCTAGTGAAGATGTGAACACCGATGTATATTATGACAGCTAGAGTGCCATACACCTAAGCAAGCATCAAGTGTTTTCCGAGAGGTCGAAACACATAGATGTGAGACTCTATTATAATCGAGAGATTGTCCAAAGTGGTGAAGTTAGTTTAACGAAGATAGTGTCGTCTAAAAATCCCGCTGATATGTTGAGTAAGACAGTGTTAAGTTCATCCTATGCAAGGACTTAACTAGAGTCACTACTTTGTGAGGATGACCGAAGATGCGAAAATGAGAGATTGAGTTTATTTGTGGATGATTTTGAATCAAGGAGGGAATTATTGAGACTATTAATTGAAAATCATCGGGATATGATTTGGAGAGTAAGCCAAGTGTGTAGGGTATGCAAGGATCGAAGACGGACGCGAAAGAAGGTTGAAAAATGAAGAAGGCTGAAAAACGAAAAAGGCGATGCCAAGCATTAATGCCGCAGCGATTAGGAGTGGACGCTGCGGCTCCTAAACCAAAACTTGAGCGTCGCGGAGTCCAGGTGAGCGCACTAGTGCCACGGCGATGGGAGCTAAGCGTCGCGGCGCTGGGCACGGTAAATAGTTTTCCAATTTGAGACTTCCTTATTTTGTCTCCCACTTGCTTCTGGACTTCTTAATACAATTCCCACACATATAGGGTAAACCTAGGACGTCCTAAGGCCTATATAAGAGCTCTCAATTGGCTTGTAAATACATCTTTATGATAACCCAAGAGATCTTAGTGATCAAAAAAGAAATCTTTGTGATTAAACCTTCTTTGTGATTTTTTGTGAGAAAAACTCCTAAAGTGCAAAAGAGAGTTTTTTTTGTGATATTTCTTATAAAATGCGTGCTTTATGAATGTCTTGTGATTCAACAATAAAAGTGAGTGATCTTGATCTTCCGTAGACATAAGCAAGTTACCGAATCATATAAATTTTGTGTGTTCTTCTTCTATTTTATCTCTCTTTAATTCCTTAATAATTTGTTCTACATATATTATTTGAGTGATATTATTTATTTGTGTGCTTCCGCTTCAACATAACTTGACATATATCCAACTGGTGAAGGGAGCTCTTTTCCACAATTTCTTGTACTAAATTAAGACCTCCATACAGTATGCAAGCTTTATATACCCAATTTCATATGCGGGATTGCGCATTTACCCTCGTAGATAACATCACACACTTTACATATAAGATCCATAGAGTTGTGAAGGTTTATGGGAAAAATTGGGTTATTATCAAACCAAAAAAATTAATAAAAGATCCATCACCATTATCTATTTACTCCCCATATAAAAATACAAAAGATTAGACTTAAAAACCTGACCAAGAACAAAAATAAGATTTAGCTAAAGTTATATCGCCTCTTAAGGAAAACCGAACAGAAAGTATCCAAATTATAAACATCTCAAAGAGCTTTTAGAAGGCACGCCTTGTTCAAAATGTCTAATTGCCGTAACTCCACACCTCCGTTTTTTTGGGCAAACAAACGCGAAACTGGGAAACCAAAGCCGTCTTTCTAGAAAGAGGATCCCTTGAAAACACAAAATTATAGCACAATCTTAAAGACACTTCAACAAAGAAGTCGGCTAGAGATAGACATTGAAATTGTGGAGCAAAACACTCTAAAACACTATGCGAACCGATTTTATTTTGCTCGCGACCAACCCATCAATTATATATTCTTATATATATGTTTTCACAAATCGTTCGTAAATCTAGAACAAAAGTTGAAAAATAAAATAAAACGCAGGATGTCCATTGTTTTGAAAACATAACTATATTAAAAAGGAGAGAAAAAAATTAGAGTTTAATTTTAATGAAAATTATGGTAGAGCGAGAAAATTACTATGTGAGGTTAAGAAAAAAAGAAAAAACTTCGTTTTAAAATTTTTTGGGTGGAATTAAGAAACTTCATTCACTAATTAAAATACCAAACTCCTTACCTCTAAATCGTACTTGAACTCGAATGGCTGTAGGCGCATTATATTTTAACAATCGCTCGAGCTACACCTTGAGGTAAGACAAGAAAGAATTTGTTAAGCACGATTTTTGGAATTCTCAAAAGTGTAATTAAAAAGGACAACTTTTAATATTAATAATGATATTATGTTAAAAAAAAGTGAGTTTAGGAAAGAAAAAAAAAATGAGTTCAACCTCACCCTAATTTTATGTTATATATGATAAATAAAAGAGTTATATCACATTGGTTGAGTAAATTCCATTGCTGGATCCACCTTTCGGGTGATGGTTCCACTGCTGGATAAATAACTCGGTAAAATGGCTCTTAAATAAGCTGTGCCTAGCATCAACTGAATATAAATCTTCGATAAAGAGCTATGAAGGAAAAAATTCAAGTTTTAATAGAATAATTTATTTTTAAGAGAGGCTCACTGTGATCGTTGGTGGTGGATTAGGGATTGGCATCTGTGTATTGTTTCTCAAAACGTAATTTTTTTTTTATTTTAATGTTTTCTTTTGTAATTTTTTTTAAGGTGGGGTAGGGGGTATATATTCTATGAAATCTTGGCATACATTGGCATACAAGACTGGTTAAAGGTATATATAAGTATAGGTTTTAAAAAAAAAAAACATTAAAATCAGACTATATTTCTTGTATTTCAATTCTAGTGTAATTAACAATTACGTATACTGACGGAAATTTTCACATTTCTTTTTGTTAAGATATTAAACTATACTCTCTTATTTGACACTAATATCAATTCAATCACAATTCTGATACCAATTTGTTGAGAAAAAATCAATCTTAACATTAATTTTTAAATGAGATTAATCTTACCACTGATACCCTTTTGATTGGATTTTCTTTAGCGCGCTCTTTAAATAAACTCTTTATGCGTGTGAAAAACATAACTCACAAATAATTAAGAACACATAAGATTAACACACCAATAAATATAAATAAATAAATAAACCACAAAATATAAGATATATATAATTTGGCCAAAATGTCTACGTCAATGGAGAATTTATGATCCAATTTTTTTTTTTATTAATCAAACCATTAAGTATCTCCTTATATCACCATAACCATGCAAGACCTCTTAGTATCTTTCATTGTAAACCTCTAAGTATTTCTCTAGAATACTATAATTTTTATAAAACCTCTAAGTATCTCTCATCCACATAAGAGATTTAATCAAAGTAACACAAGAATACTAAGAGCACTCTCAAAGGATTTATGGTGCTCTTTTTGTTCATTCAAGAACAAAGACACCCTCAAATGTTACATCCTAGTGCATCCTGTGCTTAGTGTCTACCTAGCTCTTTTATTTTCTCTTATGTTTATATTTTGATACTTTAGATGTTTGGATATCTCTAAGGGTTTATATAGTATTTACAAAGTCTCTAAAAACTCTAAACCTAATTGAAATAAGAGTCCTTATTTGTAGCAGTCTAATATAAACTTAAAGAAGTCAATTGAACCAAAATAGAAAATACTGATAAGTTGCCGTGTGAACAGTATCCATTTCGTGAACAGTACATCTATTCTTTTGACTTTTCATTTTGCATCCTCTTCACACAACCTTCTTGTACTGGACTTCTTGATAACTCTATATTTGGTATCCATTTCAATTCATGCTCATACCTGATTTTTTATCACTAATTTTTAACAAATCACTCATTGATTTAAAATCTCTTTCCATGAAGCTAATCAACATCACTCCTTCTTTAACCACTACTCTCTAATATTATCTCTAGTCAAGTCACAGAATTAACTAATGCTTATGACTACGATCTCCAAAGATTCCTAAATGCTAATTGTCTAGAGTAGCCATTTTATTGTGATCTCCTATGTCCCTTAGTGGTTGAATAACCTACTCTTGTCATTACTACTCTTCTCATATATTCTCTTTCGACTCTTACCACGATGTGAGATAATTTAAGAGCTAATATATGGTCTGTATCATATTAATAACCATATATTGACATATATAAGAACTTTCCTTCAAATACATAGCATCTCTCTATGCTTCTTACCCTTCGATCCTTTTGCATCCATTTTTAATATTTCTTCTTTTGTCTTTCATGAATATCCCTATTTGTTCTAACAGTCCCAAGTCCACTAAGTTTTTATGTGATTAGAAACAAAATCTCATACATAGTCACTTTCTTGCCTTCCCATCACGTAGTCTCAATTTTATTATACCAATCTCATATAACTTAGTAAAGGCTATATCTCAACCCTTAATAGATTTACCATAGATAAATAACGATTCGCCATGACTTATATGAAAATAATACCATAGAACCAAATAGTTTATTCATCAGACATGATTTCTCCAGAAGCTCTCATGTTATCTACGTCTTTGCCTGGTCATCTTATAGACTTAAAAATCCAACTTCTTTTTATATTGGTCTTTCTTTTTGGACTATCCCTTATCAAGTGCACCAGACACCTTTTTGGATTTATCTTTCAATCTTGATTATTCTTCTTTTTTATTCTTTATTTTGTATTTAATCTGAATAATTCTGTTGACTTAGACCTAGATGACACTGTCTTTATAATAATCTCTTCAAGAGTGGTCTCTAATAGAAAACTCTTCATTAAGGCCATTATCTTTTCTTTTTTCAAATAATCATATTCTATTGAAATTATTCTTTTATTGATGAGTCCCTTTAGTTTATAACATTTGCTCTACAATCTGACTCTACAGCCTATGCTCTGCAATATGAACCTCAACTAAAGCTTTGATACTATTTTGTTGAAGTATCAAACTATGCTCTCCAATTTGACATTAGTTAGGCATCAATTCAACCACAACTCTGATACTAGTTTGTTGAGAAAAAATCAGTCTCAGCATTAATCTCTCAATGAGATTAGCCTTACCATTGACACTATTTTTATAAGATTTCCTTTAGCGTGCTCTCCAAAGAAAACTATTGTGTGTGCAGAAGACATAACTCACAAATAATCAAGAGCATACAAGATTAACATACCAATAAACATAAATAAAAAAAACTACAAGACATAAAATATACGTGATTTAGCCAAAATGCCTACGTCTATGGGGGATCCATAATCCAACTTCTTTTATTAATTAGATCACTAAATATCTTCTTACATCACTATGATCATACAAGATCCCTTATTATGTCTCATTATAGACATCTAAGTATTTTTTTATATCACTATGATATTTACAAAACCTCTTAGTATCTCCAACCCCATAAGAGATTTTTATCTAAGGAATATAAGAATAGACTGAGTACTTTCAAAAGGATCTATAGTGCTCATTTTGTTCATTCAAGAACAAAGACATCCTTAAAGGTTACACTTTAGAGTATCTCGTACTTAGTGCCTACCTAGCTCTTCTATTCTCTCTTATGTTTATATTTTAATACTTTAGATGCTTGATTATCTCTAAGGGTTTATAAGGGTTTATATAGTGCTTACAAAGTCCCTAGAAACCTTAAACCTAGTTGAAATAAGAGTTCTTACTTATAAGAGTCCAAATCACGCTTAAAGAAGTTAATTGAGTTAAAATAAAAAAATACCCATAAATTGTCGTATAAATAGTACTTAAGTAAACAATACCCATGTAAATAGTGTCGTGTGAATAATACCTTATGAACCATACCTATAGTGTGAACTGTACCCCGTTCTTCTAGCTTTTTGTTTTACTCATTCCTTACACTAACTTCTTATACTAGAGTTCTTGATGACTCTATATTGGTATCCATCTTAATTCATGTTTATGCATGATTAATTTTTTGACAAAATTAATAGAATTCATTAAAAAATTAAGTTAAGGGATCACTCTCATTACATAAGACATATTATATTAGAGAAAGATAAGTCTCATCCTTTATAACATACTATAAAGATGCAAGAACGATTGTATACCAAACTATTTCTTGAATTACAAAGAGAGCTGTTGGTGGATCTAATATACGTATGGGTGTATGCATGTGCAATTATATCTATTTTTTAAATACGTATCATATACGAATTTAAATCCAACGGAAGCGTGAAACATGCAATAAACACAATAAATAAATATATTAATCACATTAATATATTAGAAAGGTTAAAGAACTCACCATAATATGTAACGTTATACACGTATTTTTCTATAGTCCACATGGAGACTAAGTCGTGTGCAGTTCTAGTCATTAATACGGTAGGCTTGGTGAGCTAGAACAACAGCCCGATATTCAGCCCAGGATTAACTCTTAATCCTTAAAATGGCTGGTGTATATGTTTTCATCTTTTTCTCCAAAAAGATAAAAAAATGAAGAATTTAAAGTAATTCACTATTACTCCAATTGGAAGCATGGAAAAAATGAAACATTTTTCCTTTTTTTTCCCCTTCTCCTTTTCCTCTCCTTCTCCATTTCTCTTTCTTTCCTTTCTCGGCCGAATGGCCAAATTCACACACCTTCTCTCTCTCTCTTTTTCTTTATATATATATATATATATGATATAATATTAATATATTATATAATATAAATAAAAATATAGTATAATATAATATAATAATATATTATATAATATAAAAAGAGAGATATTTAATTATTTAACAATTAAATAATCAAAATAATAAATGATCATTTTGCCTCTCATAAAATAGTTACTAAGTTCACCCTTTAGTGGGTCCAATCAAATTTCACACTTAGATAAACTCAACTGAGAGTCCATAATACGCTACATGTCATTATACAATTAGTAAATAATAATTATTGACTAATTGTTATATTTAACACTTAAATACAGACACGCACGTATTTTCATAGTAGTGCTGAATATTGCTAGATTAAATAATTTAATCTGGTACGCTGTCCAAGTGCACAACGAGTACACTCCATATCATGGCACTCCCTAGGTCCTATGCCTGATTCGTCAAATAAAACTATTTCATGAGTTTATGAGCAATGCCCCACGCACACGTCACAGATATACAAATCAGCACGTTGAACCATACAAATTGAGGTTACAACGTAAACGTATAGTCCTTCCGTCATGATATCATGGATGTGTGGGAATATAGATTATCACCGTCAAATCCCCTAGTGCTCATCCATATCTTATTTTCAGACTCGTATCTCACTGAACAATATGCGTAAAACCTTTTATCATATTGTTCAACCCTGACGGAACTCTTTCCCGGGATAGATATTTATGGCTACAAGATTGTTTGAGATACAGTCTCGAAGTATTAGGATATCGAACTCCCTATACGAGCTGACAGATCGTATATCTGTACACACCGGACTCTATAAGCATCGGACTATACTCAGTGACACCCAGCGGTCACACCATGAAAGGTCTATGACATGCATAGAACCAAAGAATGGTGGATCACTTACAAGCCCACCGTGGCACTCAGGTGAAATGACCATGTATATAACTCAACTTGAGAGAACCCTCTGTTGACGGCTTATATAGGTTGTCTATCAGAGGCCCTTATGAGTCAATCCTATATCCAGTCCTAACTGGATACCCATGTGTCAATATGAGCTCTAAGCTCACAGTCGGCTAGAAACGACCATCTAACCATCTATACCCATAGGTACGACATATACTGATCTATATAAAAAGGTATCCACTGATAGACCCGTATCGGTAGAAATAGATCATGGACAATTATTTAAGAACATACTTATGCAACTTGCATTTTCTAGCACCGGATTGTAACTCTTGCAACTATGCAGTTACTAGTATATTCTCAGGTCTATGTCTCATTATAAACAAGGCTCCAACTCTTGGATTTGTTGAGTATTATAACTAGCTAACACTTAGCTGTGCTAACATTTAGCAATTATATCTCTCAGCGTGGCTAACTATGAGCCCTTATATAAACTCCTTTAGATCTGATCCAAACTCCCTCAGATCTACAATGTCTATAACATTACATTGCATAGTACTATATAAATTAGTATTGGTGATTGAATGAGAATGCACACTTGTATAAATACACAAGTATATGTACATTCATGGATGGCATGTAAGCACCAACCCTAACAAGAGCAAGTTTTGCAAGGCCATGAATAGGCTTAACCCTCCCTAAGAATGTAAACCACCATAGTTTGTCGAAAAGGCTTTAACAACTCATTAACATCTTGAATCAAGAGTCCCAACTCAGAAATGGAGCATTCATCAAACTTAATAGCATTTACTAGCAAACAATCTAATTTAAGCTTAATATGTTGTAAATTAAACTAGTGAGCCAACTAGAGACACCTTAGAGCTGCCAAAGCTTTAGCAATGTCTAATGAAACAAAAGAATGAAGTTTAGATGCCAGTGAAACCAGAACATCCCCAGAATGGTCTTGAATAACAATACCCAAGCCAATAAGTTCTTTATCTCGATCATAAGCCACATATGTGTTAATTTTAAAAGATGGAGAGCTTGACGATTCGTATGATACATTCACCCTGAGAATTGAAGATCAATACACATTGCTGGTTGTTTGAAAGTCCTCAAGATCTTATCTCAGCCCATCCTAGGATATTAACAATAATAAGTAAGACCATATTGTGAACATAACAATTCCGTCAAAACTATATTCTTTAAGCCAGGATTAACCATCTCTCTAGTTTTGGCATATTTAGCCTCTACATACATGTCAAAACAAGCTCAGCAAACAAACTGAATTCAATAAAGTACATGTCGTGCATGAAGGTACAAGAGACTCTAATCTCCTTTAAGGATTTACAAAGCCACAAACCATGTCCCACTAATTCTTGGCATAGGTAGCACAAAAGACATGCATTTGAAATTTGCAAAGGTGGGAGCCCAATTGTAGGAAGCCTTCCACAAAGGATTTTTAGTTTTTTGCAGGAATATGAAGCTTGGAAATAAGCTTCCACCAGCATTTCAAACCTGATGCATTGGAAGAGGAAGAAGGTGAACTCTATTGAGTACCCAACATATAACCACTATTATTCGTGTATTGCCCTTTCTTATCAAAATGCCTAATCAACTTATCTATATCCACTGCCCCATGAAACAAAATACTCAAGATAGCTTCTACTTTTTCCTTGTCAAAACATTGTTGAATCAAGGGCACATTCCATTCTCCTGCATTAGTTAGAAGATCTGCCATTATAATTGTCTTTTGGAGCTTCCACAAGCCAATGATCATAATACACCGAAACCTTAAAGGAATGACTAACCCTCTATTGCAATCCAAGATCAAAAACCTCACGACCCCATAAAAGACTTTTCTACAAATACGAGGAAGATGCCTTAACCTTAGCCCTTAAAAATCTCTATTCGGATAATAACAACTCTGTAAAACCCTTGCAACCAGGGAATTTGGGAGGTATAGCAATCTCTAGCATTGTTTGCCTAACATCGATTGTTTAAACACATCCATCTTCAGAAAACCTAAGCCACCCTTACTCTTAACCTAACAAAAGAATTCCCACTTGTACTAGTGTAATTTTTATCTTTCATTAAAATTACCCCACTAGAATCGTGCAAAACAGTAGTGAAGATCATCAATCAATGCCTTTGGTAGACGAAACAAGCTCCCAAAATAAGTAGGAATAGATTGTATTACAGCTTTAAGTAGAGCTTCTCTTCCACCAATTGAAAATAACCTGGATTTCCAACCCTTAAGTCAATTCCATACCTTATCTCGAATCTGTTCAAATAAAGATTTCATTCACCTCTCAACATAACCTGAGACCCAAATAATGATCGTGCTTAGTAACTAGCTTAGCTTGAAGAAGATTCAGAATGTGGTTTACCACCCCCAGCTTATGTATTCGACTAAAGTAAATAACAGATTTATTAAAATTCACCATCTGCCTAAAAACAGTTTCATACAGTAGCAAAACATGCTTGACAGTTTCACAATCACTTATCTGAGATCGACTAAATAAAATACTGTCATCGACAAAAAATATGTGAGATATACGTAGGCCACCACGACCATACTAGATCCTCTGATTAGTTCTATTTATTTCTTCTTGCTGAAGAAGTGATGATAACTCTTTCGCAAATAGGATAAATAAATATAGAGATAATAGATCTCCTTGTCAAAGTCCTTAAGATGGGATAAGGGAACCCTCAACCTTACCATTAATTAAAAAGGAAAATTACACAGATGAAACACAATGCATCACCTTATGGCACCAAGAATCAGAAAACCCTAATCTCCATATAATCGCATTTAGAAATCGCCACTCAATTCGATCATAGGCCTTGGACATTTTTAGTTTCAAGGCTAAGAAACCTTCTTGTGATTTTGTTCTTTATTTCAAGGCGTAAAGGCACTCAAAACCAATGATTGCATTATCTGCGATAAGTCATCCCAAGATGAAGGCACTCTGAGAAATAGAAATAATATTATCCAAAACAACTCGAAATCTATTAGTCAAGACCTTGGAAATAATTTTATAAATAACATTATATAAGCTAATAAGACGAAAATAAAAAACTTTCTTAGGCTCGAAAACTTTAGGAATTAGAACAATTAGAATGTCGTTGATTTTTTTGGAGGTCGCTGCCCTCATTTAGGAACTATAGTCAAACATTGGTAATGTCCATGCCAATATCATCCTTAAATTTCTGATAGAATAAGGTTAGGGAAACCATCTAAACCCAGAGTTTTAATAGATGAGCTTTGAAAAACTGCATTTTTAATTTCATTTGCGTTAAAAAGGTTCATTTAATATTCAATTCGAAGCTTCAAAAACCTGAGGATGAACACAACTCAAAACCTCCTCCGACACTTTAGATGAACAAGGCTTTGAAATGCATATCTAGAAAAGTAATCCTAAATTATTTGAACCATGGATTAGTCTCCTCCTTCTATTCCTCGTTCCTATCAAGAAGACCCATTTACTTGTTTTTAACTTTCATGCTTCTTGTTCTATGATGAAAAAAATTATGTATTCCGATCATCGTGTTGTATCCAAGCCACACGGGATCGTTGACGCCAATAAACTTTCTTTTCCTTCAATAAGGCATCTACTTCCTTTTCAACAGTTCGTAATTATGACCAAGAGGCAGTCGAAATGTGTTGGTTGAGACTAGTAAGGAATTGTTGTTTTTGACGAAGGGCTCGAGATAAATAATTGAAGTTATGAAAATTCCACTTATGCAATTGAGAGCCTATGCAAGCTAAATTACCCTTTATAGTATCTAGTGAACTAGTAGGTGAGACCCAACCCTATTGAATAATCTCAGCATACTCTGCAAAGTCAATCCACGCCTCTTCAAAATGAAATTGCAAAAAACTTCGACAAGCTCTAGTAAAACAAGAAGAATTGACTTGCACCCGAATATCTATTACAATAGGTGGATGATCTGATCTACCATAATTTAAGTGCTTGACCATTGATCTTGAAAATAAACTAAATCAAGGATAGTTACCCACAAATCGGCCCAATATTTCCTGAATGAAACTAGTAAATTTCTTCCTATTGCACTAAATTTTGGCCCAGAAAAACCGAAGTTCCGAAAAGCATAATCATCCAGAACTGTCTGGAAATTGGACATCAGGAAAAGAGGATGGGGAAGGCCTCCAACTTTTTTTGAATTACAAAGAATTTTATTAAAATCTCACCCGTAGAGCTACGGTAGTGAAGACAATGTACTAAGTCGACGAAGAAGTGTCCAAGTGTGACATCTCTGAGAAAGATCAGGATTACCATAAAAACCAATAAACTGCCAAGGGTCTTGAGAAGGTTGAAAATATGAAAATCAATGTGCCAACGAGAATAAGAAACCAACTGTACCAAAACAGAATCCCACCAGAATAAAGCTAAGTCACCACTTTTGCCTATTCTATTAACAACCAACTTCCCCTTAAAACCCAGATTAATCCTCAGAATCTCCATTTGTAGTTGGAAAGATATAGTCTCCATCAAAAAAATCACATTGAGGTATAATTCCTACATATGGTCATACAGGATACGGAATGCTTGTGGATTGCCCAGACCACGAACATTAATGTAGAAGATCCTCATTGTGACTGGTAGCCCTGCCCATTGGCAAGAGTCGCCGATGAAAAATTAGGAATAACCCCGTCATCATTAGATACCCCAACCTTAACCAGAGGAGAAAAGCCATCAATAAACTCAAGCCCGTCCACACCCATACAGATATGACCCTGAGGTGCAGCATCCCATTTTAGCTTCTTGTCCGAAACAAAATCAGAAAATGGTCACCTGCCTTTCGCTTGCTATCAAAAGAAGACCCCTCATAATTTGGACCATATTACTTCGGCTTTGGACAATAGGATATCGGTAGATAAAGAACATGCTAGGTCTCCTTGAGAGAATTCTTAATAGCCTTTGTGTCTTGTCTTTTGTTGCGAAGCTTAGCAGGAGAAATAGAAGAATTTGACTCAAATATGAAAGAGCTTGGAAGAATTCGACTCTTTGGTGGAGCATAATTTGTATCTAGGAGGGATTGGACAATTTTACTGTGATTTGGGCTCGTAAAACTCGTTAATAAACCAAAAGGAGAGTTGGAAGTTGTTTCGAACACAGGTAAAGTCAATAATAAGCCTGAGTTTTGCATTTGAGCATTCACCAAACTAGAATTATTCCCATCTTTGAAAGTCTAAGAAAGAGTCTCCGTAGCTACATGAACTCTTGATTTTTCTTCATTAATTTTCTCAATGCCGTAGCTACATGAACTCGTAATTTTTCTTCATTAATTTTTTCAATGCCGTAGCTTTCTCATATGCACCCACCGTCAAAATTTCTAGGGAAAATTTTCAAATTTTTTAAGTTTTGTTAACCAAATATATTTTATGTTGACCATTTTATTCTTATTGTAATTTTAATAATTTTTTTATTTTATCTTCTATTTTTTTTTTATAAATTAATTAAAAACATAAATTTTTAAATAATTAATTATGAAAAACATTATTTATAATAACAATAATAATTTTAAAAAAATATATTGTAATTACATAATATAAATTATTTAATTAATTGATTTTTTTATTTTTTATAAATTAATTAAAAATAAGTTAAAAAGTAAAATTTTAAAACTTAAAAAAAATAAAAGGAAAAACAAAAGCAAGCTGGGCACGTGCCCAGGCATGAGCGCCCAGCAAGCAAAGCCTACTAGGCGCGCGCCCACACATGATCTGCTCTCCATGAGCTCGAGTTTTAGTTTTCTTTACTTTTTAATAAATTTAAAAAATAAAATTTTATTTATAAATAAATAAATAAATAGTAAAAATAAATTAAAATAATTATTTTCCCTTTTTATTAAATTAATGAAAAAAAACTATATTGTAATTAAATAATATAAATTATTTAATTAAATAATATTTTATTTTTTTATAAATTAATCAAAATAATTAATTTAAAAATAAATTAAAAATAAGTTAAAATAAAATTAAAAATAAAAAAGCAAAGCCTTTAGGCGTATGCATGGGGCACGCACCCTGCATACGTAATTTATGCAGGGTGCGTGCCTGACGCATACGTAAGGCACGCGCCTGACGCATGCTCTAGCAAGCTTTTTTTTTATTTTATTTAAATAGGTAATATATTAAATTAAATATACTAATTTTTCTTATTTTACCTCTCACAAATAATATCTTTATCTTAAAAACTCATTATCTTAAAAACTCTCTCTTGGATAATTCAATAGTATTTGAAAAATATGGACATTCAATCTCCGATAGTACGTCGTCAGTCAGGCAGACATTGGATGAATCAGATTCTATCTCAATGAGAGAAACCATGAAAGAATATATGTAGTCATTGTAGACAACATAGACATAACCGAAAAACATATTGAAACCATGTACCTTTACAGAGCAGGTGATGTATATACGTTTATAAAATCTATCTTTTTGATATTTAATTTTACTATAATATAAGAATAATATTTAATTTTTTTTTGTTTTAGACGAATTTGAAAAATATGTAAACATATGAAAATGAGCTGTACCAAAAGGCTTAATTATGTATGAGAGTCGAGCTTCATAACTTCTGTCTACTTATTTCGTAATGTACTTCTATTTTGTATTACCTACTTATTTTAATGCACTTGTCTTTAGTATTGATGTTGACAATTTTCACGAATTTTTGGCATAATTTTTCCTATTATATAGATGCTCCCAAACCTACTATATTAAAAAAAACACACTTCTATCTAATTATATTTCACCTCCGCACACATACACCCAAATCAATGACATAAAAATAAATAATATGACATAAATGCGTGTGAGAATATTGATTAAAAATCATTGGAATATGATTTGGGGATCAAGCCAAGTGTGTAGGGTGCACACGGATCGAAGACAAACGCGAAAAGAGGCAAAAAACGAGAAGGCGCACCATGCGACCAGCGCCGCGGCGACCAGGAATGGGCACCGCAGCGCTAGAACAGAACACTCAGCGCCGCAGCGCTCAACAGAAGCGCGCCAGCGCTGGAGCGACGAGATCCCAGCGCTGGACGCGGGAACAGTATCCCAAAATTAGGAAACTTCTTAATTTCGTCTCCCACTTGTTTTAGGACTCCCTAATACGACTCCCACACGTATAGGGAAAACCTAGGACGTCCCAAGGCCTATATAAAGGCTATCAATTGGCTTGTAAACACATCTTGGTGATCAACAATAATCTTAGTGATTATTCTTAGTGGTTCTTTGTGAGAGAAAATCCCTAGAGAGTAAGAGAGAATTTTCTTTGTAATCTTTCTTGTAATAGGCATACTTTGTGGTTGCCTTGTGATTCATAATAAGAGAAGAGTGTGATCTTGATCCACCGTGGACGTAGGCAAGTTGCCGAACCACGTAATTCTTTGTGTGTTCTTCTTCTACCCTTTCTCTCTTTTATTTCTTAAGAACTTGGTCTGCATTATTATATTACTTGGGTGAATTGTTTAGCTTGTTTGTATGCTTCCGCTTCAACAAACTGGTATCAGAGCTTTGGTTCAAAGCAAACTTGGCCACACCCAAGTATGAGGTAGAGAAATTCAACGGTACGAATGACTTCAATCTGTGGAAGATGAAGGTTAAGGCGTTGTTGGTGAGCCAAAGACTTGGTTCGGCATTAGAGAAGACTGCAGCTCCATCTAGTGATGAAGAGAAGACGCTAGAGTCATCTAGAGCAGAAGCAGAAAGAAGGGACATTCAAGAAAGAGCTCATAGTACAATCGTTCTGTCATTGAGCGATGAAGTACTAAGGGAAGTAGCAGGTGAGACGACGGCAATAGATTTTTAGAAGAAGCTTGACTCTCTTTATATGAGAAAATCGTTGGCCAACAGACTATATATAAAGAAGAAGCTGTATCAGCTGTCCATGTCAGAGGGGACGCCGATGAAAGATCATATAGACACCTTCAATAAGATCATCCTTGATCTTGAGTCTATCAACATCAAGATAGAAGATGAAGATAGAGCAATTATTCTGCTGAGTTCACTCCCTAAGAGTTATGAGAGTTTTGTTGATACGCTACTCTACGGCAGAGATAGTTTAACGATGAGTGATGTGAAATCATCATTAAACTCAAAGTTATTAGGAAAGCAGGCTGAGGGCAATGCAGAAAGTTTATCTGTAAGAGGAAGGCCCTCATATAGAGATGGGAAGAAAAAAGGCTCAAGGTCAAAGTTTAAGACTCCTAGGAAGTGTTATTGCTGCAAGAAAGAGGGGCACTTCATAAAGGACTGTCATGAGAAGAAAGCACATGACAAGAAGAAAGCGGATGCTGCGCTTGCCTTTGATGATAGCTATGACAGCGCAGAGACACTCGTCGCTACTGATGGTATAAACTCTGAACAATGGGTTTTAGATTCTGGTTGTACTTTTCACATGTGCCCGCACAAGTCTTGGTTTACAAATTTTCAGCCCATTAGTGGTGGTAAGGTCTTAATGGGTAATGACGTTGCATGTCAGATGATAGGAATTGGTAGTGTTAGGCTTAGGCTGTATGATGGGCGAGTGAGAGAGTTGACAGATGTTAGGTATGTTCCTGACTTGAAGAGAAACTTGATCTCATTAGGGACTTTAGACCAGAATGGGTGTTCCATCAGGATCGACGAAGGGATTTTAAGAGTTTTGAGAGGTTCCATGATGGTGATGAGATGAGAGAAGCACAAAGGTGTTTATGTGCTTAAAGGTGAAGTCGTGAGTGGTTCGGCACTATTCTCTGTAGATGATGAGAGTATGCAAACCAAGTTATGGCATCTTAGACTGGCACACTTAGACGAGAGAAACTTAAAGGAGTTATATAGTCAAAAGGCATTTGGTGTGGATAAGTTCCAGCCCTTGGAGTTTTGTGAGCATTGTGTGCTAGGGAAAGCACATAGAGTGAGGTTCAGTACCGGCGAGCATAAGACTAAGAGGACTCTTGACTACATACACTCGGATATTTGGGAACCAGCTCAGACAGCTACTCGTGGTGGTGCTAGATAATTTCTCAGCTTGATTGATGACTATTCGAGGAAGCTATAGGTCTATGTGTTGAAGAGTAAGGATCAAGTATTTGATGTGTTCAAGACTTGGAAGGCTCTTGTTGAGAATCAAACTGGCAAAAGAGTGAAGAGGTTGAGAACTGACAACGGCCTCGAGTTTTGCAACAGAGAGTTTGATGGGTTTTATGCCAAGCATAGGATTGCAAGGCACAGAACAGTAAGATCAACACCGCAGCAGAATGGGGTAGCTGAGAGGATAAACAGAACCCTACTTGAAAGGGTTAGATGCATGCTTACCAATGCGAAGATGTCCAAGACATTCTGGGGAGAAGCTGTAGTGACTGCTACTTACTTGATAAACATAAGTCCCTCCTCAGCAATTGACTTCAAGACGCCAGAAGAGAAATGGTCTGGCAATTCTCCGAAGTATGACCATCTTAGAATATTTGGTTGCCCTACCTTTGTACATGTTAAGGAGGGAAAGTTGGAACCTAGAGCTATCAAAGGGGTATTCATAGGATATCCCGAAGGAGTAAAATGATACAAGGTGTGGTGTAAAGACTTAATACCACCAAGGAGTATCATAAGCCGTGATGTGACGTTCGATGAGATGACGATGTTGAAAACCTCCCAAGTAGATGAGAAAGAAGAACCTGTGACCAAGGAAAACGCAGTACCCGAGTCAATAGAAGTTGAAGTATCGCCTGAAAATGGATTTGATATGCCCCCAGATCAACACTTCAACAAGGAAATCCTTGAAGATGAACCAAGAACACCGGCGAGTTCCTCCAAGTCCACCCAAAAGAAGACTAGAACTCCTGAGTTAGAACTTGAAGAGTACCAGCTTACTAGAGACAGGCTAAGGAGAACGATTAACCCACCAGTCAGGTATGCACAAGCAGACTTAGTTGCTCATACTTTTAATTCTGCTTACACTCTTGAGTATAATGAGCCTATGACATATGATGAGGCTATGAAGAGTGAAAACAAAAAAGAATGGCAGCAGGCCATGGAAGACGAAATTTGTTCTCTTAGGAAGAACAATACCTGGAAGTTGGTGGAGAGACCTCAAAAGAAGCTAGTCGGGTGCAAGTGAGTGTATAAGGTGAAGGAGGGGATACCGAGGATTGAGCTTACGAGATTTAAGGCTAGGTTAGTAGTACAAAGTTTTACTCAGAGAAAGGGAGTCAATTTTCATGAGATATTCTCTCCATTTGTCAAGCACACATCTATTAGGATTTTGTTAGCTATGTTTGCAAACCTTGATTTACATCTAGAGCAGATAGATGTAAAGATAACTTTTCTACATGGAGAGCTTGAAGAAACAATATACATGGCACAGCCGCAAGGGTTCGAGGAGCCCGATAAAGAAGTTCATGCTTGTTTGCTAAAAAAGTCATTATTCAGGTTAAAGCAATCACCTAGATAGTGGTATAGGAGATTTGATGAGTTTATGATGGCTTGTGGCTTTAGTAGGAGCAAGTATGATGGATGCGTGTACTTTAAGAACATGAGTTGTGGGATGATGTATTTGCTTCTATACGTCGATGATATGTTGATCGCATGCAAGAATATGGAAGAAATACAAAAGCTCAAGAACCAGTTAAGTGGCGAGTTTGAAATGAAGGATTTGGGAGTAGCGAAGAGAATTTTGGGTATGGATATTGTGAGGGAAAGAAGAGATGTTAACTTATTGTCCCAACAGTGATATATAGTCAAAATTCTAGAGAAGTTCGGTATGTCAAACGCGAAGGCTGTCTCTACTCCTTTAGCCATGCATTTCAGACTGTCAGCAGCATAGTCGCCGACATCCGAGGATGAGAAACTGCAGATGAGCAAAGTACCGTATGCAAGCGTTGTGGGAAGCATCATGTATGCAATGGTTTGCACAAGACCAGACATAGGACATGCTGTGAGTGTGGTGAGTAGATAAATTGCAAATTCGGGTAAAGATCATTGGCTTACAGTAAAATGGATTTTGAGATATCTCAAGGGAACGTTGAATCACGGGTTGGTGTATAAGAGGGACGAGGACAGCAATGAAATGGTAAGAGGGTACGTAGACTCAGATTATGCAGGTGATCTTAACAAGAGAATATCGTTGACGGGCTACGTATTCATAGTGTTTGGGTGTAGTGTGTTTTGGAGATCAGTTCTACAATATATGGTTGCACTTTCTACCACAGAGGCGGAGTACATAGCTGTTGGTGAAGCTATAAAGGAGGCCGTGTAGTTAAAAGGCATATGCGCGGAGATATTGGCTCATAAAGATGTAAACACCGGTGTATACTGTGACAGCCAGAGTGCCATACACCTAAGCAAGCATCAAGTGTTCCATAAGAGGTCGAAACACATTGATGTGAGGCTCCATTACATTCGTGAGATTGTCCAAAGTGGTGAAGTTAGTTTGACAAAGATAGCATCATCTAAAAGCCCTGCTGATATGTTGACTAAGTCACTGCCCTCGGTTAAGTTCGTCCTATGCAAGGACTTAACCGGAGTCATTACTTTGTGAGGGTGACCGAAGATGTGAAAATGAGAGATCGATTTACTTTGTGAATGATTTTGAATCAAGGAGGGAATTTGTGAGAATATTGATTAAAAATTATTGGAATATAATTTGGGGATTAAGCTAAGTGTGTAGGGTGCACACGGATCCAAAACGCACGTGAAAGGAGGCGAAAAATGAGAAGGCGCACCATGCGACCAGCGCCGTGGCGACCAAAAGTGGGCGCCGCGGCGCCAGAACAAAACACTCAGCTCCGCGGCGCTAGGAAGCCAGCGCCGCAGTGCTCAGCAGAAGCGCACCAGCGATGGAGCGACGAGATCCCAGCGCTACAGCGCTAGACACGGGAACAGTATCCTGAAATTAGGAAACTTCCTAATTTCGTCTCCCACTTGCTCTAGGACTCGCTAATACGACTCCCACACGTATAGGGAAAACCTAGGACGTCCCAAGGCCTATATAAAGGCTATCAATTGGCTTGTAAACACATCTTGATGATCAATAATAATCTTAGTGATTATTCTTAGTGGTTCTTTGTGAGAGAAAATTCTTAGAAAGTAAGAGAGAGTTTTCTTTGTGATCTTTCTTGTAATAGGCATATTTGTGGTTACCTTGTGATTCATAATAAGAGAAGAGTGTGATCTTGATTCGCCGTGGACGTAGGCAAGTTGCCGAACCACGTAATTCTTTGTGTGTTCTTCTTCTACACTTTCTCTCTTTTATTTCTTAATAATTTGTTCTGCATTATTATATTACTTGGATGAAATGTTTAGCTTGTTTGTGTGCTTCCGCTTCAACAATGCGTATAAAAGAATTATAGTAATAAACATCTATGAAACAACAGTCCACAAATCAACGACCATCTTTTGTCTATAAAAGGCACCAATGTCAAGGAAGGAGTCAAATAGTAGACCTAATATAAGATATTCAATATACATACAGATGAAGGAACCACAGTCCTCGCTCTCAACCTCTTGTTGCAGTACATTCTCCTGCATACGAATCACCAGCCAAGAGAACAAATGTGGACTTTGTATGCCCCTCAAACTATAAAATCTATACCTTTGAAGGTACAAAAGCATTGCAATATACAGAGACTCCATAAATTTCATGATGGACTTGTCTGAGTGGTCGTGTGGTGCGTGCTACACCATCGGGCTCGTGCCATGCGAGCCACAATGCGCGCCCAACCTCGTGTGCCTAACGCCGTGGCACGCCATTGGTGCTTGCTTCTATACGCTTGCCTTGTGAAGCATTTTCACCGAGCATATAAGCACACGCCAGCGCGTGTCTAACAAAAAAATGGTCGAAATCTGTCATTTTCGGTCATTTTTTATTTTACACACATTTTCAACTTATTTTTCATATTACACCTATACATTTCTAACAATTAACAATAAAAATTACTCAAAATCATAGAAAAACTAAATTTAAAAAATAAACTTACTAATTTTCTCTTATTTTTAGTTTTTTCAACTTCACATTAAATAATTTAACTTCAATCTTCAAACTCTCTTAATTTTATAGTGGATCTTAACAAACTATTTAAAGAAAAATAGTTTGTTAAATGTGAGAGAGGAAGAGAGAGAGAGAGAGAGAGTGTGTGTGTGTGTGTGTGTGTGTCGGTGTGTAGTGTTTAAGAGAAAAAATAAATTTTTTAAAATTAAAAATAAAATTATAAAAAAAATAAATTTAGTTAATATAATTAAAAAAAATTTGATTCTATTAAAATAAATATTTTATTAAATTTTTTGGTCAAACTTCAAAAAATTTCCCATGTGGTGCCTTTTGTCATGGACTGTTTTCGAACCGTGCGGCCTTAGACGCGTTGTGTGCTAAGCAGCCAAGAAAACCACACAAAGAGAAGAAAGAAAGGCACACCAAGTGTTTGCACAAATACTCTCTATATTGCTTGAAGAGAAAACAAAGCTATGAGATGAATTATACAAGTGAGGGTCTCCCCTTTATATAGTAGCAGCCCTATACAATCGACGGCTGAGATCTAAATGATCTAACGGTGTATATACAAGATAGAGAATTATGCTCTAGAATATTTTTAAATGTCATTCTACCTTTTATAGAATTTTAATTAAGGTAACTACCCTAATAAGTCACGGGCCCAGCCCGATTCTCCATCCAAACAGCGGGCCTTCTAGAAGCTCTAGTCCACATAACGCTCCATGGTCCAAGAGGCCTCCAGTAGGCCTAGTTGCGCACCAAGTGTTTAAGAAAATGCTTGAGAGCACTTGAGGCGTGACATTCTCCCCCACCAAATTCATGCGACGCCCTCGTCACGTCCTTGCTAGAACTCGCGCACCTTGTTCTCAAACTGTCACAGTGCATTCGTGGGTTTTCAGCTTGCTTCACTATCGGGTAATCCCTTCCACTTGACGAGGTACTCACGACTCGGACCGCAGTTCTTCTTACGTACTGTCCTCACATCAAGGATAAGTTCAGCCTCCTTGTCGTAAGATGTGAAAACTCCCAATGGTGCCCTGGTTTATGGCCCACGCTTCGTGTCCTCCGCATCACCATAGTATGGCTTTAGGCAGCTTGCGTGAAACATCGGATGTAGTCGAAGTCTCGAAGGCAACTCCTCCTTATACGAGACATTGCCAACCCTCTTGGCAATAGAAAATGGCCCCTCATATTTCCGAACAAGGCCTTTATGAAGTGGACGCGTAGACTTGTGCTGCGTCGGAAGGATTTTCACCATCACTAAATCCCCTATGCTATACTCAACATGTCTTCGCTTACTATCAGCCCATTTTTTTATTTGTTTTTTTGCCTTGTCCAGACACATTTGCGCTTTGTCCAACTGTTCCTGCCAGAATTTTGTAGCTTTGTAAGCTGCTGAACTTTTCCCTGTATCGCTAGATACTAGCGCGTGCGGCGTGAGAGGTTGCTAGCCAGTAGCTAACTCGAACGGGCTCTGGTTCGTCAATTTACTTCTCTGCAAGTTGTATGAGAACTGTGCCCCATCAAGTAACTTGACCCAATCTTGCTAATTTGCGCCCACAAAGTACCGTAAGTACAGCTCTAGTAATGCATTCACCCTCTCGATCTGCCCATCCGTTTGTGGGTGAAAGCTGGTGGAAAAGCGAAGCTCCGATCCCATGAGATTGAATAATCTAGTCCAAAATTTCCCCGTAAACCTCGTATCACGATCATTGACTATCACTCTCGACAACCCCCAGTACTTGACTACGTGCCTGAAGAAAAGTTTGGCTGTCTCTTCCGCATTACACTCCTTGGGCACCGGTATGAAAGTCGCATACTTGAAAAATTGATCTACCAACACAATGATAGTTCCACACCCCTCGAATTTTGGCAAGGCTACGATGAAATTCATAGAGATGCTCTCCTAAGGTCTCTCCAGTATAGGCAGTGGCTCCAGTAGCCCTGCGGGACTCCGCTGCTCGATCTTGTCCTGTTGGCACACGAGATAAGTCTTGACAATCTATTCTATCTCTTCCCGCATGTGTAGCCAATAGTAAATTGTCTCCAATAGGGCGGGTGTGCACCGCTGTCCTGGATGTCCTGCCCCTTTCATGTCGTGACACTCTCTAATGAGGTTACGGTGCAAGTTCACCCACTTTGGCACATATACCCGGCATCCCTTGGTGTAGAGAAGCCCATCTTCTACCCAAAATCGCTGAGTCTTTCCCTCTTGTGCTTGAGTGGTGAGCTGTGTGGCTGCGGGATCATGCTTCATTCTCTCACTTTTTTTTATTTGTACTCGAGCTCATAATCGAACTCCACCAAAAAGTCCTGCCACCTAGCTTGCTTCGGGCTAAGTTTCTTCTGGCTTTGGAAGTAACTCGTCGCTATATTGTCTGTCATCACTACGAACTTTGCCCCAAGCAGATAGTGTCACCAAGTGTACAGACAATGGATGACCCCTACCATCTCCTTCTCCTGTACCGTATAGCGCCTTTCCGTCTCATTGAGCTTCCAACTCTCATACGCGATCGGATGGTCCTGCTACATCAATACACCACCAATGGCAAAATTAGATGCATCAGTATGTACCTCATACAGTAACAAGTGATTCGGCAATGCTAAGACTGGTTCCTTGATCACTGTTGTCTTCAGTCGATCAAAAGCCCATTAATACTCCTTAGTCCACTCCCATGCTTTAGTCTTCTTTAGCAGGTCAGTAAGGGGTGCTGCAACGTTGGAGTAGCTCTTGATAAACCTACGATAATAGTTGACCAGCCCAAGAAAAGACCGCAGCTCAGTAACTTTCGTGGGTGCCTCCCAATCCACAATGGCACGAATCTTCGCCATGTCCATCATCAACCTACCTTCTTTGATTTCGTGGCCTAAAAAGTCTACCTCCAGCTTGGCAAATGACCACTTCTCCCTCTTCACATACAGCTCATTCTCGTGGAGCACCTTTAAGACAGACTTCAAATGTTCCACATGCTCTTTGAGAGTGTTATTGTAGATGACGATGTCGTCTAAGTACATGACGATGAATTTGTCGAAGAAAGGCTGAAGTATGTTGTTCATCAGTGTGCAGAAAATGGCTGGTGCGTTTGTGAGGCCAAACGGCATGACAAGAAATTCAAAGGCCCATAACGCGTCACACAAGTAGTCTTCGGCTCATCACCCTCGCCTATCCGTACTTGATGGTAACCTGATCGCAAATCCAGCTTCAAGAAATACTTTGCCTGCCCTAATTGATCAAACAAGTCAGCAATTAAAGGAATGAGATACCTATTTTTGACAGTGACCTTGTTCAGCACCCGATAGTCTATGCATAGCCGCAATGATCCATCGTGCTTGCGCTGGAAAAGCACGGGCGCGCCGTAGGGCACTTTAGATGGCTGGATAAATCCTGCATCTAATAGCTCCTTTAGCTACTTCCGCAACTCTACTAACTCTGGTAGAGACATTCAGTATGGTGCTTTGGCTGGAGGTTTAGCTCCTGGTTCCAGCTCAATCTCGTAATCAATTGCCCGTCTTGGTGGTAATTTCGCAGTAGTGCTGCTGGCATCACGTCTTGGTACTGCTTGAGCACTTTTGTGATCTCTGCTGGTAGCTCCTCTTCGCCCCCGTAACCCTCATCATTTGCCTCCCATATCGTGGCGAGGTATGTCTCTTCTCCCTGCTTAGCTCCTTTCTTCAGTTGCACGGCGAACAAGAGAGTAGTGTGGGCGTTGCGCTTGAATTTCCCACCTGTTGGCTTATTTACTGTAGACACCATACATGGTCCTCCCTCCAGGATGCATACGTAGTTGTGTCGAGGAAGTGGCACCACATTAAATTGCTGTAGAAAATCTATACCAAGAACAGAATCAAAATCATCGAGAGGGGCTACTGAAAAGTTTACCTTACCACTCTATTCTCCGAGGCTCATTTCAACTTCACGAATGATCCCGTCCAGTGACTTGATTACGGCGTTCACGGTCTTGAGGTACCAATCCCCTTCTCCACCTTGAGGCCCAAGCGTACTGCTTCCGCATACTTCATACAGTTGTGCGTAGCTCCAGTATCCACTAGCGCTTGAGTCCTTTTCCCATTAATGTAGGCTTCAAAGTACATCAGCGCCTTTCCTACTGGCGCGCGGGCTGCCCACTTGGCATTGAGCAACTGCAAATCCCAATTGTCCCTGTTCGCCCATTTATTGAGTCTCCAACATCGCGTTGATAGCCTTTTTCTTTGGACAGTCCTTCACCCAATGATCCCCATCGCAATGGAAGTAGCTAGATCTCGACTTTCTCCCGCCGTTACGCTTCTGCTCTCTCCCTGCGGGCAGTTTACCTTTTCCCTCTTTATCCTGTGGAGGTTGAGACTCCCTGGTTCCCCCACCTTTGCTGTGATTGGGCTTCGAATTTATAGACTTCCCTGCATCACCTTTGTTGTAATCAGTGAATGTTTCTGCCAATGTGAGAGAGTCGAATATTTTCTGCACTCCACGCTGCCTCAGCTCATTGGACGCCCATGTCTGTAATCCATCGAGAAAATTGAACAGCAAGTCTTCTTCACTCATATTGGGGATCTGTAGCATCAGTAGTGAGTACTCTTCTACGTACTCATATTGGTCTGTTTCAACTCCTTTAGATGCTTCCTAGCGTCGTGCGCCACATTCTCCGGATAGAATTGACGCTTCAGCTCCTGTTGCAACTTTGTCCAGGTGTTGATGGTGCAAGTACCCTTGCGAATCTCCTCGCTCTTCCTACGCCACCATAGAATTGCATGATCAGAGAGATATAGGGTTGCGGTGTTTACCTTATCCTCGTCCCGACGCCTAGGGCGTTAAAGTATCTCTCTATCTACCAGAAGTAATTATCGAGCTCCTTGGCGTTCTGTTTTCCGCTGAACTCCTTAGGCTTAGAAGTATCAACCTTGGGTGCAGACACCATTACTTGAGCGGCGACAGACCCGTTCGCCATCGCCCGCTTGCACAGTACCATATCCTCCTGGACAATTTCGAACCCTCGACATAGCTCCTCTACTTGGGTCTGAAACTTGTACATCGTGGTGAGGACCTGCTCCTAGAAAGCCTTAGTCCAGTCTCGCTGCTTATCGGCGTAAGCCTCGATAGATGTGCTGATGAAGGAGCGCAGCTCATCTTCTTGAGTGTCAAGGCCCCCCTCGATTTTCTCTACTTGCTGCTCCAGCTCTCCAAGGCGATCTGCCACCTTCTTGACAGCGCCGCTGAGTGCTTTCACCATACTCCCCATATCCTGACTTGGATCTGCTGACTTCTCGCGAGAGGTAGTGCCATGCTTCTTAGCTTTAGGGTTCCGACCCCTCTCTTCAGTCAAATCTGATGGTCCGCCATCTTTCTCCATCTCTAAACCTGCTCTAATACCACTTGTCACAGGCCGGACGCTTGCTATTGACCTAAAATACTAGCTTGTTAGGTAATGCTGCATACCCACCCTTATATACCGAAGATTCACCCAATTTTTATTCGATGTAGGACGTGACATTCTCCCCCACCCAATTATGTAACACATTTGTCACGGTGTGGCTCAAACTCAAGGACCAACCTGGTCCGTATTGTTCATTCCCCTAAGGATAGAAGACCCACTACGCACGTGACAATCTCTATTAGGGCTCAAGACACAGAATTTTTAGGGCCCACTTAGCCCGTATTGCCCATCCCCTAGCTGCATAGGAGACCTACATCCCATGTGACAATCTCCATTGACTAAAGTCAACTTAAAAAAGTGGCCCATAATGAGAATTATACGAATGAGAATTTGGGTCTGCTTTGATACCAATTGCCACTGACTATTTTCGAACCGTGCGGCCTTAGACGCATTACGTGCTAAGCAGCCAAAAAAACTATACAAAGAGAAGAAAGAAAGGCACGCCAAGTGTTTGCACAAATACTCTCTATATTGCTTGAAGAGAAAACAAAGTTATGAAATGAATTATGCAAGTGAGAGTCTCCCCTTTATATAGTAGTAGTCCTATACAATCGACAGCTGAGATCTAAATGATCTAACGGTGTATATACAAGATGAAAAATTATACTCTAAAATATTCTTAGATGTCATTCAACCTTTTATAAAATTTTAATTAAGGTGAATTACCCTAATAAATTACAAGTCCAATCTAATTCTTCGTTCAAACAACGAGTTTTCTAAAAATTTTAATCCACATAATATTTTATAATTTAAAAAAAATTTAACAAATTTAATTACACACTAAATATTTAAAAAAATACTTAAAAACACTTAAAACATAACAATTTTAAAAAAGCTCCCGCCATTAAAAAAGTGGCCCATAATTTTTGCATCTTTCTTTCCTTTTACCCTTGCCTTTTCAAAATTACCTTTTGTCTTATCTTTTATTACAAGATTTGAAGATGTTGGAGCCATAAAGTCAACTTTTGCGGGAAGGTGCCCCTTGCTTTGTCAACTTTCTTCTTCTTTTGCTCTCGTCTCTTACCACTTGTCCACACCATTTTTATTCGGGAGCTGTATTTGGACGTGATTAGTGTTACACTCAAAGTGTTTTAAAGTATTTTTTTAAATATTTAATATATGATAAAAAATTTTAAAGGTTATATAAATTGTCAGAATAATTTATAAGTTAAAATTTTTAATACTTTATTAACATAGATAAAGATTCAAACTAAATCTATAAGTTATTAAAGTTAATAATTTTTATTTAAAAGAGAAATATTTTATAATATATGTGATAATATTTAAAATATTTTATAATATATTATTTTATTTTATATGTATACTGTTAAATTGTTTAAATTTTTGTCATCGATTATATAAAATTATTAATATATAAAAAAAAATTTTAATTGTATAAAATATAATATAATTTTATAATTTATATTCTCTTCAATAATATAAAATATTTTTTTAAGTACTTTATGAGTGTATTTTTTTCTCTTTTTTAAGTAATTTTTTAAACTATTTAACGTGTAATACGTTTAAGATCACGATTCTCAAAATATCCATGTCACTAGTTTCAGACACTTGTGCATTTTCCGGTGATTTTTTCAGAGAATTGTCAATAATCTTCGGTACCCATTGCTTGCGGATTTTCAAAGTGCCTACAGTATTATTGGGTTGTCGCCATTCAGATTACCCTTTTCCATTTATTCTTAACAGATTCCACAGTCTTAGTAATTGGTCCAACAGAAGCTTTCATCCATGCGCCAAATGGAAGTTGTTGAAGAGGTTCTCTGGCTGAGTTCTTACATGGGCATTCACGATGGGGATGTCCAATCAAACCGCAACGGAAACACCATTCTGGTAATCTTTCATAGCGACATAGAATATCCACCACATCTTCTTCGTCATTTAGTTGCACTTTGACGCCCCTCTTAAGCGGCTACGTGACATCTAAACGAATACGACCTCGCAGATACATTCCGATGCATCGCCCATTTTCCGCACAATCCACTTCTTCTACAGCACCAACTATTGTCCCTAGCCATAAGGCGGACTCATAGTTCATGTGAAAGTGCGGGACACCGTGGAATTGCTCCCAAAAGGCTGCTGAGCAAAATTTCATTTTTGCATAGTTCCCAATTCCTTTCGGCTCTTCCAATACCACCAAATGGTTATTGAAAATCCAGGGTCCGTCCGCAATGATCATTTATTTTCTTCCGTTTCAAAGTGAAAAGCGTATAATTTTTTCCTTTGATCGCTTCAGCCTGAAACCCATCCAAGGTATTCCAAATATTTTTAGCCATCGTGAGGAAACTATCTCTGTTGATTGGCCTTGACGTTAACACCTTGCCAATCAAAGAGAGTTTAACAGATTGTTCCCCCGCTTTACGAACATCTCCCTCCGCTTGCTTTAATAATAATCATCACCAATTTCCAACATTTATTATAATAATAATCATCTTTACCAGCTTTAAAATTATAGACCATTATAAAATGTACAACCATGTATATTTTAAAATAAAGTCGCGAGGACCGGGTTTTGTCGGATCAAGATGTTGACAATTGTCGGAACCAAACAAAATGATCAATAATGGAAATACTTTCATCTAAAATAAAAAGAGATTGTCTGTTTCAGATGATACATCATTATTGAAATGAGCAAATATATCAAACAAATTGCACAAGCAAAGCAGAATATCATTGTTGATACAAGCTCCACCAACTATCTTAAGGATGAAAGTGTATATATTTGCCATGCATGGATCGACAATAATCAGAGACCTGCAAATGCCCTAACATCGTGGTGGTGGTGGTGGCCGCGGTGACACTAACGGCGGTGGTAGTGGTGCACGAGGAGGAGTTCTTTTGTAACGAACAGGACCATTAGGCTTAGGAGATGGTGGCGGTCTGGATTTCCTTTTGGACGATACTTTTGATTTATAACGAAAATGTTGAGAAGACTTACCAGAAACAGCTTCTGTGGCAATGCCCATTGACGTAGGTTGTGAAAGAATAAGGAGGCTATTGATCAATATGAGAGTAAAGAGTAAGCATGAGTATTTGGGATCCATGGTTGCTAATTACTTCCTACCTATTATTGAGTTACAAGCTAGAGATGGTGTATTATGTATATATATATATATATATATATATAAAAAAAACTAATTAAGTGGCCTTTTCATATCTAATATGGCGGCCATATTAGAATTAATTGCTAGTTAATGAGATTTTTCAACGAAAAATTAATTATATGTCGTAGTTGTTGGAGGCCAAAGCATGAAGTCTTTGTGGGGAAGTGAGACTTTAACGCGTTTCTTGATGAATGTATAAGGGTTGGTGGTGATTGTCTGAGGCTAAAGTATGACCCAATTTTCGAACTCATTTAACTATTATTTTTGTTTAACGTAGAATAAGTTTGAGACGAACAAGTTAAAGCAAAGCGTCAAATTTTGATATAATTTAGTTGAAGGGAATCATAGAACAATGTTTATGTAGACCTTCTTTTTGAATAATTAATGATTGGGATTTTAGTTTATACTTGAGGTAATAATTTGTTTTATAAAAAAAAATTCTTTTTTTTTAATTATTTAAGTTTTGTTTGTCAACAAAGAATTCTACATGTTTGTGTGACTAATTACTCGCAGATCTTATATTATATTCAATGACTCAATTGGCTAGGTGCATGGTCACCCCACAGGTCTATCCTTTTTTTAAGGAAAATTGTTACTTCAATTTTTATGTTTTTATTGAATTATTTATTAAGTCTTTAATATTTTAAAAATTATCGGTTACGTTTTTTAGAGACGAAAATGATTATGTTTTAAAAATGAAAATGATAAAAAAAAAAATATTTCAAAAATAAAAATGAAAATAAAAACTCCCTCAAAGAATGTAATTGATAATTCTTAAAATAATAGGGACCAAATGATTAATTTAACAAAAATACAGAGATTAAACTGTCAATTTTATTTTTTTTTAATAATAATTTTTATGATTTTGTTTTGTAGTCTATGTAGGATTTTAATTCTCACTCTGCTCCCTTAAAATATAAACTTTGATCCTATTATGTTGTAACTTTAATTTATTAGCCCTCCACACCTTCAAGAACTGACTCCGCCCTATCAACTCAAGAGTTAGAAGTTAAATCTTCTTTTGATTTTATTTTCACATTAATATTAAAGAATTGTGTGACATATAAAACGATTATTAATAATTCATACGTAAAATTTATCTTTTTTATTAACTATCAATCAAAAGCCTAATATAAAATTTATGTAAAACTCGGTATCAAGAGACGATCTTGATTCTAAAAGTTAATACTGATAAGGCCATTCTCCTAAATAAACAAACCCAATTGTACAAATGACTTTATCTCTCTTTAAGTTTTGAGTTAGAAAGAAAGATTGCAGATATAAATACCTGGTTCCTGCTTTATCTCAGGAAGGCTCTTGCTGAAACCACTACTCTTGTATGCTAATATTACAACTAGAATCGAATTTTGGAGTTCAATTAATAATCAGACTATATATATGATTGTTCAAATGAACAAGTTTATCAAACACATAACACAAAGAAAATAAGCAGAATATCATTGTTGATACATGCGCCAACAACAATCTTAGGGATGATATATATGCCATGGATCGGCAGTAATCAAACACCTGCACATGCTTCATCAATATCGTGGTGGCGGCGGAGGCGGCGGCCGTGGTGATGCCGGCGGTTTGTATTGGACAGGAGCATTCGGCCTAGGAGGTGGTGGCGGTTTAGAAACCCTCTTGGACACTACATTCAATTTGCAAGGAAAATGTTGAGAAGACATGGCCATGGACGTGCAGGTAGTTTGTGAAATAAGGAGGCTATTGATCAACATGAAAGAAAACAAAGATAAATATTTGGCATCCATGGTTGTTAAGTCCCAGCTACAATTGATGGTGAATTTTATGTATATATATATATATATTCAAGTGGCTTTATATCTACGGCATATAAATGGTTGAGACTTTTCAACAGCATTAATATATAAGTTGTAGTTGTTGGAGACCAACACTTTATGCATGCGGGATGAAACTACAACGAGAAGACTTTTTTTTTTTTTTGGTCTTTGTGGCTTTGACACGTTTCTTGATGAATAACCTAAATATATATTTTAAAAGTCAGAAACTACGGATTATATGAAAGGCCCCAATTTTCAAACTCATTCAGGCAGTATTGTTATTATTATTATTATTATATTACAACCATAGGTGGACCTACATAGAGCCTAGGGCCGCCCTCCCCTCAATTGGTTTTTTTTTAAAATTCAATACGTAATTTCTATTTTTTATTATTTAAAATAAGTATTTTTATAATTTAATTTTTTAAATATTTATATTCGATACTAAAATCTCAGTTAAATTTTAATTTAATATAATTTTTAATTTTAACATTTATTTCCTCATTTTAAATTATAATTTCGTCCCTAATTACATTTAAGAGGAGGGGATAAGTTCAAGTGGGCCAATTAATGTTAAGAATCAAAATTCAACTGATTTCTTAATGTTATACTTATCTACCTTTTTTTATAGATAGATGAACATAAATTTAGCAGTTACTCAAATCTAGCACTTCAATTTTAGAAGTGTTGTGATTAGAAGCGGAGATCAATTGGGGCTAACGTGGCCATGGGCTCTCCAAATTTTAATTTTAGAAAAATATCATTTTAATTTCTAATTTTATAAATATATATTAATTTAATTTTTACTTTTTTAATACATACTGTATTAATTTTTATCATTAAAAAAAATATGTTAAATAATTATTTTTTTTTTACTCTTTTTACTATAATAATTTTGATATGATAAATGATAGATGTTTGTTCCGTGAAAAGTGTTTTCAAACAAAACAATATATAAAATGACAATAAAAAAAAAATCATCATCAATTTAAGCAAAAAAAATTAAATAAATAATTATTTTTACTCTGTTGATCATCAATCAAACCCATCATTAATCCCCTCCTAAAAAATATTATAATTTTTTTTTATTCTCTCTTTATCATATTATAAATAGTATATTAATAAATAAAAATATTACCTCCAATAATACATTTTACTCTCTCATTTATGATATTATAAATTTTTGTATTAACAACATTATGAAAAACGATTTCTCATTTTCGGATTTTCCATTGACAACTTACGATCAGTTGAGAGTATGCCGACGACCTCTCATTTTTCAAAAGATTCTTAAAAATTTAAATAAAATTTTATCAGGAAATCCTAATTACTCTCTCATTTATGATAAAATTTGCACTTTCTCAAAGTCCTCTACTTTTCCCCAATTGACAGTTGTGTAAAACTCCTCAAGTCAACTTGATAGCTGTGAAGTAGGTGAATTTCACTTCCTCTAAAACCCAAAACCGGCTGCGCCAACCCTTTTTCCCCCCGAAATGACTCATCTCTTTTCTTTAGTATCTCAACATCTCTCTTCTCTTCAGCTTTGAAGTATAAATATAAAATTAAATAATAAAAAAATTGAATTACTTTCACTTTCACACTCTAATTTTAACTGATTCTAAAACTTCATTATGACCATACTCACTTATTCCTCTTCTACTACCTATGCAAAACTTTCACAAAATAAAATTATTTCCTTTCCACAATCCGCCTTCTTCTTTTGCTCCAACAAATTCAATTTTAATTTTATAAATTCAACCCCACAATTTTTAATTTTTATTCTATTGAACTTATACGAGTAATATTATATATCATATATCCTCAAAGTCCTAAGATAAATAATTACTCATAACATAACACAATAAAAATAAAAAATAAAAAATAAAAAAAAAAGGGAGATGAAAAAGAGAGATATGAGAAAGAGAATAAAAAGAAAGAAAGAAAACTATATATATTTTTAAAATTAAAATTAAAATTAAAATATAGATGTATTTAAAAAGCACAATTTTTCTCAAAAAATATAGACACGTTATAACTGTATGGATTAGTGCCATATATATTAAAAAATATAAAGACTAAATTGGTATATTTTTATAAAATTAAAAATTAAAATATTATTTATTTTTTCAAGTTTTTTAATTTAATAATATATTTTTATAATTTAAAATAAGTATTTTTGTTATCTCCAAAAATGTAAGTTTAACATTAAAACTTTTCATATAATTAAGCTCTCACCTAATATAATTTTAACATGTTAAATCCCTCTCTTTCCATTTCTATTTATTGCTTTTAATCTTTCAAATTCGAATTTAGCAAACACTTTTACTTTAAAAAAAAAATTTAATAATAAAAGATGTAAAATAAGATAAATTTCTGAAAATATTTAAAGGAATAAAATAAGAAAAACCTTCTTTAATATCTATATTTAACTGACTTCTTTAATGATGAGGATTTCCTACCGTCTTCCAAGAAAAATAAAGGAAAGCGGGCAAAATTGACAATCGGGATCAGATTTTTTTTTTGTCTTTGTCACGGACTTGAATTTCCTCCTAATACAAGCTTTTATCTTTTTTTTTTATAAAAAAAAACAAAAACATAATTTAAATTCTCATCAAAGCAAATATAATCAATAAATGCACACGGAGGCTTAGCCAAGATGGCAAGCACCCCCCTTGTAACTACACCTCCCTTACCTGAGGTCAGGGGTTCAATTTTCCCCTCTCTTATAGTTGTAAAAAAAATACTTAAAAAATATATATAATCAATAAATTAAAATATATATGTAATAAAAAAATAAATTTTGATAATAATATACATGCATCACAATTTTTTTTAAAACTATTAGGTAAGTTAAGAGTGAATAATATTGATTTAACTTGGAGATCACATCTCCAAAAAAGTCTTTATATAGTAAAATATAATCCAGTCACTCATTATTTAATTAATATTAAATTTTTACACATGACAAGTGAATACCAAATTAGATTTTTTAGAGTTAATAAAAAAAATAACTCAAATAGATTACTTAAATTGACTCTTATTTAAGATAACTCATAATATATAACTATTGTTAATATGTGAGGTCACAAAAAAGAAATAATAAAACCTAACAATCTCTCATTTGGGTCACATATGTTATCTGGGAATAATTACACATTATAAATCTTAGTGTACATAATAAATACTATCTTATCTCGAAATATCTTTTTAGATAAAGTATGGTTTATTAACTATATCAATATGAGATTAAAGTGACATTCACTGCACATATTCGCAACTAGACCCATCAATGGTTACTAAACTAATATAATTAATGACATAAATCAAATATGGATGTGTAGCTTAAAAATTACATGAAATTTGATCTCAAATATGTATATTTTCAATTATAACTCTAATAAGTTAAATACTTTCTAAACTTATACAAAATCGCAATAGAAATATCTAACACTTTCTAAACTTTATGCAAAACTGTAGTAAAAAGTGCAATCTTATTTTAATGTTTTAACAAATAATCTATCAAATTTTATTCTAGAGAAAATAAACCATATTACAGATCCATTCACCAAAGTGTGTCAATAAACATTGGACAGTAAATCTTTGGTGAACGGATCTGTAATCATGAAATTGCACCAATATGTTCTATTGACACTTGTTGACTCTAAACTTCTTTAATTTGCAGACTATTTTTTTTTAGACTCCAGACACGAAGTTTTCTGGTTGCATTACATATATCTTTGTCTTAATATCACCATTGAGAAACACAATCTTTATGTCCATTTGATATAGCTCCAACTCAAAATGAGCTACAAGTGTCATGATGATTGTAAAGAGTTATTCGTTGATACTAGAGAAAAATCTCTTTGTAATCAATGCCTTCATTCTGAGTGAAACTTTAAGTAACGAGAGATGCTTTATATCTTTTGATGTTGCTTTTTGAATCACTTTTGGTCTTAAAATATCCATTTGTAACAAATGGAGTTTGTACCTTTAGCCAACTCGATAAGATCCTAAACATCGTTGTCTTTTATGGATTTCATCATCCTTCATGGCCTCAATTCACTTATGAGAATTAGAATTATTTTTAGCTTGATTGAAATTAATGAGATTATTTTTCAGCCTTATATTAAACTCATGTTCTTGAAGATAGACGACAAAATCATTTGAAATTGCACTTCTTATTTCTCTAGTGGGTCTTCTTAATGGCACTTGTTATTGAGGTTGCTCTTGATGAACAAAAGAAAATTCTTTATTTTAGATTGAGAGCTCCTGTATATTGTCTTGTATTTCTAGATTTGCTTCTTGAAAAAACGTAAGTCTGATTATTTAAAATAGCAGTTGTAGAAAGAGAAATAAATTCTTCTTCAAAGATAATATTTCTAACCTTACCTCCCCCCAAACTTAACATCCTCAAGAAACTTAGCATTTCCTATCTTGAAAATGGATTTACTTGAGGAATCATAAAACTTGAAACTCCTTGATATTTTAGAGTATCCAACAAAATAACAGCTGATTGTTCTTGAGTCCAATTTATTTTTATTAAACCTATATGGCATAGACTTAACTGGACAACCCGAGACATGTAAGTGCTTAATACTAGACATTTTATCAATCTGCAACTCATATGAGATTTTAGATATTGCTTTTCTTAGAGCTCTATTAAGGATATGAATTATAATCTTTAGTGCTTTTCCTTAGAGTGATTCAGGTAAAAAAGAATAACTAATCATATTTTTCATCATGTTATTAAATGTTGATTTCATTTATCCAAAACATCATTCGGTCTTAGTTTTCTATGCATTCTATATTGTAGGACGATGCCACACTCCTTTAAGAATTTAGCAAAAGGTCTAGGACGTTATTCACCCGATCCATCGTATCTTCTATAGTATTTATAACTACGGTCAGATTTGATAGCTTTAATTTTCTTACTAAGTTAATTTTTAACTTTAGCTTAAAAAATCTTAAACATGTCTAAAGATTGAGACTTCTCATAAATTAAGTAAATGTACCCAAAATGAGAATAATCGTTAATGAATATAATAAAATATTATTGGCCATTCCAAGAAGCCTAGGGAATAGTCTATATTTACTAGTTTGTATTAGTTCTAAGACGTTATTGCTCTTATTGGTACCTAACTTTCTATTGTGTATTTATTTTTCTTTAATGCACTTAATATGACTTTAAAATCTGTTAAATTTAAGGAATCAAGAATTTTATCTGACACAAATCTTTTGTATTCTCTATTTAGAGATATGTTCTAAATGTTTATGCTATAACATAGCGAAATTCTTATCAGTTAACTTTTCTCTTGTACCAAGTTTATTAACATGCAAAGATTTGTTAAAATAGATATAAGTATTTAATTTGTAAAGATTATCAATTAAAGAGCCAATACTAATAAGATTTAAATTTTTATAGAGACTAAAATTTTTTATTTTTGAATAAACAAGAATATCTTGATTTGTCCAGACTAGAAATAGAAATTAAGTTTTGTCTAAATAACAATACATAATAGACTTATCTAAATCTAAATAATAATTAGTCTCTAATTGTAATCTAAACAATCCTATGGCCTCTATAAGAGCTGTATTATCATTTCCTACTTAGATGTATCTTTCAGTATCAATTGACAACCAACTCCTAAGACAATATTGCATATACACATTTATATGAATATTTGTATATGTATCTACCCACAAAGTGTGTTTAAGTATAAGAGTTACATTAACTTCAAAACAAACAAAGTATGCCTTTCTTAAAATGCCATTTGGTGTACTTGAGACAATATTTCTTCACATGACAAGCCCTTTTGCAAAAGAAACAAATAATGATCGAATCTTATTTCTTTTGCACCTTATTATGTGAAGTTCCATTGTAGTTTTCTTTCCTTTATTCCTTTTTTTTTTCTTATTGGTAATCTTATTCTGAGGAGCATTTGCTAACTGAGTACTTTTAGTCTTTCCTCTCTGTAATTTATATTCTTCTTGCGCACAAAAAAAAAAAGAGAGCTCATTAAGAGTCCATTTAACCTTTTAGGTATTGTAACTTACTTTAAATTAACTATAATATATAGAAAGAGATATCAAAACCAGATGCACGAGTAGTCATCAGATAACTTTGACTTTAGTGTTTTTAGTTTTGAAGCGAGATTAGACATCTGTATGATATACTCCTTTATATTCCATTTGTCATTATACCTCATTGAAACAAGGTTAGCCAGTAGCATACTTATTCGTCATTTCCATTTTTTTTGGCAAAGCGTTGTTCAATTTTCTCAATGAATTTCTTAACAATTTTCTTATAAAAAATAGTGCCGTTAAGCAAAGGAATGAAATTATATTGGTAGATATAGTGGAAGCAGAAGAAATGACAGAGAACACATAATAAAATAAAAAGTTCACAAAGGTGGGCCCTATCACGAGATACCTAACACAATATTGATTCTTAGTCATTGGATAAAAATATCAACTGTAAGTGGTACTCTTAATGCAATAATCAAATGTTGATAATAAATCTTACCAACAATAAAATTTTCTTTGGAATGACTTATTGTATGCATAGAAAACTCTATAATTATTACACATTTATTATTGCAAATATGCCTCTTCTTTAAACAAAAATGAATCTCAGTTTAGATAGATTTTTTTCGCATAAATGATAAACATATTCATCTTAATATCCAAAAATAAATAAATTTACACAACATATGTTATATTGGCAACATGTTATTTCAATTAATTTATTTCGAAATATAAGACAAGTAAGGTAAAGAAAAATAATCAAATTGCCTACAAATAGAAAAATTAAGTTTTTCTTATGCACTAGAGTGGCATGTAGCGCCAAGGCCATTGTGGTTACAATGCTACTAATGGTCCAAAACAAGGTTAATAATTGTCAGGTCAAATCCAAATGAGTCAAATTTTGGGTTGGATCTCTATGAATTGAGTTGAGTATACCAAATTCTCCTAAAAAATTAAAAGCCCCTAAATTTCGATCATAAATTTTCCAATTTCGAATTTACAAATACTTAAAAATAGTCTGTAAATAAATTTTGATCAAAATTAGGACCTATTTGTTAATTACTTAAAGGTTTTAGGCCAAATTGCAATTACTTAAAGTTAGATGGGACTGAGTGTGAAAAGCCAATCCTATTAGGACCTCTTTAAAAATATTACAAATTTTTCTAGCCAAAGTACAAATACATAAAAATTTAAGGGTTTGTATAAAAATAACTAACAAATTTAGGGCCTACTTACAAATTTTCTAAACTTCTATCGTCAAAATATAAATAAGCAAAACTAAATAGGGTTTATTTATTTGATATTTATTAAATAAACCTTATTCCAATTCTTTCTCATCTCGTGGCCCATCTTTTTTAATAATAAAAAAAATAAATATTATATATTATAAAAAAGAAAAAGAAAATCAAATTAAAACTGAATTTTGATGTTTCTAATTTTAATTTTTGAAATCAATGACCCTTAACAATATTTAAACCCTCGGATCACAATGAAAATCACAAACTTAATGTTTTTTCTTCAACAAAATAATGAAAAACTAATACATATAATATCTTCACCTTAAATAATCATATGAGAAAAAGATATTTAAAATATAAATATATGTATTAATAATTCTAATAATTTAATAGCCTAGGACACCAGAATATCGAACTATGATTGTGAGAAAAGCATATTGGCTAGTGATTGTGAGGCCCCATGAAATGAAAATGAGAGATTAGAACATTGACGTCTTTGTCAGGAGTCCTAATGAAATTAAGAAAAAAGGACTTATTCTGTTTAAATAACTAAATTTAAATAAACAAGTTCTTTTGTTGGTGGAATTTTGACAGATATGGTTTGACAAAACAACTTAAGTGATAACATAAAAATTAAAATGCATTGTGAAAAAATTTATAGTTCCATTTTTACTTTTTTTTTTTATTTCTAGTATTTTTTTATTTTTTCTCTGATACTACTTATTAGACATAACTTTAATTAAGATTTATATCTATATGAATATAAATCAAGATCTATCATATTAAATTATCAGGATGGATATTGAGAAAAATGCACCTAAAGAATTCATAGTGATTAGAACTTGAAGATTAGCAGCTTTGAATAAGAACCAAGGGTATAATGATTTTTTACAATCAAATTTATTAGGCTGAATATGGTTCTCTCTTTATGATGAAAAAGAGGAGAAAGCTCTACGTATATTAATTTGACTTAGGAACCACAACACAAAAGAGCTCTTTATATATTAGTTTATATTATAATTTCATAACTCATAATCTAACTAATATTAAATTTATACACATAATAAGTTCATATCAAATTAGATATCTCTAAACCCCAATAAAAGAATAGCCTAAATTGATTATTTAAATTTGTCTTTATTTAAGATAACTCATAATATATAATTATTGTTAATATATGAGCCCACAAAAAGAATATAATAAAACCTAACATTATATTTTATAATTAATATGTTATATTTTATTTCTTTATATATATTTTAACTTTTTTATTTATGTCAGCTTAAAACCTATATAAAGTTTTATTCTATAGATATTGATATATAATGTAATATAGCAAAAATGTAGCTTTCAGAATATTTTCTAATTTTTAAATTTGTCTTTAAGTCAAAGTGCCTTTTCTAAAATGGCAGTGTCATATTAAAATTTTGAAATATTATGGGGTCATTTTATAATTTAAATAAATTTTCAGGGTTATTTTGCATTTAGTCAACTTATTTGGGGTTAGTATGTTATTTACATAAGTTTGGAGGTCATTTTAATTTTTATATTTTAGGGAAATTCTGCCTAAATTCTTCTGAGATCTTTATGGAATTTTTAGAACATTTTGGTAACAGTTGTCTCTCAATACACTTGCACTCACAAAAGTTGATTTTAGTTTCTCTTTCGACACATTTGCACTGACAGTGATTAACTTTCTTAACGCACTTGTCCCTCTTTTATAACATTGTCACTCTTTAACAACATTGCATCTCTTCCATAATAGTTGTCTTTCGCTGATAATAGATGCCTTTCTTCAACAATAATTGCCATTATTTAACAATGATTGTCATTTGTCAACAATGATTGTTTTTTGACATGCACCATCACAATGAAGAATTTTTCTTTTCAAACTCAAGCCTCTATCTTGAGTTTGAGGGGAATGTTAAAGATATATAGAAATCAGGATAATCAATTCCTACTATATATATATAATTACCATTTATATTTTATAATTAATATGTTATGTGTTATTTTCTTATATATATTTTAATTTGTTTATTTATGTCAGTCTAAATCCTATATAAAAATGTATTCTATTACAATTATATATAATGTAATATAAAAAAAAGCCTTCAGAGCATTTTTTAATTTCCCTCTAGTTTTTTGTTGTCTTTATCTTTTCTAATAAAAGCTTATTACATGCACACATTTAAGTGATGAATTTGAGTCATAATATTCTTCACTTAGTAATAATATATTAAAAAAACTGATGTAATTGTCAAAAATGTTCTTTGCATGGGTTTCCTATTTTTATTTTTATTATTTCCATATAAATCTCCATTGTTTTAATTCTTTGAAGAAAAAATAGACTTTTTGAAACTTTGTTATTATTTTTTTCTGTTCAAACATTTTATTATGTAATTTAAGTCACTTAACCTATTAGACTGTTGATGATTTTAATAGTTTTAATTCACAGAAATATTTAATTATTAATTTTCCCTTAATGCTACTTTAATTTGTCATATTTATTTATTTTTTAAATTTTAATTAATACTACTATTTTTAGAAAAAAAAAGATAAAGATTATCCTTATTAATTGTGAGCAGAAAAATATTTTGTGGGGTTAATTTATGATACTGAAGTTTTCGGATTTAAAACCTCTCATATTCATTATTGTCTTGCCCTTACTTATTCCTCAAAATTATAAGAATACATATCTTTTTATAAGAAAGAATACTTTGACACTTAAATCAGTATTTATTTGATAAAGATGGTATTTATGTGTAGGGAATGCTTCAAAGATAAGCATGATGCTATGAATGTTTGAATACTGAATATTGAATATCAAATCATTGAATTGATATTCGATGAATGAAGAGATTAAAACCGTTAAGAATTCATCAATCAAGGAGAAGAATTTAATTAAGATTCATCCATTTGTGAAAAATCCGTCTTCATACAAAATAACAAGTAATCTATCTAAATTCAAATAGAATAATAATTTTAATTCATTCCTACCTTGTCATAACTTATACAACCCATTTATGAGATCCGTGGATGATCAATAAGTATGGTTACCTGTTGTGTTGAAACTGATTTATAGGCTGAGAATCTTTTGTTTAATGAAATTAAGCTTTATTTTGATGTGGGTCGCCACTTAAAGTAAGCACATTAGGTGCAAGCTGGTTGGGTCACTTAGTAATGGGCCCACCTCTATAAGTGAAGAAGAGTGGTGTTTCAAATGGGAAGCTTCTCAAACACGATTCTTCACTTATGTCCAGTGCGTGCCATGTATCCATTTCAAAGCATTTGGGTTCCCGTTTATTATTGTTGGCGGTTATATCTTTTTGAATTATAGTGATGTTTTCAATTTAACAAGGGTGATTTCAAATATCTTTAAATGCATGATAGTTTTCTAATTTCCACATATTTCCAAATTTGAAAAAAAAAAAAAATCCCTAGCTATCATTCCCTCTCTTTGCACTAAGTCTTTATCATGCCCTTGTGAAAGAAGACCTAACCTCCGAACAAAAAACCTTTGAAATAACAATTGTGAAGAGTTTAAACAGGCTTTAACTGGATGGATTAAAATTATTATTTGCATTTCCATTAGATGTAAACACTTGAAATCTCCCTAGGGGGAGCCTTATGCAAACCCTTCGTCTATAAGCTTGGGGGAACTTCTCATTTTCATAGAGTACCTAATGTGTTTTCGGTTCCATGTCCCTCCAATAATCTACGAATTCTTGCACATGAGTAACATTTCACACCTCTAAATCCATCATAATGTCTTTCACTTGCTACATCCCTGTATGATATTTTTTTGATTTATAACCGCCAACATTTAAGAAAAATTTACTAGTAGGCACCAGAAGGCAAGGAAGATATTGTTTAATTTCAAAGACAAGAAACTTAGCTTCCAAAAAACATTTGGTGCTAGTGAGCAACGAATGTAAGAGGCTAAGTTACTACTATGAAGTAGCCACGGCCTTTAGTGATTTTAATTAAAAGACAAGCTTGTCTTTTCCTTCTATCCCAAGAAGGGAGAGATTTTTAAAGAATTCTTCTAGAGGGATCCTATCTCTTACAAGTATATATACCGACACATTTGTAAAGAGACCATGCTCACAATCTCAGGGTATATAATTATCATGTGCCCTTACTTATACAGAGGAGTTTTAACTCTGACTCTCTTAATTTGAAGTTTATGGACAAGATTCCCACATTTGAGGCTTGCAAGTAAAGCATCATAAAAAAAAGTTTTTTGATACATCCAAAATTTAATAATTTGATGGTGAACATTTCAAGGGTTGAAAAAAAAAACAGGTTATGATATCTTGGACGTTCATAACCTTATTCTTTGTCTCAAATTACCAACACTATAATTAGACACTGAAAATAATGAAACAGAGCTTGAAAAATGGACATGGAATACAATCTTTAAAGATATTTTTGTTTAGCTCTATTATGTTTACTACAAGTATAAGTCTGCTGTTGAAAAATTATTGAAGATGTTGGATCATAAAAATATACTGTAGGAAAATTTTAAGATTTTAGAATGGCCGATAATAAAGATCTTTCTACTCAAATTCATAAATATCATATGTTAACAATGACATGGAAAATGAAGATATAAATCTCCACGAGCCTTTTGTTGCTAGTTGTTTAATAGAGAAGCATTAAAATTTTTGGAGAGATTATAAAAATGGCATCAAACATAAGATAAAATATATGTATCTTGAAGATGTTATTCACATTAGAATTAAGGAGAAGAATAGGCTTAAGGATGAAGCTAAAAAGGCTAAGGAGTTAAGTTACAAAGTTAAGGTTATTGAAAATCATCCTCCGTATGTTAAAATTAAATAAGGATTTGAGTTTAATAACAAAAAGAACTTTAATAAAAAGAATCCCAATTAAAAAACAAATGACATTGTTATGTTTATGGAAAACCAGGGCACTATGCCAACCAATGTAGGCATAAGGTTTAGAAGAAAGAAGACCACAATCCTTCTAAGGCTAATTTGGTAGAAGGAGGTGAAAAAATTACTTTTGTGGTGTAAATATTGTTGGAGCTTGTGCTTACTTGTCATTATAATATTGTATGAATATTAATTATTTTATATTTATACAATAAATATTTCGAATAAAATTGTTAATAATTAAATATATATGGTACAATGTTTGTAACATTATAAATATTGTATGATCTTAAAGAGTTCAAATCTGGTTTAAAAGAGTTTAGATCAGTACTAAGAGTTAGCAGAGTTGAGAGTTATAAATGCTAAGAGTTAGCACTGTTAAGAGTTAGTAGGTTATAAGAGTCAGCTATATCTAAAGAGTTAGAGCCTTGTTTGTAACGAGACAAAGACCTGAGAATATACTAATAATGACATAGTTGTAAGGAGTTGCAATAGGTGCTAAAAAATGTCATTATACAAGTATGTTCTCAAATACTATGTTCCTGATTTATTTTCATCGATACAGGTCTGTTAGTGAATCTCTTTTATATAGTGTATGTCTATATCTATAGGGTACATATGGTTATTCTTAGTTGACCATGAGTTTAAATATTGTATAGGTATATAAGTATTCAGCGAGGATTGGATACTGAATAGACTTATGACGACACCAATAGACATTCTATGAAGTAGTCAATGATGAGTCCTCTCGAGTTGAGTAGTATTCGTGATCCTTTGACCTAAACGACATGATAGGTTTGTAAGTGATCCACCATACTTTAGTTCTACAGATGTTAAAGACCTTTTATGATCTGACCGTTACATGTTGTGGGTATGGTTCGATGCTCATAGAGTCTAGTGTGCATAAATATGGAATCCATTAGCTCCCATAGGGTAGTTGTATATCCAAATACTCTGAGAATTGTATTGTGAAAAAATTTTATGGCCACAAGTATATAACCTCGGAAAATAATTTTTTGTAGGGTTAAACAATATCGCAAATAAATTTGTAGATATTGTTTTATGCAATACAAATCTAGAGATAAGTTCATGAATGAGTATATGTGAATTTGACGGTATCGATCTATATCCCCATACATCCAAGATATAAGTGACAGATGGATTATAGTGATTTAAACTTAAACTTGTGATATAATATTATTTAATATATTTTGTGAGATTTATTTAGAGCTAATCTTACAGTTATATATATGTATATATATATATATATATATGACCTAATGAGATACATAGTTCATCATATGGTGACAACACTATTACATATTACTGTCTAATAAATGCACAATTTTTTTTAACTAATGCACAATTTACAATGTTCTATAGAATCTTATCATGTGTCAAAAGTTCACCATATAATGAATTACGTAACTCATCATTATATATATATATAAATTAATTTAAAACTTACTTAAAATTTATGAATACCTATTGCGGATTTGGTAAGTCTTACCTAGCTGCTTAAATAAATTTAATAATAAAACTTTAAATTTATAATAAATTTTAAAATAACTTAATATTAATTTGAAGCAGATGTACATTCTAAACTTAGATCTGCTGCCACCTCTAATGGTGCATTACTTCAAATGTAAGAACAAGTCATAATTAACAAGAATTGAACTATAATTATTCATCGGGGGAAATCCCAAAAACAGCTGTCATTAATTCGCCTTGATCATGTTAATACTTAGTTTGAGAGATCAATAAGCTCTATGAATTGACATGAATAAGCAAAATTAAATTCATAACCATTGCCATTACTTAGTATAATTGGAACAGCACCGAAAGCAATATATATATTTTTGTCTGGGGGTGGTTCATGGTCGATTCACCTAGTCTTTAATGGTTCCCAAAATTAATTATGTCTGGAACCTGTTATCGAAATTTATATTTTGAAGATTCTGCTTCTCTGAGGAAGCTACTCGGTGAATCCACTCTTGTTTAAGACAATTGCAACTAAATACATATTATGAAGCCACAATATAAATTCATTATCTTGTTCTAGCTGGGGAGATCTAATCAAACTACATGGTTTCTTTTGGAATTCAATTTATTTCTTCTCGAAGCAAAAATACTAAAGGAGGGTAAACTGTACGTACCATTCATCATCGATCTGAAACGTTAATGAACGATTAAGATCAGAAATTATAAAATCACATGATCCAAGTTTTCAGCAACCATGCGCAATCATATGTATTTAGTCTTGATGAATCTTTGCTCCGAGGTAAATCACATGATATTTACCGGACATCAAGTTCAGAGACATTGCCCCACTGGAATGGAGATTTTATCATCTAATTATCAAAGAAAAAGCGGTGTTCTCCAAATCACTTTTATAAACCTGTTAACGATAATAATCAACATACTATATGTTATTCAATATTCCATCATAACCATCATACAATTAGGAGAGAATATCCCGATACAAGCTCCACCATTTATTCAACAACATAGCTAGTGCATGTATATGTATAAACATAGCCAACGATTAACGCTTATTTAGTGATAAAGAAACAAGCAAATTAAGGATATTGATATCATTGTGAATGGTCGCACTGATTACGATGGAGCAAATGCTCGATGATGGCTATTACTTTGGCGGAGGAGGAGAGGGTTTCACGCGACGAGGAGGATTGCCCTTGGGAGACGGTGGTTTTCCACCAGAGGCCTTCCTCTTCGAAACAACCTTCAACTTATGATAAGATACAGAAATAGCTTCCGTTGCCATGGCCATACAAGTTGCACTATTGTGCGAAATTAGCAGGCTATTGATCAAGATGAAAGCAATTAGCAAGTATGAATTAGATCCCATACTGTGATTCGCTTTACAAGGCATGGATTGCCTTTTAATCCAATTTATATATTAACTAGCCATATTCTAATTTGCTTGGTGGACATTTTTAAATCACTAAAGACTTGTTCACCCTAATGTCGTAGTACGTAGTGGTTGTGTGACATGCATGATTGACTATGAAATGAAAGCTACAAAGAAGATGGATGTCATTACCATTTATGTGAGATAAGAGAGACGTTGACACAAAAGAGTTGGTAATTGTGGCCCTAAATTCTATCTCAAATAATTAAAGAAAGGGGAAAATAGGTGATTAAGATGATAACTAATTATCTTGCAGACCGGGTAATCGTTAAAAGCTTTTGATTTTTGAAATAAATTCTAAACATTAGAAGTATGGACATCAACTACTAGAGCAATGGAGTGGTTGCTAGTATAAAGCTTTTCAATTTTCATTGGCTACTATTTCTTCAAACTATGTAGTAACTAGTAATTAAGTATACATAAGATCCATGCTGAAAATTTGTTGATTAACAAATTAATTATTCTCGTAAGCAGTTAAATATCAAGTTGTAAATTTTAATTTTCAACTTAACAAACACTTTGTGGAGTAGACTGAAGATTTCATTTGAGAAATTTTGTTAGTTTATTTAATCATGAAAGGTAAAATAGACTTAATTAACTTTTAGGTATTAGATTTCGCTAAGATGAACTGAAGAATCATGGGCCATAATACGAAGCAGTTCGATAAAAGTACAAACTTATACATACATATATATATATATATATATATATATATATATATATATTACAAATTCAAGCACTCGGTTATGCTCCTTATATATATACGGTAATGCTATGTTTACATAAGTATAAGCGAAATACAAAATTTTTATCTCAATTAATATAATATTTAATGTATTCAATATTTATTGTTATTGTATAATTATTATATTAATAAAAATAAAAAATTTAACAACTGATAAATAATAATCATCAATTAATGACATTTAATGGAGATATAATTTTTATATTTTAATTATGTAAATCTAGCATTACTTATATATATGTCGTGAAAACTATTTGTGGGAGATCTACATCTGCGACATATTTTTGTTAAGTGATTAACAATTGTCAAACAAATTAATTAACATGTCATTTATGGTATACGAGGGAGTTGGGCAAAGACTTCGAATATATTTCCTGACAACTTAATTGGTAAAAGTTTCAAATAATATAGTAAACCATGATATGAATGCACACGTACGTAATTTTTATTCATAATGACCAAGTATGTATATTGTGAAATGAAATAATATGAAATAGATATAGAGTCATCCACTTTCATCGAATAAATCTTCTTAGCCAAATACGGAAGAGATATTACTATTTTTATGAAGTAACTAGGACCTTGTCAAGTCGTGGGGTAGGTGACTTTCACATTGACATATGTTTATTTTTGGAAGCATGCACATTGTCATGTGTTATTTCATTATGAATCATATTATTTCATCATCTAAAGCTGCTCAATGGTGATTTTTATTATAAGTTTTTTATGCTACTATTTCTTCAAACTATCAATAACTAGAAAAGTACACAAGTACCGTGTTGAAAAATTCTCGATTAACAAGTTAAAAAAAAAAAGAAACATTTTCATAAATAGCTTAGGCCATTTAACTAATTTATTGATAGTTTAATTTTTTTAACTTATTAGTCTAACAAAATAAATTTAGACAAAAATACTTTCTTACTATTTTAATAGTACCCATTGCAGTAAATAATATCCACTACAATAAACACTGTCTACTATAGTACCTTTTGTTTATTTAAAATTTAAAATTTTATTTATTTATTAAATTATATTTATTTTATTTATATTTTTTTGTTAATTATTTAATCATATTATTACAACATTTAAATAAATATTAATTTTTAATGTAGTTAAATAAAATAAAATAAAAATAATTAAAAATATTTTTCATAAATAAATACAAACTTAATTTATATTTATTTATTAAAATTATATTTATTTTTTTATTGATAATTAAATAATACAAATACGAATTTAAACAAATATATTTAATTTTAAATAAATAATATAAATTAATCATCCCGCATTAAAGGTGTAATAAAAATATTGCGCCCAATATAGAGTGCGATAAAAAATATCATACCCACTTTGAGGGTGCCAACTTTAAAGGCGAGATAAAAAATATCACGCCCAAACTATAACGCTCATTTTGGGCACGATAGGATGGGTGGGCAAATCAGCCCCCACCACTTTCGCTAGATTTGGACATAAGTGGGGAGCAATTTGTTATGTGCTGATTATTTTAGAGTATATGCATGTAATATATGTGTTTATCATAAAAATATACATATCTCATACATATACAAGCACATCAAAATATTAAAAATTATACAATGAATATATATTTATACAATTAATCAAATTGATTATAAAATTGAAAACTTCACCTTTCAAGCCTTTTGATTAAATTTTTGAAATTCACATAAAATGAATTTGTTAACAATTCTAGTAATCAACTTGGCTGGGTTCGATTAGCTGAATAGCAGTACAATCTAATAATTGTTTAACACTTAAACTAATTAAATTAACTCTTAATCTAATTAAATGAATTTATTTTATCTTTTATTCAACTCTTGAACAATTAAAATAAATCTATTTTAATTATTACAATTAATAGCCTAAATTGAGAGGAAGATATATGAAAATCAACTCTTAAATTTTAAAATCAAGAAACATTTTTTTTTCTCAAATTTGACCGGCCATTGCAAGTGCAAAAGCTAAAACTTATGAATTTTGAATTTTATTTTACTTTATATATTAATGCATAAATTTCAAAAAAATTTGAAATTCATTTGCATTTAATTTAACTATTCACTAACAAAGGTTAACATTTAACCTTAGTTTAGTTAAATTAACTAAAATCTTAAGTTAACAAATATCCAACTAACCTAACCCTAGAATGAATTATTAACCATAGTTAGGTTAATATTTATTTAATAATAAAAATAAAATATTTAGATATTTATTTAACCTAACTATAGTTAACCTAACTATAGTTAATAATTAACTATAGTTAAATTAAGCATAAAATATCTTTTAATCTAACTCTTTGATAAACATTTAACAGTGGTTAAGTTAGATTTTTATTTAATTATTATTTAAATAAATATTTTTATTATTTAATAATTAAATAATCAATAAATTAAAATTACCATTATACCCTTACTAGGTTACCAAATTAACCCAAAGTGGATCCCACTATAACCATATACTTTAGTTAACTTAGCTATAGTAATTTGCTATATTTTATATTGTATTGAACTAGTCAATACGGTATACTGTCCAAGTTCAAAATGAGTACATTTCATATTTGAACTCTCTAGATCTACGCCTAATTCGTTAAATAGAACCATTCTAGGAGTCCGCGAATATTACCCCACACCCCACACACATGTCTCAAATATTACAAATCGACACGTTAGACTATACAAGTTGATGTCAGAATGTATACGTATAATCTTCCCGTTATTATACCCTGGATGTGCGAGAATATAAATCAGGATTGTTAAATCTCCATTTGCTCATCTATGAACTTATCTCTAGATTCATATCTCGATAAAAAATATACGCAAATACTTTTGCGATATTGTTTAACCTTACAAGAAACTCATTTCCTAGGTTTATTACTTATGGATATAAGATTTTCTAAGATAAAATCTTGAAGTATCGGATATACAACTTACTTATGTAAACCGACGAATCTTATATCTAGGCACACCAAACTCTATGAGCATCGGACTATACCCAGCGATGCATAACGGTCAAACAATGAAAGGTCTCTGACATATATGAAACCAAAGTATGGTGGATCACTCATAAGTCCACTGTGGCACTCTAGTCAAAGGATCATGAATACTACTCAACTCAAGAGGACCTACCTTTAATAATTTCATAGGATATTTATTAAGGTCCTTTTGAGTCTGTTTAATATTCAATCCTGATTGGATATCTGCATGCCTATATAAGCTTTAAACTCATAGTTAGTTAAGAACAACTATTTGCCACAGACAAATATAAAGATATACTAATCTATATAAAAGGATTCAACGATAGACCCCTATCGATGAAAATAGATAAGGAACAAATATTTGAGAATATACTTGCATAATGATATTTTTTAACACCTATTGCAACTCTTTGAAACTACGTCATTACTAGTGTATTCCTAGGTCATTGTCCCATTTTAGATAAAGCTTCCAACCCTTAGAATTTTACTGACTCTTATAATCTGTTAACTCTAAGCATTGTTAACTCTTAGTTTTGGCCTAAACTCATTTACACTAGATCCGAACTCCCTCAGATCATACAACGTCTGTAACGTTACAAACTTAGTACTATTTAATATTAACGATTTTATACGAAATGTTTATTGTATAAATATTAAATCATTAATATTCATACAATATTGGAATAGCACGTATGCACCAAATCTAACGCAATTTGCTCTCTTTTTAATTTTAATTTTATTTAATTTATAATTAAATTAAATAATTTATTATTATATTTTTATTTATAATTAAATATGAATATTTACTTAATTTTAATTTATATTTTATTATGTATAGACAATTAGTTTATATTATTTATTAAAAATTTTATTTATATTTATTTAAACTTAAGTTTATATTTTTTATGCAAATTATGTTTATCATATATAATTTTAAATAAATGATATAAATTAATTAGGTCATACATAATAAAATAAAATTATAAATAAATTAATTATAAAATATAACAAAACAAAATTAAATTAAAATAAAAAGTTACTGTAGTGATATTGTTTACTGTAGCAGTATTGATAAAATAATAAAATGTATTTTTATCCATTCATTAAGTAATTAACTAAAAAAGTTCAAAAACTTTGTTGATGGTTAAATTAGTTAAATGTATCAAAATTATGTTTATTTATAAAAAATTTCTAAAGAAATAAGTAGTACCATAAATATAAAAAAGTAAAAAGTCTCAGAAGAAATGTTAGAAATTAATAAACTTGTTAAAATATTGTGCAAATGTCATTTAGGTAGCTGCTAAGATGTGCACTTTTCTCATTTTTAAGTGAAGGGCTTAACTCTGGCAAAGGTTTGAGTTTTTTTTTATAGTTAATTTGTTTAATTATAATTAAGGGTAGGCACGGTTCAGTTTAGTCCGATTTTTTTTTCGAAATTGAACCGAACTGGTTTGATTTAATTTTTTGATAAATAAAATTGAAATCGATTTTTTTTGGGTTTGGTTTGGTTCGATTTTTTCTTTTTTTTATTTTTTTATTTTAAATTATGAATTTTTTTAATTTTTGGTCTGATTTTTTTGATTTTTTTAGTTTTTTTTTCGGTTTTTTCAATTTTTTTTAAAGAAAACCGGACTGGACCGGTCGATTTTTCTTTCAAAAAAATTGAACTGATTTTTTGTTAAAACAATTGGACCGAACCGAATTAAACCGGCCAATTCAATTTGATTTTTTGACTCCCATTTTTTTGTCTACCCTTAATTATAATGAAAATGAAAACAATGAAAAGACATTAATTTAAAGAATCATAATAAGAAGAGGCGCTGCTAAGGGCGCATACTTATATTGTGAGAAATATAAGTTTTAGGCTACCGCAAAACAAATAAAATATACATAAAAAATAAACTATGCATGAATTAATTACAATGTATACATAGCAAAAATGTAAATACAGGAAGAGAAAATTATATTATTAATATGTTGATTTATATCCTTAATACCCCCTTTAAATTTAAGATAGAAAAAATATTTTGAGTTTGTAAACTCAAACTAAGAAATAAATCAAAAAGAAAATAATGTAATAACTTAATAATAAATTTATAATGGCACGTATAAGAGACAACCGCTATCCAAATGAGACAATTATTATCAAATAGTAATAATATTTTTGAAGAGTGATAAGCGCTCAAAAAAAGACAACTATTACGCATTGATATTAAAGAAAAAAATCATTCATTACAAGTGTAAGAGTATTGAAATTACGAGTGTATACACATTGGTAGAGAAATTAAAAGTACTTGCAAATGCAAGTACGTTGATGTAAAAATTATAGCCAATGTAAGTAAAAGTATTGCGTACATCAGAGAGTGAAAATCAGAAACTAAATTTTAATCAATAACATAAACTTAAATTTTAATATTGTGAGAAATATAAGAAAAATTATATACTTCACTCTATTTCATATATATATAGTATCAAGTTTTATTAAACTGTATAAAGTGAAACTTTATTAAACTTAAGTTAATGCAAAATAAAAAACAAAATATACATACGAAAATAAATTATACACGAACTAATTACAGTCTATATATAGCAACAATGTTAATATGACAAAGAGAAATTATATTATTAATAGGTTGATTATATCCTTAATAATATGACCAATTATTTTTCACCCAACGAAATTTTACACTCAACAATAGACTTCTTTCAATATAAATATATGCCGGTGGCGTGGCGGTCGCTACACTCGGCGCTGAGGAGGATACTGGTGATCATGACCATTGGGAACAGGTGTTGGTGATCTTCTTGGTGGGACTTTATGGGGCACCATCGTCAATAACTTACGATGAAGAACAAGAGAAGTACCGGCAGAAACAACTTCTGTGGCCTTAGCTTTGTAAGTAGTATGTGAAAGTAGCAGTCCACAGATCAAGAAGAAGGTAAACAAATTATATAAACCCATTTTCATTTGCAGCAAATGTTTGTTGTAAGGCAAGAGCAACTAGCTAGTTAGCTTATGCTATATTTAAATAGTTGTAAATGGTTTATAAAATATTGATCAAGTATAAGCTAGTCAAATAAGCATGCAATATTATACTTGTCGGGAGTCAATTTATTTTAGTTTATGGCGTAGGATCGAGGGAAGCTTCGTGAGGAATATTTTTATACATTATCTTTGAGAATCTTCATACTATTTTTTCTTCATTTTTGCTTTCATGTCTTCCTTGTTAGGTAGGATTTGTCGGAGATCTATTTTAAAATGTAAATTTCTTCAATTGTTTAAGTAGATCAGTTAGAAGCCTTTTTCGCTGAAAATTAATCTAATGTAAATTAAATAGGTAAGAAAAAAAATGCTATTTTAATTTTGTTAAAAAATTGGTGATTCAATAATTTTGGTTAGAAAAGAATTAAGATGAATACTAAAGTAGAGAGTTATAAGAAATTTAGAACGTATAAGACATATATGGAGAAGTTTAGAACGTGTAGGATACGAAGGAGAAAGAGAAACGAGACTTGAAAACGTGAAAAAAGTGAAGAAAACTCGGGAGGTGCCACCAGGGCTAAGCGCCGCGGCGCCTAGGATAGCAACCCAGCGCCGCGGAGATGGGCGTGATTTTGGCCAGTGCCACGGGGCCCAAGGATGAGCATCGCCGCGCCAGACACATCAGGATGTCCGTTTTTGATCCGGATTTTGAGTTTTGAGAAGTTTTGGACTTCCAAAATAAGTGGACTCTTACTCCAACAAGAAATAGGGTTAGTAGGCACGGAATACACCCTATATAAACACTTGTAAACCCGTTAGTTGAGATCAAGTGATGAACACTTGAAATTACACATTTAATAAGAGTTTTACATGATTGTTTTATATTACTAGTGTATTTAATTTTCTTAACTTAAGTATGTTTACAATATTGTACTTAATTATCTTTTAACTGTTTTGTGGCAGGTTCGGTAAAATGGGCATAACTTTCTACCTAAAGATCTAATTGAGGTGATTATTGATCCTATGCAGAGCTGACTCAATGGGATAACATATTGTATTTCACAAAGCATTGGAAATTTGAGTGTTTAGAGGGTAAAAAATGGCCTAGAATAGAATTGATCTGCAGTACAGGCCCAGTTTGAACAGTTATCAGTATTTGGCCCATAACTATAGAAATACGTATCTAATACGTATGCGATCACTCAATTTGGAAAGATAAGAGACTTATCTACAACTTTTATGTTTTGAGTGACAGCTAATTCGGATCACATCAATTCTAAATTGGATAATCAAGTGGGTGCCCAAGTGATAATGAATGCAAATTATTTTGCCACCATTCTTGACTTTCATCAACCAAGTGGTTCCCTCCAAATTTGTCTCGATTTATCCATGTTTTTCTATAAATAGGTGGCTTGTTTATGCCTAAAAGATGTAATTAGAAAGTTAGAATTTAGTTCAAAATACTTTTCCTTTGTATCCATTTCCTTGTACTATTATTTCTCTTGTTTACTATTAAGTCATGTTATTTCTTCTTCCATTTCTTTTCTTTTTATTTAGTTTTATTATGTCCAAATAATTTTGTTTAAACTAAGGTGAAAGGGTGAAGCTCTTGGCAAGGTAATAAGATATGTTTAATATTTATTCACGAATTTAATGCTTCATTTTTAAGTTATGCAAATTTATATATGATGTATTTATTTTATTTGTAGAATTAATACCCTTTCTTCTAAATTGGTGATTCTTGATTTATTATTGACAAACTTAATACTTGGCACAATAAATTCTTGAAACCATTTACAAGATTTGGTGTATATAACCTTTCTTGTAAATTGGGAGTCTTGATTTATTGTAAACAAATATAAAGATTGGCATAATAAATACTTGAACCTATTTATAAGATTTGGTGTATAATAATTGAAAGAAATAAATACTAATCAATATATAAATTATGATGAACTTTAATTGCTATATTTTTCGGTTGGAACCTTCTTTGTGTGAGGATTTCAATTGAGTTATAGAAAAAAAAAATTAAATATATTCTTATTTCTTATGCCAAAAGTGAATCTCTATAACCTTAGCTTTTTATTTGAATTGGTTAATTGAAATAATATTTGCAAACATCTTATACTGCATTAATTATCTTAAAAGTATTTATAATTTGGAATTTTAATTCTACTTCCCTATGGATCGACCCCGTTCTCATCGGGTTATTTATTACTTCGACAATCCTGCACTTGGGAATAACTTCTATATTCTGGACGTGTCAAGTTTTTGGCGCCGTTGCCGGGGAGGTAATGTTAATATTTTGTTTTGTTGTTGTTTGTTTGTTTATTTTATTTTTATGGAAGGCTGAGCCTCATACTCGTTATTTATTATTCGTTTTTTTATTTTTATTTTTATTTTTTATTTTCATAGAAGGTCGAACCTCCTAACGTACTTTATTTATTATTCTATTTTTATTTTCGCGGAAGGCTGAGCCTCCTACTCTTTATTTCGTTTATTTATTATTTTTTACTTTTTATTTTTATTTTTTTTAATTTTCATGGAAGGCCGAGCCTCCTAACGTACTTTACTTTATTTATTATTTGCCTTTTATTTTCGCTTTTTATTTTAATGGAAGGCTAAGCCTCCTACTATTTATTTATTAACTTTTTATTATATAATCTAACATTACTAATCTAACTTCTAATTATTTATCTTTATTTTGCTTTTAGTTTTACATATTTTATTTACTTGTGTGTAATATTTTATTTTATTTACCTGTATTTAATATTTTATTTGTATTATTTATTGTTATTGTATTTTGTTTTGTTTCTTTTTATGAGCGGTTGGTTTCGAGATCCTAATTCTCATCGTTTAGTAAAAGGTAATTTCGAAACTTCCTTTGATAATTTGTTAGATTCTCCTTCATCTTCTCATTCTTCACCAAGTAACACCATGAGCGAAAATCAAATTGAGGGACTCATAGACCCAGGGGACAATCAGTCCCAACATAATGACCATAATCGACCTAGGACACTTAGAGACTATATGAACCCTACACGAACCGGTGCACCATCTTGCTTAATTTTTCCACCGGATGCAACGCATTTTAGTTTTAAGCCAGGCATTATCCAACTTTTACCCACTTTTCATGGCTTAGATGTAGAGAACCCTTATCTACATCTAAGAGAATTTGAAGAAGTGTGTAACACGTATAATGATCAAAATTGTAGCATGAACACAATTCGACTTAAGCTTTTCCCTTTTTCTTTAAAAGATAAAGCTAAAACATGGCTACAAAACCTTAGGCCAAGATCTATTTCTTTATGGGATGAGATGAAACAACAATTCCTGAAAAAGTTTTTTTCCTCCCATAGAACAAATTCTTTCAAAAGACAAATCACCACTTTTGCCCAAAAACTAGGAGAGACCCTTTACCAATGTTGGGAAAGGTATAAAGAATTACTTAATACCTATCCCCATCATGGTTTTAAAACATAGAGAGTAGTCTCAAATTTCTATGAGGGCTTAACACCTCATGTTAGGCAAATGGTAGAAATGATGTGTAATGGAACATTTGAGGAAAAAGACCCAGAAGAGGCAATGAACTATCTTGACTTACTAGCAGAAAATGCTCAAAATTGGGACACTGTTGGTACCTATAAGGCACCTAGCAAAAATCAAACCACTACATCTAGTGGGGGTATTTATCATCTTAAGGAAGACCATGACCTTCAAGCCAAATTAGCATCCCTTGGTAGAAAAGTTGAAACCTTAGAAATGAAAAAGAGTGGTCAAATAAAATCTGTTCAAGAAATTATGTGTCACATTTGTGAAACCCATGATCACTCTACCAATGATTGCCTAACTTTGCCTGCATTTAGGGAATGTCTCCATGAACAAGCCAATGTTCTAAACACGTTCAAACGGTCAAACAATAACCCATATTCACAAAACTATAATCCTGGATGGCGAAATCACCCGAATTTTAGTTGGAGGAATGACACTCAAGCACAGGCCTCGCAACCACATTTTCAACCACACCAAAATTTTCAAAACCATCAAGGTTATGCACTATATGTCCCACCTCCTAGGAAAAATCTTGAAGAAACTTTGCATACGTTCATTGAAAAGCAAGAGTCTGTTAATTCTCAAAATGCTCAAACATTTGCTGATTTGAAAGATACTCTTGCTAAATTTGCATCTGCACTGAACATTCATGAGAAAGGAAAATTTCCTTCTCAACCACAGCCAAACCCTAAAGGACAACATAACACAAATGCATGTAGTTCAGGAAACCAACACATGGATCAAGTTAAAGCAGTTATCACTCTTCGGGTGGTAAAATTGTTGAAAAAGAAATTCCTGAACCTCATGAGAGCGATGAATCAATCTCTAAGGGTAAGGAAAGTGTTGAACCTACACTTAATGAAGAAAACACTAAACCCTCACCTCTACCCCCATTTCCTCATGCATTACGTAATACTAAGAAGATGAATCATAATCCTGAAATTTTTGAAATCTTCAAACAGGTCAAAGTTAATATTCCTTTACTGGATGCTATTAAACAGGTTCCATCTTATGCAAAATTTTTGAAAGACTTATGCACAGTAAGAAGAAAACTGAATGTGAAAAAGAAAGCATTTTTAGCTGAACTAGTAAGTGCCATTCTTTAGAACAATAATTCTTTGAAATATAAAGACCCTGGTTGTCCTACAATTTCATATATTATTGGAAGTCATAAAATTGAACAAGCCTTACTTGATCTTGGTGCTAGTGTGAATTTATTACCGTATTCAGTTTATCAGCAGCTCAATCTCGGGGAGTTAAAATCAACATCTGTAACTCTTTTACTTGCCGATAGATCAATAAAAGTACCAAGAGGAACAGTGGAGGATGTCTTAGTTCAAGTTGATAAATTCATATATCCTGTGGATTTTATCGTCTTGGACACAGAATCTGTCAAAGGATGTAATCCGATACCTGTTATTTTAGGTCGTCTATTTTTAGCAACTTCTAACGCTTTGATTAATTGCAGGAATGGAGTAATGAAGCTTTCATTTGAAAACATAACACTTAAACTCAATGTTTTTAATATGTAAGCAACCATATGAAGAGGAGGATGAAAGTGAAGAAGGTGACATGATTGAAACGATTGTGGAGGATCATATTCAAAAAGGAGTTCTACCGATCCCTTAGAAATGTGTTTAATAAATTCATTTGAGTCAAATATACAATTAGATCCTGAAATCTCTGACATATGTTCTTTACTTGACTGTGCACAGGTGATTGAAAATAAAAGATGGAAACTAAAGTTTGAAGAATTTGGAGAAAATGAGGATAAAAAGAACGAAATTTCAAAGTTGGAGTTAAAACCTCTGCCTGAAGGACTGAAATATGCATTTCTTGGAGAGAAACAAACTTACCCGGTGGTAACTCCAACTTTGAGTCAAATATACAATTAGATCCTGAAATCTCTGACATATGTTCTTTACTTGATTGTGCACAGGTGATTGAAAATAAAAGATGGAAACTAAAGTTTGAAGAATTTGGAGAAAATGAGGATAAAAAGAACGAAATTTCAAAGTTGGAGTTAAAACCTCTGCCTGAAGGACTGAAATATGCATTTCTTGGAGAGAAACAAACTTACCCGGTGGTAATCGCTTCTACACTCACAAGTGAACAAGAAGATAAGTTGATTGAATTATTGAAAATGCATAAAAATGCAATTGGGTGGACTTTAAAAGACATAAATAGTATTAATCCTTTGATTTGCACACATAGAATACACCTAGAGGATAATGCCAAAACTTCCCAACAACCTCAAAGGAGATTAAATCCACATATGAAAGAGGTAGTGAGAGCTGAAGTTCTCAAATTACTTGAAGTAGGAATCATCTATCCGATCTCAGATAGTAAGTGGGTAAATCCTACTCAGGTAGTACCAAAAAAATATGGAATCACAGTCATTGAAAATGAAAAAGGTGAGTTAATACTAACTCGGGTCTCATCTAGTTGGAAGATGTGCATAGATTATAGAAAATTGAACTTGGCCACTAGAAAAGACCATTTTCCTTTACCATTCCTTGATCAGATTATAGAAAGAGTAGCAGGACATCCCTACTATTGCTTTCTAGATGGTTACTCTGGCTATTATCAAATTCCTATAGCACTAGAGGACCAAGAAAAGACTACATTCACATGTCCTTTTGGAACCTTTGCTTTTAGAAGAATGCCCTTTGGACTTTGTAATGCCCCAGCAACATTTCAGAGATGTATGTTAAGCATTTTTAGTGACATGATTGAGCATTATTTAAAAGTTTTCATGGATGATTTAACTGTGTTTGGAAATTCTTTTAATAATTATCTTGAAAACTTAGAAAAGGTCTTAAAAAAATGTGAAGAAAAGAGTCTTGTATTAAACTGGGAAAAATGTCATTACATGGTTACTTCTAAAATTGTTTTGGGACATATAGTATCTTCTAAAGGAATTGAAGTGGATAAGGCAAAAGTCAAACTCATTACACATTTGCCTCCACCAAAAACAGTCAGAGAAGTCCGATCTTTTTTAGGACATGCTGGATTCTATAGAAGGTTCATAAAAAACTTTAGTGCTATATCTAAACCTCTTTGTAACCTCTTAGCAAAAGATGTATCATTTAAGTGGACTCAAGAGTGTCAAAATTCGTTTGAAAAATTAATTGGCCTCTTAACATCTACTCCTATCATACAATCTCTTGACTGGTCTTTACCTTTTGAGCTCATGTGTAATGCTAGTGACTACGCTGTTGGTGCTGTATTCGGACAAAGAAAGGAAGGTAAATCCTATGTAATTTATTACGCAAGTAGAACTTTAAACAGTGCACAAATGAATTACACAACAACTGAAAAAGAACTACTTGCTGTAATATTTGCATTAGACAAATTTCGTTCTTACTTAATTGGTTCTTCAACTATTGTATTTACTGACCATGCTGCTGTAAGGTACTTAATGTCAAAACAGGATGCAAAACCAAGACTAATTCGATGGATTCTATTACTTCAAGAATTTATTATCACTATCAAGGATAAGAAGGGAACTGAGAATGTTGTTGCAGATCACTTATCAAGACTCACACCAGATTCATCAACAGAAATAACACCTATTAATGATTCTTTTCTCAATGAATTTTTATTTTCTACTTTTACAATGCCCTGGTATGCTAATATTGTTAATTTTCTTGTAACAGAAGAAATGCCACCTCAATGGAATGCTCAAGACAAAAGAAATTTTTTAATGGAGGTGAGAAAGTTTTATTGGGATGATTCTTATCTCTTTAAATATTGTCGTGATCAAATATTTCGAAGATGCATACCCGACAATTAGGTAAATAAAGTTATTGAATTTTGTCATTCTGAAGCATGTGGGGGACATTTCTCATCAAAGAAAACAGCTACAAAAATCTTGCAGTGTGGATTTTATTGGCCCACTTTATTTAAAGATACACATGCATTTTGTATAACTTGTGAAAATTGTCAAAAGTTGGGATCAATTTCAAAACGAAACATGATGCCTTTGAACCCCATTCTTGTTATTGAAATCTTTGATTGTTGGGGGATAGATTTCATGGGACCATTTCCGTTATCATTTAGATTTACGTATATCTTAGTTGCAGTAGATTATGTCTCAAAATTGATTGAGGCTATTCCATGTCGACATAATGACCATAAAACAGTCATGAAATTTTTGAAAGAAAATATCTTAAGTCAATTTGGAATCCCTCGAGCCATTATAAGTGATGGGGGTAAGCATTTTTGTAATAGACCATTTGAAACATTAGTGAAAAAATATGATATTACTCATAAAGTTGCCACCCCTTATCATCCTCAGACAAGTGGACAAGTTGAATTAGCAAATAGGGAGATAAAACAAATTTTAGAAAAAACGGTAAACCCAAATCGCAAAGATTGGTCTTTAAGACTAAATGATGCACTGTGGGCTTATAAAACTACTTTTAAAACTTCATTGGGTATGTCTCCCTATAGGATAGTTTATGGAAAACCTTGTCACTTACCTGTGGAACTTGAGCATAAAGCCTACTGAGCTATTAAAACTTTCAGTGAAAATCTTGATTCTGCTAGACACATACGTAAATTACAAATAAATGAACATGAAGAATTGAGAAATGATGCATATGAGAATTCAAAAATTCATAAACCTAAAATTAAAGCCTTTCATGATAAAAAAAATTCAGAGAAAAACATTTGACACTGGTCAGAAGGTTTTGCTTTATAATTCTCGACTTCACATATTCCCTGAAAAATTAAGATCAAGATGGAGTGGCCCTTTTATTGTGAAACATTTGTACCCTTATGGAACAATTGACATTGAAAATCCTAGAAATGGGAATGTGTTTAAGGTAAATGGGCAAAGACTCAAGTCGTTTCTAGAAAATCAAGCTTTTCATGAAGAATTTACGTTCCTGTCGGATCCTTGTTACGAGACCAATTAATCTTTGTTTTATATATTTACATATTTATATATATATATTCTTCTTCTAACTTTTTTTTTTACTTGCAGGTTAATTTAGTAGTTTTGTTAAAGTTTTGTTTTGCACCCCGGTTAAGTGGCGGATAACGGTACTCTGTGATATTTCAAATCGGTTTTGTCAGTTTCCCATAATTACTGATATATTCTCTTCTTCCCCCTTTTCTAAAAAAAAAAAATGGATGACATTCTAAAAAATTTGAAAAAGCGTTTTTCCTCATTGCCTCAAAATTCCTTGAAGAAAATTTACCAAGCAAGATGTGAAAGATTAAGGTTATTAATGATTATGAATATACCTGTTGATTTACGTTGGTTAATTGAAGCCAAAGTTAGATTGACAGGTGAATTTTCAGACTCATTAATTTCCTACATGCCTGGCTTAGGTAAAAGCTCTTTTTCAAAAAAACGAAGAGCAAAACGATTAAATGTTTGTTACAAGTGTGCACGCATGACTTGCAACACACATTGCCACACTTTAGGAATGGTGTCTGTAAATCACGAAGATAAAATTAGGTTCATTAAGGATGGCTTGAGTAAGGAGTCTTTAGATAATATCTTATCGACTCTTGAGACGCATCCTAGTGGATATGTGCATATTGCAATTCATGAATTATGGGACATATTCCTAAAAGAACATGAGCGGTACAGTCTCGGGAATCTGACTTTAAAAGACCCTGTTTGCCAATTTATAAGAAAATTGGATGGGAAGCCTATCCCCGACCCATAGAGGGCGTTTAAGCCGTTACTGGACGTAAAATCAGAGGAAGATGTGAGCCACAATCACAACTACTTGTATATATTTACTATAGCTGTTATTTTTAAATGTTTCATTTCAAACTCAAACGTCTTTTCAATAATCAACCACCTATAATCATTTTTGAAAATTTTGCATTTTAAGCCGACAATCCATGTGACTTTTCCAGCTAACAAATTGAAAATTGGTAAAAGGTGTTGAATCTTGTATTTCAAGCCAATAGCCATGTGATTTAACTTTACAATACCTTTTGGCTCTATAAATACATTGCATTATTTCTGCATCTTTGTACAAACACAAAATCATTCAAGAGAGAGGGTGAGTGTAATCATGGAAGGATCATCAACTCGTAAATTCATAAAAATTTGTGTCTTTTGTGGATCTAGCCCTGAAAAAACTAGTGAGTTTATAGAAGCAGCAGAAACCCTTAGTAAGATGTTAGCTGAGCGCAATATTCATTTAGTATATGGGGGAGGTAGTCTTGGATTAATGGGACGTGTGGCAACCGCTGCACAAAAAAATGGCAGTCGAGTTTTGGGTATCATACCAAAAGCTCTAGCTGTTGGAGACATTGTAGAAAAAATAATTGGGGATGAGTTACAGGTATCATCAATGCATGAACGAATTTCTTTTATGCTTCGTAATGCTGATGCCTTCATAGCTCTACCTGGAGGTTTCGGAACATTGGAGGAAATTTTTCAAATTGTCTCATGGGCACAATTGCAAATCCATAAAAAACCAATTGGTTTGTTAAACGTTGATGGTTTTTATAATGGGTTGTTATCTTTTCTTGACTATGCGGTGAAAAAATAATTCGTCTCATCTGCAGTACGACAGATCCTCATTTCTGCTTCAACTGTTGATTAGTTACTCGATGAACTACAAGCTTTTACACCTCTATCTGATCCAACAATGAGTCAGATAGATTGGTATACTGATAACAGTGAAAAGAAATACAGGATAGATTTGACGCTTCGTCTGTAGCCTATCTATTTCTATGTATTTTTAAGCTTTTTTGTGTGGCTTGTTTTTTTTTTTTTTGTGGCTTGTTTTATTTTGTTGCAGGTTTAATTTCCAATAAAAGATGTTTCAGGTGATATCTTCTATATTTTACTCTTTCTATATTTTGACATTGAGGACAATGTCTCAATCTGGTTGGGGGGAGGATAGTTGATATATAATGTTAGTGTTAATTATTTTATTTTGTTGTTGTTATCACTTTGTTATGTAAAAAAAAAAAATTATCATGAATGGCGTGAGTAAAATATTCATTTATATATTCTTGAGACGCATTCTAGTTCTAGAATGGCAGAGTAAAGAGTACATTATAAACTTTTGAAACACATTCTAATTGGTTTATTTTTAATGCATTTTATGTATAATTGTTTGTTGCTTAAGTTTTTAGTAACTCTTGCGTAAATAAATTTGCTTTACTATCGATGTATGATTTCAAAATTATTTAGTTTAAATCACTTTCTCTATTTAGGTTACTAAAGAACAACTTCTGAAATTATTTCTTGAGAACAATACTAAGCCTTGTGGTAAGATGGATGATTCAATATATATAGCCAAGAGAATTTTCATGTTTAAGTATATATATTATTTTCTAAACTCACATATCTTTTGTGAGTGAGTGAAGAGGTTTGAGATAACAGCTTACGAACTTTCATTGATCTTTTGAAATGGTTAATTTTTATTTGGAATGACATTATTTGAGATGATGAATGATTTGGTTGCTTAGCTGAAGGATAAAAAAAAAATTGGAAAAGTATTATGGTGATAAATTGCTTTTATTTTGTAATGATTCCTTATGTCTTTCAAAAAAGAAAAAAAAAATGAGTAAAAAAAAATTTAAAAAAAAGAAAGAAAGAAAAGAAGTCAATTCAGTTCAATAAAGTCTTCATTCAATTTTAGAAGACTAAAGTCATTAGGAAGCAATCTTATCACCGAATTCTATATTCGTAAGATTCGCATTAAATAATTAAAGTCTTGAAGCTGGCATTTGGCAATAATGGTTTGACTCTAAATATTTGATTTTCCTATTTTTGGATCAATGTTAGTTTGTCTGTCTGTCCTTAAATGTAACTTTTTCTTGAGCGATTATCTGTTTTCCAACTCCATGAGTGAAATCCTAAGTCATTAAACAAGTTATTCACTTGTAAGGATATGGAGTTGAGGCTTTTACTTGAAAATTTTTTAAAGCTATATATGTTGTGATTTATGGTAAGAAGGCTTTGGCTTAATTCACACACACACAAAAATATTTTTGAAAGTTATGATTGAAATAACCTTTATAGCGATTGTGATTTTAAACTGACGTTTTGTTTGAAATACTTAGGTAGTGTTCAAATTTTATTTATGCTCGAATTGCTAGGGACTAGCAATAAGCCAGTTGGGGGGTGTGATGAACACTTGAAATTACATATTTAACAAGAGTTTTACATGATTGTTTTGTATTACTAGTGTATTTAATTTTCTTAACTTAAGTATGTTTACAATATTGTACTTAATTATCTTTTAACTGTTTTATGGCAGGTTCGGTAAAATGGGAATAACTTTTTACCTAAAGATCCAATTGAGATGATTCTTGATCTTGTACAGAGCTAACTTAATGGACTAACATATTGTATTTCACAAAGCATTGGAAATTCGAGTGTTTAGAGGGTGAACAATAGCCTAGAACAGAATTGATCTGCAGTACAGGCCCAGTTTGAACAGTTATCAGTATTTGGCCCATAACTATAGAAATACGTATCTAATACATATGAGATTACTCAATTTGGAAAGATAAGAGACTTATCTACAACGTTTATGTTTTGAGTGATAGCTAATTCGGATCACATCAATTCCAAATTGGATAATCAAGTGGGTGCCCAAGTGATAATGAATGCAAATTATTTTGCCACCATTCTTGACTTTCATCAACCAAGTGGTTCCCTCCAAATTTATCTCGATTTATCCATGTTTTTCTATAAATAGGTGGCTTGTTTATGCCTAAAAGATGTAATTAGAAAGTTAGAATTTAATTCAAAATACTTTTCTTTTGTATCCATTTCCTTGTACTATTATTTCTCTTGTTTACTATTAAGTCACGTTATTTCTTCTTCCATTTCTTTTCTTTTCATTTAGTTTTATTATATCCAAATAATTTTGTTTAAGCTAAAGTGAAAGGGTGAAACTCTTGGCAAGGTAATAAGATATGTTTAATATTTATTCATGAATTTAATGCTTCATTTTTAAGTTATGCAAATTTATATATGATGTATTTATTTTGTTTGTAGAATTAATACCCTTTCTTCTAAAGTGGTGATTCTTGATTTATTATTGACAAACTTAATACTTGACACAATAAATTCTTGAAACCATTTACAAGATTTGGTGTATATAACCTTTCTTGTAAAGTGGGAGTCTTGATTTATTGTAGACAAATATAAAGATTGACATAATAAATACTTGAACCCATTTATAAGATTTGGTGTATAATAATTGAAAGAAATAAATACTAATCAATATATAAATTATGATGAACTTTAATTGCTATATTTTCCGGTTGGAACCTCCTTTGTGTGAGGATTCCAATTGAGTTATAGAAAAAAAAATTAAATATATTCTCACTTCTTATGCGAAGAGTGAATCTCTATAACCTTAGCTTTTTATTTGAATTGGTTAATTGAAATAATATTTGCAAACATCTTATACTGCATTAATTATCTTAAAAGTATTTATAATTTGGAATTTTAATTCTACTTCTCTGTGGATCGACCCCATTCTCATCGGGTTATTTATTACTTCGACAATCCTACACTTGGGAATAACTTCTATATTCTGGACGTGTCATCAAGCATTAAGAGAGACTCTAAGAAAGGGGAAGAACTAGGTAGACACTAAGTGCTTGTGTGCGTTAGGGTAAAACCATCATTTGAGTGATCATTGTTCGTGGTAGAGTAAGGGTTCACTAAACATTAAGTCCTTTTGAGGGTTCTTCGTATTGGAATTTCCTTGTAAAATCTCTAGATAGTTAATAAGAGAGATTAGGATCCTTAGATTCACCGTGGACATAGGCAATTGGCCGAACCACGTAAGATTCTATTGTGCTCTTTTATATTATGCTTTAGATTCTTACTATTTTGCTTGGTTAACAGTAATTCCGCTGCGCAAGGAAGTTAAGATTCTAAATTAAACTTAATATTTTTCACTTCAACATAACCTCTAGAGGGAAAGGGCATTTCCTCCTTCAATAAACTTTATCAACTGTCAATCCCATGTTAGTAAAAAATAGGATGAAGGGACAATTATGGTCCTAAATACAACAAAAACCAAGTCAAATAACTTCTTTAGAAACATGAGAAGTGCATCCACTACTAGTATTTTCTTCTAGTTTATAAGAAGAGTTTACCTAAAATTTTGCAGTTAAAAGTATTATATTTGAGGAAATGAATGGTGCAATTTTCAATCCTGTATATTTATTAAATTGAAAAATAGAAACTATGTTTGAAAATGCTACTGAATTTATCATCACTATTACGATTCAAATATATGATTGTGCACTATATATATATATATATATATATATATATCCGAGGAAGATACTCACTTTCAGATTCTAAGCCACTCTCGTTTTAGATTTACAAATTTATTCAAATTATAGTCTCATACACTACTAAAAAATTAAGTATCATTGACACCATGTTATTAATACTTTTTAAAATGGAGTTTATAAATACTATTATGACAATATTTTATTAGGGCTCATTGTCACTTTTTTAAAGTATCAATAATTGATACTATAATATTAGAAGTACGAAGTATTAATAAATTATTGATACTATAATATTAAAAAATATATTTTTTAAATAATTAATATTCAAAAAATTATTATTTATCCCTGGCTAAGTTAACCAAAAGATGGTTATTAATTTAAGGATGTAAGAGGGCTAGTTTTATTTTAACGTAAGAAGGGGTAGATAAAAGCTCGAACGACCATTCAACAAAGGGTACCTGTACCTGAAATTGACATAGGTGTTCCTAGATTCATAGAGATCTAAAACAACATATAATTTATCATAATCGCATATCCCTCATTTGAGTCTCCAACAATAATTTTAATAATTACATATATAATTTGACCTATGGACCAATATACAAGCATATTGATAATTTGACATATAATTTATGCTTGTTTTAGTAATAGCAATGAGATTCCTCAATATCATGTTAAAAATAGCTAGGATTTCCAATAATAAGATATTTATTCTTGATAAATATATATAAATATAAAGATAAACATAGAATTGATAAATAACTCAAATTTCTATAATATATATCGCTATATTCTATTAATTGTTATTTTCTAGAGTATTCATTATTTATTTGAAATGTTATTTCTCTATAAAGTGCATTCACCAACTGCCAAATACGAATACACTCCTATGAGCTTTGGTAATGTTGTTGATCAATTCTATAATGAGTACTATTTTATTCACCCCAGCTCCCCTGAATACTCTAGTTTTTCCCCTAAGGATAAGGAGGTAAAAGATCTATTATTTTAATTCCTATTTCAAAATTAAACAATTTAATATCTAATTATAGAAAGGCAGGCGTTGGTTTATGAATAAGGAGTATTACGTGGGTATCTATAAGACCTAAATTATCAATAAGCTCCCCAAGCCTGTTGAAAATTCGTCTTAGCATTGCTTTTGCATATGGTTTTAAGAATGAGTAATTACCTTTTTCCGACCCTTATTGCCCAACTTAAGAATGGACAACTAATGGATTACACTTATTTAGTAGGGTTCTATGGTCAGTCAACAACCCCTGGATACAGAAGATGTCCTTAGGGTGATCTCGTAGTTGCTATGGGATGGAGACATGAGGTCTGTCCATGAATTTGTTTTTCTTTTGTCATATTTTTCTTAACGGGTTAAAGGGAGAAAGTGCATTAAATTATTTGCACGGGCCAACTTGATCCTCTTCCCCAGGGATCCCAGATGATGGATCTTTAAAAAATGAATTTCTATTCGAAGAATGCATAATTGCATGGACAAGCTCTTAGGATCCAATTCAAAATTTTCCTTGGAAGGTATCGAGAAGGAATTGGAATGGAATAATATTGATTCATATAGATGCTAAAGAAAATGTTCTCTATTGATTCAAATGTTGTACCTATGGGATATGGATATAGAAAGAGGAAAAATCAAAGATTTCCTATCCCAATTTTTCTTTTCCTAGGTCTATAGCTAAAAAAACCTACTTTTTAATGACAAAGAGATTCATTTGAATATGAAATCTAATCCTGTAAATATAACATCCCACTTTTTATTAATATCTAAGGTTTTGATATGTTTCGCAACTGAGAAATTTCTACTAGAACTATTGCTATCTAGAAGCAATTAGCTAGTCTAGATTTGTAAATTATTATAAATTCTTCCTTGGTAGAATGGAAAGAATTGGGGGAAGAATGACCAACAGGTAATGAATGGGAAGATTGAAAAATTAGAAGAAGGAATTTTTTGGTTAGATATATGGAATTAACTAAGCATTTTCTTCAAACAAATATAGAACCAGAGTGAATGGTTTTATGTCTATTACCTGTCCTTCCTCTTGAGTTGAGACCGATCATTTAGATAGATGGAGGTAAACTAATGAGTTCGGATATTAATGAACTTTATAGAAGAGTTATCTATTGAAACAATAATCTTATTGATCTATTAACAACAAGTAGATCTATGCCAGGAGAATTTTTTAAAACTTGTTAAAAATACACCAAAAAACACTTATGTTTTGGGAAGTAAAGAAAAAAACTAAATCCCCAAAACGATGTTATTTTGGGGGCTTATCAATCTTCCCCTAGCCATTATTTTGGGGAAGAAATTAAAAAAAAAATCTCTAAAACGACGATGTTTTAAAGGGAAAAGATTAAAAAAAAAAGAACCTTACAAAACGATGTCGCTTTGTGACTAATTTTCTTAAATATATCAAAATTTTTCCTAAGTCTCCTATTTATACTTTCCTCATCTTTACACTTTCTTCTTCTTCTTCTTCTTCTTCTTCTTCAAACAGTACTGTAAATCCTTAAATCCATCAAGTATTATTGAAACCTTTGGTTAAAATTGATCAATAATATAGAGGTGTTTAAGACTAAAATTATTTATGTGTGGTAGAGAGAGGGGTAAAGCTACACAGATTAAGAAACCTTAAACCCTACGAGAAATTTTCATCTCCATTCGCATTAAGTCACGAAGGTAATAATTTATTTAGGATGGGTTATACTTGAATCATTGATGTGAAATGATTTTGTAAAAATTGGTAAAAATCATAGTTAGTTTTTTTAGTCAAGATCAATAAGAAGATGACACATGGCAGAGAATGCACCCAATGGATGAAAGAAGACAGAATTCAAAAACATGGGCGCTGAGGGGTTCAGCCCGCGGTGTAGACCAGGTCAACGCCTAGGCACCGCAACTCAAGCATGCGATTGATTAACACATGACCTAAACAAGAATGTTGAAGATGTAATGAAGATAATGTAAAGTTAGATGCTATATACAAAGGGTGTAGAGAGGATAATCTAAAAAGATAAGCTCATACAAATGGAAAACTTATGGCTTATTCCAAGTGTCTGATCTATCTCTAGATCTTACATACAATAACTAAAAGTATTCAACAAGATGCTAAGACCAAATTTGCATTGCTGATTAATAGATAAAAGATTTAATGTGAGTTAGGGAATGAGAAAAGTGTTGAATAACAAAAGATTAGAGCAGGACATTTGACCAGCATGAGTAATATTCATGAAAGTACCATTGGCAGTTTGAATCTAGGGTAAATAAGATGCAAGAAATATATAAAAGAAAATCATAGGATCAGAAGTTATATGATTGTAAAATGCATAACCAAAATGCCAAGAAGAATTACCTAAAACACTAAAAGAAGCAGAAATTGAAGGTTTACTATAGTTCAATAGGAGTTGATGGAGTAAAGATTCAAGATTAGCTGAAGTGGAGGGTTAACCAAAGTTCTAAAGAAGATGGCAAAGTAAAAAACTTAAGATCACTAGTCAAGTTGGAAGAGGGACCCACACTATCTTGAACAACGGTAATAATAGGTTTCGTAAAAAAAGTCTTGAGATAATTTCTCTTTGTTAAGATAGTCTTTTTTATAATAACTAAGTCCAAGCTATTGATATATTATGTACTTACATGTTGGACAATTAAGAATTAGATGACTAGGTAACAATAGTGACATGTCTTAAGCGAAGCAGAGTTGATAAAGATACGACATTGAGAAATTAGAAAGGAAAAAAGTAATAGATCAAAATAAATTAGAAAACAAAATGTACAATTTTAACTCCTCAACTCTTAAAATTGCAAACTAGCTCCTACATTTTAGAGAATTACAATATAACCTTAAAACTTGTGACAATTACAAAATAACCCTAAATTTTTTTTAAATTATAGAATGTCCCCAAACTAATATATAATTGTAGAATAACCTTAAAACATTTATAAATTGCATAATTATCCTAAAATATAAAAACATACAATTTGATCCTAAAATGTTGAATAGTTTACAAAAGCCCCTTATTGTAAATTTAAGGCAGATTCAGTAAAAGAACACTAAGGATGAATAGATTGGTGGACGTGGAGTAATTTAGCACTAGTGGTAAGGATGTATGAGTAAAAAAGAAATGATTGGATCTAAGACGACAATAAATGGGGCCAAAATATTTTAATGGCATGTATAGGCTACGTTAGTCATTGATCGACGTGATTCTAATGCATTCGAATGACCAATGAGTTCTAAATGTCCTAAGCAAAGTGATATTGATTACGTGTAACTTTCGGTAAACTTCCAATGCCATTCAGACAAGATTATAGTGAACTTCCAACAAGTCCTCAAAAACTAAATAAAGAAATAGTGAAAGAATTAAAACTTTAATACCATGTGAAAAATATAAAAACTGTATATATTTGATTATAATGGTATAATACAAAGCTCTTATAGTTTCAAAAAGATTTTTGTTAATTTGTTTAATTATTATAAAAAACTAAAAGGATGAAGAGACTAAATACTTTTCTATAGAGTTATTAGATGTTGATGCTGTGGAAACATGACGAACAACCATGGTCCTCCACAATTCAATTTAGTATCGGTGGTTTTGACAACAAATACAAACATAGTAGTTTTTAAAAGCTCAAACTTTATATGCCTTCAATTATTTCATTCAAGGTGAAATTTTACCTTATACAAGAAAGCAGAACGACGGCAGATAAACACTTGAAACATTTACAACCTCTGCCATCAACAACAGACTTATTGATAACTATGCCGCACAACACAAAAAAGAGTTATTTGTGACCCATGTACGACAGTTGAACCAGCCGTCACAAATAACATCAGCCAAATGACTTTATGTTTCATTAGCTTATTGTTGCGGTTTTCAAAATTTACTTCATTATCTATCAATAAATCTATTTATCAATTCTACCATGCCTCTATCAATAAACATTGCTTTTCCCTGTGACATTCACTTAAATATTTTTTGATATTCCCTCACCGAAGCCTACTCCTAGATCCATAATAACCTCTCATACTTTAAGGTCAATTACGTAACTCTCTTTGCCATCGTCCTCACTTCCTCTCCTCTCTCCCATCTTTTCTCTCTCCTCGTCCTCCTCTTCCTTCTAGAAGCGTAGATCTTCCTTTACTTCTTTCGGCCGTTTGAATTGCCCTTACTCCTTCTCATCCGCATGTTTTGTGGCAGCGATACCCTCAAGCTCTTGGTTGTGCTGACAATGGTCATCTTTTTCTTGACCAGCACCGAATCAATGCTCATCTCGGCGCTGATGGTCAAAGTCGCCATTGTGTGTGCTCACAGCGCGATTAAGGTTCCAGAGCATCTGCTCTTGGATGAACAAAGCCTATTATCTCTGGATTCCTCTCTTTTCTATGTGACACCGCTGCTTTTGTCACAGTCTCGACTATTGCTAGACGTGTTTGAAACTCTTACACGGTCGAATCGACATGAATTTTGTGCTTTGTAACTTTTAATAACATTTAATTACTGATAGCTCTTTTCTTAATTTTATTTTAAAGTCCTATACTTTACCAGTTAAGTTTTTTTTGTCAGGTTAATGTTATTCAAATTTAGTAAAGTGGTTTTGATTTTTGATAGGAAACGAAAAGAGAGAAAGCTGCACGGTCATATATGGAGAGGAGAGCTTCTGTTCATTCTGTTATTGCATTTGTACAAACTCCCATAACGGGTTTGTCTAAGAAGATTGCAATGACAGTGGCTTGATTTATGTTTGCTAGTGTGATCTAAAGTCAACAAATTTTATCATTCAGCTTTGGTGTTAAAAGTGTTGGGAAATTGAGGGGTGATGTAAAGTCGCAGCTAAAGCGAAATTGAGAAAAATAATGAAAATAAAAATAAGACAAAGACAAGATTACGTGGTTCGGCTTTTAGCCTACGTCCACGGGCGAAGACAGAAGAATCTTTTATTATCAGAAATGGAGAATACAAGTATTGTAGTGTTTTAGCCTTACAATTCAAAACCCCAATACACCCAATTCTCTCAAATCACTCAAAAACTCTCTCAAAACTTTAGAAACTCTCTCTAAATTGCAATGGAAAATGAATTGCTAAACTCTCCCATTTATAGGGAGAGTTTAGCATGGTGGACAGCTAAGAATTGGCTGTCCACCTTACTGGAAAATTGCTGGCACCGTGTGCCAGCAATTGTGTAGCTGGCACACGGTGCCAGCTACCAGCATTTCTCCCACTTGGAGATTTGATTGAGAATCAATCAATTTTCCACACCATTTTTTCTTCTTCGCCAATGCCATGTTGCCTACGTGTCTGCTAGGCCATGCAAGGATCTACACCATACAAACTTGTTGATATTGATGGGCTTGGTCATCACATCTGCAAGGTTATCATCTGTATGAATTTTTTTCATATCCACACTTCCATCTTCTACCACTTCACGAATAAAGTGATATTAAACACCTATGTGCTTCGTTCTTGAATGAAAAGCTGGATTCCTTGCAATGTGCAAGGCACTCTGACTGTCACAAAACAATTCAACTTTCTCTTGCTTGTGCCCGAGCTCCTCCAGTAATCTTTGTATCCAAATTGCTTCCTTGCAAGCTTGTGTAGCTGCCATGTATTCTGCTTCTGTAGTAGATAATGCCACAACAGTTTGCAGTTTCGAAACCCAGCTTACAGCTCCTTCTGCAAGTTTAAACACATAACCAGTAGTGGATTTTCTTTTATCAAGATCTCTTGCAAAATCTGAATCCACATAGCCCTTAACAATAAAATCTGATCCTCCGTAACATAAAGCAACATCTGAGGTACCCTTCATGTATCTAAGGATCCTCCTGACACAACCCCAATGCTCTCTACCAGGATTCGCCATGTATCTACTAACTGCTCCCACTGCTTGTGCAATGTCTGGTCTGGTACAAATCATAGCGAACATTAAACTTCCCACTGCTGATGCATATGGTACTCGAGACATCTCGTTCCTCTCTGCTTCTTTGTTAGGACACATCTTAGAGGATAACTTGAAATTAACAGGGAGTGGGGTACTAATTGGCTTACAATCTTGCATGTTGAAGCGCCACAAGATTTTCTTTAAGTAGTTCTTCTGAGAAAGCCAAATCTTCCTGTTATTTCTATCTCGGTGAATTTGCATCCCTAGAATCTTGTTTGCTGGTCCCAAGTCCTTCATATCAAATTCCCTAGCCAACTGTGCCTTCAATTCTTGGACTCGATCTTTGTTGGGGCCTACCACCAACATGTCATCCACGTACAACAGTAAAATAATGAAATCATTATCATCTTCAAACCTTTTGTAGTATGTACAATGGTCTGAACTAAGTCTGTTGTATCCAAGGCTGATGATATAGGAATCAAATCTCTTATACCAACACCTCGGCGCCTATTTGAGACCGTACAGAGATTTGTTCAACCTGCAAACCAAGTTCTCTTTTCCTTCTTCTTTAAAACCTTCTGGTTGGAGCATATAAATTTCTTCTTCAAGTTCTCCATGAAGAAAAGCTGTCTTCACATCTAGCTGTTCTAGATGTAAGTCAAATGTAGCACACATTGCCAAGACTATTCTGACTGTCGTGAGTCGAACCACAGGGGAAAATATCTCATTAAAGTCAATACCTTCTTTCTGAACATAACCTTTCACCACCAATCTCGCACGATACCGCTCTACTTGGTCATTGCCATCCCGTTTGATCTTGTAGACCCATTTGTTTCCAATGGCTTTTCTTCCACATGGCAGTGCAACCAGCTCCCATGTTTTATTCTTATGCAAAGCTTCAATCTCTTCTTGCATTGCTGTCATCCATAGAGAAACATCTTGACTTTTAAAAGCCTCCTGAAAAGTTGTTGGCTCTCCATCCTCTATTAGAAGGCAGTATGCAACATGAGCCTCCATGACATACTCCGAGTGCCACGCTGGTGGTCGTCTCTCACGAGTTGATCGACGATCATCTGTAGCCTCAGAATCTGCTGGTTCTTGTTCTTCGTGCCCTGGTGCTGCTTCAGAAGAATCTGAATCTTCTTGTACTTGATTATTTTCCATTTGTACCGTTGTAGTCTCTGGATTTTCCTTCACTGTGCTATCATCTTTATCATTCCTTTGCAGTTTATCTTCTACAAATATCACATCTCTGCTGATGACGACCTTGTGGGTAGTGGGATCCCACAGGCGATACCCCTTGACTCCATCAGCATATCCCAAGAAAAGGCATTTTCTGGATTTTGGATCCAGCTTCGTTGTTTCTTGGGGATTATACATCACGTACACAGGACTTCCAAATGTATGAAGGTGAGAATAATCAACTGGTTTTCCAGTCCACATCTCCATCGGTGTCTTCAACTCGATTGCTGTTGATGGTGACCGATTTACCACATAACAGGCGGTTTTGACTGCTTCTGCCCAAAATGTCTTGGCTAAACCTGCAGTTCTCAACATAGCTCTTGTTCTCTCCAACAAGGTTCTGTTCATCCACTCTGCTACTCCATTCTGCTGAGGCGTGTAAGCTGTGCTGAATTGCCGCTTAATGCCTTCTTGTTGACAGAATGCAATAAAATCCTCACCAGTATATTCTCTTCCATTATCTGTCCTTAAACACTTGATCTTCTTTTCTGATTCAAGTTCTACACGCGCTCTGAATATTTTGAAAGCTTCAAACACATATGACTTCTTCTTGATTGGATACACCCAACATCTCCTGGAATAATCATCTATGAATGACACAAAATATCTCGCTCCTCCTAAGGACATCACCGGTGCTTGCCAAACATCAGAGTGGATCAATTCTAGAATTTCTTTACTTCTAGAACTGGATGTGTTGAACTTTAATCTGTGCTGCTTACTTGTGACACAGTGCTCACAGAAGGGTAAATGAACCGATTTGAGCCCAGGAAGTAAATTTTGATCAGAGAGAATCTTCAAACCTCGTTCTGACATATGGCCCAGTTTGCGATGCCACATTATCATTGACTCTTCTGCTGAACTAGTTGATGCAACAGATGCATCTCCTTCCTGCAGTGTTTCTCCATTAAGCATGTACAAATTTGCAGCAACCTTTTCTGCCTTCATTACTACAAGCACGCCTGTGAGAATTTTCATTATCCCATTTTCAATTTGGGTCTTACACCCAGTGTTATCTAATTGTCCCAATGACAAAAGATTCTTCTTGAGGCCTTTCACATGTCGCACCTCCTGGATAATACGAACAGTACCATCGTACATCTTTATCTTGATGGATCCTACTCCAGCAATTTTCAAAGCATGATCGTCCCACATATATACAGATCCTCCAGAGATAGGTTCATATTGATGGAACCATTCTCTTTTAGAGGTCATGTGCCATGTAGCTCCAGAATCCATGAGCCATACATCAGAGAACTATTTTCTGCTTTCAACAACTGTTGCTGCCTCGCTGTATAAAATTTCACCATCATCTGAGGTGCTTGCAATATTTCCTTGAGGTTTGTCCTCTGCACTTTTCTTCAATCCCCAACAATCCTTCTTCAGATGGCCTTTCTTGCCACAATGGTAGCATTTGACGTTCTTTTTACTTCTGGATTTTGGTCTACCATGATTTTGACTCCCACTGGGGCCACGTTCTGTTGATCTACCTCTCATCATTGTCAAAGCTTCTGCTTGCTGCGAACATTCCTGTTTGTCTTCTTTATTTTTTCGTCTTCGTTCTTCTCCCAATACAGCAGCTGTAACATCATCGAAGACTAAGAATTCCGTTAGGATATTATTCGTCAAGTTGATGATGAGTTGATCATACGAATCTGGTAGGCTTTGAAGTAAAATCTCCGCACGTTCACCTGCCTCTATTTTATGCCCCAAGGAAGTGAGTTGGGAAAATAAAGTATTTAACGTGTTGATGTGCTCTGTCACTGAAGTGGATTCTGCCATTCGAAGAGTATATAATCTCCTTTTTAAGAAGATCTTGTTATGCAAAGATTTGGCCTCATACAATTTTATGAGAGTATCCTAGATCTCTTTTGCTGTCTTCTTTTCCGCTACACTGGATAGCACGTTATCAGCAAGTGCTAGATGCAGATCAGCAACTGCATTACCGTCAATCTCATTCCACTTGATATCATCAGTGATACCAGCTGGTCTTTCATCAATTGCTTCTAAGTATTTGTTTTTCCTTAAAATTGCCTTTATTTTCATTTTCCACAATGTAAAATTACCTCCATTGAACTTCTCAACTTCATATTTTTCCGCCATTGCTTTTCACCACGAACTGCTTTCTGCTAGGATCGGCTCCCACTGTTTCACGTGAATAGTACCCATACGTATAAACAGTAACCGTATGTATGAATAGTAACTATATACGTGAATAGTGACTGTATACGTGAATAGTGACATCCTTCAACCAGAAGCTCTGATACCACTTGTTGGGAAATTGAGGGGTGATGCAGGGTCGCAGCTAAAGCGAAATTGAGAAAAATAATGAAAATAAAAATAAGACAAAGATAAGATTACGTGGTTCGGCTTTTAGCCTACGTCCACGGGCGAAGACAGAATAATCTTTTATTATCAGAAATGGAGAATACAAGTATTGTAGTATTTTAGCCTTACAACTCAAAATCTCAATACACCCAATTCTCTTAAATCACTCAAAAACTCTCTCAAAACTTTAGAAACTCTCTCTAAATTGCAATGAAAAATAAATTGCTAAACTCTCCCATTTATAGGGAGAGTTTAGCATGGTGGACAGCCAAGAATTGGCTGTCCACCTTGCTGGAAAATTGCTGGCACCGTGTGCCAGCAATTGTGTAGCTGGCACACGGTGCCAGCTACCAGCAAAAAGGAGACATTTTTGCATGAAAACTTTATCAACATTGTCTATTTTGAAATGTGAAATTTCATTAAGAATTGATATGATTCTTAATTTGAACATAATCCCCTGCTTCAAAGGATATGGAAGACGCAATAGAGAAGACATGAGGAAGTCTATTCATAGAGGCATTGTTAGTCCTGATCTTTTTGAATTTTATTTATTTTTTATTTTAAACTCACATGAATTCATATAAAAACACTTTTTGAGAGTCCCTTCCTCCTTATTTCTACTCAATTTCCATTATGCTTATATGCATGCTGATTTTCCTTGTACTGCTGCAACTTGATTTGTGCAGGATGTTGGCTTACAAGTTTGTTGAGCAATCCAAAATTCACTTAAAGAAATTGATTAACTTTAATTTATGAGTTTGCATTACAGAAGTATGCCTTAGAGGTTTGTTACTGTCTCATGTTTCAGAGTCTTTCTCCCTTTTTCATTACTAAGATGATAATCTTTACACGTTAGTTCCTCATAGCTGTAAGAGCCATATATGTCAACTTTAGTTCCACATATGATAATCTTGGCATTATTTTGACTCTATGTGCTTTGTGTCAATTATGCATGCATTAAGTATTTATCTTCAGACTTTATTACTACACTTGGGAAAGTAACATAGTTTAATTAGTAGTGAAATTTCATCACTTAAGAAGTATTTTAAATATTAAAGAGAATTATTGAAGTTAATTTTGAGTGTTGATACCCAGTGAATTAAAGCACAAAAAAAAAAGATATATATATATATATATATGTATGACCAAAAAATGAATATGACTTATGTTTATAAGCTTTAAGTGGGTTGATACTTGTTAAACAGTTTAAGTATCAACCCAACTCCTTGCTTCAGACATTTATAAAAACTGCTTCTTTTTTTAAATATTAGCAACCTTATCATGAAATTGTTTTGGTTGTTCTTGTATGACATAAATTTTCAATCATGGGTCAATTTATGTGTGGTGCATATAGAGAGAATTTTGAAAAATATTTTGATGTTGCTTTATTTTTAAGATTTTGTAATATAATTAATTTTAATTATTTAAATATTTGTATAATTTATATATGCAAAAATATATTAATTTTTTTTGATATTTTTGTAATTAACTTACATAAAAAAATTTGAAATTTTTTTTTTTCATTGGTAGACTTTTTTGTGACGGCTAAATAGCCATCGCAAAAGAGTTGAAATTATTTTTTTCCCTCGATCCCTTGTGCGACATCTAGTGTCGCATACTTTTTGCAATGACTATTTAGTCGTCGCAAAAGTAAATCTTTTTTGCAACGGCTACTTAGTCATCGTAAAAGTCCTTTTTACAAAGACCACATACTCATCGTAAAATTTTACGAAGGTCTCATATGCGATGGTTTTTTGCCATTGCAGTGCTATCACAAAAGCCTTTTGCAATGACTATTTAACAATCGTAAAAGGTCATTTTTTCTGTAGTGCCGGTAGCATGACGACTGCTACAGTGCACACTGCGGAGGATACTGATGTTCAGGACGACTAGGATCAGTGGATGGCAGTGGTCGTGGTGAACTTTATGCGGCACCATCTTCAATAACTTAGATTGAAGAATATGAGAAGAAATTGCACCCAAAGAAGTACCAGCAGACACAATTTGACTTTCGCCTTGTATTTAGTTTGTGAAAGTAGTAATCCATAGATCTAGAAGAAAGTAAGTAAATATAGACCGATTTTCATTTCACACTTGTAAGACAGTACGAACTAGCTAGTTTGGTTATGCTCTATTTAAATAGTTCAGTGGTTTATATAGTATTTGATCAAGTTACTAAACTTGAGTTATTATTTTAATTTATTTATGTATCGAAAATAAAATATTTATATGTAATAAGTGTTGATTGTAAAATTACATTAACTTATTTATTATTGTTCCAAGCTTGAGTTATTATTTAAAATATTTATTTTAATTATTTATTTATTTGATAAGGGTAAAATTGTTAAAGTACAGAAATAATAACTATTTAACATTATTTTTTAATAGTAGAGGTTTCAAATAATTTCAAAAAAAATGTTTAATTAGCGTATATAAAAAAGTTAGAAGGGTGATGGTCTTTTTCCCTATATTAATTGTTACCATCGATCATGTGATATAGTTTGGTTTTCATATTTTAATAAAAAGACTTTTAGAGTAAAATGAAATATTTCCCAAGAGAATTCGCATAAATGTTTTGTTTAATTATTATGAAAAACAAAAATGATGAAGAGACTGATTAATTGAGTTATTAGATTTTGGCAGACATTCTTCTCTTGAAATAGAACCATGGCCTTCCACTGAGTAGCAGCTTAGGCAAGAAAACAATCATATTGTGAAGAAGCAATGTGAAATAAGCACATCCGCACAAAGTTAATTATTATGTATATGCCTTGAATTATTTCTTGATTCGACATAGAATAAAAAATAATGAGGGCATATAAAAATCATTTTTGAAATATGATAGTTATTTATTCATGTAATAATGTTGATGGAATGATCCACAATAGATACATTGAAATGCTGGCAAAGTTGGCTGTGAAGCTAAAGAGGAGGAACATTGGGAACAGGGGGTGGCGGTGTACTGGGGACCATCCTATTGGGGAATGCCATCAATAATTTACGATTAAGAATTACATGATCAGAAGAAATTGCATCATCTAAAGAAGACGCAGCAGATAAAATTTCGGCAGCCTTCACCATGTAAATAGTATCTGAAAGAAGTAGTCCATGGATCAAGAGGAAAGCGATGATGAGCGAATGTGAACCACTATTCATTGCACCAAACTAATATTTGTTTCCAATAAGAATATAGCTTCTTCACATTCTGAAGAAGTTAGCTATGTATATATACACATAATGAGACAAAACAATTGAATTACCCTTAACCAATTAGCTGTATACAGCGATGTTTTGCTATATTTGAAATATATTGACATAATTGACGTAACTACCTAAAACAAATATGGCAAATGGGTATCCCTTCAGATAAGGCTGTGATTCAACTAGATTTGTTTCCTTATAAGTTAGCGTTAAAACTAAAACAAAATATATATACCATTTATTTATTTACTTCATTTAGTGTTCAAGAAATTGAAAATATGACAAGAAATGAAACTTTCACTGATATTGATTTTTGCCTTTAGAAAGGCTCAATTTATACACACAAAAAATAAACATTATTAATGAAAATAAATAAAAGGAATTAAAGCATGATTTGGGATATACTTGAAGAGATTTGAATAATATATACTTCATATAACAAATATTGAATGTTTGACCATTTGCCATATTTACATTTCATCCTTGCCAATTTTATTTTTTTGGTAACGAATCTATTAATAATTCTTATCATCCTTCCTTATGCTAGTAAATAAAACTTTGTCGATTATCTTGTTTGCTATATAAATATTTGTAAATTCTTCTTTTTTTATCTTCTTATCATAAATAAGAATGAAACATTCTTTTAAATTCTTGTCTAAAGAAATTTTCTAACTTCTAAATATCTATTTTAATTAACTATTTAAAAATTTAAAAATCACTTCAATCATCTTTATCAAAGAAATTTTTTAAATTTAGAAATTCGTATCATTGCACATCAAGTAAATATTTTTAACTTTTAAAGGATTTTTTTTGGAGTGGCAAATAGAATTTCTTTTAAATTTAGAGCAAGATATATTATGAAAATTTTAAACTTTAATTATTATGCTCATAAGTTTCAGTTCTCATTATTCACTCAATATGCAATTTCTATTTTTTGACACACCATATCAATAATGGATTAATATTAATATGACCCTTTAGATTTAATACCAGGAAAAGGGATGAAAAAACTTAACTTTATTTTTTTTTTTTAAACACAAAAATGGCTAATCAAATATGGTGTAGAACCACTTTTTATGGTGACCTATCATCATATATGATATATTCTAATCTAAACACATAAACGACTCTCACAGTAGATTCTCAAACCCATTATGATTATGGTGATAGTGAAAAACTATCACAAAGTATAATTTATGATAGATTTCATATATTATCTTAAGTGGGCTCACTAATTATAATGATAAAGTTAACTTTGTGATAAAAATATTCTATCACAAAGTTATGATATTTTTTTTTAAATGGTAATTGAATTACACGTGGCACATGATGCGGTGGATGTTGTGGCAGGTATGATAGGTGAGAAGGTAGATGACATAATTGGTGATGTCATTATGCTGACTTATTATGATGTCAACATTCATTGTTAATGACAACGTAACAGTGGAGTTGGCAATAATTGATGATATCATCATTGAGTGATAAATATCATTTCAATTATATAACAGAATCTGTTTTAATTTATTGTTAAGAGTATATTACAATTTTGTGCCAGACTAGGTTTATCACTAAATCTATCATAATTTTGTGATAGATTACTATCACAAAATTGTGATATATTATTATCACTAGTTTGTGATAAAAAATTTATTCAAAACAAAAAATATAATTAATTTATATTTTATTTGTATTTTTAATAATATCCACGTACAATACAACAACATAGTAAGTAATGTTAAAAATTCTAGCAAACCCATCAGTATATATAATATACATGCACTATAATGGAATATAACATACTCTTGTATAGACATAAAGAAATACCAAATTTGTTTGGCTAAATCAATATTGTACATCAATACAACAAATAATTCAACCTCCAACGTATATATTTTACTTGTACTATAAATGAATACAAAAGCATTCTTCCTAAATCAGTAATGTACATTAGTACAACAAGTAATTCAACCTCCAACACATATTTTACATGCACTATAAGTTATAATTGAAGCAACACCCATCAAGAAATATTATAAATATTTGGATAGCAAACTTGTAGCAATAGATCAACTTCCAGCAAGTTGCGTTCAAATTCGAAACAAACCAGCAGAGCAACTTAACAGTACTTTTACAAGTAAATGTTAAAAATCCAGTAAAACATCAGAGCAACTAATGTTCAAATTTTAGCAAGTAATGGACCAATACAATAAGTTATATTCTTTGAACAGAGCATGTGCATTAACTAACAACATCTAGCATAGTAACTTGCAGTATAGTAACCAATAAAGTCAACAAAACATTCAGCAAGGTTGCAAGTCACGAATATCGGCCTAAAAGATTCCATGTTGAAAATCTTAAAACAAAAGTGTGTATTAGCTTTAGATAAACGTGGAAAAAGAAAAAACAAAAGATGACAAATGAAATGGTTTGAAATTTCTCACTTCTGTCTCATTCACAAGCCCCAACCCCTAACCAGCTGTGATCTTCAATTTTGAAATGGTGTGCATTTCTCACTATTCATCCGCGCTAGGATAATCTCACGTCCCTTTGATATCTGCATCTTTTATTTTTATTATTATTTATTCCATCTTTTATTATTATTATTATTTTCAAATCTCAAAACTTGATAATTTTCCTCTTATTATGTACTTTTTTTCTAGAAAAAAATAATATTTAATCTCTTATTTTGAGAGTATATACCAACTTAATCTCTCATATTTTAATAATTATCAAATTAATTCTTACAGTTAAATTTGTTGTTAAATGTTTACTTTTTTATTATATTTTTTATAATACCCTTAGTTAAATATTTATCAATACATGTGTCATTGCTTAATTAATTTAAATTTTTATTAAATATTTTAAAAATTAAATTAAATTAAATAAAAATAAATAAAAAATTATTATTGTCGTCAAAAAATGGTGACCGACCGGTTGCCGTTTTCTGGAGACATTCTGATGAAATTTATCAAATTTTATATCATTAAACTCCATTTTTTTTTATCTATACAATGGTGAGGTTATTTTTTTTTTTAAAAAAAGGAAAAAGTTGAAATGGTGGGAGAGGGGTGGCTGCCACTGTCACTTGCCGTCAAACGAAGGAATGATGACTTGCACTACCTCCACATATAGAGAGGCCGGTAGCTATTTTTTCAACGACGATGACAATTTTATTTCAATTTTTTTATTTAATATAATTTATTTTTAAAAATATTTATTAAAAATTTAAACCAATTAAGTAATGACACGTGTCATTTGTAACTAATCATATTATGATACGTGTCCTTTATTTACAAGAGCCCAACCTAGCACTCAAGCCTAATTCTCTTCTTGGGCAACCCAATCCAAAACAAACTTTTCCCACAAATTGAGTGCAAGTCCAAAAACTTAAGCCTTCATAACTCAGTCTAGAAAGGCCATCAAGGACTCATGTCAAGATATGTGTCACCACTTAATACTATTATTAAGGACACGTCGTTACGAACAAGCCATCTATCACATCATCATTAGGCCTATCATTAGGTGCTTAGTCAAGCTCTATTATGTCACCGTTGAGTCCCCTTTAATAGTCTAGCTAGAACCACGTCAGTTAATTACTAGACTAAAGGATAAGATGTGATAAAGAAAATCTTCAAATGACTAATAGCAAGTCTCTATGTCAACAAGTACATGCTCTTGTCCCTTGCTAACACACAAGCCAAAGCTGATTGGAGTTTTTGAACAAATTCAACACTAAATCCACTAAGCTCAAGGGGACAGTCTGTTGATTACTCTGTGCTCCTAGGTCCACCAACTTAAGTTGACTACTTTAAAAAGAACCTAATAAAAAAGAAACATAGTACTCCAAACATTAAGGGAGTATAATTACCTTCTTATCTCACTTAAGTTTATTCTCTAAAATGCCTCTCATGAAAGGGATGTACCTCCAATCATATATTTTCACATATAGCCCTTGAGAGGTAATTTCTAGGCTGGCTCCTTGTAAACTCAAGTTTTATCTTTAATTTTGAATATGGATGAGAGATAATTTTGACTAAGATAAAAATTCTAGTAAGAGAAACACTTTTTTTCTAGCTTTCTTCTAAACTCCACATTCTCTCTGATGGCAAAAACCTTAGAGATATAATTACCATTGAGCCACCATCTAACTTGAGTGTTGGAGGGCCGTCATCAGCCACTTGGCCGGAGCCTACCACTAACCTTATATTTCTTATGTTCCTCAGGTCTCCTTAATCAACCTAACTCGCAATCCATTCTCAGCTCAGTTCCCAATCAGTTTTAGTTTTAACACTACCAAATCAAAAGTCTAAGCCTAGCTCTCAAAGCCAACAAGCCCAAAAATTCAAACTTTTCCTTAATCGAAGGTTCAAGCCTAGCTCTCAAAGTCAGGAAGCTAAAAAATTCGAACTTTTGCTTACTCTGCACTCACAATGTTTGAAGTTGGACCCTCAGCGGAAAATCATTTCTAAACACGTATGATTGCCGCAATTTTATTGTGTTTATTCTTTGTTCTGATTTGTTCGTTGTGCTGCTTGGGAAATGTAATCTCTGTGATTAATTGGGCGTTTTCCTTCTCTCCATAGCATATTCAAGAAGAACGCTCCCAAAGCCGTAAAGAAAACCAGGAAGTTAGTTCAAAAGGCCGTGGGGATGATTGATGTTAGAGTGGATGTAAAACTCAACGAATACATATGGAGTCGTGGTATTTGTAGCGTCCTGAGGAGAATTCGCGTTCAAATTGCAAGAAAGAGAAATAATGAGGAAGATCCCAAAGGTTTTTACTCTCTTATGACTATTGCTGCGATCACTACCGAAGGATTGAAAGGTTTTGGAACCAAGGTCATTGATGAAGAGGAGTAGAGCATCATGTTTTCTTAGTCAAGGAACTCCGAATTTTGGCTATAATTTTATCTTATTATTTATTGATTTTGTTTTTGATTTGATTCACTTAGGATTCACCCTGGGTGTAAAAAGTATGTTAGAACTTAATTGTGATTTATGCATTTACCCTGTTTAAGATTTCTAATACTTCGTTCGAAGATGAAAATGTGGGCATTTTGTTTGATTGGAACAATATTTATTATTGATTGATTTTCAATAATATTGTATTTTTAATAATACGTGATGACTTAAAATTTATAATTAATTTAGAATATATATTTTTCAATATGTATATATAATTATATATATTAAAAAATAAATTCACTAAATCGATTTTGCAATATAGAAATAAAATTTAATTTTTAGTATCAATATTTATTTATATTAAATATCACCTTAAAAAGATATACACACATTTTATGCTGCATCAATTACGAAATAATTTTCCACATGCGTAACACTGTGTAGCATCTAACACATCACTCATCATTGTGTTAAATAACACAATTTAATAATAGAATTCTTCTCACAAAATTAGGCTATCACAAGGTGATAGAAAAATTCTATCAGGCTTTTAGTGATAGAAAACTTCTGTCATATGGTGAAAACAAAATTCTATGGCCCTTTTTTTAGTAGTGATTAAATCTAATTTCTACAGTAATAAATATAAGCAACAATTAAAGTTTTTGGAGAGTTCTATATTTGTGTACATTAATATGACCATTCGTTATCATGATATTATTTTTCCTTTTATAAAATTAATATATATGATTGCAAAATGATACTAAATAAAAAAGATAAATGTACGTTCAAATGTTTTGCAAAATAAGTAAAATTTTTTTATTTAATTCTGTTTTAATTATATTATTGTATTCATAATAACAATTTGTCTTATGACATTTTAACAATTAAAAAAATACTAAAAATGACTTTATGGAATATTAAAATAGGTTTAAGTGGCGCAGCTTATTTAAAACGAAGTCGTTACCAATTATCATTAAGAAATAGTGAAATAATGAAATCGACAATTATCATTAAGAAAAATATTATCTACATTGTAAGAACTTTGAAATTAATAAGTGAATTGGACAACTCTCAATTTTTTTTTTGGAGAGAACTACCATTACAAAGTAACAAGTGAATTGGACAACTCTCAAATTAATAACCAGAAAATAAATCCTTTAGCAAGTAACTGGTAATGTCATATACATAGAAAACCGGCAAAAAAGTAAAAATAAAAATAAAAGGATGAGTATCATGGTCTTCTGAAAGCCACCTCCATTCTTTTGGGTTCTCTTATGAGTATGGTAATTGATGATGAAACATATAAACGAGCGACAAGCAGACACAAATTGTATCAAATTATGAACGACCACTGGGAATAGGGATTGGAAATGAGAGGTCTAGATATATTCAAGCATATTCAGATTAAAGTTATTTCTTGTCCTAAATTGGTTCGAAGTTACTAAATATGAAACGTTTATACAATTGGACTTAATTAAAATCAGCAGTCGCGGCCACGCAAGAGGCTTTGGTCCAACCATGATCCAGTAACGAGGATTTGTCAACTACGTATCACATTGAAAGAAATATTGTTCCACATTAGCTCATTTATGGCACTTATGATAAATACATAATAGGTAATTAACATATATAATACCATGATATACAAGAACGAAAATCATAAAGAAGAGCAGATTATCAATTGCCCACACAAGCTCGATTAGTGATTAATTTAACCATGAAAGGTATATAGCAAACAAGCCAAGATGATATATATGTGAGATTGTGATAGAGCAATTGATGACGGCTATATGTATTACACCTTCGTCATCGTCGTCGGAGGAGTCTGTTGAAATATTGACTTGAATTATTCAAAGAAATTAGTACCCAATATTTGACAATTGAAGATAGTTTGGTAAGGACTAAATTTGTGTCTAAAATTGATGATTTTTTTAATTTGTCTTTTACACACAAATGTCAATATTTGTTTGTTATGGTTTTGCTATAAATAGAGACAATTCCATAAAACAAATTATGTGAGACATTAGAAGTATTTGAGAGATTTGAGAGAAATTGCATATTTATGCAATTTCATTAGTCAAATGTTCTATTGAGCATATTGGGTGTATTGGAGTTTTGAGTTGTGAGGATTATTTACAACAATTGTATACTTCTATTTGTTATAAGTGAAATATTCTCTTGTGTCTTTACCCGTAGACGTAGGCTTAAAGTTGAACCACGAAAATTGTTGTGTCTTCTCCTTTTGTTTATTTTTGCCACATTTCTCTACTAACGTCGTCACCGTGAATTTGTATAATTATTACTCAACCAACGCTTCCGCACAACAATTGGTATCAGAGCCTGGTGTAGTAGTGTAGATTATACATGTCTAGGAAAGTTCTGTCAAAAAGGCTAATATTGTTTAAGGAGTCTGAATTTTAAGTGAGACCATTTTTTACCCATCTAGTCTTTCCTAGGAACTTTCCTGGTGTATAATTCATATGAACAGACATATAAGCATTATTAGTTTGTTGCTGTTGAATTGTGTTGAGTAATAATTACTGTTCACTTATACTGTATACGGTACTGTTCACAAAAGTACTAGTCATATGTATAAAAAAATGACTGAGATATCAACTAAGTCTTCGTCATCAAGGCACACAGTGACAAATGCCAAGTTTGAAGTAGAGAAATTTGATGGTACTAATAATTTTGGTATGTGGCAAAGTGAAGTGCTTGATGTCCTATGTCAACAAGATTTAGACATAGCTCTTGAAGAAAAGCCTGAAGATATGAATGACAAAGAGTGAAAAAGGATCAACAAGCAAACATGTGGTACTATTTGACTATGCCTTGCTAAGGAGAATAAATACTTTGTCATGAGGGAGACATCAACAAAGAAATTATGGGAGAAGCTAGAAAACAAGTATATGAAGAAAAGCCTTGAAAGTAGGCTTTATTTGAAGAAAAAATTGTTTCAATTAACATATACATCGAGCATGTCCATGGATGATCACGTAAATGCATTCAACAAGATAATTGCTGATTTAGTCAATTTAGATGAAGAAATTGGAGATGAAGATAAGGCTTTGTTACTCATAAACTCTCATCTAGATGAATATGATCATCTCACCACCACTTTACTTCATGGGAAGGATAAAGTTACTTTTGATGCTGTATGCATAGCCTTGTATAACAGTGAAACTCGGAAGAAAGATAAACGAGATCACTATGATACATCAGGGGAAGCCTTAACAGCAAAAGGTCATTCATCAAGCTGCAAACCTAGGAAAAGAGGCAAGTCCAAAGGAAGATCTGTAAAGGATGAATGTGCCTTTTGTCAAGAAAAAGGGCACTGAAAAAAGAATTGCCCTAAGTTACAAAAGAAAGATAAAAGCAAGACTATTTATAATGCATATATTGTTGAACAAGGAGATGATACATCAGATTTTAGCCTAGTAGGTACAACATTAATGTGTTATTCTGATGAATGGATTCTAGATTCGAATTGCACTTATCACATATATCCTAACAATGAGTGGTTTTCAAGCTTCAAGAAGCTGGATAGAGGAGTTATTTATATGGAAAATAATGAAACCTGTAAAACAACTGGGATGGGTACAATTCACTTGAAGAATCATGACGGATCAATTCAAGTTCTAACAGATGTCCATTATGTACCAAACTTAAAGAAGAATCTCATTTCATTAGGAGTTTTGGAATCAAGAGGGCATAAAATCACTGCAAAAGATGGAATCTTAAAGGTAGTGTTGGGTGCATTGACAGTGATGAAAGGCATAAGAAGAAATAACTTGTACTACTATCATGGTAGTATAGTTATTGGATCTGCATCAACAATCTTTGAAAAAGATGCAAATTTAGATGCAACTAGGTTATAGCACATACGTCTTGGTCATGTTGGTGAAAAAGCTTTACAAACATTGGCAAGGCAAGGCTTATTGAAAGATGCAAAGTCCTATAAACTAGATTTTTGTGTACATTGTGTAATGGGAAAGCAAACTAGAATGAAGTTTGATGCTGCAATCCACTCCACTAAAAGGATGTTGGATTATATTCATACGAAAGTTTGGGGACCTACTAAAACTACTTCGATTGGAGGTATGCACTATTTTGTTACTTTTGTTGATGATTTATGTGATGAAAAATAAAAGTGAAGTCATGAGTAATTTCCTTAAATGGAAAAAAAGGTAGAAAATTCAACTGGTAGAAGGTTAAAAAGCTCCGATCAGATAACGGTGGTGAATATAAGAATTATTCATTTATCCAAGTATGCCAAGAAGAAGGAATTGTTAGACACTTTCACTGTTAGAGATACACCAAAGCAGAATGGGGTGGCAGAACGCATGAACTAGACTATATTGGAGAAAGTTCGATGTATTTTGTCCAATGTTGGATTGGGCAAGGAATTTTGGGCTGAGGCAGTAGTATATGAGTGCCATCTTATCAATCGTTTACCATCAACTGCCATTGAAGGCAAAACTCCTATAGAAGTCTGAATGGGTAAACCTGCTACTGATTATGATTTGTTACATATATTTGGATCTACTGCTTATTATCATGTAAAGGAATCGAAGTTAGACCCATGAGCTATAAAAACATTGTTCATGGGTATAACCACTAGAGTAAAGGGATATCGACTTTGGTGTCCTACTTCAAGAAAAATAGTCTTCAGCAGGGATGTAACTTTTGATGAATATGCTATGCTGAACTAAGTTAATCAAAGAGATCTTCAAAAGGAAGACAAGTCTAACAGTACTCCACAGCAGGTGGAGCTAGAAATAGTTTTAAATGATCTAGTTGATGATAATTATGAAGATGAAGAAGAGGTTTCAACCCAAGAACCTCCACAACAACAATATTCAATTGCAATTAGAAGGCCACAAAGAGAAATTCGTAAACCTTCTCGATTTGTTGATATTGTGGCCTATGCACTTCTAATTATAGATGACGACATTCCTTCAACTTATACAGAGGCAATTTGCTGTCCAACAAGCAAACAATGGAAGGAAGCTATGAATGAAGAAATAGAGTCTCTTGAGAAGAATAAGACTTGGGAACTAACTACACTACCCAAGGGTAAAAAAGTAATTGGGTGCAAATAGGTATATGCAAAAAAAGAAGAATTTACTAATAAAAATAAAGTTCGTTATAAGGCTAGGTTGGTAGCTAAGGGATATGCTCAGAAGGAATGAATTGATTATAATAAAGTATTTTCTCCAGTTGTGAAGCATTCTTCTATCCGAGTGTTATTAGCCATAGTTGCACAATTTAATCTTGAACTAGTTCAACTTAATATGAAGACCGCATTCTTACATGGTGATTTAGAAAGAAAATCTATATAACTTAGTCAAAGGGTTTTAAAGTTGTTGGAAAAGAAGATTGAGTTTGTAAATTGACAAAATCGTTGTACGGCCTAAAGCAATCTTCGAGAAGTGATATAAACGATTTCATCAGTTCATGAAAGGCCAAAGGTATACAAGGACTAAACTTGATCATTGTGTGTATTTTCGAAAGCTACATGATGGAACCTTCATATATTTTCTCTTGTGTGTTGATGATATATTAATTGCATCCAAGAGCAAAGATGAGATTGAAAAGTTGAAGATTTAACTTAATCAAGAATTTGAAATGAAGGATTTTAGTGAAGCCAAAAAGATTTTTGGTATGGAAATTTACAGAGATAGAACTAGAAGCAAGGTTATTTTGTCCCAAAAATAATATTTGAAGAAGGTATTATAATATTTTAGCATGAATGAGCAATCTAAACCAGTAAATACACCGCTTGCTTCTCATTTCAAGCTTTCAACATCATTGTCTCCAACTACTGATGAAGAAAGAAAGTATATGCTGCAAGTTCCATACTCCAATGCAGTTGGTAGCTTGATGTATGCAATGGTGTGTACAAGGCCTGATATTTTACAAGCTGTCAGTATATTGAGCATGTATATGCACATTCCTGGTAGAAGACATTGGGAAACTATGAAATAGATTTTACGATACATTTTAAATATCGTAAATGTTGGTTTGGTATTTGAGCGGGATGATACTATTGGTCAAGATGTTATTGGGTACGTTGATTTTGATTATGCTAGTGATGAAGATAAACGACAATCAACTACTGATGATGTGTTTACACTTGCAAAAGGTTCAGTAAGTTGGAAGTTTACTTTACAGTCTACCGTTGCTTTGTAGACCACAGAGGCCAAGTACATGGCAGTTACAAAGACTATTAAGGAGGTTATTTGGTTACAAGGGTTGCTAAAAAATTTAGGTCTTAATCAGAAGCACATTAATGTGTATTGTGATAGTCAGAGTGCTATATTCTTAGCAAAGAATTAAGTTTTTCATGCACGTACGAAGCATATTGACGTACGATATCACTTTGTACGGAAGATTATTGAAGAAAGGAAGATACTTCTTCAAAAGATTGACACTTGTGACAATCCTGCAAATATGATGACCAATGTGGTTACAACGATCAAGTTTAAGCACTGTCTTAACTTGATCAATGTCCTAATAATTTGAAGATTGCAAATTAATGGATAAAGACACTGACACATAGTTTTCTTGAAGTTTTGATTATTCAAGTCAAGGTGGAGATTTGTTGAAATATTGACTTAAATTAGTCAAAGAAATTAGCATCCAATATTTGACAATTGAAGATAGTTTGGTAAGTACTAAACTTGTGCCTAAAATCGATGGTTTTTTAATTTGTCTTTCACACACAAATGTCAATATTTGTATGCTATGGTTTTACTATAAATAGAGGCAATTCTATAAAACAAATTGTGTGAGACATTAAAAGTATTTGAGAGCATTTGAGAGATTTTAGAGAAATTGCATATTTATGCAATTTTATTAGTCAAGTGTTCTATTGAAGATATTGGGTGTATTGAGATTTTGGGTTGTGAGGATTATTTACAACAATTGTATACTTCTATTTGTTATAAGTGAAATATTCTTTTGTGTCTTTGTCCGTGAACGTAGGCTTAAAGTCGAATCACATAAATTATTGTATCTTCTCCTTTTATTTATTTTTGCCACATTTCTCTACTAACGTCGTCACTGTGAATTTGTATAACTATTACTCAACCAACGCTTCCACACAATAGAGTCTTGAATAAAATAGGAGTATTGGGTTTAGGGGGCGTCGGCGATGTACTACTGACCCTCTTCAATACTATCTTTAACTTATTATAAGACATAGAAGCAGTTTCCGTGGCTGTGGCCATGCAAGTTGAATGAGAAAGAAGACTTCCATTGATGAAGATGAAAGCAATTAGTAATAAGCATACTTTGCAATCCATGTTGGTTTGCATTTATCTTTGGATAAATTACAAGGTACGGATGGCCCCTTTATATATGATATTAATTGGCTTTATTATAATATATTGTCCCTTTTCTTTTCTCACTGAGACTTGTTCAAGCTTATTAATGTATTTATTTCGTCGTAGTTTCAGTGATATATATGCACGATGACTGAATGAAAGCTACGTAGAAAATAAGAGTATGTGAGACACTTTGGCTTTGGCACAAAAGAGTTGGTAATTGTCACCCTCAAATTAGTTTCTAAAATATTTCAAGATGGATGAAACAGTGCATCAGTATTTAAATTTCTGAAATGTGTGTTTAAATTTCTCAACTAACTAGAAATAGAGTCTTTACATCAGTATTTATATACAGTGAAATTGACAGCTTAATTTTTGTATTTTTATTAAATTATTCACTTAATCTTTAATATTTTAAAATTACTAATTATGTTCTATAAGGGTGCTTTTGCTATCATTTCATCTTTAAAATATACTTTTTTTGTTACCATTTTTTATTCTTGAAACATTATGATTTTCGTTCATAAAGGACTCAATTGGTAATTTTTAAAATATTATATACATCAGAATAATTCAATAAAAACATAAAGGAATAGGGTGACAATTTTTCTTATACCCATGTTTTCCTATTCAGATCAGGAATATAACTAATCCTGATTAGTTAGAATTATTGGCGAGAAAATAAATATCTTCTAACTAATTTGGAAAATAAATATTTTTGTAAATGTGTGTAATTTAAGAATGAAAATAAAATCTCTCTTTTTTATAGGTGAAATTTGAAAGGGAACTTCCTCCAAATTTCCGATCTTGGACCAAAAAAGTTTCTGTAGCCGCTGGCTGTTGATCCTTCCATATTGGATAAATGGTTAACCGTATTTATTATGTTAATGCACCTTCGACTCGTTGGATCTTTTTCTATACACTTATTTACATGATAAATTCATTAAAAAACTTTAAAGAGTGGACAGGTGATTTTGGCCAACTGAATTTGATCCCAATAACAAGTATACCATGTATTTGATGAAAAATACCTCAAACATATTCTGATTTAATATTGGGATGATAATCAGGACAATTGATCAAGCCATAAGTGTGAACCTATTCTTTGTAAATATTATTATGGAGTAGATTGAGATTTTTCCCAGAGACTGTCGGTTAATAATATATCCTTTTGTAATATACTTGTCGAACAAGCATGCTTTATAATCGAATTGACTTGTGGATCAATTACACATTTGTTCGTGCATTGATTGAAAAATTAATATATTAGAATTAAGCTGACTTGTGGATTAATGCTAAATTAATAGTCGAGCTCTATATATCATCTCCCTTGGCAATTCAGTTGACAATCATCTATAATAAAAGTTGTTGATTAAGGCCGGCACTAATTTTGAAAATATATATTTTGCTTGACAGTAGTTTAATTATCATACCAGAAACTGAAGACAAATAACAGTAGACCCTTACAGCATAGCACGCATGGGGCGTCAACAATTAGCATAAATACTAAATAGAAGATGATGGTGGTGGTGGTGGCCTAACCGCTGGCAATTCTGGTGGCGGCAACAGTGGTGTTCGGGGAGCAGGCGGGGGCGTACGATAATGATGAGGAGAAAGATTGAATATAGGGGGTGGGGGTTGTGGTCTTTGTCTCCGAACCAAATAGGGAACCACCTTCAACTTACGAAAACGAACACGAGAAGATATTGAATCCGAAGAAGAGCCAGCAGAAACTATTTCTGAGGCCTTCACCGTGAAAGTAGTATGTGAAAGTAACAGTCCATTGATCAAGAAGAAAATGATAAAATAAGAAACGGCATTCATTGTCAATGTTAATTTGTTGTGAACATTTTAGAGGTTACGCTCTTTATTATATACGTGTTATGAGACTGAGACTGCAGACGTTCAAATATTTTATCAAGTAGTTCAGAATTTGACAAACAAGTCATAGACGTTGAATGTCTTTTATTAAACACTTAATTAGGAGGAGACTTTGACGAGGTCGTTGTGAACTTCCTCCTCTGATTTCAGGTGTAGTTGAGAGTGATAATTTTTTTTTTTTAAATCTAAAAATATTGAAAAGTCGGCATCTCTATTCTAGAATCCCTAGTTTTTTTTTTTCAAGAAATCAACTTGGTAAGAAAATTCTTCCTATCATAGCTACATTGTTAGACTTTTCATAATTAGTTGCAAATTTAAAATTTGGCTCTAGCGGTGCTTTTAGACTTTGATTTGCTGCAAAAAATATTTTCTTTGTTCTTGAATGTTTTAGTGATTTTTAAAGTTGGTAACAAAAAATAAGTATAAAAGGGGCTCTAGCCGTCTCCATTTTGTGTGTTTTTGAGTGAAAAATAAACATGAGTGGTGAGAGTACGAGTGTTATGTGTGAGTTTACATGTAAACAGTAAACATAATGAACGTATGAGTTGTGTTTTATAAATTAAGTATTTTACTTGTGTGTAAATACTTATATAATTATTATATACAAACAAGCTTTGTATTAATTAAAAAGTATTTCATTTCTATTCAATATATTTGTCGTAGTCGAGGCAGCTTCCGTTGCAATTGCATGATCTTGATGGAAATAAATTTTTGATGTGTAATGCCGCCAATGTTTACCAATTCTCTAATGAGAATATTAATTAAAAGAAAAGTTTTATTCATTGATATTCTCTAATAAGAATATTAATATTAATGTCAAATCGAAGAGCAATGATCAAAAGTTTAACGATGAAATGCCAAGTATGATATATACATATTGGACTAAAAGGCTAAACGAGAATAAATAAGAGAAGAGGGGAAAGTGAGTGTTAAAAATTAATTTAAGAATCAAATAATTTAAAATTAACAACTTAAATAATAAATTTTTTAAAATTAATATATAATAAAAATAAAAATAAAATAAAATGTTAAATTTATAGTGGTTTAATTTTTATAAATTTACGTCTATTTATTAAATTAAAAAAACATCGAACTCAAAATTATATTATATCTTAAAATTTTATCAAAAGTAATTGTATAGAGTTCTCCAATATATTCACTCACATTTTATTTCTAAATAATTTCTCTTTCAGAATTGTTTCTTTTTCTAAAATTGTTATTCTTCTTTGTTTGACATCTCTATCTCTATTTTTCTACCTTTGGAGAGAAATTAATGGGCTGATTAGACACCTCAACTCGAGCTCCTTGTATAGGTACCAAAATCCCTCTCATTTTCCGTCTAAACTTGGTTTTCCATCTCTTTTTTGGATTTTGATTTCTGCACTAAAAGAATACTTGATGATTCCATGTTGATCCGGGACAAGAAGACCAAACTTTAAAATTAATTGGAAGCCCGAATTTCATGTTGAATTCCATAGCTTAATTTGACGTTGGTAGGCAAATTTGACTTTTCCATTCCATAGCTAAATGGAAAAAAAAAATTCGAAAGAGACGAAAATTCGGGAAAGAAGAAAGTGAAGTTGGTAGGCAAATTTGACTTTTCAAGATAATTATTGAATTGCCATTATTTAAACGAGTCGTTTTGGCCTTGAGTTTGTTTTTAATCATTTTCATTTAGCCGCCTCCTCTTTATCTTAATTATATTTGAACAAATAATCTTTCAAAGAGAAAGGAAAGAAAAGAGAGAGAGAGAGAGAGGAGGAGAGACGAAAAGAATGAAAATAGATAAAGAAGATGTCGGGATAGAAAGCTTGGAAATTGTTAATTATGACTGACTTTTCTTTTATTTGTAGTATTAGTATGTTTTAGCATTAAATTTATATTAATGGATAGAAAATAGAATTTATGAGTATTTATATATGATTAATGATTATTTTAAAAATAAAAATAGTTTATGGAATTGGTATATATATAATTATATAATATCAAATTCAGAATACAATAAATTTAATAATAAATGCGATGAGTATAAATAAATATCAAGAAGATTTAAGGTTGGATAGATAGAAGTGTATGATTAAATTTTATAGTTAAATTATAAATGGATAAATGATAAAATTATTGCATTAAGTAAATTATACAAGTTGAATATATATATATATAGTTAAAGAGAATAAGAATTAAGAGTGTAAATTGTGAGTGGATATTATATAAATACATATATTATATTTTTAATACAATAATTTTATAACTTAATTGCATAGCAATATGTTTATTTTATTCATAATTTATTTTAGATAAATAAATGTTGTGATTAATTAATTATACATTTTTAGAATATATTTTAGCATGTTTATGATTATGTCAAGTGTAAAAATATTATGATCAGTACAAATATATGTATATAAATTATATTTAGAATTTGCCATAACTTATTTTATAATTATGATAAATATAGAGATTTTATAATTAAAATAATTATGATCTATGATAGTATATAGTAGTAGAAATATGTTTAAAAAATTTATGAAATTAAAATATAAAATTTGAGACAATGAGTTTGAATTGTTTCTTTATAATTATTATTATAAAGCTCTACTTGTTTATATATTTTTATGAAAATGAGATGAATTCAAGTATACATATTATTGTGTAATTGGTTAAGAAAAGGTTATATAGTTGAGATGATATTTTTTATATATTAGTAATTATTTTTAAGTGAAGTAAGATTTAATAAGTATGAAATATGATATAAGGAAATGTTATAATTTTATATATTGTATAAAAAAAAATATTTTAAAATTATTAAATTGTACTATCCATTTTAGATTTTAAAGATAAGATTAAAGTTTTTAAAACTTGTATGTGCACACACAGAGACTTTTGAACTATATATATGGATGATTTGCTCTTTGAGAACTTTTGCTTTGTGTATATGTAAGATGATAATGTGAGATAAGGTAGATATAAGTATATCCAACATTATTTTTGAAGAGTATTATGTGTACAATGAGTTTTCCCCTTACATACTACTTTAGTGTGATTTTTTTGTATAAATAATAGTATATAATATATTGAATACCATATGTGTTTGACCATGCTCTACTAATAAGAGATATAATAATAAGTTTTAGATATTTATATTTTGGTACAAGTTTTATAATTTTTTAATACAATTTCACAATTATTTTATATTATAAATTTTATGATAGTTTATAATATTTTTGTATGTTTCTTATTTATTTACCCCATAATTATTATGTTATTTATGAGATTCAAATAAAAAATGTGTAGTTATTTATAATAAATATGTTATATATATTATAAGAATTTAATTTACTATGTATATATATATGTATATGTTATTGTTTTTTATAATTCATTGAGTCATTAGACTTATTCTTTTTTCAAAAACATTTCCCTTCTTAGATGTTGTAATATTCCTGTAATCTAATTGAGTCACGTGATGTTTGTGATATACATTTACGTACATTAATATTTTTATAATATTTTTTTTTACGGATTACATACATATATATATTACTTCATGCACCACTTGGGGGGAGAAAAATTCAAACTCAAGTAGGAATATGAGGTTTGGAGGAGCTCAACCAACACGTTGAGCCATCATGCTCAATATTTTTATAATATTTGTACATTACTAAAAGAAAGAATTTTAATGATAAAAATTTTGTGATAAAAGTTTTTTGGTATCAGACATTTATGATAAATTCTATTACAAATTTTATACTATTTATAATTTATAATAGATTTTATTACAAATAAAAAATTAAATTTTCTATTATAAATTTGTGATACATGCTATCCCAAATTAGTGATAGAATTATTAAAAAATAAGTAATATATATTAGTGAAAGATATTTTTATAGATTATTTAATAAAATTTAATAAATCTGGCTTGGAGTTACAAACATTTGTTTTTATAAAGAAAAATATGGAACGACGTGGTTTTGGTTTTTGTTAATATGACAAAACGATTTCGTTTTGATATTAGTCTTTTTTCAAATTTTTTGTATCTAGGGTTTTTTGTTTTATTCCCTCTACTCTTATAGCACGTCATCTCTCTCTCTTCTTCAACGATGTCATCACAATCGACGCTGCTGCTTCTTCTTTCTCCACACCATTGAGGAGTTATTTTCAGGCCAAGCCTTCGCCAGTTCGATGTTCGGTGCAACATAAACTGTTCTATTTGCAGAATTATTTTAATTTCTAGATTTCTGATCTCTGCTACTAGAATTGTTATTGTTGTTATAACCTCCATAGTTGTTTGACATCCTTGGCATATACTCTGAATTGAATCTGTAATAGCATTTGATTTGACAAATGAGCTTAATGTTTCCGCTTCCAAAGAAACCTCTGCCTTCTGTTTGATTACCATTTCTGCATCTATTTACTCGAAAGTTTCCTCTACCATACCCAGTATTAGTACCACCATTGTTATTAGTAAATGCATATCCAGTATTAAAAGTGTTTATATTGAAGCCTCCTTTTCCTCCTGTGAAACAATTCCCTTTCTTTTGACCTTTTTGAGCAATATTAGTTGTAATTCCAGATTGAACAGAACCTTTACCAAAAGCATTTAGTCTACTTTCTTGATCAAGATTGACAGTTGATCAAGATTGACTGTAGATCTAACACTTGATCAGCTGGCGTTAGCCATTTAAGGCTCTGTACCATATAACAAAAGTATAAAGCTGTTTTCTAATCTGGAAAGTAAAAGAAAGAGTAAGAAAACTAGAGAAAAATCTGAATAAGAAAGAGAATTTTATTATTATGATTCGTGCACCTACAAAGACACTGTAAATGCTTGTATATACATGATGTTGTATTGATGAGCTAATGGTGGGAAATTAAATTAGACTAACAACTTTTGCTGACATGGACAATTACTTATAACAAACTTGCTGATGTGTAAAATAGACTGTAACAAACTTATTGAAAGATATTCACAGCAGCTCTGTTCTCCTTTAAGTGTACAACTGCAGCCAATCATCTTGCACCATTCTGAACAGACTTGATCTTCTCAGTAGATCAGTAGATGCTTAAGGAAACACTGAACAGACTTGATCTCCTTAATATATTCCAACTGCTTAAGGAAACGCTATTGCTATTAATATGTTAGCAAGTAGTAACTATTTCTTATAAACTTAATTGGTTTATCAACTGAATTTCCCACGAGTACTGCAGTTAAAGAATGATAATTCAACCATGACTTTAATTGGATTATCAACTGAATATCTCACATATTTTGATCAGAGCAATAGTGTCAATTTCAAGTTTCCATAAAGTTAAAGAGTTAAAATAAAAATCCTTGTTGTATGTATGATATACATAATAGAGGATCTGTTATTTTAGATGTTGATTTATGATCTTTTGCTAATCGATTGTGAAACTCCTAATACTGTTTTAGAAGAACTGAATTAGGTTCCCAAGACAGGACATAGAGGTTGCATGTCCTTTTTGTAGGCATAATTTTAATTGCAAAGTCTGCCTTAAGGAAGATTAGTTGTGCTGTGTGGCCAAAATGCATATTAACGTGGTTTTTTCTATCCTTTCGATAGGTATTCAATTGAGAGAATGTAACAAGATCTTTACTAGAAGATGATGATCCGAGTATATTGGTATTATTTCATGCTCTTTGATGTACATTACCACATGGTATCTTCATCCTATATATTTCATTTGGTACGCTTATAATCATTGGTAACATGCGGCTTATCAGTGGCCAAGACACTTTTGGCTTTTGTTTATTTGGTTATTTTCTGTCCATTATTCATTTTAGGTAGCTTGTAATTATAAATATTTTTATGTTACATATCAACAAGACAATTAGATTAGTTGATGTTTGTGTTTAGATCTCTTTCAAAATAAAAAGCAAGTCTAAAATACATTAAAATTAATTGAAAGAGTTTAATATATATAAAATGGTGTATAATCTAAATATACACAAGCTGTACCAATTAGTTTTCTATTTATCTATTTGAAATGGTTGGAAGCTTTACTAGTTTGACCTGATCAATATAATAACACCTACTAATTTTCTAATTTAACATTCATGAAACTGTTGGAAACATTAAGATCTTGACTGGATTATTATAATAATAACACCCAAATAAGAAAAAAAAATTGCATAATGCCAATTTCTTCCAACTTTCCATGACTTGTTAAATTTTTTCTTTTTTTCTAGCGATTTGAGAGTGCATTGCCCATGTCAAAGTCTTCAAGAGTGTAGGATGTTTCATGGGATTCATGAGTAGGCGCTACCATACTCAAAACCAGAACAAGTTCATGGCCAAATTATCCTTTTAAAAAATCTCTTAAAAAGTATATTATTTTGGTTGAGAGAAACAGAGAGAAGAGAGGCCATAGACCAATTGTTTTTAAAATTCCATTTTGTGGAAAAGGGAAAAAGAAAAAAGTAGTATAAAGAAAAATTCCATTTTATGGCTGCAATTAGGACTTCTTTGAGTTATTGGGGATTAAAAGGTTTTTCTCAATTGGTTTATTAAAGAAAATTCTTCTTCACAAAAAGTCTTCTAAGCAATTTTTTAGTAGCTGTTGACCATAGAGCGATGTTCATCCCAATGTTGGGTTGTATACATGTCTTGGCTACATTGCTTCTTTTATTTATTTATTTTTTTTGCTTACCACACATGTTTCAAATGAGGTTTTCAAATCTCTGCTGTGAAATCTATAATCATGAGGCTTCGAATAAGGTTTTTAATTTCTTTTGCTACTTTTGTGCTTGATAATGGTAGATTTCATGATACATGATGACGTTTGAACATTTTGGATCTTATAATTGTTCTGCTGTACAGGTAGTTGTCAATGTGAAATGATAGAACACAATTATATTTTTGGTTGTTATATAATCAGGCCTTGGGCAATGTCAATTTGGGAGACTATGCAGGTAAGTTTAAAACTTATGTCTTTTCATGTTATTCATTTAATAGGTACATTTCTATTTGTCATATCATTTGTTTTTTGTTGGGCCATCTAGTTTCTTGTATTGAATATTAACTTGATGTTTCGTCTGCTTTTGTTTTTTTTTATTTTATTTTCTTTTAAACATCAGATTGAACATCTAAATGAATGACTAGAAGATGAACATTCAGAATTGTTACTTTCCCCTTTGTATCCCCAGGTGTTTTACAAAAGAAGGATCACATTGAGGGTTCTGCTTTCAGAGGTCAGATTTTGAGTTCTTTTATTGCTATTGGAATATGATCTTCTGTCCACTTTTAAGTTGTTTCTCTTATTTGAAGTTTGTATCTCTATTTTCATTCATGTCTTGTTGCAAGCACAATCTCTTTCTCTACTCAGCATTGGTGCTTTCTAGGAAATTATGGTGTAATTGATGTTATAATTATGGTGTTGTATATTGCTATAATATTTGGTTAATGATGATGAATTTTAGTTAATAAATTGATGTTGGAATTATGATGTTATTTATTGTTACAATATTTGATTAATGTTGGTGTATTTCAGCTAATGTTATTAATTAAATAATAATTTTTTTGAATGTTAATGATTTAATGCAATGTGTTTTGAATTTTCAAACCTTTTAGTAATTCATAATTAAATTTATATATTTATATATATATATATATTAAATAATATATTATTAAATATGTGAAATAATTTAATATAAATATATGAAGATAATTTAAATTATTGAAATGTATAAAATTGATTATAAAATAAAATTTTAATTTTTAAACAAAGTATCACATCTATCACAAAATTACGATAGATAACATGCTCAATGACCTCAGTATTACATTATACACTATATCATGTACCAAATCATCATCTATGTAAGCGATACACATAGGATAGATATCATCAATTAGTGATAGATATATTTTATTACAAAATATGTAACATGTTGGTGATAAATTTTTTTATTATAAAAATTTATCTATCACTATTTTATGATAAATTTTTCTATCACATATTGCTGAGGTATTTTTGGGTGGTAAAAAATTGTTGTCACTTAAGTCATAATTTTCTTTTAATTGTAAATTTTCATTACACTTGCATAGTAAATTTTAGAGAATCAATGCATGTAACTAACAGTTCGAATTTGCAAGATTTACATTGACTCAAGGTGGAGTTGGAGTAGGTCGTATCAATATGTGTTGCATTATTTAAAAAAAAAAGGTTAATTAGGATTATTTATTCATATAACTTACAATGATACTGAAGTTGACCATAAAAATCATACAAAAAAAGCATAACATTCTCGATACAAGCTCCATCATTGTTCATAAAGCTGATATACAAACCGGCGAGCATACTCTGGACCAAACTATGGTGACATCGGTAGAGGTGGTAGCACTGATTGTTGTGGTGGTGGTGTTGCAGGAGGAGGAGTCTTAAAGTAACGGATAATACCATTGGGCACAGCAGATGGAGGTGGGTTTCCTGACATCTTCCTCGACAATACATTCAGCTTATAATAATAAAATTTGTGAGAAGACACGAATAAAGTTTCAGTAGCCATGATCATATTAGAATGTGAAATTAGAAGGCTATAAATAAAGATGAAAGAAAGCAAGAATTGGCACCCATTTTGTTATTAATATCTTCAAAATAGGATTGATCATAAAATGTATATATATATATATGAAATGTTATACATGTATATGACTAGATGTCTAAATAATACAGTGACCAGTTTGTAAATAAAGAATACTTTGTTGAATTAAAATAGCAAAGCTGCTGAATACCACTAACATGAAGTCTATAGGGTTCAACTCCAGTATTCGGCTCCAATAACCGGGAACAACTTAGTTACGAACACATATATTAGTTGACATTCAGCATCATCATCATCATTATTGTTATTATTGCTGTTGTTGAAAGGGGACAAAAGTATTTCATAAATTATGAATTCAACGTATCCAATTATTTAGGAACTCTATCATCTTCAATTCTCTCTCCCTCTCTCTCTCTCTCTCTACCTACCTATCTAGTAATGATAAATTATAATCAGAATTATTTGTCGCCAACAAAACTCGTAAGATTTTAAAACAATTAAACTACGACCAATCATCTAAATACCTATCCAGTATATTATATTTTAGCAATCACATAATCCAAGTGCATCGATTACCTAAATTGGCAACATCCTGACCTTTCACATTCAAACAAGCGAACTGACAGGTTGATGGTGTTAAAGAAAGTGATGAAGAGGTTGTTGATACAGTTAGATGTGCAGAGAAAATCAGCACAAAAAGACATACCATGATTCAGGCACAATGCACCATTGCAAATGGAGACAAATATTTGCAATGTTGCGGTATGTAGAACAGGAATGATAGCCTAGCAAATGATGAAGAGGCTGCTAGTGTGCCATTGATGACGAAGACAAATGTTTTCAATGGTGCAGTATGCAGAGCAGAAATGACAGCATGGGAAATGAAGGACCTGTACCATGACTTGGACAGATGGCATAATCTCAAGAAAGAAGACATTGCTGGAGATTGATCAAAGGGCTGTGATTGTTTAAAGTACACTATAAAGCCAAAATATTAGGAAATAGAATTTATTTGTTACTAGGGGAGTATGTAACCGAGATATGGTTAACTAGGCCTAGACTCCTTGATTGAGTATGTAGCTATGTGAATATAAAGCAAACTATAGCCCTTGTAAATGTATGTTAAACAAATTTCACATTAATAAAATCGAGTGAATTTCTCTCAAGTTCTCAATTTTTCTTGTTTTTCAACTTAATATCAGAGCCAAGATGGCCTCTAGCTGTACAACATTGCCAAACACTCAAACCACGCTCAACAGTTGCACTCTTCGACTCAACAGCACAATGGTAACTTCTTTTGTGTTCTTAGCACCAATCAAGTTGACATTATCTTCCTTAGAAATTACAGGTACAACCTAATGTAAGGGCAAATGGTTTGGTTGGTTTCGTTGATGGAATTAAGTCATGTCCAAGAATGACGAATGTGACAATTGATGATGAAAATATTGTTATTACCATAGATAATCCAGAATATTAGTTGTGGCTGAGACAGGACCAGACTCTTATGAGTTGGCTTTTATCACCTCTAACTGAGGGAATGGTTAGAGCAGCAATAAAATACTCTAGTTCTCATCAATTATGGTAAACTCTTGAAAGCCTTTTTGTTTCACACTCAAAAGCCAAAATCATTCACCTTAAAAACCTGATTTAAATCACCAAACAATGATCAATGGCAATTACACAATACTACATGAAAATGAAAGGCCTTACTAAAGCCTTGAGGTGTGCTGGGTGTTAATCAATAATGAATGATGAATTGGTGGATTACCTCTATGGAGGTCTAGACAGTGCCAGGACTCAGTTTTTGTGAATGTCACCTTAAGAGCTGATAAGCTCTCTTTTGTTAATGTATATGTAATGCTGCTCAGCTAAGAAAATAGATCTGAAATGAACTTTACAGAGGATGTTTATGAGGCACTTGTCAACTTTAATGCAAATTTCACACCAGCCAACTTTGAGAAGAACTTGCAAGTGAAGGGAAAGCCAAGCAACTTCAAAGATGGTTACAGTTAAGGAAATTACTACAGCGCCAATGTACAACATCTTAGAAAAACCAATGTAAAGGAAAAGCAAAATATACTAGTGGATAAAACTCAACCATAATATGCCCAATTTTCTTCAAGCTTAAGCAATCAGCCTTAGATTGTGGCATAGGTTCAAGAAGGACTTTATCCCTAAAATGAACAATTTCTAGCCAATAAGAGCCTACATGGTAGCAGTTGATCAGAAAGATAATCCAACCTTATACCTTGACAGTAGGGCTACCAACCATGTCACTAACAACTTCAACAATTTGAATGTCAGCAGTGAATACAAAGGTAATTAGAAGCTCATAGTAGGTAATAGTTAAAACCTATCTATTGCACACTTTGGACACATCTTTCTTCTTTTACACTCACACATTAAACATCTAAATGACATATTGCATGTTCAAGAGATTAGCATAAATCTTATAAGCATTCATAAATTAACCAAAGACAATGATATAAACATAGAATTTAACCAATCCTTATGTGCTGTAAAGGACAAGAAATATGGGAGGGTTGTGCTTTTGGTAGTGGCTAGAATGAGATTTATCAATTGAAGTATTTGACAAGATCATTAAAACTAGAGTCCAAGTTCAATCAAGAGTCATTAGCTTGTCTTGTTTTAAATCCAGTCTCAATGTTTTCTTCTTGTACATTTGAAGAAAATAATGTCAATACTATATTTCTTTTACAAGTAAGTCATATAGCTCATTTAGAGACACAAGTATTAAGGTCTTACATAGAAGACTTGGTCATCCTAATGTGATGGTTCAAAAGAAGTTATTATCAAAATGTAAGAGTCACTCTGAAATGAATAAGGATATTGGTAAGCTTCATAAAATGGCATTCCATGAAATTAAAACTAAAATTAACTCACCACTTGAGATAATACACATATGTTTATAGAGACCACCATCAGTTTTAGCCAACAAAGGATATAGATATTACATTGCCTTTGTAGTGACTACGCTAGCTTTACTTGGATATATGCCTTGAGCAATAAATCAGAAACCTTGTAAAATTTCATCTCCTTTAAAAGGAGCATTGGGAAATTACTTGGCCTAAACATTAAGATACTGTAAAGTGACAAATGAGGGAGTTCACTGCATTAGAAAATTTCTAAATAAAGAAATAATTAATCAAAGGTACTCATACCTTTATATGTATCATTAGAATGAAAAAGTAAAAAAAAAAACATAAACACCTCATTAAAACTGCTTTAACTCTATTGGCATAAGCTAACATGCCCATCAAATATTGGTGGGAAGCTATGCACACTGCTACATACCTCATTAACAGATTGCTTACACCAAGGTTAAAAAAAAAAAGTCTCCGTTTGAGATGCTTTTGAGACACACACCTAATTACAATCTACTTAAGACCTTTGAATGTGAATGCTATCCTTATCTATGACCCTATAATAAGAAATTTTTTTTCTTCATATATCTAAGCATGTATTCATTGAGTATAGTCCTAAGCACAAAGGATACTCGTGTTTTCATACCTCAAGAAGAATTTACATTGTAAGATATGTAATCTTAAAAAAAGACGTCTTTCTTGATAAGTCTATACCTTTAAACCATTAGTTTACAGTCATTAATTCTAATCAAAGATTAGATATAAATAAAGCTGCATATGATCAATGTCCTAACATAGCCACTAATCTTAATGGCATAAATACCTTACAATAGAGCAACAAGACAATTTTAACCCTGACACACCAACTTCACATTATTCAATAAACCTTGATTCACCTCTCGACATATCCATAAAAAGAACCAACCAAAAAATAGAAACAAATCCACCTAAACCATCACACCATATGATCATAAGGTCCAAAGTTGGCACTTTTAAGCTTAAAGTATATACAAGCTTAATAGACCAAAACCTTGAGACTTCTATTTCAGCTGAGACAGCTCTCTAAAATCCTAAATAGAAAGATGTAATGCATGAAGAATTTAATGCATTAATCAAGAATCAAACTTGGCAGTTAATGTCATATTCATTAGAGAATAAGATTGTGGGTATAAATGGGGGTACAAAGTACAGCAAAGGTGAAATAGCTCAATTGAAAGATATAAAGCCATATTAGTGGCCATAGTGTTTCATCAAACTCTAAGGGTGAACGTTTATAAGACTTTCAGCCCTGTAGTTAAGGCATATACCATCTGGATTGTTCTATCCTTGACTCTAATGAACAATTGAAACTTGAAGCAACTAGATATAAATAATGCATTCTCAATTAGAGCTATCAAAGAAAGTTCATATATGCCAACCTGAAGGCTTTAAAGACCATAAAATACCTGATCATGTTTGTAAATTGTAGAGAGCCATCTATAGATTAAAATAGACCCCTAGAGCCTGGTTTGACATGTTAGAGGATTACTGAGCAGTTAGGGTTTCAAAGAAGCCAAAGCTAATGCCTTACTATTTATGAGAAGAGAAAGAACTTAACTAACATTGCTACTGGTATATGTAGATGACATAATTATCACAGGCAACAATAGTGAAGCAATTCAAAAGCTCATAGATAACTTGAGCTCAAACTTTTCCTTAAAAGATCTTGGAGAGCTTTATTGTTTCCTTGGTATTGAATTGAGAAGATCAGTTGATTCAATTCAGTTGTTACAAAAAAAATACATCATTAACCTTTTTTAAAAGACCAACATACAAAATTACAAGGGAAGCTTCATACCCATTAGCACTTGAGCCAAACTTTCAAAGATAGAATGCTAGCCATTCTCAAATAGAACTCTGTACATAAGCATAATTGGAAGCCTATAATATGTAACTCTCACAAGGCATGAAATTTTATTCACTGTCAACTAGCTTAGCCAATTTATGAGTAATCCCCTTAATACTAATTGGATTGCTTACAGGAAGGTTTTGAGATATTTAAAGAAAACTACTCACTATGGCTTGGAACTCAAGAAACTATTAAGCCTAGAGCTAATTGCTTTCTCAGATGCTAAGTGGGGTTTTTATATAAATGATAGAAGATTTGTTAGAGGTTATCTGGTTTTCTTGGACGAATGCTTAGTGTCACGGAGCTCTAAAAAGTAGTAAGTCATTGCAAGGTCTAGTGCTGAGACTGAGTATAGGGCTCTTGCTCATACAAATGGTAAAATTAGCTGGATAACATCTTTATTGCAAGAACTTGGCTTAAGTATAGCAAGGGCACCAGTCATATGGACTCATAACACTAGTGCAACATTATTAGCCTCTAATCTAGTCTATCACTTAAGGACCAAACATATAGAAATAAATTTCCACTTTAATAGATGAAAAGTTTGCAATGAGAATTAACAATCAGTTTTGTTCCAAGCTCATCTTGAAGAGGGATGTTAAAGAAAGTGATAAAGAGATTACTGATACAGTTATATATACAGAGACAATCAATACAAATAAATCTGTGTGATTCAGGCATAATGCACAATTCCAAATGAAGATAAATATTTACAATGGTGTAGTATGCAACATAGGAATTATAGTATGGCAAATGAAAATGATAAAGAGGCTGGTGGTGTGCCATTGATGATGAAGGAAAATATTTGTAATCGTGCATTATGCTTAGCAGAAATGACATCATGAGAAATGAAGGGCCTACACAATAACTTAGACAGATGGGAAAATATTAGGAAATAAGATATTGTTAAAGATTAATCAAAGGGTTGTAATGGTTTATAGTGCACTGTAAAGCCAAAATATTAGGAAATAGAATTTGTTTGTTACTAAGGGAGTATGTAATCGAGATATGGTTAACTAGGACTAGACTCGTTGATTAAGTATATAGCTATGTGTACATAAAGCACACTGTAGCCCTTGTAAATGTATCCTATAAAATTTTACATTAATACAATTGAGTGAATTTCTCTAAAATGCTCAATTTTTCCTGTTTGTGAACTGATGGGACAAAGTATGTTCAGGAAATGGAAAAAAATGCTATTTTGGTGTTGGTTTAACTGAAAAAAAAAAACCTGAAAAATAAGGTTACAGTTGAAGCTTTAGACTCATGTGCTCCTCATCAACATGTTTTCTCCTATGTTTCAGTTTAAACATGGGAACCACCACTGCTAGGATTTTTGAAAGCCAATATTAATGCTGTTGTCAACAAGGAATGACATCGAATTAGAGTGGGAATGGTTATCCATAACAATAATGGAATAGTTTGGTTGTTAATGTTGAAAACCTTAACTCTTCCCTTTTTTCTTCTAAATGCTTTGTAGTCTACCATGCCTTGTTTTCAATACAAAATAAGAATATCTCAATAAATACTATTGAGGTGGATTATGTGAAAATTCTTCACCTTCTCTAGAAAAAAAGCTTTTTTGGGATTAATGGACGGTATTCTCTAAGCAATTTCAAGCGTATTAGTTTGCATGGGGAATGTTTCTTATTCTATTGTTAGAAGAAGTGGGAATAAGATGGCTCATTATTTATCTAAATATGCAATTTGTAATAAAGTTGATGAGATGTGGTCCTTATATCCATGCTCTACTATTGAGTTATTGTATTCATCTCGATTCCCATTTTGAATAAATGAACATTTTTCTTTAAAAAAAAGTATATATTAATTTAATCCCTAATTTTAATATATACCACATTAGTCTTTATTGTTATAAATATTCTGATAATAATTATTGTTTTGCTATTTTCACTGTAATACTTTTACTGTGTTAAATGAATCTCTAAGCCAAAAAAATCATTTTTATTTCCCTTTACTACAATTTTTAATTCTTATTTCCCTTTTTTTTCTTCTCCTTCCCCTCACCCCACCAAAAAAAAAAAAAAAATCCAAAACTAGTCATCTTTCTCATCTCTCTTTTTCTTCTTTTCTTTCTCTTCTCTTCATTACATAACTCCACCAATAAATCTTGATACTAACAACAAATTGCCCTTCAACTCCACCAAGGAATTTTTGTTTTTTAATAATTATTATTTATCTTACTTCAAGATGTTTAATATTCATGCACATCCGTCTCTGCATTAATTGTTCTTCTTCCATAACTCTACTTGCTTGGCTTACATCAGTCAACAAATTCATCATCAATCCTATTTTGGCTTAGAGTTTCGAATTTTGATGAGTATTGAATTAATTTACATTAACAAACAATATTAAAAACTAAAATTTATTATTTATGGAAATATTTAATTATTTTTAAAAAATGAGGAGAAAAAGAAGAAAAAGAGAAGAAGAAGAAGAAAAAGAGAGATGATAAGAATTATGTATGCTTGTTCATTAATCTTTTATATTTATATATATTAAATATTTTATTTTATTTTATTCTCTTATTCTTAAATTGACATATCCTTATTTTAAATTCTAAATTAAATCACATACATGTTTTAAAGTATCTTTTTGTCCTAAAAAATTAACTACTATACCGACACATTATAATAGCAGGAATTAACATGATATATATTAAAAAGTAAAGACTAAATTAATATATATCAATTAAACTAGGAACCCAAATGATATTTTCCCACAAAAATCACATTGAGAGAATAATAGTTGGATAAAGCGCATTTATTGTAATTCATTTCGTGTAAGTTACTTGCAATATCCTTGAACAATTACAATCTTCAGCCAAAATAATATATTTAGACCGACCATGATGTAAACAAAATGCTCGAAATCAATTAGGTCATAAAAACTGGTCGATGGTATATAATATATAGTGGCAAGTTTTCTTTCTAAATTCATAGGGCATATACCATTTACTCTCTTATTGTTTTAAATATTTTTCACTTACTCTTATGATGTTTCATGTTATTCAAAAAGGGAATTGATAGTTTTATTCCTAAATTTCTTAAATTATCCGTTAGATTCTTAAGTTTTCTAAATTATCCAATTACATCTTTTTTTTTCCTTTCATTTTCATCTTAAAAAATATCTAATTATCTCTATGAAAAGATTCGTTTAGAGGCTAAACTATTAATTTTTTTATTCGAAAAAGCTCAAAGGTTTTCATTGTAAATTATTATGTGTTTTCTTTTTTCCTACTTTTTTTATTCTCTTTTACTTTTTTTGATTGTTGCAATATCATACTTGTGTGTGAAGCGTTTCTATCAACGTGAATTGATACTTTATTCCTAATTATTTTCTTAAATTATCCATTTCATCTTTAAATTTTTTTACATCCATTTTATTCTTTTATTTTCATCTTTTAAAAAATATAATTCTCTCCTTAAAAAGATTCAAACTAAACTATTAGTTTTCTATTTGAAAAAATCTTAAAGGTTTTAATTGTAACAAAAAAATGTTACTTTCTAAATCAACATTGTTTACAATTGTGACAAAGTTGATTAAAAATCATTAGGATATAATAGGGAGAGTAAGCCAACTGTGTTGGGTATGCGAGAATCAAAGATTGACACGAAATGAGGCAATAGACGCAAGTGGCGGTGCCCAGTCATGGGCACCACGGCGCCCCAGACAGTACTTGAGAGTTGTGGTGCCAAGTGCCCAACGCCACAGTGCCTAGGCGAGATGTTCCAGCATCGTAGCGCCAGGGGTTGGGCATCGCGGCGCTCAACACCATTAAAATAGTTTCTTGAATTGGTTCTAACTCTCACTTGTTTTAGGACTCTCTAAAATAACTTTTGCATGTTTAGGGTTAACTTAGGTCATCCTAAAGTCTATATAAAGGCTCTCTATTGGCTTGTAAGTATATATGAGTGATATCTTTGTGATCATAGCTTACTTTGTGATTCTTAGTAAGAGAAATCTCATGTTTACAAGAGAAAGTGAGTTCTTTGTGAATCTTTCTTGTAAAATGCATATTTTGTGAATGCCTTAAGATTCAATAATAAGAGAATGTGATCTTGATCCGCCGTGGACATAGGCAAATTGTCGAACTACGTAAATTCTGTGTGTTGTTTCTTCTACCTTTCTCTCTAGATTCTTAATTACTTGTTTCTATATAATATTACTTGAATATATTTTTTTGATTGCTTCTGCTTCAACAATAAATAATTTTTAAATAAATATGAGCTAATGAAATTTTATTTTAAGTGGAAAAAAATGAAATAAACTAACGGGAGATAATAAACCTTACCTTAATAGATCTATAGCCCCAAAGGAGAGGCCATTAAAAAATGTGGCATACCATAAAACAGGAAAACTAGGAAACCTAGTAAAAAGGATAATAAGAGAATCCATTAGCTTCTTGATAAATAAAAGAACTAATAGCTGAAGGAGCATCCTCTCACCATGTGAGAAGGAACAATAATACCTCAAGTTAGCCAAAGCATCAGTAGCACCATTACCTTCACCATATATATATATATATATATATATGAGTTAAGCGAACCATCATCAAGTCTATAATGGAATAATAATTATTCCAATGATGAAGAAGCTCCAAGGAGGAGAAAGGAGATTATTTATAAGATGTAAAATCATCAATATCGAATCACACTCAATTGACAAATAATTATTGACTTTAATCGTAGGCTTGCTTAGCAACCAAAATGATTGTCATTATTTTTGCCAAAAAGAAGCTTTACACACTTAAAGGACAAGCAAAACCACCAAGAAAAGAGCCATAAGACTCGTAAAATAGAGTTATAGAAACTGCCATGCCAAAATTACCTTTTGAAGCACCATCAAAATTAGAGATAATCGAAATGGAACTGAGCTTCAACCTTCTCAAATGTAATAGAATTTTGAACTGCCAAATCTCAACCAAAATAATTATAGCCACAGCCACCCAAAGATTAAACATTTGGGGTTGTAAACTGGATAAAATATCTCGAATAAAAAAGCAATAGATTGGAAAAGAAGAAAAGAATTTTGGTAAGCAACATCCATCCAACACTAAATCCAGCAAGCATAAGTGCAGTGTAAGAATATTAATTAAAAATTATCGGAATATAATTTAGAGAGTAACCTAAGTACATAGGATATGCAAGGATAAAAAATAGACATGAAAGGAGGCGAAAAAAGAAGAGGCGGTGCCTCGGTATAGGCGCTGTGAAGCCAGGTGGTGCCCAACACGATGACAGCCTTTCTATTTTGTTTCAACTTGTTTCATCTCCCACTTGCTTCAGGATTCCTAATACGACTCCCACACATTTAGGGTAAATCAAAGACTTCCTAAAGCCGATATAAATGCTCTCTATTGGCTTGTAAACACATTGATGAACAGATGAAAATGCATGTTGTTAAGAGATTCAATCACCATTTAATGTCACTAATTTTAGTATTTTCTGTATTTTTAGCTTGAAATAAAGTGTTCTCCTTAAATTGTGATTAATGAATGTTATTTGGACAGGTTTAGGTAAAATGGACATAACTCTCAATGTAGAAATAAAAATGAAGAAATTCTTGAACCTGGTGCAACATGACTCAAACTTACATAAATTTGAAGAATAGTAGAAAAGCCAAATCCAACATGTTATGGGCCAAAAATTGAGATACAACAAAATCGGACTATAACTCCTGCCCAGCTTGACTCAACTCACGTATTTGGACTGTATCACACAAAATACGTACTCAATTGATATAATTCTTGAAGCTGTGAATTGATGACTTAACTATCAACAACTCATATGTTGATGGTAAAGTCCAAATCAGCCGTTATCATGGACCAAATGGCATTGCAAGTGGGTAAAATGGTTGTTGGTCGAATTCTGATGTATCTTTGGAATTTTGCTCATATCTCATTGGATACTCATCCAATTTGCATGAAATTGGTGCCTATGGAAAGAAGAGTCAAAATTCTACAACTTACATGTCGGCTGTAGAAGCTAAATCAGTCATTTACATTATCAAAAATATGCTGCAAGTGGATAAATAAGTTATTGGCCTAAAATTATTGAAGACTGATGTCATCCATGACTTATGTCCATTCATTGCCTATATAAGGAGACACTTAGGACGTTTTTAATAATAGATAATTCTCTCTTATTTTCTTCTCATTAACATGTATTGTAATTTAGGCTAGAGTTCTTGGCAAGGCTAAGAGATGAACTTTTATGTGTAATAAATTTACTTCCATGCTTTGATTCGGTGTCAAGAGCTACAAATGTTGTAAGTTTGGTTTTGATTAAACTCTTATCTATAATATTTTCTAAAATCCAGAGATTATAATTCTCATATCTCATATAAGTTCAGTCATGCTTTTCTTATGTGATTCTTGGTGAACTATAATTGTTACTGGTCACATTGTTTTATATATTAATCTTTTACTGCAGTATTGTCAAATTGATATATTGTCGATGTTGGATAACATATAAGGGCAATAAATGTTTAATATTCAAGTTGATCTTTTACTGCAATATTGTCAAAGTGATATATTGTCAATCTTAGCTAACTTGTATAAATGAACATGATGTATGTTAATGCTTGCAAAGAGTTTAATTACGTCAAATACATGTGTTATCAAATGTGCTATATTTTTCTATCTTCCGATTGATTGTTTGGGATGTGAAACTTTCAATTGAGTTATAAGCATTGAATCAAAGTGTAGAGTAGGTTTATAAAGCATAATTGTGATTCTCGAAGCCTTGTTTGAATTATCATAAGACATTTTCTTCAAATTATAGACAATCCTATCTCATCCACTTAAATCAATTAATTTTATCATTTGCTACTGCTTTAATATTTTACTTCATCAACCTATTTTGCCAAGAGCTTCCTCGTGGGATCGACACCTCAATCTATACTGTGATAGCCGCGTTATATTTTGAGCGTAAACAAAATTTGGCGCCGTTGCCGGGGAAGCACACTAAGCAAAAGTCGGTTGCGATTATAAATACTAAAGTAGTAACTTTGTATATTTTCTTTTCTTTGTAAAATCTTAGTTTTATTTCCTTTGTTGTAATTTATTTATTATTCATGGTTGGTTCTACCACCTAATTTATTTTTTTTTCTTTAGTTAATTTGTTATATTTTATATTATCTTAATTGCTGATTTTATCGCCTAATTAGTTTATTTTCTTTTATCTATTTATCGCACTTTATTTTCTTTTATTTATTTATTGTACTTTCTTTTAATGGCTGGTTTTACCGCTTAACTTCGTTCACTTTCTTTTATTTATTTATTGTATTTTATTTTTTTAGTTAATTTGTTGTATTTTCTTTTTATTTTATGGCTGGTTCTACCGCCTAACTTAGTTTTTTTATTTTTTATTGTACTTTATTTATTTATTGCACTTTTTTTTATTGCACTTTATTTTCTTTAGTTAACATGTTGTATTTTCTTTTTATTTTAATGGCCGGTTCTACCGCTTAACCTTTTATTTATTTACTTATTGTATTTTCTTTTTATTATTTATCTATTGTATTTTTTTTTCGTACTTTACAGTCCTTTGTTTAGTTATTATATTTATATTTCATAGTTGGTCTTACCACCTAACTCATTTCTATTTCTTGTTGTGTTTATTCCACTTTTTAATTTTCCTTAAGCATTTCTTTCCTTAAAAAAAAAACAAATTGTTGTTAGAATGTATGCATCGACTTAGAGACAAAGGAGGAAGATTTGTGAGAGAATTAGAACTAGAACCACCCCCACAATTTGTAAGTGAAGAGAATTCACCTTCTAGTTCATCTTGTAATTCTAACACAATGAGCCAACACGAAGAAAACCCCGTTAGAACTCTAAAAGATTACTTGCATCCTACTCGCACAGCCACACCATCATGCATTATATTTCCACCTAACACACCACATTCGGATTTTAAACCTGGAATGATACAACTTCTTCCCACTTTTCATGGTCTAGATAGTGAAAATCCTTATGTACATGTTAGGGAATTTGAAGAGGTAATTGCCACCTTCCATAGCCAACCTGAAGTCATAGACATTGTTAGACTTAAATTTTTCCCCTTTTCTTTGAAAGACAAAGCAAAGAGTTGGCTATACTCTTTAAGGCCGAGGTCTAACTTGGGCAGAAATAACCCAAGCATTTTTCAATAAATACTTCCCACAACACAAAACTAATGGCCTGAAAAGACAAGTTTCTTCCTTCTCCCAAAAAGACAGTGAAACCTTATATCAAGCATGGGAAAGGTTTAAAGAGTTGCTAAATTTGTGCCCTCACCATGGGTATAAAAATTGGCGCTTGGTTAGTTATTTCTATGAGGGACTCACAATTAGAGAGCGCCAATTTGTTGAGATGATGTGTAATGGGGAGTTCCTTCACAAAGATCCTGAGGAAGTCATAGAATTCCTTAATGACTTAGCCAAAAAAGTCCATACATGGACTGGACCTAGCATGCTGAAAGCACAAATAGGTCACGACCCAATGGAGTTTTCCATCTTAGGGAAGAGGATAATCTCAAAGCCCAATTAGAGGTCTTGACTAGAGAGTTAGAGGCCTTGAAAATCAAAGATAGAAGGGTCACCCACACGGTTGCTAGAGTTGAGTCACACAATATCTGTTTTGTCTGTGGATGACCGGAACACTTAACTTAGGATTGCCCCACTTATAGTGAGATGAGAGGGATATATGAGGAATAATGTAATGCCCTAGGGATGTACAAGAAGCCTTATTCACCCTACTCTGAAACATATAATCCTAGCTGGAGAAACCACCCAAATTTCAGTTGGAAATCTGACCAACAAGCCAACAACCAGTGGAAACAAGAACAACAAGCACCCAAGTCTTATATTGCACCTCAATATAATGCACGACCAGCTAGGAGTTCTTTAGAGGATACATTACAAGCATTTATAGAGGCACAAAGTAAGACTAATAAAAAATTTGAAACAATTCTTTCACAGGTGGTGGACGAAAACAAAAAAATCAAGAGTCAAATCATAAAGTTGACCAGTGCCTTAACTATACAAGAGCGAGGTAAGTTTCCATCTCAACCTCAATCCAATCTAAATGGACAATTCATGGCACAAGCTTCTACTTCTGATGTTCAAAATCTCAAAGAAGTCAATGCCATTACTGCTCGAAGTGGTAAGATTGTAAATGAGCCTACTCCTGAAATTAACACATCTACGAGTAGTAAAGACGCCCCATTTGAAAAAGAGGCCACAATGGAAAAAGAGCCGAAAGTAAGTTTTCAATCCCAGTGCATTTTTCTCAAGCTTTTCGACCGGTTGGGAAAAATTCAGAAATTCAAGGTGAGATTTTAGAACATTTGAAACAAGTTAAAATTAATCTTCCCTTGTTACATTTGATTAAGCAGGTTCCAACTTATGCCAAAGTCATCAAGGATTTATGCACTATCAAAAGAAAACACCATGTGAAGAAAACTGTATTTTTGGCATAACAGGTAAGTGCAGTGATTGAACAAAAGACACCACCCAAGTTTAAAGACCCAGGATGTCCCATAATCTCTTGCCAAATTGGGACACATGAGTTTGGTCAAGCTTTATTGGACTTAGGAGCAAGTGTAAATTTAATGCCTTATTCTATTTATTTACAGTTGGGACTTGGTGAGATTAAACCAACATCTGTAGTCCTACAATTAGCTGACCGATCAATCAAGAAACCACGGGGAATAGTAGAAGATGTTTTGTTGCAAATTGATAAATTTTACTACCCTGTTGATTTTCTTGTTTTAGATACTCATTCTGTTATTAACATGGAGTCAAAAATCTCTCTTATTTTGGGGAGACCTTTTCTAGCCACCGCTAACGCTCTTATTAATTGCAGAAATGGTCTAATGAAATTATCTTTTGGGAATATGACTCTTGAGGTGAACATTTTCAATATTGACAAACAACTACGAGAAGAAGACGAGTGCTATCATTCATATATGATAGACACACTTGTAGTAGAGGAAGCTTATAAAAATCATGGCTATGATTCTTTGAAAAACCTTCTCAATTTTGATTTTGAAGAATTGTATTATCCTAATGTAACAACTGATGTGTTTAATATTTTTGACTCACAGGATAAAGGGACTCGATTTTGGCAGCCACGCTTTGAAGAGTTGCCACGAGAGAGGGAGAGACCAAAACCATCAAACCTTGAGACATCACAAGTTGAGCTTTCTCCACTGCCCAAAGGTTTGAAACACGCATTCTTGGGACCAGGTGATACCTTTCCTATCATCATTTCTTCTGAACTTAGTGCTGAACAAGAGAAAAAATTGATAAAATTGTTGAAAGAACATAAGTCTGCACTAGGTTGGACCATAGCTAATATTAAAGGTATTTCTCCATTGATATGCTCCCATAGAATTCATTTAGAGGAAGGTGCTTAACCTCGTAGAGACCCATAAAGAAGACTTAACCCAACAATGAAAGAAGTAGTGAAGAAAGAGGTCTTGATACTATTAGATGCGGGTATAATCTACCCAATTTCTGATAGTCAATGGGTAAGTCCAACTCAAGTAGTTCCTAAGAAATCTGGAGTTACTGTTGTTGAAAATGAGAATGGGATACCTGTTCCAACTAGGGTAGTAAGTGGTTGGAGAATGTGTATTGATTATAGAAAGTTAAACACAGCCACTAGGAAAGACTATTTTCCATTGCCTTTTATCGACCAAATTTTAGAACGTGTAGCTGGACATCTTTTTTATTGCTTTCTTGATGGGTATTCAGGGTATTACCAGATTGAGATAGCTATAGAAGATCAAGAAAAAACTACTTTTACATGCCCTTTTGGTACTTATGCTTTTCGTAGAATGCCATTTGGATTATGTAATACACCAGCTACTTTTCAGCGTTGCATGTTGAGTATTTTCTCTGATATGGTTAAAAAATGCATGGAAGTCTTTATGGATGATTTGACTATTTTTGGTAATTCTTTTGATTTATGCCTACTTAACTTGAAATCTGTTTTGAGTAGGTGTGAAGAAAAAGGACTTGTGCTAAATTGGGAGAAATGTCATTTCATGGTATCTTCAGGAATCGTTTTGGGGCATGTTGTATCTGAAAGAGGGATAGAGGTTGACAAGGCAAAAATTGAATTAATCTCTAAATTACCTACACCTAAAATGGGAAAAGATGTCCGATCTTTTCTTGGACACGCTGGCTTTTACAGAAGGTTTATACAAAATTTTTCTGCCATATCTAGACCATTGTGTAACCTTTTGCTAAAAGATGCAGAATTTACATGGACACAAGAGTGTGAGGAGGCATTCCAAACACTCATTGCCAAACTCCCCACCGCTCCTATCATACAATCACCGGATTGGAACCTCCCATTTGAAATTATGTGTAATGCAAGTAATTATGTTGTAGGAACAGTTCTTGGGCAACGGAGGGAGGGAAAACCCTTTGTTGTTTATTATACTAGTAGGACTTTGAATGATGCTCAAATGAATTACACTACTACTAAAAAAGAACTATTAGCTGTTGTTTTTGCCTTAGATAAATTTCGTTCTTATTTGATTGGTTCACTTATTGTTATTTTTACTGACCACGCAGCCCTTAAGTACCTTCTTTCTAAGAAGGATGCTAAAGCCCGTTTAATTAGGTGGATTCTTTTTTTGCAAGAATTTGATATAACCATCAAAGATAAGAAAGGAGTTGAAAATGTTGTTGCTGATCATCTATCCCGCCTTGAGTTCACTGACTCCACTGATTTGCCACCCATTCGAGACGATTTTCCGGATGAACATTGTTTTGCTAGAAAGCCAAATATCTTGGTATGCACATATCGTAAATTATTTGGTTTGTGGTGAACTTCCATCTGACTGGAGTTCACAAGATAAGCATAAGTTCTTGGTTGAGGTACGTAACTTTTATTGGGATGATCCATATCTTTTCAAATACTGTCCTGACCAAATCATGAGATGTTGCATTCCTGAAAGTAAAGTTTCTAGTGTTTTAAATTTTTTCCATAGTGCTACTTGCGGTGGCCATTTTTCTATGAAGAAGACAACTGTGAAAATTTTACAGTGTGGTCTTTATTGGCCCACTTTGTTCAAAGACACTAATAATTTTTGTCGTTCCTGTGAAAGATGTCAAAAGTTAGGTGCTTTATCTCGAAGAAATATGATGCCTCTTAACCCTATTCTTGTTATCGAGATATTTGACTGTTGGGGTATCGATTTTATGGGTCCTTTTCCTTCATCTTTTGGCTATCTTTACATCCTTTTAGCTGTTGACTATGTATCAAAATGGGTGGAGGCTGTAGCTTGTCGTACTAATGATAATACAACTGTGGTAAAATTCTTAAAAGGAAATGTGTTATCTAGGTACGGTACGTCACGTGTCATCATTAGTGACCAAGGAACACATTTTTGTAATCGTTCTTTTGAAGCTTTGATGCGTAGGTATGGTGTTCTTCACAAAGTTTCCACTGCATACCATCCACAGACAAATGGACAAGTTGAGCTAACAAATAGAGAGGTTAAACAGATTTTGGAAAAGACGGTTAACTCGAATCGCAAAGATTGGTCTCTACGCCTTTCTGATGCATTATGGGCATATCGCACTGCATACAAAACCATCTTAGGAATGTCTCCATACTGGCTTGTTTATGGGAAAGCTTGCCATTTACTTGTTGAGCTAGAACATAAAGCTTATTGGGCTATCAAAGCCCTTAACTTTGATTTGAATGCTGCAGGTCTCCAGAGAAAGTTATAATTGTCAGAAATAGAAGAGCTACGAAATGACGCATATGACAACTCCAGAATTTACAAAGCTAAAATGAAAGTAGCTCATGATAAACAGATCTCAAGGAAACACTTTGAGCCAAATCAACGGGTCTATCTTTATGATTCTCGATTACATTTACACCCTGGAAAATTGAGATCTCGATGGATTGGTCCATTTATGGTAAGACATAATTTTCCTAATGGTGCTGTTGAAATAGAAGACCTCACTGATGGACGGACTTTCAAAGTGAATGGACAACGGCTAAAAAGCTACGTGGAAAAGGTAAACGACTCTATGTACCTAGGCGAGACCCTCTTGTGGATCCTGTCTATCGTGATTGATCAGGTTCAATCTATCTGTACCATATTTTATATTTTGTCTATATTTTATCTTTTGACTTTTTATTTTTGCTTTTATTTTCTTGCACATTTTATTTTACTTTATTTTCTTCTTTTTTATTTTTTCTTCAGTGTGATTTTATTTCCCGGTCAAGTGGCGGATACGGTACTCCGTGACTATTAAAGTCGATTTCTCAGTTCCCTAAAAACTGTCCCTCAAACTGTGCATTCATCTCTTTTCTTTCTTTCAAAATGGATCGCATTCTTGCCAACCTTAAAAAACATTTTCCTTCATTGCCTCAAAATGCTCTACTTAAGATTTACAAAGCACGGTGTGAAAGACTAAGGTTATTGATGTTGGGTAATATCCCTGTGGACCTTCGTTGGTTAATTGAAGCCAAGGTTCGATTGTCTGGTGAGTTTGAAAATGATTTTGTTTCTCATATGCCTGGTCTTGGAAGAAGCTCTTATGCCAAAAGGCGACGAGCAAAGAGGTTACAAGTCTGTCATAAATGTGCTCGATGGAATTGTAACCGGAGTTGTCGTTCTTTAGGATTCGTATCTAGAAATCGAGAAGACAAAATTCAGTTCATTAAGGATGGACTAAGTAAGGAGTCTTTGGATGATATCCTATTAACTTTTAAGACGCATCTCTGTGGGCTCGTGCAACGTGAACTTCTCGATTTATGGAACAAATTCAAAAATGAACATCAACGGTATAGTCTCGGGAATCTGACTCTAAAAGACCCTGTTTGCCAATTTATAAGAAAATTGGATGGGAAGCCTATCCCTGACCCATAGAGGGCGTTTAAGCCGTTACTGGACGTAAAACCAGAGGAAGATGTGAGCCACAATCACAACTACTTGTAAATAAATGTGTTTTAATTTCAAACTTTATTTTATGAATAGTAGGGCTACTCATATAGATGTCTTAAATTCAAATCTTTTTGTTCAATAATGCATGTGGGTCATTATGTTTAAAATTTTTGTGTTTTATTTTTAACTCTCTTTTGACAAACTGTCGGGTTACCATAATTATTGTTATCATTTGGTACTCTATAAATACAACACCTCATTTTCTTCATTTTCATATATTGAGATAAATGTGAGTGTAGATATGAAGGAAACCCAAGTTCGATAATTTCGAAATATATGTGTATTTTGTGGATCTAGTCTTGGGGAGAGTAAAGTGTTCGTAGAAGCAGCAAACAATCTAGGAAAAGCATTAGTTGTAAGAAAAATTCATTTGATTTGTGGAGGAGGTAGTCTTGGGCTAATGGGGTGTGTGTCAACAGCTGCACATTTAGGAGGAAGTCAAGTTTTAGGTATTATTCCTACAGCTTTGGCCGTGGGTAACCTGACCGGGAAAACAATAGAGGAAGAATTACGAGTCTCATCCATGTATGAGCGTATAGCTAGAATGCTTTGCAATGCAGACGCTTTTATTGCTTTACCAGGTGGTTTTGGTACCTTGGAAGAAATTTTTTAAATTGTCTCTTGGGCCCAACTGAATATCCACCGAAAACCCATAGGTTTGTTGAATGTTAATAACTATTTTGATTGCTTACTTTGTTTTCTTGATCAAGCTGTGGAACAGAATTTTATTTCAGATTCGGCGCGACAGATCCTGGTTTCTGCTACTGAGGCGGATGGATTGATTAACAAATTACAGGCAGTTACCTACGAACCTGACCCAGCAATAACTCGGATCGATTGGTCAGTGGGCCTTAACAAGCGAAAATTGGATCTGACACTTCGTTTGTAAATTTTTCTTTTTATTTATTTATTTATCAGTATCATCATTTTAGTTTATATTTGCTTAAGTGTCTCAGGTTTGTTTCTTTCAAATAACTGGCATTTCAGGTAATGTCTCCTATACTTTATCTCTTTCTATTTAAACATTGAGGACAATGATTCATCTGGTTTGGGGGGAGGATAGTAGACATATGTTGCATTTTGTAAAAAAAAAAAAATTGTGGTCCGACATTTGATTAAAATGGCAGAGTAAAAAGTTCATTCTTGAACTCTTGAGACGCATTCTAGGTCAAATTAGAATGGCAGAGTAAGGAGTTTTAGTACTAACTTTTGAAATGCATTTTAACTAACTTTTTGTTGTTTTATTTTATATTTCATGCATTGTCGTTTACTGTTTGTAGTCTTGGTAATTCTTGTATAAAGGAATTTTCTTTTCTACCTAAGTATGATTTCAGAATTGTTTAGGTTGAGTCACTATTTCTATCTAGGTTACTAAAGAATGACTTCCAAAATATTTTTGAGCACAATGCTAAGCCTTGTGGTAAGATGGATGATTCAATTTATATAGCCAAGAGAATTCCCATGTTTAAGTATATATTTTTCTAAATCTCACATATATTTTGTGAGTAAGTGGAAAGGTTGAGAAAACAGCTTATGAACCTTCATTGATCCTTTGAATTGGTTAATTTTTGTTTAAAATGATATTATTTGAATTAAGGGATAAGTTGGTTGCATTTGTGTATAATATAATTTGGTGAAAAACCTTTGTAATGCTTCCTTGTATTCTTTAAAAATAAAAATAAATACTAGATAAAAAAAAAATAGCAAAAATACCAAAAAAAAAAAAAGAAGCAATTCAGTTTAATAAAGTCTTCATTCAATTTTAGAAGACAAATATTTTGTAAAATAGTTTTCTCACCAAGTTATAATTGTATTATTCTCACAAGTCAATTAAAGTTCTAAAACTGGCGTATGATATGAATAATTGATTTTTAAACAAATAATTTTCTTATCTTTGGATCAATGTTAGTTTATATGTCTGTCCTTAAAATTGACTTTTTCTTGAGTGCTTAACTGTTTTCCAACTCCATAAGAGAAATCCCAACCTTTTAAACAGTCATACACCTATGAGGATATGGAGTTGAGGCTTTTACTTGGAGAAATTCTCAAGGCTATATCTATTATGGTTTGTGGTTAAATGGTTATGGCTTAGTTCACACACACACAAATTATGGAAGTTGTAATTGAAAAAAAAACCATGATAGCAACAGTGATCTCGAACTAACGTTTTGATTGAAATGCTTAGGTAGTTTTGCATATTCTATTTACGCTTGAATTGCTAGAGACTAGCAAAAAACTGGTTGGGGACTGTGATGAACACATGAAAATGCATGTTTTTAAGAGATTCAATCACCATTTAATGTCACTAATTTTAGTATTTTCTGTATTTTTAGCTTGAAATAAAATGTTCTCCTTAAATTGTGATTAATGAATGTTATTTAGACAGGTTTAGGTAAAATGGACATAACTCTCAATGTAAAAATCAAAATGAAGAAATTCTTGAACCTGGTGCAACATGACTCAATCTTACACAAATTTTAAGAATAGTGGAAAAGCCAAATCCAACATGTTATGGGCCAAAAATTGAGATACAACAGAATCGGACTATAACTCCTGCCCAACTTGATCCAACTCATGTATTTGGATTGTATCTCATAAAATACGTACTCAATTGGTATAATTCTTGAAGCTGTAAATTGATGACTTAACTATCAACAACTCATATGTTGATGGTAAAGTCCAAATCAGCCGTTATCATGGACCAAATGGCATTGCAAGTGGGTAAAATGGTTGTTGGCCGAATTCTAATGTATCTTTGGAATTTTGCTCATATCTCATTGGATACTCATCCAATTTGCATGAAATTGGTGCCTATGGAAAGAAGAGTCAAAATTTTACAACTTTCATGTCGGCTATAGAAGCTAAATCAGTCATTTACATTATTAAAAATATGCTACAAGTGGATAAACAAGTTATTGGCCTAAAATTATTGAAGACTGATGTCATCCATGACATATGTCCATTCATTGCCTATATAAGGAGACACTTAGGACGTTTTTAATAATAGATAATTCTCTCTTATTTTCTTCTCATTAACATGTATTGTAATTTAGGCTAGAGTTCTTGGCAAGGCTAAGAGATGAACTTTTATGTGTAATAAATCTACTTCCATGCTTTGATTTGGTGTCAAGAGCTACAAATGTTGTAAGTTTGGTTTTGATTAAACTCTTATCTATTATATTTTCTAAAATCCAGAGATTATAATTCTCATATCTCATATAAGTTCAGTCATGCTTTTCTTATGTGATTCTTGGTGAACTATAATTGTTACTGGTGACATTGTTTTATATGTTAATCTTTTACTGCAGTATTGTCAAATTGATATATTGTCGATCTTGGATAGCATATAAGGGCAATAAATGTTTAATATTCAAGTTGATCTTTTACTGCAATATTGTCAAAGTGATATATTGTCGATCTTAGATAACTTGTATAAATGAACATGATGTATGTTAATGCTTGCAAAGAGTTTAATTACGTCAAATACATGTGTTATCAAATGTGCTATATTTTTCTATCTTCCGATTGATTATTTGGGATGTGAAACTTTCAATTGAGTTATAAGCATTGAATCAAAGTGTAGAGTAGATTTATAAAGCATAATTGTGATTCTCGAAGCCTTGTTTGAATTATCATAAGATATTTCCTTCAAATCATAGACAATCCTATCTCATCCACTTAAATCAATTAATTTTATCCTTTGCTACTGCTTTAATATTTTACTTCATCAACCTATTTTGCCAAGAGCTTCCTCGTGGGATCGACACCTCAATCTATACTGCGATAGCCGCGTTATATTTTGAGTGTAAACATACATCTTAGTGATAGCTTGGAAAATCTTTATGATTAAACATACTTTGTGAGAGAAAAATCTTAGATTACAAGAGAGAGTGTTTCTTATAAAAGGCGTACTTTGTGAGTTCATTATGATTCAATAATAAAAGTCAGTGATCTTGATCCACTGTGAACGTAGGCAAGTTACCGAACCACGTAAAATCTGTGTGTTCTTCTTCTACCTTTCTTTCTTTAATTCCTTAATTACTTGTTTGTGTTCTTCCACTTCAACAACCTGGTATTAGAGCAAGGTTCTAAGCAGACTTGGCCACACCCAAGTATGAGGTAGAGAAATTCAATGGTACGAATGACTTCAATCTGTGGAAGATGAAGGTAAAAGCATTGTTGGTGAGCTAACGGTTAGGTTCGATATTAGAGGAGACTGCAGCTCTATCTAGTGAAGAAGCAAATACGCCAGAGTCATCTAAAACTAAAGCAAAAAGAAAGGACATTCAAGAAAGAGCTCACTGTACAATCATTTTATCATTGAGCGATGAAGTACTGAGGGAAGTAGTAGGTGGGACAGCTACAATTAGCTTTGAAAGAAGCTTAACTCCTTTATATGCGAAAATCGTTGGCCAATAGATTACATATAAAGAAGAAGCGGTATCAACTGTCAATGTCAGATGGGACACTGATGAAAGATCATATAGACGCCTTCAATAAGATCATCTTTGATCTTAAGTCTATCAACATCAAGATAAAAGATTAAGATAGAGCAATTATCCTGCTGAGTTCACTCCCCAAAAATTATTAGAGCTTTGTTCATACGCTGCTTTATGGCAGAGAGAGTTTAACGATGAGCGAAGTGAAATCATTATTAAATTTAAAGTTATTATAGAAGTAGATCGAGGGCAATGCAGAAAGTCTATCTGTAAGAGGAAGGCCTTCATATAGAGATGGAAGAAAAAATGGCTCAAGATCAAACTTTAGGACTCTTAGGAAGTGCTATTATTACAAAAAAGAGGGGCACTATGAAAAACAAAGCATAAGACAAGAAAAAAGCAAATTCTGGTTGTACTTTTCATATGTGCCTGCACAAGTTTTGGTTTATGAATTTTAGCCCATTAGTAGTGATAAAGTGTTAATGGGTAATGATATTGTATATCAGATGATAGAAATTGATAATGTTAGACTTAGGCTATATGATAAGCAAGTGAGAGTTTTGACAGATGTTAGGTATGTTCTTGACCTTAAAAGGAACTTGATCTTACTAGGGACTTTAGAATAGAATAGGTGTTCCATTAAGATTGACGAAGAGATTTTGAGTGTGTTGAAGGGTTCTATAGTAGTAATGAGAGGAGAGAAGCACAAAGGCGTTTGTGTGCTTAAGGGTGAAGTCGTGAGTACTTCTACATTTTTCTCTGTAGATGATGAGATATGCAAACCAAGTTGTGGCATCTTAGATTGGCACATCTAGGTGAGAGAAACCTGAAGGAATTATTTAATTAAAAGACGTTTGATGAAGATAAGTTCTAGCCATTGGAGTTTTATGAGCATTGTGTGCTTGAGAAAGCATATAGTGTGATGTTTAGTACGGGTGAGCACAAGACTAAAGGGACTCTTAACTATACACACTCGGATCTTTGGGTACTAGCTCAGACAGCTACTCGTAGTGGTGCCAGGTATTTTCTGATCTTGATTTGTGACTGTTCAAGAAAGATGTGGGTTTATGTGTTCAAGAGTAAGGATCAAGCATTTGATACGTTCAAGACTTGAAATGCTCTTATTGAGAATCAAACTGGCAAAATAGTGAAAACGTTTGAGAACTGATAATGGCTTTGAGTTTTGTAATAGAGAGTTTGATGGGTTTTGTGCTAAGCATGGGATTGTAAGACATAAAATAATAAGATCAACACCACAGCAGAATGACGTAGCTGAGATGATGAATAGGACCCTACTTGAAAGGGTTAAATGCATGCTTACCAATGCAAAGATGTCTAAGGCATTTTGGGGAGAAGCTGTAGTGACAGTAGCCTATTTGATCAATAAAAGTCCCTCATCAGTAATTGACTTCAAGACGCCAAAAGAGAAATAGTCTGGCAATCCTCCTAAGTATGACCATTTTAAAAAATATGGTTGCCTTACCTTTGTACATGTTAAAAAGGGGAAGTTGAAACCTAGAGCCATCAAAGAGATATTTATAGGATATCCCAAATGAGCGAAAGGATACAAGGTGTGGTGTAGAGACTTGACACCACCAAAGAGTATCATAAGCCATAATGTAACGTTCGATGAGACGACAATGCTGAAAGCCTCTTAAGAAGATGAGAAAAAAGAACCTGTGCCAAGGAAGACTCAGCACGTGAGTCAATAAAAGTTAAAGTGAAACCCATGAATAGATCTGATATGCCCCTAGATCAGTACTTCAATAAAGATATCCTAGAAGAAAAATTAAGAACACCGACGAGTTCCTTCAAGTCCACCCAAGAAAAGACTAGGACTCCTGAAATGGAACTTGAATAGTACCAGCTAGCTAGAGACAGGCTAAGGAGAATGATAAACCCACTAATTAGGTATGCACAAGCAGATCTAATTGCTCATGCATTTAATTCTGCTTACACTCTTAAGTATGATGAGCCTAGAATATATTGTGAGACTATAAAGAGTGAAAACAAGAAAGAATGGCAGTAGGCCATAGAAGAAGAGATTAGCTCTCTTAGAAAGAAAAATGCCTGAAAGTTTGCGGATAGACCTTAAAAGAAACTAGTTGAGTATAAGTAGGTGTATAAGGTGAAGGAGAAAATACCGAGAATAGAGCCTACAAGATTGAATGCTAAGTTAGTTGCACAAGATTTTACTCACAGAGAGGGAGTTGACTTTTATGAGATTTTCTCTCTTGTCATTAAGCATATATCTATTAGGATTTTGTTAGTCATATGTGCAAATCTTGATTTACATCTCAGGCAGATGGATGTAAAGATAACTTTTTTGCATGGAAAGCTTGAAGAGATAATATCCATGGCACAGCCGCAAGGGTTCGAGGAGCTCGAAAAAGAAGATCATGTTTGTTTGCTAAAGAAATTCTTATAGGAGTTAAAACAATCACCTAGACAGTGGTATAGGAGATTTGATGAGTTTATAATTGCTTGTGATTTTAGTAGCAGCAAGTATGATGGATGTATATACTTCAAGAACATAAGTTGTAGGATGATATATTTTCTTCTATACATCGATGATATGTTGATCGCAAGTAAGAATATAGAAGAAATACAGAAGGTCAAGAAGCAGTTGAGTGGTGAGTTTGAGATGAAGGATTTAGGAGCAGTGAAGAGAATATTGGGTATGGATATTATTAGGAAAATGAGAGATGCCATTTTCTTAACCCAACAACGATATATGCTCAAAATTTTAGAGAAGTTTGGTATGTCCAACGCAAAGGCTGTCTCTACTCCTTTTGCCCATTCATTTCATACTTTCAATAGTACATGTATGCAAGCGCTATAAGGAGCATCATGTTTGTAAGGGTTTGCACAAGACCAAACATAGTATATACTATAAGTATGCTGAGTAGATACATGACAAATCTGGATAAGGATCACTAGCTTGCAGTGAAGTGAATTTTGAGATATCTCAATAGGATGTCAAATTACGAGTTTATGTATAAAAAGGATGAGGACAACAGTGAAATGGTAAGAGGGTACGTAGACTCAAATTATGTAGGTGATCTAGACAAGAGAATATCATTGTCGGGCTACGTATTCATAGTATTTTAGTGTAGTGTATGTTGGAGATTAGTTCTTTAACATGTGGTTACACTATCTACCACAGAGACAGAGTACATAGCTGTTGGTGAAGCTATTAAAGAGGCCGTGTGGTTGAAAGGCATATGCGCGGAGGTATTGACTAGTGAAGATGTAAATACCGGTGTATATTGTGATAGCCAAAGTGCTATATACCTAAGCAAACTTTAAGTGTTCCATAAGAGGTTGAAACACATTGATGTACGGCTCCATTACATTCGAGAGATTGTCCAAAGTAGTGAAGTTAATTTAATGAAGATAAAGTCATCTGAAAATCCTGTTAACTTGTTAACTAAGCAACTGCCCTCAGTTAAATTCATCCTATACAAGCACTTAACTGGAATCACTACTTTGTGAGGGTGACCAAAGACGTAGAGATGAGAGATCGAGTTACTTTATAGATGATTTTGAATCAAAGAGGGGACTTATAAGAATATTGATTGAAGACGAAGAGGTGGTGCCCAGGTGTGGGCATCGCGATGCCTAGAACAGAACCTGAGTGTCGCTGTGCCCAGGTGGGCTGCCCAGTGCTGCAGGGGTAAGAGCTGGGCGCTGCGGCGCCCAGCGTAATGACAGTTTCTCATTTTGTTTCGACTTGTTTCATCTCCCACTTGCATCAGAATTTCCTAATACGACTCCCACATGTTTAGGGTAAACTTAGGACGTCTTAAAACCTATATAAAGGCTCTCTATTGACTTGTAAACACATCTTAGTAATAGATTGGAAAATTTTCGTTATTAAATATACTTTGTGAGAGAAAATCTCTAGATTGCAAGAGATAGTGTTCTTTGTGAGTATTTTTTGTAAAAGGTGTATTTTGTGAGTACCTTATAATTTAATAATAAAAGTAAATGATCTTAATTTGCCGTGAACGTAAGCAAGTTATTGAACCACATAAATTTTATGTGTTCTTCTTCTACCTTTTTCTATTTAATTCCTTAATTACTTGTTTTGTATATTATTATTTGAATGATATTGCTTGTTTAGAAATATATGAAAGAAATCCTCCTCACAATAAAAACCATCACAAAGCAAACAGATTGAAGTAAGAACAATCCCTCGTTGTTCTAAATTATCATCAGTAAGGAGCCAATTATGCCAAAGTCTCCAAGCCAAACTGTACTTTCTTGGAAGATATAAGGATCCCAAATATTCTTTTTTAAGACACAATTACATATCATGAATAATTCGAAGACAGACATAACCCGAAGAAATAGAATAGGAACCATCTGCAGAAGAGTCCCAATCAACTTATCTTTGCAAGAGGTGGACGGAAACACCAACTCCTCAATTTATCTTGAGAAATCCAGAAAAGTCAATTTGACTGTATTAGGAATGCACCAACAACCACTCCTTAAAAATATCTGAAACTGTATCGAACAAAACATTGACCAAACTAAAAGCATCGACTAGATAAAAAAATTTTATACTCAATTTATCTTGAGGAGGTATTTTTGTTTTTCGGATGACAACTGGGATGTCACGGTTTTGGGGTTCTCGCGTTTTCATGTTTATTTGTGGGTTTGTGATCATTGTAGCAATAGTTGGTGGGTTAGGGTTTTATGGAACCCTAATGGATATGAAAAGCATTTGAGTTGGGAATTATTGAGACGTTCGTGCTACAGCTCTTCATGACCTGAACTTTGCTAGGGGGATTTTAAGGAAATTTTCCAAGTACAGGATAAGGCGGGGGGGGGGGGGGGGGGGGGGCGCTTAGAAGTGATCAGGACCAAAATGATTAGAATCCAAGACATTATTCGGTTTTATAAAACCCTTGGAGAAGGCTTATCTTTTTTAATTTCCTTTCCATGTCATGTGCTAAAGTTTTATCTTTTTTTTCGCAGCAATAGAAATTAGAGGGGCTTTTAGTGGCTTTGCTTGCTCACATACTTCTCCAAGGGTTTTATATCTATTTTATATGAATGATAGCTTGGTATTTTGTAAGGCCACTACTTACGATTGTTCTAATGATAAAATATTACTTCCGATATACGAGGCTTCATCTGGGCAAAAGATTAATTATATGAAATCTGCAATTACTTTTAGTCTGAATGTTTCTCTTGTTGATAAAATAAATATTTTGGATCCTTTTAGATTGAGTATGAATGTGATGTATGATGGGCATTTGGGGCTTCCATCTTTCATTGGTTTAGACAGAAGATTGCTTTCTAGCACGTAATTGATAAGGTTTGGCTTTGGCTCTAATTGTGGACAAGAAATTCTTTTCAATTGGTGATAAAATAGTTTTGACTAAGTCATTGATTTAAGCAATTCCTACATATGCCATGTCAGTTTTTAGATTGCCAGCTTCTGTGATGCACAGGATTTCTCAATTAATTTGATCCTTTTAGTGGATGTCGAATGGGATAGGAGATAAAATCCACTGACTTAATTGGGATAGATTATGTTTACTATTGCTTGATGGTGGACTTGGGTTCAAAAATTTGTATGATTTTAACCAAGCATTAGTGACTAAGTAAGGGTGGAGGTTTTTAATGTTTTTGGATTCGTTGGCTAGCAAAATCCTGAAAGTAAAATATTTTTCAAACTTCAATTTCTTTGTTGTTAATTGCTCTCGTGGTTGTTCTTATCTTTAGAAGAGTTTCCTTTGCGGATGGAATTTGCTTCAACGTGATGTTAGGTGGCATTGGAGATGTTTAAACGATTTCAATTTTCTCTGATCCATGGATACATTGTCTATTTTCTTTTTAGCTGATTACTCCTATCCATGGATACATTGACTATTTTCTTTTCAGCTAATTACACTTAGTTTTGGCAAGGACTTTTATCTTGTTTAGAATTTAGTGTTGGAGGATGGTTCCTGGAATTTTAATGTGATAAAAGGTGTTTTTTGGACAGTTGACATAAAGCTTATTGCATCCACTCCGATAGGTAGATTTTTGGGAGCTGATGCATTATTATGGCATTTAGCTACTTTAGGTAATTATTCTGTTAAGTCCATTTATCATGTTGCTAGATTGGGAACTTATAAGAATTTGGTAGGGTGAAATAATTCATTAAGGCATTAGTTTACGGCTTTATGGCGATTAAACATTACTCCCAAATTGTTTATTGTTATTTCTCTAGTTTGTATATGTTGGAGGAATCACCATTCTCCCCATCAGATTAACTTAAAGCAATGAATCTTAATCAAATTTAATTTTGAATTCGTTACATCTTTGCGCATTAGAATAATTTATATATTAAACAAAAATAGTAAAAATTTAAAATACATAAAGAAGTGGATAACACAATCACTTACGTGGTTTGGCCAAATTGTCTACGTCCATGATGGATCAAATTATCCTAACATTTATTATTAACTCCCAAGAGATTTTACAAGAAAAACCTAATAAAAAATCTTCAAAATGACCTAATGTTTAGTGTATCCTTACTCTAACACAAGCAATGAACACTTAAATGACGACTTCACCCTAGTGCACACAAGCACTTAGTGTCTACCCAGTTTTTTCATCTCTTAATACTTAATTTCAACTAAAAGGTTTACAATAACTTATATATGGGTTATTTCATACCTATTAACTCTAATCTTTATTGGAGTAAGAGTCCACTTGTTTTGGAAGTTTAAAATAAGTGGACTCTTACTCTAAAACTCATAAATCTAAAACAAAAATAAACTTTGTCCGCTCTGGCGTCGCGACGTTGAGCATGCCGCTCCCAGTACCACGACGCTGGCATACTGATCTGGGCCCCGCGGCACTCAGCTCTGTCACTAGCTCTATGCTTTTTTTTGGCTTTCTTCGCATGTTTGAGTCTCATATTGGTTTCCACTTCGTGTCTCACACATCTTAAATTTTTTCATATGTGTTCCACACATTCTAGACATTTTGTGACTCTCTTCTTTAATATTTTACACAATTCTTACTCAAATAAAATTGTTGACTACACAATTCTTATTCAAATAAAATTGTTGATTCACCAAATCTTAATAATGTACTATGTGGATTAGATATTAAAAATATTTTTTTTACTTTTAGTGTCTTGTCCTAGTATAATAGAGGTACGAGAAAGTATTGTTTCTACAAACAAATAATGGATTTTAAGGTGTTGATTTAGGGGCTTTTATTACTGTCATTTTTCATGCAAAGATGGAACACAATCTAGGGATGTTTTGTTTTTGCTTTGGTCATGTTGGAGTTCTAGGAATAGAATTCTATATAGCAATATTACATCACCTGTAAATGACAACAATGAATCACGAGCAGAATTAGATTGGTATTGGTTGGGTCTCCGTGATTCATATGGTGGATGTGATGGTTACACAAAGTCCTTTTACGGTTTTTATCCTCCTTTTTTAGCTGAGTGTCTTGTCATGTATCAATATCAAGGTCCCAACGATGTGTCTGGAGATAGATTGAAAAATTTTATTTACTGCTCTGAATGCAAGTTCATTCTTTGAAGTGGAGGCCAATATACTCCGTGAGACTTTTTAAGCTTTTAGCCTTCTTTAAAAATGCCTATGTTTCTTTTATTCATTTTGAAGGGAACTCAGTTATACATTTCTTAACTAGATGTATGGCTTTACATTGTATGTCTTTCGTTTAGGTTGACTCGATTCACTTTTCTATTAGTGCTTATATTTTCAATGATTTTCATTGTCCTGGCTAATAAAATTGGCATTATTTCCGTTAAAAAAAATAATTTTTATGACCCCACGTGAAATATTTTTATTTTCTTTTTTCATTGAATTTTGTTTTCATTATCTTAATTCTTTTGGATTCTTTTTCTTTCTAGACCCGACACCAGCATCTCTAAATCTATCTTCTCGATTTTTTTTTTTTTTATCCTTTTCACCATCTTCACTTTGTCTTTTATGGTTTTTTATTTTTTTATGTTTCTATAAAATTTAATTTGTACTCTTTTCACTTGCTCTTGTAAAATAATTATTAAAAGTTTACGCTATTCAATCATGCATAAAAAAATTATTCCAAAAAATAAATATCATGATTTTTACAAAATATAATAACATTAGGATCTATAACTCCAAACTTTTGAAGAAAATTATAGATGAAAGTTGTGTTTTTCTCTCTTAACCTCTTTTGATTTTTTAACATAAGTTTGGAATAATCCTAATTGATAGTACGTGCTGCCTTTATTGGCTGAGAGAGGAAACTTTCAGAATTCTGTTACGATTTACTTTTCATCAAAGTAGAATTCTTCTAAGAAAATAACTCCTCAATAAATTTTATAATTAATATTAAACCTAGAAATATATCAATATAGGTCATGAATATATGTCTTGTAACCCAAAAAATTCTTATAGTTCTTGTGTAATTCTCTAGAGTTTGTGCGTATATTTGGATTGTGGTAATTTTTTGAAATACATAGTTTAGCCCCTATTATTGAAAAATTAACGTATGCACTTCTTGAGTGCAGTAACATCAATTCCATCGAATATAAAATCATTTATCATGATTAGATATATTAATTAGCTTACTGCTCTTAATTCTTTTTAATAGTAAGGATTAATTTAGATATTTTAAAAAACTTAAGAGCTTAATGGACAATTGAAAAAAAACAATTAGGAGCTAAAATGTCAATTTTCCTTTACAATTTGTAGGTTGTACAACACATGAGGTTTTAGTATTGAACTGGAGAATTATATGTTTGACGATAATTTAAAACAACTTCTGGGTTTTTTTAAATTTCTTATGGAATTCAAGTTTCTGAGAATATTAAGAGAATTGGGTTCTAATGTTGGATTGACGTGTTATCTTTTTTTGGGTCCTCGTTGGATGCCGAAAAATCATAAATCAAAGATGGCTGTTACCCAGCACCACCATCTCTAAACAAGACATGCTAAGGAAAAAATTGATTCTGATTCTGAAATCTGATAGAGTGGTTTACGCACCATCATGATCTATGTGATTGTTGATTTCGTGGGTTCTTTTAGTTTGGGGATTTGTTGAAGATGAGTTTACTTATTTATTTTCGCCTATTAGGTTTAAACTGTTAAAAGTTAAAATCAATTCCTTTGTATTGATTCTTTCAGAATTAATACCTTTACAAAATTCTTATGTCACCATCGACAATTTTTTCAACTTATTTTATTTTTTTTTTTTAAGAAAAAATTATTTTGGAGGTATTAATGATGAGTTTGTTTTTTTTTGCTATGATAGTAGTATGGGTTTAGTTGTTTAGAGAGTGAGAAAATAAAGAAAGGGGAGATTGAGCAAGAACACCGTCCATTCCTTTCTTTTTTGTAGTTATTTTTGATTATTTTATTTTTATTTTATTTTCTACTTTTATCTTTAAAATTTCACTGATATTTTATGTATTTAAAACATTAAAACAAAATTAGCAAAGTGTGAGAAGGTAAATTAGTAAAAGGCCACAAACAGTTAGAATTTAATTGAATCTTTGTAACAATAGGGAAATCTTAGTGTAATATGAAACATTAAGAGAATAAGTAAACAATATAGAATACAATAGTTCCCCAAATTAATATAACGTTGAAAGAAAAAGATGTCGCCTATAATGGACTCTACCAAGCAATGGAGTTGCCTAAAGCTATATAGAAAGATTAAGAGCTAGAGAGTCTTTGACACGAAGGGATTGGTGAATCGTAGCCTTATTATGATGAGAAAGTTTAACTAAAACATTGAAAAAATTATATTAAGATGAGAATTAATAACCGTCATAGACCGAGTAAAAGTGATTTGGTGAAATACACATATATACTTGATATTGACGGTGATATATAAGCTTTTTTCCAGCTAATATTTCTACAAATTAACTGCTTATAGTGAGAACATAAACAAATAATGTCATAATTATTATATGAAACAAATTATTATTATTTTGTTTTTGGAGTAGATTGAAGATACCCATTGAACCTTGAAGCTTAATTTCGTTATTTTTTTTTAATTATTACATGAAAAAACAATTTAAGGGTGAAGAGAGATCGATTAATTTTCCTCGAGGGTTATTAGATATTCTTGAAACAAAAGAATCATAGACTTCCATCGACAAAATAATTTTGCCAACAAATTAAATTATTTCATTCAAGATTGAAATTTTTACACCTCATACAAGAAATAAGCAGAACAATAATGATAGATCAACAGTAGACATAGCAACAGTCATCAACAGTAGACATTTAAATATGGAGTAGTAATGAAAGATGGCAATATTGCAAGTAAAAGTTGGCGCTGGCAGCTACGGCCCGTGTGGAGGAGCAGGTTCATAATGATGGGAAGGACGATTCCAAACCGGAGTTGGCGGCCGTCGTTCAACCTTTATCAACTTACGACGGAACACATGAAAAGATATTACATTCGAAGAGGAAGAGCCATCGGAAACAATTTCACAGGCCTTCACCATGTAAATGGTACTTGAAAGTAGCAGCCCGTGGATCAAGATGACAGAAAGCAAATATGATCCCATTTTCACTGGAGCAAATGCTTTATGTAAAACAATAGCAACTAGTGAGCTAGGTTATGCTCTATTTAAAGAGTTTTTAATCAATCCGAGAAGCATAACGAGTGCTAATTAATTTAATTAGAATAAGTTAATTATATTACTAAGTATGCATGGACTATTACATATAAATATTGATTAGTTGACTGTTGTCACAGTTTGTGTAATTGTGACAAGCGAGAATTTATTAAGGTCTAACAGCCATTCTAAAATATATTGACTAATATTTTTAGAAAAAAATGTTATTTTAATCTTTAATTTTATAGATAAATACTAATTTAATTTTTACTTTTTCAATATATATCATGTTAATTTTTGTAAGATGAAAATTGTAATTATTCAAAGATGAAAACAGTAATAAAAAATTACCAAAAAAATGTTCTTATAAGAATTAATATAGTATATATTAAAAAAGTAAAGATTAAATTAGTATATATTTATAAAATCAGATATCAAAATAATATTTTTTTCATATTTTTATTATTATGACTTGTTCAAGCTAATTAACGTGGTAGTTGCACTGATAGGCATGACATTACGACTCGGTAAAAGCTATGAAGAAAGATCGAGTATGTTAAAGACTTTGGCACAAATATTTGGTGGACTGTCACCCTAAAAATAATTTAAAGATGCTTGAAAAATTGTGTCGTGCCAAAATCTTACATTACCTAATTATTTTTACCCGACTAATTAAACAAAAAAAAAAAAAATTACGACCTGGAGGCTTATGTGTGTAAACGTGATTTTGATCCTATTCGTGCAATTATAGTTACAATTGTTTCATCAATTCATTTATTTAATATGACTTACAATATTAGTATTAGCAAAATTCCTTAATGAAAATACTTTTCTACAAGACCCTCTCATGTCAAACCCAATATATGTCAAAATTGATAATCCATTGTCAACAAAATCTAAGAAGGTTACCTTATAGAAAACAGATAAAAGTTCTTGATTTTGAAATAACAGAAAGTTTACTGTTATATTAAATAATATTATACTTTTCGACTTTGATCTCAATATTTTTATTTAAATAACATATCATATATTTGTTAAATTTTTTTGTAGCTTTAATTTAATGAATGCTTAATATATTATTAAGATAAAAAATATTTAAATCAAATTTATAAAGTATGTTAGCGATAAAAGCGTTTTTCCTCTTAAACACACAAGTATTATAATGCAACAAATAATAAAAGTAATAAGAGTAAAAAATGTGAAGAAAACACACAAATAATATATGTGATTCGGCAATTGCCTACGTTCATAACGGATCAAGATCTTTCTTTTTATTAATGAATCAAAAAAGTTTACAAAGAACTCTAAGAATCTCTCTCACTATAAAGGGAATTGCAAATAATTTCTCTCTCAATTATTTCTCTTGTGTTTTTCTCTTGATGTGTTATTTTCTCAAAATAAAATAAAATCCTTATATAGTCTATATACATCCTAAGTCAATCCAAATCTAAGTGGGATCAAGATAGAGTGTTGAGACTTAGAAATGAGCGCTGCAGCACCGTACTTAGAGTGTTACAGCGCTCCAGACTCTATCTTGGGCATTGCGGCGCTTTAACCTATCACTATGCTTCTGAGGTCTTCTTACCTCTGCACTTTATCCACATGCCCTCTACTCACTTGGCTCGAATCCAAATATTTTCTAAGGTGAATTTTAATTATCTTTTTAAAAGTCTCATTCTTGATTCAAAATCATCCATGAAACTTACAAGATCTTTTATCTTCGCATCACCATCACCCTTACATAGTAATAACTCAGGTTAAGTCCTTGCATAGAACGAACTTAACTAAGGGCAATGGTTTAGTCAAAATATTAATGGAATCTTCAAACGACACGATCTTTGTTAGATTAATCTCACTACTTTGAACGATCCCTCAAATAAAATGAAGTCGTACATCAATGTATTTTAATCTCTCATGAAACACTTGATACTTGCTTAGGTGTATAGTACTCTGACTATTGCAATATACACCGATGTTAATGTCTTTAATAGTCCTCATCTCTGCATAGATATCTTTTAACCATACGATCTCCTTAATAACTTCACCCATAGCTATTTACTTCGCCTTTGTGGTTGATAGTGCCACTGTATGTTGTAAAATTGACCTTCAGCATACACTACACCCAAACATCGTGAATACATATCAAGTCAACGATCTTCTTTTGTCGAGGTCACCCACATAATCTGAATCGACGTATTCTCTTAACATTTCACCTTGATTCTCTGCTTTTATATACAATAATCCTTGCTCTGACATTCCTTTGAAATATCTCAAAATCTACTTAATTGTATACCAGTGATCTTTCTCCGAATTTACTATATATCTACTTATAATACTCACAGCTTGTGCTATTTCTAGTATTATGCAAATTATTATATACATGATGCTCCCAACAACACTAGTATATGCTACTTTACTCATCTGCAGTTTACCCTCTTTAAATTATGGTGATTATGCTGTTGAAAGTCTAAAATTTATGGCCAAAGTAGTGAAGACAACCTTTGTATTGAACATACCAAATTTCTCAAGTATCTTGAGTATATACCTCTACTTTGACAATAAGATAGCATATCTTATTTCCTTCATAATATCCATAACCAAAATCCTCTTTACTACTCCCAAATTATTCATTTTAAACTTGCCCACTCAATTGCTTCTTTTATTTCTATATTTCTTCCATATCTGTACATGTAATTAACATATCATTCACATATAGAAGCAAATACATACTTAACCCATTACTTAGGCTCTTAAAGTATACACAACCATCAAACAACTTACTTCTATTATACTTACAAGTCATCATCAAATCTCTTATACCACTACCTAGGAGATTGCTTTAGTATGTACAGTGACTTCTTCAACAAACAAACATGCTCTTTTATGTCAGGTTCTTCAAACCCTTATGGTTGTGACATGTATATTTTTTCTTCAAACTCTCAATGTAAAAAAGCTATCTTTATATCCATCTGCTCTAGATGTGAATCAAGTTTTGCACACATGGCTAACAGAATTCTAATAGATGTGTGCTTGACTATTAGTGAGAATATTTCATGAAAGTCTATCCTTTGACACTAAATGATACCTTGTGCTACTAACTTAGCTTTAAACCTCTTAGGCTCTATTTCCGATATCCCTTTCTTAACCTTGTATACCTACTCGCACCGAACTTGTTTTTTATTGTGATGTCTCTCCATCAATTCTCAAGTTTTATTCTTAAGAAAGGAACTTATCTCTTCCTCTATGGCCTATTGTAATTTTTTACTATTCTCACTCTTCATAACCTCTCCATATGTATTAGGCTCATCATATTTAAGAGTGAATGTATAATTAAATGCACAACAATTAAATCAACTTGTATATATCTAATTAGTAGTTTTATTGTTCTCTTTAACCTATCTTTGGCTAGTTAGTACTTTTTAAGTTTCATCTTAAGAGTCCTAATCTGATTTTTGGTGGAATTAGAGGAACTAACGATGTCTTTTGTTTGACTTGAAAGGCTGACTTGTTAAAGTGTTGGTCTGGAGACATCTCAGATCTACTTTTAATCTCCACTTTAACTTTAACTGTTGATGCTGAACTTCCCTTGGGCACAGGTTCTTTATTCACTTCTCATTGAGAAAGTTTCATCAATGCCGTCTTATTGAATGTCTCTACTTATGATACTTCTCAGTGCTTCAACTTTTACACCACAGCTTATATCCTTCCCTTGGGATACCCTATAAATATCCCTTTCAATGATCTAAGCTCTAACTTGCCTTGCTTCACATATATGAAAGCTAGGTAACCAAATATTCGGAGATAATCATATTTTGGAGGGCTATCTAATCACTTCTCTTCTAGTGTCTTAAAGTCTATAACTAAAGAATAACTTCATTAAGTAGGTTGTTGTTATTACAGTTTCACCCCAAAATGCCTTAGACATCCTTGCATTGGTTAAAATACATATAACTCTTTCAAGCAAGGTCCTATTCATTCTCTCTGCTAAAATATTCTAATGTGGTGTTCATCTCATAGTTTTGTACTTTGCGATCCCATGCTAAGCACATAAGGCATCAAACTCCTTATTACAATACTCGAGGCCATTATCAGTCTTTAACCTCTTAAACTTCTTGCCAATTTGATTTTCAACAACGACCTTTCATGTTTTGAACGTCTCAATACTCGCTTCTTACTCTTCAACATATATACTCAAAATTTTCTTGAATAATCATCAATAAATGTGAGAAAATACCTTGCCCCACCATGAGTAATTGTTTGTGTTGAACCCAATAGATCTGAGTGTATATAATCAAGAGTGCCATTTGTTTTGTACTCTCCAATATTAAACCTTACCTTGTGTGCTTTTTTAAGCGCACAATGCTCACAAAACTTTAATGACTAGAACTTATCCTCACCAAATATCTTTTGATCATATAACTCCTTTAAGTTCCTTTCACCTAGGTGAATTAACCTTAGATGCCATAAATTGATCAGTATATTCTAATTATCAACAAAGAATGATGCAAAATCACTCACTACCTCTCATCTCAACACGTACACATTGTTGTGCCTATCATTTCTATTCATAACCATGGAAACTTTTAACACTTTAAGTATCCCCTTTTTAATTTTGATGAAACACCCACTCTAGTCTAACATATCCAGTGAAATCAAGTTTTTCTCGAGGTCAGGAATATACCTAACTTCTAGTAACACTCTCGCTCTCCCATCATGTAACCTAAGTCTAACACTACCAATTCTCATTATTTGTCAACCCATGTCATTCTCCATTAACATTTTACCACCATTAATAGACTAAAAATGAGTAAACATTGACTTATTTGGGCACATATGAAATGTACAACTAGAATTTAAAATTTCCTTATCAAAATTCTTACCATAAAAAGTGATAAGAGTTTCTGCACTATCATAACTATTCTCATAAGCTAAAGCAGCATTTGTCTCTTTTTTCTTCTCTTTTGCTTTCTTCTCAAGATAATCCTTTAAGAAGTATTTCTTTTTTTTGCAGCAATAGCACTTTCTAGAATTACCCATAGACTTCGATCTTGAGCTCTCTCACTGCAAAGGAAATTGCAAATAATTACTCTCTTAATTGCTTCTTTTGTATTTTTCTTTTGTTGTGTTATTTTTTCAAGACAAAATATAACCTTTATATAGTCTATATGCGTCCTAAGTAAATCATAATTCAAGTGGGATTAAGATAGGGTGTAAGTAAATCTTAATTTGAGTAGGATCAAGATAGGGTATTTTAGATAACTTAAGAGTTTTAATAAGACTTAGTCGTACCAACACCGCAACCCTAGTTTCTAGGCGCTTTGGCGCTATAACCTCTGTCTCCAGCGCTGCAGCACTGGCCTCTGAGCGTTGCGGCACTGGCCTCTAAGAGTTGCAGCTCTAGGACCTAGAAATGGCATTGCGGCGCTAGGACCTAGAAATGGCATTGCGACGCTACACTTAAGAGTGTTAGTGCTCTAGGCTCTGCTTCGGGCATTTTGATGCTCCACATTGAGCGTCGCAATGCTCTAGACTATTATCACGCTTCTTAGATCATCTCACCTCCGCACCTTCTCTGCAAATTCTCTACTCACTTGCCTCAATCTTAAACCTTTTTCAAAGTAATTTTTAATCATCTTTTCACAAAAGTATAATATTATTAAGAGGGTTCTTTGAAGAGAATAAGAGTCTTAGTCTCTAAGAAATTTAAGATACAAAGAAATGTATTCATGGTTTATTTGGTATAATGTTGTTTTTTTAATTTGAGAAGTACAATAGATAATATATCTGGTAAAAACTATTTTCATTTTACCAAATACCCATCTATTGAATTCTACCGTCAATTGTTTCACTTCACGATAATTATTGGTATAAAATTACATCTTTATACCAAACAAATCTTCTGTGGCCACAAGCATACAACTATATAGCAAGCTATTGATCAAGATAATAGTGAGCGTTTATTAAATTGGGTTATTTATATCAACATCGGATTTGAAAATATATATGCATGGCCTTCTACATATCATTAACTGGCTAGTTATATTTTCATATAGTGGCCAAATTAAACTTTTTCGTACATGACTTGTTCATAGCCAATTATATTATATTGAGTAGTAGTTGGGCGTCGAGATAATCACAGACTACGGAGTGAAAGCTACAAAGAAAGATTATGTATGCGAGAGAGTTTATGAAACGATGAAGTTGGTAATCACGGCCCTAAAATCTAAACGAAACGATTAAAAAATATTAAAAGTAAAACTTGTTTTTTTTAATCAAATTAAAAATAAAAGTTATTAAGATGTGAGTTAATGAACTTATAGACCAGGTAAAAGCTTTTGATTAAATCAAAATAAAGATTTCTCTTGATGGTGATTTTTATAATAACTGCACTTTCTTCAAATTAATACTTCTATAGCGTGTGCATAAGGGCCATGTTGAAATTATCAAGCCACAAGTTAGAGTTTTCATCTCTAAAAAATACATTTAGAGTAGATTGAAGATATCCCATGAGCCATTGAGAGCTTAGTTTCTGTTATTTTTTTTATAAATTAGTATATGAAAGAAACAGTTTAAGGAAAAAGAGATTAATCAATTTTCCTTAGCGTTATTAGATTTTTCCTGAAAGCAGAAGAACCATGGGCTTTCATAAATAATACAGTTTTGCCTACAAATTAATAATCAGGGTACAGAGAAGCAGCTGCTAAAGGCACAATTAAATTTATTTCATGAAAAGATATTACATGAAAAATAATCGGACCCTTATCGACTTCCAGTGAGAATCGTGAAAAGATATTACATCCGAAGAGGAAGAACCAGCGGAAACTATTTCCGAGGCCTTCACCATGTAAATGGTATTGGAAGAAGAAGCCCATGGATCATGAACAGAGTAAGCAGATATGATCCCATTTTCAATGGAGCAAACGCTTGTCGTAAAATAACAGCAACAAGTTAGCTAGGTTATATGCTCTATTTGAATAATTGATTATGGTTTGAAAACTATTTGATTCAAGAAATAACTTTCCAAGCAAGCAAGCGACATTATTCCTTAAACCTCTTGGAGTGATTGATTTGCTTATTTATTTTATTTTATTTCATAATAAGCCTCAAAAGAGCGAGGAAATTTTAACAAAATAAAACGTGGAGTCGATTGATGGTTGAAGGAGGAAGCTTCATACGGAGGATATTTTAAAATGATTGCTCTCTCAACTAAGTCAGCAGCCAAATCACCTTAACAATGACAGCAATGAGAAATTACCAGGACGGCAAAAAATTTCTTAGTTTTGGTAGCCTACAAAACATTAGCCAATAGAATCAATTCAACTAGATCAAGTCAAATTTTCCAGATCACTTTTGGTTTCAGTTTTCCATTCAATTACATGTTGATTCATTTTCTTACAAGCCGATCAATTCAATCACTTTAGTTCGGTTTTGTTCAAATAAAAAATTGAGAATTGAATGAACCAATTCAATTTTAAGGTCGGGTCATTTTATTATTGTTGGAATTAATGATTAAAAATTAAGGTTAAATTTAATTTTGAGTTAAAACTAAGGGATAGTTGACACATGATCGAGAATGTGATTGACAAACTAAATAGGGAGTAAAATGAAAAGATAGATGCGAGAAGGTGGCGTGAATGTACAAGTAAGGACATGCCCAAGTGTTAAGGCTCGCAACATTGGGTGCTCAATACCGCAGCAGCTAAATCAATAAGCTTAATGCCGCAACGCTAGGCCAAATCGTATCTAGAATGCCAGCTCTTGGCTCTGCAGCATCACTTATTTGAAAATTTGTCTTTTTAGGCCAAATTGTGAGGTTAAGGTAATTTTGAACTTTCTAAATATATGAACTTTTATTCTAATTAGGTTTAGAATTTTTAGAGACCTTTTGAAGCTTATATAAACTCTTATAATTCATTAGAACGGTCAAAGCATCAACAAGAAAGAAAATATAGAGTTTATGTAGTGTTTGAGTGTACAAAATATAGCGATATAAATCTTTGGGAGTTCTGGGCTATTAGATATTCCTTATAATCTCTTATGGGAAATTCTTTGAGAACTAAATAAAATTGTCAGGATCTTGTGATTCACTATAGACGTAAGTAGTTATTGTTGAACTACATATATTGTTTGTGCCTTTTTTTATATGTGATTGTTTATTTCTTCGTTGCGTGATCTCTTTTTGTTCTTGTTTACTTGTGATTGAAAGTTTTCTGCTCTTGTTTTTTTGTGGTTGAAAATTCTTTTGCAAAGCGTTGAGAAAATTTTTTATAATGCAAGCTAAAAACTTCAATGTATACAATTAAAATTGACTGGTTCGATTCAAAATTCTAAACCCAATTGAACTGAATATGATTTTTTCCACGCCTAATTATTTCTCTCCAACTAAAATCTGACGATTCTATAACAATAAACAGTGCAGTCATCTCAATATCCTATGGCTATCCGCATTATTTTTTCACAAAAACACACAGTTCAAGTGTTCGGTTATACCTAAATTCGCCACGGCCATGCAACTAGTATGTCAAATTAACAGGATATTAATCAAGATGAAAGTAATTAAGCATTTATAATCATCGGTTTTGAAGTGCTTGGCCCTTTTTACTATGATGATAACTGGTTTTGTAATAAAATATGGTGAACAATGTTTTTCCTTAATAAGACTTGTTCAACATATACATTTGATAGAAGTTTCATGACGTATCTATATATGGAATGAAAGCTAAAATGAAAGATTATGTATGGTTAGAGACTTTGACATAAAGAAGTTGGTGATTGCAGCCCTAAAATCTAAGCGAAGCAATTAAAATAAAAGATAAAAAAATTGGTTTAGTGAGAATTAATAGCCTTATAGACCAGGTAAAAGTGATTTGGTGAAATAAACGAATACTTCTTGTCTCTCGATGTTGATCCTTATTATAAGCTTTTTACTAGCAAATATTTATTCAAATAACTGCATATACTGAGTACGTAAGAGCCATATTTGACAAATACTTAAATTAACAGATAATGTAAAAAAAAAATAGTGAATTTGTTTATGTAGATTTCTTTTATTATTATAATTATTAAAGAAAATCAAATACAAGACTTCCATCATCTCATTTGAGACAAAGAATTACAAAAAAAAAAAAAAAAAGAAGAAACAAAGAGGGAAGAGAGAAAAACTGTTGGAACAAGTTCTTCAATTTTGCACAATCTTAATCCCAGTTTCTTCTTCTTCTTTATACTCGATTTTGATGATTTCCGTCTTAGAAGACTCTCCCTCAATGAGCCCTAGACACCTCCAATTTTTTTGGCTTGAGGGTCAAATCAAGCCAAAAAAAAGATTTATTTCGCAAAATTATAATCACGTTTGGGGCTACAATGCCAGCAATTGGCGGTATGGCGCCCATTTGAGGTTCTCATGCTGATTTTCACTGGTTGGCGCTGTAGCGCTAGGGTTCGTTTTAGTTTTCATCTTTAACAAATACTTTTTGCGATAGATTAAAAATATTCCACGAGCCATGAGAGCTTAATGTCGTTATAATTTCTTTAAATTATTATATGAAAGAAAAAAATTGAAGGATGAAGAGATTAATTATTAATTTTCTTAGAGTTGCTAGATATTCTTGAGACAGAAGAAACCATGGGTTTCCATCCACAAAACAGCTTTTTGCCAACAAATTAAATGACCATGATACGAAGAAGCAGTTGCTAAAGGAAATATTAAATTATTTCATTCATTAAGATGAAATTCTACAACCCATACAAGAAAGCAGAAACACTGGTCATATATATATCATTGGCAGAACTATGGTAGATCAACACCTATACTAAAAAGAAGAACTACGGTAGATGAACATTGGACAAATGTAGACTCTGGCGGAACTATGGTGATCAACACTAGGATAGTAAAGTTGGTGGCGGCAGCTATTCCCTCAGCGGAGGAGTGGGCACCTCACGACGAGGACGAACACCCGGAACAGAAGTTGGTGGTAACCGTGTGTGAGAATATTGATTAAAAATTATTGAAATATGATTTGGGGATCAAACCAAGTGTGTAGGGTGTACACGGATCGAAGACGGACGTGAAAGGAGGCGAAAAACAAGAAGGCGCACCATGCGACCAGTGCCGTGGCGCCAGAATAGAACACTCAGCGCCGCAGCGCTCAACAGAAGCGCGCCAGCGCTTAAGCGAAAAGATCCCAGCGCTACAGCGCTGGACGCGGGAACAGTATCCTGAAATTAGGAAACTTCCTAATTTCGTCTCCTACTTGCTATAGGACTCCGCAATACGACTCTCACACGTATAGGAAAAACCTAGGACGTCCCAAGCCCTATATAAAGGCTATCAATTGGCTTGTAAACACATCTTGACAATCTTTATGATCAAGTTAGTGAGATCTTTGTGATCTTAGAGAGATCTTGGTGATCAACAATAATCTTAGTGATTATTCTTAGTGGTTCTTTGTGAGAGAAAATCCCTAGAGAGTAAGAGAGAGTTTTCTTTGTGATCTTTCTTGTAATAGGCATACTTTGTGGTTGCCTTGTGATTCATAATAAGAAAAGAGTGTGATCTTGATCCGTCGTGGACGTAGGTAAGTTGCCGAACCACGTAATTCTTTGTGTGTTCTTCTTCTACCATTTCCCTCTTTTATTTCTTAATAACTTGTTCTGTATTATTATATTACTTGGGTGAATTATTTAGCTTCTTTGTGTGCTTCCGCTTCAACAAACTGGTATCAGAGCTTTGGTTCTAAGCAAACATGGCCACACCCAAGTATGAGGTAGAGAAATTCAACGGTACGAATGACTTCAATCTGTGGAAGATGAAGGTTAAGGCGTTGTTGGTGAGCCAAAGACTTGGTTCGGCATTAGAGGAGACTGCAGCTCCATCTAGTGATGAAAAGAAGACGCCAGAGTCATCTAGAGCAGAAGCAGAAAGAAGGGACATTCAAGAAAGAGCTCATAGCATAATCGCTCTGTTATTGAGTGATGAAGTACTAAGGGAAGTAGCAGGTGAGACGACGACACTAGATCTTTGGAAGAAGCTTGACTCTCTTTATATGAGGAAATCGTTGGTCAATAGACTACATATAAAGAAGAAGCTGTATCAGCTGTCCATGTCAGAGGGGACGCCGATGAAAGATCATATAGACGCCTTCAATAAGATCATCCTTGATCTTGAGTTTATCAACATCAAGATAGAAGATGAAGATAGAGCAATTATTCTGCTGAGTTCCCTCCCCAAGAGCTATGAGAGTTTTGTTGATACGCTACTCTACGGCAGAGAGAGTTTAACGATGAGTGATGTGAAATCATCATTAAACTCAAAGTTATTAGGAAAGCAGGCTGAGGGCAATGCAGAAAGTTTATCTGTAAGAGGAAGGCCCTCATATAGAGATGGGAAGAAAAAAGGCTCAAGGTCAAAGTCTAGGACTCCTAAGAAGTGCTATTACTACAAGAAAGAGGGGCACTTCATAAAGGACTGTCGTGAGAAGAAAGCACAAGACAAGAAGAAAGCGGATGCTGCGCTTGCCTATGATGATAGCTATGACAGCGCAGAGACACTCGTCGCTACTGATGGTATAAACTCTGAACAATGGGTTTTAGATTCTAGTTATACTTTTCACATGTGCCCGCACAAGTCTTGGTTTACAAATTTCCAGCCTATTAGTGGTGGTAAGGTCTTAATGGGTAATGACATTGCATGTCAGATGATGGGAATTGGTAGTGTTAAGCTTAGGCTGCATGATGGGCGAGTGAGAGAGTTGACAGATGTTAGGGATGTTCCTGACTTGAAGAGAAACTTGATCTCACTAGGGACTTTAGACCAGAATGGGTGTTCCATCAGGATCGACGGAGGGATTTTAAGAGTTTTGAGAGGTTCCATGGTAGTGATGAGAGGAGAGAAGCACAAGGGTGTTTATGTGCTTAAGGGTGAAGTCGTGAGTGGTTCTGCACTATTCTCTGTAGATGATGAGAGTATGCAAACCAAGTTATGGCATCTTAGACTGGCACACTTAGGCGAGAGAAACCTAAAGGAGTTATATAGTTAAAAGGCGTTTGGTGAGGATAAGTTCCAGCCCTTGGAGTTTTATGAGCATTGTGTGCCAAGAAAAGCACATAGAGTGAGGTTCAGTACTGACGAGCATAAGACTAAGGGGACTCTTGACTACATACACTTGGATCTTTGGGGACCAGCTCAGACAGCTACTCGTGGTGGTGCTAGATATTTTCTCAGCTTGATTGATGACTATTCGAGGAAGCTGTGGGTCTATGTGTTGAAGAGCAAGGATCAAGTATTTGATGTGTTCAAGACTTGAAAGGTTCTTGTTGAGAATCAAACTGGCAAAAGAGTGAAGAGGTTGAGAACTGACAACGGCCTCGAGTTTTGCAACAGAGAGTTTGATGGGTTTTGTGCCAAGCATGGGATTGCAAGGCACGGAACAATAAGATCAACACCACAGTAGAATGGTGTAGCTGAGAGGATGAACAGGACCCTACTTGAAAGGGTTAGATGCATTCTTACCAATGCGAAGATGTCTAAGACATTCTGGGGAGAAGCTGTAGTGACTGCTGCTTACTTGATAAACAGAAGTCCCTCCTCATCAATTGACTTCAAGACGCCAGAAGAGAAATGGTCTGGCAATCCTCCAAAGTATGACCATCTTAGAATATTTGGTTGCCCTGCCTTTGTACATATTAAGGAGGGGAAGTTGGAACCTAGAGCTATCAAAGGGGTATTCATAGGATATCCCGAAGGAGTAAAAGGATACAAGGTGTGGTGTAAAGACTTAACACCACCAAGGAGTATCTTAAGCCCTGATGTGACGTTCGATGAGATGACGATGCTGAAAACCTCCCAAGTAGATGAGAAAGAAGAACCTGTGACCAAGGAAAAATCAGCACCTGAGTCAATAGAAGTTGAAGTAGAGCCTGAAAACAGATCTGATATGCCCCCAGATCAACACTTCAGCAAGGAAATCCTTGAAGATGAACCAAGAACATCGGCATGTTCCTCTAAGTCCACCCAAAAGAAGACTAGAACTCTTGAGTTGGAACTTGAAGAGTACCAGCTTGCTAGAGACAGGCTAAGGAGAATAATTAACCCATCAGTCAGGTATGCACAAGCAGACTTAGTTGCTCATGCTTTTAATTCTGCTTACACTCTTGAGTATGATGAGCGTAGGACATATGGTGAGGCTATGAAGAGTGAAAACAAAAAAGAATGGCAGCAGGCCATGGAAGAAGAAATTTGTTCTCTTAGGAAGAATAATACCTGGAAGTTGGTGGAGAGACCTCAAAAGAAGCTAGTCGGGTGCAAGTGGGTGTATAAGGTGAAGGAGGGGATACCGGAGATTGAGCCTATGAGATTTAAGGCTAGGTTAGTAGCACAAGGTTTTACTCAGAGAGAGGGAGTCGATTTTCATGAGATATTCTCTCCAGTTGTCAAGCACACATCTATTAGGATTTTGTTAGCTATGTGTGCAAACCTTGATTTACATCTAGAGCAGATGAATGTAAAGACAGCTTTTCTACATGGAGAGCTTGAAGAAACAATATACATGGCACAGCCGCAAGGGTTCGAGGAGCCTGGTAAAGAAGATCATGTTTGTTTGCTAAAGAAGTCATTATACGGGTTAAAGCAATCACCTAGACAGTGGTATAGGAGATTTGATGAATTTATGATGACTTGTGGCTTTAGTAGGAGCAAGTATGATGGATGCGTGTACTTCAAGAACATGAGTTATGGGATGATGTATTTGCTTCTATACGTCGATGATATGTTGATCGCATGCAAGAATATGGAAGAAATACAAAAGCTCAAGAAGCAGTTAAGTGGCAAGTTTGAAATGAAGGATTTGAGAGCAGCGAATAGAATTTTGGGTATGGACATTGTGAGGAAAAGAAGAGATGTTATCTTCTTGTCCCAACAACGATATATAGTCAAAATTCTGGAGAAGTTCAGTATGTCAAACGCGAAGGCTGTCTCTACTCCTTTGGCCATGCATTTCAGACTGTCAGCAGCACAGTCGCCGATATCTAAGGATGAGAAACTGCAGAATATCAAAGTACCTTATGCAAGCGCTGTGGGGAGCATCATGTATGCAATGGTTTGCACAAGACTAGACATAGCACAGGCTGTGAGTGTGGTGAATAGATACATGGCGAATCCGAGTAAAGATCACTGGCTTGCTGTAAAGTAGATTTTAAGATATCTCAAGGGAACGTCGAATCACGGGTTGGTGTATAAGAGGGACGAGGACAGCAATGAAATGGTAAGAGGGTACGTAGACTCATATTATGCAGGTGATCTTGACAAGAGAAGATCGTTGATGGGTTACGTATTCACAGTGTTTGGGTGTAGTGTGTGTTGGAGATCAGTTCTACAACATGTGGTTGCACTTTCTACCACAGAGGCAGAGTACATAGCTGTTGGTGAAGCTATAAAAGAGGCCGTGTGGTTAAAAGGCATATGCGCGGAGATGTTGGCTCATAAAGATGTAAACACCGGTGTATACTGTGACAGCCAGAGTGCCATACACCTAAGCAAGCATCAAGTGTTCCATGAGAGGTCGAAACACATTGATGTGAGGCTCCATTACATTCGTGAGATTGTCCAAAGTGGTGAAGTTAGTTTGACAAATATAACATCATCTAAAAACCCTGCTGATATGCTGACTAAGCCACTGCCCTCGGTTAAGTTCGTCCTATGCAAGGACTTAACCGGAGTCACTACTTTGTGAGGGTGACCGAAGATGCGGAAATGAGAGATCGATTTACTTTGTGAATGATTTTGAATCAAGGAGGGGATTTGTGAGAATATTGATTAAAAATCATTGGAATATGATTTGGGGATCAAGCCAAGTGTGTAGGGTGCACATGGATCAAAGATGGACGCAAAAGGAGGTGAAAAACGAGAAGGTGCACCATGCAACTAGCGCCGCGGCGACCAGGAGTGGGCGCCTCGAAGACGGACGCGAAAGGAGGTGAAAAACGAGAAGGGGCACCATGCGACCAGCGCCGCGGGCGACCAGGAGTGGGCACCATGCGACCAGCGCCGCGGGCGACCAGGAGTGGGCGCCGCGGCGCCAGAACAGAACACTCAACGCCACAACGCCATGAATCCAGCGCCGCAGCGCTCAGCAGAAGCGCGCCAGCGCTTGAGCGACGAGATCCCAGCGCTGCAGTGCTGGACGCGGGAACAGTATCCCGAAATTAGGAAACTTCCTAATTTCGTCTCCCACTTGCTCTAGGACTCCGTAATACGACTCTCACACGTATAGGGAAAACCTAGGACATCCCAAGCCCTATATAAAGGCTATCAATTGGCTTGTAAACACATCTTGACAATCTTTGTGATCAAGTTAGTGAGATCTTTGTGATCTTAGAGAGATCTTGGTGATCAACAATAATCTTAGTGATTATTCTTAGTGGTTCTTTGTAAGAGAAAATCTCTAGAGAGTAAGAGAGAGTTTTCTTTGTGATCTTTCTTATAATAGGCATACTTTGTGGTTGCCTTGTGATTCATAATAAGAGAAGAGTGTGATCTTGATCCGCCGTGGACGTAGGCAAGTTGCCGAATCACGTAATTCTTTGTGTGTTCTTCTTCTACCATTTCTCTATTTTATTTTTTAATAACTTGTTCTGTATTATTGTATTACTTAAGTGAATTGTTTAACTTGTTTGTGTGATTTCGCTTCAACACCGTGGGACCTTTATCAGCCTACGATGAGAAACATGAAAAGTTATTACATCCAAGGGGTAGAACGGTCGGAAACAATTTGAGTTGCCTTCACCGTGTAAATGGTGTTTGAAAGTAGCAGCCCATGGATCAAGAGGACAGTAAGCATATATGATCCCACTTTCCTTTAGAGCAAACTAAGAGAGCAACTAGTCCGCTAGGTTATGTTCTATGTAAATAGTTGGTAATGGTTTAAAATATTGTTTGATCAAGTAATAATTGCGGAGTCAACTTTATAATAGATTATTAGGAGGAAGCTCCATAAGGAGGGTGCAGTCACATATGGCCTATGTAAGAATAGATACTTTCGTCTTTGATTTTGCTTTCATATCTTTTGGGGGTTTACAAAATGGGTTTGGGTTTTGCTTGTTAAGTAATTGGGATTTTATGTTTAGTGTCTTTGGGCTGAAAATTAGTCTACCCATTCAGATAATATAATAGGCGCTATTTTCAACTAAATGTAATATTCCTGTGAGAAAGATAATAGAATTGAATATTTTATTATAATTGATATATTATAGAATAAGCTTTTATATAAGTTTTAAATTAATATAAAATAAGAAAATAAAATATATATAAATTAATTACAATGTATATATAGCAAGAGTTGAATTGACTGTATAGTTGATTGACAACTATATTATTAATATCTCACTCAAAATTTATGATGGTGCAATAAAAATAAATTTGAATTTAAATATTAGAGTTTGAAATTAAACAGTCAAAGAATAAAGATTTGGTAAAAATATTAATAAGAAACAGCAATTGCTAGCACAATTAGTGGAATGCAAGGAATTAACTCATGAAATCAAGTACGGAGATTTTTCTAAATCAAATAAAGATCCACCAAGTCAAATACGCACTATTAAGGAAAGTTAATATTTGTCAAAATGTAAATAGTTGTCAATTGTAAAAGGATTGTATAATCCTTATTTAGCTAGACTTCATTACTTACCTAAAAGGCCTCTAACGGTCATAATTCTTCGTGTATAAATTTGTAATGCTTCCACATATATGAAATACGATCCGATATTATTTAGTTCAAAAGACTTCTTTATGGTATTGGAGCCAATAATGAGTACAAGTACGAACTCTCCTTCTTCTTCTCTTTTTACATAGCCAAAAGAACCTAAACTAGATATTCAAGCCCTCCAATGTACAGCAGCTTTATTTCGACTAAACTGGATCATTCATACTTTCTCCTATGGCGTTATCAAGTGCTTCCATTGATTAAGAGCCTTAAAGTTTTACATTATATCACAAGCACTGGAAAGCCTTTAGAAGAAATTCAAAATTTTGATAGAGAAAAGATTATGAATCTAGAATACATTCTTTGGGAGAATAATGATGGGCTTTTAATCTTATGGCTGTTAGGAATAATGATTGAAGGGATTTAAACGCCATCATTGGTGTTGAAAAGTCTTACCATCTCTAAAAATTCATTGAGGATCAATTACTATCAGAGACAAAGGAGAAGGAAGGGCATGTCATTGACAAACTACTTTTTTTTTTTTAAAAAAGGCTCAATGTCTCTTGAAGAATATCTGAAAAAATTCAAATACTTGTATGACTGCTTGGCAGCCATAAATAAACCAATAACCGATTTGGACAAAGTCTTTAATTTGGCTAGAGGGTTAGGAGAAAAATATCAAAAAATTTGCCTGGTTATGCTCTGTATGCCACCATACCCTACCTTCAAATGGCTCTTGAAAATCATGAACAAACTTTGGCTAACATAGAAGAGGAGAACAAAATTTCCATTTATCAAGCTCAAGCCTGTTTCAACAAAAGGGATAGAGGTAGAGAAAATCGTGGTGTATACTTTAACTTCAGAGGTCGTGATTTGCTCTTGTAGGAAGAGGAAATAATAATAACATAGGCGGATTAACCAATCCAAATTACAATGGAAACTCAACACAGTAAGGAAAGAAACAACAATAAACACCTCAAAAGGAGAAAGGAAATGTAATTTGACAAATCTGCCATAAAAGAAAACACATGGCTGATGAGTGCTGGCATAGTTACGAAAATGCACCATAAGTTGAGGAAATACCACAAGCATTGGCCACTATGAATTTCGATAAAGAAAAGGATTCAAATTTTTATGCAGACCTAGGTGCAACAGCTTATATGACCAATAATCCAGGTAAGATTCTTAAACTTAATTAATACTTATAAAGGAAGTGATGTTATGATGGTAGGAAATGGAGAAAATTAAAAAATATATCATATTAGAAATACCAAGGTAAAAATTAGTGTTAGAAATCTTCATCTAAATAATATTTTGGATGTTCCTGAACTAAAAAAGAACTTATTATCTGTAGGATAACTCATCAATGACAACACTTGTGTTATTGAATTTAATGAAATTTGTTTTCGTGTTAAGGATCAGCAAAAAACAATTTGGTTAAAAGAATTAAAAGGGAGGTTTATGCTTTAGAAGAGGACCACCACCAAGCTCTGCATCCTACAAGGACAAGCAAAGCTCCTTTAAGCATCTGGCATCAACGGTTGGGGCATCATCAAAACAAAGCTATCAAGTTTTTATACAATAAAATTATATTGATGTCTTTAGTTGGATCAAAAAGGGAAAAAACTGCAAGCTTCCTTTTGAATCATCTAATAAAATTTATACTGTTCCTTTATTTAAAATTCATTGCGACTTATAGGTTCTACCCCAATTTTCTCAAAATAAAAATTTCGGTATTTTTATTAATAATTCAACTTGTTATACATGGATATTTCCTAAGGATGAAAATAGAATTCTTTTATCGTTTTCTATAGTCTCAAAGACAAGTTTAAAATCATTTTGATAAGCTGATTAAAATTTTTTGAAGTGACAATGGAGGTGAGTTCTCATCAAATGTTTTTAAAGAACATCTCAATAAAGTGTGGAACAATTCAACAATATTCATGTTCAAACACTTCGAAACAAAATAATATGGCCAAAAGAAAACATCAGCACATTGTCGAAACATGTTTAACCTTACTCTTTCATACAAACATGCCACTGTATGTATTGGGTTAATGCTTTCTTTACTGTTGTTTATATTTATTAACTGATTACCTCCATCAATTTTAAATATGAAATCACCTTTTGCAAAAAATGTTTGGTAATCAACTTCATTATAAAATTTTACTGAGCTTTGGGTGTTAATGTTACCCTAATCTTTGTGATAAAAGAAGAAATAAATTTTTACCAAAAATATATCTATGTATATTTATTGGATATAGCTATGAACACAAGGGCTATCATTGTTTTAATCCTTTTTCAAACAAGTTTTTGATGAAAAGTTATTTCCTTATAAAACTAAAGCTTTACAAAGTTCACATGTGCAGAGAATTTTAGAATTAGTTATTTTTTTGAAAAGTAAAAATTGGACAAAAGAAAGAAATCTCGAAGGTAACTCAAGTCAATGTTAATATTCAAACAAATCAAGGATAATGTTTCATATCCATTTTTTTTTTCAAGGAAGAACAAAACATGTAGGGGTAGATATTTATTTTGATAGGACTTGATCTGAGCCCTTTTCAAGAATTGAAGCAAATCTTGCGATGAATTGAGATTAACATATTATTTATTCACACATTTGATATAATAAATTTACTTGCCTCAATAAAAGTATACATGTGTATTCTAATATACAAATATATTGAATAAAACACTTATTCAGCTATGTGTGCGTAGGCCAACCTCAAAATATGATGACTGTATCACATTGTACGAATTCCCGTGACAACTTAGAAAAAATAAGGTAAATAAAAAAATGGGTGAGCTTATGGCTCAATGAGTCGACATAATATGAAAAATATTATATATTATATTTGAATTGTACACGTATAAATCTGTAAGATAGAATAATCATGAAGTTGTATACTAAGTAACCAATAAACTTGTACTGAAATTTAAATTGTCATAAAAATCTGTGCTAAAATTAAAATCATAACATAACACTGGAGATCTGAAAATCTAAAAGCATAAATTATCATAAAATCTATTATCAAGCTAAATAATTGTAACATAGTTCTAAAAACATGTACTATCTAGGGAAAAACTGGTCTAACCTGCCAGAATACTTACGCACAGGCAGAGCGGGGCTGATCTAATCAGGTGGAATGCTGCATCGCTCGGACAGAGCAAACTAAATTAGTCTAAGGCATGCATAGAGCAACTACATTAAAGGGGAGAGTATGCATATGATGGTTCAAAAACTATTACTATATAAAATTATGAGCATAATTATTCTGAAATAAATATTTTTATACTGAACATAATTATAAGTTATACTATAATAAATTTTAAAAATATCTTTGAATATACTAATTAACATAAATATCTATCCGTCTAAAATAAATTATGGTTAAATCTGATAACGTATAATTAAATCATAATTATTGTATTTAAAATATATATAGCTATTCACTCACAGAAATGCGTTAATCCTGAGCTGGGTCTGGATTTTGAGATCTACCCGCTATCAACACACCTCCTATATCATAGGATGTAAAATTATATCATTAGTACCAATACGTATTATAAATATTAAAATATAAATATTCTAGCATCGTAAAACTGTTACCCGCTGAAACACTGGGTATAATTTTAGCTACCCAAACTGATTTCCTAAAATTCTTTCTTCATTTCTTCTCTTGATTTCTTTTCTTTCCCTCGGTTTTTCTTTCTTCTCTTTTCTTTTTTTCTTTCTTCTTCTTCTTTTCTCTGTTTTAGCTTTTGCTTCGTATCTTTTTCTGTTTCAATTGCTTCTTCTTAAACTAAGTAAAAACAAAGCAAATATATAGATATATATATAACGGCCACTGCTTAAATTTCTTTATACCTTTTTTTTTTCTTTTTTTTTTGTTGCCACTTAGATGCTTTATAATATAAAAAACGTGTATTACAATTCCTCCCCTTTTATAAAAATTTTGTTCTCGAAATTCATGTACCTTTCTGAAACAAATAAGGATATTGAACTCTCATCTGATCCTCTCGCTCCTATGTAGCCTCTTCCACTGCATCATTCCTCTATAGGACTTTAACTAGCAAAATAATCTTATTACGTAGTCTTTGTTAGCGATAGTCCATTATTTGAATAGGTTCCTCGTCATAAGTCAAGTCTGTCCTCGACTGAACTGGCTGAGTATCTAAAATATGAGAAGGGTCAGGTATATACATTCACAACATAGAAACATGAAACACATCATAAATGCATGACAACTCAGGTGGTAATCCTAAGCAGTACGCAACCACACCAACCCTTTCTAGAATCTCATATAGCCTAATATATCTAGTACTTAATTTTTTCTGTTTCTCAAAACAAAGTACACCCTTTCATGGTAAGATTCGTAAGAAGACTTTGTCTATTACTGCAAACTCAAGCTGTCTATAGTGTTTATCTGTATAACTATTCTGTCTGTCTTGAGCTGCCTTGAGTCTATTTTTTATAATACTGATCTTCTCACTTGTGGGCTAGATAATCTCTGGACCGAATAATTTTCTTTCTTCAATCTTATCCCAGCAAATAGGTGTTCTGCATTTTCTTCCATATAAAGCCTCATACGGTGCCATCTAAATGCTAGACTAATAACTATTATTATATACAAACTCCATCAATGGTAAATAATCATCCCAAATATCCTTAAACTGTAACATACAAACTTTGAGCATATCCTCTAATATCTGTATAGTTCTCTCTGACTGCCCATCTGTCTGAGGATGAAAAGCTATACTAAAGTTTAGCTTAGTGCCTAAGGCCTTCTGTAAGCTATGCCAGAATCTAGAAGTGAATCGAGGGTCTCTATCTGATATGATGGACACTGAAGCTCTATGTAACCATACAATCTCACTCACATATAAATGAGTAAGCCTATTTAATGAGTATGAAACCTTATAAGGATATCACCAAGAAATATCTATCTGTCTAAAACATTTATCTACCAAGAAATGACATTTGCTGAACTTAGCATATAACTGTTTATTCTTCAAAACTGTAACACTATCCTCAAATGTTCTATATGCTTATCTGTACTCCGTGAATATATAAGAATATCATCAATAATGACTATAACAAATCGATCAAGATAGGGATGAAATACCCTATTCATAAGGTCCATGAATGCAGTTAGAGCATTAATTAACCCAAATGGCATTACTAAAAACTCATAATGCCAATATCAAGTTCTGGAGGCAGTCTTAACCGCATCAATATCTCCAATCTTTAATTGATATACTCTAATCATAGATCGATTTTTGGAAAAATCTTTGCACCTTATAATTGATCAAATAAATCATCAATGTGAGGGTGTGGGTACTTGTTGCGTATAGTGGCTTTATTTAGCTCTCGATAATCAATGCATAGTCTCAAAGTTCCATCTTTCTTTTTAACAAACAATACTGATGCTCCCCATGGCAATACATTAGGTCTAATGAAACCATTATCCACCACTTGTAATTGAGTCTTCAATTCTTTTAACTCTAAGGGGGCCATTCTGTATGTGCTTTAGAGATAGAAGTTGTGCCTAAAATCAAATCAATACCAAAATTAATCTCTTTATCTGGTGGTAAACTTGGAAGATCTTTAAGAAATACATCTGAAAAATCTCTAACCACCGGAATATCTTCTAATTTAGCCTCATTGACTCTGGTATCAATAACATGTGTCAAATAGGCTAGACATCATTTTCTAAGCAACCGTTTAGCTGTCATAGCAGATATAACATAGAATGAAAGAACTCATCGTTCTCCACAAAAAATAACAAGCTCTCTATGTCTTCTAAATATAACTTCCTTTCGAAAACAATCTACAGTAGATGGTGATTAGCTAACCAGTTCATCCCAAGTATTGCATCAAAATCATGTATATTAAGAGGAATTAAATCTACTACCATCTCACTACTACCCACCTTAATAATACAACCCAGAAATACATTCTCAGCCAATAATAAATCTCCAACAGGTGTGACTACCACCAAGCTACAATTTAGGGGTTTTAATACTTTATCGGTATGTACAGCAAAAATACGAGAAATAAAACAATACGTAGAACCTGGATCAATTAAAATATAAATTTCCCGATCAAAAAATAGTCAGCATACCTATAACAACATCAGAGGTAGCATGTGCCTCTTATTAAGTCAAAGCAAATATATGTGCCTGGCTATGAGGTTGACCTGGCTAACCCCTTTGTGGATCTCTACTGGCTCCTAAAGCTCTATAATATATACCAGTACTAGAGATAGGCTCTCCTGCCTAAGATCCTCCATATCTCAGAATATTGCCACTGCCACCTTAAAAACCCCGAGAAGTTGTACTCTGTACTAAGCTACTACTCTGAAGAAGATGAGGGCAATCTCTCCTTAAATATCCAGCTTGTCTGCAATGGTAGCAACCTCTAAAACCTCTCAGACACTGTCCCTCATAACTCCTGTCACAAATGAAACACTGAAGGTACTTTTTCATGCTAACACTACTACTTAGCTGGTTACCACCCCGAGGCATCTGACTCCATATATTGCTTCCAATATATGGAGGCATAAAACTCTGGCTAGAGCTCTGTCTCTGTCCTTCTGATAGCATGGGGCTTTGACCATACCGTTGTCCACCAAAATACCCTGTATGAGATGTCTCTCCTCTAAGTGCTCTACTACTACTTGATCTACTAACTGACCAACTATGGCCTAATTTCTGCTTAAATGACTGGGCCCTACCTGCCTCTGCCAGGCTTCTTTTAACTCTCATTGCAGCCCCTACTAACTCACTTAAATCACTATGCCACATGGCTATAATTGTTATCCTAATATTGCCTTTAAGGCCCTATTCAAATCTCATACATTTATCCCTATCATTTCGTATTGCATATGAAGTGAATCTTAATAATTCTATAAATCAATCATTGTTCTAGCTCAAAGAACTTACTAGCCTGGATGTCTTGGTAAACCATAGGAAAGCTTTTAACATTAAATTCTTTACAAAAATTAACCCAACTAATCACCCCTACATATCTATGTGACATTGATCTCCACCAGTAGTATGCCCTATTCTCAAGTAAAAATATAGTAAAGGAAAACTTCTCATCATTAGTACATCTCATAACATTAAATATCCATTCTACTCTGGTCAACCATGACTCTGCATCAGCTGGCTCTATAATGCTTGAAAATTCTCTACCCCCAAACTACGAACACGCTCTATTGTGTTCTCTCTCCTAAGTGGTCCTTGTGTTTGTCTCTCCACTACAACTATATCTAACTGAGCCAGTTTATCTATGGATTGCTCTAAGGTAGGTCTATCAAGTTGTCTCTGTGTAGGCTGTATCACAGGTTGTAGCGCTGGCTGAGGGTGTATCTCCTCTACAATAAGATTGGGCTGAGTTTGAGGTATGGGTACAAGGGGAACTGACTCAACTACTTTCTCTCTAATAGGTTCCTCCCTTCTATCTGATACTAAGGAAGCTCTTAGTTCAGTCACAAGTTTCATACGAGGTCGGCCACATTGACGCATGATGAAAATCTATAAATACAACAATTCATTAATGACATCTCTAACATGCATGTATTATGTACTAGTCTACAGAATCTAAAACCATGCTCTGATACCAAACTAACAGGACCCGACCCAAGCCCTCTTCAAGAATCGAGGCAGATCCTGCGATAACTTAAGACTAACATACTTTTTACTCACACATTTGATACAACGAGGCTACCTGCCTCAACAAAAGTATATACGTGTACTTCAATATACATAAAGATATACAAATACAAGACTGAAACACTTATGTAGCGATGTGTGCGTGGATGATAGGGGCGTAAAAGCACTAGTATGATTTGTATCTAATTTTTGTATTTTACTCAGAATCATAGATATTTGGTTATTTAATTATACTTTTTGATCATAAATAGATGCATGGCGAAAAATGTGATGTATAGGAACAAATGAGAGGTAAATCGGATATCAAACGAAGAAGTTACGCTCAAAATACGAAATGGGTACCAAGGAAAAAGAGAGGAAAAAGAGGAGAAAAAGAGACAAAAACTTAGAAAAAAAAGAGACAAAAACTTAGAGAAAAAATTCACAACACAAAATCAAAGATCAAAGCCAAAGATTGAAAAACCAAGATCAAGATTCAAGCTTCAAATCAAGATTGAGGGAGAAGCTTATTAAGGAGTCACTTTGATTAGTTTTTCTTCTTCTTTTTTATCATTATGTGCTTGTTCGTGTTGATCTTTATGCATTGGTTTGATAATTTTGATTTTGTGATTAGTTAATTTATTCATGTAGGGTTAAACTATGTTAAACTAGTATGGATTTAGGTTGTGTTAATTTTTACTTTATAAACTTGATATATTCAATTGATTTATTCTATCTGGTATTTTAATCCTTTTATTATACCTGATCAATATTTTGAATGATTGAGGAACCATGATAAACTTGACAAAGGGATTCATGTGTTTAGTCTAGGATAGTTTGATGTATGATTATAGGGTAACAACTATGAGTTCCATCTAGGATAGACATATACCTAGATGGCATATATAGTATAATTTATACTTGATCTTAATAAATTACATTTTGATTTGATTACCATAGACATATAGGTGATTGTTAGAATGTGTAATATAGTCACTTAACCATCGACAGAGGCTTGTGATAAGATTAGTGTCTAAGCCAATCAATTGGTATTAAGAGATAAACTAGGTGGTTAATGAGTCCAATGAAATACTAGGGACGAGTCAAAACCCTAGATTATCTTTATTTATGAATTCTATCATTTTCTTTTATTTGATTTAATTGATATATTTGGATTAAAAAATTAAATTTCAAATTGTGATTTTCTGAATAAAACTTAAGTAGGTACAATTTTAGTATTTGATTTATAGAATTAGATCGCATAGTCCCTGTGAGATCGATACATAGACTTAAAATCCTATATTACTTAATACGATAACATGCATTTGCGCTTAGCTACTATAGTATACATCAATGGGCCAACCTCAAAATGTGATGATTGTATCACACTGGACAAATTCCTGTGACAACCTGAAAAAAATAAGGTAAATAAGAAAAATGGTAAGCTTGTAGCTCAGTGAGTGGACATAATATGAAAAATATTATATACTTTATTTGAATTGTACACGTATAAATCTATAAGATAGAATGTGTATACTGAGTAGTCAATAAATTTATACTGAAATATAAATTATCATTAAAATTTGTGCTAAAACTAAAATCATAACTAATACTGAGGATCTGAAAATCTAGAAGCGTAAACTATCATAAAATCTATTATCAAGCTGAATATATGTAGCATAGCTTAGGAATTATGTACTACATATATATATATATATATATATATATTGAAAATCACACTAAATTTGTACCCGGGAAAAAATTGGTCTAACCTAGCAGAATAACTCACGCATCGCTCAGGCTGAGCAAATTAAACTAGTCTAAGGCATGCGCAGAACAACTACATTAAAGGGAAGGGTATGCATATGGTGGTTTAAAAACTACTACTATATAATATCATGAGCATAATTATTTTGAAATAAATATTTTTATACTGATCGTAATTATAAGTTATACTATAATAAATTTTAAAAATATTTCTGAATATACTAATTAACATAAATATCTATTTGCTTAAAATAAATCATGGCCAAATCTGATAACGTATAATTAAATCATAATTGTTGTATTAAAAATATATAAAATATATATAAATATCCATTCACAAAAGTGTGTTAATTCTGAGTTGGGTCTGGATTTTGATATCTACCCACTATCGACACACCTCTTATATCATAGAGTGTAAAAATATATCATTAGTACCAATACATATTATAAATATTAAAATATAAATATTCTAGCATCGTAAAATTGTGCCCGCTGAAACACTAGGTATAATTCTAACTGCCCAAAATGATTTTCTAAAATTCCTCCTTCATTTCTTCTCCTGAATTCCTTTTTTTCCTTTCTTCCTGCTTCTTTTTTTTTTTCTTTCCCTCGGTTTTTCTTTCTTCTTCTTTTTTTTCTTTGTTTTAACTTTTGCTTCGTTTCTTCTACTATTACAATTGCTTCTTCTTAAACATAGCAAAAACAAAACAAATATATATATATAATGGCCATCGCTTAAATTTCTTTATACTTTTTTTTTAATTGTTTCTTTTTTCTTTTTTTTTTTGTTGCCACTTAAATGCTTAATAATAGAACACATGTATTACACATTTTATCTATAAAAAAAGATACCAGATATAATAACAAAATAACTTTCGATGGAAAAATTTAAATACTTTGATTTTTGTAATTAATTAAGAAAATTTTATTGATAAAACTATCCAAAATACAAATGGCCATAGAGCCATAACACAAAGAGAACAAAACCATAACTTATGACTTACCACCTAGTTACAAAATCATCTATACTTTGGCTGGAGATGGCAGATAAATTTTTAATCCAAATTATATCTTTAATACATCAAAATATATCGTTTACATTTAGGGTTTTATGTTGGAACACTATCTGGTTGCATTCCTGCCATATTGAGTAGATGAAGGCATAGAAAATGATTCTTCTAATTTTGCTAACCAATGACTTACCTTTAGTTTTTCTGCAAAAATAAGATACCTCTAATTTTCATATGGCAAGGAATCTATTGATATAATACGCTGGCAAAACTTTTTTTCACACTCCCTCTGTAAAGCTACACTGAAAGAATAAATGTTTCACCATCTCACTTTATCACAAAGTGGGCAATTGTGAATATATTTGGCCTTCATTTAGCCAATCTCTCATTGGTAGATAACCATTTATTCATTGCAAGCAAAGTAATAAAATTATATTTAGGGATATGTTGTAGACCCTATAGTATCCTGTACTATCCCATTATTGGTTTTTTATTTGTCAGGTTCCTCCATACACTAGCAATTGAAAATCTTACATTAAGGTAACCATTCCAAAGGATCTTATACTTTCTAAAGACATTAATAGAGCAGTTATGATATAATCATCCAAGGGGCCTAATATGGTCCAAGTGCCATTGTGCCATAGGTCACTTTTGCATCTTGTGGTATGTCAGAGTCACTAATATTGATATGGGAGAATTTATCGATGATGGACTTACCATTCAACCAATGATCACTCCAAAAACAAGCTCAATGTCATACCTGACAATTAAGTTTAGATGGGGTGTTCAGGAATGCTTAGATGGTTGTACCTAATTTGTCTACAGAGTCGCCAATCATAATTAGATAAGTATAACAGAAGACAGTATTCTATTGGTTCATAAGGTCATATATCAAATTTTAGCAAGTATAAGGATAGTTGTATAATATATACACTGTGTCACATCCTACATCGAATGGAAATTAGGTGGATCTTGAGTATATAAGGGTAAGTATGCAGCATTACCTAATAGGCTATCTTTTGGGTCAATAGCAAGTGCCCGGCTCATGATAAGTGGTATAAGAGTAGACCCAAATTATCATTCGTATGTAGGCCCCTAAAATTACCCCAATAGAGATTGTCACATGGGATGTAAGTCTCTTATGCCGCTAGGGAGGATGGGCAATACAAGCCAAGTAGGCCCTAAAATTCTGTGTCTTGAGCCCTAATAGAGATTGCCACGTGGGTGCTGGGTCTCATAGCCCCTAGGGGATAGGCAATACGGGTCAAGTTGGTTCTTGAGTTTGGAGCACACCGTAACGAAAGTGTCACGTGATTGGGTAGGGAAAAATATCACATCCCACATAGAATAGAAATTGGGTGAATTTTAGGTATATAAGGGTTTATATGCAGCATTACCTAACAGGCTAGTCTTTTGGGTCAATGGTAAATGCTCGGCTCGTGACAACTAGCACTCCTAGATTTTAGGAAAACTTGGAATATTTTCATTGGTCATTTGTACATTCTGTTTTATAGAAATAGAACAACAATATTGTATATATTATAACTGAAATACATAAATTAAATTATGTATATACTGTAGTATTTTCTTGATATTTCTGAGAGCCTAGTATAGAAAGTTAGAAAGAACTTCAAACCTTATCTATTAATTAAATTACATCCATTTTACATTCTGCCTGCTTCTCGGCTTTATTTAATGGGACTCCTAAAGGTTTTCTCTTACCGCACAAGGTTTGTCAAGGGGATCATTTATTGCCTATTCTTTTTTGCATTGCTGAGGAAGTCTTAACTAGGTGTATTGAGGATGTTCATTGTAAAAAAAAAATATTCTTCCAATTTCAGCTCCTCATTGATGTTCTTATATTTCTCGTTTGTTATATATTTATGATATATTCCTTTTCTTATGGAAGGGATGAGAGTTTTATTAGTCACCTTATGTAGTTTGTTGATGACTATCTTCTGTATCTGGATTGTATATTAATAATAAGGCTAATGCCATTCTTTTATTGACAAACATGCTTTACCTTATAAAGATGCAATTACTCGACGTTAAGTCTTTATGGATGGTTTATTTCCTTTTTTATTTTTTTGTTTTGGGTGTTCCAAACTTTAAGGGGCATTCTCGGATAAATTTCTTCAGGATTGGCAGTATTAGAGATTTGGTGATTCAATATTCTTATTTGGGTAAGAATTATGAAGAATATAAAATAAGAGAGTCACAAGAAGTATAGAACGTGTGGGATATATATGAAGAAGCCTAGGATGTACGGAACACGAAGAGGGAAGAAAATTGGACTTAAAGACGAGAAGAAAACAAGAAAAAACGTGGAGCTGATAACAGGGCTGAGTGCCACAGTGCCTAGAACTGGATACCGTAGTGCCCAGATTAGTAAGTTAGTGCCGTGATGCCAGGTTCTCAATGCCATGACACTAGTTGCGACATAACTCAGCGTCGCGGTGCCAGAGTGGGTAGAGTTAGTTTCTAATCCAGATTTCTGAGTTTTAGGAAGTTTTAGACTTTCAAAATATATAGACTCTTATTTCAATTAAGATTAGAGTTAACAGGCATAAAATTAACCCTGTATAAACCCTTTAGTTTGAAATTAAGCATTAAGTGAGACTCTAAGAGAAGAAAAAATTAGGTAGACATTAAGTGCTTGTATGCACTAAAGTGGAACAATTTTTTGGGTGTTCATTGTTCATGGGAGAGTAAGCGTACACTAAATATTAAATCCGTTTGAGGGTTCTTCATTGAATTTTTTTTGTAAATTCTTTAGAGAGTTAATAAGAGAAGTTAGGATCCTTGGACCCACCATGGACGTAAGCAATTTTAGCCAAACCACGTAAGTAATTGTGTTATACTCTTTATTATCTACTTTGAATTCTTACTATTTTTACTTGATATCTAAGTTTTTCTGCTGCGCAAAGAGGTTAGGGTTCTTCGCTTTAACCTAATCTCACGGTGAGAAAGAGGGTTTCTCTAACAAACGGATATCAGAACTAGGTTTTATAATACACATTAGAGGTACTTAAACCATTGCTACGTTCAAACAAGGAATAGAGAAGTTCAATGGGATAAATGACTTCAATCTTTAGAAGAAGAAGGTTAGGGCTCTACTGGTAAAAGAATGACTAGACTCGGCCTTAGAGCAAGTCAATTCCTCAACTAACAAAAGGATGACAACCTCAAAGTTAGAGCAGAAAGTTTTGGACACAATTTAGAAAAAGGCTCACAGTACTATAATTCTAACATTGAGCGACAAAGTATAAAGGAAAGTTGGTGATGAAGAAATTACTTTGGGGCTGTAGAAGATACTCGAGGTATTATACATAAAGAAGTCTATTGTAAATAGATTTTTTGTGAAAATAAAACTACATTAGTTAACTATGCACGAGGGATCTTCATTAAGACCCCACTTTAATGAGTTTAACAAGATCATCATAAGGCTTAAGCAATTGGGCATCAAGACCAAGGATAAAGACAAGGTCATAATCTTGTTAAGTTCCTTGTCTAAAAGCTATGAAAGCATTATGGATACGATGTTGTATGGTAAGGAGTCCTTAATAATGAATGGCTTTAAAGTATCATTGAACTCAAAATAATTGACAAAAGATCTGAATCTGAGAATAGATGAGTGTTACTTACATTAAGGGAGAAGAGCAATCAATCAAGAAGGAGATCTAAGAAGTGTTTCCTTTGTAATAAAGAATGGTACTTTGTAAATGATTGTCCTAAATCATAAGGTTAAGGAGAGTGTGCTGCAATTGGTACTCTTGGGAAAAAATCGAAGTTGTAGACATAGTAGCCTCAAGGGAAAAGTATGCTGCAAATGAATACTAGATTTGGGGTGTAGCATCCATATATGTCTAGAAAGATTGATGTTTGCCAACTATAAATCCAAGAGAGGTAAAGCTTTAATAAGGAATGACATGACTTGTGAGATTATAGGAGTTAGTGACATAAGGCTGAGGATGAAAAGTGGAGAAACTAGGGGCTTACATAGTGTAAGACATGTTCCAAATCTTAGGAGGAACTTGATATCCCTAGGTAAGCTCGATGAGGAAGGGTATTCGGTTAGAAGGGAAAAAGAAAAACAAAAGGTAGAGAGAATATCTATAAGGTTTTAGGGTGATAAGCACAATGTGGAGCTCTGTGTGCTTAAAAGAATGGCCATGAGTGGCCCAATACGAGGTATTATGGTAATACAGATCACAAGACAACATTCAAACTGTGCTCACCGAGGTGATGAATGTCGAAAAGGAGTGCAACGCATCAATACCTTATGCAAGGTGCACAAATGCATTTGGAGACCAAAGTCACTAGACCGGAGAAAGTTTAAGTCTTGGTGGAGACTTATCTGGACTCAACTCTAAGTGATAAAGTGTTGGTGTGGATCGAATCCATAAGCTTTCTTATTTAGAGATTTTGAATCAAGGAATGGTTTTATTAGAGATTTTGTGATTCAATAATCTTGTTTAGGCAAGAATTATGAAGAATATCAAATAAGAGAGTCATAAGAAGTCTAGAACGAGTGGGACACACATGAGAAAATCTAGAATATGTGAAACACACATGAAGAAATCTAGAACGTGTGGGACACAAAGAGGCAAAAGAAGTGAGAAAAAATGTGAAGCTGATAATAGGGTTGAGCGCTCAGATCAGTAAGTCAGTATTGCAGCACTAGGAACCTAGTGCTGCAGCACTGGCCATGGCATATCTTAATGCTGCAGCGTCAGGTCCTTGGCGCCGTGGCACCAGAGCTGGCAGAGTTAGTTTCCAGTATGAATTTTTGAGTTTTTGGAAGTTTTGGACTTTTAAAACACGAGGACTCTTATTTCAACTAGGATTAGGATTAGTAGGCATGAAATTAACCCCATATAAGCATTAAAAGAGACTTTAAGAGAGGGAAGAACTAGGTAGACACTAAATGTTTGTGTGCACTAGGATGGAACCATTGTTTGGGTGTTCATTGTTCATGGGAGAATAAGGATACACTAAACATTAGATCATTTTAAGTGTTTTTCATTGGGCTTTTCTTGTAAATTCTCTAGGGAGTTGATAAGAGAGGTTATGATTCTTGGATTCACCGTAGACGTAGGTAATTTGGCCAATCACAAAAGTGATTATGTTATGTTCTTTTTTATCTGCTTTGAGTTTTTATTATTTTTATTTGATATCTAAATTATTTCGCTACACAAAAATGTTGGGGTTTAAAGTTGAACTTGGTCAAAATTCTTTTCTTTAACTTAATCTTATAGGGAGAAAGGCGATTCCTCCAATAGGCAGATTGTGTTATGTCTAAGCTTTATGGTTGGATGGGAAATTTTATCAATGGCTAGCCGTGTGGAACTAGTTAAAACAGTATTCCAGTCAATTTTGTTACACAACTTTATGGTTAATCTTTGGTCACGTAGCATTATTATATCTCTTCATCGTCCTCCTTTAGGAAAGTGCAAATTGTCGTTGATTTTTGGGCTAAAATTCTCTCTTCGAGGTCAAGAAAGGGTCTTGGGCTATGACATTTGGATTTTCTTAACAAGTCTTTCCTTTTTAAATCTTTATGGGAGGTAAGGCAAAGAAGCTGTTTCAGTTCTTGTTTTCTTATGGTAAGATATTCTTTTAACGAGGCTCATTCTTAATTTCTTCAGCTTGGGCTGGTTTTTGCATAGTTCTTCTAATCCTTCTTAAAAGCTCTAGATGGCTAATTGAAGTCGTGACTCTCATTAATTTTTGGTTTGATCATTGTCTTAATAATCTGTAGACCAGGTTTGTCGAATGTTGCCATTCATAGTAGGATTTCGATCTGAAGTTATTCTTGATGGTTGCTAGAATGTTCCTTCTCAAGTTTTGGATATTTTTTCGGCTTTACAGAGTTCAGTTGAAGCTGTTATCCTCTCGAAGATGGCTCGTTAGGATAAGATGATTTGGGGATGCTTCTCATGACGGGGAACTCACACTACAATCCTCTTAGAACTATTCCTCGGCAACCTTAGTGCTCCGGCTATCTGGAAAAGCTTCTTATGGCAGTTGCTCCAATATAGAATCCCCTCAGATGGTGTACTGTGATCTCATGGTATGTGTTGTTTTTGCTTACTTAACCGTCTCTTTCTTTCTTTGAATATGTGGATCATCCTTCTGTGGAGTGTCCATATTTGGTCAGTTTTTGGGGTTGGTTTGCGTCCATTTTCGGCACTCCATTGTCTTTGTTTTCTTCTTTTCAGAGCTTTGGAATTTAATAGTCAATAAATCATTTAGTCCATAATTGTTTAACAAGGGGCTCACTGCTGCATGTTATGCCTTTTATTTTGTTTTCCGTCCCAGGAATTTGCTTCGGCATGATGGTGTTTTTACTACCCTTCATAGGATGAAAACAAAAATGTTTGGTGCATATTTGGTATTTTCATATTTGTTTATTTTGGGTTATGTGCATTATAGTACTGATAGATTGATTTTACATGATTGAAGAGTTTGACCTTCTATGGATCGTGCTCTAAATGTTCACATTTTACAGCTGTGTCCACAGTCACATGGTTGGGTTAGGGCGAATTCAGATGGTTTTTTTAAAAAACAATCCTGGTTAAACTGTTTGCGGCGCTTACATTCGTAATTCTCAAGGTCAATTTTTACGGGGTTTTGGTTTCCATGCCCGCATTAATACAACTTTCTACGCTAAAATATTGGGTGATATTCTAATTATTGAATGTGAGGGCTGGCATAACTTGTAGCTCGACCTGAATTCTTTATTAGGGTCTTTCTCATGCATAATTTGCTCACAAGATAAAATTTGACTTTAAGTAAAAAGAGGTGTTGGTTAGCAGAAGTGATTCACAAATATAATAATAACGCAAAATGATTTAGAGAGAAAAATGATAGAAGAAATCACACAAGTAATTTACGTAATTTGATAACTTGTTTATGTTTATGGTGGATTAAGATTTCACTTCTTATTATTGAATTATAAAACACTCACAAAGTATGTCTTTTATAAAAGTCACAAAGCTTACATAGAACTTCTCTCTCAATTGCACTCACAATTGTCTCTCTTGTGTTTTTAGTGTTTCTCTCTTATGTATAAAATTGATCTCTAACACACACTACACTTAAATATTGTGAATACATACCTAGTCAAAGACCTTCTTTTGTCGAGATCACCCGTATAATCTGAGTCGACATATCTTCTTATCATTTTACCTTCTCTCTCAACCTTTTTATACAACAAATCATAATTCGACGTTCCTTTGAGATATCTCAGTATCCACTTTATTGTAAACCAATGATCGTTGCCCAAATTTGTCATGTATCTACTTACGACACTCACTGCTTATACTATGTCTAGTCTTATACAAATCATCGCATACATAATGCACCCAATAGCACAAGCATATGGTACATTATTAATTCTCAATTTATCCTCTTCCGATTTTAGCGACTGTGCTGTTGAAAGTTTAAAATACATAGCCAAATAAGTGAAAACAACCTTTGCATTGAACATATCAAACTTTTCTAATATTTTGAGTATATACCTCTAATTTGATAAGAAAATAACATCTCTTCTTTCTATTACAACATCCATATCCAAAATTCTATTTTCTACTCCTAAATCCTTCATCTCAAACTTGCCACTCAATACTTCTTCAATTTTTGTATTTCTTCTATATCTCTATAGTCAATCAATATATCATCCATCTATAGAAGTAAATACATACTCATCCCACTACTTAGGCTCTTAAAGTACACACAACTATCATACTTGCTTCTATTGAACCCATAAGTCATTATGAAATCATCAAATCTCTTATACAACTGTTGTGTCCTCAATCTTATGGTTAAGTTAGGGCGAATTAAAATGGTTTTTTTAAAAACAATCCACGTTAAGCTGTTTGCGGCACTACCATTCATAATTCTCAAGGTCATTTTTTAGGGGGTTTTGGTTTCCATGCTCACATTAATACAACCTTCTACAGTGAAATATTGGGTGCTATTTCTAATTATTGAATGTAAGGGCTAGCATAACTCATAGCTTGAGGTGGATTCTTTATTAGGGTCCTTCTCATGCATAATTTGCTCAAAAGATAAAACTTGACTTTAAGTAAAAAGGGGCATGCTAAATGCATTATTCTAAAGTTAAATAATTGTTTCCTAAATTGGGTAAAGATAGATATATATAACTTTAAGATACAACTTAGTACTCGCATTTGATCTCTTTAATGAACGCGATCACCCTTGTATAATTGCTAAAAAAAATATAATATAAAATATATTTTATTTACCATATTCTACATGATATATTGATTTTCTTCTCTTTTTAATCTTAAATCGCTAATAAGAAACAATTATCCTAGCACTTCCTTAAATAACTCAGTGGTCAAGAACTTACAGTGCATTCTTCTACTGGAGTAGAGATCCTAAGTATGAGTACTCCCATCTATGTTTAAAAAAAAAAAGGAAAGAAAAAAAGGGTTAGCACTTTTTATATAGTAATAAGTAGTCCTAGGTGTTATTTCTAAATTAATTAAAATAATTTAGAAGTTTGTAGCTCTCACGCATTTAGCCTAGGTTTAACGGCTAATTTAAAACTATTATAACTACTATAAAATAATAATAATTTATAACTTATAATTTACAATATTAAAATCATATTTATGCTATGTAATTTATAAATCATTTTAAAAAAAATCAGAACTTTTCTTTAACACATTTAGCGAAAGGTCATCACATGATTTAAGAAAGTCGTATTAGGATAGTACTTGTAACAAAGCCAAGTAAAACACATTCAATGTTAAAAGGTTCTGCATGAGAAAACAATTTAATTTCAATACTATCTTCGTCGTCTCTCGGATAGGGAGATTCAACATTGTAGACATGAACAAATGTTGAAAGCAATTAAGTCATTTGACTGAGATTTCTTATTTGTTCTCCTAATGAAGATATGAACGGCTCTGCAATCCGAATTACAATTATAATTGACAATGCAATCCGAATTACTTACATGCAATGAATTGCTTTTTCACTTCTACTACACCCTCAACGCTATTTGTTATGTTTCTCATAAATTAAAATATGAAAAAACAATAAAAATGCGATGCAAAGCAACTGAAAATTTAATAAAAATTAACGATAATGTAGTTAGAGATTATGAGAAAATAATTTAAAGTGATGGGCAAATTGATAGAATCTTTTTAAGTTCTAACAATAGGGTTAATAAGATATTAAGAAAATAATTTTTGAAAATAATAATAATTAGACTATACTACAAAGGTATTGGATAATTAATAATTTTTCATTTATATAAATATGGGAAAATTCCATTTTATAAATATATACCTAATTTTCATTTTTTTAATATACCATTTTAGTTTTTGTAAGAATATTTTTAATAATTTTTTATTACCATTTTCGTCCATAAATAATTATTATTTTCATTTTTATAAAAACTAATATAGTATATATTAAAAAATTAATAACTAAGTTATTATATATCTACAAAATTAAATACCAAAATGCCATTTTTCCTATAAACATACAATGTACACGATAGATAGTCTACAAAATTTAGTATTCAATATTTCATGATATGCAGTTATAAAAAGGACGATCTCAACATCTCCTCTAACTTTTTTTTTTTTTCAAATTATCAATTACTTTCCTTATTTCTTTTAAATAAGCAATTATCCTATTTCGATACCATTTTCTTCTACGAAAATTGATCAATTATCTTTTAAAATGAGGTCGTTAGCTGTTTTTGATATAAATAAAAGGACAAGTAATAATTATCAGAAAAATCAAGAGGAAACCGACAATATTTTTCCTTGAAAATAAAATCAAACAAGCTAGGGAAGCAGATAATATCCCCCATGCAATCTCCACCGATTGTTCGACGGAAACAGGACACATGCAATTTACTAGCGAACAAGCTCATATGATAGGAGACGGCGGCGATTTACTATCTAACCTCTTCCACACAACCATTAACTTATAAGAAAACTAATCAGTTGAGGATAATGATCAAGTGGCTGAAGTTAATGCAGCACCATCAAGTGGCTAAGAAGGTTGCAGGAGCATTACAATTTGATACAGCTGCATACATTTTAAATTTATCTTTTCCCGCCTTTTCTTTTAGTTTGTTACAATTTTTTTTTGTCCTGGCTCTTGTATAAATAGTGTAGCTTTTCTCTTTTGCTATTGTATTGAGAAACAATAAAGATTTAATAAACTCATAATTACTTTTTTCTCTCAAACATTTTCTCTCCAATTCTATCAAACTTTCTTGGTAACCAAACAAGAACTAAGTACCAAAGCTAAATATGGCATACTTTGCTACAACCTCAAACTTTACAGCAAATTCTCAAACATCTTTCAAAACCTTTTCCAGCACAAATCAAGTTAAATGCACAAATTTCTTATTGTGGAAAGCACAAACAAATACGATCATTTGCGGTCATGGACTTGAAGGATTCATAGATGGATAAGTCAGTGCACTACCTCATTTTTTAGCCAAGAAGACTCAAATCGCGCCTCATCCATTGTAGATCAAGTGCTTAATCTAGCTTTTGTGAATTGGAAATGCCAAGATCAAATACTCCTAGGCTAGCTTCAAGCTTCAATCTTTAAAGTTGTATTGAGTTTTGTTCTCAGATACAAAACTTCTTTCGCGCTTTGAAAATTTGTAGATCAACAGTTTGGAAACCAATCTAAGGCACTTGCCATGACTATTAAAGGTCAGCTTGCTCACTTAACAAAAGGGTCACAACCAATTACTAACTATTTCACGAAGGCTAAACATTTGACTGATAGTTTAGCTATATCTAACTGTCTAATTTCTTATGATTATTTAGTCATGCATGTTGTTAATGGCTTGGATAAGAGTTACAGTTTAGTAGTTATTCATGTTCAAAGCAAAATAGGAAGTATTAGATTTAATGAAGTGATGTCACTGATGTTGATATAAGAGAAGTAGGATTGAACATGTTAACATGCATTAAGGGGTGCATGCATGTAATTGTGTACGTGTTGATTAATTTATAAATGCTTGTCCAAGATGCATTACGCAAATGAATTATACACAATTAATCAACAAAAACATTCGGGATATAAAATCAAATACAATAATAGTTACAAAATTAGAAAACATATCCTTGAAGTGAAGATTCAAACTTTCAAAGCTCACCTAAAATGATTCTATTAGTAACTTTAGTCCATAATGCCGATGGGATTGCTAGAGTAAAAGCGACAGCATGATATTTCCAGTAGGTGGTTCCTCTCTCTTGACCATATAAGTTGTCTATTTTTTTAAGAAGAAAAGAGTAACCTTTTACCCCTTTCTTCAAAATAGCGAAAAACCTTCTAATGAAATGCAACGATTGCATTTCACTTTTATACTTTTAACTTTTCCATGTTGACAAATGTTAACATAAACAATTAAAATAATCTTTCCATTTGGCCACTGCAGGGCAATGACATTAAGGCCATTTGTCACACATTCCTTAATAAATAATAATTGTTCATTTGGTTAATAAAGGCTTAATTCTTAAACTTATGTGCTTCTTGGGAGATCCTAAAACATATACTATTTTTAAAAAAAAAAATCTAATTGAACTATTGACCGAATCCACTGTCTGAGTGCTCAAAGAGTATACTTTATATTGTGAGACTCCCTGGGTTCACGCACATTTATCTTATGAAACTCTTTTGTAAGTCTGTGAATGATGTCTGACACACACGTTATGAATAATATAGAACAACACATTAAACCATACAAGTTGAGGTCAATCATATCCGTATAATCCTTCTGTCACTTATATCTTGGAAAAGAAGTGATATAGATTAACATAGTCAAGTCTCTTTATGCTTAACTGTAAACTTCTCTCTAGATTTGTATTTTCATAAACAATATCTGCAAACTCATTTACGATATTATTTAACCCTATGAAAAACTTATATTTGGGGTTTATACTTGTGACTACAAGACTTCTTAAAATATAATTTTTAGAGCATCAAGATATACAACTCGCCCATATGAGTTAATGAATCTCATATATATGCACACCGAACTCTATAAGTATCGAAACATATCAAATAACACCCAAAAGTCAGACCATGAAAAGTCTTTGACATGTGTAGAATCAAAGCATGTTGGATCACTCACGAGCCTATCATAAGGTTCAGATCAAAGGCTATGAATACTACTCAACTTGAGAAGACCCTTCATTGGCGTCTCTATAGGATGTTTATTAGAAGTCTTCATAAGTCTGTTCAATACTCAATTCTGATAAGTTTATTTAAAACTCAGTCCTCACTAAATATCTGTGTGCCTATACACTGAATTGGAAGGAATACTAATCAACCTGTGTTGGCAACTATAAATCAAGAATGATGTTTTCGAGAATATATTGCTTAATGACATTTTTTAGCACTATTTGTAACTCCTTATAACTATTCTGGAGTCTTTGTCCCATTTTAGACAATGTTTTAACTCTTAGAATGTTAATCTCTTAGCATTGACCTGAACTTCTTTATATCAAATCTAAACTCCTTTAGATCTACAATATCTAGAAATGTAGCAAGTTTATACCATATTATTGAGTATTAACTATTATATTGAAATGTGTATTACATAAATATCAAATATTTATACAAATTGAAATGGCACGTAAGTACCAACTCCAATAACTCGCACTTGCTCTAGTGTGATTATTAACGATATCTAATACCTATCAACTTCACGTGTTTCAAATATCCTAGGAGTTAAAGTGTGAGTAGGTCCACTTTACTATTTATAGAATCTACTCTATATACTATTATATCTCCTCTAACCAAGATTTCTCTAATTATATGGTATTTTTCTTTACATGCTTAAACTTTTAGTGTGCCATTGGCTACTATACTTGAGCAATTATCCCATTATTATCACAATATAGTGGGATAGGTTTCACTGAACTTGAAACTATTCTAAGTTCTATGATAAACTTATATATCCATACAGCTTATTTATAGCTTCTAAAGCCACAAAGTACTCTTCCTTTAAGGTAAAATCAGTTGTGAATGCCTGTTTTTGCACTCTTCTAACTGACTATGACATTATTAAGAAGAAACACATATCCAGATGAAAATTTCCTATCATCCGAATATTAATAGATGTTTGAATCAGTATATCCTTATCACTTGTAAGTCACATTCTCTATTTACCAAAAACTTATCATTTGTACCCTTAAGGTATTTACTTGTCCCTGGCAAAGTCGCTAAAAACTTGATGTGATATTTCTATATCTTAAAATTAAGTGCAAGTATACACTATTGTATGTAAGTAATAAAGGGACAAAAGAGTCGGATATCGAACCCACATAGATAATTTTTACTTTTTAATCAAGTACTAAAATTATGTATTTCTAGCAATTATTCAGAAAACCTAGAGTTAATACTATCCCCCAATATTTTTTTCAATGATTAATCCTCTAATGTTTAATTCTCTTAGTCTTTGTTATTGATCAAGACACTAATGTATTCATAAGCATCTTCCAAGGTCATGCAAGTATATCTTAATTTACCAAATACTTATATTCCTACAGTACTTGTAATAAGTTAAGATTTATTAAGATCAAGTCTTATTGATCATACATGTCAATTAGGTATATTCTTATCCTAATTTACAACTTGCATATGCAACATTGAATGTTACTCTACAATTATACATCAAATTACCTAGGTCTAAATATAATGATTCCTCTTCCGAGTTTATCAAAAATATTATCAATCCATTCATAATATATTAGCCAGATATATTGAAGCATTAAGAACAAGTAATTTGAATGACAAAGAACTAAGTTTATTAAAGATTCGAAAGATATGGCAATTAAGCACACATATTGAGTTCGAGTATAAATTTAGCTCATGACTACAAGAGAACTACGGCTAAAATAATAAGAAAACATAATACAATCAATAGCAAATTGATATAGACATCGAATTGCTCTTGATTGCTCTGCTTAAGAAATTTTTGATGCCAAAAAACGTCTTTTATCTCTCTCTATGACTGCTTCAATTAAGCTCTAATTGCTCTCTAAAACTTTAGTTGTGTGTTCTTGGATGTTCTCTAAAGGCAGGGTACAAATGGCCTTTTATAGGGATTGATATGAGCTTCAAATCTCCAATTCTTGTCGGGTCAGGAATCACATTGTCGTTAGGACGCTATCTTGCTTTCGCTAACGCGATGGCGAGCTGGCGTTCGAGCATTAAACTATGACTTAAACAGGTTATGTTTTCTATTTTTTTTATTTTAATCATTATTTTAGCATTGGGGCAAAAATCCTTGTGGCGGTGGGGTGATAGGTCTATATTTTAAAAAGTTTGCATTTTAGTCCTTATTTTTGCATTCAAGTCTCTATAAATAACAATAATGCATATAAATAGCATTTATTCTCTTAAAATAATAAAATATCAAGATAAAAACATGAGAAAATATATGATAAATATATCCTTATCAGTATTTCAAGATATGTTTCACGACATCTAATAGTCGCTACTTGGATTAAACTTATAACTACTTGTAACACTTATGGCCATACTGATGTTAGGCCACATACACAACATAACGTACATCAAACTACGTACAGTTTATGAATATAGTATATTAGACATTCTAATCCTTTCATCTTTCTTCTAAATAGACATTCTCCTAGAAAAATGAATACCATGTTTGAAAGGTTCATTAACTGTCTTACAGTTAGTAAAGTTATACCTTTCAAGAATACTTTCTATTTACAAAGATTTGGAGAGTCCTATCAGCCTCTTAACTCTATTTCTATGAAGTTTTATACCTAGTATATAGAAAGTCTTTCCCAAATCCTTCATGGAGAAGTTCTTAGTCAAATAACTCTTGACTTTCTATAATATACAATTATCGTTTTTGATAATGAGTATATCTGAGACGACCCGCCCCTAATTCCCTAAGAAATTCATAATAAATCCTGAATCATTTCTCTCTACCAAATGACCTAGTCATTAAGACCAATACTTATTTTTTTTTTTTCAACAATTCGGTAGAATTTTCTTATCTATCATACTTATCCACTTGTACTGTTTAACTCATCACACATAAAAAAAAAAAAAAAATTATCCAAGATCTCTAGCTTATTTTCCTTTACCATTTATAGGAATAAAACTCATCTTTTACACATTCAACACTATCATATTAATACTCCAAATTATACATCTAACTTCAAATACACAAGATTAAAAACTGTTATTAATCAATGAACTTTATTACAACTCTATAAATATGTCAACTCAAAAATAATGACTTCTCGTACTATAATCTGGCATAACTTCTTGGCTTAGACTCCACTGAGTTGATCCATTCCTGCAATAAAAATAAGGTAAGTTGATTGATCTAGTGAGTGGATATGATTTAAAAGTTGAAAAAGTCTTAAAAGCATATGATAAACACATAAATAACATTTCTATTACTATTCATTATGAAAAATAATTAAAGTGCATAAAATGATAATTACTGAAAACATATAAAATCTCCGCGTAAAATTGATTACCATAAAAAATTATTTTCTCAATCTTTAAACACAACAATAGTTGAATCATTAGAAATACAAATTATCATAAAACAATGTACTCAAGTAGAAAACTAAAATTTTCTATCAAACATTTTTTTACTAAACAAATCAAAGGCATTTGATATTTAAAATATCATGTACTACTATTTATACCTAAAAAAATCACACTAAACTAGTAATCAGAAGGAGATCTTGTCATACCCGAAATATCCATCAGAAAAAGCATTAGACGTACTCATCTCATATTCTCATTATACGTATACGCTGAGCAAACAAGTTCACAAAGACCAAAGTACCCATATACATAGCCTAAAACCTATACGTATGTACAGACGGGCCCCAAAGGCCTAAATCTCATATCTCTATCTGAAGGGATGATGGTACAGCCTAGTGGTTTCAAAACCATTTCTTTATATTCTTATAACATTTTATTATATCATATCTCATACTCTTTAAATCTCAAACTACTTAAAGAAACCATTCTTGTTGATACAGGAAAAATGTTATCTCAAGTATAAACATATCGTGAGCCAAAAAGTATGGATATTCTCTTTATAACATAAAATAAATCATTTCATATAGTAAAACATAATGCAAAATAAATGGTCATCAAGAAAAAATATACATTATTATTAGTTGTAAAAAAAACATGCTCATCATGCTTTAAAATTATATTATTCTAAAATCATGAAGTAAAAATCATAAAAATAGTTTAAGTATCCACTGAAAAAACTCATTTTGCATTTATTTAGTTCATCATGAAACATCTCGTCCATGATAGAGTTTCAACTTATGAGCACAAGGCAAATTGTGTGTTCTTTGACCCAAATCATAGAGCCTGTCTCCATTGAGTCCTAAAATGATAACAATCAATAATTCAAACCTATAACGTAACATAATCAAAATTTAGTCATAATTTCAAACTTAATGTTCCTTAAAATCTTCCAATTTGGATCACTATTAACTAACCAATTTTTTCTTATACATCAAATAGGTCTATTTACAACAAAATAAAAATATATTACTCTTAAGACATAAATCATTATCAAATCAAATCAGATTTTATCCCCTTCAAAACCCAAGTCATAATCATTCTTAAAACTAAGTCCTTAACTTAATTAATTCAAACATCCATTGAGCGGCCTTTGATATCTTAATTTTATAACCACAAACGTATTCAAAAATTATGAAACTACCTCAAAATTACTCATGACATATATCTTAGTCCATAATAAATCATTTGAAGGTAAATTCATTGAGTAAGCATTTATAAACAAGTTTTTTTCAAAAATTCCAGGAATTGTCCAACAAAATACTGCACTGAGGCCACTCTCTTTAGAAAATCATAACAATTGAATACCAATGATTTAAATTTTTAAATTTGGGTATGATATACTAGACATGCAAAATTATTATTTTCAGAAACCCAAAATTTTCTAAGATTATTTCTTAGATCAAACTTAGTTCTTCATCTGATCATACTGTAGAAATATGGGATTCTCAAAATTTTAAAGTCATTTAGAAAATCACCAAAAATCGATTTTATAGAGTTTTCAAATGAATCAAGGTTTTAGATGCTTAATATATATCTAATTTCATGGATTAAAAATTCAGACCCAAAATCAAACTACAATATTTTATAAAAATCATGGACTAATTCATGGTCATACAATAATTCTGTAGGTTTATCATGATTCATCATTTTATCCATTTAATCATCCCCAATAATCAATATATATCATGAAATCATCATCAAATCCTCATTTTACCAAGTTTTAGAAATTATAACTTTCAAAAATTGCATAATAAATAAAAGATTAGAAAGAAAGTTATAGGAATACTTTTTTGCTCCTCAACGTTGCTCCATAACACCAATCCTCTTTGTATTCTCTTCCCATTCTTCTCTTTCTCTTCTTTTCTCTCTAAGTTTAGAAATATCTTGGTGGATCCTATAGTTAGGGTTGCTAGAATAAGGAGTTTATTTAATGTCCAAAAATTTACTATTTTGCTCCTTATTGAATTTTGTTAATCCAATCTAACATTTACTCTATTTTTTATAATAGCCATATAGTAACCACTTATTCACAATTGGAAAGAATAAATATTTGTACTTGTATAATATTCATATTTTATATGTATGTAGATGATATTTGATTTATGTATTATTAATAGTAGTATTTGTATAGATTAAGGACCTACTATAACTATTGAGTTTATTTGCAAAGACTTTAGATTTATTTTAGGGATAAATTGTAATACTTTAAAAGTTTTGGGGGCTAATTCATAAATTTTAAATGTTAGCCTCTTAATATAAAAATACACATTATAAATCCTAATTCACTCATTTTGGTTGAGCCACCTCTTTTAGAGTGAGAAAAGAGAGAAAGAAAGGGGAGAGAAAGAGAAGAAGAAGAAGAAGAAAGTTGAAATTTAAGCTTTAAGAGGTATATTATAACCATTTCTTAGTTTATTGGTGTTAATTTAGTTAATTCCTTTACGTTTTGATTTCTGATGTACAATTGAGGATTTGATATAGATTTCGTAAGATATTGTGACAATTGATGATGATTATATAGATAACTTGAAAAATCATGATGAATTGCAGAATTTCTACTTGATTGTCTCTTGATCCAGGAATTTTATAAATTGTTGTGCTTCGATTCTGGTTTTAAATTTTTATTATATAAAATTATACGTGTTTAGGATCATTTGAGACTTTGAATAGATTGAAAATTTCAGAAATTGAATTTATAGTGAATTTACCAAAACGACCTTGAAATTCTAGAAATTTTGTGTTAACAGTATGATACAGTGAAAAATAATTTTTGATCTATTGAATGATCTTTAAAAATTACGAATTTTTGAAATATGATAATTTTATATGTCTAATATGATATATTCAAAATTCAAAATTTAGATCAATGTGGTTAAATTGTTATAATTTTATAAAGCATATTAGCTCATTGCAGTAATTGATTTACATATGTTTAAAGCTATAGAATAAAATAGTTTTAAAATACTTTGGCAAGGATTTTGAAGTGAAATATTTATCATGAATTGAAATATGTATCAAGAGTAATTCTATGGTAGTTTTATAATTTTTTAGTTAGTATATGATTTTCTAAAATTGGGAGACTGAATACTATTCAGTAAATATCTTGATCCACCAGAATAATAGTTTGGATTTAATGGTGTTTATGAAATGGATTGTGTAAGAATTATGATATAATATTCATACATAAGGAGGATATATGAGTTAAGAAAGATATATTTTGATTTTGGAGTAATTGGACATCATTTGATGTATAAGAAAATTTTGTTAAGTGTAAGTGGTCAGAATGACAAGTTTTGATAAGCCAAGTAATTAGACCAATTCGATGTGATAAGTGTAATATGTATAATTTTGTAAGCTATTTAAAGTATTTTCTGTGAATGTTGAGGCTTATGAAGGGATTAATCTCCATTGATAGGTTAAGGAGAATTAAGCCCTGTAGCCGAAAGTTCTAAGAGGTAAGTATACTAGACTTTTACTGAAATCACAAGAAACATAGTAATTGTTATATATGATTTTGTAAATGTGCTTAGGAATATGTTTATGTTATGTTAAAGTATATTTTGATATGAAATATGAAAGGCATGTGTTTATAAATGTGTGCATGGACATACATGACATATATGTGTTTTTGAAAGTGAGCTTTCAAAATGAAATTTCTTTAACAAAAAAAGCTTTTGAAGTGTAATATATCCATGAGAAACATTTTGTATTTTGAGGATGCTTGAACTTACTATTGACTTAATAGGCATCTTATGTGATTTATAGAGCCTTTATGTGTGGTATTTTCTTCGAGATTGGTATATGTTATGTGTTTCATATGTAGGGAGGATCCTATTAATACCTAAAGGAAGATTGAGTCACTACATTCATGTGGTGGCGTATTGGTGCATGTCAAATGACTCACCGATGATCAGGGTGAGGGTTTGGCTCTTACCTTTGAGCATGAGCATTATATATATATATATAATTTAAACCTCAATTATACTATTTCTCTCATACGGTATGTCACCTACGAGTGACATTTGAGCTCATTATGTGATATGTGATATGAAAGTCCTACTAAGTAGTAATTTAGTGATGGTATTCCTATTATATATTTTGAAAGAATGTGTAAACGCTTACTTGACATGTAATTTGATAAGATTATGATTTTAATTTATCACAGCATATCATACACATGTGTACATATATGTATTTGTATTTTGATATATGAAAAACTAGTATGCTTATTGAGTTTCGTACTCATTATAGTTTATGGTGATTTCAAGTAAATAAGGCACATGTGTGCTTAGCGAATTTGGCAAGGTTTCTGGTATCCCTTGGGTTCCCTAAGTTGCTAGGTACTAAGTGTTTCATTTGTGGACACATAGTTTAAGATATTTGATTTGTCCCTATTGAATAAATACTTATGTGTTATTTTATTAAGTGTGATTGTATTTGGTTTATGTTTCATCAAGTATGGTCATGGGTTGAATTTACATTAAACTTACAAGCAACTTGATGAGAATTCTTATGTTGAATTCAAATTTGAAATTTTATGCAATATTAATTATGAGTGCACATTATTGAATGAGTGTAAGTTATGTCATGTTTCAGATCTTTTGGGTCTGGGGTGTGACAAGTCCCTACTTTAAATTATAGCATATGGTTTGGGCCTAGTCTCATTGAGCTTAAATATGGCAATTCAAACTTATAACACTTGTATTTAGGTCCAATCTTAATAACCTCATATAAGCTTAAATCTAACTTATAATAAGCCCAAAATCTAACTTGATAAATCTATATTCTAAGAAATAAACAAATCCTTAATGAAATGAAAAGTCTCTTCTTCCTAATATTGTACGATATGAACATAATAAATAAGCATGAACGTGTAAGTTCACCTATTATGCACATATAGTCTTTTCAACGCTTGCACCTTAAAAGGTAGTAATAAGGTACTATAATGTCTTCCACATAGAAAACCAGAAAGACAATTACACATGTTTCTTGTTCTTTTTTTTTTTATGAAACTAGATCCTTTAATTACTTCACCAAAAAGAAAATTCTAGCTTCAAAAAGCTTGCTTAAATCTATAAATAGACTTCTTTAGTCTGCACATTAGATTAGGAGTCAGATTGAATGTAAAACCTTCAGGCTATTCTATGAAAATCTCTTCCTAAAGATATCTATTCAAGAAAGTCGTCTTTACATCCATCTATCAAATCTCAAAATCATAATATGTTGCAATAGTTAATAGAATTCGAATCAACTTAAGCATGGCTACTGGTGAAAAAGTTTTCTTATAATTGATCCTAAATCGATATGTATAACTTTTTATAACTAGTTGGGTTTGAAGGTCCCTACCATCTATCAGGCCCATGCTTCCGCTTGTAAACTCATTTATAGCCAATATGAACAATTCTTTCGGGAAGCTCAACCAAGTCCCAAACTTGATTATCATGCATATAGTCAATTTCAGATTTCATAGCTTTTTGCTATTTTCTCGGATCGATGTCCAACATTGCCTCTTTATAAGTCATAGGATCTTTTTCTTCAATTATGAAAACCTTAAAGGCATCTTCAAGTATCAAATACACATTACATGTGGCCTTTGAGATCCTTTCTAACCTACAGGGAATGAGTGTTAAAAGTGTCTCACTCGATTGCGCTTGAGGTTCCTTCGTCAATTCATAAATATATAGATTTAACTTTATCAAGTTTAATCCTTCTACAATCTCATGATCCATGAGAAATTATTTCTCTATGAATATGGCATTATGAGCAACGAATATGTTTTACTACTCTGGATCATAGAATTGATATCCTATAATGTCTTTGATATATCTAATGAATTAATACGTGTACTACTTGGATGCAATTTTAATGTGTTGCGTAACTTTTATATAAGAAGAACAATCATAGATCTTAACATACTTAAAACTCAATTTTCTGCTAGTCCTTATCTCATACAGAGTAGTATGAATAACTTTTGATGGAACTTTGTTTAACAAGTGAGCAACAGTTTCTAAAGTATAGCCTTATAGATATTTTAAAAGATCAGTGAAACTCATTATCTATCATACCATATCTAATAAAGTTTGATTCCTCCTCTCCAAAATACAATTATTTTGAGAAGTATCTAGATGACTATATTAAGTGAGAATCCTATTCTCCTTCAAATAATTTGTGAAATCACTACTTATGTATTCATTGTCTAATTTGATTGAAGACATTTCATATACATACCGGTTGATTTCTTTACCGCAAGTTGAAATTCTTTGAACATTTCAAATGTTTTCAACTTATGTCTCAACAGAAACACATGTCCGTATCGTGACAAATCATCGATATAGACAATAAAGTATTAAAATCGACCATAATAGTGTGATTCATTAGACAACATACATCACTATGTCAAAATATACAACAAATTACAAATATGAGATGGACAGGCAATATCTAATACCCACATATTGCTATCATTAAATGTTTAATAAATGTCAATATTTGGTAAACAAACACCTAAGGAGTTTATCTTATCTATGAAGAGGTACTTTAGACAATAACGTTTATAGCATCCAACTTCATTGTAATTAAAACATTTTCCTTTACATTTGTTCTCATTTTTTAGTTTGGAAATATCAAACAATTCTTTTAGATAGAGCATAACACAACTTACACAATTCATATGCATATGTTCCCACTGAATATTAATAGATATTGAGGCCAATATATATGATTCGACTCTCAATTCATCTTTTATCTAATTCTAATAATTTTCTACCTCTTCTGAAGAAGTATTATCAGAAAGACCTCTTATCATCTTCTAATGATTGATGTATCTTAGTATTTATAAATTCAGAACAATTCTGAGATTTATCAGTCATTCATAATTATTTTGTTTTGTGCCGTACAATTGGTGTGCAACATTTAAATGTGTACCTATGAATTGATCGCATTCATCTTATCTTATCTCTATAAAACAAGACGAAAGATGTCCACTGAAACATTTCGAATCATTAAAGTTAACACTTTAGATCATGGATATAGCTAGTTTATATTCTCAATTTAAAGATGCCCTCTCACTGCTTTACATATTCTCTTTAATCTCTCAAACATGAAAACGAAAATTTAAACACTTTTAATTTTACAGTAAGCAAATCCAATCAGTATTCTACTATAGCATCACACTTTAACAATATTGGCCTTTGTGAAACCCAAAAGGTAGAAAAATCTTATCAATTGCATCTCATGCTTCTCTTACCACTGATCCTAAACACACCTTATCCTTATGCTTTAGCAATATTGGATAACTTTATTTTAGATTAACTAGTCAATAATCAAATATAAGTTACTGATATTACTATCATGCTTTAGTAATATTGGATAATACTTTTGCTCATATTTGCCTCATCTTATGTTTAACCAGCATAGTCTAAATCACACCAACAAATCCATCACGATTTAGAAATATTGGAAAATATCGAAGTAATCTATCTAACATCGTATTGACGAGAATGACCATGTATAATATTATCTCGTAATATAATATGTTTTTAATCTAATTAAGCAAGATTTTATAATTTATCTGTATCTCTTAAGCATTTGATTCATAATCAAAACATTTATTTTACGCAAGCACAACTAACCCCCACCAGTAAGGCTCTCATTATGGTTAATAGAAGAAATAAATGATTAATAATTTATAAGACGATATAGAATAATTATAATATTGGTTAAATTAAATTTCACATGCATATAATGCATAATGGAGTGACCTGTTTAAAACGTCATAGCGTTATGACTTAGAACGCCCCAACGTTAAACTAACGCTTCTACGTTGAACACTTTAACATCGCAGCGTTATCACATAACTCTTCCGTGGTGACAAGCTAATGCTCCAACGTTATCTCATAATGCCTCAGCTTTAGGTTGCTTTGACTGCCCTAACATTATTTCATAAAATGTCCCAGTGTTCATCAAAATTATGAATGCCTCATCATTTTATGGACAAAGCCCCAGCGTTCTTTCAGAAAATGTCTAGGAACTATATTTTTAACACTTGAAAATGCAGGTCTTAACCTTCTTGGGCATCCTTAACACCTCAGACACACTCCCTAAACCTAAAATCACACAAAAACATGCTCTGATATTATTGTTAACGTGTATTAATAAGTGCATGCATGTGCTTTTGTACATATTGGTTAATTTACAAATGCATGTCCAACACATATTATCCAGCAAAATTATACATAATTAATCAACAAACACACTCAATATATGAAATCAAATATAGTAACAGTTACAGAATTAGAAAACATACCCTTAAAAATGATTCGATGAAGATTCAAACTTACGAAGCCCATTCAAAATGATCTTGTTCGCAATTCTAGTTTATAATATTGGTGGAATTACTGAACCTAGAATGGTAGCATAAAATTTTTAGTAGGTGTTTTCTTTCTCTCTTAGCCATATGAGTGTAAGTGCTTTTTTAAAGGAGAAAAGTTCAACCTTTTGCCCATTTCTTTAAAATGGCCGAAAACCTTTTAATGAAATGCAACAATTGCAATTCACTTTAATAAATTAAATTTTCCATGTTGACAAATATCAACATAAACCAATAAAAGCTTGCCATTTGGCTACTAAAGACTAATGGCATCAAGGCCACTTGTCATACACTTTTAAATAAACAACAACTATTTACTTGGATAATAAAAGCTTTATTTATTTATTTATTTATTGATAACAATTAAGTTGTGTAATTTAACTCAAATGGAGGAAATAAAAGCTTTATTCTTAAGCCTATGTGCTTTTCGAGAGATTCTAAAACATATCTTGCTTTTCAAAAAAATTTCGGATTGAACCGTTCGACTAGGCCCACTACCTCAATGTTCAATAAGTACATTTTATATTGTGAGACTCCCTAGGTTCACACCTATTTATCTTATGGAACTCTTTCGTAAGTCCATGAATGATGTCCAACATACATATTACCATATTACCAAACGGTGCCTTAAACCATACAAGTTGAGGTCAATCATATCCGTATAATTATTCCATAATATATATCCTAGAAAAGAAGATATATAGATCATCACCTTCAAATCTCTATACACTCGATCATGAACTTTTCTCCAGATTTGTATTTCTATAAACAATATTCGTAAACTCCTTTTTGATATTGTCTAACCTTATGAAAAAATCTTTTTTAGGGTTTATGCTTGTGGCCACAAGACTTTCTAAAATACAATTCTCAGAGCATCAGGATACATAACTTACCCATATGAGGCTAACGGATCTCATATCTATGCACACTAGACTTCATGAGCATTAAACTATGCCCAACAATACATATAGGTCAGACCATAAAAGGTCTCTAACATACATATAATCAAAGTATAGTGAATAACTTACAAGCCCACTATGGCGCTTAAGTCAAAGGACTGCAAATACTGCTCAACTCAAAAAGACCCTCTATTGATGGCTCTATGGGATGTGTGTTGAAGGTCTTTATGAGTCTATTCAGACAAGGTTTTAACATTTTTAAGCATCATTTGCAACTTCTTGTAACTATGTCATTACTATAATATTTCTCAAGTCTTTGTCATATTTCAGACAAGGTTTTAACACTTAGAATGCTAATCTTTTAGCGTTGACCCAAACTCCTTTAGATGAGATCTAAACCCTTTTAAATCTATAATCTCTGGAAATGTAATAAACTTAGTACTGTATTATTAAGTATTAATGATTATATTGAAATGTGTATTATATAAATATCAAATATTTATATAAATTAAAATGACACGTAAACACCAACTTTAACAGAACAAAGAAATTCAAATATGATAATTAAAGCTAAACTCACTCAATCTAGAGGAAATCAAATGAAGCTTGGTGTAAGAGGCTTTGCACCTAATGGTAGAGGAACAAATAACACTGCTACTAGTTATAGTCAAAATGGAAGAAGATTCGTAGAAGCAGTAAATGTAATGAATGGTAAGGGATTTGCAAAAGGTTTTACTGGAAATTTTACGATAAATGTTGATGGAAGAAATGGAGGAATGTTTAATAAGCCTATATGTCAAATTTGTTATAATTCAGGACATGTAGCATCTGAATGCAACAATAAGTTCAATAGAACTTTTGTTCCATAATACAGTACTATAGAAATTATTTCTTTAATGATAACAAGTCTAACTACCAAGATTATGGACAAAATAATTTCAATAAAGTTGTGATTGAAAAAGAAAATTAGCAAAACTAAGCACCAACAAACAAAGCAACCTTTATTGCGACACTAAAAGAGTTACTGATAAAAGTTGGTATATTAACAGTAGAGTAACTCATCCCTTGAAAAATGATCTAAATTTCTTTGTTAAAAAAGAATAGTGCACAAGTACTAACACTCTTCTCATAAGACATGGTAAGGAACTTAAAATTTTACATGTTGGTTCTATTATTCTTCTTTTTTGTATAGGTTGAACTCCAATTCACTTGAAAATTTTAATTTGTGTTCCTTAAATTGCCAAGAACCTAATTAGCATTAAAAACTTAACATCTAACATTTCATTGTTTGTCAAATTCTTTGATAAACAATGTTTCATAAGGATTTGAGGACAAGTCAGGTGAAGCTGAAAGGAACTGCTGATAGAGGATTATATAGATTGTTATTAACCTCTACAAATAAAACCAAGTCTTTTTTCATCAACAATAAGCCATCTTTTATGCTTTCTTTCCTACATTCATTCTATACTAATGAGCAAAGTGTGAAGACCATAAATTAAACTTCAAAATTGCCTTTGTAAGCAAATGTGTTCATTGAGTGTAGATGCACTACATAGAAGATTAGGCCACCCCTATAATAAGATATTGTATCAAGTGATGAAGTCATGTAAAAGTTTCTAGATATTAAATAAAAGTTCTGTTCCAACATTTTGTGATGCTTATCAATATGGAAATATCAATAAATTGCACTTTCCGTTAACTAAAACAAAAACAAAGTCACCGTTAAAACTAATTCACATAGACTTTTGGGGTCCTGTACCTATATTATCTAACGAAGGCCACATATATTACATATGTTTTGTAGATGACTTTATAAGATACTCTTGGATTTTTCCAATTAAAAGAAAATTTGAAAGCCTTTAAGTATTTAAATTGTTTAAGCTATAAGGTTAAAATATAGTTGGATAAACATATAAAAATAATGCAATCCGACTAGGGTAAGAACTTAGAAACTTTGTGCCGTATCTTCAAGTATAAGGGATACACTTTAAACATCCATGTCCATACACTTATTACCAAAATGGCACTGATGAAAAAAAACACAGACACATTGTTGATTTGTGCTTAACACTCAAGCAAAGCTACATCTAAAATTTTGGTGGCAATCATTTCACACAATTTTTTTTTCTCATATATAGACTTCCAACACCTCTACAAAAATTTACATTTCACTATTTGAAAAAATTTATTCATAAAATATTAATTATCAATTCTTGAAAAGTTTGGTTGTGCTTGTTTTCCACACATCAAGCCATATAACAAACAAAAGTTTAATTTCCATACAATCAAATGTATTTTCATTGATTATAGCTCTATTCATAAGGGGTAAAGGTGTTTTAGTGCATCTAGGACAACTTATATAGCAAGGGATTTTTTTTTATGAAAATTCATTTCTGTATATTATAGGTGCAAAATTCAATCCAAAACATAACACTCAACCTTTAAACACACTCTTGTTGCCCTATACCTTTAAAATACCCTTAACTTCTTGTAATGATAGTCCAATTGATTCTCTGCATCATAACTCTCAATATTCTCAAACTATTGCAGATCAAAATGACACACATCAACCATCTTCATTACATACTCTAGCAATTTCCTTTTCTCAACAAGAAAGTTCTCAGCACTCAAACTTATATTCCTCACCTATCTTACCTACATATCAAATTGAGCTTGATCAACATAACATAATTCATTAACCATCAATCTGACCTATCCATCTAATGATCACCAGGGCTAAATCTAGTATCTTTAAAGCCAAGCTATGTCATATTAAAAAGTAAGAAACAAAACCAATAATAATTCCTTTTTGAATGGGGAAACAAGTGTCAAAAGTGCCTTATTAGATCATAAGTGGAAACAAGCAATGTAAGGTAAGTATAATGCTTTGATGAGAAACAACACACAGGAATTAGTTCCTAAACACCTAGCACATAAAGTTATAGGCAGTAAATAGGTGTACATAACAAAGTTTAATCCTAATGGCACAATTTCAAAACACAATGCTAGACTTGTCGTCAAGGGATTTCATCAAACTAAAGGTATTGATTACTTTGATACCTTTAGTTCTATTGTTAAAGCCTCCGCCATTTGGATCATTATCAGCTTGCTAATAATGTATAGTTGGAAAATAAGGCAAATAGACATCAAGAACACCTTTTTGAATTGACAATTAATAGAAGAGATCTTTATGTAGCAACTAGAGAGTTTTATTAATGCCAATCAACCCTTACATGTATATAAGCTGAAAAGGGGCCCTTTATGTCCTCAAGCAGGCTCCAAGAGCCTGGTTTGATCAACTAATAGAGTTTCTATGTAGTTGAGGTTTTGCTCATTCAAAATCAGACTCATATCTTTTTACCAAGTTTGTTAATGACAAGGTTATTTTAGTCTTGATCTATGTAGATGATATTTTTATCACTAGATCAAATGCATCTCAGATTAACTTTACAGTTCAACAACTTGGGCACAATTTTACCTTGAAAGATCTTGGCATATTCAGTTATTTTCTAGGGATAAAGATCACTCATACACCAACTGGTTTGTATCTATCTCAAAGAAAGTACATTTAAGATCTTCTTCTTAGGGTAAAAATGCAGAACTGTAAACCTTATGACATTCCTATGAGCCTAGGCCAAAAACTTTCAAAATCTGATAGTGCTGAATTTACTAATCCCACATTAAATAAAAGCATAATTAGAGCTTTATAGTCTATTACTCTAACTCGACCAAAATTGGCATACTCAGTCAATCAACTCAATTAATTTCTCTCTAATCCTATTGTTAAACTCTTATAAGCCTATAAAAGAGTCATTCGATACTTCCAATCAACTAAGGGCTTTGGCTTGGAATTCAATCACAACAGTACTCTCATCTTGACAGGTTTTGGTGATGCTAACTGGGGTTGTAATGTAGATGTAAAGAGGTCTATGAGTGGTTATTCTATCTATCTTGGCCTCAATCTTATTACATGATTCAAAAAGCAACAAGTTATGGTACGTTCTAACACAAAATTAGAATATTGAGCTTTTGCTTTAGCTTGTACTGAAATCATATGGTACAATCTCTTCTTGTTAAACTTTAGCTCACTATTCCAACCACACCAATTCTTTGGTGTGACAATTCAAGTGCCACAGCTCTTGCCATCAACCTTGTGTTTCATGTACAAACGAAATATATTGAGATTGATGTCTATTTTATTCAAGAGAAGATAGCAACATGGCAATTAAGAGCTAGTCACATTGCTAGTTTAGATCAGGTAGCCAATGTCTTAACCAAACCTTTATCATATTCTCAATTCTCTTATTTCCGTGCCAAACTCAATGTTTCAACTTGAAACATGAGTTTGAAAGAGCATGTTGGGGATGATGATCAAGTGGCTGAAGTTAATGCAGTACCATCAAGCGGCTAAGAAGGTTTCAGGAGCATTATAATTTGATACAATTGCATATATTTTTAATTTCTCTTTTCCCGCCTTTTCTTTTAGTTTGTTACAATTTGTTTTGTCCCGACTCTTGTATAAATAGTGTAGCTTTTCTCTTTGGCTATTGTATTGAGAAACAATCAAGATTTAATAAATTCAGAATTACTTTTTTCTCTCAAAACATTTTCTTTCCATTTCTGTCAAATTTTCTTTGTAACCAAACAAACAAGAACTTTAACTTGATCACGCGTCAAAGGTGTTGCTTCACTAATCAGTAAAGCCATGACCTTGCAAGTAATAGATTGTGAAAGTACGTAGCAGGCTATTGAACCAGATGAAAGTAACCAGCAAGCATAATTTCGATTACATTGGTTTTAATTTTATATTATGGAGGAATATATATATATATATATATTCATGATTTTTCATACATAATAATTAACACTGTAATATTTCGTAGTACAGCTGCGTTTGTGAAAGACTGAATGATCTACTTTCACGTGGTCGCAGACAATATTGATTCAAAGGACAAAACGCTTGCCTTGCAGACAGACTAGTAGTTCTTGAGAAAAGAAAAATAGCCATACGCGTTAAGACTGCTTAATAAATGGAATGGGTGGGCGCATTTAAACTTGGACTTTTAAGATGTGACTAAAGTAAATTTCCTTGTCTAGTTCGACAGGACTGCCAGCTGATCATAAATGTGTCATTTGTCGTTGATGAGAGAAAATTAACACTGTTCGTACGTTTTGAGTGTAATTTCTTAAAGATAAGAAACTAGTAAAAGTAACAACTATACAAGAAAAGAATAATTGATTTTCTTGATACAAGCTCCACCATTACTCATAAAGAAGATACGTACATAAATAAGATAACATAGGACAAGCACACATTTTTACCGGATCGTGAAACTATATGTTCAATATAGGGTGGCAAACTAAGATGACGATGGTGGAGGTGGTAGCACTGACGATTTGGGCGGTGGTGGCGTCAACAGTGTTGGTGTTGGTGGTGGAGGTGGTAGCACTGATGATTGCGGCGGTGTTGGCAGCGCCGGTAGTGGTGGTGGTGGTGGTGATGGCGGAGGTGGCGGTGTTTCAGGAGGAGGAATTACGGGTTGAATACGTTGAGGACTGAGCAGAGGGGGCGGAGGTGGAGGTATAGACATCTTTCTTGACACTACATTCAACTTATGATAGTAGAAATCATAAGAAGCTGAATGGGTAAAAGCTTCATCGGTGGCCATGATCATGTAGGTAGTATGCGAAATAAGAAAGCAGTAAACCAAGATTGAAGAAAGCAAAGCTAATTTGGACTCCATTGGTTATTTTTACATGGGATCACGAGATATACATGGCCGTTTTATAGATGAGTAATCGTGCATGACTTAGCCAATTTCTTTATAATTACTTAAGACTTGACAAAAGATTACGCGCATGTCTTTCGACTTGACAAAAGTAGAGAGCTACGCGTAAGACCCTGTCAATGAATTAAATATGAGAAAAATACATATGTACTATGTAGGAAAAAAATATAGAGACTATAATTTTAAAAATTTTATTTACACTTTGTTAAGTGATGAAAGTGTTAATTTTAATAAAAAAAAATTTAAATTGATGAAATTATTGATAAAATTATCATAATGCCCCTTTTATTGTTAAAAAAAATTTAATTAAATACTTAAAGTAAGATTCAAACTTTTAATTTCTAATTTAATAGTAAACAATTTACCTAATTAAACTACTCTAAGATTTTATTTATATGTCATTAAAAATTTATTAGGGATATTATTCTTAACTAACTATTGAAGAAATGAGGCATTGATCAACGTTGGCTGGCATTAACCGATCGTTAACTGTCATTGATCACGATTGTTGACCATCATTGATTGATACTATTAACCGATATTGTTGAACTATTAATTGACGTTGATTGGCCATTGATCGTGTTGACTTACTTTCGATCAAAAAGGTAATTTTTTATTTTTTTACTCTTTTCATCATTAACTTTAATAATTTCGATCATCTAATAGGAGTGTAAATAAAAATTTTGAAATTATTGAAGTTTGCATATTCCTTTCTTCAAATTACGGAGATCCAAATATCCTTTTCCCATTAAATATCTCGATCGACATTGAAAAAAATTAATTGGAACTATATTTGTTTGCTTTCATTTATGAATGGTTAATTCTTTACTTAAAAACACATCACACAATAAACTTTAGAGTTTTAGAGTAACATTATACTTTTTAAATAATATCCTTATTTTTTTATTTTAAATTAATGTGTCAAATAATTATTGAATAATAAAACAATATAAAATTTTAAATTATTTAAAACATTATTTCACCATCTAATAATCTTTTAGTGTTTTTATGAAATAAATAATATTTCATTACTTGTTAAATTTTTATTTTCAGACTTAGTAAAATTTTGACTACTTTATAATTAAATGAATACTTCTTGTCTTATATTTTTCATGAGCTTTTTAGTAATTAATATTTCTTCAAATTAATTGCTTATAGTGAGTGCATAGGAGCCCGATTTGACAAATACTTAATTTTTTAAAATTAACAGAATGTCATGAAGGATTGAAATATCAAGCCATAACTTTTGGTTTTCATATTTAATAAATACTTTGGCTACTCGCTTCAAACTAGTCAAGGAGCAATCATCTTTAATAAAGCATGAGCAACAGACATCACTAAAGTATCCCAGGCTTCTGTTATTGGCAATCTTATATATATCATGGTAAGCATAAAATCAGACATAGCACATACAGTGGGAGTTGTGAATAGATAATGAATAATTTAAAAAAGCAACATTAAGAAGCTATGGAGTGAAAATGAATAATTTAAAAAAGCAACATTATGAAGCTATGGAATGAATTTTTAAGTATCTAAGAGGAACTACAAACTCAACTTTGTGCTTTAGAAAATTATACTTGGATCTACAAGATTATGTTGATAAAATATGGTTGGTGATATAAATAGTAAAAAAAGTACTACCGGTTATATTTTTATATTGAGTAGTACAACAATCAATTGGATTTCAAAGTTACAAAAGATTGTCACTTTTTAACTACATAAGCATAATATGTTGTAGTGATAGAAGCTAATAAAGAGATGATGTGGTCACAAACCTTTTTGGAGAAATTGGGTTAAAATAATAAAAATATGGTGTTACATTGCGATAGTTAGAGAGCTCTTTACTTAGCAAAAATTTCTATTTATAATGCTAGAACAAAACGTATTTAGGTCCGATATCATTTCATAAAATCAACTTTGGAAGGTAGAATCTTAATACTTAAGAAGATTCATAGAAATAAAAGCATCGATATACTAGCAAAGACTATCACAATTGAAAAATGGAAGCTGTGTGCAATTCAACTTCTCTCTTAAGGATAAAGGAGTAGTTGTTGTGGAGTCTAATTATTCATCCCATTTATACTTATCTTAATTTATTTTCTTACTAGTGAAGAAAATTTGTCTCAATATATTTTTTACTAGTAAAAGGATCATTCCCTAAATTATTTCCTATTAATAAAAGGTAGTATCTTTATCCATTTTTTACTAGGCATATGATTTAATAAGGTGTTTGTGTATCTATATAAAAAGTGATGTAAAGATAAATATTATATATCATAATTCTTTCTCATCATAGTGAAAGACTACAGCAACAATAGATATAACCCAAAATTAAGAGTGAACTACTATAAATTCTATGTGCGTGTGTTTTTGTTTTTTTATGCTTTGCTTTTGTTCTTTTATTACGTTTATTGCTCTTAACGAATTATGTTTAATCCTTTTTAATCTTACTGCTTAGATTTTTAAATTCTTATCATACCAAAAATAGACATAGAATGAAAAAAAAGGACTTTATAACATTAAATCTGTGATCAAATCTTTTGTTCTATGGTAAAGACACTGGTCATAATCTGAGCTGGAATTGATTTGAGAAGATTTTTTGGTAAAAAAAAAAAAAGAAAGAAAGAAAAGGCCTCAAAGAAGTGACTGCTGTCTCTCTTGGAAGAAGTTTCCTTTTTTAACACAATAAAATAAATAATGAACCAAGTCTTGTTATAGTTTAGACTTTTCATAAAGAGAATAGTTAGTAAACTTTGAATTTCTTATTTCTCGCAGTATCGTGTGCTAAAATTCCAGGTACTGACACAAGTTCGAATTTTTTTTCACATTATTATATATTTCAAGTTCTAATCTAATTGTGGTCTATAAATTCTCGCAATGACAATAGTTTTCTGGCCTATCATAATCTGGAATTTTTCATCTCATCGTGACTATAATTTTTGGCCCTATAATGTAGTTCCATTCACATTCACCATATCAAATTCATTGAGAAAAATAAAGGAAAAAGATAGTTCTTTTTTATGAAAGAGATTGAAGCACTTTAAAATATAAATCTTTAATATTTAAATTATCTATTTACCCCTTAATTAAACTTTAATTCTAAATAGTACCAGACACTTGGCATAATTTTATACACTTATTTATTTTATAATAAAAATACAAAATAATTAAATAATAACAAGATGTGTGGTATATTTTAATAGGTTTTGGTTTTAATTTTAATTTTTATTTTTAAAAGTTATAAAATAAATTAAACAAAATTAAACTAAGATTGTTGGAGTTACAAATTTGGTCCATGTTTTAAACAGAGTATACTAGGTAGCAAGTGGCAAAGTGCTTCCTTTTACCAGATGATCAAGATTTCCAAAGAGAGCAAGAAATGTGGCGCCAAAATTAGGTTGTAAAAGCCAGTAGCATAGCATTGAAAACTTGGCATCAAAAATAAATTCATCATGGCTGCCAGCATCCCATCTGCTGTGTAACAATTAACAAATTCATTTGCATAATTTATCATACTCATAATTCTTAATCGCACATGTTGCTTTCATCAAGCAATATACTTTTCCATATGATAAATGATAATAGAGGCGTTCAGTTTGAGGGAGTTTGATTAAAGGCCAAGGGGGGTCATCATGAGTCGGCAAGATTGACAAACATTTAGATGCCTAAGAATCACAACCACAGTATCTGGTGGATCTCACTTTTAACAAAGAATTAAGTGGAAAATCTCAATAACCCTTTTTGGGGCACACCTCTTTTGACAAGCAAATTAAACATCTTTTCTGGTGAGAAAAAATGCAATATTTCAACAGTAGATTAGTGACTACATCTGATATTTATATGCCTTTTAATGAAGTGAACGTGCGTGCCTAATGTATATCTAAAAGCAAAAAGACATGATTAAAATCAAATTTTGTGACCTGACTTAGCCTCGGAAACTACTACAGATAGCTAATGTTATAGCATAACTAGAATATATAAAGAAAACAGCAGCAAGAATCTATGGCCAAGTGAAAAGAAAAAGCAACTCCTTGAGGAAAAAATATCACCAAAGTTATATATTAAAATGTAATTATCTTTAACTATATGTAAAATTTTTCTTTTCTCGCTCTCTCTCTCTCTCTACTGGTCCAGTAAAAAGAAGCAAGTAAAAGCAGAAGACCTCCATGGCAATTATACTCACTCTTTCTGAGTGAAGATGGTGTAGGGCATTAATAATGGGAAGTTATTGATTCGTTGGAAGTGAAATTATTAGTTTGAAGGATTTTGTAAGAGGTACGAGATAGGTGAAATTATAACTGCGGAGCAATTCTGCTAGGAGCCTAACGAACTACATATATCTCCACATTGGTATGATATTATCTACTTTGAACTTAAGCCCCCATAGTTTTACTTGTGGACTTTACTCAAAATGTCTCATACCAATGGAGATATAGTTCGCTTCTTATATACTCATGATCTTCCCTATTTCTTACCAATGTAAAATTTTATTTACCTTAATAATCATTTCCTCGAACAAAGAACCACTAAACCTTCTCTCAAATGATATCCCATATGTCCATCTTCCATACAGAAAAATCTCGCTCTCAACATTCTGCTACCCATCTTTACTGTGTTGCACCACACGCCTTACCTACCGCACAAGTGAACCGTACCACTACCTTGAGAGTCCACACTATTAGGACAACTCTGCATCACTGCATTGAGAAGACATGCCTTACGTGAAGCTCGGGAGCACAAACAGATACGCTTTTTATAACATATTTTTCAATTGTTGTGTCCTTTTATTCATGTTTGGTATTAATCCATAATTATTTAATTTCATAATATTATGGCTGTTGATTGGATTAAATATCCAATATATGATATCATAGCTAATATACATGATTTAAGATCTACAATTTAAAATTAAAAGAAATTAGTATTTGATTTTTTATTATTTTTGGCCGAATATTGTTGCCATGATTTCATGTGATTCTTGTCCTTGATTAATCATGAAAATATAGGGCTTTTATTTCTCTTGAATTAAGCTTTAAATTAATATATTATATGACTAATTTGGTGGTGTAATTTAAGAGAATTTTGAATTGTAATTTTAGCCATAAACCATATAAACCCAAGAAAAATTCAAATTTTCCTTCCAAATTGAGTAAGATAGAGTTAGTTTTTATGCAATTGATTGTTATATAAAGATTGGATATTGTCTAAGGTTCAAAACCCATACAAGATTTCAAATCAATTGTTGTGAAATCTAGAAAACTTGTTTTTGGTCTCAAGCAAGCTTCTCGTCAAAGGTACTTAAAATTTGACAAAGTTATAACCTCTTCTAATTTTGTAGAAAATAAGTTTGATCAATGTGTATACATGAAAACTAGTAGGAGCAAGTTCATTTTATGGTACTCTATATCGATAATATTCAACTTGCAAGTAGCGATATAAATCTCTTGAATGATACCAAGTGCTTTTTATCTACTAATTTTAACATGAAAGATCTTGGTAAAGTTTTTTTTTTCTGGACATTAAGATCCGTCATAATAGGTCTCAAAGCATATTGGGACTATCTCAAAGAGTCTATATTGATCCTATTTTTAAAATGTTCAATAGGTAGACATGCAAAGCAAGTGTGGTTCCTGTTGTGAAAGGAGATAAACTCAGCAATGAACAATGTCCCAAGAATATTTTGAAAAAGATGGCATAAAGACAATTCTTTATGCCAATGCAATTGGTAGCCTAATGTAAACACAAGTATGTATGAGACCTGATATCTCATTTATAGTTAATATTCTTGGTAAATATTTATCAAACTCTGGGTATGATCATTGAGTTGCTTCAAAGAAAGTCATGACATATCTACAAAGAACGAATGACTTTATGCTTATGTTTAAGAGGTTTATAATCTTGAGGTAGTTGGATACTTAGATTTTGATTTTAGTGGTTGGTCAAACAATTACAAATCTACTTTAGGATACATCTTTTATGTTAGTTGGTGGAGTCATTTCATGGAGAAGTATAAAGTATAACCTAATTGCGTCCTCGACCATGTAGGCTGAATTTTATTATAATACTTCTTCTCAAGCTGTTTGGCTAAGAAACTTGATCTTAGAGTTGTAAATTATTGTTTTCATCTCTCGACCCATTATAATTTATTGTAATAATAATGCAACTGTGTTTTATTCTAAGAACAATAAGATTAGTCATGGTTCATAATATATGAAAATTAAGTATTTCACGGTCAAGGACATAGTAAAGAAAATTAGATATTATGATTGAGCATATAAGAACTAAGTCCATGTTAGCTGATACCAAAGGTTTAAGGTCTATAGTGTTTAAGGAACATGTTATGAATATATGTGTCATTGAGTCTTTTGATTCTTTGGTTTAATAGGAGTTTATGGATGTTCTTTTATTTTGATTATTATGTCGTGCAAACAGTGTTCATTACTGATATGCATTTTGCAAAATTGAATTTTTATGATCATCATTATTGTTGAATATTACATTTTGAATTGTATATAATATGGTATCTTAAAATATTGTGCCTTAAGAATTACAGTTGTATACTTTTAGATGTCACATATAACAGTTATTTTGATATCTCATACTGAATTGTTGGTGACGTATGACTTGTTAAAGTCAAGCAATTTTATTTTGATTAAGAAATTACAATTACAATTTCATATTGATTTTGATTTTGTTGATAAATTGTAACGAGGACCGATAAGAAATAATACATATTAATTTTGATCACATGTTGGCATTGGTTTCTTATTACACTACTGGGTTTATGATCCATGTTGATATGATTATTAGTATTCGTGATTATGAATAGTCATATATTTTTTAGATTAACATATAGATCACCATAATCCAGTATTAAGATTATATTAGACCTAATAAGTTTTTTAAGATGTTATTTGTGGAGTATCATTTCTTTTAAAAGGTGTGGCCATATAAAACATAATTTTTCTATTATTAACTTGAGAGTCTTGTTTTTAAAATTGAATTTAATAAACCCTCAAAAATATTAATTAATATTAGATCAAGTGAGAGAATGTTAGAATTTTTTTTATTAAATGTGGGCCAATATTAATTGAATTTTTTATTTTATAAAAATGGCTTAATGGGTAGTCCATTAATTAATCGGTCCAATATGTTTAGTGGTCACTTTTGAGTTGGACTATAGCATCTTTTGTGTAGAAACCCAGTTGAGTGACTTTATTGAAGGTCGTTATAGGAGGGTTCAATGTAAAACCCTAATTTTGTGTATAAAAGTTAAGTTCCCTCTTTAACTTAAACTCGATTTTTGATAACAATACATTCTTTTTTATTGAAAGCCACCAACTACCAATATAGGTCATAAAGAAGAAGACAAGCTTTTAATCCACTGTAACAATCAATCAATCAATGATAATTGCTCAAACAGGTATATTTTTTAGTAACTTATTTTTTAATTATTGTATCCTTTTATTTATGTATAGTGTTAATCCTTAATTACTTAATTTCGTAATATTATCAATGTTGATTGGATTAAATATCTAATAGATCTTTTTTATTTTTTTATCAATGTATGACTTTGTTTGTCTTAACAAACTCGTTAAATTATGTAGTTCCCTAAAGATCTCATGAAGAAAGCACAGCGATTGAACTAAAAGGGGAGCTGACGAATAGAGCAGAAGAAAATCAAACAAGCTAGGGAAGCAGAATATCCCCCGTGCAATCTCCACCGATTGTTAAACGAAAAAAGGACAAATGCAATTTACAAGCGAACAAGCACAGATGATAGGAGACGGCGGCGATTTACTAGCTAACCTCATCGACACAACCAACAACTTAAAAGAAAACTGATCACATGTCAAAGATATGGCTTCAGTAATCAGTAAGCCATGACCTTGCAAGTGTAGTACGTGAAAGGACGTAGCAGTCTATTGAACCAGATGAAAGTACGTAACTAGCAAGCATAATTTCGAATACATTGGTTTTAATTTTATATCATCGTAAAATATATATACTTGATGTTTATATATACTTAATAACTAACACTTTGATCAACCTAATGTATTTCGTTGTACAGCTGCGTTTGTGAAAGAGTGAATGATCTACTTTCACGTGGTCGCAAACAATATTGATTCAAAGGACAAAACCCTTGCCTTGCAGATAGACTAGTAGTTATTGACAAAGAAAAATAGAGACATACGCGTTAAGACTGCTTAATAAATGGAGTGGGCGGGCGCATTTAAACTTGGACTTTTAACACGTCACTCAAGTAAATTTCCTTGTCTAGTTCGACAGGACTGCCAGCTGATCATAAATGTGTCATTTGTTGTTGATGAGAGAAAATTATCTGTGTTTGTACTTTTTTAATGTAATTTCTTAAGGGTAAGAAACTAGTAAAAGTAACAACAACTATACAGGAAAAGCATAAATGATTTTCTTGATACAAGCTCCACCATTACTCATAAAGAAGATACGTACATAAATAAGTTAACATATGACAAGCACACATTTTTACCGTATCGTAAAATTATTTGTTCAATATAGGGGGGCAAACTAAGATGACGATGGTGGAGTTGGTAGCACTGACAATTGCGGCGGTGGTGGCAGCAACGGTGTTGGTGTTGGTGGTGGAGGTGGCAGCACTGATGATTGCAGCGGTGGTGGCAGCAACTGTATTGGTAGTGGTGGTGGTGATGGCGGCGGTGGTTTATGAGAAGGATATCTTTGGCGAGGAGGTATACTGAGCCGAGGGAGCGTAGGTGGAGGTATAGACATCTTTCTAGACACTACATTCAACTTATGATCGTAGAAATCATAATAAGCTGAATGGGTAAAAGCTTCATCAGTGGCCATGATCATGTGGGTAGTATGTGAAAGTAGAAAGCTATAAATCAAGATTAAAGAAAGCAACGATAATTTGGATTCCATTGGCTATTCTTTCATGGGATCACAAGATATACATCGCCGTTTTATGGATGAGTAATCGTGCATGACTTAGCCAATTTCTTAATTAGTTAGATTCGTTCAAACCTAATGTATTTTGTAATAAGGTTGGGCAAAAAAGTACTTGAACTGAAAATATTTATCTAACAAGACTAAACCGAGCAGTTTGGTTCAGTATTAAAATATAAAAATTAATGGATTGATTTTTTATTTGTGTCAAATAAATTCAATTTGAATCAATTTTTTAATTTTGATTTACGAAAATACCGAATCAAATTGAATGATATAAATAAAATTTTATACAACTTTTTCATATAATTTATTTAGTATATTTTGATTTTAATAATTTTGTAACTTGTTTAGTTCATAAACTTTAACTAATTTGGTGTTTAAAAGTCGATGATCATTTTATTTATTTATATAAATTTTAATTTTAATATTTATCTAATTCATTTAATTCATAGACTTTCAATTATTTTGATGTTTAAAATTAATGAATATTTTATTTATTTAGACGAATTTTAATTTTTAATAGTTTTTTTAACTTATTTAATTTATATATTTTTACTAATTTTATATTTAAAATTGACATTCACTTTTTAAGTTATTTTTTATATAAAATTTATCTCTTACAAATATGATTTTAATCTTTAAAATATATTTATAAAATTAAACCAAACTGAATCAGACCAAATTAATCCAATATAGCTTAGTTTTCATGCATAATTTAATACGATTCAATTATAAAAATAATAATTTTATAATTTTTCATACATTCAAAAAATATTAAAAATAATTTTACCGCACCACCTCTACTTCGAAGTGGCTAAGTTTGTGTAAAGTGAACTGCCGCTCGCGGTGCCCTATCTTTAGTTGACTGAAGGGCAAAACATTTATGGCATTCAGTGTTACGTATTTATTAGTTCTTGATAAAAGAAAGACAGAGAGCTACGCGTAAGACCATGTTAATGAATGTCTCAACCAACATTGAAGGAAATTAATTCGAACTATATATGTTTCTTTTATTTATGAGTGGTTAATTCTTTACTCCAAAACACATCACATAATAAGCTTCAGAAAAATCATAAACTAGTCTTTTGTGTGTTTTCTTCTTTTGTATATATTGATTAAATAAATAATTTCATATTTTCGTAGTCTAATAAGATAATCTTAATTCTTAATTTTACTCGTGATTCGATCTCACATATTGAAAATTTTACCACTGTAAACTATCGATTTTTTATTTTATAATCATTATTCTCCACCTCAATATTTTAATTTTTTTAATTTTATGCTAAAAGAACTACATCAATCAACTTGCTAACATGAATGGCATACATGACAAGTCAACTAAGGAGGCAGAAACAAGTTTCGGAAAAAACTACTTGCATAAAAAAAAAAAACAGTTTATTATATCTCTTACAATTTAAAATTCAAATTATAAACTTCGGCTCTTATTATTTCTCTTAACAAAAAACAGTTTATTTGTCTTCGCCTCTAGCAGCAAATATAACACCTTCAACACTCCTTGGTATTTTTTTTTTTAGCAAACTCTTTTTTTTTTCTCTAAGACATTCAAATCTCATCCAAGACAAACCCTTTATATGTTTACCAGTTAAACTTCAGTTCTGCAATGCAAGTTTAACTTCATTATTCTTCTACACTTTCTTAGAAAATGAAATTTCACTTTTTTTTTAAAGAAAAATAAAATTTCACTTTAAAATGCTTTCTTTTATTATTGTTGAAGCGGAAGCACACAAATAAATAAAATATTCACCCAAATAATATAATAATGCAGAACAAGTTATTAAAAAATAAATAGAGAAAGGAGTAGAAGAATAATACATAATGAATTACGTGGTTCGACAACTTGTCTATGTCCACGGCGGATCAAAATCATACTCTTCTCTTATTATGAATCACAAAGCACTCACAAAGTATACATTTTATAAGAAAGATCACAAAGAAAACTCTCTCTCTCACTCGAGGGATTTTCTCCCACAAAGAACCACTAAGATCTCTTATTTATCACAAAGATTGTCAAGATATTTTTAGTTGATCACAAAAATGTGTTTACAAGCCAATTGATAGCTTTTATATAGGCTTTGGGACGACCTAAGTTTACCCTATACGTGTGGGAGTCGTATTAGGGAGTCCTGAAGCAAGTGGGAGACAAAATAAGGAAGTTTCTTATTTCGGAATACTGTTCTCGTCTCCAGCGCTGCGGCGCTGGCGCGCTTCTGCTGAGTGTTGTGGCGCCCACGCCTGGTCACCGCGGCGCTGGCGCTTGGTGCGCCCTTCTTCATTTTTCGTCTCCTTTCGCGTCCGTCTTCAATCCGTGCACACCCTACGTACTTGGCCTGATCCCTAAATCATATTCCGATAATTTTTAATCAATATTCTTACAAATCCCCTCCTTGATTCAAAATCATCTACAAAGTAACTCGATCACTCATTTCCGCATCTTCAGTCACCCTCACAAAGTAGTGACTCCGGTTAAGTCCTTGCATAGGACGAATTTAACCGAGGGTAGTGGCTTAGTCAACATATCAGCAGGGTTTTTAGATGACGCTATCTTTGTTAGACTAATTTCACCACTTTGGACAATCTCACGAATGTAATGGAGCCTCACATCAATGTGTTTCGACCTCTCATGGAACACTTGATGCTTGCTTAGGTGTATAGCACTCTGGCTATCACAATACACATCGGGTTCACATCTTCACTAGCCAATACCTCTGCGCATATGCCTTTTGACCACATGGCCTCCTTGATAACTTCACCAACAGCTATGTACTCTGCCTCTGTGGTAGATAGTGCAACCACGTGTTGTAGAATTGATCTCCAACACACACTACACCCAAACACTGTGAAAACGTAGCCCGTCAACGATCTTCTCTTGTCAAGATCACCTGCATAATCTGAGTCTACATACCCTCTTACCATTTCATTGCTGTCCTCATCCCTCTTATACATTAACCCATGATTTGACGTTCCCTTGAGATATCTCAGAATCCACTTTACTGCAAACCAGTGATCTTTTCCTGAATTCACCATGTATCTACTCACCATACTCACAGCCTGTGCTATGTCTAGTCTTGTGCAAACCATTGCATACATGATGCTCCCCACAGCGCTTGCATACGGTACTTTGCTCATCTGCAGTTTCTCTTCATCGGATGTCGGCGACTGTGCTGCTAAAAGTCTGAAATGCATGGCCAAAGGAATAGAGATAGCCTTCGCGTTTGACATGCCAAACTTCTCCAAAATTTTGACTATATATCGCTGTTGGGATAAGAAGATAACATCTCTTCTTTCCCTTACAATATCTATACCCAAAATTCTCTTCGCTGCTCCCAAATCCTTCATTTCAAACTCGTCACTCAACTACTTCTTGAGCTTTTGTATTTCTTCCATGTTCTTGCACGCGATCAACATATCATCGACGTATAAAAGTAAATACATCATCCCACAACTTATGTTCTTGAAGTACACGTATTCGTCATACTTGCTCCTACTAAAACCACAAGCCATCATAAACTCATCAAATCTCTTATACCACTGTCTAGGTGATTGCTTTAACCCGTACAATGACTTCTTTAGCAAACAAGCATTATCTTTTTTTCCGGGCTCCTCGAACCCTTGCGGCTGTGCCATGTATATCGTTTCTTCAAGCTCTCCATGTAGAAAAGCTATCTTTACATCCATCTGCTCTAGATGTAAATCAAGGTTTGCACACATGGCTAACAAAATCCTAATAGATGTGTGCTTGACAACTGGAGAGAATATCTCATAAAAATCGACTCCCTCTCTCTGAGTAAAATCTTGTGCTACTAACCTAGCCTTGAGTCTTGTAGGCTCAATCCCCGGTATCCCCTCCTTCACCTTATACACCCACTTGTACCCAACTAGCTTCTTTTGAGGTCTCTCCACCAACTTCCAGGTATTGTTCTTCCTAAGAGAACAAATTTCTTCTTCCATGGCCTGCTGCTATTCTTTCTTATTTTCACTCTTCATAGCCTCACCATATGTCCTAGGCTCATCATATTCAAGAGTGTAAGCAGAATTAAAAGCATGAGCAACTATGTCTGCTTGTGCATACCTGACTGGTGGGTTAATCGTTCTCCTTAGCATGTCTCTAGCAAGTTGGTACTCTTCAAGTTCCAACTCATGAGTTCTAATCTTTTTTTTGGTGGACTTGGAGGAACTTGCCGGTGTTCTTGGTTCATCTTCAAGGATCTCCTTGTTGAAGTGTTGATCTGGGGGCATACCAGATCCATGTTCAGGCTCTACTTCAACTTCTATTGACTCGGGTGCTGAGTCTTTCTTGGACACAGGTTCTTCTTTCTCATCTTCTTGGGAGGTTTTCAGCATTGTCATCTTATTGAACGTCACATCACGGCTTATGATACTTCTTTGTGGTGTTAAGTCTTTACACCACACCTTGCATCCTTTCACTCCTTCGGGATATCCTATGAATACCCCTTTGATAGCTCTAGGTTCCAACTTCCCCTCCTTAACATGTACAAAGGTAGGGCAACCAAATATTCTGAAGTGGTCATACTTTGGAGGATTTCCAGACCATTTCTCTTCTAGCGACTTGAAGTCAATTGCTGAAAATGGACTTTTATTAATCAAGTAAGCTGCAGTCACTACAGCTTTTCCCAGAATGTCTTAGACATCTTTGTATTAGTAAGCATGCATCTAACCCTTTCAAGTAGGGTCTTGTTCATCCTCTCAGCTACCCCATTCTGCTGTGGTGTTGATCTTACCATTCTATGCCTTGCAATCCCATGCTTGACACAAAACCCATTAAACTCTCTGTTGCATAATTCGAGGCCGTTGTCAGTTCTCAACCTCTTCACTCTTTTGCCAGTTTGATTCTCAACAAGAACCTTCCAAGTCTTGAATACTTCAAAGACTTAATCATTGCTCTTCAACACATAGACCCACAGCTTCCTCGAATAGTCATCAATCAAGCTGAGAGAATACCTGGCACCACCATGAGTAGCTGTCTGAGCTGGTCCCCTAAGATCCGAGTGTATGTAGTCAAGAGTCCTCTTAGTCTTGTGCTCACCGGTACTGAACCTCACTCTATGTGCTTTCCCTAACACACAATGCTCACAAAACTCTAAGGGCTAGAACTTATCCTCTCCAAATGCCTTTTGACTATATAACTCATTTAGGTTTCTCTCGTCTAGGTGTGCCAGTCTAAGATGCCACAACTTAGTTTGCATACTCTCATCATCTACAGAGAATAGTGCATAACCACTCACGACTTTACCCTTAAGCACATAAACACCTTTACGCTTCTCTCCTCTCATCACCACTATGGAACCTTTCAAAACTCTTAAAAATCCCTCTGTTGATCCTGATGGAACACACATTCTGGTCTAAAGTCCCCAGTAAGATCAAGTTTCTCTTCAAGTCAGGAACATACCTAACATCTGTCAACTCTCTCACTCGCCCATCATGCAGCCTAAGCTTAACACTACCAATTCCCATCATCTGACATGCAATGTCATTACCCATTAAGACCTTACCACCACTAATGGGTTGAAAATTTGTAAACGAAAACTTGTGTGGACACATGTGAAAAGTGCAACTAGAATCAAGAACCCATTGTTCAGAGTTATTACCATCAGTAGTGATGAGTGACTCTGCGCTGTCATAGCTATCATCATAGGCAAGTGCAGCATCTGCTTTCTTCTTGTCTTGTGCTTTCTTCTTGTCTTGTGCTTTCTTCTCAGGACAGTCCTTTATAAAGTGCCCCTCTTTCTTGCAGCAATAGCACTTCCTATGAGTCTTAGACTTCGACCTTGAGCCATTTTTCTTCTCATTTCTATATGAGGGCCTTCCTCTTACATATAAGCTTTTTGTATTGCCCTCAGTCTGCTTTCCTAATAACTTTGAGTTTAATGATGATTTCACATCACTCATCGTTAAACTCTCTCTGTCGTAGAGTAGCATATCAATAAAACTCTCATAGCTCTTGGAGAGTGAACTCAGCAGGATAATTGCTCTATCTTCATCTTCTATCTTGATGTTGATAGACTCAAGATCAAGGATGATCTTATTGAAGGCGTCTATATGATCTTTCATCGGTGTCCCCTCTGACATGGACAGCTGATACAGCTTCTTCTTTATATATAATCTGTTGGCCAATGATTTCCTCATATAAAGAGAGTCAAGCTTCTTCCAAAGACCTATTGCCGTCGTCTCACCTGCTACTTCCCTTAGTACTTCATCGCTCAATGACAGAACGATTGTGCTATGAGCTCTTTCTTGAATGTCCCTTCTTTCTGCTTCTGCTCTAGATGACTCTAGCGTCTTCTCTTTATCACTAGATGGAGCTGCAGTCTCCTCTAATGCCGAACCAAGCCTTTGGCTCATCAATAACGCCCTAACCTTCATCTTCCACAAATTGAAGTCATTCGTACCGTTGAATTTCTCTACCTTATACTTGGGTATGGCCATGTCTGCTTAGAACCAAAGCTCTTATACCAATTTGTTGAAGCGGAAGCACACAAACAAGCAACAAATTCACCCAAGCAATATAATAATGCAGAACAAGTTACTAAGAAATAAATAGAGAAAGTGGTACAAGAAGAACACACAAAGAATTACGTGGTTCAGCAACTTGCCTACGTCCACGGTGGATCAAGATCACACTCTTCTCTTATTATAAATTACAAGGCACTCACAAAGTATGCCTTTTACAAGAAAGATCACAAAGAAAACTCTCTCTCTCTCACTCTAGGGATTTTCTCTCACAAAGAACCACTAAGATCTCTTATTTATCACAAAGATTGTCAATATATTTTTAGTTGATCACAAAGATGTATTTACAAGCCAATTGATAGCTTTTATATAGGCTTTGGAACGACCTAAGTTTACCCTATACGTGTGGGAGTCGTATTAGAGAGTCCTGGAGTAAGTGGGAGACGAAATAAGGAAGTTTCCTTATTTCGGGATACTGTTCCCGTCTCTAGCGCTGCGGCGCTGGGCTTTCATCGCTGCGGCGCTGGGCTTTCATCGCTGCGGCGCTGGCACGCTTCTGCTGAGCGCTGCGGCATTGGCCTCCTGGCGTCGCGGCGCTCAGGTTCTGTTCTGGGCGCCGTGGCTCCCACGTTTGGTCATCGCAGCGCTCAGGTTCTATTCTGGGCGCCGTGGCGCCCACGTTTGGTCGCCGCGGCGCTGGCGCCTGGTGCACCATTCTTCATTTTTTGCCTTCTTTCACGTCTGTCTTCGATCCGTGCGCACCCTACGCACTTGGTTTGATCCCTAAATCATATTCCGATGATTTTTAATCAATATTCTTACAACTATGAAACACATGATTGTTTGAGATTGTAATTGCAATTTGGTTATCCACAAATAATTTTGTTGCAATCTCTTATTTTAGCTTTAGACCAACCATGATCTTTCTCAACCATAAAGCTTAATTAACTACAGCAGCAACAGCTATATATTCATCCTTTAAAATAGATTATGCAACTAATTCTTGCTTCATTGAACTCCAGCTAAAACATCGTAATCCAAAGCTAAGCAAGCATTCAAAAGTACTCTTCATATTAAGATCCAGCCCAATCACTGTCAACATATCCATGTAAGATTGACTCACCTTTCTTCACAAATTCGATTCCAAGATCAACTGTGCCTTTATGTATCTCAGTACCTTTTTTGCAATCTTCAAGTGCACTTGTTTAGCACAATTCATATGTCTTGAAAGTAAATTCATAGTAAAAGCTATATTAGTTCATGTTGCTGTCAAGTATATTAAGCACCCAATAATGTTCCTATAAAGACTTTCATCAACCATGTTAGCTCCATTTTATGGGCAAAACTTCTCATTCAAAGCCACTGGTATGTCCATGGCTTTTCACTTCACCATTTTAAATTTATTTAAGATATCCTTTGCATATTTTTGTTGTCCAATGAATATGCCATTCACTGTTTGTTGTATCTCCATGCCAAGAAAATATGTAATCTCACCAAGGTCTGTCATCTCAAATATTTCTTACATCTATTCCCCTAAAATTTCAACAAGCTCAACATTGTTCCTTGTGATCATTAAGCCATCTACATATTGCTGATACTATTATTAAGTCTTGCTCCTCTAACTTAACATAAAAGGTTGTCTCACTAAGGCTTTTTTTAAAGCCTATGTTTGATAGATGCTCATTAATTTTGTTGTGCCAAACCCTTGGAGCTTGCCTTAGTCTATAAAGAGTCTTTTTTAGCAAGTAAACTTTCCCTAACTTTAATGCAAAGCCTTCAGTCTGCTCTACAAATATTGCCTCCTATAGATAGCCATTTAGGAAGGTTGACTTCACATTTAACTGATAAATGTTCCACTGTTGTTGTGTTGCAACCGCCAAAAGTAGTCTAATTGTATCTAGCCTTGCCACTAATGCAAAGTTCTCTAAAAAATCCACTCTAAATAGTTATGCATAGCCTTTCACTATCATTCTTACTTTGTACTTGTTTATTGAACCATCTGCATTTAATTTTGTCTTAAATACTCATTTGACTCCTATAATCTTCTTGTGTGTTTGCCTATCCACTAGCTCTCAAGTTTGATTTTGTTAATCATTCTTATTTCTCCAAGCATTGCGGCTACCCACTTATCATCTTTTATTGCTTCTGTATATGTTGTTAGTTCTAGAACTGCAACACCGTATTTCTAGTGGATATCTCCAAGTAATTTTGTTCCTCTTACAGGATGGTCATCAATATTATCTTCTTCTAGTTGGTCTATAATTTTCTTTTCAAAAAAGAGTCTTCTAGATTCATCATTGTCCCAGTCTCATTCTCATTCTTTACAAAAAAAATTACATCCCTGTTAATGTTGAACTTTCCTATTAAAGGTTAAAAGATTTTTTATCCCTTGCTAATGGTACTATAACTTATAAGAATTCTAAATTCAACTATCTAATCCAATTTTTCTCTGTTTATCTCTAAAATGAAGGTGTAATAGTGGTAACTAAACACCTTCAAATTAGCAACATTGGATTTGGGTCAAACCAAGCTTCCCAAGAGGTCTTCCTTTTATTGCCTTAATCACCAATCTATTTAAAATACAAATAACAATGTTTATTGCCTCTGCCTAGAATTTCTTTGGCATGTGTTTCTCAAAAAGTAAACATTTAACCATCTCCATGCTTTTTTTTTCTCCTTTTACAAACTCCATTTAGTTCAGAGGTGTAGAGAATTATGAACTAATGTTCAATCCTAGCATCTTTACATAATTTAGTGAATCTGTCAGTAGTATATTAGGTCTCATTATCTGACCTTACTGCCCTTATTTTTCAATTGCTTTAATTCTCAATCCAGGTTTTAAATTTTCAAAGTTATCATGCAATTTTTTCTTTTTGTCTCATGAAATAAATCTAAAAAATTCTGTAAAAATCATCTATAAATATAATGAAATACCTATTGCCATTGAGTATTTCTATTGACATAAGACCACACGCATTTGTATGTATCAATTGCAGCTTCTTAGAAGCTCTCCAAGCCTTATTTATTAAAATTAGTTTCCTAGTCTACTTCCTAAGCTAACAAGCGTCACAAACCTTAATCTCTTCACCAGTGTACTATATTCCTTACATTGCTTCTTCCTACTACATATACTTTAATGTTGATTTATAAAAAAGCCTTATTCTTTTGTGCCATAAGTATGCTTATCTTGAAGCACATGAACGTTTACTGCAATTAAAGTTAGTCTAGTCCAAACTAAAGCTTTTGTCCCCCATATAAACAAAAACAAAAAAACAAAATAGCTCAATTGGGATAAAAAAAAATCTCACATTTGTTCTACTCAAACACCACTAAATAACCCTTCTCAAGTAGTTGCCCCTACATTGAGTAGATTCTATTCTATCTTAGGAACATATAGTACATCACTAAATAGTTTTGTTCCACCAAAACAGTAATCTTAACTATACCTCTTTCTTTGACTATAATTAATTGTCCATTGCTAGTTTTGACTTTAGACATTGTAGTTCTATCAAGCTCCCGAAAAAAGGAATCATCATAAGTCTTATGGTTAGTGCAACCACTATCAATCAACTAAGCATCACTTGATAAGTTATTCCCTATAAAACAAATAGTTACAAATAGTTAATTTTCCTATTGTTGTTGTACTATCTATGCTTGTGCTTGTTGAAATGCCCTCTATTTGTTCTTTCAAAATTTGACAATATATCCCTTCTATTTGCATGATCTGTATTCTACCTCTGGATTTTGCTAATAACTTGACTGTTGATGATTAGTCTTGTTGTAGTATAGACATGGTGGGAATTTTTCCTTGAATTCATTAGTGTTGGCTCATCTTTTCCTTTGATTCTTCTATTCCAATATCTCTTTCCCTTACTTTAACTTGTGTACTTGTCACTTTCTTTTGCTTAAAACGCTCATTCTATTATCTTTTCATGTCTATATGACCTTTTCTATTTCTGAGCTTGCAAAGAATTTATCAACTTTAATAATGCATGGCTGATAGATCTATTAATTCTTTAAGAAAGGATATTTTAGGTTAGAAAGTTATTCTCTAAGCAATCTGGTCTTATTGGCAATCTTTATCAATTTGTCTTTAAACTTCTTATTCTCCTTCATCTTCTGCATTTTAAAATCTCTTCTGAGATTTAGAATTTACATTTGTCTTGATCTAGTATTACCCTTATACTCTTGTTTAAGAAGATCCTATGCATGTTTTATTGTCTCATAGGTCAAAATCTTTGTGAAAATCAATTGTAAAACAATTGAGTAGATTCGTGTTTAAGCTTTGTACATCATTCTTCTCTCTTCTCTTTAGTTCTTGATTTGGGCTATTTTAAGATCCTCTAGTAGTGGAGTAACTTCTCTTAATCTCACCAAGTCCCACTGATTATTGGCTTACAAAAAAGCCTCCATTCTTACATCCCAAATATAATAATACTCAATTATAAATACAGGTGGCATTTCCATTTAGTTGTTTGTAGCCTCTTTGAAAAAAAAAAGCTTACTGCAAATCAATCAAAGAAAAAAAGATAACTCTCAGGTCCCTTAAGAAGTTAGTTTAATACTAATTTGTTAGTGTTTGTTGTAAAGGGAAAATATGGAATTTTAGCAACAAACTATTGTTGCTATGTTTTCTTATTGATTTTAGCAATGCTTACATGAGTTTAAATATTTAAATTATTATTTAAATACAATTCTAACAACTACTTAATCAAAACAACAATTTAAAATTCAAATTCTAAACCTAAGGTCATATTATTTTTCTTAACAAAAATAGTTTATTTGTCCTAGTATCCATTAGCAAATATAGCATCCTTTAACAGAGTGAGAAACACTAAAAATTCCTCCAACAACAAAAAAAGCTATCTTTTTAACAAAAATGTCCCACTAAATAAGAAAATTATTTTGATACCAAATGTTGAATTAAGGTGCAGAAAATAGGACAATAATGTTATAGATTAAAAGCTAATTGCTTAATAATACGAGCAATAAAAAAATAAAAGCAAATAAGAAATGGCATAGAAAATTTATTGTGGTTCACCTATTTAGGGTTATATCTATTGTCACTGTAATTTTTCACTACAATTGTGAGATCATCTAGAGAAATTGTGTATTTCACTATGATACAAATATGTATAAGAAGTAACCTTTTATGTAGGCTTAAGACCACTACTAAACAATAAATATACAAATCTACTTTATACAAGAAATATGTCTTATACAAGATTACTACCTATATAAGAAGTTTAACCCAAATAAGACAATACTACTATATAGGAAAGTAGTATATAGGATTACTAATACAATTAATATTCCCCTCAAAATCAAGTTGGGATAGTGGAAGTGGGCTTGAGTTTGGAAACCAATAGTTGAAAATGTTCAAAAAGAATAGAAATTGAATGAAGCTTAACGGTGCTAGGAGAAGCATATTGATGAATAAAGTGACAAACGATCCTAATGTGTTTGGTATGCTTATGAGAAATTTGAATGACATTTTGATTGTAAAAAATAAGATATGTTGCACTAGAATGAGGCATGCCCATATCACCAAAATGCCATCATAACCAAATAATCTCATAGGTAATATTAACAAGGAAACAATATTCAGCTCCAGTACTAGACCATGTTATAATTGTCTATTTCTTGCTACACTAAGTATTGAAAGAGTCCTCAAGAAAAGACAAAACCAAGTAGTAGATTATCAACCAGTAAGATCACTAACTCAGTCGACATTTGAATAGGCATGTACTCAAGAGAAGAATGTGTTGAAAAAAGAAAACCGTGAAAAAAATTACCTTTAACATTGTGAAAAATATGAAGAACACCAGCATAGTAAGAGGAACAAAGAGCAAGTATGAACTAACTAACTACATAAACAACAAAAGTAATGTTAAGACAAGTTACAATAAGATATACTAAGCTTTCAACTAGTTATCGATAAAGAGTGGCATGGGAAAAGTATCTCATTAAACGATTTGTGCTTGACATTAGGTTCCTATAGGGTGGAGGTAGTCTTATTATCTATCAATCTTATTTGTGTGAGTAGATCAAATGCATATTTAGTTTGTGAAAGGTAGTGTCCTATATAATCAAAAAGCACATTGAGACCAAGAAAATAACTAAGATGTCCAAAGTCCTTTATCTCAAAATATTATTGTAAGCAACTCTTAAGATCATTAATATTTGCTATACCATATCTCGTAATAATCATATCATCAACATAAATAAGTAGAAGAACACATCTTTAAGAAGTTTTATGAACAATCAGTACTGAGTCATAAGGACTAGAAGAACTATATTATTCGATTTAATGTTGAATTTAGTAAACTAGGAGTGTGGAGCTTACTTGAGACCATATAAAGCACATCAAAGCTTTTAACCATATAAGGATGATAGTAATAGCCAGAAGGTAGTTTCATATAAATTTATTCAATGAGATCACCATTAAGAAAAAGTATTCTTCACATTCATCTGAAATAATGTCCAACTATGAATAGCAACAACAGCTAATAAAATTCAAACAAAAGTAAAATGAGTTAATGAGACAAATATTTCTTCATAATTGATGTCGTATTCTTCTATTAAGAATAGTGGGATTTGCCAATTTATTATAGTCATTTAGGTGTTTTCCTCATGGCTATTTTTTTTTTTTTTTGTCTTAAGAATTAAAATAATAATAATTAAAAAAATCTATGGTTACAGAGATCATTGATTACTTGGTCTGTAATAGTTTTGCCAACAAAATAACCATATATTATACTAAGAGCACAAACCTATATGACTTAATTCATTTCATTTATGAGGATGATTTAAACTTCATACAAGAGAGCAAGAACAATAGCAGTATAGTTGAACTATACTTGACATCAACCATTAAATAAACATACTGAAATATGATATAGGAACTAAAATGATGGTAATACTATTATTGGTGTAAAGGAGGATTATGCTTAGGAGGAACATTGGAAGCAGGTATTGGCAGTCATCAACGGAACCTCTCTGTTAGGCACCATCTTTAATAGCTTATTGGCCTTCCCTAATATAAATAATATGTGAAACTAGAAGGCCTGGATCAAGAAGAAAGTAAACGAATATGAACCCATTATAATTGCAGTAAATGCTTGTCATTGAATAATAACAACCAGTTACGTCATACTCTATTTAAATATATAGTTGTTAGTGGTTCATAAACAATTTTTTGTCTTTGCTTTTTTGACTTTCTATCATTTCAAGGTATGAAAAAATATGGGCTAAATTTTGACAACAAATACTTTGCCGAAATCACAACCAAATATTTTACACAAAATTGTAGTTGTTGGGTGCACTAAAAATTAATAGGTAACTTATAATATTTTTTATCCAAAGGAAATAAAACTTTTATATACGTCAGAGAACATTGGATTTAATGTTGACACACAATAAGAATTTGAAAATATTAAGTGTCCCCAAGGGAACCAGCTCAAATATAGGCCTAAACCACCTTAAAAGATCTGCTCAATAAGAGGACCGAATCTTTGGGACGAACAAGGATCATGGGCAAGAGCTCAGTTTCTTCGTAGATAAGTTGGGTAAATAAAAGCTCTTCAATAACCCACCCTCAAATAGGGACAACCTTAAGATCATGAACGCTCGTTGATTCTATGATTTTGATCACTTATTGAAATCCTAAGAATCACGAGATCTGTCAAAGTACCTTTCTTATAAGGCAAGGGCAGAAATCTTAAGACCATAATGAATCTAATCACATTAAGCACATGGTCAATCACAATAAAAACAGCCTAATATCCCACCCATGATCCTCCAAACTGAATTGTAAGGACCGATTATTAAAGAGATAGTTTAGCTACTACCAAAGGTAATGAAAATTTCTCTAACTAAGTACTTGTGGTCAATCCCTCAAGTTTATAGCCATTGACTTAAGAACCAAAGGATCATTGGCGAAACAACCACTAGCAGACCATAATGTGTTTTATGGCAGAAAAGTTAGAATCACAAAGTTCAGAGCCCATGTTAAGTACAATTTGGTTGAGTTCAAGTTTGTTTTTATTCAACAAAATTAAAGCTTGTTAGCTTAAGAAACCAGATTTTTTTGTTAACATTAAAAAATGATAAGGACATTTTTATTCTTTGAATTTGATCTAATTCTTAATTTTGTTCCTATTATTTCAAAAATTCTAATTTTATCGCAATATGTTAACCCCATGCCATATATATTAACTGATGAAGAGCAAAATCAAAATTTACCACGAAACAAAACCTATGTCGCCCTAACCTTCCATCATCGTTATCTAACCTCTATATCTCTCTATCTCTGAAAGCTTTTCGTCTCTAAAAGCCTCTATCTCTCTCTTGTTAGAGAAATTGGACAGGCATGAAGTCATTGTACGTTTTGAATTGGAAGAGGAAAATGGATTGCCATTGATACTTTCGTCCATCATCTTTTTTTTGGTTATATGGATTGTTACATTATGTAGACAGCGAGAATAAGAACCGAGTCTGGATGCTTCATACCTAAAAAGGAATAAATATCTATATATTCCATTGAAAATATAGGAAAATATATATACAAGTACTAATCTTATTCCTAAACTTTAGCCTATATACTATAAATGCATATGATTTATTTCCATATAAATGAGAATAAATAGGAAGTAAATAATACACTTTTTTATTGCCTAATTTAAAGGGATCTCCTGAATTTCAAGCATCATTGACTCTACATTCCTTAACGTTCTCCCTCAAATTTTGATCATTCTTAACTTCCTTAATAAGTTGAGAATTGCATAGAACTTAATAGTTTTGTAAAAACACCTGCTAGCTGGTCTAATATGGGTACATGATTCTTCTTGATCATTCATTCTTGAACTTTATCTTATATAAGATGACAGTCAATCTCTATATACTTTGTCCATTCATGGTAGGCTAGGTTTGAATCAATATGGAGTGCTACTTGGTTGTCACAATATAGATTGACAGGATGTGAATGTTTGATACCTGAATCTTGTAGAATTATTCTTAACCGGGTGATTTCATAATAGGTTGCTACTATAGATTGATATTTAACTTTAGCGCTTGACCATGATACTGTCGTTTGCTTCTTAGTTTTCTATGAAATTAAAGAACTACCAAGAAATATGCAATATCCAGTTACTGAACACCCAGTGTCACGACACTTAGCCCAAATTGCATCACATAAAGCATTCAATTGAATTGGACTATATGCAGGAAAGAACATTCCTTGTCCTGGTGTTTGTTTCATATATAGCAAGACATTATAAGCTACTTCTAAGTGTTTACTCGTGTTTTGTCCATAAACTGGCTTCAAACATAGACTGCATATGCCAAGTCAAGTCGTATGATAGTCAAGTAAATTAGTTGCCTGATAAGCTTTAATATGAGGATGGATCACTAATATAGTCACCTTTAGACTTACTGAGAAATAAGTTTTGATTCATGGAAAAAGAGTTTGGTTTTGCACCAAGATATCTAGCATCTTCGAGAATCTTAAGAGCATATTTTCATTATGAAAAAGTGATACGTTTTTTAGATCATGCAACCTCTATACCCAAAAAATACTTTAGTTGTCCTAAATTCTTCAATTTGACTTAATTCTTTAATAATTACTTTGTGTTTTCAATATCTTATGGATTATTCCCTACAAGAATAACATTATCTACATAAACAAGAATAGCAATAAATTTACCATTCTAGGATCTGATGAGCAAAGAACAGTCAAACATCAATTACTTTTAATTGGCTTTCTTGAAAGTAGTGGAGAGCTTAATGAACCATTAACATAAAGCTTTCTTTTGGCCGTATAATGATTTGTAAAGCTTACAAACTCGTGACTCCTTTTATCGTCCGAAACTAGAAGGTAAAGAAAATTAAACATCTTCATCAAGATCCCTATCTAGGAAAGAATTATTGACATCAAGTTTATAAAGATGCCAATTTGACCTGAAGCTATAACAAGAAGAAGGCTAACTGTCACAAGCTTTGTAACAGGAGTAAAAGTCTCTCGGTAATCTAGGCCTTTGACTTTTGTTTAGCCTTTTACTACCAATCTAGTCTTGTAGCATTCCACAGTGCCATCTAGATAGAGTTTGAACTTATAAACTCAAGCATGGGATTGTAAGGCATAAAATGGTAAAATCAACACCACAGCAAAATGGCATAGCTGAAAAGATAAATATGACCCTACTTGAAACTGTAGTAACTACAGCTTATTTGATTAATAGAAGTCCCCCCTTAGCAATTAACTTCAAGATACGAGAAGAGAAATGATTTGACAACTCTCCTAAATATGACCACCTCAGAATATTTGGTTGTCCTGTCTTTGTATATGTTAAGAATGAAAAGTTGAAACCTAGAGCTATCAACGAGGTATTCATAGGATATCTCGAATGAGTAAAAGGATACAATGTGTGGTGTAAAGCACCAAGGAGTATCATAAGTTGTGACGTGACGTTCGATGAGACGATTATGCTGAAAGCCTCCCAAAGAGATGAGAAAGAAGAACTTGTGCCCACGGAAGACTCAGCACCTGAGTCAATAAAAGTTAAAGTAGAGCATGAGAAAAGATCTGATATGCCCCAGATCAGCATTTCAATAAGGAGATCCTTGAAGATGAACTAAGTTTTGGGGAATAAGAGTTAATCTCATGCTGAATATAGGGCTGCTGTCCTAGCTCACCAAGCCCACCGAGTTGGTGACTAGAACTACCCACAAATGTGTTTCCATAGGGACTCCAAAGAAATACGTGTATAACGTTACACGTTGAGGTGAGCTCTCTACTCCACTAATTTTTTATAGTGATTAATATATTTATTTATTGCATAATTTATGCTGTCGCCGCGTTAAATTCGTATTTGATACATATTTTAGGCAATAGACACAATTGCACATGCATATACCCACATGTATTAGATCCCCGACAACAATGGTATCATAGCCATTTAGGATATATTTGGGTGTTGTTTGAGTGAATGGATGCAAAAGACCTAATGCAAATGGCATGTTTCAAGTGTTGAAATAGGTATGCTAAAAAATGAAGGTCTGGTATCGCGACACTAAGAGTTCTTTCTCCCAGTGCTGGGGCACTGACGAGCCCGTACTGGGGGCTGAGATTCTGGAATTTGCGCCCCAGCGGTGAAGCGCGAGCGCCGCTGTGCTGGAGGTTCAACCTCTCACCGCTGCAGCAAGAAGATGTGGCACTGCGACATTGAGGATTTGACCTCCCAGTGCTACAGCGATGACATCTGGTGCCGCGGTGATGTACTGTTCGCTTGAAAAGTAGCACATGAACAATATTTTTTACTATTTATAGCTACAGTATTTTTGAACAGTATTTCAAATTTAATTTTACATGTGTAGATTTATGAAATGTAGTGATAAAAGTTATTAGTCTACATTATAAATTGGGATTTGTGAGATGAAATGATAAAGAGTTATCGGTCTGTATTATAAACCATGATTAATTTTTCTGTGCTAGTAATCACAATGAGAGTTCTACTAGTGAGGGTTAGTTGTGCTTGCATAGAAAAATTAATTAATTTAGAATCACCTTTCCTAGGAGAATGAAGACCAAGGATATACAAAAATTTCTTTTAATTAGATTGAAGAATATTACGTTATGTGATAATATTCTATTCGGATTCATCTTGTCAATACGGTGTTAGACGAGTTACGTGGACCTTTTTTCAATATTGCTACAATATGAGGGTAGTATCGGTAACATATATTTGATCATTGATAAGTTAATATGGAATACACTTACCAACACACACACACACACACACATATATATATATATATATATATATATATATATATATATATATATATACGGATTTGATTAGGTGAGTGACGTTGCTCACATGATCACACACACACATACACACACACACACACACACACACACACACATATATATATATATATATATATATATATATACGGATTTGATTAGGTGAGTGACGTTGCTCACCTGATCACACACACACACACACACATATATATATATATATATACTATTTTTTGCTCTGAAATTTTTTAAACTACTTATTACTTAAAATTTATTTTACAAAATAAAAAATTTCAACCACTCTTTCACTTAATTTTTTGTTTTTGTTACAATATTTATACTACCTCATGTATTTTAGATTTTCTCATATTTTAACTGTTAAAGAAAAATGAACAAATATCCCATATTGACTAAAACTATAGAGAATCATATGTTTATAAGGAGTTAACTATATTTTTCTTAATATGAGGCATTTTAGGTATAGCCTAAGAGTAAAACCATGATGACTTAGGTTTAAAATGGATAATATTATACCAATGTGAAAATATGTGTGGTTCGTTAGACTCCTGACAATGGTATCAGAGCTATGCTCTAATGTTGTCATGTGGTAGAAATCCTTGATGCTAAATAAGAAGGTTGTGAGCTTGGTGCAGGCCCCTAACTTGCGATGGTTCCGTGGTTGTGCTCTATGGACACACATCGATGTGCTTTAAACTTCATCTGAGGCATGTAATGCTAACACAATGATGCAAAGTTGGCATGATAGAGCAAACTCTTAAAGTATGCGGTTCTCTAGTGCTTCACATAAGGCGTGCATCTGCAACACAATGAAAATGAGTAGCATACTGTTGGGAGCGAATGAAATATCGTTTAAGAGGAGGTTTAGTGATCCTTTGTTCAATTGGAGGATTGTTAAGGAAAAACGAACAAATATCCCACATTGGCTATAAATTGTGAAGATCAAGGGTTTATAAGTAATTAATTATATTTATATTAGTATGAGACCTTTTAAGTAGAGTTTAAGAGTAAAATCATGAAAGTTTAGACGAAAGTGGATAATATTATACTAATATAGAAATATGTGTGATTCATTAGACATATGACATTAACAATGTTACTAAAGGAGATTATTGAACTTTGGCAAACAATAAATACTTTTTATACATTATATATATATATATATATATATATTAAAATATAAGAAAATGATGTCATTTAAAAAAAATTAATTGTAAAAATATTTTGTTTTGTTATTAGTATGATTAAAGTTTAGAGATAAGTCTTAGTGTTCTTCGAAACATTGCTCACTTTTTATTAAATTGTTGTTATATGTGTTTTTTTAACCAATTATTAAAAAGTAATATACACATTTGAATAATTTAATAAAAATAAAAAGAGAATGATATTATGAGAATATCTAAGATTTAGTCTAAAGGTCATTGTTTATAAATTCAGTTTTTAAAAAAAAATGTATATAATTATAAAAAAAAATGTCATTATTTGTTAGCAAGCAATTTCACTTTCACCATTTATCTCTTCTCTTATTGTTTTTTTTTTATTTTCTTTATAATCTTTAAAAATTAAAGACAACACATGTTGAATTTATCTTAATCTCTTAAAATCTATAGAATATTTTCTTTTTTTAATTATCTTTTTTAATTTAATTTTTTAATAATTATTATTTAATAATTCCTGTAAGTAACTTGTATATTTAAAACGAGTAGATATTCTTCGACTATTTAGATTGATGAATTTGAAGAACGTGTAAATAGTAATAAGCACTTAATATTTTTATATATACTTCACATACAAATATTATTTTAACACTAAATAATTAATTTTTTACTTTTTTTTTTATTAATATATTTTCTGGAGTGTACGAGGCCCGAGAAAGACCTAAGAAAATTTCACATTTCATAGAAATTTTGTTATTTTGTACCATAAATGTGTTGGAGTTTGATTTATTATTATTATTATTATTATAATTTTGGAAGAGTTGGAGTTTGAGATTGATACTTACAATCATGTCAATGCACTGCACGCCCAAAAGTTTTCAGACAAAGATTTTGTTAACAGTTTTATTGTCAGTCTGTTAGTTTAACAAGAATCTATAGATAAATATAAGAATATTTTTACTCAAAATTAACCAAAATGGAAGTAAAAGAATATTCGGTGATTTGCTATTTTGCCAAAAGTGGTGTGTGAAAATCATTAGGGTAATCTTAAATTGACCTTTGAATATTCTGTATATATATTTTTGAAAATTTTCTCAAGTTAACAATTAATTTAGTATAAATTTTTTTTTAATTGAAGTTAAATATTTTAAATTTTATTAATTAAATAAATATTACGTTGACTATTTTATCATTATTATAATTTTAATAATTTTTTAATTAATTATAAAAAATATTATTTATAATGACAATAATAATTTTTTTTAAATAATAATATAAATTATTTAATATTTTATAAATAAATTAAAAATAATTAATATAAAAATAAGTAAAAATTAAAAACATAAAGAAAAAAATGCTTGTTGAGCGCGCACTCAGGCATGCACTCAACGAGCATTTTACTCGCTGAGCACATCGCTTGACGCGCGCCCAATACCCAGCAACTAGGCAAAGGAGCTGGGCGCATCGCTTGGCACGCGCCTAGCAAAGCTTGGCATTTTTGTCAAGCTTTGCTTTTATTTATTTATTAATTTAAATTTAATTTTTATTTAAATTAATTATATTTTAATTATTGTATTAAAAAAAAAATTAATTAATTGAAATAATTAATTTTATTTATTTATTTATTTTAATTAATTTATAAAAAAAAGTTATTCAATTAAATAATTTATATTATTAAAATATAACTTTTTATTAAAATAATTAATTTTAACTTTTTATTAAATTAATAAAAAATTATATTTTAATTTTATAATATAAATTATTTAATAAAATAACTTTTTTATTTTTTATAAAACAATTAATTTTAACTTTTTTATTAAATTAATGAAAAAATTATATTTTAATTATATAATATAAATTGTTTAATTAAATAACTTTTTATTTTTTATAATTAATAAATTAATTATTTTCTTTTTTAATACATAAATTAAAAATAATTAATTAAAATAAATATAATTTTTAATTTTTAATTTTATTTTTTAAATAATTAATATAATTAAAATTAAAAAAAACTTGGGGCGCATGCGTGAGGCACGCGCCCTAAGCAATTGCCCCAAGCAAATTACTTGGGGGAGAGGTGGGCGCATGTTGGGCACAGCATGTGCCCAAGCAAAGCTCGGCAAAAATGCCAAGCTTTGCTTATTTTTTTTAATTTAATTTTTTAATTTAAATTAATTGTTTTAATTTATGTATTAAAAAAGAAAATAATTAATTTATTAAGTATTAAAAATAAAAAGTTATTTAATTAAATAATTTATATTATATAACTAAAATAATTTTTTTTATTAATTTAATAAAAAAGTTAAATTAATTGTTTTATAAAAAATAAAAATTTATTTTATTAAATAATTTATATTATATAATTAAAATATAATTATTTATTAATTTAATAAAAAGTTAAATTAATTATTTTAATAAAAAGTTATATTTAATAATATAAATTATTTAGTTTAATAACTTTTTATTTTTTATAAATTAATTAAAATAAATATAAATTAATTTTTTTAATACATTAATTAAAATATAATTAATTTAAATAAAATTAAATTTAAATTAAGAAATAAATGAAAACAAAAGCTAAGTTTTATTGGGCTTTTACCCAGTTGCTGGGCGCATTGCTTGGCGCGCACTCAACAAGTAATTTTTTTTATATTTTTAATTTTTATTTATTTTTATATTAATTCATTTATAAAAAATTAAAATATTAAAGAATTTATATTATTTAATTATATTATTAATTTTTTAAAATTATTATTGTCATTATAAATAATATTTTTTATAATTAATTAAAAAATTATTAAAATTGTAATAAGAGTAAAATAGTTAACGTAACATCTATTTGATTAATAAAATTTAAAATATTTGACTTCGATAAAAAAAAAATTATATTAAATTTATAATTAACTTAAAATTTTTTTTTATAATTTTTGTCTTTGTAAAATGGTTTTAGAATTCAAAATACAAAGACAAAAAATATATATAAATTGTACATAGTTTTTATAAAAATCTAGAAAGTTATGGAGGGGGGCATTACACAAAAATAAGTTGCCTATGCCCACACAATTCCAAGAATTGTTGGTCCACTAAACATCACATCACCACTTTTTTTTTAAGGTGGCCATGCCCCCACTGACCCACCGTAAGATTCATAACTAATATCAATTAAAATGTTTTAGAGGGCTTTTCATACTACACTAACCCATCATTCCAAAAGTTTTCACATGTATAAAAGAAGCTAAATCAAAAAACCAATCTTGGATGATAAACAAATTCTTAGTTAATATTTATAAGATAATGAATCCTTCTTTCTATTATTATTTTTATTATGACAATTTTACAATTAATATTCACCAAATGCATTAACTATCATTGTTTTTTAGATTAGAAAGCTAGTTTTAATGAACACTTCTAAACATTTTTAAAATATAGCATTTTCAAAAATTTATATTCATTTTTTTTTTACTTAAGAAAATATTTATTTAAACTCGAGATCTCCGCAAAAAAAAAAAGGAGATAATTCAGTTCTTTATGTTGGATGTTAACATAAGTATTTTTAAAAAAACACATAAATTAATAATACTTTTTCAAAGAGTTTATCATTACAAAGTAGTAAAAGCATTTATACATACTAATCCTTTTAAAATAATTTTTTTTACATTTTTTGAAAGGTTATAGTATTTGGGATGGCAATGAATCAGGTTTGAGATAAATATCCATAAATCTGTATTCGTATCTATTTTAAAAATGAATTACCAAATTCTTTCTAAATTTATTACAGATTTGGAGTTTCATTACTAAATTTATTCTAACAAGTATGTATTCCTTATCAAACTCACAATGAATTATTCATAAATTATAAGCGGTTGTAAAATACTATAATAAAAAATAAAAAATTATAACATTAATTTAAAAAAATTCATAAAATATAATAGTCAAAATTATATCACAAATTTAAATTCAATATAAGTCTTTCTGTCAAATTTAAACTCATTTCTAAGTTAAAACTAATAAAAATAATTTATAAATAGTTAACACAAATACTAAATAATATAATTACAATATAACTCAAGTAAATAAAAATAGTTTTTCTTAGACTTAATTCAAGATTTAAGAATACGTCTTACAAATGAATTTACATTGGTATGTTATAGTTTTAACATAAACCAATAATATATTAAACATTAAAAGAGTAAAAAAGTAAAATAAAATAGTTATTAATATCCATCACATAAAAAAATAAATAAATAAAATTAAACAAAATATTTTTTAATCTCTATCATGCAAAGAAAATAAGCAAAAAAATTAAACAAAAGAATCAACACATTTTTTAAAAATAATAATAATATTTATTTAAGTAATGTAATGTTAATGAGATAAAAATTAAAGATATATTGAAATATGTCATTTGATGAGCATGAATTAATAATTTTGTGAGAACATAAAATAAAAATGATAAAATTAGAGGAATAACGTTTATATAACAACCGGGTGAAAATAATTGATAGATTAAAAAAAAGATAAAAATTATTATTTTAATTTTTTATTTACAATTACAACCAAAACAACATCGTTTGGTCTTCATTTAAGAAAAATAATATATATGTAAATATCTGCGAATACCCTAATGGGTATTTGTAAAATATTTCATCAAAATCATATCTATCTAAAACTTATTATAAATTTTAATTTTGTGTATCAAATTCATTTCAAACTCGCTTTAAGCCTAATCAAATCGTTCTCAACAAGAATAAGGTCTAATAGATTTGCGAGTTATTTTTTCATTCATATATAACATATCTTCAAATAAGTTTATTTTGAGTTTATAATAAATTAAAAAAATCATTTTCATTATTTCTAATTATTTAAAAAAAATTACAAAAAAAAAACCGTTAAAAAAATATCTATATGAAAAGATTTCAAAGGAAAATTAACCCATCTGTTTCTGTCTTTATAATAATAGGTCAGCTCTCTGCAAACTGCAATGCAAACCCCTAAAAATATTTTCTTTCTCTCTCTCTTTGGTCAAAAGAATATTCAACTTTTTTTTTCCCTTTCAAATTCTCTTCCACCTTCACCAAAACGACGCCCGCTGTTGACAAACCCCAAACCCATTTCTCATCTCATCCTTAATCAATCAATCCATGTTATTCTCTCACTCGCCCCCGTTTTCTTCTCCTAAATCAGTCAATCGTGCCCAATAACACCGTTGACTTTGATCACGGGGTCAAAATCCCTAAGAATCTGAAGAGAAAATTCAACGACTTTAAACAAAATGGAGCAAGCTGTTCTTGATGATATAATCATTCGGTTACTTGAGGTTCGGGGCCGGCCCGGAAAGCAGGTCCAGTTATCAGAATCGGAGATCCGGCAACTCTGTGTCTCTTCTAGAGAGATTTTCTTGAAACAGCCGAATTTGTTGGAGCTTGAAGCTCCAATCAAGATTTGCGGTAACTCTTACACCTTTTTTTTTTATTCTTTGATCTTTTGTATTTTCTATGCGATACCCACTTTTTGGTTTAGTGTACTTTTTAAGTAATTTCTGCTGGGTTTATTTTTGCTGCTTCAATTTCGAATTTTCTTTTAGAATAAATGGTGATTTGTAGTATTTTCCGTTGTTTAGTTTTTTTTGGGTGCAAATCCCAATGTGTTTTTTTATTTTTTTATTTCCGAGTATTTTTCTGCTAGGTGTGGTTTTATTTCTTCATTTTCGAGTAGTTGTTGTGCCCCAAGTTGATATTTTTGATGGATATGTTGGGATTTCTGGTATCTTAGTTTATTTTATATTGTTTATGCAAAGCCCTCGATGTTATGTTAATTATTTTTTAAGAGAAATTCTGTATTAGGCTTGGTGTTATTGCTTCACTTTGAGTATTCTTGGTGAACAGTTATGATATTCAATCAATAGTTCAACTTTTTTCCTTCCTGTTCGTTGTTATTTTGTGTTTTGTGTATGATTTTAATTGGTTAACATTGATTATGCTTGGTTTTGTGAACGGTTACTGTTGTGACGAACCTCACATTTTTGTTTGATCTTCGTTTTGGGTTATTAGTTTACTGTGTTATTTGATTTTTCAACATGAATGTTGTTAGTTAGCTTAGGAAACAAAAGACCTGCTTGCTTGTTTTCTTTTTCCTATTTTCATTGTTGTAGGTTTTTTTTTTTGGGTCATTTTGTTACTTGGGTTTACTTTAGTAGCTTATATTGATAGTAATCAACATGTATACAAGATTACTGATGTTTCTTCCTTTTTGATTGATAATTCACAATGCAATGGACCTTGGGTTGTTGTGGTTTCATTTGTTTTCTGGTTGATTTGTGGTTTGGTTGTGGTTCTACTGCTTACTTTTGAGTGTTACCAGTGAATATTGTGTGCTTTTTGAAAACTCATTGAGACAGGCTTGTGGAATAATAGGAGATTTTCTTCCTTGGGTAGGGGAATTGTCAAACTTGAAATTATCTTAGTGACTTTGTGAAAATGCAAGTGTTTTCTTTTTGATCCGCTAAATATTATAGTGTTTGATGGAATCCAGTTTTCTTGTGGGGACGCCTTGGCTTCTGAATGTGGATAGTTTTGATTAAATTTGTTATGGAGTTTATGTTGAACTCCTTAAGTTGTGTCACTCTTCACTGCAATTGCCTTTTTTAAAAAAAATTTCTGCGATGAATGGTTGAGTTGCACCAGTGCTTCTGGAATATATTTATTTCATTTTATGAACTTCTTTTGTATCGGTGTCTGTTGTGATGACTGATAGATTAAGCATCCAAATGCGGGATGCTTTACATTTACTCTATGAATATCTGTTTCTTATGGATGAACTACGTGGTCTTGCTATGATTAAGTGGATTGGGAGTAAACTATGATCATTTCCTTCTTTTGTGTATATTTAACTTAGTAGTATTAATTTTTTTTCTCCAGAAGTTTGTAAAACAAAATTATGTATATGTATAATTGTTTCCCATTACATTCATTTTTTAACGAGTCTCATTGGTGGTTATGGATTTGAATTGCTTAATTCGGGTTGTGTTATGTATGTTTACCAAACTTATGATTGTTATTTGCATATAGTGCTCCTTCTTTCCCCCTCTCCTACCTTTCCTGCCTGCTCAGTTTTTTCCATTTTACCTTTTTTTCCCCCCTTTTCTCCTCTACTTTTCTCTGGGAACCAGGTCCATGGGGGGAATTGATGCATTCATGGAAAATAATATCGTTATTGGTTGTTATGTGATTTGAAGTTTCAATAATTACAATCTCTAATGTGTATGTCTGAAGAATGTTCAGGGTTGCATGATTTGAAGATTGCCTTTTAGGAAGCCTGGGATTAAATTGGCCTGTTATTTGGTGTATTAGTTGAGAGTTATGACTGCTTTCATAGCTTTGTTACAATTGTAACAGTATACCTTCTGTAACTCATGGGCATTGCTGTATTTAGCTTGAGCATAGCGCTCAATATGACTGAGATTGGCCTAGTATCTATTCTTGTATTTTCTTAAAGTTGAGCTAGGAAAGTTGAGATATTTGATTTATCATTGAGGCAGTGGATGCCACCCATTCTATTATCTGTCTATCCATTTCTTCTTCTCTAAGTGCATTGTGCTTCCTTTTTCTTTAAATTTCATGCAATAAGAGTTAAAATCTACTGTTGGCTCATTCCTCTTAACTTACTTTGTGGAAACTATTGTTGTATTAACACTGTAGTGGGATTTTTGATCAGGAGATACTACGTTCAACACACAGCACATTGGACTATTGTTCATTTGTATTAAATTTGTCCATGTACATTAGATAGCGTCATATTTGGAGTTAATGTTGTCTCAATGATGTATTTCAAACCCTAATTCAATACTTGATCAATACCAAACTTATGCAATTGTTTCTTCTTTCATTTCTTTAGAACAGCTTCAAAATCAAAAGAAACCCAAGCAATGCTGCACAAGGAGTAGGTCTCTGTAATGGTTCAAATCAAATACCATTTAAATTTAGCAAGTCATTCTTCATCTTTGTTGCTGTATCTATTTGTTTCATGCTCTTTTGAGTGGTATACAACTTCTTGTTTACTTCCTGACAATGTATGATTGACTAACATGTTGCATACCGTTTATGTTTGGAAGTTGATCTTTGTTGCTCAACTTAATCAAATAAAATAGGAATGTTTAGGATTTGTTTTGTACAGTGCAATACTGATCAAATTTTGGGTGATATGAAACTTCTTGTTTTTATTCTTATTATTTATTTATTTTGGTCTCTTGTGAGAGATATGGACCTCAGTCATGCAGTTCAATTGTTCAACATGCATTTTGATTGTTTATTGTTGTTCCTTTCAAAAATAATCTTAAATTCTTGAGAGACAAGCTATAGACAACTTCTGGGCACATTTGAGTGCATTTGCAGTTGTTTTGAAAATTTTTACCCAAACTTGGATATATGCTGTGCTCTGAAGCGTAATGGTTTTGAGTTTAATGGACTCCACTGATTGGAATGCAGTTCAAATCCATTAGATTTAGCTTGTGAGCCATATATTTATTTCCTCATAGATTGTGTTTACATGAATATTTTGACTGTTGATGTGATTAAGATTTCATTATTTCATGAATATTCTTGGTAGTAATTTGGCTCTAAACCATTGGTGTATGGATAATTTATTTACCTAGCATGTCGATGATGCACATTGTTGAGGTCAGTTGATTAGTAATGGTACTTGCAAGACTTCCTCGAAAAAATATTATTGAGAACATCTCGAAGAGGGATTTCCAACCATACGTCCTTGATAATGAAATATGTTTATGAAATGCAGGTGATATTCATGGTCAATATTCTGATCTCTTGAGGCTTTTTGAGTATGGTGGATTACCTCCAAGAGCCAACTACCTATTTTTAGGGGACTATGTCGATCGAGGCAAGCAAAGTCTGGAGACAATATGTCTTCTTCTTGCATATAAAATAAAATATCCTGAAAATTTTTTCCTCTTAAGAGGAAACCATGAATGTGCTTCTATAAACCGTATATATGGTTTTTATGATGAGTGTAAGAGAAGATTTAATGTTAGGATATGGAAGACGTTTACAGATTGTTTTAACTGCCTACCAGTGGCAGCCCTAATTGATGAGAAGATTCTCTGCATGCATGGGGGTCTTTCTCCGGACCTACATAATTTGGATCAAATTAGAAATTTACAACGGCCAACTGATGTACCAGACACAGGTTTGCTCTGTGATCTTCTGTGGTCGGATCCCAGTAAAGATGTTCAAGGTTGGGGGATGAATGATCGGGGAGTTTCATTTACTTTTGGTCCTGACCAAGTGGCAGAGTTTCTGCAAAAGCATGATCTGGATCTCATTTGTCGTGCTCACCAGGTTTTGCCTGTCATAGCTGTTCCATTTATTTTCCACACTTTTCAAGTTGGTTCCATGTCCTCTCTCAGTACCCTATTATGGCTGTAGAAGTATACCATCAGGAGCCATATACATTTCCAGTGGGGAGTATTTATTTATGCTGTGAGGCTTTAGCTTTTTTTAAGCCTATCAGTATGTTATTTATATGTTAGTCTACAATAAGCATTGGACCACTGGAATTTACTCCCTTAAAATGCCTGAGCTCCTCTGTTGTGTAACTGTGGCTCTGGATCTGGATGCTTTTGGCACCGGTTGATCCATCTTTTGCAGTTATTTGGGTTACTGTAGAGGATATGATTCCTTCCTACGTTGAGTGCATAAGTCATTAATTGCTATTCTTTTTGATATATTATTTGTAGGTTGTAGAGGATGGATACGAGTTCTTTGCCAACCGACAACTTGTAACTATATTCTCGGCACCTAATTATTGTGGGGAATTTGATAATGCTGGTGCTATGATGAGTGTTGATGAGACACTAATGTGCTCTTTCCAAATCCTAAAGCCTGCAGATAAAAAGTCAAAGTTTGATTTTGGAACTACCACTAGTGCTAAGCCTTCAACAGGTGCCAATGTCTTTGGAAGCACAACTACAGCTAAGCCTGGAAACACACCAGCAGGAGTCAAGGTAGATGCTGGCTTTTCCTTCCGAGACATGAATCATCACCATTAATGCATGCTTTTCCTTCTAAGACATGAAGCATTATATTTTTTTAAGAAATTTCTAATTCTTTTCATACTGAAACATTCAAATAAATTTCAAAATATTCACTTACGTTCAATGTGCAAAACAGACTCATTTTTTTTTTATTTTCTCAATTCCCTGGGATATTATTAAATATAACTCCTGAATTATAATATTTGGTGTAAATGGTTGTCACAAGTGGAAAATTATATTATTTCATCTTATGTTTGTATTGTTTCAAAGGAATGTGAAAAGACATGATAAGTGGCATTATATTGTTTGCATTTAATGTGTGCATGTAAGTGCATCCATTACATCTTTAGCTAACTTTTAAAATTTTGCGGTGCCGCAGTCATTCCTTGGTGCAAAGGTATGACAAATCGGGTTGCTGGGTGGAGGCTAATACACATTGCTGCCAGAATTGCCATTAAAGTAATATTCAGGTCTTTTCCATTTTACTATAATATTCTGAATTGTAAAAATGGCAAGAGAGAGGGAGAAAAAGAAAGTCATTAGAAACTAAAGCGAAAAGATTATTTCTTTGATATAAAGTTGGTTTGAAGATAGAAGGTTGTCGATTCCTTCACTTCTTTGTACACTAATGTGTGTTACACCTAATATTCCTCGAATCTCTGTTCAGAGACAACAAAAACAATGGGGTAAAACTGTTTCTATGTTTCATTCTTAAAGACCTCATTTGCTTTTATCATGAATTATGATGATTTAGGGGGTTGGGATAGTTTCTTGCATTGTCAAAAGTGCTCTGGTCTATTTTGTGGTGTTCAACTGAACTAGATAAATGCACTTTCAGGGGTTAGAAGAGTTATTGGATTGTTTTTTACAGGAGCACCTGATAGGTACATTTTCAAAAAGCAGCTTTACTTGGTCTTGCATAAAGTGTTTTTTGCTCAAAAGCACTTTGCATTGGAGAAACGTCCTCAGCAGCTGCAACTTTGTTCATTATTATTGTTTGTTTGTGTGTGTGTATGTGTGGCAATTGGCAAAGATATGAAGAGGCTTAATTACCCCCAAGGCATGAGGTAGAAGAGTCTTTGCTGCTTGGAAGGCTTGGAATTGATTTCCTGCTTCTGTTATCTGCTTGGTTACAATGTTGTGCATGCACAAGCTCAGTCAATTTTAACCTACATGTTGTGTCCTTGTTTTTATTGGACAGAAGTTGGGGGTAAGCAATGGGAAGAACTCTCTCCCTCTCTAGAGAATTTTGTTCTATTAAGATACGTAGTTCATCATAGTGAACACTTAGACTAACACTTAGCAAAATTGTGCAAAAGTTATGGATTAACTAGAAGTGTCATGTAAGTTTCAAAAAAAATAAAATAAAAATAGAAGTGGCATGTAACATTGTTGCTCACTATATAAGGAGTTATGTAGTTTACTAGATCATATACATATATATATATAATTTGAAATTTGTTTTGCATCCACAATTGCAATTGGCACTGTTAAAATGTTTACTCTCAACATGTGTTCACAAAATGTATTTGGAGAGATATGAACCTTAGCAAGACTTTTGACTTTAATGATGAGGTATTGAGGTGCTGACTGCAACAAGAAGAAGTGGTTGGCAGTTTTATGAAGTTGAATAACTATTTTATTAGATTCTCTCTATGAACAATATTGGTACCAATGAGCACTCTGTTTTTGACCATGGACGGAGGAGTAAATTTTTTTTCTTTCCCTTTTTAAGTAGAGTTTATCAGTTGAAAGATAGCTCTTCTAATGAAAGAGAGAGCTCTTTCTTTTTTTAAATTAAGTGTTAAAGAGTGTTATATTTTACAATTAAGTGGGAGGGAGATGTGCTGATGTGAACCCAGAGTTTGAATTTGTGGGTGTGAGCAGTGGTGGAGCCAACTGGCAACCCAAAATTTTTGGTATTCGTGGGTTGAACAGTAAGAGGTAGGAGCAAACATGGTAAAATATTAGAAATAAGGCTAAACACTAAAAATGATAGGGGTAGCAGCCTCCGCTCGAAAATGACTGCTGAACTTTCTTAGGTTGGTTTGAGTGTCTTAAACATTTTTTAATCTTAAAATTATTTAAAAGAATTTTTTTTTAGTATCAATAGTTGATTTTTAGGGAGTTTAAGGCATAAAACACTAATGAAATGAGGTCTTTTAAATAATTTTGAAACTAAAATAGTGTTTAAGACACTCAGAGTTAAATTAAGAGTCCGTCCTTTTAATTATTTGGGTGCTTCAACTTTTATCTTAGAATATTTTCTTTTTTAAAGTACTTTCTTTTAGAAGAGTAGTTTTCAAGAATTTAGTACAATAGTTATAATTAAAAATTTAAGAAATTAATTAATTTATTTCAAAAGATTCAAAAATGAAAACTAATTTTGTATATATGTATTTAAATTTTAAAATAATTTTATGTATGATTAAACTATTTTGGCATGGGTTGTAGGATGAAGTTAAATTTTTTTTTAAAGAAGTTAAAAGTTTAAGTGTGGAGGATTAAAATAAAAATAAATAAAAGTAAAATAAAAATTATATTAAAAAAATCAAAGTGTTAAATTAAAATTTTACAAAAGTGATGAATTAAAGGTTAAAATATAATGCAGCCGATACTATATATTTTAAAGGAAATGATGAATTTATTTAAAGAGTAATGCTATCTTTATAAAGTTAGAATATTAAATTTGTATTCTAACTAAGGTGGCATATGATATATTTATTATTAATTAATATTATATAATTATTATATTATAAAAAATAAAAGTCAACAGTTATCTGATAAGTGATAATTATCAATTAATGATACATTAATTAAAATATAAATTTTGTATCTCAATATATAAGTGTAGCACTATTCATAACTTTGTATCTCAATATATAAGTGTAGCACTACTCATATTTAAGAGGTGAAAAGAAACTTATGATAATTTGTTTTTTCATTGGTTTAAAGAAATCAACTATTAGCTTCTCTAACTCGTTGGCGTAGCTCGGATGAATGTTAATGCACTTTGTTCCTACTGTCACTTGAATTCAAGTAAAAATAAGGGGTAAGTATTGGTATTCGGTTGTTGAGATTTTTCATCCCCATTCATTCCACTAAAAAAATTGAGTCTCTCTAGCCTTGAGAAAATATCCCTACTAAATTAAGGGTGTGTTTATTTTCCTGTAATAGAATTGGATAGGAATTGGATTGAGGAAGGAATAAGACTATGTTATTTACTTATATTTTAGGAATTAGAATCGTGATTATTACTAATGCCACTTATGTGTTTTTTAAAATTTGTAATGGGAATAAATTCTTGTAAAATTTTAAATATGTCCACTTTATGATGGATTTATCTATTAAAATTTGAGTAAATAATTTTTTTATAAAAAAAATAAGTAATTTTTAATGTACAATAATAAAAAAAAAAATTTAATATAAAAATCATTAAATAGAGATTTATTATAATAGTAATAAATAATTAAATAAACATTTAAACTAATGATAAAAATAATAAGAATAATAATTATTGTATTAAATATAATAATATTATTATTTTTATTATTAGACATGATGATAATTATAAAATGAAAAACAGAAAATTAATTAGCGAAGGTAAAACAGGAATTTATGCATTCACATTCCCTACGCCAATTTTCAAGAGGGTTGAAATTGGGATTCCCATTCCTCAAATGCAAATTGTGGTGGGACCCCATAATTTCTACCATAATCCCAAAGCAATTACTTTATTTATAACTTCTCTCAAAACCTCATTATTCAAATTGAATATGATTGCATTGTGTGCTTTCTTGTTGATCTCTGAAACTTCTTCTAACTTTGATGAAGATTCCAGTTTCTTATTTTCATCTTCCCCCTTAATAGATATAGTAAAAGTTGAATCAAGACCTTAACTCACCAAAATTGCCTTCATCTTGAATCGCTAAATGTTAAAGTCATTTTTATTATTGAATTTGTTAGTGTCATACTTAACACTCGACATCTTAAAAACCTTAAGTCTTGATACTAATTTGTAGTGTTTTCAACAATAATTCAAAGACTAAGATCGCACAAGATTTGATCACAAAATCAAATCAAAAACTAAAATTAAAAAATCAACTTAAATAAAGTAAGAAAACAAAATTAACATGGTTCGGGCAAGCTCTAGTTTACAATTAAGAACCCTCAAACAAAATTTTATTAAATCAAATAAAGTTTTATTAAATCAAGCAAAGTAACTAGTTACAATCTTATCTCAATAGAGAAACAAGTTTTATAAACTAAGTCTCTCTCTAATACTGATTGTATCACTATCAAATATAATTCCAAAAACTAGTATTTAACGGTCATCAACAACTGAAAATCAGAGGCTGTAACCAACTTAATAGCCATCATGTGTAGCTCACATGATTACTTATTTTCCAACCTTCATGTGTGAACCACATGCTTCAATAGTTTCTTAACTAACTTTCAAACCTCAAATTTGGAGCCAACAACCACCAATCTTACAACTTTAGAGGCCAAATTATATAATTTCTCACGTAGAATGCACATATTGTGATATTGTTTTGTTAAAAACTCCCCAACTTGGTCAAAAATAAGAATCATGAGTCACAGAGAAATTAGAAATAACTCGCGATAACCAAGTTGATTTGCTCTGCGAGAAAGTAACCAAGTCAATAAAGTGTATATGTCTGTTGTTGTTTCTTTCCCAATTCAATTTATGCCATTACAGAAGGAAGAAAATAAGATAATTTATTGTGAAAAGTTGATTAAAAAATCATCCTTAATTTTAAGGAAAATAGAACTTCATAAATTAGTATCTTAAGTGAAATAGGAATTCTTAAACCAAATTTCACTAGGTTTAGAAATAACCTAAGACATTCAAGGCCTATATAAATGCTCTTTATCAGCTTGTAAATACATCATAAAAAATCTTAGTGATCACAACAAATTTTAATGATTTCTGTGATTGTTAATGAGAAAAAAAAATCATATATTACAAATGAGAGCAATTTAGAGAGTTCTTTGTGAGTGTCTTGTGATTCAATAACAAAATAATAAGATCTTAATCTACAATGAACGTAGGCAAGTTACCTAACCATATAAATTTTGTGGTTGCATTATATACTTAGGATTATTACTTTCGCTTCAACAATTAGTATCAGAACTTAGTTCTAAGTAGACATGGCCACACCCAAGTATGAGGTAGAGAAATTCAACAAGATGAATTACTTCAATCTATGAAAGTTGAAGGTAAGGGTGTTATTAGTGAGCTAACAGTTAGGCTTGGTATTAGAAGAGACGACAGCTCCATCTAGTAAAGAAGAGAAGAGGCCAAAGTCATCTAAAACTAAAGCAGAGAAAAGAGACATTCAAGAAATAGCTCACAGTATAATCGTTCTATCATTAAGCGATAAAATATTAAAGGAAGTAGCAGATGAGACAATAGCAATTAATTTTTAGAAGAAGCTTGACTATCTTTATATGAGAAAATCATTAGCCAATAGATTGCATATAAATAAAAAACTATATCAGTTGTCCATGTCACAGAGAACATCGATAAAAGACCATATAGATGTCATCAACAAGATAACCATTTTGTTGAGTTTGCTTCCAAAAAGTTATAAGAGCTTCGTTGATACGTTACTTTACGGTAGTGAGAGTTTAATGACGAGTGATGTGAAATTATCATTAAACTCAAATCTATTAGGAAAGCAGATTGAGGCTAATGCAGAGGGGTTATCTGTAAAAAAAAAAGTACTCACATAGAGATAAAAAGAAAAAGATCTTAAGATCGAAGTCCAAAACTCCTAGAAAGTGTTATCGCTGCAAAAAAGAGAGGCACTTCATAAAAGACTATCTGGAGAAAAAAGCACAAGACTTGAAGAAAGTGGATGTTGTGCTTGCCTATGATGATAGATACGACAGTGCAGAGACTTTAATTGCTATTGATGGTAAAGATACTAAACATTGGATTCTTGATTCTGGCTGTACTTTCACATGCGCCTGTACAAGTCCTGGTTTATAATTTTTTTAACCTATTAGTAGTGGTAAGGTGTTAATGAGTAATGATTTTGCTTGTTAAGTGATGGGAATTGATAGTAATAAACTTAGGATACATGATGAGTGAGTGAGTGAGTTGACAGAAGTTAGGTATGTCTCTAATCTTAAAAGGAACTTGATCTTACTAAAGACTTTAGACTAGAATGGGTGTTCCATCAAGATTGATGGATGAGTTATAAGAGTTTTAAAGGGTTCGATGGTTGTGATGAAAGGTGAGAAGCGCAAAAGTGTTTATGTGCTAAAAAGAGATATTGTAAGTAGTTCAGCATTATTCTTTATAGATGATGAGAGTATGCAAACCAAATTGTGGCATCTTAGACTAACAGACCTAAGTGAGAGAAATTTGAAGGAGTTTTTTTAGTTAAAAGGCATTTGGTGAGGATAAGTTCCAGCCATTAGAGTTTTGTGAGCATTGTGTGTTAGGGAAAGCACAAGGAGTAAGGTTCAATACCATTAAGCACAAGACTAAGGGGACTCTTGACTACATATACTCGAATCTTTAGGGACTAGCGGAGACAGCAAATTATAGTGGAGCTAGGTATTTTCTCAATTTTATTGATAACTATTCGCAAAAGTTATGGGTCTATTGCTGAAGAGCAAGGTTCAAGTGTTTGGGTACCTAACTTTTGGTCATGTAAAGAGGGGGAGAAATTAGAACCTAGAGCTATCAAAAAGATATCCATAAGGTATCTCAAAGGTGTGAAAGGATAGAAGGTATGGTGTAGAGAGTTGACACCACCAAGGCATATCATAAATCGTGATGTGACGTTTGATGAGACAATGACGTTGAATGCTATGTGTGAAAATCTTGATTTACATTTAGAGTAGATGAATGTAAAGATAGCTTTTTTGCATGGACAGCTTGAAGAGATGATATACATGGCACAACTGCAAGGGTTTGTAGAGCTTGAAAAAGAGGAGTATACTTGTTTACTGAAGAATTTATTATATGGGTTAAATTAATCACATAGACAATGGTATAAGAGATTTGATGAGTTTATAGTAACTTGTTGGTTTAGTAGAAGCAAGTATGATGGATGCGTATACTTTAAGAGTATGAGTAGTAGGATGATATGTTTACTTCTATACATAGATGACATATTGATCGCATGTAAAAATATGAAAGAAATACAGAAACTTAAGAAACAGTTAAATGGCGAGTTTGAGATAAAGGATTTGGGAGCAGTAAATAGGGTATGGACATTGTGAGGAAAAGATGAGATATTATCTTCTTGTCATAATAGTGGTATATACTCATGATTCTAGAAAAGTTCAGTGTGTCCAATGCAAAAGTCGTCTCTACTCATTTGGTTGTACATTTCAAACTTTTAGCAGTACAATCGCCGACACTTAAAGAGGAGAAATTGTAAATGAGTAAAGTACCGTATACAAGTGTTGTGGGGAGCATCATGTATGCAAGGGTTTGCATAAGACCGAATATAGCATAGGTTGTGAGTAGATATATGGCAATTGGGTAAGGATAATTGACTTGCAGTGAAGTAGATTTTGAGATATCTTAAGGGAACTTTGGATTATGGATTGATTTATAAAAGGGCTAAGAATGAGAATGAAATAATAAGAGGATATGTTGACTCAGATTATACAGGTGATCTAGATAAGAGAAGATCTTTGTTAGGTTACGTATTCACGATGTTTGAGTGTAGTATGTGTTGGATACCAGTTTTACAACATGTGGTTACATTATCTACCACAGAGACAGAGTATATAGTTGTTGGTGAAGCTATTATGGAGGTCGTATGGTTGAAAGTTATATGCGTAGAGGTAATGGTTATTGAAGATGTTAACATCGGTGTATATTGGGATAGTCAGAGTGCCATACACCTAAACAAACATCAAGTGCTTCATAAGAGGTTTAAATACATTAATGTGTGACTCAATTACATTCGAGAGATTGTCCAAAGTGGTGAAATTAGTCTAACAAAAATTGCATCGTCTGAAGATCCTGTTGATATCTTGACTAAGCCACTGCTCTCGGTTAAGTTTGTCCTATTCAAGGACTTAACCAGAGTACTACTATGTGAGGGTGACTGAAGATGCGAAGATAAGAGATCTTAAATGCTTCGTGGATAATTTTGAATCAATGTGGGAATTTGTAAAAAATTGATTAAAAAATCATCCCTAATGCTAAGTGAAATAAGACTTTATAAATTAGTATCCTAATTAGTATCTTAAGTAAAATAAGAATTTGTAAACCAAATCCCACTAGGTTTTAAAATAACCTAAGACATCCAAGACTTATATAAAGGTCTCTATTGGCTTGTAAATACATCATAAGAAATCTTAGTGCATTTTGTGATTCTTAATGAGAGAAAATCTTAAATTACAAGTGATAGTAATTTAGAGAGTTCTTTAGTTTTTTTCTTATAAATTACATATTTTGTGAGTGTCTTATGATTCAATAATAAAAGAGTGAGATCTTGATCTATTGTGGACGTAGGCAAGTTGTCAAATCACTTAAACTAAGTGTGCTTTCTTCTATTTTCTCTCTCTAGTTTATTCTTAATTACTTTATGGCTACATTATATATTTGGGATTATTATTTCCACTTCAATACTTATCAAAATGGACAAACATGGACATCAAAAGACTACATTTTGTATCAATTTATTTTTTTGCTATTCAATACATACGTTTATTCGTAGATGACCTACGATAACAAAGAAAAATTATATAGTTTCAAACACAAACATGGCATGGCTGAAATTCTCCTACTTTACATGTAAATTTTTTAAAAATATATATATTCACATTGTAAAGTCTTTTCGGGGACATCCAATAAAATATTGACATTATAAATACCTTTAGATTGATTTTAACTATAATGCAGCTGGATTAGGTTTTTAACGAAAAGATTTACCCTTAATTGTTAGTTGTTACGAGGGAAAGTAAATGTTTCCTTTTGAGAAAAAAGAGATGGATAGTTCTTATATTAAACTGATCAAGAAGGTTGTCTTTGTCTAAACTACTATAACATTTTAGATTTGCTCTAGAAAGCTAAATATAGTAGCCAAAATTGGAAGAGGAAAGAACATAAATTCAATAATCTTTTTCTTAAGTCAGAAAATTACCTAATCCCATTTAGTGGGAGTGCAAAGATTCAAACGAAGTGTCCCGAGTTGATTGAAAAGTATTGATGGAGGGAACGCCCTTCTTCCTCTTGAGATTAGGTTGAAGCAAAGAACCTCAAGTTCAACTTAGAACTCTAACCTCTTTGTGCAGCGGAATAACCTGTTAATCAAGTAAAATAGCAAGAATCTAAAGCAGAATATAAAATAGCACAACACAATCTTACATGGTTCGGCCAATTGCCTACGTTCACGGTGGATCTAAGGATCTTAGCCTCTCTTATTAACTTTTTAGAGATTTTACAAGAAAAACCAATGAAAGGACCTAATGTTTAGTGTACCCTTACTCTATCACGAGCAATGAACACCTAAACAACGGTTTCACCTTAGCGCACACAAGCACTTAGTGTCCACCTAGTTCTTCCTCTCTCTTAGAGTCCCTCTTAATGCTTAATCTCAACTAAATGATTTACAAGTGTTTATATAGGGTGTATTTCGTGCTTACTAACTCTATTCCTTGTTGGAGTAAGAGTCCACTTGTTTTGAAAGTCCAAAACTTCCTAAAACTTGAAATCCGGGTAAAAAATGAACATCTTGATACTTTTTAAGTCGCGGCGCTCATCTCTGGATGCCGCGACGCTGGCTATTGTCGCACCCATCGTCGTAGCGCTGAGGACCCAGTGTTGTAGTGCTGGGCTTCATCGTGTCTATCGTCGCGGCGCTGGGTTTCTAGTTTAAGCACTGCGGCGCTCAGTCCTGGTGGCATTTCCCGCATTTTATTTGCGTCTTCGAGTCCCTTTTTGCTTTCCCCTTTGTGTCCCACACGTTCTAGACTTCTCCATACGTGTCTTACACGTGTTAAACTTCTTGTAACTCTTTACTTTGGTATTCATTTTAATTTTTGTCCAACCAAGATTGTTGAATCACCAATTTTTCAACAAGAAGAAAAATAAAAGTGTTATTTTTTCTAAGTTAATTATTTAATTTGACTGAAAGATTAAATTAAATAAACATATGATGGGCGAAAATATAGAGAAAGTTTGGTGGGTATTGTCACATAGGTGTTTACGCCGGCCTACAAGATTAATAACTTAATTATTTAGTTTGACTGAAAGATTAAATTATTTAATTTGACTGAAAGATTAATTGCTCATTTCAAAACTTTTGAGTGATTTTTGTTCATAAACATATGATGCATGCCCTCAGTGAGAACCAATAAAGGGAGACTACGATGAGATATACAGGATTTTTATTGATTTTTCGTGGGCATGAAAAGAAAAAAACAATGCCGAGACTTAGACAAATTTTCTTAAATTGTTCACCGCTCACTCACCCCTCAGTTATAAAAAAATGATGGGCGAAAAGAAAGATAAATTTTGATAGGTATTGCTATGTGGGTGTTGACACCAACCTAAAACATTTTTAAGGAACTTTTTCATTTTAAAATTACAGTTTAATGGTGTGTTATATCTTATTTAGAAAATTGGGCATACTAGAAAGCTTTGTTATGTTAGAATTTTTTTCTTGTAAAATTAAATTTTGTATAAGTTATATAGCTTATAATAAGCTTAATTTCTCATTGTAATGAGGATTAACTATTTATTCAATATAATACACACGCTTTTTAATTTTTTTAAATTCCTTTTCTCTTGTTTTTATCATTCAACTAGGACTCGCGTCCTCCCTTATTAAAATATGCATAGTCTTGCTATTGAAGCTTCGCCTGTCCTTCTTTAAAAAAAACCTAAGCTTTATGATTCACTCGCTATATTACAGTGCAAGTTTAGCAATAAGCCTTACTTGCTAACAACCAAGGTGTAAACCTGTTTATTGACATTCAAGTTTGGCCTTGCCTTACTTAGTGAAATTCTCAGTCTTGGTTTCAATCGAATCCGAGCCGTAGCATCAGTTTAGTAGGACATTGGATATACACGTATCCTTACTTTAAAATTTATTTTCGAGAACATTCTCTTTGGCATACTTAGTAGGATGACATTTTTTGTATACCAGTAACAACTAAACAGATGGCAAAGAAAAAACCTTGAATTACAGGAGCTTCGACGATGATAGAATTACCATCAGACTGATCTGCCTTATAGTTCGGTTAATATTCTTAGACAACCTAAGAAGGTTGAGTCTACAAACTCATAGGTCTAGAATTAGCCAGGTCAAAATTTCAGTTATGATCAAGATGGTAACATGATCAATTTGAGAAGTTTACACTAGCCTATTTCCCAGACATAGAAAAAAGTTGATCAAGCATAACCAAGGCCGATATAGTTTGGGTCTATAGAACCTGTGCTACCTACAAACAGCTCTAAGCGACTTGAGATAGATAGAAATATGCTGATAGAAGCATTACGAAACATAAGGTCAACTTAAGGCCTATGGCAAGTTTATCTTATAGGAAACCATACTCTTAAATCATTGATTCATTATTCCCTTTATTGAAGGGATATAAAATTTTTGAATTTTTTTTTAATTTTTGGGTGAAAAGAATATCACCACGTTTGAGCATATCTCTAGGTTTATAATTCAATGTGGTGAAGCTAGTTCATCTTCTTTTTGAAAGTTGAGGTTATTTGGCAACTCTTTGACCAAGATGGCTTTTACTTAGTACACCAACTTAGTGTCCGAGTCGATTGCCAATTGGGAGCAGATAGAAGACAAGTTATATACTGAATTGTATAGGCCACCTCTAAAGGTAACTTTAGTCGACCTAACCAAGGTCACCCAAATGTTAGGTGAATCAATTTTAAAATACATTAGCTGATTTAGAAAACTTCAAACACGATGCAATCTCTGAAGCTGACTCAGTCCCAATAATGGTTAGAGGTACGTCTTTAGCCATGATGAATACTTTGAAGGGCATCGCTTCAGGAATTTTTATGAGTTGGCTACCTGAACGGCCAGCTACAAACGATTTTTAATGGAAAAAAACCAAAGCGAATGACCTCCAAATGGATGTATTACAAGAATCAATTAAAGGTTCTGCAATCGAGGTCGATTTGAAAACTCGTCTCTAATGAAAAGGTTTGTTTAGCTGAGGTCTCCAAGGAATACTCATTTGATCAGCAAAAAGCCAATCAAATTTCTTATTGAGGCATAAGAAAGAATGATGTTGAGACTTGAGCAACTCAGATGTCTTGAGAATACCGTTTAGAATCTAGGTGATTGCCAATTAATTAAAGAGAACTTGGCCAAGCTCGAAAACCTAAAAATAAATCTCTATGGACGTAGAGCAATAAAGGTTCCACAACTATCTTGGCCGACCAATAGGAGCATTAGGAGAAAACACCCAAAAGCAATTGTCAACATGGTAGTTATGTTGCCTAAATCGTTTTAGTCAAAACTAGGGTAACCATCAACTCTTAATGGCAATATGGTAGAGATATGCCATATCATAGAGGATAAGCCAGATGAACCGGTATCTATTAACCCTACCTAATCTAGCAAAACACATGACCTAATATATTTAGGCTATTTCTATTAATGTCGATCTTAACGAGGTCCCTTATAAAAGAATTTTCATTAATAATAGGTCAAAAATCAATATCCTGCCACTAGGGATGTTGAGGAAGTTAGGAATAAATAAGGGTGGCCAGAAGCCAGCAGAGGTTATCATATAAATTTCACTTGGTACGAAACCTTAACTGATGGATTTGTCACTCTTAAAGTCAAAGTTGGCCAGATAGAAAATAAGGAACCATTCTGTGTAGTCAAAGTGCTAAGTGACTATGTCTTGCTAAGGCGAGATCAAGATTGGATTTACTCAAATAAAAGTTTGCCATCTAGCATGAATTAGAAGATTTTTAGATGGCAACCAAATGGCTTGGTCAAAATAATTCATGCCGTCTCAAAGTCGTTTAAAGGTGATGAACAGACGGCATCTGCTTCGTTGTATGATTTTACTATTACAACAACGATCCTGAGAAAGAATGACAACAACCAATATAATAAGGATGCGGCCACACCAATGGTAAATGACACTTAGTAGGTCATCAAGGGATTTCTCAACCTACTAAAGTTAAGATTGGCCGACCCTTAATTAATTTTTTTGATGAATAGATAAAGGACATATACATCCACATCGGCCGAGTACATCTATGAAGATGAGAAACAAGACCCTTAAGTCATCCATGAATTAAAACCAGCACCAGTAAATCTTGACTATTACAACCCTCAAAGTTAACTCAAGGAAATCAATTTATGAATTGGGGCGATTGTAGGCCAATTTTCATCAGTGAAAGGTTAGATTAAGCCTATAAAACAAGACTGCTGGCAAGTTTGAGAGAGTTTAGAGACTGTTTTATATGAAACTACACAAAATTGCCTAGCCTAAGCAGGGAATTGGTCGAGCATAGCCTGCCAATTAAAGATGAATTTTATCAATACAAGCAACATATGTAGAGGATGTCAAGAGAAGTCGAGAATAAAATCGCTAAAGAAATCAAAAGACTCTTACAAACAGGTTTTATCAGGCTGGCAAACTACGTAGAATGGTTGTTAAATATAGTCCTTATCTTAAACAAGAATGCCAAGTTGAGACTTTGCATTGACTTTTGCAATTTTAACTTAGTAACCCTAAATGATGAATATCTAATGCCTATAGCCACTAAATATTAAGTTTCCTTGATGGCATTCAGACTATAACCAAATATTCATAAAATAGGCTAATTCAGGAAAATAACAATCAGATGCCTCAAGGCGATCAAAACATATGAGTGAATCATTATGCCATTCAGTTTAAAGAATATTGGGATGACCTATTAATAGGCTATGAACACTATATTCCACGACATGATCGATTAGCTATTGAAGGTCTAAATTGATGATGTGGTGATCAAATCAAATTCAAATGACCAACACTTGGCCAACCTACAAACAACCTTTCAGAGGATGAGACTACATCAACTGAAGATGAACCCAGTTAAATGCACATTTGGAGTTTTAGCTAGTAACTTTCTTAGTTTCTCGATACACCAATGGGGGTGGAGATAGACCAAAATAAGGCTAAGGTGATTTTAAATGCACCTGCAACAAGAACCAAGAAAGAATTACAACAGTTGATTGGCAAAATAAATTTTTTAAGGTGATTTATTTCGAACTCTATCAGCCGATTCCATTCATGGTTGCCCCTACTCAAACTTAAAAATAGAGAAGACTTCAAGTGGATGACTCATCACCAATAGGTTTTTGAGTGGATCAAGAAATATCTTACAAGTTCACTAGTCATAGCACCCCCCTAAACCTAGGCTACCTCTGATATTATACATCACTCCTGCAAAAGAATCAATTGGTAGCATATTTTCATAAGAGCATGATGGCATAGAAAAGATCGTTTACTATCTCAGTTAAGTCTTAAATGATGCAGAGACCAGATACACTGCAATCGAAAAAATGTGTTTGACTTTATACTTCTCATTCACAAAATTAAGCTATTACTTATTATCCACAATAATGCACGTGATAAGCTAAACCAACATTATAAAATATCTCTATCAAAGTCGTTTTGGGAAATTGGCTTAAAAAGTGAGCGATTTCATTATCTAAGTTCAATTTGAATTATATTCCTCAAAACGCTTTTAAAGGGCAAGCTTTGGCTGATTTTCTCGCTGACCATCCTACACCATAATTAATCACAATCAATCTCAAAATCAGTAACTTAAATACAAGTTGACAGCTATGGTTTGATGATTCAAAGATAACTCAAGTTGTAGGGGTGAGAATTATCTTGGTGTCTCCTTTTGGATTGAAGATATTGATGTCATTATTGTTAGACTTTCATGTACCAAAAATCAGGCCGAGTACAAAGCTCTCATCATCGGTCTAGAGATACTTGTAGAAATGAGAGCTAAAGAAATCAAATTTGGGAGAGATTCTTTATTGGTTATCAAGCAAGTAATTGGCGAATACAATTGCTCATCCTATACTGCAACAAAACTAGACATCTACTCCAAAGGTTCCAATCCACCCTGGTTAAATACTCAACTATGATGAATAATTTAGAAGCCAATGATCTAGCCCAGGCGGCATTAGGATTCAAGATGATGATATATAAAATTCCACTGATCCATCGACCACGCTCTTGTTTACATAGTTTAGAGCTATCAACTCAACAAAAGTCAATTTTGCAGATCGATCTTAGTAAAGATTAGAGAGATGAATTGGTCACTTATATAAAAGAAAAATCCTAATGCAAATGTTAACTTGCGAATTGGAACTATGGGACCAAAGTTCCCCCTATTTATAGGAGAACTATTCAGATTGACATATTTGGGGAAATTATTGAGGTATATTGGTCCAAAAAAGCATGCTAGGTATGCTGAGTCAAATGAACAATTGACTAGAGCTCACTTTAGTGGGCGATCGATAAGAAAAGCTATCTTCAAGAATGGTTTTTAGTGGTTGACCATGAAGCATGATTATTACAACTACTTAGGTTGTGAGGAATATTATAAGCATGGGCTGATTTAAGTCATTCCAATTAAAGAAATGCATACAGTGATCAGACCATGAGTAATAGATATAATTGAAAGGATATACCCATCAGATTCCAAATAACATGCCTTCATCCTAGTAGCAACTAATTATTTTATAAAATGGGTCAAAGTTATTCCATTGAACATCGATAACCAATAATCGGTCATCAAGTTCATAAAAAAAATATCATATACAGGTATGGTCTCTCAGAGTCCATTATAATTGATCAAGAAATAGTTTTCACCAGAGAAGTGATGGTCGATTTTGCTAAAGAATTCGGCGTCAAAATCATATATATCACACTATATTATGCCAGTCAAATAGGTAAGCTAAATCAACAAACAAGTTAATCATCCAAAAATTAAAGAAGGTGATTAAAGATAGCCTCAAAACATGGCATGAGAAACTTCAGGAATTGATAGTATGATCAACAAGGAGGAGATTTCAGGGAGATTTATGTTCCCAACAATATCAAGATGCCATGATAGAAGAAATGGATATTATGGATGAAAATCGACTTGAAACATAAAAGAAAATAGTAGAAATAACTTACAACAAGAGGGATAGACTCAAGTTATTTAGTTAGGGTGACCTCAGTGGAAAGTTGTTCTCCTTATAGGATCCAAAGAGTATAAGTTTGAAAATTTTAATTTAAATTGAAAAAGACCGTTTAAAGTAGTCAAAATAATTGGCAATGAGGCATATTTATTAAGTGAATTAAAAGGGACTGTCTACCCTAGGGTGATTAATAAAAAATATCTCAAACCTTATCGACCAATAATCTGAGAAGGAGTCGACAAGGTGATTTTAGTTCACTTTAAGTCCATTGATTAGTGATTGGCTGGGATAAAGTATTTTGTTAGATTGATATTTTAAGATTATTTAAAGTTTGGTTAAATTTAAAAGTCCATTTTCATGAAGTGTATTGATTGATCTTATTAATAAATAGTCGACGAACTATTCGGTTGAAATTTTACTATGGGCGATTCATCTTTTACAATTGATAATTGAATCAAAATAAGCAAGTAAAGTAAATCTGAAACAATTTGCCAAAAAAGTGATCTTTAATTAATATCAAAAGTAATTACAATTTGAGACATTTAGGTTGATTTTTTTACAATTAATCTAATGACGAAAGAAAATCAACCACTATTGAGTCGATCGTCTTCAGCCTAACCTCTGCTTTAGGAACAAACGCTCCTTGAACTTGAGGCTTTTCTACAGCTTAGCTCTTCTTGGATGATTTCCCAAAACTTGCTCCTCGAAGCTTTGAGAATGCCTTGTTCTCTCAGCTTTCTTAAGTTTAATTCTGGCCAGCTCTGCCTTTAGATCCTCTATTTTCTTCTTAGCGATTTTGCTCTGATCCCTAAGCTCTCTGACCTCAGCCATTAATTAAACCTCAAGGAGATCTAGAACCGCCTTTTCTTCAAGCTCTCTCTCTACCTCTTCTATGACCTTTTTGGCTGATTGCTTTTTCTTCGCTAAAAAGGTGAATGAACCTGTAAATTTGTCTATTTTTATCTTTAGGCTGATCGACATCGAATCGTCTATTACATTATCATAAACAAACTTCAGCTTCTTATTCACCGCCAAGACTTGACGATCGTCCAGTAGCAGGTCAGCCATCCATTTCTTCATTGCCTTTAACTGTTGAATGGTCTCTAGTACTTCGTTTTGGATGTATGAGGCTGAGAAAATAGACTCTTGGTCAAGAGAGAGGTCAATTGCATCCTCACTTTCATTATAGGATTCCTCCAAGAGTATAAAAAGAACATTTATTGCAGCAGTCGCCCTCATTATTTTAGGCTTCGTAAACACAGGCTTTCTTATAGGGGTCAGCCTTGGAGGACGCTGCAAGACCCTGGGCAAAGGCTCAAAGGTTGGCGATGGGCTCAGTTTAGGAGCAAGAGGATCGTTAATGGTAGCTTAGAGCAATTTGCTAGTAAGAGTCACTAGCGAAAAAGGTGTGGTCGACTAGCGAGAGGCAATTGACTATTTTGAAGGAGTTTTTGAGTGGACAATCTTGAAGAGCTGTGGTTTCTGCGTAACCGTCTGAAAAATAGACAAGTGAATTCTGGCGATTATAAGGGAAGGTAACCCAAAGAAAAGTCAGAGGCAATTTTTCTTATTACCTTTACTCTTTTTTTTTTATGGTGCCATCTCTTCCTACAGGTGGGGCATCCAACTTTATAGGAATCGCCTAAATCAACAAAGACATTAAAAGTCATAAATTAGAAGTGCAAGAAAAAGTTCAATTTAATACCATGTCAGCTAGTATCCTAATGATCCTCACTGATTCAGGGGTCAAAGATGAGTTTATTGTATTAGTGAAGATAAAAATCGATCTATGTAGGCTGATTTTTTTTCTCTTTCTTGGAATATCATCAGCTATGCTAAACTTAGCCGTTGAAAATAAGGGTCTTGAATCCATAAATGGTTGCTTAAAAAATACCTCACCCCACCCCACCAAGGGTTACTTGAGTAAACCCATTGAGTTTAGCGTTTCACGATCGACCATCTATGTTCTAGAAGAAGCTCTCTATTCCTTTGGTGACATGATTTCTTCATTTCTTTTAACTTATTATAATTATACTTAAAACTATAAAAGAACTCAAAATTATGAATCTTTTGGACCAACTTACCCTTTGATTTCTTTTAGCTGACCTGCACACAGCACTAATGTTAGTCTTCTCAAAATGGTGGCAGGAAATAAAAGTCAAAAATTTAAAGTGTAAGAAAAAGTTCAATTTAATACCACGTCGGCTAGTATCGCCAATGATCCTAACTGATTTAAGTGTCAAAAGATAGGTTTATTGTGTTCGTCAAGATAAAAATTAATCCATGTAGATCGATTTTTTCTCTTTCTTGGAATAATGCCAACTATGCTGAACTTAGCCGTTGGAAATGGGGGTCTTGGATCCATAAATGGTTGCTCGAAAAACACCTCCCTCAACCAAGGGCTTCTTAAGCAAACCCATTGAGTTTGGCATTTCACGATCGACCATCTATGTTTTAGAAGAAGCTCTATTTTCCTCTGGTGACATGATTTCTTTATTTCTTTTAGCTTATTACACTTATACTTAAAACCATAAAAAAAACTTAAAATTAAAAATCTTTTAGACTAACTTACCCCTTGATTTCTTCTAGTCGACCTGCACAACAACACCAATGTTAGTCTTCTCAAAATGGTGGCAAGAAATAAAAGTAAAAAATTAGAAGTGCAAGAAAAAGTTCAATTTAATACCTTGTCAGTTCGTATCTCTAACGATCTTGACTGATTCTTAGGTCAAAGATAGGCTTATTGTACTCTTCAAGATAAAAATCGGTCTATGTGGGCCAATTTTTTTTCTCTTTCGTGGAATATCGCCAGCTATAATGAACTTAGCCATTGGAATTGGGGGTCTTAGATCCAAAAATGGTCGTTCAAAAATTACATCCTTTAACTAAGGGCTACCTAAGCGAACTCATTGAGTTTGGTGTTTCACAGTTGACTGTCTATATTCGCGAAGAAGCTCACTTTTCCTCTAGTAACACAATTTCTTGATTTCTTTTAACTTATTACAATTATACTTAAAACCATAAAATGACTCAAAATCAAGAATCTCTTAGACTAGCTTACCCCTTGATTTCTTTTAGCCGACCTGTACAGCAGCACCAGTGTTCGTCTTATCAAAATGATGGTAGAAAATAGCTTCATCTAAAGAAAGAGTGAAATGATGGTTGACTATTCCTTCTTAATATACATCAAATAATTATGCTCAAAAGACCAAGTTATATGGGAAAGCTAACCAACTGTAGTGATCTTATAAGGAGATTAGACATTACAATGGTTTCATCTACAAGAAAAAAAATTCTCTAAAAACTACCATACTCTTGGACCAACTTATCCCTTGATTTCTTTTAGCCGACCTGTATAGCAGCATCAATGTTAGTCTTTTCAAAATTATGGTAAGAAATGGCTTCATCTAATGAGAGGATGAAATAATGCTTGACTACTCATTCCTAATATACATCAAATATGCGCAAAAGACTAGGTGATATGGGAAATCTAACCAACTAAAGTGATCTTATAAGGAGATTAAACATTACAATGGTTTCATCTACAAAAAAAATTCTCTAAAAACTATCATACTCTTGGACCAACTTATCCTTTAATTTCTTTTAGCTGACCTATATAGCAACATCAATGTTAGTCTTCTCAAAATTATGGTAAGAAATGGCTTCATCTAAGAGGAGGGTGAAATGATTGTTGACTACTCCTTCCTAATATACATTAAATATACTCAGCAGACTAGGTAATATGGGAAATCTAACCAACTAAAGTGATCTCATAAGGAGATTAAACATTTCAATGGTTTCATCTACAAAAAAAAAAATGATTCTCTAAAAACTACCTACTCCTAAATCTTTGGTTTGTAAAAAAAAGGTTGGCGTGTAGAATGGTTTAGATATATCCAACGGGCGACTTACCCACTGATGGTAATAAGTCTTCATTCCACATTTGTTGTTAATACGTGAAGCTATAGTTTGCCCCATGATGCAAATCACGTGTAGTTAAAGCAACTGACTTATAAATCATGTCATTTTGCATCTAGAGTGATCTCATTGGGTGTATAATTTTAACTATTGTAAGACCATCTAGTCTATACAGAACCAAAAAGGGCTGGCCTAATGCGACAGAAAGATTGGTCATCTAACGAGAGAGTACAATGATAAAAAGTGAAAAAGTTATTAAAACTAAGGTCTTTGATCTTTTACTGAATAAGCCAAGGAGCATAACATGTAAGCCAATTTTTATCAGGCTAAGAAGTTACTTTGAAGAATGAAGGAAAGTAGGCTGATATCCAAAAGTAAATAATCCATAAATGACCTTCAATTTGAAAGGTTGACTCATCCTTAAAAGGAAGAAATTCAAATAGATTCATATACAAAATAGATAAGAAAAATGTTCTTAGAGCTAAAGAGGGTCTATTAACTAGGGAGATTGGACTTTCAAATATTCCTTAGTGATTCTTTGTGAAGAGGGACATAGGCCTTATTTACATAACAATTAAAGAAGGAAGGCGATATGCTTAGTCTTAGTAGAATTGGCCGATTTCTTCCTAAGAGTGCTCATAAATTTTTCAAAGTTGGATTCAGCCCTAGAAAAATATAAGCTGACCTACTTCTAACTTAGAGTTGATTTCAACCCCATGAACTTTATAAGTTGAAAAGAATTGCCAAGTCATATAAGGTGGGTGGCATGTACCTAAATCTTAAGCATAAGCTGTTAATCGCCTTAGACCAAAAGATTAGGTTGGTCGATATCAAGTCGTTATGCAAGGGTATTTGGTACCTAGACAATTGGATGAGATTATAAATCCTGGTCAATTTCCAAGTTGAAGTAAAGTGTGGCTCTAGGTAATTTAACCAACCCCTGAAATCACTAGTAGATTTTGGCTAAAATCTGATCGATTTTGAGGTCAAACATGTTATGTTCTTAGAAAAAATCTCACTGGGTCTTTGAGATGGGTTAAGAAGAAATTAAGGTAGTTTACTATGATAGATGATTCATATGAACCTAAGATGTAACTTAATTGATCAGCTGGTATGTGAGTACCTGAATGGCGACTTCATCATTAATGCTGATCTCTTGAGCTTTAACATGTAAGTTGAAAGAAGTGTCATTAGCCTCAATGGTGCGTGATTTCTTAGAACGAATGGTGTTGATCAATTTTAAAGCCATTATGATTACTATAAATTAAAAGGCTTAAAGATAACCAAATAATTCTTAAGGTAAAAGTGCAGTAGATTAAAGATCAACAGTAAAGTTTAAAAAGAATTTACCTTGAAGTTTGAATGAAGTTGCTTGAAGGCTAAAGAGCACATTAATATTTACTTTAAAAGTGTTAAGAGAATAAGAATGCTGTGAAATAAATGTGAAAGTAAAAAATAAAGATAGGCATTTTTATAGTATCCAAGAGTGGTTAAAACAATAAGTTGTTCATCAACAGTTCAACATTTAATGATGGGGTAATAATGAGACGGTTATGTTTTTGAAATTACTACTAAAGCAATAATTAGACCGTTATCAATTATCGTTAATAATTAATGACTTGACAGCTACTGACAATTATAACGGTTAAAAAAGCAGTTGAAATGTCTCTAACAAGGTTAATCTATAAGAGTTCCAAAATGTATCATCGACTTAGGCAATTGTAATATGAAAGCTATTTTTTGAAGAAAAAAAAGCTCTACTAAGGAGAGAGCGATTTTAGGAGGAAAAAATAGCAACTTCATATGCTCAGGGGACTTTACTATAGGGCTTTGAAGGATGGTAGGTGATATAGTTCATCTAGGATGATTTTATATGAATCAAAAGGATAAAATAAATATCATGGACAACTTCAAGAAAAATGATGAGATCTTCGTATGTTTGGGGCAATTTCTTGCCTCGAGAAGGATCGTTTGGGTGTTTTTTTAGAATTTAAGAGTCTCCTAAGAAGTCTAGGGTGATTTTTTATAGAATTTTGAATGCATGTGATTATGGCCAATTTTTCACTAAGTGATGGTTGATAGGCAATTTTTGGGGGTAGAGTGGAGTTTGGCGATCATCAAAAGATAAGATATTAAAGGGGAATTGACTAAAAGCTTGAAGGACTGAGCAATTTGAAAAATGATGAGGGCGATCTTAGCTTAGCAATTTTCAAAAGAATAAAGCCGAATTATTAGAAAGTCCTTAATTGAAGTCAGACGATTAAAAAGTCCTTGATTGAAGCCGAGTGGTCCAAATGAACCATTGGAATGATTTTGAGGTATTGGATTGACATCGGGCGATCTGGCCGACTGAAGGTTGCAAGTCTTGACAAAGTCATCTTTTTAATCGGATTGCAGGGGCATTGATGACATTGACAAAAAAAGTGCTTAATGGGCTTTTTCATTTTAAGGTTTCAGGCCCAATTATGTGTTGTATCATGCTTGATTTCTATTGTAATGAGGATTAACTATTCATTCAACATAATATATAGGCTTTCATCTTTTTATCTCGTTTTTATCATTCAATTCAGAACTCGCGTCTTTACTTATTGAAAAATTCATAACCTTACTGTTGAAGCTTCATTTATTCTTCTTCGAGAAAAAGCAAAGATCGGTGATTCATTTGCTATATTATAATCCAAAGTTAACGATAAACCTTACTTACTGATAGCCTATGTAAAAACCAATTGATTGCTGACAGTTAAGTTCAACCTTGCCTTAATAAATTTCTCAATCTTAGTTTATATCAAATTTGAAGTACAACATTAATCTAATATGACACCATACTTGCATGAATCCTTATTTTAAAATTTATTTTCGCAAACAATGGGTACAACCAACTTCTATATTGGTTGGCATGTGCGTACTATAGCTTGCTTGCCTAGGGTTACATATCATTACTTTAGCTGACATTCTCTCTTAGCATCCAAATTGCGAAACCCATTAAACTCTACCATCTGCTGATTCCATAGCCATCTTTTCTATAATGTTGTATCTGCTGCTTTCAGTCCACGAAACATACATATATATAAACTTTCTTATATGCTACTGTACTGATATCTAAAATGATTATTTTGACTAAATACTGATCTAAACTTTACAAAACCTAATACCTAAACCCAATGTGCATACATGTGAACCAATGTTAATACAAATAAGTTGATAGGTCCCAATCAGAGTTTTAATGGAATTAGAATTCTCTTAGGGTGAGAATTAAACCACAATGTTATGTTTTTGGATAAAATATTTTTCTCCCCTTCATTGAATCACAAATAGAGTTTAAATACATTCAAAAGTGGTAACTAATCCTAGTTTCTAGCTACACGATTACATGAAATAAACATTAGATAAAATAACTACTAATCAACTTCCATTACATCCCACTTTCCTCAACTATCTCTTCTTCACCTGTTAGTTACGCCTCTTCAACTTCCTATTGCCATCTTGCCATGCACGTACGTTCCCCACTCACCCACAATTCCTTTAATTGCTTCACAAATATCTTCTAGTTGGTACACGTATCCTGGTGGTCCTTCGAAGTGCATCGAGTATAACATTACCTCCCTCTGTTTTTAGGACTTTGTCCTCAAGGTCAAAGTTAATAAACCTGTCTTGCAACGTCTGTGTGTTTTCCCACGTGGCGTCTTCCTCGGCAAATTTTTCCATTGAACCAAGCTTTTATGTCTGAAACGTTGTCCTTGATGGATCCAACATGTGTCGAGTATGTTTTCTGGTTCAACCAACAAGTCATCATTGGCAGCGAAGGGTGGTAATTCCACGAGGATAACGTCTGGATTACCGATTTTTTTCTTCAGTTTGGAGACATGAAAGACATGATGGATGCGGGATTCTGGTGGAAGGTTTAGTTGGTAAGCTGCCGGGCCGATTTTTTTGTTCACTTGAAACGGCCCGTAAAATTTGTTGGCGAGCTTCTGAGCGGTGCATTTAAAAAGAGTGTTGCCTGTATGGGTGTAGTTTGAGATATACCCAGTCACCCTCCTGGAATTTAATGTCTCTTCTTTTTTTATCGGCTTGTTGTTTCATTCGGTTATTAGCTGTTAGGAGGTTAAGTTTAAGTTGGTGTAGAAGCTCATCTCTAGAAGTTAGTTGTTGATCTACCACACTTACAGGAGAAGTACTTGATGTATAAAAGGGAATATGAGGTGGTGGCCGGCCATAAAGAGCGTGGAAGGGAGTCATTCCCATGGACGCATGAAAGGTATTGGTGTATCAATATTTGGCCCACGGGAGAAAGGAACTCCATTTTCGTGGGTGTGGGTTGGCGAGACACCGTAGATACTATTCGAGGCATCGGTTAACCACCTCCTTTTGGCCGTCAGTTTGCAGATGATATGCAGAGCTCATCTTCAAGCTGGTGCCGGAGAGTTTGAAGAAGGCTTGCCAGAATTGGCTAAGGAAAATAGAATCGCGATCACTAATAATGAACCGTGGTAACCCATGCAATCGCACCACACCTTCTACAAATTATTCAGCCACCTTTTTAGCGGTAAAAGGATGAGCCATTGCTATAAAATGGATTGCTTTGCTGAGTCGATCGACCACGACCAATATAACATTTTTACCATTTGACATGGGAAGCCTTTCTATAAAATCCATGGTGATTTTATCCCAGACATAGCAAGGAATGGATAAGGGTTGTAGGAGTCCTGTTGGGGTTAGAGTTTCACTTTTGGCTCGCTGGCAAATATCAGAAGAAGAAACGTACTGTTGAATAGTCTGGTATATAGAGGGCCAGTAGAACTGTTGAGCCAATCTCTTGTAAGTTCGCAAGACGCCGGAGTGACCACCAATGAGGGAGTCGTGGAATTCTTTTAACAATAACGGAATGATGTGGGATTTTGGAGGAACGGCAACTTTATTCTTGTAAATGACCAAACCATTATGCCATGTATATGGCTTCCCCGGATTGGATGCGGCGAGTTCACCAATGTGATCTTGTAATATTTGTTTGAGTTTGAATAAAAATTGTTTATGTGAGTATTTCATTTTCAACAAAGTAGTATCAGAGAAAGTTGGAAAGTATACACTATTGCATATCAAATCTAAGGTCTCGCCAAGAGGAATCCGACGCCACTAAAATCTCCCTAATCTAAGTTCTGACGCACCTCCACGCGTCGTCGGAAGACTGCTGTCAAAGAATCGAGTTGACTCATCGAGTTGAGCCGAGTTGGAGCATTGACCCAGCCGCCAAGCCGAGTTGACTGAGCCCTTTGACCGAGCCGTCCAAGCGAGTTGATTGAGTCGTCAAAGTCATTGACCGTTGACCAAGTTAGGGTTGACTTTGGCTGTTGACCAAAAAATTAAAAATTTTGACCAGCTCTCCTAAGGTTTTTCGGCGTTCCGAATTCATCCGTGCAATCGAATTTTTCAAATTCTCATTATATTGAGAGATATGGCAAATGGTATGGTACCATTCCAAGTTTCGACACTCAACAACAACTATGGCAATTGGAGTATCAAAATGAAGGCACTTCTTGGATCACAAGATGTATGGGATATCATAGAGAAATGCTATAACGAGCCTATGGATGATGCTGCTTTTGCTGCTCTTATACCAAATCAAAAAACAACTTTGAAGGATTCAAGAAAGAGAGACAAGAAGGCTCTCTATCTTATCTATCAAGCATTAGATGATGATGGCTTTGAAAAGATTTCTAGTGCAAGCTCTAGCAAGGAAGCGTGGGAGAAGCTGCAAACCTTTTACAAAGAATCTGAGCAAGTGAAGAAGGTCCGTCTCCAAACATTAAGAGGTGAATTCGAATCCTTACACATGAAAGTATTTGAGTCTATTTCGGATTATTTCTCAAGAGTAGTAGCTGTTTCTAATCAATTAAAAAGAAATGGTGAAAATTTAGAAGATGTAAGGATAATAGAGAAGATACTTCGTTCATTGGATCCCAAATTTAAGCACATCATTGTGACGATTGAAGAAACTAAAGACTTGGAAGAAATGACGATCGAGCAACTCCAAGGATCATTGCAAGCATACGAAGAAAAGCATAAGAAGAAGCATAGGTTTACTGAGCAACTCCTCAAGCTGCAACTCAAGGATATATATGAAAGCCAACGCAATGATAGAAACCAACGTGGTCGAGGCAGAGGTAGAGGCCATGGACGAGGTGGAAGTCGCGGTCGTGGACGAGGCTGGAATTACAACAACAATAATTCCAACAACTATGAGAAATGAGAAAGCTCAACATGAGGCCGTGGAAGAATCAATCCGAACTCAAGGTATGAAAAATCTCAAGTTCGATGTTATAATTGTCAGAAGTTTGGGCATTATGCTTCAGAATGTAGAGCTCTCAACAACCAAATTGAGGAGAAGGCCAACTACGTAGAGGAGAAGACAGATGGCAAAGAAACTCTTCTTCTAGCACGAAAGGAAACTGATGGTGGCCAAGTAAATTCCTGGTATCTTGACAGTGGTGCAAGCAATCACATATGTGGAAGGAAAGACATGTTCGTAGAGCTAGACGAGTCAGTAAGCAGAAATGTTTCGTTTGGAGATGATTCCACAATAGCAGTGAAAGGGAGAGGTAACATCCTTATCCGTTTGAAAGATGGGAGACATTAGTTTATTTCCAATATCTACTATGTACCTAATATGAAAAGTAACATCTTGAGTTTAGGGCAACTGTTAGAGAAAGGTTATGATATTCATATGAAGGATAATAATCTATCTATAAAAGATGATAAGAATAACTTCATTGCTAAAGTGCCAATGTCAAAGAATAGAATGTTCTTGATCAACATACAAAACGATGTTGCAAAGTGCCTGAAAGCTTGCTACAAAGATGCATCATGACTTTGACATCTTCAATTTAGGCATCTCAATTTTTGAGGTCTAGAGCTGTTATCTAAGAAGGAGATGGTGAAGGGACTACCTCGCATCAACCATCCTGACCAGCTTTGTGAAAGGTGTCTAATGGGGAAACAATTCAGGAAAAGCTTTCCAAAGGAGTCAAAGACAAGAGCCAAGAAACCACTCGAACTCATCCATACCGATGTGTGTGGACCGATCAAGCCAAGCTCTCTCGGTAACAGTAACTATTTTCTTCTCTTCATTGATGATTTTTCAAGAAAAACCTGGGTATATTTCTTGAAACAGAAGTCAGAAGTTTTTGAAGTCTTCAAGAAGTTCAAAGCAGCAGTGGAGAGAGAAAGCGGTAGAAAGATCACAGCCATGAGATCCGACCGAGGTGGAGAATTTACTTCCAGGGAGTTTCAAGAGTTTTGTGAAGCAAATGGAATTCGTCGACCAATGACAGTTCCTAGATTCCCTCAACAAAATGGCGTGGCAGAAAGAAAGAACAAAATAATCCTCGACATAGCACGAAGCATGCCCAAAAGCAAGAAACTACCCAAGGAATTTTGTGCGGAAGTAGTAACGTGTGCAGTCTACTTGTCAAACCGATCTCCAACAAGAAGTGTATGGGAAAAGATACTACAAGAGGCATGGAGTGGAAGAAAGCCTGGCATTTTCCACCTGAGAATCTTTGGAAGTATAGCCCATGTTCATGTACCGGACGAGAGAAGAATGAAGCTTAATGATAAAAGTGAGAGTTTTATCTTCATCGGCTATGATGCTAATTTGAAAGGCTACAAGCTGTACAATCTAGACAATAAGAAGATTGTGATTAGTCGAGATGTGGTCTTCAACGAAGAAGAAGAATGGGATTTTAACTCTTATGCAGGTGACTTCAATTTCTTTCCTCAGTTTGAAGAAGATGAGCAGACAACGAGGGAGCAACTAGGACCTCAACAAGAGCTTGCAACTCCACCCACTTCACCAACATCAACCACTCAAGGAGACTCATCACCTTCGTCATCGTCAAGTGGGAGTCAAAGTGAAAGAGTTGTGTAACGTACAAGAAGCCTTAGAGATCTCTATGAGGTAACTGAATGACAAGATAATCTTACATTATTTTATCTGTTTGTTGATTGTGAACCAGTGAGCTTTCAAGAAGCAGTACGAGAGAAGAAGTGGAGAGATGCGATGGACGAAGAAATCAAGGCCATCGAGAAGAATGACACATGGGAACTCACCTCACTTTCCAAAAGACATAAGGCGATAGGTGCCAAATGGGTGTACAAAACAAAGCAAAACGCCAAAGGAGAGATTGAAAGGCACAATGCAAGGCTAGTTGCTAAAGGCTATAGTCAAAAGGCTAGAATTGACTATGATGAGGTATTTGCTCCTGTTGCTCGATTGGAGACTATTAGACTAATCATTTCTTTGGCAGCTCAAAACAAGTAGAAGATACAGCATATGGATGTAAAGTCTGCCTTCCTAAATAGAGTTCTTGAAGAGGAAGTCTACATTCAGCAACCATTAGGCTACGAAGTTAAAGGCCACGAAGACAAGGTGTTGAAGTTGAAGAAGGCTCTTTACGGGCTAAAACAAGCACCAAGAGCATGGAATAGCCGAATCGACAAGTACTTCCAAGAGAATGGCTTCAACAAATGTCCCTACGAGCACGCTCTATATATCAAGATCAAAGATGGAGATATTTTGATCGTGTGCCTCTACGTGGACGATTTGATCTTCACCGAAAGCAACCCAAGCATGTTCAATGAATTCAAAGAAGTGATGACGAAAGAATTCGAGATGACAGACATGGGGCTCATGGCGTACTACCTTGGCATTGAAGTTAAGCAACAAAAGGATGAAATTTTCATTTCACAAGAAAGCTATGCAAAGGAGATCCTGAAGAAGTTCAAGATGGAAAATTGTAAGCCGATAAACACACCGACGGAATACGGAATCAAGATGTCCAAACATGAAGAAGGCGAAAGTGTAGATCCAATATTCTTCAAAAGTTTAGTGGGAAGTCTACGCTATCTAACTTGCACGAGGCCCGATATTCTTCTCGCAGTTGGATTGGTTAGTCGCTACATGGAATCTCCAACAACCACCCATTTCAAAGCCACAAAGAGAATTCTTCACTATCTGAAAGGTACAATTGACTTTGACTTGTTCTATTCAGTTTCTAATGATTACAAGCTTGTTGGATATAGCGATAGTGATTGGGGTGGAGACATAGATAATCGAAGGAGCACTACTGGATTCGTATTTTTCATGGAAAATACTACTTTCACATGGATGTCAAAGAAACAACCGATTGTCACATTGTCCACTTGTGAAGCGGAATATATTGCTACTACCTCATGCGTTTGTCATGCAATTTGGCTTAGAAATCTATTGAAGGAGATAGGCTTGATACAAGAAAAGCCTACCAAGGTTTGTGTCGACAACAAGTCAGCCATTGCCTTAGCCAAGAATCTGGTATTTCATGATCGAAGCAAACACATCGATATTCGCTACCACTATATAAGGGAGTGTGTTGCAAGAAATGATGTGCAAATTGAATATGTGAAGTCACAATATCAAGTTGCCGATATTTTTACCAAACCACTGACAAGCGAAAACTTCATAAGATTAAGGAACTTACTATGGGTCACAAGATCAAGTTTAAGGTGGGGTGTTGGATCATAAACTTGATCCATTATAGGAGCCCAAACCCAAACCCAATTAAATTGGAGTCCAAGTCCATAATCAAGGTCCAAAACTACTAGCCTTCTACCTAGAATCTTCTAGGGTGTGGTAATTATGCATGTGAATAATTTAGAAGGATAGAGAAGAATGAAGAAGAATGAGGTGTATGGTTATTGTAATTTTGAATTAGTTTATTTGTGTGGTGTAGGATTGTTCTTAAGTAGTATAAATACCCATCCCCATTTTAGTTTAGGTATCAAGAAAAATTAAAAGCTTCTAAGTGAGTGAAGAAGCAAACTCTAATAAGAGTGAGTTGTAGTATCTTATTTTTTGAGTGAGAGTGCTCTTGTAATATTTGTTTGAGTTTGAATAAAAGTTGTTTGTGTGAGTGTTTCATTTCCAACATGTGAGTCATGTACGGGTCCTAACTTGCTGCCATTTTTATTTCATCCTAGAATGTTGTTTCGGGTGTGGAAATAGCCTCAAAATGTGGACTACCAACCATCTGAGACAAGGCATTAGCAACTGAATTCTCCTTGTCGGGTTTATATCGAATTTCATAGTCATACCCCAGTAATTTAGCTACCCATTTTTACTATTCCAGAGTAGTAATTCTTTGTTCCAGTAAGTGCTTAAGACTTTGTTGATCCGCGTGAATGAAAAAATTTTGGCCTAACAAATAAGATCGCCATGTGCGTATAGCCTGAATAATGGCTAGCATTTCCTTGGTGTATACTGACCATGATTGTTTATTCACTCCCAAAGCTCGACTCATAAAGGCAATGGTTGTCCTCGTTGTGTAAGGACGGCTCTTATCCCATCTCTTGAAGTATCTGACTCGATGATGAAGAGTTCTTCGAAGTTGGGTATGACAAGGGTAAGAGCGGTTGTCATGGCCTGCTTTAATTTTTGAAAGGCAATTTCAGCTTCTAGGGACTATTTGAATTGTCTTTTCTTTAATAAGTTTGTGAGAGGATGGACAATAAGACCATAATTGTGAATAAACTTTCTATAATAACTAGTGAGCCCTAAAAAACCTCATAATTGAGAAATATAGTATGACTGAGCCATTCTAACATGGCTTTGATTATTGTTGGATCAACCTTTACCCTTTGAGAGGTTATGATGTGACCTAGGTATTCTAAATCTTGTCACCCAAATGCACATTTTTTGTATTTGATGAAGAAATGATGTTGGCTTAGGATGGCTAAGGCTTGCTTAACATGTTCCAAATGTAAGGTCCAAGTAGGGCTATATATTAAAATGTCATCAAAGAAAACTAACACAAATTTATGAAGATGAGGTTGAAAAATAGAGTTCATTAAGGCTTAAAATGTGAAGGGGGGCATTACATAACCCAAATGGCATGACTAATGTCACGGACTGTTTTCGAACCATGCGGCCTTAGACGCGTTGCGTGCTAAGCAGCAAAAAAAAACCACACAAAGAGAAGAAAGAAAGACACATCAAGTGTTTGCACGAATGCTCTCTTATATCGCTGAAGAGAAAATAAAATTATGAGATAAAAAATACAAGTGAAGGTCTCCCCCTTTTATAGTAGCAACCCTATACAATCAATGGCTGAAATCTAATCGATCTAACGGTGTATATACAAGATGGGATAATATTCTTTAGAATATTCCTAGATGCTCTCCTACCTATTATGGAAGTTTAACTAGGGTTAACTTCCTTAATAAGTTGCGGGCCAAGCCCGTTTCTCCATCCTAACCAGTGGGCCTTCTAGAAGCTCCGATCCACGTAGCACTCCATGGTCCAAGAGGCCTCCAGCGGGCCTAGTCGCGCACCAAGTGCTCGAGAAAATGCTTGAGAACACTTGGAGCGTGACACTAAGCACTCGTAATGGCCATTGTGGGTTTGAAATGCAGTTTTGGGGATATGTAAGGGATGCATGCGCACTTGGTGGTAACCGACTCTTAAGTCTAATTTGGTGAAGAAAGCTACTCCATATAGTTCGTCTAACATATCATCAATGATAGGGATGGGAAAACGATCTTTTATAGTTACTGTGTTTAGGGCTCTATAATTAGTACAGAAAGGCCAAATTCCATCTTTTTTTTTAATAAGTAGAACATGTGAAGAGAATGGGCTGGTGCTAGGTCGTATGAGACCTTGTACTTATTTCTCAATCTCGGCTTTTTGAAAATATGCATACCTGTATGGTCGAACATTGACGGGTTCAGTGTCTTCCTTGAGTAATATATGGTGAGTGATCTCTCGGTCTGGAGGTAGTTGGTTTGGTTCTTGGAATAATTTGTTGAATTCTTAGATGAATTGCTGCATTTCTGTAGGTTCTGCTTGTACCTTGGCCACTTCTTCGGGTGATGTTCTCCATACTTCAAATAGGGAACTTCCTTGTTTTACTTCTCGAGCCACGTTCTTTATAGTGATGTCTTGGATGGTCTGTCCCACATAGCCTTGTATTCCCCGCGGTTGATTCCTCCATATAAACTCCATTGTCATTTCACACCAGTTGCAAGCTATTGTTCCCAGGTGTTGTAACCATTGCACGTCGAGCACCAAATCTAATCCACTTAATGGTAAGGAGTATAGGGTAAGGGAGAAGGAAATCCCTTAAAGCCATACCTGGACATTTTCGTACTTTCCTTGACACTTCAAGGGTTCTCCATTGGCCACCCTTACTGTGAATGGCTCTGTTGGTGTGGCGACTAGCTGCATCAGACTAGCTATTTTTTGGTTGATGAAATTATGTGTCGAGCTGCTATCGATCAAGGCAATAACCTCATGAGAACCAATTGTGACTAATAGTCACATGGTTCTTGGAAATGCCCATCCGATGAGTGCATGCAAGGAAATTTCGAGTTCTGTCTTTCGTTCTGCCATGATGTCTCTTACTCCATCTTTATCTTTGTTATTCCCTTCTTCAGGTTCTAATAGAAGGAGTTAGCGTCTATGGCAACGGTGTTCTTCATTCTTCTCGTCATGTTCCAGTAAAAAAGTTGAGGGCTGCGACAACGGTGTCCTGGAGTGAATTTCTCATCGCAATTGAAGCAGAGGCCTTGAGTTCTTCTCCTTTGCATTTCTTCCCATGACAACTTCTTCACAGGCTTGTTCTTTGGTGGTGGAGCCAGTTCGATCAGGGCCCTTCCAAGTGGTGGTCGAAATTTTTTCTTTTACCTGATGACCTGCTCGTCCCTCATTCTGGCTAAGCTGATGGCTTCTTTCAAAGATTTTGGCCGAAACATGTGAATCCCATCGGCTATTTCTAGATTAAGTCCTCCCATAAAAGTCCCAACCAAAGCCTTTTGGGTCCATCCATGAACCCTATTACCTAACTTCTCAAATTCTTTTTGGTATTCTCGGAGGGTACCCATCTGCCTTATTTTTGACAACGCTTAAAGTCTTCACACTCATTTGGACCAAATCTTGCCCATAATACTTCTGAAAATTCCCCTTAGGATATTTCCTTGTTGTCTTCCTTGTATGCGTTGAGTAACCACTACCACCACTTATTTGCTTCCCCTTCTAAATGAAAGGACGCCAAGGATACTTTCTGTTCATTTGCTGTACCCTGATATTCAAAAAATTGATCCACCCGGTTGAACCACTCGGTGGGATCTTCTCCTGAATATCTTGGGAACTCCAGCTTAGCGATTCTGGGAAAGAAAGTTTGTCTACTACACTCTATTCCTTCTTTCCTATATTCCTTGTGTTTGCTAGAATGACCACGACTCTCTTCTTTCTGGCTGGGTACAGTCTTGTTAGCAAGTAATATTTCAGATAACTTGTTCATGGTAGCATCTATACGACTCATGTTCTCTTGGATGCTCCCTAATAGTGTTTCTAAATTTTTGATTCGTTCTCTATTAGTAGCCATTGTAACCGTACTCTGGTCCCAATCAGAATTTTAATGGAATTAGAATTCTCTTAGTGAGAATTAAACCACAATGCTATGTTTTTGGATAAAATATTTTTCTCCCCACCATTAAATCACAAATAGAGTTTAAATACATTCAAAAGTGATAACTAATCCTAATTTCTAGAAACATGATTACATGAAATAAAGATTAGATAAAATAACTACTAATCAATTTTCATTACATCCCAATTTCTTTAATTATCTCTTCTTCACCTGTTAATTACGTCTCTTCAACTTCCTATTGCCATCTTGCCATACACGTACGTTCCCCACTCACCCACAATTCCTTTAATTGCTTCACAAATATCTTTTAATTGGTACACGTGTCCTGCTAATCCTTCGAAGTGCATCAGGTTTAACATAAGTTTACCTTGGAAACACGTCGGCTCATTTGAATCTGTGTGCTGTTGGCAGCTCCAACAAGTTATATGTAACACTAAAGAAACTAGAAAATGGTTTCCAAAAGCCCCGATATTAGTTTCCTGGTTCATCAACAATTTTTTATTTGTTGATTATGGACAATGGGATCTGTCAACGATTTTATGTTATCATATATATTTGGTCTTGGTCACATGATAATGGGGTATATTATCGCCATCAGACACTCACATGATGATGGTATTATAAGATTCCACATGGTTATGGACAAAAATTAAATACGGCTCCAGAATAAAATATTGTTCCAAACCGACCAGCAAACACCTTTTTCTCTGGCATGGAATATCGATCCTAGCTAGCTTGCAAGTGAAAAACACTAGAAGCAAAGTGTTTAGTGATAACGTAAATTGAAAAAAATATTGTATTACACGAAAAGTTTTCTCCGAGATTTTGATTGATGATGATATACGAATAGTACGAGTACATCACTTGGCTAATATCAAATATATATATATATATATATATATTAATAGAAAGATTAAATTATATTTGTTAAGATTTATCTATAATATTAATATTAAATTTTTACATATTAATTTAAATTTTTACATATTAATTTAAATTTTTGAGTTAAATGATAAATTATGGTATAAAAATTAAAATTTTAAGTTTGAACTTCTAAATTTTTATTTTTAGTTAATTTTTTAAATTTTCTTTTACAAGATGGTGAATTCACTTCATTTAAATCTATTTAAATTTTATATTTTATATGAGAGAAAATGATTTTCAATCTATAATATGAGATATCTACTTAGTTCAAATTTATTTAAATTTATCTTTTAAGTAGAAGAATTATTTAAATTTATTTTTAATATTAATATTAAACTTTTATTTATTAATTTAAAATTTTAGATTGAATGATAAATTAATAATATTTAAAATGTGAAAAGAAACTTTAAGTTGCTTTTATAATACCAGTATTAATTCTTTTCATTAGTTTGATGAAATTAATCAACTCTGGACTCTCTATCATTGAGCAAACGTCTTTGTTAAACTCAATGTTCGTAGTATATCTCTTAAAATAAAATTGTCATTTGTACAGTATTTATCATGTGGAAAAAGGCCAGCTGATAAACGTAAGATGCTTTATATTTCAAATAAAAAACGAAAAGCAAAGATGCATATACAACGCATGCAAACCCTAATTCGACAAAAACGTGAGTCTTATAAGGAGCGACGGCGAATAATTCCAAAGCACTTTGTGATGTGCTGTGCCTCGGTATCTTATAAATGCACATTTATCCACACTCGATTCATATTTTCTGCAGGTTTTTCAATTTCCACTGTGAATATTCTCCAAGAGAAGGAATCTTGGCATTCATAAAATTGACATAATGTCAATCAACGTGCAAATTTTGCTTTTTCAATTTTGAATGTGAAAAAAATGAGTAGCCAAATCAAAAGTAGTGAGCGTGCAACTAATTATGAACTCTTAGTGACTATTTGGATGAACTCTTCTAACCAAAAGATTTCTTTTAATGTTAAATGTTTTTTTAAAAAAAATTAATTATAATTAAAGAAAAGTTTTTATAGATTAAAAATTATATTTTATCTTTACTTATAAAAATTCAGATTTTAAAAAGTTTTTTATTAATTAAATTTTGAATTTTTAAAAATAAAATTTTTAAAATTTTTTTAATATATATATAATGTCACATATACCTTAATAATATTTTCTTATTTTATAGTGTGTTCTTAATAAAAATAAATTTTATTTAATTAATATATTTTTAATATTTTTTAAAAGTCATCATATTTTTAATTCTCCATATCTCTACAATCATCATATTTTATAAAAATCTATCAAAAGTTTTTGTTGATTATTTTATTTTTAATATATTAATTTATTTTAATTTATGTACTAAATATAATAATTTATATTGATTCATTGATTACAATACATTAATTTTACTTGATTATTGTGTTTTAAAAAATTGAATTTGAGAAAATACATAATAAAGTTAAATTTATATATATAAAATATTAAATTATTTAGAATTTGAATATAAATTCTATTAAATATCTCTTTTGATAATTTAATAATAAATAAATATTTTTAATAATATATAATCAAATAATCTAATACTTTAAAAACTTTAATTAATAATCAAATAACTAATAATTTTTTATAAATAATTTACTTCTAAAATTTTACTTTAAAAATTCTATTTAAAAAACTCGTTTAGATCGGCCCTCCATATTTTGAGTTTGTTTACTATTTCGACTTTGTAACATGATCCCAGATTCTTAATATTAGTGGGTGCCAGTGAGATAAGCAATTAGGTGTCTCCAAACTGACTTTATTTTAATGACCAAAAACATAATAGAGTAGAAAAGACAGCAAACCAAGATAGCTTATCAAAATGATATGGTGCTGTGATCAGTGCAAATCTAACATGGATCACTTCTTTTGATATGTTGCTCTACTGATCCGCCTAACAATACCATGTTGAATGTAGAAAGTAGTACATTTGAATGAAGAAAAATTATCAATGCCCACACTTTTTTAATTTAATGTATAATTCTCAATTAAAAAAAAAGTTGTTAAAATATTTTTAAGAAAAATTCAATTCTCTATATAAAAATTTACATTATTCGAACTTGAATGCTAGCTAGTTATATTGTTGGACTTTTGTTTATCAACTTAAAGATTTTGTTATATTAATAATCCTTTAGTATTCACTAGAAATTTGAAATTTATTATTTAAAGCAAATGTTTGATGGGTTAGTTGAAAAATTTTCACTAGATTCCAAAACCATGTCTGCTAATTAATAAAAATAAACAAATAAAATCATATACTCATCTTCTGAACTTCTATTTGTTTACACCAAGTAGTCTTAATGAGATTCTCTCAGAATCATAAAAAATTTCAAGGAGATAAAAGAAGTACAACTCAACCCTTGATTTGCGGAGCTTCATGTGGATTCTCTCTCTCTCACTTCAGTTGATTTCAGTTTCCCTTTATTTAAATGAAATACTTTACAAAACAAACAGAGTTCTACTCTTCTTGAATCATCATACTAAACATGTTTGATCATACGTCAACATATGTAGATTCTGAATTTCTGATCATAAAATAATCACCAATTCAATCGGTCCAAGCTGAAATAGTGCTTATTCTGCTCCAAGAGCAAGAAGTGCTTTTTTTTCTGTGGGTTTATCGATAAAATTTTTTGAATAAACCTGTGCAGGCACGTGGGAAGGGACCAAATTTTGCAGCTGGCAGATGAGGTCGTTGAAGACTTGGTCCTGTTTTTCTCAATTATTAATCCTATACACTCATTTGTTTCAAAAAGGGATTACACAAGATTTGATCACAGAATCGAGTCAAGAAACTGAAACTAAAAAATCAACTTAAATAAAGTAATAACACAGGACTAATGGGTTTGGACAAGCCTACAAAAAAAAAATTGAGTAAATTGACACAACTTTAGTAGAAATCATGATGTGCAAAAAGTATTATCTTTAAAATTATTTTTATTTTTACAATAAAAATAATAATCAAAATGTAAAAAAGATGTGTATAGTAATATAATTTTTAGAATTTAATGATAACTAAAAATTACAAATGTGCACATTAAATACAATTTTTTTGAATTATAAAAAAAAACTTTGATAAAGAGTTTATTAGTACAAAATTTTGTGAATCAAGGAGAAAAGAGAATTTGTGTATATATTTTTTAATAAAAAAATGTGCCTGCATTATAGAGAGATAAAATATCTCTTTAAAAAAATATAACATCTCTTCAAATGATCACAATTTTTGGAGAAAAGTAGTGACTCTACCAACTGATTCTATCAAGGGTCACATCTCCAACCTTTAACGTCACATCGCTCAATAAAAATAAGAAAAAAAAACTCGTTGGAGCACCGTAGTGCTTCAACAGGTTTTTCTAAAACATCCCTTTTTTCTTCTTTTTTTTTTCTTTATCTCTTCTTGATTCTTATCCTCAACTCTATTCCTTTGATATATATTGGTTTATTTGAAATACTATTCCCCAATATATTTTAAATAAAATAAGTAATCAAATCAAAATAAAATTTAATTTATATAGATTGATGCTTTTTTAAGTTATGAACTAACCATTGAATAAATAACCGCATTTTATCGGAACTAAGTGAAACAAAGTTTCTATCAACCTTTATTTTTTTTTTTGTGTAAAATAGAGGATTAAATGATTAAGTTAATCTCTCTAGTAACTTGCTTTTTGTCCTGCGGTTTGGTAATTTAATAGCCCTGTGTCATCTTGGTTTCATGAGTGCTCTAAAGATGCATGCCTATCTATAATAAGAATTGACCCAATTCTATACTTACATAGGTAACACTCCATCAAGTGTGTTCTGTATGATAATACACCACCATATAATAAAAGGTTATGGAGTTCATTAAGAGTATAATTCATCCTTATTTACTGCAGATGCACTACTTCACTTAGAGACTTACAATATATAATGGATAGTACAACAAGACAACAAGTGACTTATTCTTACCCTTATAAACCTACTTCATAGGATCGTTAATCACATAGATATGGTTACCATTACTCTTGCCTTATGCTTTAGGTAGAAGTTCTATCCCACTTGACGTATGTTTCACTAATCTCCTATTTAGTAGTTTAGTCAGAGGATTGGCCAAATTCATCTTTGACCTCACATAATCTAGACTCACCACCTCATATACTAGTAGTTACTTAATTATACCATGTCTTAGATGAATATGACTGTTTTTTCTTACTCTTTGCTCTAGCAATGGCAACTAGATAATCACAATTAATTGAAATCGATATAGAATTATGAGAATTAATAAGAAGATCAATTATGAGTGTTTCTAACAACTCAGCTTCAGAACAAGTTTTTTTCAAAGCTATCAACTTAAATTCTATTGTAGATTGTTCTATGTAAGTTTATTAAGTGATTTTCTAACATATAGTACCTCCACCCAAAGTAAACACAAATCTACTAGTAGACTTTAACTTATTGGATTTTAAGATCTAATTTGCATCACAATATCTTTCTAGCACATATTGTGATCTACCATATATAAGTTCATATATTTTTAGTGCCTATCAAATATTTTATAATTCTATCTAAGACACTCCAATACTCTTTTCTTGAATTTTGAGTATATCTACTCAGTTTCCTTCCAAGTATAGTATTATTCATCAAATACATAAGACTATCAATAATTTATGCATAACGAGTCTGTTTATTATTATGCTCAATATTCTTGCAAAATTTAACACTAGTATTATAAGGCATTGCCACCGGTTTACATGTTATGAACCCAAACCCTTTTAAGAACTTATCTACATAGTATTCTTGAAATAAAGTGAGACCATTGAATGTTCTCATTATCTTAATTTTAAGAATAACATCAGCTTCTTGTATATCTTTCATACTAGACTTAGTTGATAAAAACCTCTTAGTCTCATTTATTACTTAGATACTAAATTTGAATATAAATATATCATCGACATAGAGACATATGATGACCTAATTCTTAGTATTAAAGGTTTTAAAGTATACATATTTATCAAAATCATTGATCGTAAAATTATTTGATACTAAACATGGTCAAATTTCTCATGCCACCATTTTGGTGCTTGTTTCAAGCCATATAATGACTTCACGAGTTTGCATACTTTATGCTTAGTGCCAATACTAACACAACCTTCTATTTGTTCTAGGTAAATTTTATCTTCTAAATCTCCATTTAGAAAGGTAGTTTTTACATCTATTTGATGTATGTACAAATTATAAATTGCAGCTACTGTAATCAAGATCCTAATGATTGTAATTCTAGTTATTAAAGCATAAGTATAAAACTAGTCTAAGTCTTTCTTTTGTGTGAATCCTTTGGCAACCAGTCTTGCCTTATATTTCTCAATTGTACCATCAGCCTTTGTCTTCTTTTTGAAGATCCATTTACAACTTATGGGCTTAGTATCAGGAGATAAATCAACCACTTTCAAGACATGATTACTCATTATGGAGTTGATTTCATCATTAACAGCCTCTCTCTATAAAAGAGCATCATGAGAGAACATAACCTCACTATATGTTTTAGGATCCTCATTGTAGTAACCTTGTTACGCTCAAAATATAACGCGGCTATCGCAGTATAGATTGAGGTGTCGATCCCACTAGGAAGCTCTTGGCAAAATAGGTTAGTGAAGTAAAATATTAAAGCAGTAGCAAAGGGTTAATTGATTTAAACGGATGAGATAGAATTGTCTATGAATTGAGGAAAATATCTTATGATGATTTAAGCAAGGCTTTGAGAATCACAATTATATTTTATAAATCTACTCTATACTTTGATTCGATATTTATAACTCAACTGAAAGTTTCACATCCCAAACAATCAATCGGAAGGTATGTAATATATAGCACATTTGATAACACATGTATTTGATTTAGTTAAACTCTTTGCAAGCATTAACACACATCATGTTATTTATACAAGTTATCTAAGATCGACAATATATCATTTTGACAATATTGCAGTAAAAGATTAACTTGAATATCAAACATTTATTGCCCTTACATGTTATCCAAGATCGACAATATATTAAATTGACAATACTGCAGTAAAAGATTAACATATAAAATAATGTAACCAGTAACAATTATAAATCAACATGAATCACATAAGAAAAGCATGACTGAACATATATGAGATATGAGAATTATAACCTCTGGATTATAGAAAATAAAATAGATAAGAGTTTAATCAAAACCAAATTTACAACATTTATAGCTCTTGACACCGAATCAAAGCATGGAAGTAGATTTACTACACATAAAAGTTCATCTCTTAGCCTTGCTAGGAACTCTAGCCTAAATTACAATACATGTTAATGAGAATAAAAGAAGAGAGAAATTATCTATTAAAAATGTCCTAAGGGTCTCCTTATATAGGCAATGAATGGACATATGTCATGGATGACATCAATCTTCAATAATTTTAAGCCAATAACTCGTGTATCCACTTGCAGCACATTTTTGATAATGTAAATGATCAATTCAGCTTCTGCAGCCGACATGAAAGTTGTAGAATTTTGACTCTTCTTTCCATAGGCACTGATTTCATGCAAATTGGATGAGTATCCAATGAGATATGAGCAACATTCTAAAGATACATCAGAATTCGGCCAACAACCATTTTACCCACTTGTAATGCGATTTGGTCCATGATAACGGCTGATTTGGACTTTACCATAAACATACGAGTTGTTGATAGGTAAGTCAGAAATTCACAGCTTCAAGAATTATACCAATTGAGTATGTATTTTGTGAGATACGGTCCAGATACGTGAGTTGGGTCAAGCTGGGTAAGAGTTGTAGTCCGATTTTGTTGTATCTCAATTTTTTGGCCCATAACATGTTGGATTTGGCTTTTCCACTATTCTTCAAATTTGTGTAAGATTGAGTCATGTTGCACCAGGTTCAAGAATTTCTTCATTTCGATTTCTACATTGAGAGTTATGTCCAGTTTACCTAAACCTATCCAAATAACATTCATTAATCACAATTTAAGGAGAACACTTTATTTTAAGCTAAAAATACAGAAAATACTAAAATTAGTGACATTAAATGGTGATTGAATCTCTTAACAACATGCATTTTCATGTGTTCATCACAGCCCCCAACCAGCTTATTGCTAGTCTCTAGCAATTCAAGCGTAAATAGAATATGCAAAACTACCTAAGCATTTCAATCAAAACGTTAGTTCAAGATCACTGTTGCTATCATGGTTTTTTCAATTACAACTTCCATAATTTGTGTGTGTGTGAACTAGGCCATAACCATCTAACCACAAACCACAATAGATATAGCCTTGAGAATTTCTCCAAGTAAAAGCCTCAACTTCATATCCTCACAGGTGTATGATTGTTTAAAAGGTTAGGACTTCTATTATGGAGTTGGAAAACAGTTAAGCACTCAAGAAAAAGTCAATTTTAAGGACAGACATATAAACTAACATTGGTCCGAAGATAGGAAAATTATTTGTTTAAAAATCAATTATTCATATCATACACCAACTTTAGAACTTTAATTGGCTTGTGAGAATAATACAATTATAACTTGGTGAGAAAACTGTTTTACAAGGTATTTGTCTTCTAAAATTGAATGAAGACTTTATTAAACTGAATTGCTTATTTTTTTTTCTTGTTTTTGGTACTTTTGTGTTTTTTTTTTTTTTTGAAGAATACAAGGAAGCATTACAAAGGTTTCTCATCAAATTATATTATGCACAAATGTAACCAACTTATCCCTTAATTCAAATAATATCATTCTAAACAAAAATTAACCAATTCAAAGGATCAATGAAGGTTCATAAGCTGTTTTCTCAACCTTTCCACTTACTCACAAAAGATATGTGAGATTAGAAAAATATATACTTAAACATGGGAATTCTCTTGGCTATATAAATTGAATCATCCATCTTACCACAAGGCTTAGCATTGTGCTCAAAAATATTTTGGAAGTCATTCTTTAGTAACCTAGATAGAAACAGTGACTCAACCTAAACAATTCTGAAATCATACTTAGGCAGAAAAGCAAATTCCTTTATACAAGAATTACCAAGACTACAAGCAGTAAACGACAATGCATGAAATATAAAACAAAATAACAAAAAGTTAGTTAAAATGCATTTCAAAAGTTAGTACTAAAACTCCTTACTCTGCCATTCTAATTTGACCTAGAATGCGTCTCAAGAGTTCAAGAATGAACTCTTTACTCTGCCATTTTAATCAAATGTCGGACCACAATTTTTTTTTTTTTTTTGCAAAATGCAACGTATGTCTACTATCCTCTCCCCAAACCAGATGAAACATTGTCCTCAATGTTTAAATAGAAAGAGATAAAGTATAGGAGACATTACCTGAAACACCAGTTATTTGAAAGAAACAAACCTGAGAGACACTTAAGCAAATATAAACTAAAATGATGATATTGATAAATAAATAAATAAAAAGAAAAATTTACAAATGGAGTGTCAGATCCAATTTTCGCTTGTTAAGGTCCACTGATGAACACATAAAAATGCATGTTGTTAAGAGATTCAATCACCATTTAGTGTCACTAATTTTAGTGTTTTCAGTATTTTTAGCTTGAAATAAAGTGTTCTCCTTAAATTGTGATTAATGAATGTTATTTGGACAGGTTTAGGTAAACTGGACATAACTCTCAATGTAGAAATCGAAATAAAGAAATTCTTGAACCTGGTGCAACATGACTCAATCTTACACAAATTTGAAGAATAGTGGAAAAGCCAAATCCAACATGTTATGGGCCAAAAATTGAGATACAACAGAATCGGACTACAACTCTTACCCAGCTTGACCCAATTCACGTATTTGGACCGTATCTCACAAAATACGTACTCAATTGGTATAATTCTTGAAGCTGTAAATTACTGACTTTACTATCAACAACTTGTATGTTTATGGTAAAGTCCAAATCAGCCGTTATCATGGACCAAATCGCACTGCAAGTGGGTAAAATGGTTGTTGGCCGAATTCTGATGTATCTTTGGAATTTTGCTCATATCTCATTGGATACTCATCCAATTTGCATGAAATCAGTGCCTATGGAAAGAAGAGTCAAAATTCTACAACTTTCATGTCGGCTGCAGAAGTTGAATTGATCATTTACATTATAAAAAATGTACTGCAAGTGGATACACGAGTTATTGGCTTAAAATTATTGAAGATTGATGTCATCCATGACATATGTCCATTCATTGCCTATATAAGGAGACCCTTAGGACGTTTTTAAAAGATAATTTCTCTCTTCTTTTATTCTCATTAACATGTATTGTAATTTAGGCTAGAGTTCCTAGCAAGGCTAAGAGATGAACTTTTATGTGTAGTAAATCTACTTCCATGCTTTGATTCGGTGTCAAGAGCTATAAATGTTGTAAGTTTGGTTTTGATTAAACTCTTATCTATTTTATTTTCTATAATCCAGAGGTTATAATTCTCATGTCTCATATATGTTCAGTCATGCTTTTCTTATGTGATTCATGTTGATTTATAATTGTTACTGGTTATATTGTTTTATATGTTAATCTTTTACTGCAGTATTGTCAATTTGATATATTGTCGATCTTGGATAACATGTAAGGGCAATAAATGTTTGATATTCAAGTTAATCTTTTACTGCAATATTGTCAAAATGATATATTGTCGATCTTAGATAACTTGTATAAATAACATGATGTGTGTTAATGCTTGTAAAGAGTTTAACTAAATCAAATACATGTGTTATCAAATGTGCTATATATTACATACCTTCCGATTGATTGTTTGGGATGTAAAACTTTCAGTTGAGTTATAAATATCGAATCAAAGTATAGAGTAGATTTATAAAGCATAATTGTGATTCTCAAAGCCTTGCTTAAATCATCATAAGACATTTTCCTCGATTCATAGACAATTCTATCTCATCCGTTTAAATCAATTAACCATTTGCTACTGCTTTAATATTTTACTTCATTAACCTATTTTGCCAAGAGCTTCCTCGTGGGATCGACACCTCAATCTATACTGCGATAGCCGCGTTATATTTTGAGCGTAAACAAAAATTTGGCGCCGTTGCCGGGGAAGCACACTAAGCGAAAGTCGGTTGCGATTATAAATACTAAAGTGGTAACTTTGTATATTTTCTTTTCTTTGTAAACTCTTAGTTTATTTCCTTTGTTGTAATTTATTTATTATTCATGGTTGGTTCTACCACCTAATTTATTTTGTTTTCTTTAGTTAATTTGTTATATTTTATATTATCTTAATGGCTGGTTTTACCGCCTAATTAGTTTATTTTCTTTTATCTATTTATCGCACTTTATTTTCTTTAGTTTATTTATTGCACTTTTTTTTAATGGCTGGTTTTACCGCCTAATTTCGTTCACTTTCTTTTATTTATTTATTGTACTTTATTTCTTTAATTTGTTGTATTTTCTTTTTATTTTATGGCTGGTTCTACCGCCTAACTTAGTTTCTTTATTTCTTATTGTACTCTATTTATTTATTGCATTTTTTTTATTGTACTTTATTTTCATTTTCTTTTACGTATTTATTGCAATTTATTTTCTTTAGTTAATATGTTGTATTTTCTTTTAATGGTCGGTTCTACCGCCTAACCTTTTATTTATTTACTTATTGTATTTTCTTTTTATTATTTATTGTACTTTTTTTTTGTACTTTATAGTATTTTGTTTAATTATTGTATTTATATTTCATGGTTGGTCTTACCACCTAACTTATTTCTATTTCTTGTTGTGTTTATTCCACTTCTTAATTTTCCTTAAGCATTTCTTTCCTAAAAAAAAAAAAAAAAATTAGGATGTATGCATCGACCTAGAGACAAACAAGGAAGATTTGTGAGAGAACTAGAACTAGAACTAGAACTACTCCCACAATTTGTAAGTGAAAAGAATTCACCTTCTAGTTCATCTTGTAATTCTAACACAATGAGCCAACACGAAGAAAACCCCGTTAGAACTCTAAAAGATTACTTGCATCCGACTCGCACAGCCACACCATCATGCATTATATTTCCACCTAACATACCACATTCGAATTTTAAACCTGGAATGATACAACTTCTTCCTACTTTTCATGGTCTAGATAGTGAAAATCCTTATGTACATGTTAGGGAATTTGAAGAAGTAATTGCCACCTTCCATAGCCAACCTGAAGCCATAGACACTGTTAGGCTTAAATTTTTCCCTTTTTCTTTGAAAGACAAAGCAAAGAGTTGGCTATACTCTTTGAGGCCGAGGTCTATAGGAACTTGGGCAGAAATGACCCAAGCATTTTTCAATAAATACTTCCCACAACACAAAACTAATGGCCTGAAAAGACAAATTTCTTCATTCTCCCAAAAAGACAGTGAAACCTTATATCAAGCATGGGAAAGGTTTAAAGAATTGTTAAATCTGTGCCCTCACCATGGGTATGAAAATTGGCGCTTGGTTAGTTATTTCTATGAGGGACTCACAATTAGAGAGCGCCAATTTGTTGAGATGATATGTAATGGGGAGTCCCTTCACAAAGATCCTGAGGAAGCCATAGAATTCCTTAATGACTTAGCCGAAAAAGCCCATACATGGACTGGACCTAGCATTGCTGAAAGCACAAATAGGTCACGACCCAATGGAGTTTTCCATCTTAGGGAAGAGGATAACCTCAAAGCCCAATTAGAGGTCTTAACAAGGGAGTTAGAGGCCTTGAAATCCAAAGATAGAAGGGTCACCCACACGGTTGCTAGAGTTGAGTCACACGATGTCTGTTTTGTCTGTGGAGGAGCGGAACACTTAGCTCAGGATTGTCCCACATATAGTGAGATGAGAGGGATATATGAGGAACAATGTAATGCCCTAGGGATGTACAAGAAGCCTTATTCACCCTACTCTGAAACATATAATCCTAGCTGGAGAAACCACCCAAATTTCAGTTGGAAATCTGACCAACAAGCCAACAACCAATGGAAACAAGAACAACAAGCACCCAAGTCTTATGTTGCACCTCAATATAATGCACGACCAACTAGGAGTTCTTTAGAGGATACATTACAAGCATTTATGGAGGCACAAAGTAAGACTAATCAAAAATTTGAAACAATTCTTGCACAGGTGGTGGACGAAAACAAAGAAATCAAGAGTCAAATCACAAAATTGACCAGTGCCTTAACTGTACAAGAGCGAGGTAAGTTTTCATCTCAACCTCAATCCAATCCAAAAGGACAATTCATGGCACAAGCTTCTACTTCTGATGTTCGAAATCTCAAAGAAGTCAATGCCATTACTACTCGAAGTGGTAAGATTGTAAGTAAGCCTACTCCTGAAATTTACACATCTACGAGTAGTAAAGATGCCCCCCTTGAAAAAGAGGCCACAATGGAAAAAGAGCCCGAAAGTAAGTTTTCAATCCCAGTGCCTTTTCCTCAAGCTCTTCGACCGGTTGGGAAAAATTCAGAAATTCAAGGTGAGATTTTGGAACATTTGAAACAAGTTAAAATTAATCTTCCCTTGCTACATTTGATTAAGCAGGTTCCAACTTATGCCAAAGTCATCAAGGATTTATGCACTATCAAAAGAAAACACCATGTGAAGAAAACTGCATTTTTTGCAGAACAGTTGGGACTTGGTGAGATTAAACCAACATCTGTAGTCCTACAATTAGCTGACCGATCAATCAAGAAACCACGGGAAATAGTAGAAGATGTTTTGTTGCAAATTGACAAATTTTACTATCCTGTTGATTTTCTCGTTTTAGATACTCATTCTGTTGTTAACATGGAGTCAAAAATCCCTCTTATTTTGGGGAGACCTTTTCTAGCCACTGCTAACGCTCTTATTAATTGCAGAAATGGTCTAATAAAATTATCTTTTGGGAATATGACTCTTGAGGTGAACATTTTCAACATTGGCAAACAACCACGAGAAGAAGACGAGTGCTATCATTCATATATGATAGACACACTTGTAGCGGAGGAAGCTTATAAAAATCATGGCTATGATTCTTTGAAAAACCTTTTCAATTTTGATTTTGAAGAATTGTATTATCCTGATGTAACAACTAATGTGTTTAGTATTTTTGACTCACAGGATAAACGGACTCGATTTTGGCAGCCACACTTTGAAGAGTTGCCACGAGAGAGGGAGAGACCGAAACCATCAAACCTCGAGACACCACAAGTTGAGCTTTCTCCACTGCCCAAAGGTTTGAAACACGCATTCTTGGGACCAGGTGATACCTTTCCTATCATCATTTCTTCTGCACTTAGTGCTGAACAAGAGAAAAAATTGATAAAATTGTTAAAAGAACATAAGTCTGCACTAGGGTGGACCATAGCTGATATTAAAGGTATTTCTCCATTGATATGCTCCCATAGAATTCATTTAGAGGAAGGTTCCCAACCTCGTAGAGACCCACAAAGAAGACTTAACCCAACAATAAAAAAAGTAGTGAAAAAAGAGGTCTTGAAACTATTAGATGCGGGTATAATCTACCCAATTTCTGATAGTCAATGGGTAAGTCCAACTCAAGTAGTTCCTAAGAAATCTGGGGTTACTGTTGTTGAAAATGAGAATGGGATACCTGTTCCAACTAGGGTAGTAAGTGGTTGGAGAATGTGTATTGATTATAGAAAGTTAAACACAGTCACTAGGAAAGACTATTTTCCATTGCCTTTTATCGACCAAATTTTAGAACGTGTAGCTGGACATCCTTTTTATTGCTTTCTTGATGGGTATTCAGGGTATTACCAGATTGAGATAGCTATAGAAGATCAAGAAAAAACTACTTTTACATGCCCTTTTGGTACTTATGCTTTTCGTAGAATGCCATTTGGATTATGTAATGCACCAACTACTTTCCAGCGTTGCATGTTGAGTATTTTCTCTGATATGGTTGAAAAATGCATGGAAGTTTTTATGGATGATTTGACTGTTTTTGGTAATTCTTTTGATTTATGCCTACTTAACTTGAAATCTGTTTTGAGTAGGTGTGAAGAAAAAGGACTTGTGCTAAATTGGGAGAAATGTCATTTCATGGTATCTTCAGGAATCGTTTTAGGGCACATTGTATCTGAAAGAGGGATAGAGGTTGACAAGGCAAAAATTGAATTAATCTCTAAATTACCTACACCTAAAACGGTAAAAGATGTCCGATCCTTTCTTTTACAGAAGGTTTATACAAAATTTTTCGGCCATATCTAGACCATTGTGTAACCTTTTGCTAAAAGATGCAGAATTTACATGGACATAAGAGTGTGAGGAGGCATTCCGAACACTCATTGCCAAACTCACCACCGCTCCTATCATGCAATCACCGGATTGGAACCTCCCATTTGAAATTATGTGTGATGCAAGTAATTATGCTGTAGGAGCAGTTCTTGGGCAACGGAGGGAGGGAAAACCCTTTGTTGTTTATTATGCTAGTAGGACTTTGAATGATGCTCAAATGAATTACACTACTACTGAAAAAGAACTATTAGCTGTTGTTTTTGCCTTAGATAAATTTCGTTCTTATTTGATTGGTTCACCTATTGTTATTTTTACTAACCACGCAGCCCTTAAGTACCTTCTTTCTAAGAAGGATGCTAAAGCCCGTTTAATTAGGTAGATTCTTCTTTTGCAGGAATTTGATATAACCATCAAAGATAAGAAAGGTGTTGAAAATGTTGTTGCTGATCATCTATCCCGCCTTGAGTTCACTGACTCTACTAATTTGCCACCCATTCGAGATGATTTTCCAGATAAACATCTTTTTGCTATAAGCCAAATACCTTGGTATGCACATATCATAAATTATTTTGTTTGTGGTGAACTTCCATCTGACTAGAGTGCACAAGATAAGCGTAAGTTCTTGGTTGAGGTACGTAACTTTTATTGGGATGATCCATATCTTTTCAAATACTGTCCTGACCAAATCATGAGACGTTGCATTCCTGAAAGTGAAGTTTCTAGTGTCTTAAATTTTTGCCATAGTGCTGCTTGCGGTGGCCATTTTTCTATGAAGAAGACAGCTGTGAAAATTTTACAGTGTGGTCTTTATTGGCCCACTTTGTTCAAAGACACTAATAATTTTTGTCGTTCCTGTGAAAGATGTCAAAAGTTAGGTGCTTTATCTCGAAGAAATATGATGCCTCTTAACCCTATTCTTGTTATCGAGATATTTGACTGTTGGGGTATTGATTTTATGGGTCCATTTCCTTCATCTTTTGGCTATCTTTACATCCTTTTAGCTATTGACTATGTATCAAAATGGGTGGAGGCTGTAGCTTGTCGTACTAATGATAATACAACTGTGGTAAAATTCTTAAAAGAAAATGTGTTATCTAGGTACGGTACGCCACGTGTCATCATTAGTGACCAAGGAACACATTTTTGTAATCGTTCTTTTGAAGCTTTGATGCGCAGGTATGGTGTTCTTCACAAAGTTTCCACTGCATACCATCCACAGACAAATGGACAAGCTGAGCTAGCAAATAGAGAGGTTAAACAGATTTTGGAAAAGTCGGTTAACCCGAATCGCAAAGATTGGTCTCTATGCCTTTCTGATGCATTATGAGCATATCGTACTGCATACAAAACTATCTTAGGAATTTCCCCATACCGGCTTGTTTATGGGAAAGCTTGTCATTTACCTGTTGAGCTAGAACATAAAGCTTATTGGGCTGTCAAAGCTCTTAACTTTGATTTGAATGTTGCAGGTCTCCAGAGAAAGTTACAATTGTCAGAAATAGAAGAGCTACGAAATGACGCATATAACAACTCCAAAATTTACAAAGCTAAAATTAAAGTAGCTCATGATAAATAGATCTCAAGGAAACACTTTGAGCCAAATCAACGGGTCTATCTTTATGATTCTCGATTGCATTTACACCCTGGAAAGTTGAGATCTCGATGGACTGGTCCATTTATGGTAAGACATGTTTTTCCTAATGGTGCTATTGAAATAGAAGACCCCACTGATGGACGGACTTTTAAAGTGAATGGACAGCGGCTAAAAAGCTACGTGGAAAAGGTAAACGACTCTATGTACCTAGGCGAGATCCCTCTTGTGGATCCTGTCTATCGTGATTGATCAGGTTCAATCTATCTGTACCATATTTTATATTTTGTCTATATTTTATTTTTTGACTTTCTATTTTTGCTTTTATTTTCCTGTACATTTTATTTTACTTTATTTTCTTCTTTTTATTTTTTCTTCAGTGTGATTTTATTTCCCGGTCAAGTGGCGGATACGGTACTCCGTGACTATTAAAGTCGGTTTCTCAGTTCCCTAAAAACTGTCCCTCAAACTGTGCATTCATCTCTTTTCTTTCTTTCAAAATGGATCGTATTCTTGCCAACCTTAAAAAACGTTTTCCTTCATTTCCTCAAAATGCTCTACTTAAGATTTACAAAGCACGGTGTGAAAGACTAAGGTTATTGATGTTGGGTAATATCCCTGTGGACCTTCGTTGGTTAATTGAAGCCAATGTTCGGTTGTCTGGTGAGTTTGAAAATGATTTTGTTTCTCATATGCCTGGTTTTGGAAGAAGCTCTTATGCCAAAAGGCGACGAGCAAAAAGGTTACAAGTCTGTCATAAATGTGCTCGATGGAATTGTAATCGGAGTTGTCGTTCTTTAGGATTTGTATCTAGAAATCGAGAAGACAAAATTCAGTTCATTAAGGATGGACTGAGTAAGGAGTCTTTGGATGATATCCTATTGACTCTTGAGACGCATCCCTGTGGGCTCGTGCAACGTGAACTTCTCGATTTATGGAACAAATTCAAAAATGAACATCAACGGTATAGTCTCGGGAATCTGACTCTAAAAGACCCTGTTTTCCAATTTATAAGAAAATTGGATGGGAAGCCTATCCCCGACCCATAGAGGGCGTTTAAGCCGTTACTGGACGTAAAATCAGAGGAAGATGTGAGCCACAATCACAACTACTTGTAAATATATGTGTTTTAATTTCAAACTTTATTTTATGAATAGTAGGGCTACTCATGTAGATGTCTTAAATTCAAATCTTTTTGTTCAATAATGCATGTGGGTCATTATGTTTAAATTTTTGTATTTTATTTTTAACTCTCTTTTGACAAACTGTCGGGTTACCATAATCATTGTTATCATTTGGCACTCTATAAATACAGCACCTCAGTTTCTTCATTTTCATATATTGAGATAAAGGTGAAAGTAGATATGGAGGAAACCCAAGTTCGACAATTTCGAAATATATGTGTATTTTGTGGATCTAGTCCTGGGGAGAGTAAAGTGTTCGTAAAAGCAGCAAACAATCTAGGAAAAATATTAGCTGTAAGAAAAATTCATTTGATTTATGGAGGAGGTAGCCTTGGGCTAATGGGGTGTGTGTCAACAGCTGCACATTTAGGAGGAAGTCAAGTTTTAGGTATTATTCCTACAGCTTTGGCCGTGGGAAACCTGACCGGGAAAACAATAGGGAAAGAATTACAAGTCTCATCCGTGCATGAACGTATAGCCAGAATGCTTTGCAATGCAGACGCTTTTATTGCTTTACCAGGTGGTTTTGGTACCTTGGAAGAAATTTTTCAAATTATCTCTTGGGCCCAACTGAATATCCACCGAAAACCCATAGGTTTGTTGAATGTTAATAACTATTTTGATTGCTTACTTTGTTTTCTTGATCAAGCTGTGGAACAGAATTTTATTTCACATTCGGCGCGACCAGTAGCAGAAACCAGGATCTGTCGCGCTGAATGTGAAATAAAATTCTGCTTATAGTTTGAAGTTCACCACAAACCAAATAATTTACGATATGTGCATACCAAGGTATTTGGCTTATAGCAAAAAGATGTTCATCTGGAAAATCGTCTCGAATGGGTGGCAAATCAGTGGAGTCAGTGAACTCAAGGCGGGATAGATGATCAGCAACAACATTTTTAACGCCTTTCTTATCTTTGATGGTTATATCAAATTCCTGCAAAAGAAGAATCCACCTAATTAAACGGGCTTTAGCATCATTCTTAGAAAGAAGGTACTTAAGGGCTGCGTGGTCAGTAAAAATAACAATAGGTGAACCAATCAAATAAGAACGAAATTTATCTAAGGCAAAAACAACAGCTAATAGTTCTTTTTCAGTAGTAGTGTAATTCATTTGAGCATCATTCAAAGTCCTACTAGCATAATAAACAACATAGGGTTTTCCTTCCCTCCGTTGCCCAAGAACTGCTCCTACAGCATAATTACTTGCATCACACATAATTTCAAATGGGAGGTTCCAATCCGGTGATTGCATGATAGGAGCGGTGGTGAGTTTGGCAATGAGTGTTCGGAATGCCTCCTCACACTCTTGTGTCCATGTAAATTCTGCATCTTTTAGCAAAAAGTTACACAATGGTCTAGATATGGCAAAAAAGTTTTGTATAAACCTTCTGTAAAAGCCAGCGTGTCTAAGAAAGGATCGGACATCTTTTACCGTTTTAGGTGTAGGTAATTTAGAGATTAATTCAATTTTTGCCTTGTCAACCTCTATCCCTCTTTCAGATACAATGTGCCCCAAAACAATTCCTGAAGATACCATGAAATGACATTTCTCCCAATTTAGCACAAGTCCTTTTTCTTCACACCTACTCAAAACAGATTTCAAGTTAAGTAGGCATAAATCAAAAGAATTACCAAAAACAGTCAAATCATTCATAAAGACTTCCATGCATTTTTCAACCATATCAGAGAAAATACTCAACATGCAACGCTGGAAAGTAGCTGGTGCATTACATAATCCAAATGGCATTCTACGAAAAGCATAAGTACCAAAAGGGCATGTAAAAGTAGTTTTTTCTTGATCTTCTATAGCTATCTCAATCTGGTAATACCCTGAATACCCATCAAGAAAGCAATAAAAAGGATGTCCAGCTACACGTTCTAAAATTTGGTCGATAAAAGGCAATGAAAAATAGTCTTTCCTAGTGGCTATGTTTAACTTTCTATAATCAATACACATTCTCCAACCACTTACTACCCTAGTTGGAACAAGTATCCCATTCTCATTTTCAACAACAGTAACCCCAGATTTCTTAGGAACTACTTGAGTTGGACTTACCAATTGACTATCAGAAATTGGGTAGATTATACCCGCATCTAATAGTTTCAAGACCTCTTTCTTCGCTACTTCTTTCATTGTTGGGTTAAGTCTTCTTTGTGCGTCTCTACGAGGTTGGGAACCTTCCTCTAAATGAATTCTATGGGAGCATATCAATGGAGAAATACCTTTAATATCAGCTATGGTCCAACCTAATGCAGACTTATGTTCTTTTAACAATTTTATCAATTTTTTCTCTTGTTCAGCACTAAGTTCAGAAGAAATGATGATAGGAAAGGTATCACCTGGTCCCAAGAATGCGTGTTTCAAAGCTTCCTTTCGAAGAATCATAGCCATGATTTTTATAAGCTTCCTCCGCTACAAGTGTGTCTATCATAAATGAATGATAGCACTCGTCTTCTTCTCGTGGTTGTTTGCCAATGTTGAAAATGTTCACCTCAAGAGTCATATTCTCAAAAGATAATTTCATTAGACCATTTCTGCAATTAATAAGAGCGTTAGCAATGGCTAGAAAAGGTCTCCCCAAAATAAGAGGGATTTTTGACTCCATGTTAACAACAGAATGAGTATCTAAAACAAGAAAATCAACAGGGTAGTAAAATTTATCAATTTGCAATAAAACATCTTCTACTATTCCCCGTGGTTTCTTGATTAATCGGTCAGCTAATTGTAGGACTACAGATGTTGGTTTAATCTCACCAAGTCCCAACTGCAAGTAAATAAAATAAGGCATTAAATTTACACTTGCTCCTAAGTCCAATAAAGCTTGACCAAACTCATGTGTCCCAATTTGGCAGGAGATTGTGGGACATCTTGGGTCTTTATACTTGGGTGGTGTCTTTTGTTCAATCACTGCACTTACTTGTTCTGCCAAAAATGCAGTTTTCTTCACATGGTGTTTTCTTTTGATAGTGCATAAATCTTTAATGACTTTGGCATAAGTTGGAACTTGCTTAATCAAATGTAACAAGGGAAGATTAATTTTAACTTGTTTCAAATGTTCTAAAATCTCACTTTGAATTTCTGAATTTTTCCCAATCGGTCGAAGAGCTTGAGGAAAAGGCACTGGGATTGAAAACTTACTTTCGGGCTCTTTTTCCATTGTGGTTTCTTTTTCAAGGGGGGCGTCTTTACTACTCGTAGATGTGTTAATTTCAGGAGTAGGCTCACTTATAATCTTACCACTTCGAGTAGTAATGGCATTGACTTCTTTGAGATTTTGAACATCAGAAGTAGAAGCTTGTGCCATGAATTGTCCTTTCGGATTGGATTGAGGTTGAGATGGAAACTTACCTCGCTCTTGTACAGTTAAGGCACTGGTCAACTTTGTGATTTGACTCTTGATTTCTTTGTTTTCGTCCACCACCTGTGCAAGAATTGTTTCAAATTTTTGATTAGTCTTACTTTGTGCCTCCATAAATGCTTGTAATGTATCCTCTAAAGAATTTCTAGTTGGTCGTGCATTATATTGAGGTGCAACATAAGACTTGGGTGCTTGTTGTTCTTGTTTCCATTGGTTGTTGGCTTGTTGGTCAGATTTCCAACTGAAATTTGGATGGTTTCTCCAGCTAGGATTATATGTTTCAGAGTATGGTGAATAAGGCTTCTTGTACATCCCTAGGGCATTACATTATTCCTCATATATCCCTCTCATATCACTATACGTGGGACAATCCTGAGCTAAGTGTTCCGCTTCTCCACAGACAAAACAGACATCGTGTGACTCAACACTAGCAACCGTGTGGGTGACCCTTCTATCTTTGGATTTCAAGGCCTCTAACTCCCTAGTTAAGACCTCTAATTGGGCTTTGAGGTTATCCTCTTCCTTAAGATGGAAAACTCCATTGGGTCGTGACCTATTTGTGCTTTCAGCAATGCTAGGTCCAGTCCATGTATGGGCTTTTTCGGCTAAGTCATTAAGGAATTCTATAGCTTTCTCAGGATCTTTGTGAAGGAACTCCCCATTACACATCATCTCAACAAATTGGCGCTCTCTAATTGTGAGTCCCTCATAGAAATAACTAACCAAGCGCCAATTTTCATACCCATGGTGAGGGCACAGATTTAACAATTCTTTAAACCTTTCCCATGCTTGATATAAGGTTTCACTGTCTTTTTGGGTGAATGAAGAAATTTATCTTTTCAGGCCATTAGTTTTGTGTTGTGGGAAGTATTTATTGAAAAATGCTTGGGTCATTTCTGCCCAAGTTCCTATAGACCTCGGCCTCAAAGAGTATAGCCAACTCTTTGCTTTGTCTTTCAAAGAAAAAGGGAAAAATTTAAGCCTAACAGTGTCTATGGCTTCAGGTTGGCTATGGAAGGTGGCAATTACCTCTTTAAATTCCCTAACATGTACATAAGGATTTTCATTATCTAGACCATGAAAAGTGGGAAGAAGTTGTATCATTCCAGGTTTAAAATCCGAATGTGGTATGTTAGGTGGAAATATAATGCATGATGGTGTGGCTGTGCGAGTAGGATGCAAGTAATCTTTTAGAGTTCTAACAGGGTTTTCTTCGTGTTGGCTCATTGTGTTAGAATTACAAGATGAACTAGAAGGTGAATTCTTTTCACTTACAAATTGTGGGAGTGGTTCTAGTTTTAGTTCTAGTTCTCTCACAAATCTTCCTCGTTTGTCTCTAGGTTAATGTATACATCCTAATTTTTTTTTTTTAATTTTTTTTTAGGAAAGAAATGCTTAAGGAAAATTAAGAAGTGGAATAAACACAACAAGAAATAGAAATGATTTAGGTGGTAAGACCAACCATGAAATATAAATACAATAACTAAACAAAAGACTATAAAAAAAAGTACAATAAATAAATAATAAAAAGAAAATACAATAAGTAAATAAATAAAAGGTTAGGCGGTAGAACCGGCCATAAAAAGAAAATACAACATATTAACTAAAGAAAATAAATTGCAATAAATACGTAAAAGAAAATGAAAATAAAGTACAATAAAAAAAAGTGCAATAAATAAATAGAGTACAATAAGAAATAAAGAAACTAAGTTAGGCGGTAGAACCAGCCACAAAATATAAAGAAAATACAACAAATTAACTAAAGAAATAAAGTACAATAAATAAATAAAAGAAAGTGAACGAAGTTAGGCAGTAAAATCAGCCATTAAAAAAAATGCAATAAATAAACTAAAGAAAATAAAGTGCGATAAATAGATAAAAGAAAATAAACTAATTAGGCGATAAAACCAGCCATTAAAATAATATAAAATATAACAAATTAACTAAAGAAAACAAAATAAATTAGGTGGTAGAACCAACCATGAATAATAAATAAATTCCAACAAAGGAAATAAAACTAAGATTTTACAAAGAAAAAAAAAATGTACAAAGTTACCACTTTAGTATTTATAATCGCAACCGACTTTCGCTTAGTGTGCTTCCCCGGCAACGGCGCCAAATTTTTGTTTACGCTCAAAATATAACGCGGCTATCGCAGTATAGATTGAGGTGTCGATCCCACGAGGAAGCTCTTGGCAAAATAGGTTAGTGAAGTAAAATATTAAAGCAGTAGCAAAGGGTTAATTGATTTAAACGGATGAGATAGAATTGTCTATGAATTGAGGAAAATGTCTTATGATGATTTAAGCAAGGCTTTGAGAATCACAATTATATTTTATAAATCTACTCTATACTTTAATTCGATATTTATAACTCAACTGAAAGTTTCACATCCCAAACAATCAATCGGAAGGTATGTAATATATAGCACATTTGATAACACATGTATTTGATTTAGTTAAACTCTTTGCAAGCATTAACACACATCATGTTATTTATACAAGTTATCTAAGATCGACAATATATCATTTTGACAATATTGCAGTAAAAGATTAACTTGAATATCAAATATTTATTGCCCTTACATGTTATCCAAGATCGACAATATATCAAATTGACAATACTGCAGTAAAAGATTAACATATAAAACAATGTAACCAGTAACAATTATAAATCAACATGAATCACATAAGAAAAGCATGACTGAACATATATGAGACATGAGAATTATAACCTCTGAATTATAGAAAATAAAATAGATAAGAGTTTAATCAAAACCAAACTTACAACATTTATAGCTCTTGACACCGAATCAAAGCATGGAAGTAGATTTACTACACATAAAAGTTCATCTCTTAGCCTTGCTAGGAACTCTAGTCTAAATTACAATACATGTTAATGAGAATAAAAGAAGAGAGAAATTATCTTTTAAAAACGTCCTAAGGGTCTCCTTATATAGGCAATGAATGGACATATGTCATGGATGACATCAATCTTCAATAATTTTAAGCCAATAACTCGTGTATCCACTTGCAGTACATTTTTTATAATGTAAATGATCAATTCAACTTCTGCAGCCGACATAAAAGTTGTATAATTTTGACTCTTCTTTCCATAGGCACTGATTTCATGCAAATTGGATGAGTATCCAATGAGATATGCGCAAAATTCCAAAGATACATCAGAATTCGGCCAACAACCATTTTACCCACTTGTAATGCGATTTGGTCCATGATAACAACTGATTTGGACTTTACCATAAACATACGAGTTGTTGATAGGTAAGTCAGCAATTCACAGCTTCAATAATTATACCAATTGAGTATGTATTTTGTGAGATACGGTCCAAATACGTGAGTTGGGTCAAGCTGGGTAAGAGTTGTAGTCCGATTTTGTTGTATCTCAATTTTTTGGCCCATAACATGTTGGATTTGGCTTTTCCACTATTCTTCAAATTTGTGTAAGATTGAGTCATGTTGCACCAGGTTCAAGAATTTCTTCATTTCGATTTCTACATTGAGAGTTATGTCCAGTTTACCTAAACCTGTCCAAATAACATTCATTAATCACAATTTAAGGAGAACACTTTATTTTAAGCTAAAAATACAGAAAATACTAAAATTAGTGACATTAAATAATGATTGAATCTCTTAACAACATGCATTTTCATGTGTTCATCAAACCTCTTATCCACAATCGAAAATAATAAATATTTGTACTTGTATAATATTCTTATTTTATTTGTATGTGAATGATACTTGATTTACGTATTGTTATTAACAGTATTTGTATAGATTAAGGACCTACTATTAATATTAGGTTTATTTGCAAGACTTTAGATTTATTTTAGAGACCAAATTGTAATACTTTGAAAGTTTTTGAGGTTAATTTGTAAATACTAAAAGTTAGCCTCTTAGTATAAAAATACACATTTTAAACCATAATTTACTCATTTTTGGGTTGAGTCACCCCTTTAGAGAGAGAAAAGAGATAAATAGAGGGGAGACAAAGAGAAGAAGAAATTAGAATTTTGAGTTTTAAGAGGTATATCATAACTATTTCTCAATTTATTGATATTAATTTAGTTAATTCCTTTAAGTTTTGATTTCTAGAAATATGAAAATTTAAGGACTTGATGTGGATTTTGTAAGAAATATTGAGAATTGATGATGATTATGTAGATAACTTGATAAATTATGATGAATTTGCACAAATTCTACTTGATAGTCTCTTGATCAGAGAATTTTATAAATTCTTGTACTTTGATTCTGGTTTTGACTTTTGGGAATATAAAACTAGACATATCTAGGATAATTTGAGATTTTGAATCGATTAAAAATTTCAGAAATTAAATTTGTAGTGAATTTATCAAAATGACCCTGAAATTCTAGAAATTTCTTGTGTTAACAGTATGATACAGTGAAAAATAATTTTTGATCTGCTGAATGATCTTCAAAAATTAGAAATTTTTGGAATATGCTACATTTATATGTCTAATATGATATATTCCAAATTGAGAATTTAGATCAATGTGGTTAAATTGTTATGATTTATTAAATGGTATCAGCTTATTGTAGTATTTGATTAACAGATTTTAAAGCTCTGGAATAAAATAGTTTTAAAATATTTTTGGCAAGAATTTGGAAGGAAAATATTTATCATGGATTGAGATATATGTTAAGAGCAATACTATGGTATTTTATAATTTTTGAGTTAGTATATGATATTATAAAATTGGGAGACTGAATACTGTTCAGTAAATATATTGATCCTGCCAGAATAATAGTTTGGATTTGATGGTGATTATAAAATGAATTGTGTAGAAATTATGATATAATATTCATACATAAGGAGGATATATGAGTTAAAAAAGATATATTCTGATTTTGGAGTAATTGGACATCATTTAATGTATAAGAAAATTTTGTTATGTGTTCTGTATGTAGGGAGGATCTTATTGGTATCTAAAGAAAGATTGAGTCATCACATTCATGTAGTGACATATGGGTGCATGTAAGAGGACTCACCGATGATCAGGGTGAGAGTTTGGCTCTTACCTTTGGGCATGAGCATTATATATGTTTAATTTAAACCTCACTTGTACTATTCCTCTCATACGATATGTCACCTACGAGTGACATTTGGCTCATTATGTGATATGTGATATGGAAGTCATACTAAGTAGTAGTTGAGTGATGGTATTCCTATTATATGTTTTGAAAGAATGTGTAAGTGTTTACCTGACATGTGATTTGATAAGATTATAAATTTTGATTTATCACAGCATATTATACACATACATTGTATACATATATGTATTTGTAATTTGATATATGAAAAACTAGTATGCTTACTGAGTTTTATACTCATTATAGTTTATGGTGATTTCAGGTAAATAAGGTACATATGTACTTAGCGGATTTGGCAAGGCTTCTGCTATCCCTTGGGTTATCTATATTGCTAAGTTGCTAAGTATTTCATTTGTGGACACATAGTTTAAAATATTTGATTTGTCCGTATTAAATAAATATTTATGTATTATTTAATTATGTGTAGTTATTTTTGGTTTGTGTTTCACAAAGTATGGTCATGAGTGAAACTTTGTGTTAAACTTACTAGCAACTTGCTAAGGATTCCTATGTTGAATTTAAGTTTGAAATTTTATGCAATATTAATTTTGAGTGCACATTATTGAATGAGTATAAGTTATATTATGTGTTAGATCTTTTGGGTCTGGGGCGTGACACTCATCCATAAAGAAAATATATAAATAATTTTCAAATTTTGTGGCTTTCCTCATTCTTTTACTTTTTCTAAGTTCATTGTTGGAGCTTTCTGGATAATCATTATGTACCTCTATATGAGTCAATGTTTTCTCTAGATTGATTTTTTAAGAAAAAATAGTGTCATAGAATTTTATATTTTTAAATTCTATTATATTATTTGTATAAAAAAAATTAATAGTATTCTCTAATACCAAGAATCTATATGTATCACTATTCTGGGCATAACTTATAAATATACAATCAATTATATTATGTCTTATCCTTTTCCTTTTAGGATCAAGAATCAAAACCTCAGCAAGACATCCCTACAATTTGAGATATAATAAGTTAGGTTCACTACCTTTTCATAACTCATAAAGTGTCATTACAGTTTTCTTATATGGGATTCTATTTTGTATGTGGCAAGCAGTTAATATTGCTTCCCTCACAAGTTCATAAATGCCCCAAAATTTATTAACATACAATTCATTCTATCTTTTACTGTTCTATTTTTTTCTCTCAGTCACCCTATTTGATTCAGGAGAATATGCGGGTGTAACTTTATGTATAATTTCAGTGTCCTCACAATACGAACTAAACATATTAGACATATATTATTCTCATCGATCAGTTCTTAATCTTTTAATTTTCTTTCCAAGTTGATTCTCAATTTCTTGTTTATAGACTAAGAATTTATTATAAGACTCATCTTTATTTCTTAATAGATATATTTTGGTATATCTTGAAAAATCATCTATAAAGGTTGTGTAAAATCTTTTTCCTCTTCTGGTCATGACATTCTTAAGATTACCTAGGTCACTATGAATTAAATTGAGTAATTTAGTTTCTCTAAGAGTTATTAGTTTATAACTTTTCTATGTAGATTTTCCTTCCACACACATATTGTTGGGTTATGGGGGGCATTAACTAGGGTTCTTGCATGTGGGTTGTGTTCATCATACAAACAATATACATATCTCATACATACATGTGCACAGCGGAAGATTACATATAATGAACACAGAAAATAACATTTGATTAATCTGAAATTCGAGATTGAGAAATATCACCAATGAAGCCTTTGGATTAATTTTCTTTGAAGTCCACCATGAAATGAATCTTTGATCAATTCTAGCAATCAACAAGGGTGGGTTTGATTGTCTAGAATGGCAGCATCTTAATCCAGCATATGTGTTTAACTCTTAAACATTTTTCAAAGTTAAACCATTTAACTTAATTAAATTTGTTTTTCCTTTTATTCAACTCTTGAATAAATAAAACAAATCTTGTTTTTAGTTATTACATTTAGTAACCATTAATTCAATTTGTTTTGTTGTTCTAACACTTAAAACACAAAACAAACAATTTCAATTTCTCAAATTGAATTGGCTCCCAAAATGCAAAACCTAAAAAACTAAATCAATTTTCATTTTCAATTTCATTTCACTTTATATACAAATGAATTAATTCCAAACTAATTTGAATTTCATTTGCATTTCATTTGGCTTAACCTAACCTTAGTTAACATTTAACCTTAGTTAGATTATTTTAACTTAACCTTTAAGTTAATAAATATTTAATTAATTTAACCATAGTTAACTAACTTAACCATGGTTAGGTTAACCTTTACTTAACCTTTAAGTAAGGTTAACTTAACTTAACCACTTGGTTAACTTTTAACCTTAGTTATGTTAAATTAATTTATTTAACAATTAAATAAATAAATATTTATTTTAATTATTTAACAATTAAATAATCATAAAGTGAAATTACTATTATATCCTTACTCGGTTACCAAGTTAACCTAAAGTGGGTCCCACCAATTTAACCACATACTTTAGTTAACGTAACCTTAGTAATTGCTGAATTATACTGTATTGAACAATTCAATACGGTACACTGCCCAAGTGCTCAAAGAGTACATTTCATATTGGGACTCACTAGGTCTACACCCGATTTGTCAAATGGAACTGTTCCATTAATCCGTAATCGATGCCCCACGCACACGTTACGAATATTACAAATCAGCGTGTCAGACCATACAAGTTGAGGTCATAACGTATACGTATAATCCTTCCATCATTTATATCCTAGATGTGCGGGGATATAGATCAGCACCGTCAAATCCCCATTTGCTCATCCATAAACTTATCTCCAGATTCGTATCTCTATAAACAATATACGCAAATACTTTTGCTATATTGTTTAACCCTATGGGAAACTCTTTTCCCGGGTTTATGCTTGTGGCCACAAGACTTTATGAAATACAATCTCGGAGCATCGGATATACAACTTACCTACGTAAGCTAACGGATCCCGTATCTACGCACACCGGACTCCATGAGCATCGGACCATACCCAGCGACACATAGCGGTCAGACCATGAAAGGTCTCTGACATATGTGGAACCAAAGCATGATGGATCACTCACAAGACCACCGTGGCGCTCAGGTCAAAGGACCACGAATACTACTCAACTCGAGAGGACCTTCCTTTGACGGTGTCATAGGATATCTATTGGGGTCCTCATAAGTCTGTTCAGTATTCAGTCTTGACTGGATACCCGCATGCCTATACAAGCTCTAAGCTCATGGTCAGCTAAGAACAACCATCTGAACCAGTCAGATATAAACATACACTAATCTATATAAAGTTAATCACCGATAGACCCGCATTAGTGATTATAGATCAGGAACATTATCTTTGAGACATACTTACATAATGATATTTCTTAACACCTATTGCAACTCTTTGCAACTATATCATTACAAGTATACTCTCAGGTCTTTGTCCCATTATAGACAAGGTTCTAACTCTTTAGACCTCGCTGACTCTTATAACCTGCTAACTCTTAACAGTGCTAACTTTTAGCATTTATAACTCTCAGCTTTGCTAACTATTAGTTCTGATCTAAACTCCTTTAGACCAGATCTGAACTCTTTCAGATCAAACAATGTCTGTAATGTTACAAGCATTATACCATATTAATATGATATTAACAATCTTTATTCGAAATGTTTATTGTATAAATATTAACAATTAATATTCATACAATATTGGAATGGCACATGAGCACCAGCTCCAACACATATCACATTTATAAATACCATCTAGGTTCATATTAGGAAGTAAACCAACTCTTTTTAATTTTCTTAGATAAAGATAATTCAAGTGACATATTCTATCATGTCATATATCAAAAGACTCAACAATGTAAACTAAAGAAGTCCTTTTATTAATAAATGTATCAAGTACATTAAGTTTGAAAAAATCACTGGAAGAATATCCCTTTCCAACAAATATCTCACTCTTGGTCATTACAAATTTTTCCCCTCTAAGCATAAATATAGAAATAAGATTATATATAATGTTTTAGAACATGTAATATATTATTCAAGACAAGAGATTTTTCAAATGTTAACTTGAGAAGAACTTTCCTTTTTTTTCCACCACCGGTGTAGAGTGAGAATTTCTAAGATAAACTTGTTCAGTTGCATTTCTTACTTGAACATAGTCATGAAATGCACTCTTATTACCATATATATATATATATATATATATATACATATATATCTTGTTCAGTTGCATTTCTTACTTGAACATAGTCATGAAATGCACTCTTATTACCATATATATATATATATATATACATATATATATATATATCTTGTAACTCTAAAGTCTATGACACATTCTTTGTTGCCAATTGCAACCATGTTCATTAAGAAAGTACAACAGCGGCTACATTTTATCTCCCTCAACCAAATTGGCCTTAGGAGCTTAATTGGTTCACTTCTTATCTCTTTTTCTGTACTTACATAGATAAGTTGAATGACTACCCTTACTACAAACATAACATTTACCTTTTCCTTTAAATGAGGGTTTTGTGTTATTAAGATATGAATTGTTTGTAGACTTTGGATACTTCTCTCTTGTATTATTTTTATTCTCAACCAAATTAGTCTTAGAAACAATTTCCTAGGCCTTCTTATTATTCTCCCGTTGGCAATTATTTTTTTCAATTCTAATGTGTACAATTGAATCTTCCAACTTTCAATATTTTTTTTTTTTTTGTACTTGTTGCTTTTCTTGTAATCTTTCTAAGAATCCAATTATTTTTCAATTAAGTAACCTGCAATAAAAGGTTTGAGGAGAACAATCACCTCATTCTTTAAGTTATTTATTAAGAGATGAAAGTTATGTATTTAAGAAGTCACATCTTTTTCTTCGGATATTTTAAAGTCCAAGAAATTTACAATTACATATTTTTGGCACCAACATCATTAATCACATACTTTTTCTTTAATTATGCTTAAATTTCATGTGTATCTTTATATCTGGAGTAAACATCATATAGCTTATTTGAAAGTGTATGTAAAATAGTATTCCGACATAAATTATTTGCTTTATTCCATTTGAAAAGAATTTCCTTGTAATTTTCAGCATTGATGTTTAGATGAGGTAGTGTGAGATATTCCACTATGCCCATCACATCCAAGCTATCGAACACACAATCTTACCATCGTTTGAAGTGCTTTCTATCAAATGGTAGAATTTTGATAGCCTCATATAGCAATTTGGCTATAGCCAATAACAAAGAATCATTAGTTGCATCCATAGTAAAGAAATAGTTTTAAGAGAGTTAGAAAAAATGGGTAAATAGAGACAACTTTAGTGGATGTCAAAGCGGGCAAAAAGCAGTGTCATTAGTAAAGACTACAAGGTGTACACTAAATGCAACCTTTAGTGTACACAATTTTCTTAGACTATAAGTAAAAACTTTGATAAAGAATTGATTAGTAAAGAATTTTGTGAATCAAGGAGAACGAAAAATTTTATATATGTTTTCAAATGACATGTCCCTGCACTATATATAAGTGAGATGTCTCTTGAGAGAAACATGACATCTCTTCAAATGGTCACAACCTTTAAGAAAGATTGATAACTTTACTAATGTTTACATCCCCAACTCTCAGTGCCACGATGCTTAATATTGGTGCTGTGCGCTCAGCAAAAATATGAAAGAATCCTCTGGCCGTTTCAACTCCGTCGACGACGCGCCGATCTGAGGTCGGAAACCGCCGGACTCGTTGCCGAAACGCCACTGCAGCCGGCCACTATCACTTCAGATCCTGGCTGTTCTACGACAACGTGACCGAACCCGCTCACACCCAAAGAATCCCCCATCACCAACCGTTCAGTGCCACTGACGACGCGCCAATCTGAGGTCGAAAATCACCGGACGCGCTGTCGGAACTTCACTGCTGCCGATTACTTCCACTTCCAATCCCAGCCGTTATACGGCGGCGTGACCGACACCACCCAGACGAAAATAATCCTCAGTCACCGACCGTTCAAACGCAGCCAAGTTTACCTCAATCAGAGGTTGGAGCAAGTCGGACGAGCCATCTGAAGTTTACTGGGTTCTGTTAAGGGCCTGTTTGCAATTTTTTTAGTATTTCTAGGTCAGGTCGTAATTTTTTATTCTTTTGGGCTTTTTTTATAATTTTTAAAAGTTTTGGGGCATTTTTGAAATTATAGTATTTTATAAGGTCATTTTGTAATTTTTTGAGAAATTAGGAGCTGTTTTACAATTATTATATTTTGAGGGGTTAATTTATAATTATTAAAAATTTTGGAGTTTACTTGTAATTACTACAAATTTAGGGACTAGATTGTCATAAAAAAATTAAAAAAATAAAAAAAAAAAAGAGGAAAGAAAAGGGTTTTCTTTTTGGAATTTATGGATAAGTGCAGTATTTCTGTCGGTTCTACTCTACTTCAGCCATGCCACATATCTGGAACATCTCAAGGTGCGACTTTTACAGGAGCTACTGTTACTACTGCACAGGATAGTGTGAATCCTTCCCTTAATAACCTTAAATCTTTACTCCGTCTACTCCTCTTTAATTCTGGTAAACCCTTAATTTTTGCTTCTTCCAATATTTCAGGTAATTCTTCTTGGTATTTTGACTCTGCATGTTGTAATCACATGACTTCTGATCCTATAATTTTCTCCTCTAAAACTCTTAATTCCTATTTACGATCTATTCAAACTGCTAATGGTTTTCTCATGAAAGTTAACCACGTTGGTCACGTGTCTTGCCTTAATCTTTCTGTATTTGACACCTTTTTTATTCCTAACCTTACCTTAAATCTTTTGTCTGTTGGTCAATTATGCGAACTTGGTCTTAATGTCTTGTTTACTGCTTCTGGTTGCTATGTGCAGGATCCACAGATCGGTCGGACACTTGGGACAGGCTGTAAGGTTGGACGTCTGTATGAACTTATCTCTTTAGATTTATCCTTTCTATATTGTTCGTCTGCAGCATCTACCTCTTCAGTACCTTCGCTTTTTCTGATAGGAGACCAAAGTGGTTTTCCTTGGAGATGGAAAATTCGCCCACCAGGTTTTATCAAGTTACATCTTTCGCATTCTCGTTTGGGTCATGCGTCAATCAATCGCATCCGATCTCTAGTATCCAGTGGTCACTTAGGTATTGTTTCTGATAATAAAGATGATTGCCTTACATGTCCTTTAGCTAAACAACCAGCCTTACCTTTTGATAATAGTACTACCGTCTCACATGCTCTATTTGATCTTGTTCATTCTGATATATGGGGTCCTTCTCCAAATCCTACAACGGGAGGATCCAAATATTTTGTGATCTTCGTTGATGACTATTCTCGGTATACTTGGTTGTTCCTTATGAAACAACGATCTGAATTTACTAAAATTTATCGAGATTTTGCTCAAACGATTAAAACTCAGTTCTCATGTCCTATTAAGGTTTTTCGCACTGATAATACTATGAAATATAGAGATTCTGATTTTTTAAATCTTTTACAGGAACACGGTACTATATGTCAAAGGTCTTGTCCTGGTACATCTCAGCAAAATAGGAGAGCTGAACGTAAACACAGACACATTTTAGATACTACTCGTGCTCTTCTTATCTCTTCCTCTTATCCTGGACGTTTTTGGGGAGAAGCTGCTTTAACTGCTGTCTTTACCATTAATCGTATTCCTTCTCCTGTTATAGAGAACAAGTCACTTTATGAGCGTCTTTATAGAACTCCACCTAATTACAAACTTCTCAAAGTATTTGGTTGTGTTTGTTTTGTTCTACTTCAAAAATATGAGCATACTAAACTCGAGCCACGTACTCGATTATGTTACTTCTTGGGATACGGGATAGAACATAAAGGTTATAGGTGTTGGGATCCTATATCTAACCGTATTCGTGTTTCTCGTCGTGTAGTCTTTCTCGAGCATACGATGTTTTCCTCTGTATCTAACTTTAAATCTGTGTCTCCTCCTATGTCACAATTTTTTACAGATAATTCTGTTGATCTTTTTCTCGATACTTTACCTACAGATATTTCTTCTGAGTTTTATACAGGTGAATCTGCTGAAATGACGACTGCTTCTGAGCTTCCTACCTCGTCTGAAGGATCTGCTCTCAACATCCCTGAGGCCTCCTTTGTACCCTCTCTTCGTCGTTTATCTCGGGTAAGAGAACTTCTTGTTAAACTTCGTGATTATCACTGTTTCTTTACTACCCTTTCTTTATATGAGCCTCAATCATATTCCGAGGCTAATTCTAATCCTGATTGGCAGCAAGCAATGACAGAAGAATTGCAGGCCCTTGAGAAGTCGCATACTTGGGATTTTGTTACTCTTCCTTCTAATAAAACTGCCATTAGATGCAAATGGGTGTACAATATCAAAACCAAATCTGATGGATCTATTGAGTGTTATAAAGCCCGCCTTATTGCCAAGGCGTTACCCAAGAATATGGCATAAATTATGAAGAAACCTTTGCTCTAGTTGTTAGACGTACTTCTGTTCGAAGTTTATTAGTTGTTGCTGCAGTTCGTGGTTGGACATTATTTCATATGGATGTCAAAAATGCTTTCCTCAATGGTGATCTCACTGAAGAAGTGTATATGAAGCCTCCTCCCGGTTATCCACATCCTCCAGGCAAAGTCTGTAAACTTCATCGTGCTCTGTATGGTCTTAAACAAGCTCATCGTGCATAGTTTGTAAAGTTTAGTGGGACCATTCTTCAGCATGGTTTTCAATCTAGTCCTTATGACTAAGCTCTTTTTGTCCGCAAGACGACACAAGGTTGTGTTCTCCTACTTATCTATGTTAATAATATGATTATCACGGGTGATGATCTTCTTGGTATTTTCACTCTCAAAAACTTTCTTCAACAACACTTTGAGATGAAAGATCTTGGCAACCTTAGTTATTTCCTTGGCCTTGAAGTACTATCTGACTCTACAGGGTATTATCTTTCTCAGGCTAAATATGCATCCAATCTACTTGCTAAAGCTGGGTTGACAGACAGTAAGATTGCCTCCACTCCTTTAGAGCCTAATACCAAACTCCGATCCTCTGATGGTACTCTTCTCAGTGATGCTACCCTTTATCGTCAATTGGTTGGTAGTTTGGTCTATCTTACAGTTACTCGCCCAGACATTGCTCATGTTGTTCATGTGTGAGTCAGTTTATGGCCGCTCCCCGTACCTCTCATTATGCAGCAGTTCTTCATATCTTACGTTATCTCAAAGGTACACTTTTTCACGGTCTCCATTTTTCAGCTCACTCTTCTCTTGTGTTACGAGCTTATGCTGATGCAGATTGGGCGGATGATCCTACGGATCGTAGATCAACTACTGGATTTTTTCTTTTCTTGGGTGATTCTCTTCTTTCGTGAAAAAGTAAGAAACAGACAGCTTTGCTCGCTCGAGTACTGAAGCTGAATACCGTGCTCTTGCAGATACTACCCAAGAAATTGTCTGGCTCCGCTGGCTTCTTGAAGATATGAATATTTCTCATACTGGAGCTACACCTCTTTATTGTGACAATCAAAGTGCTATCCAAATTGCCTACAATGATGTGTTTCATGAGCAGACTAAACATATTGAAACAAATTGTCACTTTGTTCGGCAACACGTTTCTCAAAGCACTATCATGCTCTACTCCATCTCATCTGAAGAGCAACCTGCTGATATTTTTACCAAATCTCTTCTTTCGTGCCGTTTTCATGCTCTAGTCTCCAAACTCAAACTTGCTTCTACTGCGCCATCTTGAGTTTGAGGGGGGGTATTAAGGAATAATTCTAGAATTATTCCAGAATTATTCCTTTATACCCTCTTATCATATATACACATTATTAATGTAAAATATTATTTCCTTATGTATGTTATTTTTTTATTATATAATAAAGTTACAGCTTATATAAAGGCTCCATTATACAACTTTACAATATATAATAAAAATATATTCTCTTTATATTTCTAACACTTATTATCCAACCTTCATGTGCGAATAACGTGCTCTAATGGTTTCTTAACTAACTTTCAAACCCGAAATTTAGAGCTAACAACTAGCAGGGCCACATTACATAATTTCTCAGGTAACCTGCAGGCATTTATGATCTTGTTTTGTTAAGAACTCCTCAACTTGGTCCAAAATAAGAGTCATGAGTCGCGTAGAAATCAGAAATAATTCGCGGATAGCCAAATTGATTTGCTCTGCGAGAAAGTAACCAAGTCAATAAAAAGTGTGTGTGTCTTCTTGTTTCTGTCCCAATTCAATGTATGCCATTACCTAAGGAAGAAAATAAGATAAACTTATCAAAATGGGCAGACATGGACCACGAAAGTCTACATTTTTTATCAATTTTTCTTATCTGCTATTCAACACGTTCGTTTATTCGTACATGACCTAGGATGACAAAGAAAAATTATATGGTTTCGAATGCAAACATGGCATGGCTTAAATTCTCCTACTTTACGTATAGACATTTTTTAAAATATATATACTGACATTGTAAAGTCTTTCTGGAGACATCCGATAAAATACTGACATTATAAATTAAATAGTTATTACCCTTAATTGTTAGTTGTTACAAGGGAAATCAATCTCTTTCCTGTTGAGAAAAAAGAGATGGATAGTTCTCATATTAAATGAAAAAAAATTAAGCTTGTCTTTGCCTAAACTATTATAACATTCAACATTTGCCCCAAAAACTATATATAATTGCCAAAACTGGAGGAGGAAAGAACATAAATTCAATAATCTTTTTCTTAAGTCAACAAATTACCCAATGCCATTAAGTGGGAGTATAAAGATTCAAACGAAGTGTCCCGAGTTGAATGAAAAAGAAGAGAAAAGTGTTATTTTTTCTAAAGTAATTTTTAATTTGACTGAAAGATGAATTGCTCAATTCAAAACCTTGACTGACTTTTGTTCATAAACATATGATGCATGCCCCCACTGAGAAGCAATAAAGGGAGACAATGGCGAGACTGACAGGACTTTTTTTTTTTAACTAATTTTTAGTGTGCACGAAAAGAAAAAAAATGCAGAGACTTGACAAATTTGCTTTAGTGGTGAAAGAAAGAGATTTGAATTCTTCTTCTTAATTGCTCGGCACTCACTCACCCCAATGATGGGCGAAAATGGAGAGAAATTTTGATGGGGATTGTCACATGGGTATGTCCAACTTCTATGTTGGTTGGCACGTGCGCACCAATAGCTTGCTTGCCGACCAACTTATCATTATTTTAGCTGACAGTGCAAGTAAATAAATTTTCTCTCGGCATCCGAATTGCGAACCCCGTTAAACTCTACTGTCGGCTGATTCCGTAGCCATATGATGTTGTCTCTTCTACGTTCAGTCCACGAAACATACATATATATGAACTTTCTGATATGCTACTGTACTGATATCTAAAGGTCTTATTTTGACTAGCCACTGATATAAACTTTACAAAACCTAATCACTAAACCCAATGTGCATACATGTGAACACGTGTTAAGACAAAAAAGTTACCTTGGAAACACGTAGGCTCATTTGAATCTGTGTGCTGTTGGCAGCTCCAACAAGTTTTATGTAAGACAAAAGAAATCAGAAAAAAAGGTTTACAAAAGCCCCTCATAGTTTCGTGGTTCATCAACAATTTTTTATTTGTTGACATTTCTGATGGGAACTGTCATCGATTTTATGTTATGATATATATATTTGGTCTTGGTCACATGATAATGGGGTATATTATCGCCACCATACAACCTCCCCGACTGATTGCAATCACATGATGATAGTATTTTAAGATCCCACATTGTTATGGACAATAATTAGCATAAAAAATATAAATAAATACAGCTCCCAAATAAAATATTTTTCCAAACCGATCAGCAAACACCTTTTTCTCTGGCATGGAATATCGATCCTAGCTAGCTTGCAAGTGAAAAACACTAGAAGCAAAGTGATTAGTGATAACGTAAAGTGAAAAAATATTGTATTACACGACAAGTTATCTCCGAGATTTTGATCGATGATGATGTACGAATAGAACGTGTACTTCACTTGGCTAATATCAAATATATATTAATAGAAAGATTGCTTTTATCATACGTATATTAATTCTTTTCATTAGTTTGATGAAATTAATCTACTCTCAACTCTCTATCCTTGAGCAAACGTCTTTGTTACATCTTTATCATACATTGTTTGTCTTGTGGAAAAAGGCCGGCTGATAAGCCTAAGATGCTTCACATTTCAAATAAAACGAAAAAGCAAAGATGCATAAACAACGCATGCAAACCCTAATTCGATAAAAACGTGAGTCTTATAAGGAGCGACGGCGGATAATATACCAAAGCACTTGTGATGTGCCTCCATATCTTATAAATGTACATTTAGAATAGTCCTCAGGCGATTCATATTTCTGCAGGTTTTTCAATTTTCACTGTGAACATTCACCAAAAGAAGGAATCTTGGCATTCATAAAATTGACATCATGTCAATCAACGTGCAACTTTTGCTTTTTCAATTTCGAATGTGTAAACAATTGAATAGGCAAATCAAAAATAGTGAGTGTGAACTCTTAATATTTTGAATTTGTTTACTATTTCGACTTTGTATTCTCCATCAAACATGGTACCAGATTCTTAATATAAGTGGGTGCCAGTCAGATAAGCAATTAAAAGAGACATGGAAATAATATTGGAGGTGTCTCCAAAATGACTTTTAATTCATTTTAATGACCCTACTCATATATCAATAAAAATAATAATAGAATAGAAAAGACAACAAAGCAAGATAGCTTATCAATATGATATGGTGCAGTGATCAGGGTAAATCTAACTTGGAATGGATCACGTCTTTTGATATGTCCGTTTGCTGATCTGCCTAACAATAACATGTTGAATTATTGTCTCTACACCCACACAACCACTACACGCATGCATAACGAAAATTTTCATGGGTCATTCTTAGATTTATAGTATAATATTAAAATTAATTTAAATTATTGAATCAAATCAATAAATTAAATTTAATGAATATAAATAATTTTATTATTAATATCGTTAAAAACTGTCAATATAAAATAATAGTCCGATTTTCGTATATTAGACATACCCACCCTTTTTTATTTTTATTATTTTTTTAATTCAGACTTCCAATTCTCAATAAAAACATACAATTTTCTTCAAACTTTAATTGTATGTCGAAAGTAGGATATTTGAATGAAGAAAAAATATCAATGCCCGCACTTTTTAAATTTAATGTATAATTTTCAATAAAAGAAGTTGTTAAATTTTTTTTAAAGAAAAATTCAATTCTCCATATAAAGATTTAAATCATTCGAACTTAAATGCTAGCTAGTTATCATTGTTGGACTTGTTGGGTGCTAGCTACATAATTGTGCCAACAATCAAGTTATGGTAGATAGCCAAATTTTTTGCTGTCTACCATGTTAAGTTCTCCTTATAAATAAGAGAATTTAGCAATTCATTGTGATTTATTTTAAAATTCAATTTGATAGAGAGTTTGTGTATTTTTTGAGTGATTAAAAAGAATTGAGTGTATTGAAGTTTTGGGTTGTAAGGTTAAAACACTACAATACTTGTATTCTCCATTTTTAATAGTAAACAATTCTTCTGTTTTCGCTCGTGGACATAGGCTAAAAGTCGAACCACGTAAACTCTTGTATTTGTCTTATTTTTATTTTCATTATTTTTTTCAATTTCGCTTTAACTGTGACCCTGCATCACCCCTCAATTTCCTAACAAGTGGTATCAAAGCTTCTGGTTGAATGAGGTCACTATTCAAATATACGGTGACTATTTACATATATCGTTACTATTCATACGTACAGGTACTATTTATGTGAAACAGTGGAAGCCGATCTTAGCAGAAAGCAGTCCGTGGTGAAAAGCAATGGCGGCAAAATACGAAGTTAAGAAGCTCAATGGAGATAATTTTACATTGTGTAAAATAAAAATAAATGCGATTTTAAGGAAAAACAAGTGCTTAAAAGCGATTGATGAAAGGCCCGCTGGTATCACTAATGATATCAAGTGGAATGAGATTGCCAGTAATGCAGTTGCTGATCTGCATCTAGCACTTGCTGATAATGTGCTATCCAGTGTGGCGGAAAAGAAGACAGTAAAAGAGATCTATGATACTCTCATAAAATTGTATGAGGCCAAATTTTTGCACAACAAGATCTTCTTAAAAAGGAGATTGTATACTCTTCGAATGACAGAATTCACTTCAGTGACAGAGCACATCAACACGTTAAATACTCTATTTTCTCAACTCACTTCTTTGGAGTATAAAATAAAGGCAGGTGAACGTGCGAAGATTTTACTTCAAAGCCTACAAGATTCGTATGATCAACTCATCATCAACTTGACGAATAATATCCTAACAGACTTCTTAGTCTTCGATGATGTTATAGCTGCTGTACTGAGAGAAGAACAAAGACGGAATAATAAAGAAGACAAACATGAATGTTCGCAGCAAGCAGAAGCTTTGACAATGATGAGAGGTAGATCAACAGAACGTGGCCTTAGTGGGAGTCAAAATCATGGTAGACCAAAATCGAGAAGTAAGAAGAACGTCAAATGCTACCATTGTGGCAAGAAAGACCATCTGAAGAAGGATTGCTGGGGATTGAAGAAAAGTGCAGAGGACAAACCGCAAGGGAATATTGCAAGCACCTCAGATGATGGTGAAATTTTATACAGCGAGGCAACAACAGTTGTTGAAAGCAGAAAACGGTTCTCTGATGTATAGCTCATGGATTCTGGAGCTACATGGCACATGACCTCTAAAAGAGAATGGTTCCATCAATATGAACCTACCTCTGGAGGATCTATATATATAGGTAACGATCATGATTTAGAAATCGCCTTCATACATTTGGAAGTGCTGTGTACGTGATGTATAATCCCCAAGAAACAACGAAGCTGGATCCAAAATCCAGAAAATGCCTTTTCTTGGGATATGCTGATGAAGTCAAGGGGTATCGCCTGTGGGATCCCACTACCCATAAGGTTATCATCAGCAGAGATGTGATATTCGCAGAAGATAAACTGTAAAGGAATGATAAAGATGATAGCACAGTGAAGGAAAATCCAGAGACTACAACGGTACAAATGGAAAATAATCAAGTACAAGAAGATTTAGATTCTTCTGAAGCAGCACCAGAGCAGGAAGAACAAGAACCAGTTTAGTCTGAGGCTACAGATGATCGTCGATCAACTCGTGAGAGACGACCACCATCAAGGCACTCGGAGTATGTCATGAAGGCTCATGTTGCATACTGCCTTCTAACAGAGGATGGAGAGCCAACAACTTTCCAGGAGGCTTCTAAAAGTCAAGATGTTTCTCTATGGATGACAGCAATGCAAGAAGAAATTGAAGCCTTGCATAAGAACAAAACATGGGAGCTAGTTGCACTACCACGTGGAAGAAAAGTCATTGGTAACAAATGGGTCTATAAGATCAAACAGGATGGCAATGACCAAGTGGAGCGGTATCGTGCGAGATTGGTGGTGAAAGGTTATGCTCAGAAAAAAGGTATTGACTTTAATGAGATATTTCCCCAGTGGTTCGACTCACGACAGTCAGAATAATCCTAGTAATGTGTGCTACATTTGACTTGCATCTAGAGCAACTAGATGTAAAGACAGCTTTTCTTCATGGAGAACTTGAAGAAGAAGAAATTTATAAGCCTATATCATCAGCTTTGGATACAACAGACTTAGTTCAGACCATTGTACATACTACAAATGGTTTAAAGATGATAATGATTTCATTATTTTGCTGTTGTACGTGGATGACATGTTGGTAGCAGGCCCCAACAAAGATCGAGTCTAAGAATTGAAGGCATAGTTGACTAGAGAATTTGATATGAAGAACTTGGGACCAACAAACAAGATTCTAGGGATGCAAATTCACCGAGACAGAAATAACAGAAAGATTTGGCTTTCTCAAAAGAATTACTTAAAGAAAATCTTGTGGCGCTTCAACATGCAAGATTGTAAGCCAATTAGTACCCCACTCCCTGTTAATTTCAAGTTATCCTCTAAGATGTGTCATAGCAAAGAAGCAGAGAGGAAGGAGATGTCTCGAGTACCGTATGCATCAACAGTGAAAAGTTTAATATTCGTTATGATTTGTACCAGACCAGACATTACACAAGCAGTGGGAGCAGTTAGTAAATACATGGCGAATCCTGGTAGAGAGCATTGGAGTTGTGTCAGGAGGATCCTTAAATACATTAAGGGTACCTCAGATGTTGCTTTATATTACGGAGAATCAGATTTTATTGTTAAGGGCTATGTGGATTCAGATTTTGCAGGAGATCTTGATAAAAGAAAATTCACCACTGGCTATGTGTTTAAACTTGCAGGAGGAGCTGTAAGCTGGGTTTCGAAACTGCAAACTATTGTGGCATTATCTACTACAGAAGCAGAATACATGGCAGCTACACAAGCTTGCAAGGAAGCAATTTGGATACAAAGATTACTGAAGAAGCTCGGGCACAAGTAAGAGAAAGTTCAATTGTTTTGTGACAGTCAGAGTGCCTTGCACATTACAAGAAATTCAGCTTTTCATTCAAGAACGAAGCACATAGATGTTCAATATCACTTCGTTCGTGAAGTGGTAGAAGATGGAAGTGTGGATATGAAAAACATTCATATAGATAATAACCTAACAGATATGTTGACCAAGCCCATAAATACCAACAAGTTTGTACAGTATAGATCCTTACATGGCCTAGTAAACACGTAAGCAACATGACTTTAGCGAAGAAGAAAGAATGGTGTGGAGACTTAATTGATTCTCAATCAAATCTCCAAGTGGGAGAATTGTTAGTAGCTAGCACCATGTGCCAGTTACATAATTGCTGGCACTAACCAAGTTATGGTGGACCTTGACTGTCCACCATGTTAAACTCTCCTTATAAATGGGAGAGTTTAGCAATTCATTGTGATTCATTCTAAAATTCAATTTGTTAGAGAGTTTGTGTATTCTTTGAGTGATTTGAGAGAATTGAGTGTATTGAGATTTTGAATTGTAAGGTTAAAACACTACAATACTTGTATTCTCTATTTTTAATAGTAAAAGATTTTTCTGTCTTCGCCTGTGAACATAGGCTAAAAGTCGAACTACGTAAACTCTTGTATTTGTCTTATTATTATTATTATATTTAATTTCGCTTTAACTGTGACCCTACATCCCCCCTTAATTTTTTAACAGGACTTTTGTTTATCAACTTGAAGTTTTTCACTAAAAATTTAAAATTTATTATTTAACTCTTTATTTTAAAAAGTTTAGAGCTAAATTTGGGTGCTGGCATCTTCCATTTTGCTCATCTCCATTAAGTCAAAATGGTATGAACTAAAGCAAATCCTTTATGGTTTACTGAAAAATGTTCATTAGATTCCAAAACCATGTCTGCTAGTTAACAAAAGGAAAAAAATAAAAACATATACTCAGCACTCTTTAGTTGATTTCAATTTCTCTTTATTTGAATGAAATTCTGTACAAAACAAACAGGGTTCTACTCTTCCAGAATCATCATACTAAACATTATTAATCATACGTCAACATATGTCCAAGCTGAAATAGTGTTTATTCTGCTACAAGAAGTGCTTTTTTCTGTGGGTTCATCGATATAAAATGATGAGTAGACTTGTGCTGTCACATGGGTAGGGACCAAATTTTGCAGCTGGCAGATGAGGTCGTTGAAGACTTAGTCTTGTTTTTCTCAATTACTAATCCTACGCACTGTTGTTTTAAAAAGTCGGCCCTATGTTCTGGTAATAACACAATATTTAAAAAAGGCATATTATTCAACAGTTAATTAGCTCAACTACCAAGAAACTGTTTTCAGAAATGAAAACATAGAGTTCAAACTAGACCCTTATCTTCTTCTCCTATTTGGTCCCTTAAAAACTACATGGTCACCACATAATTATTAGTTTCAAATTTCAAATTCCGCTAATTTCTCTTTTCAGATCAGACAGGTGTAGTGTGAACTGGTTTGAAGACCCTGGAAACTAAACAAAAGTGCACAGATTGCTTGAACTAGAAACTTGGATAACTTATCAAGACAGTTCTCACATCGAAACTGTGATTACAATATCACTTCTTGATCTGATAAACGACTGATCTAAACTTACTGTCTCATGAACCTGACCCTATTTAGTTTATTTGTTTTATGCACAGTTCCCCAAAAATATTGAAATACCAAAAATAATATATTAAAAAATTAGTGATTCAATAATTTTAATTAAACAAAAATTGAGATAAATACTAAAGTGGAGAGTCACAAAAAATTTAGAACATGTGAGATATCTATGGAGAAGTTTAGGACGTATGGGACACGAAAGGGGAAGTAAAACTGAACTCAAAAACGTAAAAGAGGCAAGAAAATGCGAGATAGGCACTACAGGGCTGAGAGCCGCGGTGCTCAGAACAACAACCCAGCGCTGAGCCCGATTTTGGCCAACACCGCGGCTCCCAAAGACGAGCGCCGGGGTACTAGACCCGTCAGAAGTCCGTTTTTCTTCAAAATTTTTAATTTTAAAAAATTTGAACTTTCAAAATAAGTGAACTCTTACTCCAATAAGAAATAGGGTTAGTAGGCACGAAATACACTCTATATAAACACTTGTAAACCCTTAATTTCAGATTAAGCATTGAGAGAGGAGAAGAACTGAGTAGACACTAAGTACTTGTGTGCGCTATGGTGGAACCGTTGTTTGAATGATCATTGTTCGTGATAGAGCAATGGTTCATTAAACGTTTAGGTCCTTTTGATGGTTTTTCATTAGTTTTTCTTATAAAATCTTTAGGGAGTTATAATAAGAGAGGCTAGGATCTTTGGATCCACCATGAACGTAAGCAATCGGTCAAACCACGTAAAATTGTGTTGTACTCTTTTATTTTTTACTTTAAATTCTTGTTATTTTTTAATCGATTGACAGATTATTTTACTATGCAACGAGATTAAGATTCTAAACCAAACCAAGATTCAAACAATCTTAACATTTCTGAAAAGCATATGCTGCAGAGAAAGCATATGCCGAAGCTGAACAGAACTTGCAACCCAGTTGCCTAGAGTCTTTAAGTCAATTCTTCGTAAAGGCTAATTAGCTTAATAAGCATAACTGAAATGCGGACTATGACTACTGCTGCATGTTCTGGTCCTATTCTTACCCCTTAAACAAGGAAACATGGCATGTTTTCAGCCTGTATAGTCAGCAAAAATGGTTTATACCAAAGCATATTCCATATAAGCTTCCACCAAAAGATTTGGAACTTGTGTGAGAAGTTAATACATGACTTATAATATCAAAGCATATACTACATACCAAAATATTAACAAATGCAGATTCCAAATTGAAAAGAAAATTAGATTCCAAGCCCGGAAACAATGAAGTAACAGTTGGTTTATTTTCAAGTATATGCCATATGCCTCCATCAAAAGATGCACATTTACACTCAACAAAAAAAGGCAAAACTTGATTCCATTATACAAACTTACAAGTAGTGATAGTGGCAGTACAAACTTCTTTAGCTTTCTCACTTCCTTTTAACTTTCTCACAGAAAAGTAACTAAAGGCGGGGAAAGACTGGTATTCTCAGCGTTTTTTCTATCTACAAGCTCTCGGATTCTCTTTCAAAGAGAAAACATAAAGACAAAAGAAAACAAAATACTATTTTGAGTCTTGCTGCAATGACACCCATGTGATCAGCTTCCTCTCTCTAACTTTTTTCTTCAAAAACTGGGATTCCTGGAACTGCCCATCAAAGAGTCTTGTCATGTAGAGAAGAAAGACAGTGGAATCTCTTGGAGCTGATAGCTAGTAGTAGTAGGCAAAAATATATACAGTACTGATGGTGATAACTGAAAAGTTGTGCTACAAAGTTTGCTTATTTTCTTGGTTCATATTATTTTTTTTTTAGGTTGGGTCAGATCATTAGTCCATTGAAGCTGTTTCTCCTCCACTCAAGATCCAGGGGTGCCCTGCATTTAAGGAATAAATCATACTAAGCACTTGATAGAAGCAAAAGTTGTAAAATCTATGAACAATATGTCTTGAAATGGAATACAAATTTGAAACAAAGGACCCAGATCTCTGTTCAGATGCTGAGAAAATTTTTAGATGGAAAAATTGGACAATAAAACTGTCAAAATTAAAACAAACAGACCTAGAACTCTGTTTCCCCAGTTTTTGCAGCAATCAAACAAAGCAAAGATTTTCTGAAAAATGAAAATCTAAAATCAAAATCAGACAATTATATATTCAACAATACTTACTTAGAGCCTGCTCTGCAGATAATCTCCTGGACACATCTCTACAAATCAGCTTCCTCATCAGATCCTTCGCCGCCGGCGAAATCGATCGGAAAATCCTTGTCGGAAACCTCAAGTTCCCCCTCAAGACAGCCTCAAAGATCTCAGCAGCCGTCTCACCGTAAAACGGCGGAATCCCAGCCAACATAGTGTACAAAACGACCCCGGCACTCCACACATCAACCTTCTCATTGTAGTCCCTCCCCATCACCACCTCCGGGGCCACGTAATACGGCGTTCCCACGATACCGCTCGTGGTCCTCTCCTCACCCAACAACCAATCCGCTGACCCAAAATCTCCGAGCTTGATATTGTTCCTCGAGTCCAACAAAATATTCTCGGGCTTTATATCACGATGAACGATTCCAAATCTGTGACAATGCGATAACGCTGATAGCAACTGCTTCATGTAACTCGCGGCTCTCGTTTCGCAAATGGGGCTCTGCAAAATCTTGTCGTAAAGAGTTACAGGCTCGCAGAGCTCCATTACGATGGACATATACTCATCGTTTTCGAAAACGTCGAAGATTTGGACGATGTTGGGATGAGGAGACAAAAGGGTCATGAACTTTGCTTCGTTTTGTAAACAATCGCGATCTAAAGCATCTGTGAGAAGGGATTTTTCAATGACTTTGCATGCAAAGAAATCGTTTGAAGCCGGCGAGAAACAGCGGGATATTGTGCCGAATCGGCCCCGTCCGATCTCTTCACAGAGCTGGTACTTGTTCTTCAGTGTCTCACACATTGTTTTTGGTTTGATCTTAGATTTTTTATTACAGTAGTATGTTTGGTGTTGATTTTGATGGTTGTGTTTGTAGGTTCTTTTGAGTTCTGTTTTTCAGTTGCTTGGGGTGTTTTTATAGACAATGAGGGTGTTTTTATATTCGGTTGATGGTGAGAGCCAGTTAAGATTCTACACGTTTCGGAAAATCAACGGCTGTGATTGGGTTTTGACAGTGTAACTGATTGATGCCGTAGATGGAAAAATTTCTGCTTTCCGTCTGATGTGGAGAAATTTGAATCCTGGGAAAGAAAGATAGGGAAATTAAAATTTGTATTTTTATATTGTTTTTAAAGCAATTTGTATTTTTGTTGAATTATAAATTATTAATGGGTTTCTTCCGGATAAGGTTGGATGTTTAGTCACTTATATTTTTAAAATTTTATCGTAATTAAAAAAAAAAGATCAAATGGGTAATTCGTTTTCTTTTTTAATCATTGTTTTATGTTCATTTAGAACTTCATAGTAACCAATGTATTCAGTATTCACACATATAAATGGCAGAAAATTAACAAAATTTGAATTATATTTGAGGGCTTGTCCAGTGGCAAACTTTGTGTAACTTTTTAGTCAAGTCAAGTGTTTGAGTTTTGAAGGATGTCAGGGCACCGTAAATTTTTTTTCTATTTTACGAGAACTTTATAATTTAAGTGAAATATGTTTAACATTTTACATATTGTTTTTGATAATTCTAACAATATAATCTATCTAATCTCAGTAATGTAAATTGATCATTGTAATACTACGTATTATTGCTAATCTTGATAGTATAATGATGTAATATTAGTAGTGTAATTTGATTATTATAATACCAATTGATTAAACTGTTACTAGTTATAAAATGTATAAAAAATTAACAAAATTTGAATTTGAACTAAAATATTAAATGTTACCCATGCTTTTTAGCTCATATTGTTATAATCTTGAAGTCATTTTGAAGATATATATATATATATATATATAGCTAGATAGCAATTATGATCAACCATTATTAATAAGGTAATAACAAATATTTTCTTCAAGCCTTATTGATTCAAGTGATTATGGAATCTTGAAATTTAAAAAAAAAAAATTGAATAAAAACAAAATAAAATGTTGAGTAGTCTTTGATGGCTTTAACAGAAGACAATTTTGCTTACTTATCTCACAGGTTGTATGCCTCTTTCCTCCAAAACAAATTTGGCACCTTGACCTTTTCTTTTTTTGGGGGTGGTGAGATTAGCTAGCTCGTTAACACCTCATTTCCAGTTTCTTAGTGAAGACTTGACTCGTAACTCGAGCTTTTTCAACAGTTTTTTCTAAATATATTTTTCTTAGTTGCGATAATCTTCTTATTATTACTAATTTTTAAGAATTACAAAAATGTACCGTTTTGTAAATAAAAAAAACTCTAATATTCAAATTAATATTTATTCAAAAAAATTATATTTAAAGTATAAAGTGTTACAAAGATAAATAAAATATTATAAGTGTTAAATACTAAATATAAATAAGTGATTAGTAATCGATCGTTGATTAATGAATAACTCGTGAATAAATTGTTGAAAATTTTAATAGTATTTAAAAATAAACAAAGTGAAAAGACAAGATATTATGGACCAAGGGAGGAAAAAAAATAAGTCAAATTAGAGTGCTAAGTTAAGAAGCAACTTGGCGTCGCAACATCAAGTTAGGCAGAAACTTGGTGTTGCTGCGCCAAGAGCTAGTGCAACTTGGCACCTTGGTAAAAGCTTAACGTTGCGATACCAATTGTAAGAGATGTATCTTTTGAGATAAGTCGCTAAACTTAACTAATTTTGTGGCGCTTTGAAGGAGTTTAATATCTCTTTAAAGAGCAACTTCTTTCTTATAAATTGATGGCATTTCTCATATGAAGAGAGGTACAATTTTCTTGATCTTTGATCTCTTATTTTATAATCTATATATTTCAATTTCATAAAAAGTAATTATGTGTTGTTTAAGAAAAGTTGCACTTGAGTGTCTTGTACTGTTATTCAAACTTTTTGCATCAAGATTATTATATTGTGAGGATAGAAATAGTCTTAAGGACAGTACTTAGCATCCCTTGATAAATTTTGATCATTGTATCATTTTTGCATTTCTCCAAAACAAATCGATCTTATTTATAATGCATGAATCTAATCTTATTCTAAGTATGCATGGATATCGACACTCAATTAATCTAGGTTAATATGAAATTAAATCTATTATCAATTCATCAGTCAAGAAAAAGGATTTAAGCGTGATTTGTTCATTTGTGAAATTCTTTTATTACAAAATAATAATTTAATCTAAATTTAAAGGACTTACATGACCCGTTTATGAGATATGTAGATCGATGGGTCAAATTACCTCATGTGTTGGATATGATTTATAAGATAAAATTCTCTTGTTTCATGAAATTGAGACTTTTCTGATGTGTCCTACAACTTAAAATAAACACTATAGGCGCAATTTGATTGAACTGCTAGATAATGAACGAACATTAACATTGTTAAATTTGTTTTAATTTTTACATTGAAATCGGCAAAATTTACATCAGATAATCTAGTAAATAGATATTTCTTCTTCTTATTTATTAATAATGTTAAAGTTATTGAGTTAAGATACAAACTTCATAATAAGTAGAGTTATAATATTTTCTTTATCTTATAAAAGTAGTGAAAACAATTCATTTTTAAAAAATTATGTTTAAGTTTTATTATAAGATATTACGTAAATTAACCTTTAACACTAATCCCATTTAAAAATTAGCTTTATTACTGATTCTACTCATTGAGGGTTTTTACACACCTTAATACCTCTTGGTTTGGTATTGTCAATTATTCTAAGGTGTATGAATATGATATTTGTGTCCATTATATATATGCACCAAATACATACATATACGCAGTGGAAGCTTAAAAATAATAATGAACACATTATAATATTTTTATCACATTAAAATAGAGATTGAAAAATTTTTACCTATACCGCCTCTAGATTAAAGAGTTGCTTGAGTCTGCTTGAGATGAAACTTGTCGGCAATTTTAGTAACTATTTAGGTAGGCTTGACTGTCTAGAACAGCAGCTTAATCCAGCAACTGGTTTAACACCTTAAACCTAAGCTATTTGTTTACCATTGATCAACTCTTGATCAATAAAACAATAATCAATATTACTTTATATAGAATTGATTGCTTGTAAGAGAAGATGAATAATAAAAGAAAAACATTTTTTTTCTCTTAATTTCTCTCTCTAAATTTTTTTCCAATAACTTTCTCTCTCTTTAAAATAGTAAAAATCACATATCTATAAATATATATTATCATTTAACTTAATTATGGTCAACCATTGACCATGATAAAGTTAATATGCTTGGCCACCAAGCATATAAATATAATATTATATATTTGATCTAACCACGATTAACACTCAATCATAGTTGGGTCAAGTAAACTTGGTCATCAAGTTTGCATATATATTATTTTAATATTAAATAATAATTAAATAAATATTAAGTCAATTTTAGTTAACTATTAATCATGGTTGAGTTAAATATTATTTAATATATTAAAATATTAAATAATAAAATATATTGATTATTTAACCATTAAATAATCATTGTGTAAAATTATGATTATGTCATCACTTGTTTATCAAGTAAACCCTTTAACGAGTCCTACCATATCACACAATTGGGTAAATTTAACCAAATGCTCACTATGTGCCACGTGTCAATATTTAATTAGTTAACAACAATTATCAACTAATTAATGTACTCAACACTTAATTATTAGTACACGCGTATCCCGAAAAGTTTTTGAAACAAATAATTGGTTATGCTAGATTTTATAAAATTGAACTATTCAATTCAGAACACTACTCCAGTGCACAACGAGTATACTCCATATTGCGGGACTATCTAGGTTTATGCTCGATTTGTCAAATAGAACTGTTCCATAAGTCCGTGATCAATGCCCTACGCACACGTCACAGATATTACAAATAAGCGCTTTACACCATGCAAGTTGAGGTTAAAGCGTATAGGTATAGTCATTTCGTCATCTGTATCCTGAATGTGCGGGGACATAGATCATCACCATCAAATCTCATATGCTCATCCATAACCTCATCTCCAAATTCGTATTTCAATATACAATATACGCAAACACATTTTTTATATTGTTCAACCCTTTGTGAAACTCCTTTATTGAGTTTATTGCTTATAGCCATATGACTTTTTGAGATACAATCTCAAAGCATATGGATATAAAACTCTCTATGTGAGCTGACAGATCCCATGTCTATATACATAAGACTCTATGAACATCAGATCATACCTAATGACACATTACGATCAAACCATAAAAAGTCTTTGACATCCGTGGAACCTAAGTATGATAGATCACTCACAAGCTCACTATAATGCTCAGGTCAAAGGACCATGAATACTACTCAGCTCGAGAGGACCTTCAATTAACGGCTTACATAGAATGTCTATTAGGGTCATCGTGAGTCTGTTCAGTATCTAGTTCTGACTGAATACCCGTATACTTACACGAGCTCCAAGCTCATGGCCAATTATGAACAACAATTTATACCTTGTAGATATAGACATATACTGATCTATATAAGAAAGGATTGACCGACATATCTGCATCAGTGAAAATAGATCAAGAACATAATATTCGAGAACATACTTGTATAATGACATTTTCTAGCACCTTATTATAACTCTTGCAACTATGTCATTACTATTATACCTTCAGGTCTTTGTCACGTTACAGATAAGGTTCTAACTCTTTAAATTTTATTAATTCTTATAACCTGTTAACTCTTAGCAATTATAATTCTTAGTGTTGCTAATTTTTAGCCCTGATATAAACTCTTTTAGACCAAATATGAACCCTTTCAAATCATACAATGTCTGTGGCGTTACAAGAATTGTACCATATAATAAATGTAATTAGCAATTTAATAAAAATATACATTGTATAAACATCAAATATTCATATAAACATGAATGACATCAAATATTCATATAAAAAAGAATGACACGTAAGCATAAAACCTAAGAAGTATTTAGTGCAATAAAATCATATGCATTTTGCGGAAGACTTAACTCACAAGTTAAATAAAAATAAACAAGATCAACTACACAATAAAGATAACAATCAATCACAAAAGGCACAAGAATATATGTGTTCAGCAATAACTACCTAAAATTGCGGTGAATCTCAGAATCTTAATTTCTTTTATTCAGATCTTTTATATTTAAAAAACTTTCACAAGAGAAATTCAAAAAATACAATAATAGACAAGCTCATAAAGATTTACTCAGTGCTTTCTTATGCTTATGGTCAGCATTCAAGTACTCTATGATATTCTTCTGCACTTATGCCTAGTGCCAGAGCTATCATAATATTTGATTCTCTTTCTTATTGATGCATTGTTTATTCTTATATATTAAAAGAGTTTATATAAGCTTTAACTACCCTTGAAAATCCTTTTTTTTTTTTATTGGAATAGGAGCCCAAATGAAAGATAAGTCCCTAACTTACTCAAAAATTCCTAAAGAAACTAAGACTCATATTTGTTGAAACTAGGAACCACGACGCCAGTAAGCTCGAACTGCTGTCCTGATGCGAGCAACATGTGGCGCCATAGTGCCACTAAGCTGGGCCATGATGCTAAGGCTTGAAACTGCCTTCCAAGGTACCTTCTACCCCTCCTCGCTTCTAGTTCTCTGTTTCTACCATTTCTCATATGTATAGTGCGTACTTGACCTCATGTCTACTCTTTTTTAGTTTTCAACTCATAATCAAACTCAACCTTAATTTTGAATCACCAAAATTTCAACAATCCCCACATTGATTCAAAATCTCTCCATGAAGCTTTCTAGAAATTCATCCACTCTTTATCCAATACTCAATTACTCTGGCATAAATTCTAATTAAGTTTTATTCCCAAACTTTAACTCTTTTAAGGCTTGTGACTTTAGTCTCTAAAGATTTCGAATGTATCTCTCTCCATCTAGCCATCATATTATTATCTCCAGTGTTATTCTTAACAACATCACAATACTTTTATGGCTAGATCCTCCTTCTTATCTTATATTCTCTTTCAACTCTTGTCACTACTATGAAATAATCTTTAATCTTGTTCTTCTTAGTATGTATCCCTTTAACAAATAATTGTTGATATCCCATAACATCTTTCAAGCACATAGCCTCAACTGTGTTTCTCACCCATAAATCATTTATATATTTTTCGTATTTCTTTTACAATAAATCTTCAAGAATTTCGCAACTCCAAGTCTTATTCACGAAATAATTGCAAACACTTCCACCATTTTTTTCCTTTCTCTTTTTATTTCTCTCCAATCTCTACTCAATAGTCATTTACCTTACAGTCAAGCCGTTACACTTTTAGACTCTTGATTGTTTTTCTTATTCATCCCTTCATACATGTGAATCCCCATGGTTGAACAACTTATACTCGACTATTAACTTCGACCATAACTTTGATACCAATTTGTTGGTATCAACTTCAACCTTCGCTCTAATATCGGTTTGTTGCGAGAATTAACCTTTAATACCAATGTCACTTAGGAATTAACCTTACCACTGATTTCATTCATTGAGATTTTTAAGCTCTCTAATACCTCTTGGCCTGGTATTTAGCACCACAAAAATCTATGCACTTTGCGGAAGACTTCACTTATAAGTAAAACAAGAATAAATAAGATCAACCATACAACAAAGATAGTAATCAATCACATAAGGCAAAAAAATATACGTGATTCTGCAATAACCACCTATGTTTACAGTAGATCTTAAGATCTCAACTTCTTTTATTCAATTTTTTTTGTACACAGAACCCTTATAAGAGAAATCTAAGAAATACAATAATAGACAAGCTCCTAAATGATCTACTCAATGTTTTCTTATGATTATGTCCATCACTAAGGCACTCCATGACATTCTTCCGCACTTATGTCCAATGCCAGAGCTGTCCTAACCCTCTATTTTCTTTTTTATTGATACATTATTTATTCTAATATATTACAATAGTTTATATAGGCTATAAGTTGTCCATAAAAATTTTATTTTTTATTGGAATATGAGTTCATGCGAAAAGAAAATCTAAAATCTACTTAAACACACCTAAAAAATAAAAATTCGTGTTTTCCTAAAACTAGGCGTCGCAATGCCCCCAAGCTAGGCTCGCACCAAGGCTTGAAATCAGTCTTTCCTTACGCCTTCTTGCTCCTCCTTATTTTCAACTCTCTATTTTTATTATTTCTCATATATTTAATGTGTACTTAACCTCATGTGTGACTCTTTAATTTTTAACTTACAATCAAACTCACCTTTAATTTTAAATCACTAAAATTTTAACATAAATATATAAAATGATTTTTTTTTTCAAGATGACAATGAATTAAAGAAAAAAAAACCTTTCAGAAAAAGAAAAAAGAAATATAACTGAAAAACAAAGATTCTCTGTTATCTGTATTATTGATCATCGAATCTTCGCCGAAGAAATACTTAATATTGTGGGAGCTATAGGAGTGGGACATGATTGCAACCATTCATGAGAGAGAGAGAGAGAATTTGGATGCTTAATTATCCACGTATCTCATTATATATATTGAAATTTATTCGTTCATGTAATTTATGATTAATTATTCTTCTTATATACTGATGAGAGAAGGTATGACAATAGAAAATCCAAAGTGCTTTTGGCCATTTCCTATAAATCTTCCAAGTAATAATTTTCTTTTTCTTAAATGAACAAAATTGAGGGCTTTTGAGAGTGTTCGGTTATTTTCGAGCAGAAGCATTAAACAAAAAATTGTTAATATTAATACTCTTTAGAGAAACACCTAAGAAGTTGATTGTTTTTTTATTAAGAAAAAATATATAATTATACATATTTTATCCTATATTCTAAATGATACAAACGATAGGATAAAAATTCTACAAACTAATAGTATTTAAATTTTGTATATGATTATTTATTATTTTTCTTTTAATATGGAGTAGAAGATTTGAACTCAAATTTTTTATTAAAGCAAAAGTTAATATACTAACAAACTATTGTTAACATAAATTCATAATAATAATTATTGTTATTATTATTTTAGTGGGATGGGATGTCATATCTGCATGAAAGTGGAAGCCACTGGTGCAATCAATATTGTTCCTATGGGCACTTATCATAGTATTAAATAAAGATAGCAACAAAGTCCTCCCACAACTGTATTTCAATTCCAATTAACACCAAATGGATGTATAATGTCATATATTAATTTGCTCCACTTCTTGAGACTTTTATCACTTCTTTTCTCGTCATCAAAATAATGACGAGTGGCCAGTGGAGTGGGGCAGTTGACAAGCATATATGTTTCCACTATCACAAATTAACTTTCTTAAATTTATTTATATGTATAGATATAAACATGGAATCTCTCAACCCTAAGAGCAATTTTCTTTTTTCAATTATTGTTCTATTGGGTCAAGTGACTCTTGAGATATGGAGCTAAACTCTTTGGGATATGAATGTATAGCTTGCTAGTGTATGAATTATATATGTCGATTGGATTAAGTGCTTTTTAGCTTTTAGGTAATAGAGAAGTGCTTTGCACTTTACAGGACAGCGTGAAGTACAAAGCAAGGACACATACGGTATTGGGATTTGGGGCTTTAACAGAAGAATAGATCACAAGAAATTAAAAGGTGTTGATCATTAGCTTAATTTAGCCATAGCATAGGGATTATAGATTTTCATATATATTTTCTGATACGTCGTGGGCATTTAGGTAGCCCTGATTCCTCCACTATTTAGTTTTTCCTTCTTTTATAAATTAAAATAACCACAAGTGCTTCTTTAAGATTCCATAGCTAGCTACTTATGCAAAAACATTAATTTGGTAACATCTCTCAGAGAAAAATTACTTGAAAAACGCTTCTTCAAGAGAATAGTTCTAGTATTTTATTTTCTTCACTCAAAAGAGTGCTTCTTAGAGAATTGTTTATCCGGTACTTCTCCATAAAGCACTTCAAATATTACTCTTTAGATGTTGTTATTTACTTTAGTCGGTATAGATTCTAATGCAACCTGTAATTCAATTTTATGCAACCTGCGTATGCAAAACATGTCGTTTCCACCTTTTTTTGCTGGGCGGTGAGGGCATTATATCAAACTTTTTGTTTTCTGTCGGATATATTATATTACTGACTCTTTTGAAGTTGATAAGCTTATAATCGGAACTAATTATAATTAATTCAGCCAACAGATTGTTACCAAATGTGCCATGCCAAGCCCACAGATTATACATCAATATTATTCAAAGACTATAATCAAAATGGCCAAACTCGACACTTGTTATTTCCCATAAATAAAATGCAATAAACAAATATTGAACTTGAAAGTAACTTGAGTATTAAAATTTGAAAAACTAGAACCTCAAGATTTTGATCATTGATCTGCATGCATGAAAATTATTGTTGATGTTGTGACAGCAAAGACAGATTGGTATATTCCTTTCAGTGGTGCCATGAAACAAGAAGGTCTGGTTATGAAATTTGTGGGTATTTTCCATTTGAGATGCCAAATCTTTAAAATATTCAAGAGTTGAGACGTTGCATGAAAATTCAATTCAATTTCTTCAAGATAAATCATGCCTTTACATCCATCGTTGTAAAAATTTAACATACTACTTGCCATACTTACTATCATTGCATGCAATATGTAAGTTCAGATAATTACTGTCATGACAAAATTAATAATTATTAAATAATATTTTATGTTATCTTTGTGTCATATCCCACAATAAATAAAAATTAAGTAGATCTTTTATATATATATGAGCGGATATGTAGTATTATTTAATAGGCTAATCTTTTAGGTCAATGACAAATGATAGATCCGTAACAAATGATATCAGAGTAGACTTAAATTCTTATTGACATATGGACCTCAAAATTACCTCAATGGAGATTGCTATATGGATAATGGGTTGCATGTGAGCTAAAATTACTCTAATAGATATTGTCACGTAGGTAGTAGGTCTTTTTAACTCCAATAGATAGGTATTATAAGTCAAGTGGGCCTTGAAAATTCTGCATTTTGAGTCCCAAAAGAGATTTTCATGTGGGTAAAGGAGATGAGTATTACAGGACAAATAGGCCCTGAAAATTTTACGTAATAGAAATTGTCACGTGAGTAATAAGTCCCCAACTCTCTGTAGGATTGGTAATATGAGCCAGGTTGGCTATTGAGTTAGGCCAAACCGTGACAAAGATCTTGGGTATATATAGACGGGTATACAGTATCACCTAATAAGTTAGTCTTTTGAGTCAATGACAAGTGCTCGATAAATTAGTCTTTTGGATCAATAACAAGCAATCGATCTGTAACTTTAAGCTAGGAATAATTTTGATACATATACAAAATACTTTTAGATAATTAAAAAGTGTTGTTGGCTAATTAAAGAAAGGTAGAGAGATATAATTGAAGTATTAAAAAATTATGTTTTAAGTCTGAGATGATCTCGTGCTAATTAACATGTTTTAAATTGAAGCTTTCATTGGTTTTGAAACAATGAGGTATATGCTTACAGCAGAAGCAAAACGAGCAAAGCATGCAGTAGAATTGGAATGGAATCATATGCTATTGCGTATTGCTGCTACTTCAACTATACAATTAATTACTAATTCCGTTCATTTTCTTAAGGACCCATTTGACAATATTTTGAATATACATGTGTAGCAGCATGCCAAACGGAATCACACAGCTGTTTGCAGAAACTGTTAATTTTTTTTTTTTTTTGGTGTGTTTTCATAAGGATCTATTATGCAATGCTTTACTTGTACAATGCATGCGTAATGTGGTTTTTAGTATGTGTCTCTATAACCATCTGCTGTATATATTTATTTGATGGACTTAACGAAGTCAACCGAAATTATTTTTAACTAGTTTCACATAACATTTGGAGAAAGCTATAATTATGTAGGAAATTTACTATTTACCTCGTAATATATTCTCTAACTATTAAAAATTCCCTAATGTTTGATATATTTAAAAACTCTCGTACCATTATAATTATAATAGTATAAATTAACTTTAAAAAAATATAACAATATTTTTATTTAAAAAGTCAATAATTGTGTTTGTACAATTCCAAACAATAACATTGCAATTTGTAAATAATAAAATTAATACTGTATAATATAGTTTCAAATAATTAAATAGTATTGTGTGAATAATAAATTTATATTGTGTTAAAAATTTGTTATTCAAAAATTATGTATGAGCGTGAATTAATATAAATACCAGATATAGATTTAATAAGAAGATTAGTATGCAAGAAAGAAGTAAAATGAAAAGCCAAAAAAATAAGTACTATTTACGAGATAAATTACTGTTCATATGGGTACCATTCACGTGGTAATTTGTGGGTATTTTTTATTTTGGCTCAATTGACTTTTTTAAGTGGGATTATGACTCCTACAAATAAATATTCTTATTTCAACTAAATTATAAATTTCTAAGAATTTTGTAAGTATTATATAAACTCTTGTAAACCTTTAAAGATAATTAAGCATTTAAAGTATTAAAATGTAAATATAAGAAAGAATAGAGGAGTTAGGTAAGTACTAAGTGTAGGATGCATTAGGGTGTAACCTTTAAGGGTGCATTTATTCTTAAATGAACAAAAGAAGCACTATAAATCATTTTGAGAGAGGTTCAGGTTATTCATTGTATTACTTGGGTAAAATCTCTTATGGAGTGGGAGATACTGAAAATTCTTATAAAGATCATAATTATTTAAAGAGATACTTAGAGGTTTACAATAGAAAATATTAAGAGGTATTGTATGATCATAGTGATGTAAAGAGATATTTAATGATTTAATCAATAAAAGAAGTTAGATCATAAATCCCCCGTGGACGTAGGAGTTTTGCTCGAACCACGTATATTTTGTATCTTGTAGCTTGTTTCTTTATTTTTATTATTGTATTAATATTGTGTGTTCTTGATTATTTGTGAGTTATGTCTTTTGCATGAGCAAAGAGTTTCTTTGAAGAGTACTCCAAAGGAAATCCTATCAAAAAGGTATTAGCGGTAAGGTTAATCTCAATGAGAGATTAATACTAAGGCTAATTTCTCTTCAACACATTATACTACAATTAATGACTTTTTATATTTGTTAGATTAATATAACACTGATATTGAATATTTGTATTTAAAAAAAAAATGTAAACATCTGTATTAAATAAATTATTTAATAGTACAAGTATATTAATTTTACTATTTAGACAGTGTATTTTTATTATTTAAAATTATATAGACATAATTATTAATTTTTTAAATAAAATAACTGTTATACCCATCTAAAGTTAATTTGTACTATTATAATTATAATAACAGACAGGTTTAATAAAGTTAAAAGGGCATTTACACTAATTATATAGGCATTAGTTGGTTCAATTTGTAATAATCGAAATGCATCTAAGATAAGTAACAAAACAAATTGATGCTACATGAATCAATAAAATGGGATATCCAAATTAAAGTTTACAATAAACAAGTAAAGCAGTAATCAAAGTGAGTGCAACTAATTATTATAATTAATTCTGCTAACAAATAAACTTTACGGAATGTTTATGCATGTCATAACAAGACCACAGATTACAAATTGATTTTATAACATTGATGGCACTTGTTAGCTTCCATTTATAATGAATATTCGATTACATATAATACATGTGTGTTGATGTAATTACTTGATGAGATTAAATTTACACTGGCTGTCACTCTCAGAGTTGCCATGAAACAAGAGGAAATGCAGTTTTTTGGTTTTAAAGCTTGTGGATGTATAATATTTTTCACTAACTCTAGATGTTATCAAATCTTGTAATTTTTTAAGAGTTGAAGTCGTAAAATATATATATAATTCAACGATTGGCTTAACCAAATGTCAACAGAATTGTTTTATACTTGTTTGGCATACCATTCAAGAAGGCTAATGTATAAGTTTAATTAAGTAGTAAAAATATTAATCGAATGAACAAAGTGGATGGCATTCATCGTCATATTAAGATAATTAATATATAAATTAAATCAACTCACTCTTGAGAAAGTGATAATATTGTATATATTGTCTTAATTAATTTATGAGATTCATTATTTTATGAATAAAAACGTTATGTGAAACGGAGGCGGCGAAAGAGAGCGTATATATACTTTACGTACAGGCTATAGCCTCACCTATGCTTTAATAATAGAGTATATATGTAAACCCTTTACAATCAGAAATAAATAAATAATCCTCTTAAATAATTGAATAGACTTTAATTATACTCGAATTTAACATTTTAATAGTCAAAATGCTAACCAACCTTATTACTCTGTTACTAGGGTATAGGTGAGGCTATTGCCTTTATAATTAGATAGTTGGTGGTTGAAAATAATTTTTTATGTTTATAAAAATAAACACAGCTAAAGTCAAGTCGTTTTGTTCATAATTACTTATATAAGAATAGAAAATTATCTTAATTTTTCGTTATGGTAAATTTTGAATTGACTGAATATAATCTTTTTTATTATTCTCAATCTTCAACTCAATGCGGGTAGACACGTGAATCTTTCTTAATCTCTAAAACTACTAGTACTCAAATTTGAAAGAATAGTATTAATTAAATTTTTTTTCATATAAGAATACGTAAAAAAAAAAATTTCTCTATATGGTTGTGGTATTCTTTACTACTCCATAAATCTTATATATATAAGGAATTCCTTTGAGTATTTAGAATTTGATTAAAATTAGAAAATTAGAGTTTGATTACGATTTGAGTTAGTAGATGGACTGTAAAGCTCATAGGCTTCCTAACTCCAACTTAAAAGGCATAGTCTTTATTATCTCATAATACACTAATTTTTTTAAGCTAACTCCAGGCTATTTCACTAAAAGCTAAGAGTTATACTATAATAATCCATTTTATAAAGTAAAAGCCTATTTAATTAAAATTTCTTTTAATTAAATTGGGTTTAGTCTTTCAACCAATAATAACCACTTAATTTACCCTTTAATTGATGTCCATAATTAAAATTAAGTCATGCAAAAAATGTCTTGCCTCTTTGATTATTTATTTGCCTCTAAGTCACTAAATGTTCTAATGATCACTTTTAATATGTCTATATTTGTAAATAAATTTACAAATAAATATTATTATTTAATAAATAATTTATTGAATAAATTGTGGCCATAGATTCTAATAATCAAGTACTGCAAACAGTTTAGGTGAACATTAATTATTAGATTTTATCTTACAAATACATGTTCCCATGACTCATGAAATTATATCTTCAAGTTATCGAGATTTTGACTGTTTAGATGGATCTCACTCTATGATAACTTAAAAGATACAATACAGGAATGTAAGTTCATTATCTGTTCAAAATTAAAATCAATCAAGCTTATTAAAACTTTTGTGAATTAAGATCTACAACATTTAGTTAATGAAATTAAAATTCACAGTAGTCTCGTTCAATGTAACATATACACTAGTTTTTCTACTCGAAGTCTCTACTTCAATGATCAAGACAAATCATTCACTATAAAAAATAGAAAAACTACAACCTTACATAATGAATTGTCATTTTTCATTAATGGTTACGAACTAGATTTAATTTATAAAGAACTTGTGATTTATACTTTCTGTATTAGCATCATATACCTAATACATAGATCACATACTTTATAAATATGAGCTCATCAATATATGCTCAATTATATATATGAATAAACTTTATTAATTTATTAAAATGTTATTACACATACTTTAAGAGCATAAAATATCTAACAATGGTTACGCTTTCTTTCGCCTCCTCCATTTCACATAACATATTTATTCATAAAATAATGAATATCATAAATTAATTAAGATATATATACAATAATATCACTTGCTCAAGAGTGAGTTGATTTAATTTAGATATTAGTTATCTTAATACGATGATGAGAGTCATCCACTTTGTTTATTCGATTAATACTATTACTACTTAATTAAATACATACATTAGCCTTTCTGAATGACATTTGCATGTCAAACCAGTATAAAACAATTCTGGTTGACATTTGGTTAAGCCAATCGTTGAATTTTATATGTATACATTACGACTTCAGCTCTTAAAACAATACAAGATTTGATAACATCTAGAGTTAGTGAAAAATATTATACATCCACAAGATTTAAAATTAAAAAGCTGCATTTCCTTTTGTTTCATGGCAACTCTGAGAGTGATAGCCAGTGTAGATTTAATCTCATCAAGTGATTACATCAACACACATGTATTATATGTAATCGAATATGCATTATAAATAGAAGCTAACAAGTGCCATTAATGTTATAAAATAAATTTGAAATCTGGGTCCTGGTATGGCATGAACACTCCTTAAAATTTAATTTGTTAGCAGAATTAATTATAATATTTAGTTGCACTCACTTTGACTACAGCTTTACTTGTAAGGAAAAATGTCATTTTAATTTTTAATTTTATAAATATATATTAATTTAACTTTTTATATTTTAATATATACTACCTTAATTTTTATTTCTAAAATATTTTGTTAAATAATTATTTTTATTATAATATTTTCAATGTGATAAATAATAAATATTTGTCTTCATACGCAAAGTGCGAAGTATTTTTAAATAAAAATATATAAACTTTTACAGTAAATTAATGTCATTTTATTAATTTGCTCCACTTATTGATTGAGATTTTTGACACTTCTTTTTTCCTCAAAATAATGAGTGGCCAGTGAGGCAGTTGACAAGCATGTATGTTTCCACTATCACAAATTAACTTTCTTATAATTTATTTACATGTATAGATATAAACGTGGGATCTCTTAAAAAAAAACAAAACATGGGATCTCTCAACCCTAAAAGCATTTTTCGTTTTTCAATTATTGTTCTATTAGGGTCAAGTGAATCTTGAGATATGGAGCGAAACTCTTTGGGATACGAATCTGTAGCTAGCTAGTGTATGAATGTCGATGGGATTAAGTGCATTTTAGCTTTCAGGTAATCGAGAAGTGCTTTGCACTTTACAGGACAGCGGGAAGTACAAAGCAAGGACACATATGGTATTGGGATACGGGGCTTTAACAGAAGAACAGATCACAAGAAATTAAAAGGTGTTATTCATTAGCTTAATTTGCCTTAGCATACGGATTATTAGATTTTCATATATATTTTGAGATAAGTCGTGCCCATCATATAAACAATTTTTTACTTTCAATCTTTTATTTTACTTCTTCATTATCATGTACTAAATTTTTTGTTGATTTTTTATTGATCTCTAACTTAAAATTAAAATTCATCTTTGATTTTGAATTATTAATTTCTAGCAAACTCCTACTTGATTCAAAATCATCCTCAAAGTTTTTAAAATATTTTATTTCAGCATCTTCGATCACCCTCGCATAATAGTGACTCCGGTTAAGTCCTTATATAAGACGAACTTAATCGAGGGCAGTGACTCAATCAACATATCAACAAAATTTTTAGGCAATCGAAATCTTTGTTAAACTAGTCTGGCTACTTTGAACAATCTCTTTAATGAAATAGAGTCTCATATCAATGTGTTTAGACCTCTCATGAAACACTTGATGCATGCTTAGGTGTATAGCATTCTGGTTATTACAATACATACTGGTGTTGACATCTTCAATAGCCATTACTTCTGTGCATATCCATTTTAACCACATAACCTCTTTAATAGCTTCTCTTACAACTATATTTTTTACACCCATGCTATAAAATCAACCTCCAATACATACTACACCAAACACAGTGAATACGTGCCCATTTAAAGGTCTTCTCTTGTCAAGATCATTCGCATAATCTAGGTCAACGTATCTTCTAACCATTTCACTTTTATTCTGAGCCCTTTTACATAATAAACCAAGATCCAATATTCTTTTGAGATATCTTAATATCTACTTTACTGCAAGCTAGTGATCTTTTCTCAAATTGGCCATATATCTACTCACGACATTCACCGTTTATGTTATGCTTGACCTTGTGCAAACCATCGCATACATAATACTCCTAATAGCGTTAGCATATGGTACTTTATTCATCGCATGCATTTTAAACCATCGCAACTGTGCTGCTAAAACTTTAAAATGCATGGCCAACGGTATGGAGACAGCCTTTACATTGAACATACCGAACTTCTCTAAAATCTTAAGTATATATCGCTATTGTAAAAAGAAGATAACGTCTCTTCTTTTCCTCACAATATCCATACCCAAAATCCTCTTCGCTACTTTCAAATCCTTCATCTCAAACTTACCACTTAACTACTTCTTTAATTTCTATATCTCTTCCATACATATACATATAATTAGTATACATCTACATAATAAGCAAATATATACTCATTTCAGTACTTAGGCTTTTAAAGTATATACAACCATCATACAAAAGTTCTATACCTATACATGAGTTAAAAGCATGATTAACTAAATTTATGCATGTTGGGATTTGTGCTTAGGTGTCATTTTATTTTGTATGAATATTTTAATATTTATACAATAAACATTTCTTTAAATCACTATTACATTTATAATATGATAAGATGTTTGTAACATTTCAAATACTATATAATTTGAAGGAGTTCAAATCTAGTCTAAAAATATTTTGACCAAGGCTAAGAGTTAGTAACAGTGAGAGTTATAAATGTTAAGAATTAGTATAGGGAGTAGCGTACTGGGTCGAATGGTTCGATTTGAAAAGATCTCATAAAGCAAAAATTATTTTAAAGTTTCTCAGGAAGCTAACAGGTATTAATTGTTAAGCTTAGGAGGTTGATAAGTAGCAAGGACTTGCCACCTCATCCCAAAGTTACTACCACATATCAAGCCAAGGCATGGTTATGCCTTGTAATGGCTTGACATGTGGCAAAGCAAAATTGCCACAATTTGAAAGGGAAAGCATGAGGTGCCATTCGGCCACTTCTTTTAAGCATCAATCCATCATTTTAATTGTCATGTGTTCATTTTGAAATTTAACAAGCATGACGTAGCTTTCATCTAATGAAAATTGAGAAAGAAAATAACCACTAATCTTTGCTTGATTCGGCCAACATAATGCATGAGCCACGAAGCTAATTTTTCTTAGCATAAGGTGGATTTCTTTAATGGCATTTGAGAAGTAAAATGGTCACTTACCAATTTGTACTTCATGCTTAAAGCATTTGGCCACTCAAATTCTTTTCATTGGTGAGGTAGGCGACAATTATACTTATAAATAGAAGCCTTAAGCAATTCAAATGAATTCAATAAAGTGGTAAGAGTTACAAAGTTTACTAAATTATTGGTAAAGCATTAGGTCGAGAGACTTAAGAAGAAGCAAATAGTTGCTTTAATTCTTGCTGAGATAGAAAGCTATCATTCTAACTCTAACAATCCCACCGAGTTCCTAAACTAGAGTTGCTCTGAGTATAGTTTCAAGGGTGAGCTCTTTTTATCTTATTAGTAGAATGAAATATATGTTTTATTTTTGTTGCTTTTACTTTCAATATGTGATGTGCAAGTTTATTACAAATAAAATTAAAATACACACATTTACTCTATGTTCAGCACACTAACAGTGCATACTTGATTGGTAGATTTATCATTCCCCATAGCTTATCTCTAGCTAATTGGTACTCTTTAAGTTCCGTCTCAGAAGTCCTAGTCTTACTTTGAATGGACTTGGAGGAACTCATTAGTACCTTTTGCTCAACTTCAAAGGTCACCTTGATGAAGTATTAATTTAAGGGTATATCAGATTTACTCTTGAGGTATAATTCAACTTCAACTGTTTTTGATGCTGAAACTTCTATAGGCATAGGTTCTCCTTTTTTATTTTCTTAGGGCTTTTTCGGTATTGCCATCTCATTGAACATCACATCTCAACTTATGATGCTTCTTGGTGGCTTCAAATTTTACACCATGCCTTGTATCATTTTACATATTTTGGATACCTTATGAATATCTTCTTTATAACTCTAGGCTCTAATTTACCTTGCTTCACATGCTCGAAAGATAAGAAACCAAACATTTTGAGGTGATTATACTTGGGAGGGTTATCAGACCATTTCTCTTTTAGGGTCTTAAAGTCTATCGTGGAGGAGGGACTTCTATTGGTCAAATAGGCTGCTGTCATTACAGCCTCACCCTAAAATGCCTTAGGCATCCTTGCATTAGTCAACAAGCATCTGTAAGAATATTGATTAAAAATCATTGGAATATGATTTGGGGATCAAGCCAAGTGCGTAGGGTGCGCACAGATCGAAGACGGACGCGAAAGGAGGCGAAAACCGAAGAAGGGCGCGCATTAGGCGCCAGCGCCGCGGCGACCAGGATGAGCGCCGCGGCGCCACTTCTAGTACCTGAGCGCCGCGGCGCTAGGATCCAGTGCCTCAGCGCTCAGCAAATATCGGGCCAGCGCCGCGGCAACGCGAACGCGGGAACAGTGTCCCGAAATTAGGAAACTTCCTAATTTCGTCTCCCACTTGCTCTAGAACTCCCTAATACGACTCCCACACGTATAGGGAATACCTAGGACGTCCTAAAGCCTATATAAAGGCTATCAATTGGCTTGTAAACAGCACAGAGAGTGAACTTGACAACCTTTGTGATCAAGTTAGTAAGATCTTTGTGATCTTAGAGAGATCTTGGTGATCAACAATAATCTTAGTGATTATTCTTAGTGGTTATTCTTAGTGGTTCTTTGTGAGAGAAAATCCCTAGAGAGCAAGAGAGAGTATTCTTTGTGATCTTTCTTGTAATAGGCATACTTTGTGGTTGCCTTGTGATTCAGAATAAGAGAAGAGTGTGATCTTGATCCGCCGTGGACGTAGGCAAGTTGCCGAACCACGTAATTCTTTGTGTGTTCTTCTTCTACCCTTTCTCTATTTTATTTCTTAATAACTTGTTCTGCATTATTATATTACTTGAGTGAATTGTTTAGCTCGTTTATGTGCTTTCGATTCAACAAACTGGTATCAAAGCTTTGGTTCTAAGCAAACATGGCCACACCCAAGTATGAGGTAGAGAAATTCAACGGTACGAATGACTTCAATCTGTGGAAGATGAAGGTTAAGGCGTTATTAGTGAGCCAAAGACTTGGTTCGGCATTAGCGGAGACTGCAACTCCATCTAGTGATGAAGAAAAGACGCTAGAGTCATCTAGAGTAGAAGCAGAAAGAAGGGACATTCAAGAAAGAGCTCATAGCATAATCGTTCTATCATTGAGCGATGAAGTACTAAGGAAAGTAGCAGGTGAGACAACGACAATAGATCTTTGGAAAAAGCTTGACTATCTTTATATGAGGAAATCGTTGGCCAACAGACTACATATAAAGAAGAAGTTGTATCAGCTATCCATGTCAGAGGGGACGCTGATGAAAGATTATATAGACGCCTTCAATAAGTTCATCCTTGATCTTGAGTCTATCAACATCTAGATAGAAGATGAAGATAGAGCAATTATTCTGCTGAGTTCACTCCCCAAGAGCTATGAGAGTTTTGTTGATACGCTACTCTACGGCAGAGAGAGTTTAACGATGAGTGATGTGAAATCATCATTAAACTCAAAGTTATTAGGAAAGCAGGCTGAGGGCAATGCAGAAAGTTTATCTATAAGAGGAATGCCCTCATATAGAGATGGGAAGAAAAAAGGCTTAAGGTCAAAGTCTAGGACTCCTAGGAAGTGCTATTGCTGTAAGAAAGAGGGGCACTTCATAAAGGACTGTCCTGAGAAGAAAGCACAGGACAAGAAGAAAGCGAATGCTACGCTTGCCTATGAGGATAGCTATGACAGCGCAGAGACACTCATCACTACTGATGGTATAAAATCTGAACAATGGGTTTTAGATTCTGGTTGTACTTTTCACATGTGCCCGCACAAGTCTTGGTTTACAAATTTCTAGCCTATTAGTGGTGGTAAGGTCTTAATGGGTAATGACGTTGCATGTCAGATGATGGGAATTGGTAGTGTTAAGCTTAGGCTGCATGATGGGCGAGTGAGAGAGTTGACAGATGTTAGGTATGTTCCTGACTTGAAGAAAAATTTGATCTCACTAGGGACTTTAGACCAGAATGGGTGTTCCATCAGGATCGACGGAGGGATTTTAAGAGTTTTGAAAGGTTCCATGGTAGTGATGAGATGAGAGAAGCACAAAGGTGTTTATGTGCTTAAGGGTGAAGTTGTGAGTGGTTCTGCACTATTCTCTATAGATGATGAGAGTATGCAAACCAAGTTATGGCATCTTAGACTGGCACACTTAGGCGAGAGAAACCTAAAGGAGTTATATAGTCAAAAGGCGTTTGGTGAGGATAAGTTCCAGCCCTTGGAGTTTTGTGAGCATTGTGTGCTAGGGAAAGCACATAGAGTGAGGTTCAGTACCGGCGAGCATAAGATTAAGGGGACTCTTGACTACATACACTCGGATCTTTGGGGACCAGCTCAAACAGCTACTCGTGGTGATGCTAGATATTTTCTCAGCTTGATTGATGACTATTCGAGGAAGCTGTGGGTCTATGTGTTGAAGAGCAAGGATCAAGTATTTGATGTGTTCAAGACTTGAAAGACTCTTGTTGAGAATCAAACTGGCAAAAGAGTGAAGAGGTTGAGAACTGATAACGGCCTCGAGTTTTGCAACAGAGAGTTTGATGGGTTTTGTGCCAAGCATGGGATTACAAGGCACAGAACAGTAAGATCAACACCACAGTAGAATGGGGTAGCTGAGAAGATGAACAGGACCCTACTTGAAAGGGTTAGATGCATGCTTACCAATGCGAAGATGTCCAAAACTTTCTGGGGAGAAGCTGTAGTGACTGCTGCTTACTTGATAAACAGAAGTCCCTCCTCAGCAATTGACTTCATGACGCCAGAAAAAAAATGGTCTGGCAATCCTCCGAAGTATGACCATCTTAGAATATTTGGTTGCCCTGTCTTTGTACATGTTAAGGAGGGGAAGTTGGAACCTAGAGCTATCAAATGGGTATTAATAGGATATCCCAAAGGAGTAAAAGGATACAAGGTGTGGTGTAAAGACTTAACACCACCAAGGAGCATCATAAGTCGTGATGTGACGTTCGATGAGATGACGATGTTGAAAACCTCCCAAGTAGATGAGAAAGAATAACCTGTGACCAAGGAAAACTCAGCACCCAAGTCAATAGAAGTAGCGCCTGAAAACGGATCTGATATGCCCCCAGATCAACACTTCAACAAGGAAATCCTTGAAGATGAACCAAGAACACCAGCGTGTTCCTCTAAGTCCACCCAAAAGAAGACTAGAACTCTTGAGTTGGAACTTGAAGAGTACCAACTTGCTAGAGACAGGCTAAGGAGAATGATTAACCCATCAGTCAGGTATGCACAAGCAAACTTAGTTGCTCATGCTTTTAATTCTGCTTACACTCTTGAGTATGATGAGCCTAGGACATATGGTGAGGCTATGAAGAGTGAAAACAAGAAAGAATAGCAGCAGGCCATGGAAGAAGAGATTAGTTCTCTTAGGAAGAACAATACCTGGAAGTTGGTGGAGAGACCTCAAAAGAAGCTAGTCGGGTGCAAGTGGGTGTATAAGGTGAAGGAGGGGATACTGGGGATTGAGCCTACGAGATTTAAGGCTAGGTTAGTAGCACAAGGTTTTACTCAGAGAGAGGGAGTCGATTTTCATGAGATATTCTCTCCAGTTGTCAAGCACACATCTATTAGGATTTTGTTAATTATGTGTGCAAACCTTGATTTACATCTAGAGCAAATGGATGTAAAGACAGCTTTTCTACATGGAGAGCTTGAAGAAACAATATACATGGCACAGCCGCAAAGGTTCGAGGAGCCCGGTAAAGAAGATCATGCTTATTTGCTAAAGAAGTCATTATACGGGTTAAAGCAATCACCTAAACAGTGGTATAGGAGATTTGATGAGTTTATGATGGCTTGTGGCTTTAGTAGGAGCAAGTATGATGGATGTGTGTACTTCAAAAACATGGGTTATGGGATGATGTATTTGCTTCTATACGTCGATGATATGTTGATCGCATGCAAAAATATGGAAGAAATACAGAAGCTCAAGAAGCAGTTAAGTGGCGAGTTTGAAATAAAGGATTTAGGAGCAACAAAGAGAATTTTGGGTATGGACATTGTGAGGGAAAGAAGAGATGTTATCTTCTTATCTCAACAGCGATATATAGGAAAAATTCTGGAGAAATTCGGTATGTAAAACGCGAAGGCTGTCTCTACTCCTTTGGCCATGCATTTCAGACTGTCAGCAGCACAGTCGCCGACATCCGAGGATGAGAAACTGCAGATGAACAAACTACCGTATGCAAGCACTGTGGGGAGCATCATGTATGCAATGGTTTGCACAAGACCAGACATAACACAGGCTGTGAGTGTGGTGAGTAGATACATGGCGAATCCAAGTAAAGATCACTGGCTTGCAGTAAAGTGGATTCTGAGATATCTCAAGGGAACGTCGAATCACGGGTTGATGTATAAGAGGGACGAGGACAGCAATGAAATGGTAAGAGGGTATGTAGACTCAGATTATACAGGTGATCTTGACAAGAGAAGATCTTTGACAGGCTACGTATTCACAGTGTTTGGGTGTAGTGTGTGTTGGAGATCAGTTCTACAACATGTGGTTGCACTTTCTACCACAGAGGTAGAGTACATAGCTGTTGGTGAAGCTATAAAGGAGGTCGTGTGGTTAAAAGGCATATGCGCGAAGATATTGGCTCATAAAGATGTAAACACCGGTGTATACTGTGACAGCCAGAGTGCCATACACCTAAGCAAGCATCAAGTGTTCCATGAGAGGTCGAAACACGTTGATGTGAGGCTCCATTACATTCGTGAGATTGTTCAAAATAGTAAAGTTAGTCTGACAAAGATAGCGTCATCTAAAAACCCTGCTGATATGTTGACTAAGCCACTGCCCTCGGTTAAGTTCGTCCTATGCAAGGACTTAACCGGAGTCACTACTTTGTAAGGGTGACCGAAGATGCGAAAATGAGAGATTGAGTTACTTTGTGGATGATTTTGAATCAAGGAGGGGATTTGTAAGAATATTGATTAAAAATCATTGGAATATGATTTGGGGATCAAGCCAAGTGCGTAGGGTGCGCACGGATCGAAGACGGACGTGAAAGGAGGCGAAAACCGAAGAATGGCGCGCATCAGGCGCCAGCGCCGCGGTGCCACTTCCAGTACCTGAGCGCTGCGGCGCTGGGATCCAGCGCCGCAGCGCTCAGCAAATATCAGGCCAGCACCGCGGCGACGCGAACCAGCGCCACGGCGACGCGAACCAGCGCCGCGGCGCTGAACGCGGGAACAGTGTCCCGAAATTAGGAAACTTCCTAATTTCGTCTCCCACTTGCTCTAGGACTCCCTAATACGACTCCCACACGTATAGGGAATACCTAGGACGTCCCAAGGCCTATATAAAGGCTATCAATTGGCTTGTAAACACAACTTAGTGAACTTGACAACCTTTGTGATCAAGTTAGTAAGATCTTTGTGATCTTAGAGAGATCTTGGTGATCAACAATAATCTTAGTGATTATTCTTAGTGGTTCTTTGTGAGAGAAAATCCCTAGAGAGCAAAAGAGAGTATTCTTTGTGATCTTTCTTGTAATAGGCATACTTTGTGATTGCCTTGTGATTCAGAATAAGAGAAGAGTGTGATCTTGATCCGCCGTGGACGTAGGCAAGTTGCCGAACCACGTAATTCTTTGTGTGTTCTTCTTCCACTCTTTCTCTCTTTTATTTCTTAATAACTTGTTCTGCATTATTATATTACTTGGGTGAATTGTTTAGCTCGTTTGTGTGCTTCCGCTTCAACAGCATCTAACTCTTTCAAGTAGGATCCTATCAGCCATACTATACATTCTGCTACTATGTCAATCTCACAATTCTATACCTTACAATCTCATACTTGGCACAAAACCCATTAAACTCTCTATTGCAGTACTCGAGGCCATTGTTAGTTCTTAACCTCTTAATCTACTTGTCAGTTTATTTTTCAACAAGAGTTTTTCGTATTTTGAACGTATTAAACACCCGCTCCTTACTCTTTAACACATATACCCATAACCTCCTTTAATAGTTATCAATAAATATAAGAAAATATCTAGCTCTACCATAAGTGATTGTTTGTGCTGATATTCAAACATCTGAGTGTATGTAATTAAGAGTCCCTTTGATTTTATACTCTCTGGCATTAAACCTCACTCTATGTGCTTTACCTAGCACACAATGCTCATAAAACTCTAATGGCTAGAACTTATCCTTACCAAACACCTGTGACTAAATAACTCATTTAGGTACCTTTCACCTAGGTGTACTAACCTTAGATGTCATAACTTAGTTTGCATATTTTCATCAACAATAGAGAATGATGCAAAATCACTCACTACCTCTCACTTCGGCACATATACTCATTTATGCTTTTCACCTTTTATCACAACCATAGAACCTTTCAACACTCTTATAACTCCTCCGTCATTTCTAATGGCATATCCATTTTGGTTTATTATCTCCAATAAGATTAAGTTTCTCTTGAGGTCAAGAATATACCTAAATTTTACTAACTCTCTCGCTCTCCCATTATGCAACTAAACTATAATATCCCATCACCTGACATACTATGTCATTGCCTATTAACACTTTTCCTCCTCTAATGAGCTGAAAATTAATAAACATGACTTATTAGGACACATGTGAAAACAAGACCTTACCCTATTCTTGAAACCTTTGCCGAGCCCTGCCCACATTTTCTTTTGAAGAAATGTACAATGAGAATCTAAAATATTGGTTAAAAATCTTACCAATAGAAGTAACTAGAGTCTCTGTGCTATTATAGCTATCATCATAAGGTAGGGTAGCATCTGCCTCTTTCTTCTTGTCCTTTGCTTTCTTCTCCGAACAATTCTTTATGAAGTGCCCATCTTTTTTGTAGTAATAACATTACCTAAGAGCGCTTTTAGACTTTGATCTCAAGCTTTTCTTATTTTCATCTCTATATGAGGCTCTTCCTTTTACATATAATCCTTTTGCAGTCGCCTCTATTTGTCTTCCTAATTACTTTGAGTTTAACAATAATTTCACATCACTTATGATTAACCTTTCTCTACCATAGAGTAGTGTATCAACAAAGTGTTCATAGCTGATGTAAAGATAACTCAGCAAGATGATCACCTTATTGTCATCTTTTATCTTTATATTGATAGTCTCAAGATCAATGATAATATTGTTAAAGGTATCTATATGGTCTTTTATTGGCATCCCTTTAGATATGGACAGCTGGTAAAGCTTCTTCTTTATATGTAATTGGTTAACCAATGATTTTCTCATATAAAGAGAATCTAACTTGTCCAAAGACTAATAACTATCTTTTATCCTGCAACTTATCTCAAAATTTTATCGCTCAATGACAGAACGATTATGTTATAATTCTTTTCATGAATGTCTTTCTTTTATGCTTCAGCCTTTGACTTTGATATCTTTTCTTCTTCGTTAGACGGAGCTGCAATCTCTTCTAGGGTTGAGCTTAATTGTTAGCTCACAAGTAATGATGTCACCTTAATCTTTCACAGATTGAGAATATTCGTCCCATTGAATCTCTCTACTTTGTACTTGGGTATGGCCATGATTGCTTAGAACCATACTCTGATACCAGTTTGTTGAAGTAAAAGTATATCAAGCAAACAATATACCATAGCAACAAGCAATTATAAAGCAATCTAGAGATAAAGGTAGAATAAAACATAAGAAATTTATGTGGTTCAACAATTACCTAAGTCCATGATGGATCAAGCTCTCACTTCTTTATTATTGAATCACAAGACACTTACAATATATGTATTTTAAAAGAATATCAAAGGTTACAAAGAATTCTCAACAATTTCTCACTAAATTGTATCTCTTATAATTTAGGGTTTTTTTCTTATGTGTAGTGTTGTGATGATTGATGTTAATTACAAAGAGTTATAAGAGTTTATATAGTGTTAATACTAACCTTAAAAATTCTAAACCTAATTGGAATAAGAGTTGTTACTTGTAGGAGTCTAAATTGTACTTACAAAAGTCAATTGAGCTAAAATAAGAAATATTTATAAGTTGCCGTATGAACAATATCGGTGTGAATGGTACCCATGAATAATACCCGCTGCGTGAATAGTTTCTTATTCCCAACTTTTTATTTTGCTTCACATCCAATGAAGAATCAACGATAAGTCTAATATGTGAAGGTCATGTTAAAAAGAAGCACTTATTCTAGTATTTTATTTTCTGAACTCAAAAGAGTGCTTCTTAGAGAATTGTTTATCTGCTACTTCTCCATAAAGCACTTCAAATGTTACTCTTTAGATGTTGTTATTTACTTTAGTCGGTATAGATTCTGATGCAACCTGTAATTCAATTTTATGCAACCTGCGTATGCAAAACATGTCGTTTCCACCTCTTTTTTTGCTGGTCGGTGACGGCATTATATCAAGCCTTTTGTTTTCTGTCAGATATATTATATTACTGACTCTTTTGAAGTTGATTAAGCCTATAATCCCAACTAATTATAATTAATTCAGTCAACAGATTGTTACCAAATGTGCCATGCCAAGCCCACAGATTATACATCAATATTATTCAAAGACTATAATCAAAATGGCCACACTCGACACTTGTTATTTCTCATAAATAAAATGCAATAAACAAATCTTGAACTTGAAAGTAACTTGAGTATTAAATTTTGAAAAGCTAGAACCTCAAGATTTTGACCATTGATCTGCATGCATGAAAATGATTGTTGAAGTTGTGAGTGCAAAGACAGATTAGAACCTACTAACTATATATCCTTTTCGGTGGTGCCATGAAACAAGAAGAAAAGAGGTCTGGTCAATGAAATTTGTGCATATTTTCATTTGAGATGCCAAATCTTTAAATTATTCAAGAGTTGAATTGCATGAAAATTCAATTCAATTTCTTGAAGATAAATCATGCCTTTACATCCATCGTTGTCAAAAATTTAACATGCTTCCCACCATACTTACTATGATCGCATGCAATATCTAAGTTAAAATAATTACTGTCATAACAAAATTAATAATTATAATTAAGTAATACTTTATGTGACATCAGACTAGCTTGGGAGTAATTCTGATATATATACCAAAAACATTCAGAAAAAATCAGATAATTAAAAAGTGTTGTTGGCTAATTAAAATGGATAAAACGTAGAGAGATATAACTGAAGTTTGAAAAATATCAGTTTGAAGTCTAAGATGATCTTGTGCTAATTAACATGTTTTAAATTGAAGCTTTCATTGGTTTTGAAACAATGAGATATATGCTTACAGCAGAAGCAAGACAAGCAACGCATGCAGTAGAATTCGAATGGAATCATATGCTATTGCCTATTCCTACTACTTCAACTATATACAATTGGAATGGAATCTTTGAACAAATTAATTACTAATTTCTTTCATTTTCTTAAGGACTCATTTGACAATATTTTGAATTTATGTATAGCAGCATGCCAAAAGGAATCACACAGCTGTTTGTAGAAATGTTTAATTTTTTAATTTTTTTTGTGCATTTTCATAAGGATCTGTTATGCAATGTTTTACTTGTACAATACATGCGTAATGTGGTTTTTAGTATGTGTCCCTATAACCATCTGCTGTCACCCGTTCAAGGTGTAATCAAAGTAAAGTTTACAATAAACAAGTAAAGCTGTAATCAAAGTGAAATTATTATAATTAATTCTGCTAACAAATTAAACTTTACGGAATGTTTATGCATGTCATAACAAGACCACAGATTACAAATTGATTTTATAACATTGATGGCACTTGTTAGCTTCCATTTATAATGAATATTCGATTACATATAATACATGTGTGTTGATGTAATTACTTGATGAGATTAAATTTACACTGGCTGTCACTCTCAGAGTTGCCATGAAACAAGAGGAAATGCAGCTTTTTGGTTTTAAAACTTGTGGATGTATAATATTTTTCCCTAATTCTAGATGTTATCAAATCTTGTATTGTTTTAAGAGCTGAATCGTAATGTATATTCATATAATTCAACGATTGGCTTAGCCAAATGTCAACCAGAATTGTTTTATACTTGTTTGACATGCCAATGCCATTCGAGGAAGGCTAATGTATGGGTTTAATTAATTAGCAACAGCATTAATCGAATAAACAAAGTGGATGGCTTTCATCATCATATTAAGATAATTAATATATAAATTAAATCAACTCACTCTTGAGCAAGTGATATTATTGTATATATATCTTAATTAATATATGAGATTCATTATTTCATGAATCAAAACGTTATGTAAAATGGAGGAGGTGAAAGAGAGCATACCTACCTCATTCTACAGGCAATAGCCTCACTTATGCCCTAATAATAGAGTATATATGTCAACTTTTCACAACTGAAAGAAAAAAAATAATTCTCTCAAATAATTGTAGAGACTTCGACTCTACTCAAATCTAACACTTCGATAATCGAAATGATTGACGTATCAGATTAATTGTTGAACACCACATTTACACAATGCTTCCATTCTATCATGTATTGATTTGGTGGATTTCATTTAATTAGCTGATAGCTACACTAGGCTTTTGCAATGGCAGCTACCTGATTTTTACAAGTTCACCAAATAATATTGATCAGGACAAAATAAGTTCATGTATTCGTCTCTAAATTCGAAATTGATAAATGGTCAGGTCTTTTTGAATAACATGATCAGAGGGGTGCAGGGGAAGCGTGGTGGGCCCATAACCCATAGACCTGGTTCTGATAACTTATTAGCAAAGTGGCTTCCGATTGTTAAGTTTTTTGCTCCGATCAGATGTACTCCGTGGCCATTTATATTTTCAGTGGCAGCATTCCTCTCCTCCGCAATTAACATTAACTGCTGCTTCTGTGCTGTATCCCAAGATTCAATAGAAGTGGAAGCCACATCATGACAATTTCAAATAAGACGTACGCTCTCAGCGCTATATATTTACTTTAACTTTGAAGAAAGTGGCGACTTAATTTGTCTACAATAATGATTTCAAAGTGTTACCACTTTGAATAAGTCGCCCATTCTACGGCGGTATTCACAGAAAAGATGAGTTGGAGTGTGATTTTGTGTTCTTACATGGTGCTAGCTAGATATTTTTATTGGTTATTTTCTTTTAGGAATTTTTACCGTTCAAGTTTAAGTCTTAGATTTTATTGGTTGGTGGCCTACTTGTAAGACAAGAAAGTTAGACGGATTTCTTTTCGGAGGTTTTGAAAAAAATGCTCGACTGGGTTGTCATTGAGTTTTAGAGAGTCCCGAGACAGGTTTAGGCTTTACTTTTGTGTGAGGAAGGAGGACAAACAGCATAAAGAGTTTTGAGAGTTTAAAACTTACCAGAAGTCTAGCTTTCAACTTAGAAAAAAAAGTGTGTTGCCTATAATTAAGGATCAAGAATTCTGAACAAACTCCACCTTTTTGAAGAAATCCTGAAACCAAAGAGATTTTCCCTCAACAAATTCAAAAGAATGCTCTTTAATTTTCACATCGTCACTTGAAAAGAAGGGACGTGAAACAACTGCAAGATTTTCTTTAGAATATTCAAAGAAATGCTTCCTACTCCTTTACATGCATGATAACCTAAAAGAAGGCCATACAAAAAATATTAAGGATTTTGTAATATTTAATTTGAAATAAGCTGGGAGTCCGCATGGCACTTCCCACATATTGGAATATATGCTGCCCTTGCAAGTAAGTTTCAACAGCAAGATTATTCTACAGCTGGTTTCTTTAGAATTCATTGCCTCCTTATAACTCTTGGAAAGAACTCCTTATGATCCTGTAATTAATAGCTTCTTATTTTAATTTGTTTCACTTATATACAAACACCATTGCCTTGCATGTAATAATAAAATACGAGTAAATATATTTCTCTTATAAAACTCCCTCAAATTCTTTGTGATTATGATTCATTTAATATGGGAGCTCTATCGACCAAATAAGTAACTCTTAATGCCATTAATTCAACTGAAACAAGATAAAAAAAAAATGATAATTAAATAAATCTCTACTACCAGCATAGTCGTCAATGGTTGAAGAAATTAAGTTCTTATCGGGGATCCCATGCCAACGCTGTAACTGGTCCTATCCCTCATTATGTTATTAGATTCAAAATGTTGATGAGGTAAAAGTATAAAAGAGGTTTTCAAGTACATTTTGAGTCAATGACAAGCTTTGTCAAGTGATTGATATAATTTCCTCATGCTTTTAGAATTTCCAACCAAAGTGGAAGAAAGCAGAGAAATTTCAAAATTCTTTAATCCAAATGCATGCTTGAGTCAACTTTTTTTTTTTTCACCAAATCCATTGTGACAAAGAGAATGAATTTCTTGCATTGCTTTTTCTCTACAAAACTTGTAGTTTAATTTTTCAACTGTTGCTTTTTTTTTTTTTTTGTGGAGACTTTGTTGCAAAAAGAGAATCAAAGTCAAGATTTTGTTCATGCTGGATTGATGACTCCGGGCAAAAAACCAAGCCGACCAAAATGATTTAAGTGTTAGAAATCTTAACCATCATTATTATGCACAGTGCCTATTTCTCAACACCCTTTAGCACATTACAATAAAGGTAACTGTAACTTTCTTCTTGCACCTACAAAATGTTTTAAACAATAGCTTATTGGAGATGCTTTCAAAACTCATGAATATTCACGTACAAAATTTGATACCGATATCCCGTTCAACAAATGAAAGAAAGTTTAGAATACAATTGGATGTATCACCTTATTTCTACGACATTATGTTGAAATATTTTGTGCAAAAATTTCAAACACATGTATTTAAGAATAAAAAAAATCATATAGAACAAATAGAAAAAATAATTAATCACACAAAATATATAAGAATTACATAGTTTAATAACTTGTCTACATTTATTATAGATCACAGGATCCTAATTTTTTTTATCATTTAATTTACCGATAAATCACTCAATAATATAAAGATTATACAAGAGATTACAAAGAATACTCAATAAAACAAATTCTTTAAAGTCTATAAATAACACACTCTCAGTACTCAATACTTCATAATAGTACTCTCTTACACATTCAGCAATTAAGCGCTCCCTATATTATTCTATTCTCTCTTTTGTTGATGCATCTTTGAAACTTTATTAATGCATGCTACCCTAATAACTTTACAAGGGTCTATATAGACTTTAAAACATCCCTAAAAATTTTATATCAGGTAGGAATATGAGTCCAAGTGTGTAAGAGTTTAAAACTGACTCGAAAAAGGTGAACTAGACTCAAAACAAGAAACCTAGCGCTACTTTGCCATTGCACCATGGCGTCAAGCTATTGCTAGGCCGACATTGCAACCTGGCTACCTTGGGGCCGCAACCCCAGTGCCTGGAGAATGCTTCTTTTGCATGTCCGAGCTATTTCACTTTCGTCTTTCTATTTTTGTCCATTTCTTATCCGTTCAATGCATTATCGACCTTGTGTCATCTCCTTATTAGTCTTTGACTCAAATACAAATTTAAATTACTAAACTTCAACACATTTAATTAAGTTTCGATATATATAATTTTTTTATAAATTTTATTTTGATCCTTGATTTTATAAATATATACTAAATTAGTCTTCACTTTTTTAATATATATTATTTTAATCCTTGTAGAGACAAAAATAATAATTGTTTAAAGATGAAATGGTAATAAAAAATTATCAAAAACATCCATACAGGAAATAACATGGTATATATTAAAAAAATAAGGACCAAAATGGCATTTTTCCTAATTTTTATGTTGAAAACAGTTAGTTGTGTTAGTAATTAGCATTAATACATTTATATTACTAGATAATTATTTACAGTCTTGAATGTATTTTAGACTTTCTCGTTTGAGTGAATATTTCATTATTTTCATGTGTGGGATTCTTTTCATGCTCAAGCCCAAAGTGCATCAACTGGTTTTTTGTGTTTGTAGCCTAGCAAAATCATAAAAAAATAATCGGAAAGAAGTGGAGCTTTCTGTTTTATTTACTTCGCAGAAAAAAATAATGCACGCTTAATTAACATGAAGATAATCACAAAGGGCAGCTCATGATCCCAACGAAGATCGCCCACAGCACCTAATTTTTGACTATTGGACACCAAATTAAAGTGTGGCAATAGCATGCTCAAACTTTTTAATTTCCAAAAAGGAGCACCCAACAAAGGATAGACGTAGTAGCTTGTGGACAATGAGATGTGACAAAATGATTTCGTCATTTAGCTTTAAAATCAAAGCACAAATGTGACCGACGAAGAATTTCTCGATGGCCTATTGCTTAGTGTTCAACGTCGGCGTCTATATTATTAACAAATGCAACAGATGTGCAAGAAAGAAAGTAAAACGAATATATCTTCCAAGAAAAAATGCGGCTTTGCTTTGAAAATCATGCAAATACTTCTAGGGTTACAGAAATAAATATAAATTTAAAGGCCATCAATAGTGACCATATAAATAATATTTGAAGAGCTGAGAATAAAAGTGATCTGTTTTCATTAATTAGGTTATAAGAGAGAAATAATGGTGAGGGCTCCTTGTTGTGAGAAGATGGGATTGAAGAAGGGACCATGGACCCCTGAAGAAGATCGGATATTAATTTCTTTCATTCAGCAACACGGCCATGGAAATTGGCGAGCTCTTCCAAAACAAGCTGGTAATCATGATGTTTTATTGTTACCGTATATATATATATATATATATCCAGGGAATGAAGTATGAACCTGTTGATCTTCTACAAGCAATGATTCTAGTTGATGAAGCTCAGTTTAATTTCATGTGTTGTTGTTTGTTTCTGCAGGTTTATTGAGATGCGGAAAGAGTTGTAGGCTTCGGTGGATAAATTATTTGCGGCCAGATATTAAACGGGGAAACTTCACCGAGGAGGAAGAAGAAACTATTGTTCAGCTACATCAAATTCTTGGAAATAGGTTCGTACAAAATTTATATGCTGTATTTTTCATTTACATGAACATGAATTTTTTAGAATTTTCAGACTTGTTTTCTCTTCCTCCGCCTCAAAATTAGCAATATTGTAAGTGTATGTATATCTATATATACAAGCATATAATTAATATGCATGCTGCATGCATGCCAAACTGCAGATTAGTATTTTTTTTCTTCTTCAAATCTAGCACATATTAATCAAACGGTGATGCCATTGTATATGAATTTACCTGAATTTTTACCAATTAAGATCGATATCTTTCTTATTGTTATTATTAGCTATCAATCATAGATCTAGCTAATACAAAATATAAGTAATTAGAGCTGAGATTAGGAGAGAAGTTTCATTCATATACTCTTTAAGACGATCGAACATTTCAACAATATTGTTGGCATTATAATATCTAATGTCTTGACTCTTGATCTGGGTACACTTGATCTTCTGTTAAAAATGAAAACAATGCGGTGGACGAGCTGCGATATCCAGTTACTTCATGAAAAAGATTCATGAACTTCTCTACATTAATCTTATATATATATATATATATATATATATATATTGCAAGAATATGATTAAAATCATATTAGAAACGAGTTGGATACAAGCCAATATGAAGGAAACGTGAAATGAAAGTGTAAAGACATTTGAATCGAGTGAATATCGCAGTGTCCAAGTGGGAACGGTGCCGCACCAATTCCAATAAGTGACGTCAAAGAGCCACCAACAGAATGTCCCAACGTTCTAGCCAATGCCCCAACGTATTGAGTGAATGCCCTAACATTCGAAAAATTAACGCCTCAGAGTTAATGCAACTTGTTCTAAAAATAAGAAGATTTTTAAGTTGATTAAAACACTCTATTTGATTCTAACTCGTATTAAAGTTAACTTATGATGTATATAATTATATAAAAAAAATTATTTTAGTTTGAATAGATATCACAAGGTGATCATAACAACATAACACAAAATTGAGAGAGCGATTGTTGTAATTTTTTTTTTAAAAAAAGTACCTTTTGTGAATTTTTTTTAAGAATTTTTTTTTAATTCTTGTTAGTTCAATAAAAAAAATGAAATTTTGATCCATCGTAAAAATTTATCGAATCATATAAATTATTATGTGTGTTTTTTTTTTATTTCTTTTCTAATTTTATTTTATTTTATTTGTTGCATTATTATACTTACATATGTAAGCGCTTTCGTCAACATATATTTTATTAAAAAACATAGTGTGCTTAATTTTCTATTATGTCCAGGTGGTCCGCCATTGCAGCAAGATTAGCGGGAAGAACAGACAATGAGATAAAGAATTATTGGCACAGTCACTTGAAGAAGAGACTTGAAAAACAAAACTTTATCACCATCATACAAGATTCTGATGATCAAACATTACTACTCCAAAGAGATCTCAACAATGCAACAGGATTAATATCGAAGCCACAGAATCTGACAACCAATCAAACAACTCCAAATCCTGGAGATACACCGATATTTCGAAAACAGTCCCACCTTGAATTGGTAGGTCCTATTGGCATAGACGACGGTGGTGCAGAATGTTCTTCAAGAAACGATCCTGGAATTGAAAGGAAGTATGAGCCAAGAGATTTTGTTACAATAGAAACCATGAACTATGACACTTCCAATGTCATGGAGTTTTGGTACAATATTTTGAAGCAAGCAGCTGGGAGCCCAATAGAAATGCAAAACAGTGTAGGGCAATTTGGGTAGTAGATCATGTCCCAAATTTCTTCTTTTTTTTTTTTTTTGCCATTTTCTTCTTTTCAGTTGAAGAATAATGCTAGAAGCCCACAGACATACTAAGGGTATGTTATAAATTTGAAGAGATGAAGCTGTAAAGAGTTCCTCCTTTAATTAACTTCATTGGAGAGAAGATTTGTATTTATATCTTCCTCTTCAATGAAAATAATTTCTTAAAAGTTCATTGAAGAGAAGAAAAGGTATACTCTTCATTTACCTTTTTTTTTCTGTTCGATGAAAAGAATTTCTTTTTATCTCCCTTCAATGAGTTGGAGAAATGAATAAGCTTTGTTGAAGAGAATATTTATATTTATAACTTACTAAAAAATTTTCTCTAGTATATATATATATTTATCTCCCTTCCATATTCTGATTTTAAAGACATGATAGATTACAAGAACAAATAAGAATGATAAAATGTCTTACAAATTTGTAAATTTGTTAGAATTTGTCTCTGTTAAAGATGATTTGACAAATTTTAAAGTAAATTTAAAATAAATTTAAAATATAAAATTAAAATTTACAATAAATTTGAGACGAGTCTCCATAACCATTAGTAAGACGCGAATAGTTCATAATTATATATTTTAAGAGCAAGCCCGTCATAACCATGATCGTTACTACTTACTAGACTCAAAGTAGTTCACAATTGTATATTCTTAGACCAATATAAAGTTAATTGATAGATAGGTTACTGGATTTTTATTTTTTTATTTTTTTAAAAAAAAACTTCATATTATAATCAAAGAGTACAGTGGGGAATTAAAAATATTAAAATATGATATCTTGATTTATTTCAAGCTTCCTTGAATGAGCTATTCATAGAGAAACTAAATTGATCAACATAATATAGCCAATCTTTTTGAATTCAAAAATATAATCGGTGGACCAAAATCTACATAACCAGTTTCAATAAATTGATTCAACCGATTTTGAAATGGTTGAAGCCAGTTTACACTCTGATTATAGTTAGTTGATTTCTGTTTAAATTAATTGTCATAAATCATAAATTTTAAAATAATTTTTATAAAATTTATTAAATATTTATACATAATTATCTTTTTAATAACACTAAATTTATACATAAATTTGGCCTCTTAAAGTATCAATATAATTTTTAAATAGCCCTTTCATTTTATTAAATTTTTGAAAATTTTAAACTATCATAAATATTTCACTTATTCATAATATGTCTCTCTTATATACTTAAACCGTCAATGCATACCAACTAATGTATTACAAACAACATCAAATTTGTTATCATAAAAATTTTAATTCTTATAACTATAAAGTCAATACATTGTACCAATATTTTTAGTAATAACTACCTTTAAAATGATCCTGTGTGTAAATTAAGAATTTGAAACAAACCTTTAAACATCTTAATTTTTATTTTGATTGTATTTGTATGCACTTTTAAAATGATCATAATTTTATTTTTTAAAAATATTTCTTTTTTATTATTATCATTTAGAACAAGAGTATTTAAAATTAGGATTTTCATATAAGTTAAGAGGTATGATTAGTATTAAATTATGTCTACAAAATGATTCAAAAAAATCACTTTCAAACTTATCAAACTATTTTTAAATTTGGAACAATTTCTTACAAACTTTAGGCACAAGCTTATAAAAATGTTCTTATTCTTAATTTTATTTTTATTTTCAAAATTATTTGCAAAAAAAATCCAAATAATTAATAGACTCTTTAGTGATAATATGTATAATAAAATTATATAAACCAACCAAATTGATTGAATAATATCAAAATATCAAATCCTATTTGTATCGGATCCTATACACCGACCCGAGCAAACAATTCGACCCCACCAGATCCGATACAATTCAAACGAACTGCAATTTCTATCTTCTACACTCTCAAGTGAAAAATAAAAACCCTATAAAACTTTGAATCAAATAACTTCATTGCATATTCTTAGTGGCGGTAAAATCAATGGCTATGACAGTCTCCAATGTGTTTCACTGTCCAAAACCAGAAATTTCTTTGAGGAAGCATAATTTCAGGCCCTTGGTTTCAAGATTCCAACCTTCTTTTGTCGGGTAATTCGTTCAAAATTTCATTTGAAATCTTTTTATATTTATAAACAGTGTTACTTACTCTTGTTGGCTTTTCAAAATGAACTTGGTTTTGTATATAACAACGAAAGTTTGAATTTTTTCACTTAATTGAAGATATATGTGTTGATGATTGATTACTTGGATAAGATAGAATAGAGAAAGAAAATTTAGTTCTGAATTTTATATTTATTTTATTTATTAAGTTGTTCATTTGTTTGTAATGGGAAACCCACGTCAAAAGTAAACGTATGTAGTTTATGCAGATAATTCCTCCTAGAACTGAAGAAGCCGTGTGATTTTTTCCCACTCATATATTCTTTTTTGGGAGGAGTAATGAGTCTGTAAGAATTTCATTAAAGTTTCTGTTCAAAGTGTTTAGTTTTGTCACTTTTGTGCGTAATTTGACTTCATGGGAGAACTTTATTTAGCTTAGTCTGCCCAGCTTGAATATAAATTTATAGCTGCAACTTGTTTAACAGGTTTCCCAGAGTGGTTTCATGGAATAGACACGTGATTTGTGCTGCTGCCTCAGCTGCAGGAAGTTCAAATTCTGACAGTGAGTTGAATCCATATGAGGTAATTTTGGCGCATATTGGGTCTGCCTTTTGAATATTATCAACGTTAGAAGTGAATGAATTTACTGGGTACACATTTTTATGATTGTTAATTGATTTTTTGAAATATTTGTACTTTAAGGTTCTGGGTGTGAGCCCCATTGAGGGATTTGAGATGGTTAAGGCAGCATATGCAAAGAAACGCAAGGATGCTGAAAGAAACAATGATGAAGCAACTCTTGCCCAAGTAGGTTATGGGGAAATTTTTCTATACAAAGAACATATTTGGTTACAATGGATCTCCTGCTAATAAATGATGTTTATTAACATTGTGATTCATATATGTGAATCTGTGTGTAGAACATGAGAAAGTGTCCTTACTTTGGGGATCTTGTGATTTGTGAATTTATCCCAGCTTGAGAAGGCATATGACAAACTCATGATGGAACAATTGACTAAACGGAAGAAAGGCGTGACATTTGGTTCTTTTAAGGTATCTTTCCTTTCTTTGATTTATTTGAGGTCTCTTAAGATTGACAGGGTAAAAACAAGGATTTGTAATGTGTTTAATACATTGGCTCCTTGTAAGGGTGCGTGAATTTTGATAAGTGTAATTAGAATAACATTTTGTAATTTTTTACGGTGTAGTGTCTTGGGAGTAGCTTCCCATCTGTTGGACTCTGTTTTCATTTTGATCTTATATTTTGTGCAATTTAGGTTTCAAAGGAGATCAAATATGCTGATAAGCAACCTATTGTACCATGGGGGCCAAGGTTTGTGATCACTGATCAAGGATAGTAAATAGATCTTCTAGCATTATCCACTTTTAGTTATTTCTGAACCATATTGCACTTATTTCGGATCTGCACATGATTTCAGGTTTTCCAAGTCCAGTGAACAAGACATGCGTATCAATTTAGCAATATCTGCTGCATTTGTGAGTACTTTTAGAATGGTTTGACTTTCCTCTTTTTTTTTGTTTTGCCCAACATTGTTGGAGGTTAAAAGAAATTGCAGAACCTAATAAGACTCCATGTTTTTACTCTATATTTGGTTTATTTGCTTCCTACTCTAGTGTAATTAATGACTTGAGAATCTTTGTAACTTTCAAACTTTTGCATTCTCCTATTTTTGATTTTCCATCCTCATCTTTTACTTGTCTCTTGCAGACTGCTTGGATTGCTATCAAACGTTATGCTGAGTATAAACCATTGCAGTTTTTGGCTTTTGCATTTGTTTATCGAGTTTTTGAGAAGTTGAAAAGCTTTGAGCCAGCTGTATCACCAACAATTATGGTGAGTTGTACTAGGACTACTTTTATCGTCTTATGTAACAATTTTTAGAATGTCTTTATTATCTTAGTGACTTCATTTGCATAGTAACTTTTGAGGATGCCTATCCATTTGAGTTACTCCAATTTCTTACAATATTTGAATTAATCTTGGCTGCAGGAAGAAGGTGAAGATGATGGGCGGGCAATTCGAATGGGAAAACGGATTCTTCGTTCTCTAGCACTAGTTTTCGGTTGTATTGCTGTTTCCTCTCTGGTATGATATATTGTCCAACTTCATGTTATACGTCTCTAAGTATTTGCTGATACGGTTCATATATCAGTTATATTGCTTTTATATGTTACCATATGCCACTTTATACAATTGTTTCTCCGTATCCATTGTATTCTAGAAAAACTTGTAAAAAGAAATGCTGATATTTCTCCGTGCAGAACTGTTAACAACCTAGTTGAACTTTCTGTCTGTCTTGGCTACTTCATCAAACCTTCACATCCTATGGTTAACCATATGTCTTATGGATAACCTAGCAGTCTCATAGTAATGTAGACAAAGTTTTAAAGAGAAGTGTTCATATTCTGTGTAGAACTGTCAAAAAATAGCCTAGCTCAACTTGGTTTCTGTCCTGCCTGCTTGATCAAAACTTCGCTCCCTATCCTGTGGCTAATCATACATCATTATTAATGAAGCAAAGTTGAATTCTACTAGAAGCATGCAGTTCTTTGACAAGATTCAAGATATGAATAGTGACTACGATTTTGGCAAATTGGAATATCTTAATAAAGATCTATTTTCTTATCTACTTCAAGTTTCTAGATGTTTAATGCCTTCCCTCTTTGTTATCATTGCTTTTTGTTACACATATCATTTCACTCTTTTACCTTTTTGAATTCTTAGAGATAGAAGGAAATTTTGAGTATTGTTGTGTATAGTATGTAATACAATGAAATTAAAAGATAAATGCTAAAAAGTTTCTGCTTTCAGAAATTGGGGTTGCTCTCATTCTAAATATTGCCTCTGCATTGTTTTATTAGTATGTAATGTAAGAGATAGTCAATCATACTAAGCTTCAAACAAGCATGTTTTTGAAGTTGTGGAAGTAGTCCTCAGTTCTAATCTCTTGTTTCATTTGTGCAGGCATACACAGCTGTTTTGAATTTGATTGAATATGCTGGTGGCTTTATACCTGCTTTTCTCTACAATAACCAGGTACTGACATTAACATATGCTGGGTTAAAAGGCTTTCTTATGTAAATGAGCAGCTACACTAACAATAAAACTAATAGTATAATTATGCATTGTTCATTCGAAATTATCTGATCTACATCTTAAATTTGTGAAAGATATAGAAATATGATTTTCTAGGGACAATACTCTTGAGTACATAGACAGAAGTTCCTTCATAATATCTGTTTATTTGTTGGCAGACTGTTTTGAATTCCTTTGTAACATGACTTCAAATTGTGCATATTTATGTCCAAAATGTGCTCTTTCCAATATCCATGGCCATCCCTCGTTGTGTGTTGATTTTCCACCCTGATGACACGTTATCATGTGCAGGAGTTGTTAGTCACTGCTTCGTCAGCAGTTTTGCTCTACATAATTGCATCATATTATCGGTGATGAATCTGTTGAAGAGGCCACAGGATTGGAGAATTGGTAGGATCGATACTTAATTTGGCAGTCAAATTTTGTCAAGTGAGATTGCTAAGTTTTAAATATGAATATCTAAGCAAAGTAATTTTGTCTCCAATATGGTAATTTATCTGTGAGCTTGTCTACTTTTATGATCTGAAATGTCACCAATGCTAAGAGAGTTGAACCCAAAACCCCTTCTACTTCTCTTACCCTTTCAAAACACTTGAGCATCTTCATTGTCTATTAATATATTATTGCTAAAAGTGCTTTTTCAATGTGCTTTTATCTCAATTGTTAATGGTCTTAAATGAAAACGATGTTACATGTTTAATGTTAGAACTAAACACAATGGCATTTATATGAACTTGAACAGATACAATCCCACGATACAGATGATTGAATTTCCACATTTGTTTCATTGTCTATGTCAACACTGACCCAGAGAGCACACTTAAGTGAAAATCCAAAGAGCAACAAATTGACCATCGTTATTTTCGCCACTGAACATTGCCTCTCAAAACTGGCAGATACAGCCTTGAGCTCAGATTGTATAACATTCGCATTTGTGACTGCTCGATCACTCGAGTTGTTCAAATTTTAACCGCTGCCCTCTTTTCCGCAATAACATTTTACATCTGGGATCTCGATGAGGCGTCCGTTGCTTTCGGTTGATGCACACGATGAAGCGAAAGCCATTGCTAATATTTACGTAGTCTTGAAAATTTTCTAAGAGTTGAAAGCACTTTTTGAGACGAAGTGATTTCTTCCAAATGTACTTTTATATTTTTCATTTATGCAAGGCAATATTTTGTAATTATTAGTTGAATCAGTAATTTCCATTAAAATTGAAGGTTAAAATTGTTAGTCAATTATTTTATTGATTAAAAATTTTATTATTTAGTTAGGTGGACATCAAGTAAAGTGCTTTTCTTTTCAAATTTATAAAATACAAAATTATGTAAATTTGTATTTATTTTATAAAATTAAGTTAAAATTTGTGTTTGTCATTTAAGTTTTATATAAAAGGGTATATGTATGAATATTAAAAAGCAATTTTCTATTAAGAAATCTACGTATCTATTCCAGTTAATATTAAAAAAAAATTGATGAAAATTATGACGAGATTTTAGTATAGAGTATGGAGAAGGCTCTAATATATTTAGTACTTTCAATTTCAGTTATTAAATAAAAATAAGTACTCTTATTAATTATGATTATAATGATTGAGAAAGTTTGGAATTTTTTTTAAGAGAGGCTAATTCAAATAATAATATTATCCTTAAAAAAATAATATTGTTTTAAGACGGGTTTTTGATATTTTTATAATTTGAAAGGGGTTTTGTGAAAACTTAATTAAAAAAATGAGTTAATTATTAAAAAATCTAAGAAAGTTTTTAAAGTTTAGAAGGAGGTGAAGTCTCTTGGCTGTGGGCTTCGCAATTAAGTATGTGATGGGAATGAATTTTTTAAATAAAATTTTTAAAAGTAACCGTTAATTATTGGTTATTAATTAAAAAAAAGTATTAAATTGTCTTACTTACATATTATTAAAAATATTTATTTATTATTAAATTATCAAAATAAATATTTAATAAATATTAAATAAATTTATTATTTAAATTTTAAATAAATTAAAATATAATTAAATTTACCATGTGTTTTATCAATTCCAATCTCTTAAAACACAAAAATTTAAATAAAATTAATATATAGCAATCATAAAATAAAATAAATTATTCTATTTATACAATAATTGAAAATAAAATATAACAATACTAATAACAAAAGATTTTTAATAAAGAGTCTTGCAAGAACATAATGACTTTAAAAATATGAAAATGTGATAGCTTTCAAGAAAACATTAAAAATATGTTAATTGAATACGGTTAATTTTTATTAAATGTACAAAATTAAGATAATATTATTAAAGTATATGTGATATTATATAAATATTTAAAATTAAAACTAAAATAATTTTACTCTTAAAAGTTTAAAATTTAACCTTTTGTAAGTTGAGGCAAAATAATTTTTTTAATTTTTAAAAATTATTTTTCAATTACAATCAAATATCATAAAAAAAAATTTAAATGGCCTTTTTATCAATAAAAAAATATTTTTAGACAAAAGTGAAACCCAATTAAACAAGCTCTAACTATAATATATGTCAAATAAGTTGTAGATCATAAACTTTTTTAAATAAAATTTTATTTTTTTGTAATTGATAAAATACAATCAAGGTAAAATCACGCTTAATCATATAATTTTGTCAAACTACAATAATGAAAAGAAAAAAAAAGAAGATATTTTTGTCTAAAAAAATTTGGGCCAATTTTTAATTTTATCCTACAAATTTTTAAAAAATTAATTTTGTCCCAATTTATTAGTCTCTTGCTATTTAAGTTGAGGGAAAAGATATTTTTTTTTGTACAATAACATTTTTGTCCTTAATAAAATTCAAATGATATAATTTTGATTGTACACACAATATAGAAATAAAGTAGAAAATTTAAATTTTTTCTAAAAAAATTAAACACATTACATACTAATAGTTTTAAATTTAAAATATTTATTTTTTATTTTATAATTAAATAAATAAAAAATAACCTATGTCATTATAACAGTGCAAGTCATTGCCTCATTTGACAAGGCGACAATGATAACCGTGGCCTTTTCCACTATTTTTTATTGCCTCTGATTTTTTAAGTAAAAAATAATTTCACCGCTTTATATATTAAAAAAGTAAATTTTAATAATAATTTTTTAATCATTTTACAACTGTCATCGTTGTTAGAAAATGGCAATAGGTAACGGTGGCAAAAGATTTTTATGTTTTATATTATTTATTTTTTAAAGATAAATATTAACAAATTTTAAATTTAAACATTAAAATTTATTTAATAAAAATGTATCATGTATTTTTATTTTTTTTAATGACTAATCCATAATTAACATGTTGACATATATTATATATTAATTTGTCTCTCACCTATTAGCGTACTTTCTTTAAATTTTTGTAAAAATTTTAATTTTGCCTTTTTATTATTAAAATAAATAAAACAAGACTAATGAATTACGATAAAATTGAAAATTAAATAAAACTCTTAAAATAAAAATATCATTTTCTTGCAGTTGGATAAAGATGTAATTTTTCCAAATAAAACTGTTAAATTATAGAATTTCTTAGCAAAGGATAAAAATGTCATTTCAAAGTACGGATGAAATAAAACCCGAACCGCCAAAGCTGAAGTCCAAACCCATTACATACGGATCCGGGTACCATCAACATTATATGATTTTTCTTTTTCAATTCTGCAGCTCCCCGTCTTCCTCACACGAGGAATTTAAACACGGAGCAAAACGCGAAAATACGAACAAACCCTAACCCTAGCTTAGGGTTTTAGTTTTTGCCATCCAATCAATCAATCCATACACAGCATTCATTGTCGAACACATTTTTGAGGTCAAATCGGTCGGGAAAAAATTGAGGCAAGATGAGGATTATGATAAAAGGAGGCGTGTGGAAGAACACGGAGGATGAGATTCTTAAAGCAGCAGTGATGAAATATGGCAAGAACCAGTGGGCCCGAATCTCGTCTCTCCTGGTTCGTAAATCGGCCAAGCAGTGCAAGGCTCGTTGGTACGAGTGGCTCGATCCCTCCATCAAAAAGGTAACCTCCTTGTCCTTCAAAAAAAATAATCTATTTCTTATAGTATTTTTGGTTAAAATTATAAATTTATTATCAAATGATGAATTTAATGTGGGTATTTTTGTAATTATATTGGGTTATGATTGGATGACTAGGGGTTTTGATTATTGTTCGTTGAGGGTGCTGTTATGTGCTTTAGGTTGATTAGTAAGAATAAATTGTCATTTTGGGCTGCTTAGTTTAGTTTGGGTTTGATTGTTGTAGTTTTATGTGCTTGAATAAGTTTAATTTAAGGAAGAGTTTGGGGGTGAAGAATCGTCAGTGAGTCTATATGATTATTTGTGAATTGCGAGAGAAATTTGAATGTGAAATTCCTCATTTAGTTACAAATGAGACTATGTTGACAACATTGAAAAGTATCACTGCTTGTATTTTTTATAGTGTTGGATAATGTTTTTTTTCCAATTGTTTTTCATCTTGTGTTAAGTTTTCTTTTCCCTAAAAGTTCATTCTCTCTCATTGTTCTTTCTTTTTTGCTTTTATCATGTGAAGAATGATAACTGCTTTTTGTTATATTTGTAGACGGAATGGACCAGAGAAGAGGATGAGAAATTGCTTCATCTTGCGAAGCTTATGCCCACGCAATGGAGAACGATTGCTCCAATTGTTGGCCGTACTCCCTCGCAGTGCCTTGAGAGGTATGAGAAACTCCTTGATGCAGCCTGTGCAAAGGATGAGAACTATGAACCAGGTGATGATCCAAGGAAATTGCGTCCCGGGGAGATTGATCCGAACCCAGAATCGAAGCCTGCACGTCCAGATCCTGTTGATATGGATGAAGATGAGAAGGAAATGCTTTCTGAAGCACGTGCTCGTTTAGCCAACACTCGGGGTAAAAAGGCAAAAAGAAAGGCTAGGGAGAAACAGCTTGAAGAGGCCAGGAGGCTTGCTTCTTTGCAGAAAAGGAGAGAACTTAAAGCTGCTGGAATTGACACTAGGCAAAGGAGGAGGAAAAGGAAGGGAATTGACTACAATGCAGAGATCCCCTTTGAGAAGCAGCCTCCTCCAGGCTTTTTTGATGTTACTGATGAAGATAGGCCTGTGGAACAAGTTAACTTCCCCACAACCATTGGAGAACTTGAAGGGAAGAGAAGGGTTGATATAGAAGCTCAGTTAAGAAAACAAGATATTGCTAAGAATAAAATTGCAGAAAGGCAGGATGCTCCGTCAGCTATACTGCAGGCGAACAAGCTGAATGATCCAGAAACAGTTAGGAAGAGGTCAAAGCTGATGCTTCCGCCACCCCAGATTTCAGACCATGAATTGGAGGAAATTGCAAAAATGGGTTATGCTAGTGATCTTCTTGCGGGGAATGAGGAACTGACAGAGGGAAGTGGTGCAACTCGTGCTCTTCTTGCAAATTATGCACAAACACCACAGCAAGCAATGACACCATTAAGGACCCCACAAAGAACTCCAGCTGGTAAGGGTGATGCTATTATGATGGAAGCTGAAAACCTAGCCAGGTTGAGAGAGTCTCAGACACCCCTATTAGGAGGTGAGAATCCTGAGTTGCACCCTTCAGATTTTTCGGGGGTAACTCCTAGGAAAAGGGAGATCCAAACACCAAACCCAATGCTGACTCCTTCCGCAACCCCTGGTGGGGCAGGTCTTACTCCTAGAATTGGTATGACACCATCAAGGGATGGTTATTCTTTTGGTATGACCCCTAAAGGAACTCCCATCAGGGATGAGCTCCGCATAAATGAAGACACGGATATGCATGATAGTGCAAAATTTGAACAACAAAGACAAGCTAATTTGAGAAGAAACTTGCAATCTGGTCTAAGTAATCTTCCGCAGCCTAAGAATGAATACCAGATAGTTATCCAGCCACCTCCGGAAGAAAATGAAGAGCCAGAGGACAAGATTGAAGAAGACATGTCCGATAGGTTAGCTAGAGAAAGAGCTGAGGAAGAAGCAAGGAAACAAGCATTGCTTAGGAAGAGGTCAAAAGTTTTGCAGAGGGAGCTTCCTAGACCCCCTGTTGCTTCATTGGAACTGATTAGGAATTCTTTACTAATGGCTGATGGAGACAAGAGTTCCTTTGTTCCTCCTACTTCTATCGAGCAGGCTGATGAAATGATAAGAAAGGAACTCCTAACCTTGCTGGAACATGATAATGCAAAGTACCCACTTGATGAAAAAGCGGAGAAGAAAAAGAAGGGCACCAAGCGTTTTGCTAATGGATCTGCTGCTCCTGTTCCTATGATTCAGGATTTTGAAGAAGATGAGATGCAGGAGGTTTGTATTCAATTATGTCTTTGATTATCATGCTTTAGATCATTTCTTCTTTTCCCCAACAGTTTGTGTTTGAAGTTATTTATATTACCACAGAATTGAATTTTTTTCTTGCATGATCTGACAAAGTACCATTTCTACTCGTTATGTTAATGCATCTGCCATTTGCTGGAGTTGCTTGGATATTTCTGCAGCATTTCTTGATGCTTATGCAATATAATATATGTTTACCCTAAGTTCTGAATTTTTGGGTCTGGCTGGTATCTGATGTTCTTGAATATCCATTACACTCAGCTAGAAAATCATGCTCACAGAATAGGGGAAAGCTAAACATTTTAAGGTTTTCTGAGTTCTATCTTTTATTTTTGCTTGTAGTTCATTTTACCCTTTGTGTTGAAGTATAAGCGTAGATCGTTGTTAAGTTTATATTTGTGTATATACGTTTGTAAAGGTTTTGCTGCATATTTCTGTTCTATATTTCATTATCTTAAGGTGCAGAATATTTTATTTAGATAATTATATATAATCCCCTTCTAGTACAAGGTACACAAGATCATAAATGATTATTCCTCTGTTTCCATCGTCAAATATCCCTGATGGATCTGGTTTATTTTTTTGTGCTGTTTGCAGGCGGATAATTTGATAAAGGAAGAGGCACAGTATCTTCGCGTAGCAATGGGACACGAAAATGAATCTCTTGATGAATTTGTGGAAGCACACAATACTTGTCTTAACGATCTCATGTACTTCCCTACCCGTAATGCTTACGGCCTATCAAGTGTTGCTGGAAATATGGAGAAACTTGCGGCCTTGCAGAGTGAATTTGAGATAGTGAAAAAGAAGATGGATGATGATAAGGAGAAGGCTTTACACCTTGAGAAAAAGGTCAAGCTTCTCACACAAGGTTATGAGGTATGCTGTGGTATGCTTGCTGATCATTTCCCTTTTCTTTACTGACTAATTTGGTCTTGATCCCTTCTACTTGATTACATCAGTCTATTTTCTTTGAAAATTTAGTGTGTTAGAGTGGCAAACCCAAGACAGTTTATTATATTATTTCCATGCCGGCAAAATGAAATATGGTTACAGCAGAAAGGCCTGTGGTTGTTTAATGCTCTCACTTCCTCTCAAAATGAAATATGGTTCCTCTTCAAAGGCTTGGAGCTGTTTAGTGCTCTCATTTCCTCTCAAATATTAATAATATACATAGGCTTATAGCTATTTTAATGCTCTGTATTATTTGAATTTGAAGAGCAATAAGATGTGTTAATCCAGTTGCCTTTGTGCTTCTTGCCATAGGGTCTGAAGATACTACATTTGCAAATTAAAACAGGATGGCAGGGATTGGTATTGGTCTTTAATTATTGAAGATCAGCATAGTATTGTAGGATTTGATCATAAAGGTTTTAGGATTTTGACCAGCAATGCTTGTTGACATTAATGGCACGTCTAGTGTATGATTTTGATCTGCAGTGCAGGACTTTGACCAGCAATGCTTTGTATCGACGAAATCACATCCTTCAATTTTTGTTTTTGATTTTTTGAATTATACAAATGAAATCTACACTGGTTGTGGTTAAAACACCTCAGGATTAGAATCTAGCCAATATGATTTGTACAACAGTAGAGGTCCATACCTAGCTGCCTGAGGAATAAGGATATCTGCAGTCATTTATTGGACTGATCTTAGAATTCATATAGATTATGTGGACTAAGTCCAATTTTAAGCTGTGTAAATCTTCCGTTACTGTTGTTTAAGAATCAGAGTTTTACAATATTAAATGATTGGCATTTTGAATTATCAGAAACGGGCTGAAAATCTTCGGACTCAAATTCAGTCAACTGTCAAGCATATGGAGACTACTGGAACAGAACTTGAGTGTTTCCAGGCTTTGCAGAAGCAAGAACAATTAGCAGCATCAAACAGAATAAACGGACTGTGGGAGGAAGTTCAGAAGCAAAAGGAGCTTGAGAGAACGTTACAACAGCGCTATGGAGATCTCTCGGCTGAGCTGGAAAGAATAAGCCATCTCATAGATGAATACAGAGTACGGGCACAAAAGGAAGAAGAAATTGCCGCAGAAAAACGTGCTCTTGAGTTGGCTGAGGCTCAGGCTGCTGCAAATCAAGCTGCTGAGCAAATTTTAGAAGCCTCTGAGTCTTCACCCTCAGAGGAACTTGGGAGATCAATGCCAGTTGACGCACCTCATGATGAAATTCCAGGCCAGCAAATAGAGACTGCTCACATGGATGTTGATTCAGGAAAAGACCATACAGCACCTGAGACGGATGTAAGCTTGTCTAACATGGTGCCTTCTTCTGCAGAGCAGAATTTACAAGGTAATAACAATGATCAATCCATTGATGGGGTGGCCGTTGATGCCTCAGGCAGTTCAGGGGTCATGAAGGAGGATCCAGCTGTTGATCATCAGATTGTGGTGGAAGCTAGTTATCCAGATGGTGCATTTGCCAAACAAGAAGACATTGTCCAAGAAACTGCCAAAGATGATGGTTTGGCTGCTGGGAGTGCCGTCCAAGTTCCCAACAGTGAAGGCTATGAGACAAATCTGGCCACCACAGAGTTGGAAGTCGAGGAAAATCAGCCTCTCATGAACGGAGACTCCACTGACGATTAAACTGGAATTTCAGAAGAAATTTGGCAATCTGAACAATGAAGCAAACAATTGGATGAAGAAAGAATGACTATCAAGAAAATTATCCGATGATTGCGTGAAGATGCACGAAATCTCCCTGTTTAACACAGTAAATCCTGGGGAGTCCATGGAACCACTAAAATGAGGTTTTCCTGTATGTAACATTTTGGAGTCGCCATAGGGACAATTACTAGAGTGCACCTAAATCTTCCCTTCAAGTTTTCAGTAGAACTGGGACAACAAATGAGCTCTGTTTTCTGTTTGAATGCTAAGAGAATACCAGAAAAGACCTTAATCTGATTTTTCCGATGTACCATGCAAACTGTTATTAAATTGAGGAACTGTAATAGTACGTCTGTTAACCGGCTATCTAATTTTCGATTCAGCATTCATTTGGTAGGATCAGACTTCCATAGCAACCTTGTCTCTCCTGTCTTTCTTTTTTCCTTAGAAGTTGCGTGCTAGTTTTATTTTACGCAGGTATGGTCATTATCTGGAGATTGAATATATCACATTTAAGCCAAATGTGGATTTCTCTTCAAATTTTATAGCCATACAATGTTGTTATGGTAGCTAAGCAATATTGTATAGTTAAAACTATGTTTTCGCTTATTGCATACAAGCATCCACATCAAAGATTTTTACTTATACAAACGAGTATTATTATCTGCGCGGGATGATTATTATTTGTATTATTAAAGGTTAAGGCTAATATTTAAGATTGTGAATTTTGTACCTCAAATTTATATATGTCGCATCTTATTTTACAAGTAAAATAAGACACATCCTACTATTAGTGATTAGTGTTGATATTATGTAAACTTATCTGTAGTCATCTTTTGGTACGTGTGTGTGCTCATGCATGACCACAAATATGGTTCCAATTCCAAAGGGAAAAAAGTTATGATTCTTTTAAATGGGTTACATTTTAGTTTGGCTTCTTCTTCAATATATATATATAATTGATCTAATAAGTTACATAGTTTGTCATATGGTGAGTAACACTATTATATATTATTGTCTAATAAATTTACAATACAATTTTTTTTATAATTTATAATATGTAAAAAAAATGAAAAAAAAATTATGATTCTTTTAAGTGGGTTACAATCTAGTTTCGCTTCTTCTTCAATATATATATATATATATATATATATATAATAAGTTACACAGTTCACCATATAGTGAGTAATATTGTCACATGTCACTGTTTAATAAATTTATAATTTTTTATAATTTTTATACAATTTATAATGTGTTACAAAATTTTATTATGTGTCTAGGAGATCACCATATGATAAATTATATAACCTATTAGATCATTTTTCTATATATATAATTAATCTAATAAATTACGTAGCTCAACACATAGTGAACTTCTAGACACATGATAGTATTTTGTAATACATTATAAACTGTATAAAAATTATAAAAAAAAAATTATAAATTTATTAAACAATGACATATGACAATGTTATCATATGATGAACTAAATAACTCACTAAATTATATATATATATATATATATATATATAATTTAATGGGTTACGCAATTCATCGTATAATGAACTTTTAAACATGTAGTGAAATTTCGTAATATATTATAAATTGTGTTTTAATTAAATAGTATTGTATAGGAGAATTGCTATATAATAAGTTATATAGCCAACTAAATTATATATATATATATATTCATACAACATATTTCAATTTTTAAAATTTTTAATTTTATTTAAATGTACAACAAAAAAATATTTTAATTTTGAAACTTGTAATAAAAATATTTAAAAGAAATTACACCATATAGCGATTCTTTATAAAATAATTGGTGTGTCATGTATCACACACTGAGATGATTCTTGTTTGTACTCAAAAGACTAATTATGATATTATCTATTCACTATTGTAAGTCTTATACTAATTTATTCTTTTTCTCACATAAACGTGACATTTTCATCAATTCAATAATTGACATTTTCATCACACTATCTATTTATCATAAGCCAATTTTTTTTATTGCTCGTCTCTATTAATTTTGTGAGACAAAAGTTTTTGAACACCCATATAAAAAATAAAAAATTATGTCCATTTTGATACCATTTATCGCAAGTATTTCTCATCCACAATAAAAAAGTTAAAATGATAACGCCAAACCTCTCTTATAAGTTCAAGATTAAGGCCACATAAATTTAGTTAGACCAAGAAAATAGGGTAAAATTTTTAAAATGAAGAAAATAAAAAGAAAATTATCATAGTTGTAGAATCTTGAAAATTATTAGAATCCAGGGATTCTGACATCCGAGTTGCTTTTCAGTATTATTGCTATCTTGTTTTTATTTATTATTAGAATCTAGAAATTCTAGATTCATTCAAGATAACAAGTAATAACTAATGGATTTTTATGATGAAATATTTATCACATTAATTACACTCCCTAAAGATTTTGTTATTAGAATTACCATAATATTTCCCTTCTAATGTATCTCAAGCTACCTAAATTCTTTTGAAGGCTTTCTACAAAAAATTTCTGCATATTTTTAATTGCAGTAACAGAAAAAAAAAGATCTTATCATGCTTGACAAATGGAGTTTCCTTTGGTGTTCATAAGTATTGTTCCCAACAAATTGGAAGCCAAACCAAAATTTCCCATTATGAACCTAAAATAAAAGCCAGCCAAATTCAATATAACCCAGCCCACTACTTTTAAGCAATAACCACAAAGATGTCATTTAAGGACTAATCAGAACTTTTCACAAAGTTGAAAAGAAAGAAAGACTAATCAGATGAGATATAAGTATATTCATGGAGCCTTATCTTACCAACTTTAATTTACAAACAGAAAAAAGAAGAAAAAAAAAGCCAATGAAGGAAATACAAATGACAACAAGCAAATTTGCTGTTGTCAATTGTCATCATCTGTGTTGGATGCCAGCTGCTTGATTCTGGTTCAGGTTTCTCATGTGACCCTCTCCTAACTTTTGTCTAGTTTTGCCCTTTGCCTTTCACATAAGGCCCCAACAGAACAAAACATATGTATGTTCATGCATGCATGCAAGTGTATGCATATGTTTTCATATTTGATTGGTGGGTTCAGTTCTTGTATTTTATGCTTAGTCAAAAAAGAGAGGAAATAAAGTACTTGTTTTGACTCTAATTTTTTTTTCTTGGATGAGAATTTATTGGCCAAGCTTTTGGAATAGTGTTTAGAGATTGTTGGGCTTCTTCTGTTTTAAAAGGGGCTGTGAGTGTTAAGAAGTGTTATAGTCCAAGGATTCTTGAATTGCTTTCTGTGGTAAAGTACTTTCTGCTTTTGCATATTGTATATACTATTTTTTATTCTGCATTTTGCTATGCCTGTATGCCAGTTTTCCTTTTCCTAATTACTTTTTTAGACTATAGTTCAGAGTGAAAATTCTCTCGATTTTGTAAAAGGTTTTGTGATTTTGCATGTCTGCTGAATATTAGCAACTGGGTTATTGTTTCAGTGAAGAAATTTTCTAAAATCAAGTTGAAAGGTGGGAGTTCTGGGTTAAAAAGAGAGAATTTTGGTTAATTTTAAGTATTTTCATCTTTGTTTTAAGGCAAAGTAGAAGTGCTTAGACAGGTCCTTTTCTCTCTCTCCAACTGTCTTTGTTGGGTTCTAGGCTTCTAGCTAAAAGTTCTTGAATTTCCTTAAGACTAGGTCTTAAGTAACTGAACCTTAGCTCTTTGTATTGGACTCAGGTAGGATATTTAGTAACTGAACCTTTACAGATTTTGGTTTGACCAGAAAATTCTAAAAAATCAGCGGCTGGTATAAGTCACAATTATAATTGAGGTCAACATGGTCTCATATTATATTCTGTTTTGATCCTAAGATTTGGCTAATTTGTCAGATGGCTAAATTTGGTGCTTCAACCTGCTCGATGTTACGTCCTTTAGGAAAAAAGAAAAGAAATTAAAGAAAAGAAAATAGTTTGTTTGCATATGTCAGAAATTCTTTTATCAATTTTATGTTCCTACTTCACTATAAATTTTTTGTAATTCAACTTTTAATTGAAGTTTCTTGGTCAACTGAAATTTTCTTGATTGTTAAAAGCTTTGGTTCATATTATCCACAAATGGTGGCAGAAAAAAAACTCTGTAAGCATTGATTTTTTTTTTTCAAGTGATGAATTTGTACTATGAGTTTCTTGAACCCTCTTTTAGTTATTATAGTCTTTAAAAGATATGATCAGTCAATTTTCAGTTGTCCCTTTTAATTCTTTTTTTTTTTGGGATCAGTGTATAAAAAATGGTAACCAGAACAGTGGATCTCCGGTCAGACACTGTCACCAAACCAACTGAAGCAATGAGGGCTGCTATGGCAAATGCTGAGGTTGATGATGATGTATTAACATATGATCCAACTGCATTCCGCTTAGAATCAGAAATGGCAAAAGTTATGGGCAAGGAAGCTGCTCTATTTGTGCCATCAGGCACAATGGGTAACCTCATTAGTGTGCTCATTCATTGTGACACAAGGGGCAGTGAAGTCATTCTTGGAGACAATTCTCATATTCACATTTATGAGAATGGAGGCATTTCTACAATTGGTGGTGTGCATCCAAGGACTGTCAAGAACAACGAGGATGGAACAATGGACATCAATTTAATTGAAGCAGCCATCAGAAATCCAAAAGGGGAACTTGTGTACCCAACCACCAGGCTTATCTGTTTGGAGAACACACAAGCAAAGTATTATTTTCTCCAAATAAAATTGTTTTAGCATGAGCTGCATAATTATAAGATATTTGGTTAGTTATTCCCTATTCCTGCCAAGAGGTTTAATGTTTATTTTGTCACCTTGGAGGCTTTGTGACCTAGGTTTGTGTAATAAGGTTAGAAGTCATTGCTCTCCACTTGCATGTACTTTTGGATACTCCAATTATAAGATAAAGAGCGGTGCTTGAGTAAATGGAATCAAGTTTTCAGGCTTAGAAGATGCACTTGAGTCATTGTATTGGTAGAAGTTATTTCAGAGTTATCTTTTTGCATATATTATAACTTAGTCTGCTGCACAGATGGATCTTCATGTATTATATATACTATTTTTCAATTGCTATATTATATATAGTATAATTTCCATTTTACATCAACTGGGTGAATATTATGTTAATCTGTTGGGAAGGAATCTATTATTTTGTATTGACAGTTTTGTTTTCCTTCTTCTTACAGTAGACTTTGTACTTTCATCTTTGAATTTAACCTGTAGATGAAAGTATGAGCATTCTGTTTCCTTTAATGAGGCATTCTTTGAAATTTAGTCTGTGAAATTGAAAAATTATGGTCTTTCATGAGGCATTCAGTTTCCTTTATTCTTATGTCATAAGTACTATCTAGAGCTGCCTGTGTATCATGTCTTCAGAATGCTAGCAAGTGTGCATAACTCGGAGAAGTATTATGTTTTCTTCTATTTGTTTAATCATTGTTTATTCCTTTTGAGGCTAATAATTCTTATAAATGTTCTTTTAACCACAGCTGCGGTGGTAGATGTCTCTCTGTCAAATATACAGATAGAGTTGGAGAAATTGCCAAGAAGCATGGTTTGAAGCTTCATATTGATGGGGCTCGTATTTTCAACGCAGCAGTTGTGAGTTAATTATTTTAAATATTTCAAGTTATTATCGCTAGAACCAAAATTTTGTGATTTCTTTCAGTTTTCTTGACAGGCTTCGTTTTGTTTTTTGCTTCTGACGTGAAATGCTCTTTTCTACTAAACTCAGTTAATTTTGTTCTTTATTCATCGCTTTAGAGATTTTAAATCTTAATTCCTTCACACACCAACTTGTCTGCATATCCCAAGATTATTGTCTCTTTGTATATTTTGTTTTAATTGTTGTAATTCAGTGAGGCCATGAGAAAAGTTCAAGATCATTTTCTGGCCCAAATATTCTCTTGGCAGTTCCATTACCTTCTCCTCTTTCTCATTATTATTTCTTCTCAATTTTGAAAGCATATATGAGCAACCATCTAATCTGGAAATATTGGTCTTCTAGGCACTTGGTGTTCCTGTTCATAGGCTTGTACAGGCTGCTGATTCTGTTTCGGTAAGATTACTCAGATATTTGATAGACAAACCTGGACCATTTATGGTCATTATTTGATAGTATTATTGTAGTAACTGTACTTTCTTCATGCATATCACTTCTTTTTGAACCAGGTGTGCTTGTCAAAAGGACTTGGTGCTCCAGTTGGATCTGTTATTGTTGGTTCCACAGATTTCATTAACAAGGTAATGATGAAAATTTTGCATTAAAGATTGACAACAGTACTATCTTCTTCCTGATAAAGTTAACTGTTAACTTTAAATTTTCTTTTCCTTAGGCTAGAAGGCTCCGGAAAACCCTGGGTGGTGGGATGAGACAGGTTGGTATCCTTTGTGCTGCTGCGTTGGTTGCTTTACAAGAAAATGTTGGAAAGCTTGAGGCTGATCACAAGAAAGCTAAAATGTTGGCAGGTAAATAATTCCCATTCACTAATTTACTTGATTTTATGAATCTATCTTTTTGGTTGGAGGAATCAATGTTGTGTTTTCCCTCCTCATACTCTACAAATTATTGCATAAATTTTGGTTACTTTTAATTTGCAGAAGGATTGAATCAAATTAAAGGATTACAAGTGGATGTGGATGCAGTGGAGACCAATATAGTGAGTGTTGCTCTTACAAAAGTTCAAATCATGACAAGTTGCTAGTTTGCTATGTACTCAAGATTGAAAAGTTGCAAATAGAATTTGACTTAGCTTTAATGAGTAGTTCTGTCTTTAGTTTCCCTGATACACGACCAAAAGAAGAGATGAATTACTAAATCATGCCGATTTCTCTGTTTTGTTGTTTGTCATTATTCTCAATAGTGTTGTTAGAAACATTATTCAAAGAATTCTAACAAGTTCGGTATTTGACCTATGTTAATTTCCAGCTATATTTTGACATAGTAGAGGGCTCAAAAGTGAACGCAGAGAGTCTATGCAAGAAGTTGGAAGAACATGGTGTACTTATAATGCCAGAGAGCTATTCAAGGTATGTCTAAGTACTCAAATGTCATCTGATTTCCATTCTACTGTTAAGATGTTTAGGCAATCACAACTTATTCGTGTCTAGCTTTGAAAGAAGTAAATTTATACCAAGTCATTTATCTTTTTATATCAGCATGCTAAACAATGGATTTCATGAAATTAGTACTTCAAAATTAGAGATCAAGCTAATCCTGGTATTTCCTTTTTATCCTTTCAGAATTAGAGTTGTCTTCCACCATCAAGTTTCTGAAAGCGATGTGCAGTTCACTTTGTCATGCATTCAGGTGATTATCAAGACCATACTAATCTCCACCTCAATTGCTGATTTCTTGAACCAAAGCTGAAAGTTGTTTGCTTATATTTCTCTTTACTTGTATATTGCAGCAAGCTTTCGCTGGACTAGCAGAAGAAAACGGAAACTAGAGTGGGAGAAACTGCCATCTTTCACTCCTTTATAAATCATTACCTTACGCTCCAGGCAAATGCTCAAACTTTAAGGACATAAAAATTGTTAAAACCATCTTGGCAGTAACTGCTTTCTGTAATAAAACTACACCGAAGTTGTCTTTTCCATCGTGTTCTTAATTTTCCCAATGTCTCTGGTGCCATTTTAGACATATACTAGTAAATCAAGAAAATATGCTTTGATATATCTTGCAACCTGTGTTGCCATAAATGGATTTCACTGGGCAGAAGGCATAATATTGCAAAAATGCTCAACAATTGTATTTGTATGCGGAATGGTAAATATCCCATATACTACTGATTTGCCAGCAAATTATAGTCCAAGAGCTCATAACTCAAATCTTATAACTGGGGAGCAAATAGTAGAGAATTCTGCTGCATTTGATGAAAAAAAAAATTGATAAATTTCTTGCCTCTTCAATGTTTGTTACATATCATGCTCGTTATAAATAAGGCTTATAATTCAAAAGCTTTCCATCGATTCTCACCTCCTGCATGCCTAGGAGGTGGGTTGTTGTTTTCCTTTATGGGACTTTCTTTTTCTTCAATGAGAGCAGATTTTGTTTGCAAATTTCGGTGGGCAGTGATGTCTCCCTTTGTAGTAGTCCTCTTCTTTTAAATGTAGCAGAAGATTTTCTTGTCGCTGGCTGTCATTAATTTAAAATATAAAAGACTATTCTAATAACTGATATTATCCATCACCTTTACAAACCCACTTATAAATTCAAGAGTAATATTTTTCAAACTCTTTTTTGAGTTGCTTTCGGTCATTATTGCTATATATCATTGGTACACAGTGAAGTTGTTGAAATAATTTTTAGGATCCATTATAAAAACAACATTCTAATTGAGTAGTGTTCTACTCTTCTCCCCCCCCCCCCCCCCCCCCCCCCCCCCCCTCCCCTCCCTCTATAGAATAAGGAAATTAAAAGAAATTCTTTGAAGTGACAACATTAATATTTGTCTTGTTAACCACATAATGTACAACAGATAAAAATATGTTCAAAGGTAAGATAAGATTTCTTTTTTCTTAGTACCAAAAAATATTTTTTTTATAAATAAAAAGATAATTTTATTGTTAATCCAGTGAGATACAAATAGAAGTACAGTAAAAAACACAGAACAACAAAAAAGGACAATAACAATCAAATGTCACCACTTTGTTATAATAAATTTTAATGGTTGATCATTTAAAATACTCAGACATTTAATCCATACAACATCCTTAATGCATCGAAAGACATCCATAATATTGAGAGATTTTTGTTGGAACATCACCTGATTACACTCAAGCCATATACAATAGATGGAAGCACAAAAAGCAATCCTCCGAATTTTACTAAGTAAGGATTTGCCTCCAATTTTTCTACAGAAATAAAATACTTCTCTCCACCAAGTGACAGGGCGTCTCTGGATTTGACAGGCCACTAGGACCATTTTTCAGACACCATTAGAAAATGTGCAATCAAAAAATAGATGTTGTATCATCTCAATGCCACTTCTACACAATGGGCAATTTGGATTAGGAACAAGACTCCATTTTGCCAATTTACTTTTTGTAGATAATTTGTCCTTCAAGGCTAGCCATGTGATAAAACTATGTTTAGAGATATATTGAGCACTCTATAGTAGTTTATACCATCCGATCTTAGCACCTGTCTCTGATAAGTTTTGACATGCATTAGCAATAGAGAATTTTTTATTGGAGCAACCAGTCCAAATTATCTTATCTTCACAAGAAGCAATAGAGAAGTGTGAGTGGAAAATTTTCCAATCTTGGGCAGTGTGTACATCCACCGGATCCGGTAAATTCCAAATCCCATTACGCCAGAGGTCCTTAACTTTTGTATAAATTGGAATATCAGAGTTCCCAATATTTATATGAGGGAATTTGTCTAATAAAGAAACACTCTACATCCATGGATCATACCAAAAGAAAAAATTAGAGCCATTTCCCAATTCATAGCCAAAATTTTTTTTTGCTTGGTTTCTACATTATAGGAAATTCTGCCAAACCGAATTGCAATCAATTGGTTTTGTGATATTCCAAAAGCTCAGTCTTCTAAGCTTGTTATTAATCACCCACCGAGCCCACATGGAGGATTTAACTGCCAGAAGCTCCCAAATATGTTTAATCATTGCTGCTTGATTCTAAGTATGTATAGATTTTATGCTTAATCCCCCTTTACTCTTGTGCTTGCAAACTTGAGACCATGCAACTAAACCTCTTGTTTTTTAAGATTCAGGACCATGCTATAAGAATTTTCTACATATACCTTTCACTTCTTTGATAACTATTTTTATATGAGAGTCCCTAATATTTATATGAGGAAATTTGTCTAATAAAGAAACACCCTATATTCATGGATTATACCAAAAGGAAAAATTAGAGCCATTTCCCAATTCATAGCCAAAAAACTTTTTTGCTTGGTTTCTACATTGCAGGAGATTTCGCCAAACCCAACTGCAATCAATTGGTTTTGTGATACCCTAAAAGCACAGTCTTTTAAGCTTGTTATCAATCACCCACCGAGCCCATAAGGAGGATTTAACTGCTAGAAGCTCCCAAATATGTTTAATCATTGTTGCTTGATTCCAAGTATGTATAGATTTTATGCCTAATCCTCATTCACGCTTGTGCTTGCAAACTTGAGACCATGCAACTAAGCCTCTTGTTTTCTAAGATTCAGGACTATGCCATAAGAATTTCCTACGTATACCTTCCACTTCCTTGATAACTATTTTTGGGAAGACAAAAATAGAGCACCAATAGATATGCATACTCATTAAGACAGAGTTTAGCAGTTGAAGATGCCCTACATAGGAGAGTTTCTTAACCTCCCAATTAGAAATTCTTACTGTTATTTTACTGATCAGATCTTGACAATGTTCTTTCTTGAGTCTCCCAGAGATTAAAGGGACACCAAGATATTTGACCGGTAGCTCTCCATGCTGAAATTGGGTTAAATGTAAAATTACATCTTTAGTGTGGCCAGTAACGTGTCCAAAGAATATAGAGCTCTTGTTCACATTTAATTTCAAACCAGATGTCTTGTAAAAATCTTCTAAGACATTATTGAAGTGGTTAATGGAACTAGTATCGCCATAAGAGAAAAGTAGCAAATTATCAGTAAAGATTAAATGGTTCAGCTTCAATCTTTTGCATCCTTTATGAAAAGTAAAGTTTTCTTCTAGAATACTATTAAGACTTTTATTGAGATACTCCACAGCAAGGACAAATAACAAATGAGACATTGGATCCCCTTGTCTCAAGTCTTTCTTTCCCTGAAAAAGACCTTCCAAGATATCATTTACCATCACAGAGAACATACTTATTCTAACACAACACATGATTAGCCGGATGAAGGAATATAAAAAATTAAAACCAATTAAAACTTCTTCTAAGAAATCCCAAGAAATTGAATCATAAGTCTTTCGCAGATTAATTTTGAGAACACAACTAGGAACCTCATTCTTTCTATTATATCCCCTCACTAATTCATGAGCCAAGATGACATTATCTGCTATTTTCCTATGAAGGATAAAAGCTGATTGACTTGGGTAAACCAGATAGCCAATAACCTTCCTCAGTCTGAAGGTTATAATTTTGGTAATACATTTGTACAAGACAATGCAACACACTATTGGTCTGTAGTCACCTAAGCCATTAGGGTTAGACACATTTAGGACTAAAGTGATGGCAGTTGAATTAACAGGATAATATATCTGACCTGTTGAGAAGAAATGTTGCACAGCTTCAGTGACTTCTTTGCCAATGATATTTTAGTATTTTTTTAAAAAGAGACTGTTGTATCCATCAGGTCCAGGAGCTTTGTCCCCGTTGATGCTGAATATAGTTTCTTTAACTTCTTGGTCAGATATGGGAGTGCATAGCATATCTCTGTCTTCCACCTTAAGCTTAGAGCCTTTATCCAATATTTATTATTGAATGAGCTCTCTGGCCCTTGCAGATATTCCCAACAGCTTTTTGTAATAACTCACTATCAGACTTTTAATTGCCTCAGGATCTTGAATAGAGTCACTATTTTGGTTCACTAAAGAAGTGATTGTATTTCTTGCTCTTCTCTGTTTAACCATGTTATGAAAATATCTAGAATTTGAGTCCCATAGTTGAACTCAATTAATCCTAGATTTCTGTCTGATAAAGCTTCCCTCAGTGATTATAAGTTGTCATAATTGCTTGTAGACACACCGTTCTTCATCTTGAAGCACTTGATTAAAAGGATCGGCCATTAGGCCATTCTGAAGAGAGTCCAGCACAACCTTAATATCTGTAATTTTCTGTGAGACATCCAAGAAGTGTTTTTTATTGAGATCTTTTAACTGAGTCTTTAACAGTTTAAGCTTGCACCAAACTTTATGCATTGGGGGGCTATTGATCTCCGTATGCCACACATTTGTAACAATGCTATAAAACTGGGAATAAGAGCACCAAGCATTGAAGAACCTGAAAGGAATCCTACGTCTGTGGAGAGGCCTAGAAATTATTACTATAAGTGGAGAGTGATTAGAAACGCTTGCTGTTAGCACTTCATTCTCCTTGAACTCCCATGTGTCCACCCATTTCTCATTAACAAAAACCCAATCAATCTTCCATCATATCCTCTAGAGACCCATCTGATTGTTACACCATGTGAATCTGTAACCCTTATTTTTTTAACTCAAATAACTCTAACCCTGATATCCAGTTTTTGAACAAGTCCACCATATTTTCATTCATATAAATGCCTATAATTCTATCATTATTGTTAAGGACATTATTAAAATCACCTTGAATCAGCCGAGGAATTTGATTGTCTGCTATTCCAGTATGAAGGTCTCGCCACAAAGCCTCCCTATCTATTGCCTCGGTGGCCCCATAGACAATAGTCCAATAGAACTCTATATCTTCAATCTGCACCTTACAGTGTATGAATTGCCAATGCTTGTCCAAAATTATTACATTGCACCTAACTGGGTTAAATACAATCCAAGTCCTCCTCATATTTAAGCAATCAGAGTTATGTTCCAGTTTCCAATCTTTTAAAGCTAATTTACTCCATATTTTATCAATATTCACAGACTTTATCCTTGTTTCTAATAATCCCATAAGGCATAATTTTTTTCCTTAATCAGAACTCTTACCTCTAATTGTTTGCAGGGGTCGTGGAGACCCTGATTCTAGTACTATAAAAAAAGGGTTTTAAAACCATTTTTACGTATTTTTCATCAGTACTTCTTTTGAGTTAAATTTTTCTAGAGAAAAAAATTAAGAACACATAATTAGATTTTTTGTAATTTATCAACTCGCCCACACGAGTAATCCATTGGTGGGAGACACAGTGTAGAAGATTTGTTGGTGTTAATAAAAAATATTTATGATAATTCGCGATTATGATATTTTTTTTATACCATCATTTTGCCAAATTAAAATAAACATAAAAAATTTTAAAAAGTGTTTCTATAATTAGTATCAGAGTTAGGCTTATGTCTATTTTAATTTAGCAATTGCGAATTTTATTTTATGTTCTTGATGAATAGATATATAATAATAATTTTTATTTTTTCATGAAATGAATGATTATAAATAAATTGATGATGTTGATCGTTAATTATATAATCTTTTGAATATAGAGTTGATTAGATCAATTTTTGTAAATCATAAAGGGCTTAAGAATATTTTTATTTTTGTAATTTAATAAATTTTTTTTTGAAGAATAACAATTTCCGCATGAAGCACAAACGAAAAAATAAAAAAGAAAGAAATCTGGTAAAGATTCCCGTGCAGCACAGAGAAGAAAAGGTACATTTGTTTTCAAATAGCAAAAGACAAAAAGGTACTTTGAGCTTATTGCTGGGTTTTTTTTCAAGAAAAGACATAAAGTGGCTCCGTGGGGCAAGCTTTCTTTATTGGGCTAAGCAAGGCTTTAGACCATGCCAGGCCTTAGAGGAGGTGTGGCCCCAAGCTACTGCCCAGCAGCACAGTCATGGGCCAAGTCCATGGCTGTAATTAATAAGTCCTATTTTAAACAGTGATTATATAGTAATTTGGACCTGCCAAAATCAATCCAACATTAAAAAAATATGACATATAATTTTTAACGAATAATAAAATATAATAATATAAAATATAATTATATTTTATTAAAATCATAAAGACTACTCAAGGAGAAAAGCATAGAAGAAATTCAAAATTGTCTTTTAATTTTTGTATTTTATTTTTTTCTTTAAAATTTAAAAGACTCGGTCAATAATAATTTCAGTCTGGACAGTCCAACAATAAAAAAATATGAGATATAATTTTTAAAAAATAATAAAATATAATTATATTTTATTAGGACAATAAAGACTATTCAAGGAAAAAAAGATAAAAAAAATTCAAGATCGTCTTCTAATTTTTGTATTTTATTTTTTTTAAATTCAAAAGACTTGATCAACACCATTATTTTATATTTTATTTCATGAGATGATTTATATTATAAAATATATTCATGCATTATAACATGCCTTTTAAATCTAAGATGTGCCTACTCAATGTATTATAATATGCCATGAATGCATGTGCCATTATTTATTTCTTTACTAAAATAGTTTTAGTTTAGATTTAATAAAATTGACATATAATATACTAATTTGTTATTAGATTTAATTAAAATAATTTTAATTTATCTAATAAAGAATTAGATTAAAATAAATTAGTTCCATAATTGGTATAAATAGTATTAATTAAATTTAATTAGATTAAATTCGGTAATTTCACGTTGGACTAATTAAGCATATTATAATAAATAGTTTATTAAAATTTATAAGTATTAGTTATTCATAATAAATTAAATTTTTAGTGTAAAAATCTAGTAATTTAATTTTAAGTGTTAATATGATTAGATTTTAGAAACACTTAGAATGAAACTTAGTGATCAATAATTGTCTAGGAGCAATAGTTTTCATTGGGATTATAAATATGAGATATTTTATAAAATAAAACCCTACAACATAAAATAGTAACTGAGAGAGGGTTAAATGACAATTTGACCCATGATCTGCATCGTTAATTTAACAACGTGAGATTTAAGTAGCGCCTTATAATTGCTTTTGTTTTCGTTCTCTCTACGGAGGGTGTCAATTTGAGTCAATATCAAGGTTAACTTTCAAGAGATAGGATTTCTGGATGTATTTCTAGATTGACCTACCTTACGGCGGCAACTTTGGAGTTAAGTCTAAGAAGTCTGAAACGATGCGTTACACTTACATAAATATAATTATATAGATAATTATATTTAGACAAAAATAAACGGTAGTTAATTAGTATAGAAGTTATGAGATAACTTGACAATATTAATTAATTGAGATTGTCTCAATCTAATTTGAAATTGATTTGACCTACCCTACTGTGGCATATCAATTTTGATAAATTTGAATATTGTGGTATAGAATTTTTTTTCTAGGGTTTTTACCTTTATTTTTTTGCATCATGCATCATGTTTAAAGTGTTATACCATAATTGTGATGATATTTGAGCATGAATGATTTAATTTTATTATTTATTATTTTCAACAAAATGACAAATCCCTTTATCACAATATTATCCAATGACAAATTAATTGGCGAAAATTTTGTGAAATGAAAAAGTACAATGAACATCATACTTGTATGTGAGAACCAAAAGTTTGTCCTCGCTGAACGTTGCCCTCCAAAGCTTGTTCTTAATGCTCACAAGAAGCTAAGAAGCAATATGATCGTTGGCTTGATGCTGACGAAAAATCTCTCTATTACTTGTTAGCAGACATGTCTAAGGTGCTTAGGAGTAAGCATGAGAATATAAAAACAACAATAAAATGTGGGATTCACTTTAAGCAATGTTTGGGCAGCCTTTTAAGAAATCCCGGCATGATGCGGTGAAAGCCATTATTAATGCTAGGATGAAGAGTGGAACCTCAGTTCATGAGCATGTATTAAAAATGATTACCCATTTTAATGAAGCTGAGATTCACGAGGTAAAGATAGATGGGCGTATACAGGTAAGGATGATCTTAGAAACTCTATCTCTAAGTTTCCTTCTATTTACGAGCAACTATTTTATAAACAAATTTACGTTTAACATGAATCAGTTGCTTAATGAGCTCCAAACTTATAAATCCATTAATATTGGGAAACAATAGGAGGAAAATGTTGCCGATAAACAGCCTTCATCTTCTAAGAACAAAAAGAAGAATAATAGAGGAAATGGCTCATCAAAAGGCAAACTTAAAAAGAAGAACAATAATAAGAGGAACAAGAGCACTAAGACCAAGGCAAAAGGAAAATGTTCCATTGTAAAAAAAAAGGCCACTGGAAGAGGAATTGCACCATTTATCCAGAAGAGCTCAAGAAGAAAAAGAAAGATAAATATGATTTACTTGTTCTTGAAGCTTATTTAGTGGAAGATAATGAATACCCTTGGGTAGTTGACTCTGGGGTTAATAATCATATTTGTTCTTCTTTATAGATGATTGATTCTTCTCAGATATTGGCAGATGACCAATTTATGATACTAGTAAGTACTGGGGCCGTTGTTTCAGTTAAAGCAGTGGGAGTAGTTAAGCTAAAGTTTAGGGATTATTTTTTGATTTTGCAAGACGCTTATTATATTCCTGATTTTAAACAAAATTTAATTGTCTCTAAATGTTTAGAACATTGCCATTCTATTTCTTTTAATAAATAATTCAGTTTTTATTTCTAGAAATGGTTTGAATATATGTGTCGGTAATTTAGAAAATGGTTAGAAATAGATAAACTGCTCAATATTAAAATGCTCAGGCTGGAACAATCAAAACCTAAGAAACAAAAGATTTCTCCTGATGGTGAAACATTCATTTGACACCTTAGATTAGGTCATATTAACCTAAATCGAATACAACGATTAGTAAAGGATGGACCCCTAAATAGTTTAAGGGTTGGTATTTTACCAGTTTACGAATCTTGTCTGGAAAGTAAAATGACTAAAAGACCTTTTACTAAAAAAGGCAACAGGGCTAAAGAACTTTTAGAATTAGTACATTTAGATATATATGGTTCGATTAATGTACAAGCTAGAGGAGGATACAAGTATTTTATCACTTTTATTAATGAGTGTTCTCATTATGGCTATGTATATTTGATGCATAGAAAATCGAAAACGTTTGAAAAGTTCAAAGAATTCCAAGCCGAATTTGAGAAACAACTCAATAAATCATTAAAAGCACTTCGATTTGATCGAAGAGGTGAATACTTCGATGCTAAATTTAGAGATCACCTGAAAGAGCATGAGATTATATCCCAATACACAGCTCCAGGAACACCACAACAAAATGGTGTTGCCGAAAGGAGAAATAGAATGTTGCTAGACATGGTGAGATTCATGCTTAGCTTCTCATCGTTACCCACTTCTTTTGAAGGATATGCATTGCAAACAGCAATGTATAATCTTTACGTAGTATTATCTAAGTCAATTTCTAACACACCTTTAGAGTTGTAGAGTGGTCGCAAGCATTCTTTGCGACATTTTTGCATTTGGGGGTGTCAAGCACATGTGATTAAGGGAAAGACTGGGAAGTTAGAACCACATTTCAGAATTGTGCCTATTTTTAAGTTACCCGAAAGAGACAATAGGTGGTTTCTTTTATAACCCTCAAGATAATAAAGTATTTTTTATCAACAAATGCTACTTTTCTTGAGGATAATTATATAAGAGATCACATACCTCGAAGTAAAGTTGTTATCGAGAAACTACTTTTCAATGAGGTTAAACCTCAATAACCAACAATTATTGTTGGATCACAAAGTCAATAAACCATGCCTACTCATCAGAATACACCACTGCCACTTAAGCATAGTAAAAAAGTAGTAAGACCACTATATGCTACACTTTAATTGGAGAAGCATAAGTTGCAATATCCGATGACAATGTCAATGATCTATTGACATATAAACAAGCAATGAAAAATTATGACAAAGAGAAATGGCTTGAGGTCACGAATCTTGAGATAGAGTCAATGCACTCTAACTCAATCTGGGAGCTTGTAGATCTACTCAAAAGATTTAAACCCATTAAGTACAAATGGGTCTACAAAAGAAAAGAAGAGCAATGAAAAAGTTGAGACTTTCAAAGCAAGGTTAGTGGCAAAGGGTTATACCTAAAAAGAAGAAGTTGACTATAAGGAGACTTTCTCACCAGTAGCCATGCTAAAATTTATTTATATTCTTTTATCCATTGCCGCTTGTGTAGATTACAAGATTTGACAAATGGATGTTAAGACTACTTTTTCGAATAACAATCTTGATGAAACCATTTACATGGTTCAACCAGAGGGATTCATAGTATAAGATCAAAAGCAAAAGGTTTACAATCTACAAAGGTCTATTTACGTGCTTAAGCGAACATCTAAATCTTGAAATATAAGATTTGATCAAGCTATCAAGTTTTATGACTTTAAGCAAAATATTGATAAAGCTTGTGTACACAAGTGCATCAATACAGGCAAAATAGTTTTCTTAATTCTTTACATTAATGATATTCTTCTCATTGGGAATGATAAAGAAGTATTATTAAATGTAAAGAAATGGTTAGTTAAGCAATTCTAAATGAAAGATTTAGGAGAAGCAAGTTATGTTCTTGGGGTCTAACTCATACAAGATTGTAAAAACAAACTCTTAGTTCTGTCTCAAGCATCATACATAGATAAGATCCTTATAATTTTTTCGATGTAAAATTCCAAAAAAGGTAATTTACCTTCTTGCCATAGAATTTACTTGTCTAAAGAACAATGTCTTAAGACATCTTAAGAAAAAGAGGATATGAGACGGATACCCTATGCTTTTGCAGTATGTAGCCTAATGTATGCCATGTTATGTACTAGGCCCGATATTTACTGTTCAGTGGGGATAGTTAGCCGATATAAATCCAATCCAGCATATGATCAATGGGCTGCAGTAAAGCATATTCTCAAGTACCTACGGAGAATGAGAAACTATATGCTTGTCTACTCTGGTAAGGATTTGATTCCAGTCGGATACATTGATTCTGATTTTTAATCTGACTTAGATTCTCTAAAATCAACATCTGGATCAGTGTTCACTCTTGGTCGTGGAGCCATTGTGTGGAGAAGCATAAAGCAATCATGTATTATCGATTCAACAATGGAAGCTGAATATGTAGCGGCTTGTAAAACAGCTAAGGAAGCGGTATGGCTCCGCAAATTCTTATTGGATCTAGAAGTTGTTCCAGATATAGATAAACCCTTCACACTTTATTGTGATAATAGCGGTGCAGTGGCGAATCCCAAATAGCTATGAAGTCACAAAAGAGGCAAGCACATAGAAAGAAAATATCATCTGATCAAGGAGATTATTCATTAAAAAGATGTCATGGTGAAGAAAATTGAATCACAAAATAACCATGTTGATCCTTTTACGAAGACTTTTTCTGCTGCTAGTTTTGAGAGTCATTTAGAGGGTCTAAGGATATGAGAAATGTCTCACATCCTTTATGGCAAGTGGGAGATCGTTGAAAGTATACCTTAAAAGTATAATTATTTGTATTTAGATACTGTTAAAAATAATTAATAGAGGTTATTAATTCAATATTATATTTACAAGTATGATTGTTTTATTCAAAAATCATGAAATCCTTTGATTATTATATGTAACCTTAAACTTAGTATATAATAGTTATATACGAAAGGATTAAGTTTAAGTGTAGTAATATAAACTTGTGCTTAGTCTGAATGAAGATAGAAACTTCATTTTGATAGACTATAAGTACGGTCTATTTATATATTGTATACAATAGTCTTATCTGGATTATTTTATGTGTTGACATAAAAAATGGAGGCACTTTGTATAATGTTGATATAGAATTGGACCACGATAAAATCAATTCTCTGTTAATTTTCGTTAGTAAAGAGAATTTATTTTATCATAATATAATTATATATGGATTAATCTTAATCTTGAGTGATTAATAAACTCTTATTCATTGAGTTATATTTATAATTTACAAGAGAAAGACTGTAAAAGATTTTCAATCAATTACTAAGTATTTTATAAATGTAATAAAATAGATAGTTGAGAACATTTCTCATAGATATGAAATCCACTTATTCCGAAAGGGAGTTAGATAAGTTGTTTCCTTAATAATTGATTCTGATTTTGAACATTATGAACACTCAATTTTCTTTAAGAGTTAAAGAAAATAATATATAAATTTGTAAATTTCACAAATTAAATGTTCAAAAGAGGATCAATGTGAATTAAGGATAAAGATGTAATTAGAGAGGTTAACAGACGCTCGACCTAACTCTAATTATGAACATTTATGGAGGATTAATCTATATAAAATGATTATATATTATACTCTAAATTATCTTTATTTATTAATTATATCATTAATTTTTGTTTAGTTTAGTTGATAGAGTTAGATTAGTTAATTAAATTACAAAGTGTGATAGTCCCTGCGGGATCGATACTTGGACTTTAAATCCTATATTACTTGATACAATAGCGTGCGCTTGCGATTAACTAGTATAGCATCAATCAGCCACAACACGGTATGCGCATCGCACAGCGCGGTGGGCTCATCGCACGCATCACACGCACACGTTGCGCGCATAGCTGCTACGACCACATTGCGCTACGTAGATTTTTTTTTAATTTTTAATTAATTAAAAAATATAGTATATTGATTAATAATTATTTCAATTAATGTGTGTAATTTAAAATTTTTTTTCATTGTTACATTATTATTTTTTTAGTTGTAATATTAGGTTTTTTTTTTGTATATGTTAATATTAATTTTTTTCATTGTTATATTATTATTTTTTTAGTTGTAATATTAGGTTTTTGTGTATATGTTAATAATAATTTTATTTTATTTATTTATTTATGTAAAATTTATATATTCAATATTTTGTATTATTTTTAATTTAATTATATATATAATTATACTAAAATAACGTTAATTTTTTTTAGGTGATGCTGATATAATCATGTCATAATTTTTTACCATTATATGTTTTAAGGGAAGATGAGAGAGCTGTAGTAAAGTTTTAAAAGATACATTGGATATCAAAATATGCATATGGTAGTTAAAAAAAATTATTAAATATGAAGTATTATTGAGAAGAGTTTGTCATCTTTTAGGAGTTGATCAGGTGTATTACAAAGCAACTCTGAAGTTTGAGGTTCCTTCAAGTATTATAAAGTTGAGACATATTCCTCTTGAAAATGACGATGATGCAATATTGTGATTAAGCTTACAGAATAATATGGCTACACCTTTTTGTGTAACAATAAATGCTTGAGCTTCTGAATATGAAAATAATGCAGAAGCACCCATGGAGCAAAAATAAGATTATGCTAATCAATTCGCATCTGCAACCCTTATGTATATTTCAAATCCCTTGGAGGATTATCATTATTCTTATCTGATGTTCAACAAACAACCCAACTATACATATTATAATAGTCAGATATATGGAGATATTGACGTTGATCTTGGCTATGATATTGGTAAAAATGTTGGATATAATATGAATAATGACGAAAGAAATGAGGAACATTGTGAGAATGATAATCTTGGTTACAATGTTGGTTATAAAGTTGATGATGATGGTAGAAATGATGATGATGATGATAAGGAGGAGGAGGAGGATCATGACGATTATGAAAAGACTGGCGATGGAAATGATGACGTTACTGATGATGATGATGACAATGAGGGTGATGATGATGATTATGACAGAGAAGAAATGGTTAAGGTAGAAAATTCATTTCAGTTTCAACCTAAAATACCACCATTTGACTTGAATATATAAAAAAAAGATATCTTTTACTGGGATTAGTGATGTATTTGTGAGAAAGTTGTATAACAACAAAGATGAAATTCATGAAGCTATAAGCATGGTTGCACTAAAGAGCAAATGGAGCTTCAGAATTTACAAGTCCATAAAAGATTATTTCAAGTTGAAATGCGATGATGATAGATGCAAGTGGAGATTACGGACAGTGTCGACTGAAAGGCGATATTTTTTCATCGTAAGACGAGTAGATGCATAGTACACTTGTGTTTTGAGTCAATTGCAGGATGGTCACCGATAAGTCAAGAACAAAATTATTGCTAAAGTAATAAAAAAATAAGTTTACATCAGTCAATAGAAATTATAGGCCAAAAGACATTCAAGATAATATACGTGAAGAATTCGGTGTTCAAATAATATATACTATATCTTGGCAAGCTAGGGAGCGTGCATTAAGATTGATAAGAGGTGCTTCAGTTGATTCATTCAGATTACTTCTTATATACAGCTCTGTGTTACAATAAAATAATCTGGGTATAATTATTCATTTGAAAACTAACGCGAATAATGACTTCAAGTATTTCTTTTTGGCATTAGGACCATGCATCAGAGATTTTAATTCATCAATTCGACCGATAATTGCAATGAATAGAATATTTTTTAAAGGCTTCTATCTTAGTACAATGTTTATGACTGTTTGTAAAAATGGAAACAATCAGATTTTTTTCATTGGCTTGAGAAATTGCTGACTTAGAAAATGATACTTCTTAGGAGTGGTTTATGGTTAAACTGCGGGGAGTAATTACAGGCCATTAGAATCTTGTCTTTATATCTGATCAACACACCAGTATTGAGATGGCTATAGGGGTGTGTTTCCGTATGCATATCATGGGTTCTGCGTCTATTATTTGAAAAAAAATTTGATTACAAAATACAAGTTACCATCAGAAAAGTCTAAAAAAGAGGTATACTTGTTTACCTACTTCACTGCTGCCAAGGCTTATCGTGTCTCAGATTTTCAACATTAATTAAACAAGATGAGACAAATGAGACCCAACGTAACGAATTATTTAGAAGAGGATGTTGGTACAGTCAGATGGGCCCGATCAACTGGCACTTTCAAAAGGTGCGACGTCGTGACTACTAATATCGCTGAGAGCATTAATGCAGTTGCAAAAAAGGCAAGAAAGCTTTAGTGACCAATTAGTGGAGTGGATACAGAAGTTAACGCAATTATAGTTTTACCATAGACGATTGATAGTACAAAATATGACAAATGTCCTGATGAACTGGACACATTATAAAGTCATGAAACATAATGAGGATGTAAGTTGAATGACAATTTCTCTTGCTGATGATTTACAATTTATAGTTAAGGACGGTAGCGTGAATTGGATTATGGACATTAGCGAAAGAACATGTAGTTATCAAAAGTTTGACTATCGACAACTGCCTTGTTCTCATGCACTCGTCGTATGCAGATACATTATATTATCACACGAGAGTCTTTATTTGACTTATTACATATCTAAGACTTTATATCGTGCCTATAGCGAGCCAGTACTTCTAGTTAGCCAAGTGTTAGATTGGATAGTCTCAGAATATCTGAAAATTTTGGATAGTTAACCTCTGATAGCACATCGTTAATCAAACAAACATTGGATGAATAAGATTCTATCTCAATGAGAGGAACCATTGAGAGGAACCATCAAAGAATATATATAGTCATTGTAGACCGCATGGACATAATCAACAAACATGTCGAAACCCTATCTCTTTACAGAGTAGGTGATGTATGTTTATTTATAAAACTACCTTGTTGATATTTAATTTCACTATAATATAAGGCTAATAATTATTTTTTATTTCAGACGGACCTAAAAATATGAAAACGAGTTGGACCCTGATGTTTAATTATATATGAGTGTCTAGTTTCGTAACTTCTATATATTTATTTTGTAATGCACTTATACTTTTTATTACATACTTAATTATTTCCTATGCAGTTGTTATTACATACTTAATATTGATGTTGACAATTTTAACAAAAAAATCGGCAAAATCTCCTTTATTATATGAACTTTTTCAAATCTGTCATATTAAAAAAACACACTTCTATTCAATTATATCTAATCTCCGCACACATTTACCCAATACGTAAACATCAAAATAAATAATATGACATAAATGCACATATAAAAAATATAGTATTAAACATCTATGAAGCAAATCCTATAGCGGTTCACAAATTAACAACCATCTTCTGTCTATAAAAGAAACCAATATGAGGGAATAAATTAAATGACCGACCAAACATAAGATTCTCAATATACATACAGACAAATGTGCTATAGTCCCCACTCTTAACCTCTTGTTGTGACACATTTTTTCGTAAACGAACCACCGGCCAAGGGAACAAATTTGGGCCTTATATGCCCTTCAAATTATAAAATTTATATTTTTAAAGGTATAAAGGCATCACAACACATAGAGGATCCAAAAATTTCATAATGGTCTTATTGGAGTGGCCGTTCATGCTGGAATTATAAAGAACAATCGTCATCTGAACAAGGTCGAGCTCTACTAGAAACCAATGTTCCTGATTGATATTCAAAAGGACATATACCTACAAAAACTATTTCTATATTATTTTAAACTTAGCACAATTATACACAATAAAAAGTTGTTACTGTTCTTAAAAGTACTTATTAACTAATGCTCACAGTTTAACACCAAGTAACTCGGTCTTTGTTTTAAGTGCATAAGCCAACAACGGTTCGAGTCATTAGTCGTTATCTGGAGGATCAACGGTGAAGGACATTCGCCATAAATAGTTCACGTAAAAATATGCATCTGCAGTTGTGCAATTCTGTGAGTACATGTCAGAGAATGTCCTTTGGCACAAACGCGAGACCTTTAAATACACTTTTATATGTTGTAAAATAAAGAATATGTATAAATTTTGATACTCTTAAACAACTCACAAAAATTAAAATACAAATACAAGTCCTCAACGATTCATCAAGTCAGTGTTGCAGTAAGTCATTAAACCTTATATAGTTGGGATCGAGTCCATCCAAATGAACCCGCTGCGTTAGGTAATATTTTTATCCAATCCAAAATCTTAGTAAATTTAGTCTAATCAATAGGAATCAGTTGTTCGTTTACGTCAATTGTAGGTGCTACTTACAATTCTACAAGTTTCCTTTTCACGAGCTTTTTCAACAGATTGGTATATGAACTAACTTTCACGAGCTTTTTCAACAGATTGGTATATGAACTAACTTAAGTTGTTGCTTTCTTACGAAGCCACCTATTTTTACTCATGTTTTGACCAAATGAAACAGCTATAATTTTAACGCTGGCAGGGATATTAGCTACATTATGTATATTCATTGTCATGGGTTGATGCTAAGACTCGCTGGAGGAAGTATAGGTCTGAAAGTCAACAGCTATAAATTCGGTACCCTACAAAACTAAATAACACTAGTTAATGTATTGACTTGTTAAACTTTGTACCCAATGAAATTTAGGTTCAAAACATACCATACTCTGCCCTGCATCCTCAGAGATTTTAGTTGGCTTAAATTGTTGCATCAATAGAGATATCTAATGCAATTTATCTTCTTTGGCCTTAGCCACCCTACTTATTACCTCTGACCTAACGCGATCAATTTTTGTGGAAAGCCTTGTTTCAAGATCATCCATCCTTTTCTCTAGAACATAATACCGTGATGATGACGTTCCAGACTCAAACTATATATAAGTAATTATAATCAATTTTCACAATTTAATACTCATCAATGACATAAGTAATTATAATTTAAGAAAAAAAAATAAAATTATTACATCATTGATTCAGTCGCTGGCGAGGCTTGGAATTTGTAAACAGGCCGAACATCATCAGTGAATTGGGTGTCTGAAATCTCAACTTTTTTCAACTTAAAACTCCTCTATTTTTCTGATAGAATGCACAAGTGTACTGCCACGCGACAGTTCACACTCTTCTCATATTTGTGAGGGACCAAATTTCTATAAACTTCTAAAACCTTCATAATATTTTACATTTATTAATCATTATTAGAAAAAATAATAAAAGTTATAAGGAAATTACATATATTTTTGTTGAACATAAAAGCATACCTCAACACCATTAAAGAGTACTTTACGATACTTTTGTAAATGGGGTGCCCGTACCAAACCAATTTAGAAGACGTAAAAAATAGTATCCATTCTTGCGGGCTAACACCTCTCCACATCTTGGTATCGCCTCATAGATCTACACCTGATATGATAATAAATGAAAGAAATAATAATGTTAACAAATAATTTTTTCTATATCCCAAAATGATAATGAATCGATAAAATAGAATTACTCACTAAGAATGTTTGACTAAATGAGTATAGGTTGTATGATTCTCTATCCAAAGTGCTCGCTTTTCTGAGCTTCACTAACTTTTTAATTAGAGCTGTGCATAAACTATTATAGAGTACAATTCATGCAATCGTGCTTCAATATAGGTATTAAACTCATCAAGATTATCTACGATGAGAAGCATAAAATATTGTACGGCTCTATTCTGATTACGTAACATTAACAATTTATGAAATATATAAAATAGATACATTTTGCTACATCTACATCATCGTCGTCAAATGTAATGCTCACGAACCACGAATCCAAATTCCTGTAAGTCAACTCACTTCTACTCAAAAAATATTTATATCATAGTCTATCACCTAACCCACTTACTACGAGATAATCTCTCATCCTTAAACCAGTAATAAAAAAAAATTCTAAACAGGAGAATCTAATGCCTTTTTTTTCCTATATAGAATCATAATTCTTCATATAAATTTTTGGTATGTATGTGTCTTAATCAAATCTCACGTGCTAAAATATCTGAGAATAGAATATCCGATACATCCAAAAAATAACTAAAACATATGGTTCTAAATATTTCGACCTGACTCGAAGTCAATTTGTCTTTTATATTTTTCATAACCCATAACTTCGAGTAAGTATGTACGGTTGATTGGTAGACTTTATTTTTGGCAATCACGTAATCTTTGAAATATTTTCCTTTCTAAAAAAAAAATTAAGTTAAAAAAATATTAGCATATAGAATTAATAAAATTACTATTAACATATACACAAAAACCTAATATTACAACTAAAAAAACAATAATATAAAATAATATAACAATGAAGTAATTATTATTAACACACATATTAATTTAAATAATTATTAATAAATAAAATATATTTTTTTAATTAATTAAAAATTAATAAAATTACCATATGGTGTGGGTTGCGTGCATACGATGCGCGCATTGCACTGTGGCCGCACGCCAGCGTGCGTCCCTGCACGTGCTGTGACTCACAGAAAATGACCGGAATCCACTATTTTTAACCCCTTTTTTTTTTTGCATTTTACGCACATTTTCAACCTTTTTTTCTATATTACTAACACTACATGTATACATTTCTAACAATTAAAAAAAAAAATAACTTAAAAAATCAACAAAACTAAATTTAAAATAAAAACTCATTAATTTTTGCTCTTTTTTTGTTTTTTCAACTTCACGCTTGATTATTATAGTTGAAATCTTCAAAATATACTAAGTTTAGAGCCGATCTACGAATTATGAGAATTTTGGAAATTTTAGAAAAAGTTGCCGAGTGAAAGTGAGAGGGAGTTGTTTTGATTTTTTTGTGTTTTGTTTTGTTTTTGAAGACAAGGGTAAAATAAGAAAAAAATTTAGTATTTGGTTAATATAAATTAAGAGATTTGACTTTGGTCAAAATTATATTTTTATTTAAATTTTTGGTCAAAATGGGAAATTTCCCAAATATATTTATGTTCATGCATGCATTCATGTGTTTGTATATGATTTCTAATAGGAAACAAAGTATAAATTTTAACTGTAAAAATTATCTTAGATGACTATTTGGCAAGCTTTTGCCGTTGTCTTTAGAGATTCTTTGATTTCTTTTTGTATTAAACGTGGCTGTGTTAAGAAGCGTTACAGCCCAAAAAGTACTTTCTGCCTTTAAGTGGATTTTAGCCATTAAATGTGCATCAGATAACTTGTTTCTTCTAACGTTGTCAGTGGCATTTGCCAAGTGGATGATTGAGTCGTTGATTCGATCAAAGGTACAAGATCATAGAATCATATGCTTTCGACAAAAATATTTGGAAATCAGGTTGAATGTTGGGAATTTTGGCATAAAAAGATGGAAATTTTGGTTGTTTTGAAGTATTTTCGTCGGAGAAGAAAAAGAGCTTAGACAGGTTTGACCTTCTCCCTCTTGTACTATCTCTTCGTTGGATTGCTTGAAGTTCCTGAATATTAGTTTCATAATAGCCCTTTGTTACTGGAATTAGGCAGGTATATATGCTGATTAAATTGGCCGAAAGATTACTGAATTTCCTGAATCCCCGTCCATGTTTTGTTTTGACCAAAAGATTCTCACAAAATCAGTGGCAGGAACAAGTCATTTAAAATTGAGGGTTAGCATGGTCTCAGATTATTTTCTGTTTACAGTCTAAGATTTGGCAAACAAATCAGATTTCTATAATTTGGTTCTTCAATCTGTAGAAGCTACATTCTTTAGGAAATAAAGAGGAAATTGGACAAAAGAAAAACTGTTTTATTGCACATGACACATAATTTTAAAATTTTTCTTCTTTTCTTATATTACTATATTTTTTTGCTATTTAATTTTTAACTGAAGTCTTTGGATTAACTGAAATTTGATGGACTGTCGTTTGCTTTAGTTCATATTATCCAACAATGGTGGCAAAAAGGAAATTACGCAAGCATTGATTCCTATGAGTAGCTGAAATTGAATTCATTATTTTGCATTCGCCATTTTTAGTACAAATATCTCTTTAATTTAGTTCAACTAAGCCTGCTTTGATTTCCACATCCACGGCCTGGCCTAGGCAGACCCAGCCGGGCCTTTTTTTTGTTCCGACTAACCATACCTCCAAACCCTAGAAAAAAATGGTTTAGTCTAAAAAAAATTTGGAAAATCAATGAATCTCGATTTCTATTTTAATTAATTGTTTTTGGTGTAGTTTATGCAAAAATGGCAAGTAGAATCGTGGATCTCCGGTCCGACACAGTCACCAAACCGACTAAAGCAATGAGAGTTGCTATGGCAAACGCTGAGGTTGATGATGATACACTAATAGGTGATCCGACTGCATTCCGTCTAGAAACAGAAATGGCAAAAGTTATGGGCAAGGAAGCTACTCTGTTTGTGCCATCGGGCACAATGGGTAACCTCATTAGCGTGCTTGTTCATTGCGACATAAAGGGCAGTGAGGTCATTCTTGGAGACAAATCTCATATTCACAATTTAGAGAATGGAGGCATTTCTACAATCGGAGGTGTGCATCCAAAGACCGTTAAGAACAACAAGGATGGGACAATGGACATTGATTTAATTGAAGCCGCCATTAGAGATCCAAGAAAGGAGCTTTACACCCCAACTACTAGGCTTATCTGTTTGGAGAATACACAAGCAAAGTAAGCATTACTTTCCCCTACGTCATTCTTACATGTTTCTTTATTTGTTTAATCATTTAACAACAATTAATACATGTACCTTGTATTTCTTTATAATTGTTTGACATTAAAATATTAAATAAAACAAAAAACAATTCTTGTTTAATAAAAGTTGCTTGTCTAGCGAGTAAGTGTATTATTGTAATTACAAAGTTGAAAAATGAATGATTTAGATTGTGCCGGTTGTTATCATTTCATTGGTTAATAATTATTGTTAATTAATTAATATACTTAATACTTAAGTCTTGATAAGTGCATATTTCGAAAGATCCTAAAATAATATCTTGTTTGCTAGAATTTATTAAATTAAATTATTTAGTTTAGTATGTTACCCTAGTGTATAATGAGTACACTTTATATTGTGGGATTCCTTAAGTTCACACTCGATTTGTCAAATAAAACTCTTTTATGAGTTTGTGAATAATATCTCACGCACACGTCACGAATATTATAAATTAACGCGTTAAATTATACAAGTTGAGATCATAATGTATACATATAATTCTTCTGTCACTTATATCTTAAAAGAACAGGGATATAGATCATCATCGTCAAATCTCTATACGCTCAACTGTGAACTTATCTTCAGATTCGTATTTCGATAAATAATATGCGCAAATAATTTTACGATATTGTTTAACCATACAAAAAACTCTTTTTTGGGGCTCATGCTTATAGCCATAAGACTTTCTGATATATAATCTCGGAGCATCGGGATATACAACTCACTCATAAGAGCTGATGGATCCCAAATCTACACACACTGAACTCCATAAATATTGAACACTACCCAGCAACACATAACAGTCAGACCATAAAAAGTTTCCGATATTCGTAGAACCAAAGTTTGGTAAATCACTCATAAGTCTACCGTGGCACTAAAGTTAAATGACCACGAAGACTGCCTAACTCAAGAAAACCTTCTTTTGACGGCTTTATGGGATGTCTATTAGAGGTCCTCATGAATCTCTTCAGTATCCAGTCCTTACTGAATACCTGTATACCTATATGGGCTTCCACTAAGCTAATAGTCTACTAAAACTAACCATTTGAACCATCCAGATATAGGCATACACTGATCTATATAAAAAAGGTTCACTGATATACCTGCATCGAAAAAAATAAACCAGGAATAAGGTGTTCAAGAAAATACTTTATAATAATATTTTCTAACACCATTTGTAACTCTTTGTAACTATACATTACAATATATCCCCAGGTCTTTATCTCATTTCAAATTAAGGCTCTAACTCTTAGATTTTGCCAACTCTTATAATCTGCTAACTCTTAGCATTTATAACTTTCAGCGTTGTTAACTCTTAGCACCGATCTAAATTTTTTTAGACTAAATCCGAACTCTTTCAGATCATACAATGTCTAAAACGTTACAAGCATCTTACTATTTATTATAAAAATTTATTTGAAATGTATATTGTATAAATATTAAATAATTGATAGTCATAGAATATTAAAATGGCATGTAAGCACCATCTCCAACAAGGCTATATGATGAAAAAGTGAGAGAGTTGTTAGAAGTTAGATATATTCTTGACCTTAAGAGGAACTTAATTTCACTGGGTATGTTAGACCAAAATAGGTATTCCATCATAACTGAAAGAAAGATTATGAAGGTGTTGAAAGGTTTAATGGTTGTGAAGAGAGGTGATAGGTACAATAGTTTGTATGTGCTGAAAAAAGAAGCAGTGAATGATTCTACATCATTCTTTATCAATAATAAGAATATGCAAACCAAGCTATTGTATCTAAGATTAGCGTACCTAGGTGAAAAGAACCTAAAGGAGTTATATGATCAAAAAGTGTTTGGAAAGGATAAGTTCTAACCATTAAAAATTTATGAGCCTTATGCTTGGAAAAGCACATGGGTAAAGTTTAATACTGGAGAGTACAAAAAATATAGTACTCTTGATTATATACACTTGGATTTTTGAGGGCCAGCACAAATAGTTACATATGTTAGGGCGAGGTACTTCCTCACGTTGATTAATTATTATTCTAAAAAGCTGTGAATGTATATATTAAAGAGTAAGGAGTAAGTATTGAAACATTCAAATCTTGGAAGACCCTTATAGAGAATCAAATTGACAAGAAGATAAAGAGACTAAAGACGGATAATAGTTTTAAGTATTGCAACAAAGAGTTTGATAACTTTAGTGCCAAGCATGGATCGCACAAAACTATGAGATTAATACCACAGTAGAATAGTTTTGCAAAAAAGATGAATGTCACCTTGCGTGAGAGAGTAAGATGTTTGTTGACCATTGTGAAGGTATATAAGGCATTTTGGGGTGAGGCTATAGTAATGATAGCCAACTTGATCAGTAGAAGTTTTTCTTTAGTGATAGACATCAAGACACCTGGAGAAAAGTGATTAGATAGCCCTCCTAAGTATGATCACTTTAAGATATTTGATTGTCCAACATTTGTATATATGGGTCAAGGCAAGTTAGAACCTAGAGCCTTAAATGAGAGATTAATAAGATTTCCCGAAGGTGTAAAAAGATGCAAGGTATAGTGTATTAAGTTGAAGCCGCTAAGAAGTATCATAAGTATAGATGCAACGATCGATGAGACGATAATGTTGAAAGTTCTTAAAGAAAAAGTGAAGGAAGAGCATGTTCTAAAGAAAGTTTCAGCACCAAAAACAGTTAAAGTTGAAGTAGAGTTTAAGAGTAGATCCGAGATGCCCCCAGATCAATACTTCAGTACGTTAACACTTAATGATGAATAAAAGATATCAGTTAGTTCCTCAAAGCCCACCCAAAGACAAACTAGGACTCATGAGATGAAATTTGAAGAATACCAACTAGCTAGAGATAGGCTAATGACAATAAGTAAGCCATCAATAAAGTATGCACAAGCAGTTTTAATTGCTCTTGCCTTTAATTATGCTTTCACACTTGTATTTGATGAGCTTAAGACATATAGAGAGGCTATGAAAAGATCAATTTAGGAAGAGATTAGTTCTCTCATTGAGAAAAATTTTGGGAATTTGTAAAGAAGCCTCTTAAAAGAAACTAATTAGGTGCAAATGGGAGTACAAGATTAAAGAGGGGATACTGAAAGTAGAGTCTACAAGGTATAAAACTAGGCTAATGGCATAAGATTTCACTCAGCGTGAGGGGATTGACTTTCATGAGATATTTTTATCGATAGTCAAGTATACATCCATTAGGATTTTGCTAGTCATGTGTATGAACCTCAAGTTATATCTAGAGCAAACGAATGTAAAGACTGTTTTCCTTTAAAGAAAGAGTGAAGAGAAGATATACATGTCACGGCCACAAGGGTTTGAAGAACTCGACAATGAGGAGTATCATTGTTTATTTAAAAAGTCCTTGTAGGGGCTAAAGCTATCACCAAGGTAATGGTATAGGAGATTTGATGATTTCATAATGACTTGTAAATTGAATATAAGTAAGTATGACGGTTATGTGTACTTTAAGGTCTTAAATAAAGACCTATACGTGTATTTGCTTCTTTATCTGGATGATATGTTAATTATCTTTAAAGATATGAAAGAAATATAAAAGTTGAAGATGTAGTTGTGTGATGAGTTTAAAATGAAATATTTGTGAGCATCAAAGAGAATTTCGGGTATAGATATTGTGAGAAATAGAATAGATGTTATCTTTGTCACAATAGAGATATATACTCAAGATACTTGACAGATTTGATACGTCTAATGTAGAGGCTGTCTACACTCCTTGGGCTATACATTTTAAACTGTCGGTAGCACAATCGCTAGAATTCAAAGAAAATAAACTATAGATAAGTAAAATACCATTTGTTAGCATTGTTGGAAGCATCATGTATGTCACGGTTTGCACGAAACTAGACACAGCATAAGCGGTGAATGTTGTAAGTTTATACATGGCAAATTCAAGAAATGATCAATGGCTAACGGTCAAGTGATTTTTAGATATCTCAAGCGAATGTTAGAGCAAGGATTATTGGACAAAAAGGCTGAGAATGAAAGTGAAATCATAAGAGGATACGTCGATTCAGATTATGTGAGTAACCTTGACAAGAAGAGGTCATTGATGATGGAGTTGTGTGCACGTGCACTTATGTGCATTTTAAAATAATTTAAATATTGCATATCTCACATGCAACGCAGTGAAAATATAATACATATTAAAATAATCTCATTACACTATAAAAATAGGGGACTCACTCTCAAAGTGTGCTTTGAACAATTCTAATTTAAAACGCGGAGGACTTCCTCAAACTAGAATGGTAACTTTCCCTTTCAAAAGTCTTAAAGCAACTCTTGCTACTATTAATTCTTATCTCTCGGACCTTATTATTAAAGTTAACTCTTAACTTTATAAAGTGTAAACACCAATTTTCTTCCAAATGAACTCTTCACTCTATCTTACTATTTTTGTTCTCACTTTGCACTCGTCCATTGTTCTCAATTTATAAGCAACCTTTGCCTATATTTTAGTCAATAAAAATGGACTTGAATGCCATTTATATTAGCATGACAAGGCAATTAAAAGACATAATGTACTGCTTGCTTTGTTGGCTGAATATAAAGCAAAATAAGTGGCCATTATCTTGATAATACGCCACCTCTTGCTTTTCTAAATAACATGACAAATCAAGTTTTAATAATATTAAATACATCACTCTTGAATCATAAATTTGAACATTTGAAAATTTCATTTGGCCATAACAAATATAATTAACCTTTTGTTTAGCCAATCAAGTTTCAACACATATTTTTCTTTGTTCCATGCAATGAACATAGAACAATTATAAAGCGAATGAATCAAATGAATTCATAAAAATATCATTTTTATTTCTTTTTTTTAATAAAATTTTTTTTTATTTACCAATACTCAAATTAGTATCCATATATATTATTGGCATAATTTAAGACATACACTAAATAGATAAAAGTATCAAGTCTCACTTAAAATAATTTTATATTTAACACTTAAACCTTAACTACTTCCCGAAAGACCCTAAAATAAATAAGTAAATAATTAATTTAATTTAAATAAAATAATAATTATTTTATTTAAATGGTGGCTATATCTACAAATGCCCAATTTAGTACCCATACAAATTATTGATACAATTTGAGATATACACTAGATAAATAAAAAAATGTCAAGTCTCACTTGGCACAATTTTGAATTTAACACTTAAACCTTAATTATTCCCTGACAAACTCTAAAGTAAATTTATATTTTTCAAAAACTTCTTGGATTGAACAATTTAATTCAGTGTGCTACCTACGTGCTCAACGAGTACACTTCACATAGTGAAACTCCCTAAGTTCACACTCATTTTGTCTCACGAAGCATTTTTGTAAGTCTATAACTGATGCCCCCCCCACACACGTTATGGATAATACAAAATGACGAGTTAAACCATACAAATTGAGGTTAATCTATATTCATACAATCCCTCAATCATTAATATCCTCAAAGAGTGGAGACATAGATCAATAGCGTCAAGTCCCCTATTACTCAACCGTAAACTTATCTCTTTTGATTCGTATTCTAATAAATAATATACGCAAATTCCTTTGCAATATTATTTACTCCACAGGAAACTCTTTTTCGGGTAAAATGCTTATGGCCATAAGACTTCCTAGAATACAACCTTAGAGCATCTGGATATTTAACTCACCCATATAAGTTGACGAATCTCATATTTACCTACATCGGACTCCATAAGCATCGAACCATACCCAGCAACACCTAACGGTCAGACCATGAAAGGTCTCTGACATGTATGGAACCTAAGTATGGTGGATCACTCGCAAGTCCACTGTAATACTCAGGTCTTAGGACTCAACTCGAGAAGACCCTCTACTAACAGATTTATAGGATATCTATTGGAGGTCTTCATTAAGTCTTGTTCAGTATCTAGTCCTCACTAAATACATGTATATCTATACGAGCTTTCACTAAGCTCATGGTTTGCTAAGATTAACCATTTAGACTATACAGATTGGTTCTATTCGATAGACCATGCATTAGTGGAAATAGATTAGAAACATTTAATTTGAGAACATATTTACACAATGATATTTCTTAACAACGCTTGTAACTATTTACAACTATGTCATTACAAGTATATTCTCAGGTCTTTGTCCCATTTTAGACAAGGTTCTAACTCTTTAAACCTGATCTAAACTCGTTCAGATCAATACAATATTTGAAATGTTACAAGCATCTTACCTTAATAAAAATAATTAACGATTTAATGAAATATTTATTTATTGCATAAGTATGAAAATACAATATTCCTAAAAAATTAGGATGACACATGAGCACAAATTCCAACAATTGATAGGGTACATATTCATAGAGTTTTGGTGTAATGTATGCTGAAGGTTAATTTAATAGCATGTGGTGACATTATCAACTACAGAGGCAGAGTATATAGCTATGGATGAAGCTATTAAGAAAACCATGTAATTAAAAGGTATAAGTGCAGAGATGATGGCTATTGAAAATATTAACATCTGTGTATATTATGATAGATAAAGTAATATACAACTAAGTAAACATCAAGTGTTTCATGAAAGGTCAAAACACTTTGATGTGCAACTCCATTTCATTAGAGATAGTTAAAAGTGACAAGATTAGGCTAACAAAAATTTTATCGTCTGAAATCCTATGGATATGTTGACTAAACCTTACCCTCAGTTAAGTTCATCCTATGTAAAGACTTAACTGAAGTTGCCTCTAAGTGAGCAAGTAAGGTGACATGGAGATAAAGGATCTTTGAGAACTTTTTGGTAGATTTTGAATCGAGGAGAGAATTTGTGAAAATTGTGATTAAAAATACTATGGATAATGTATTTTTATGAGTAGAAATGAAGACAAGAAGACTGAGCATGTTCGAGTTAGGGTTGGAAGTGCAGAGTGCAAGAAAGGGCATCAAAAGAAGGAAAATTGGGCAAATTTGCCCAGCCACTAGTAAACCTTCAGCGCCTAGGCGCCAATTGCAACCTTAACTCCCTATCTGAGTTATTTTGAAGTCTTTAAGTTGGTTTTGAGTTCTCCAACTTGTAAACCTTTATCCCAACAGTATTAGGATTTAGATGAACGCCTTAGGGACTATATAAACCCTTGTAAATATCAATCACCATACAACACCATAGATTAGCATCAATTTAGCATCAAGAGGTATTGTAATCTCTTTTAAGAGAAAGTTCTTTGTGAAGTTTGTGATCTTTATAAAATCATTCTTTGTGAGTGCTTAATGATTTATTAATAAAAAGCATAAATTTTAATTTGTCGTGGATATAGACAATTACTGAACTATATAAAATCGTTGTATACTTTATTCTACCTTCCTTTATCTATTATAATTTTTTCATTGTTTGTTGCATTATTCATAATTTTATGAAGTATTTCGTCAACAAGTTATAATATATTTATTTTGTCCGCATGGGACGTTTTAAGGTTAGAAGTTGATTGTTATCCAAGTGAATGTATTTCTCAATAATCAAGTAATAAGAGAAACAGAGTGTTTATGTAAGCATATGTATTATGGTCTGCCTTTCTTTCCTTTTTGTGTTAAAAAATTTGGGCTGATCGATTTGTGATCAACTTAGTATCACACATGGATGGATTTGCATGTATTATAGATTGTGTTCTTCAGTTGCGATTTTATATGTAGCATAATTGCCGTGTACATCAATTGAGCGAATAATGGCCAGGAAGAGGGAAAGGAAACTGAATTGATCATTTTTGCCAAGAAAGGAATCTATTATTGACTGTTCTTGTTCCTCCTGCTAATGGTAGTTCATGTACCGTCATGTGTGAAATTGAAATGTTATTTCTAGTTGAAGGATCTCCTACTTAGAAATGGAAGAACTACAGTCTTTCATGAGGCTTTCCGTTTCCTTTATTTTTTATATATGTACAAGTTAATGCTGGTAGCGTATCAAGTCTTTATTCCTAGGAAGTGTGCACAATTTGGAGATGTATTTGTTTTCTTTGCAATTTATTTAATCATTCTTTTGTCCTTTGACGTTCATAATTCTTATAAAATTTATTTTAACTGCAGCTGTGGTGGTAGATGCCTTTCTGTAGAATATACTGACAGAGTTGGAGAGATCGCCAAGAAGCACGGCTTAAAGCTTCACATTGATGGTGCTCGCATTTTCAATGCAGCAGTTGTGAGTTAATTATTATTCCGTTCAATATTTCAGGATTTCATCAATGGAAACAGTTGAATGGCCTGCCATTCTATCGTCTGCATGGAAGTTCAGGAGGAAAGTGATTTCCTAGAACCAAAATTTTCTAGGTTTATTCCAGTTTTCTTGGGACGATCAAGTCTGCTTTCGGCTCTATCCTCTTCAATGTTCCTGTGTTTTAAACAAAAAGTTATCTATCTTCTTTAACTATCATTTTACTGATTTTAAATCTTCGGATATTTTGTTTATTTGTTCTCATTCAGTCTTGAGGCTATGATTAAAATTCAAATTCATTTATTGGTCCAAATATTCTATTCGCAGTTTTCTTGACAGGCCTCATTTCATTTTATTGTCTTTAACTATCATTTTGTTTTTCTACTAAACAAAGTTATTTTTGTTCTTTATTCATCGCTTTAGAGATTTTAAATCTTAATTCCTTCACACACCAACTTGGCTGCATATCCTAAGATTATTGTCTCTTGGTATATTTTGTTGTCAATTGTTGTAATTCAGTGAGGCCGTGAGAAAAGTTCAAGCTCATTTACTGGCCCAAATATTCTCTTGGCAGTTCTATTACCTTTTCCTCTTCAATTTTTTATCTTCTCACTTTTGAAAGCATAATGAGCAACCATCTAATCTGGAAATATTGATCTTCCAGGCACTTGGTGTTCCTGTTCATAGGCTTGTGCAGGCTGCTGATTCTGTTTCGGTAAGATTACTTGGATACTTGATACGACAAACCTGGACCATTTATGGTCATTTCTTGGATAACTATTAGTGCAGTAAACTGTACTTTCTTCATGCATATCACTTCTTTTTGAACCAGGTGTGCTTGTCGAAAGGACTTGGTGCTCCAGTTGGATCTATTATGGTCGGTTCCACAGACTTCATTAACAAGGTAATGATAAAAAAATTTGCATTCAAGAGTGACAACAGTACTATCTTCTTTCTGAATAAAATTAACTGCCAACTTTAACTTTTCTTCTCCTTGGGCTAGAAGGCTCCGGAAAACCCTGGGTGGTGGGATGAGACAGGTTGGTATCCTTTGTGCTGCTGCTTTGGTTGCTTTACAAGAAAATGTTGGAAAGCTTGAGGCTGATCACAAGAAAGCTAAAATGTTGGCAGGTAAATAATTCCCATTCACTAATTTACTTGATTTTATGAATCTATCTTTTTGGTTGGAGGAATCAATATTGTGTTTTCCCTTCTCATATTCTGCAAATTATTGGATAAATTTTGGTTACTTTTGATTTGCAGAAGGATTGAATCAAATTAAAGGATTGCGAGTGGATGCGGATGCAGTGGAGACCAATATAGTGAGTGCTGTTCTTGCAAAAGTTCAAAAGCATGACAAGTTGCTAGTTTGCTATGTACTCAAGATTGAAAAGTTCCGGATAGAATTTGACTTGGCTTTAATGAGTAGTTCTGTCTTTAGTTTCCCTAATACACGACCAAGAGAAGAGATGAATTACTAAATCATGCCAATTTCTCTGTTTTGTTGTTTGTCATTATCCTTAATATTGTTGTTAGAAGCATTATTCAAAGAATTCTAACAAGTTCGGTATTTGACCTATGTTAATTTCCAGCTATATTTTGACATAGTAGAGGGCTCAAAAGTGAATGCAGAGAGTCTATGCAAGAAATTGGAAGAACATGGTGTACTTGTAATGCCAGAGAGCTATTCAAGTTATGTCTAAGTACTCAAACGTCATCTGAAGTACAGTATACTGTACGATTGGTTAATATAATCTTTCCATTCTATGGTTAGGATGTTTAGGCAATCACAGCTTATTCGTGTCTAGCGTTATAAGAAGTAAATTTATACCAAGTCATTAATCTTTTTACATCGGTATGCTAAACATTGCATTTCATGAAGTTAGTACTTCAAAATTAGAGATCAAGCTAATCCTGGTATTTCGTTTTTGTCCTTTCACAATTAGAGTTGTCTTCCACCATCAAGTTTCTGAAAGCGACGTGCAGTTCACTTTGTCATGCATTCAGGTGATTATTAAGACCATACTGATCTCCACCTCAATTGCTGATTTCTTGAACCAAAGCTAAAAGTTGTTTGCTTATATTTCTCTTTACTTGTATATTGCAGCAAGCTTTCGCTGGACTAGCAGAAGAAAACGGAAACTAGAGTGGGAGAAACTGCCTTCTTTCACTCCTTTATAAATCATTACCTTACGCTCCAGGCAAATGCTCAAACTTTAAGGACATAAAAATTGTTAAAACCATCTTGGCAGTAACTGCTTTCTGTAATAAAACTACACGGAAGTTGTCTTTTCCATCGTGTTCTTAATTTTCCCAATGTCTCTGGTGCCATTTTAGACATATACTAGTAAATCAAGAAAATATGCTTTGATATATCTTGCAACCTGTGTTGCCATAAATGGATTTCACTGGGCAGAAGGCATAATATTGCAAAAATGCTCAACAATTGTATTTGTATGCGGAATGGTAAATATCCCATATATTACTGATTTGCCAGCAAATTATAGTCCAAGAGCTCATAACTCAAATCTTATAACTGGGGAGCAAATAGTAGAGAATTCTGCTGCATTTGATGAAAAAAAAAATTGATAAATTTCTTGCCTCTTCAATGTTTGTTACATATCATGCTCGTTATAAATAAGGCTTATAATTCAAAAGCTTTCCATCGATTCTCACCTCCTGCATGCCTAGGAGGTGGGTTGTTGTTTTCCTTTATAGTGGTGGGAGTCAATGAATTACAAGTAGACAAGAATTATAAAGATCACTCGCACTATAGAGAAATAATCACACAAGGCACAACAACTTTATGTGATTTGATAATAAATGCCTACATTTACGATGAATCATGGGATCCTAACTTCTTTATTATTTTTTGATCTAGTGATTACAAGGATTTCATAGGAATAAGAATCTCTTAAAGTAGTTTTGTAACCTAAGAGATATGGGTGTCTAAAAATTGCACAAGAACCAGCCTATTTATATATAAAATAGCAAATTTTTTGTTAACAAAAGCTGCACCAACTAGCTATCTTTGGGTTTTCAATGGCTGCACCGACCAATAGTATTTTTGGTCTTTAATAGCTGCACCAATTAGCTATTATTGTAGACATTTTGATCATTCATGATTGCACCAATTTGGTCATTAATGGCTACACCAAACAGCTCCAAAAATAAACTAAATTCAGCCATCTTTTCTTACCAAAAACCACAATTTTGAATCACATTTTCAACAATTCCCCTCCTTAATTCAAAATCACTCAGAAGCTTTCCTGGATCCATCTACACCAATGCTCAATTTACTTAGCATTAACTACAGTTAAGTCTTTACACAGACGTAACTCATTCTGGGCTCGTAACTTCGATCTTTAAAGATACGAATATATCTTCCTTCGACCCTCATATTATGATTTTCAGTATCACTATTGACACTATCACAACACATCGGCGGCTTAATCTTACTAGCAGCACCCTTACTATACACTCTCTTTCAACCCCTGTCACTCCGGTGAGTATTACAATATTGTCTCGTAGTATGCCCCTCCTCAACAACATATCCTAAGGAATTCTTGGAATACATCCCCTCAACAACCTATGTTGAATTACACTTGGACTACACTGCTTCAACAACACGTGTTGATTTTTACACAGCATCTCTATGAAACACATAAAGCTCATTGTGCTTCTTACTCTTCATAATCATTCTGAATCCTTTAATCACTTCCTGTATTTCTTTTTCTAATTGTGAATGAGCACCCAACTTGATATTGTACTCCTATGGATATCAAGTTCTTTTTAACACTAGAAGCATATCTTACACTAAGTAATTCTCTAACTTTTCCATCATGCAATCTCATCTTTATACTACCAATCTCCATTATTTGACAAGCCATATCATTACCCATTAGAACTTTACCACCTCTAATGGGTCTATAATTGGTAAATAAAGATCTATCAAGACACATATGAAAACTACAATCAGAATCAAGAATCCACTCACCTGAATACTTTCCATCATAAGCTATCAAGGTTTCTCTAATTTCATAGTCATCCTTACAGACTATTGCAGTGTCTCTACCTATGTTTACATTTATCCCTAGACAATCCCTCATTAAGTGCTATTCTTTCTTATAATGATAGCAATTCTTTGATTTTTCTTTTATTGATTGTTCTTCCAATCTCTATATATCCATCATTTCCTCTTGCAGTTAAAATTGTTGCACTATTAGGCTCTAATATTTTTTTCAATTCTTTTGAGTTCAACGAGACTTTAACATCAGACGTAGTTAAAGTCTCTCTGTCATACATAAGTGTATTTATGAAGTGCTTATAACATGAAGGTAGATAAAACAATAAGATGATTGTCTTGTCTTCATCTTTTATTTTGATGTCAATCATCTCAAGATCTATAATAATCTTGCTGAAAATATCAATGTAGTCTTTAATATAAGTTCCTTCAACCATAGACAACAAATATAACTTCTTCTTGATATACAGACGATTCACCAAAGACTTCGTCATGTATAATTCATCTAGTTTCTTTCAAATACCAATTGCAATCTTGTCTCCAGTTACCTTTCTCAGAATGTCATCACTTGAGGACAGAACTATAGTGCTATAGGCTTTCTTCTGAACAGTTGCATGATCAGATTCAGAACTAGATGTGGCAGGCTTCTTCTTTTCGCTAGTTATTTCTTGAGTCTCCTTACGGGCTGAATCTAACCCTTGACTTACCAACAACCTTTATTTTTCATAAATTGAAATCATTCTGCCCATTGAACTTCTCAACTTCATACTTGTGAGTCATCATAATTGAATAACTTATACTCTGCAATCTAACTCTGTAACCTATGCTTTGTAATCTATATCTCAACCAGGCTCCCACTATTTCATTGTGAACAGTACCGTATACATGAATAATTCTGTATACATGAACAGTTACACGCTCATAAATAGTACTTCATGAATAAAATATCTTAACCTGAATACTCTAATACCACTTGTTGAGAGCCAATGAATTACAAGTAAACAATAATTGAAAAGATCACTCCTACAATAGATAAACAATCACACACAAGGCACAATAACTTTATGTGGTTCGGCAACAAATACTTATATCCACAGTGGATCATGGGATCCTAACTTATTATTTGATCTAGTGATTACAAGGATTTTATAGCAATAAGAATCTCTAAAAATAATTTTGTAAACCAAGAGATATGGGTGTTTAAAGATTGTACCAGAACCAGCCTATTTATACACAAAAATGCAATTTTTTTTTATCAACAAAAGCTGCACCAACTAGTTATTTTTAGGTCCTCAATGGTTGCATCGACTAGCAATCTTTTTGGTTTTCAATAGCTGCACCAACTAACTATTATTGTAGACATTTTGATCATCCATGACTGCACCAATTTGATCATTAATGGTTACACCAAATAGCCCCAAAAATGGACTAAATTCAGCCACCTTTTTTTTACCAAAAACCACAATTTTGAATCATATTTTCAACATATGAGACTTTTTTTCTCTTCAATGAGAGCAAAATTTTTTGTAAATTTTGGTGGGCAGTGATGTCTCCCTTTGTATTAATCCCTTTCTTTTAAATGTAGTAGAAGATTTTCTTGTCATTGGTGAATGCTCGTCATTAATTTAAAATATCAAAGACTATTCTATTAATTGATATTATCTATCACCTTTACAAACCCACTTATAATATCAAGAGTAATATTTTTAAACTCTTTGAGTTGCTTTCAATATTATTGTTGTAATATCATTAGTAATTAGATACACTAAAGTTGTTGAAATAATGACAAGACTCTATTATAATTGAGATAAGATTTTAATTTCACATTATTCCGTGCCTAGACTTTATTCAATCGAGATAAAATTTCACTTCTGTACTGACGCACATCCAAATATCGACCCCCACTTCAAGAGAAAAACATCCCCACTTCAAAAGAAGTAATAAATTATCCTAATTTCCATCAAAGCTTAATCCTCGATCTCTAAATCGGAGAGGTACTCTTAGGGAAAATGCTTCCTATAATGGTAAGCACTCAAGTGTGATCCATTATTAAAGGCATCGTTCTAATTGGACAATGTTCTACTCTCTTTTTTCTTTATAGAATAAGGAAATGTTTAGAAAAAAAATATTTAAAGAGACGTCATTAATATTTTTCTTATTAACTATATAATGTATAACAGATAAAAATATGTTCAAAGGTAAGATAAGATTTATTTTTCCTTTTCTTAAGTACCAAAACATACTTATTCTTATCATGCATGTGCTTTAGTAACAGCTAGTTTCTTTTTTTATTGCTTGATATTTCAACCTTGTATTGAGAGCACAAGTACTCTTCCAAACAATTTTGAAAATTAAAGCCGCCATTATAGTTCTATTAAATGTTATTATCGCCAACCTAAACAAATTCCAAATTCAATATCCCCACAAGTGGTTGTTCGAATAAAAGGCTTATGGTTTGCTCTCGTGTAGTTTAGGGTTTGAATACTATTTATTGTAAAGATTGTTTGGATTAAATATTACAACTGCTACATAGTATAGTACTACTAGTTGTAGTGATATTACTGTTGGAATTTGTGCTCATGTGCCATCCTAGTTTTATAAGAATATTGCATTTTCATACTTATGCAATAAATAAATATTTTATTAAATCACTAATTATTTTTATTAGGTAAGATGCTTGTAACATTTCAGACATTATATTAATCTGAAAGAGTTCAGATCAGGTCTAAAGAGTTAGAACCTTGTCTGAAATAGGACAAAGACCGAGGAATATACTAACAATGACACAGTTTTAAATAGTTGCAAGAGTTGCTAGAAAATGTTATTATGCAAGTATGTTTTCGAATTATATGTTCCTGATCTATTTCCACCAATGTAGGGTTTGTTGAGTAAAACTGATTAATATGGATCAAAGTATATCTATATCTGGATTGTCCAGATGGTTAATCTTAACAGACCATGAGCTTAGTTGAAGCTCATATAGATATACAGGTATTCAGTGAGGACTGGATACTGAACAGACTCAATGAAGACCTCTAATAGATATCTCATAAATTCGTTAATTGATGGTCTTCTCGAGTTAAGTAGTATTCGTGATCCCTTAACTTGAGCACCAGATGGGTTATGAATGATTCACCATACTTAGGTTCCACACAAAGACCTTTCATGGTCTGATCGCTGGGTGTCGCTAGGTATAATCCGATACTTATGGAGTCCAATGAGTGTAGACATAGGATCTGTCAGCTCATATGGGTGAGTTAAATATCCAAATGTTCTAAGGTTGTGTTCCATGAAGTCTTATAGTCATAAGTATTCAACCCGAAAAAGAGTTTCCTATGGTATAAATAATATCGCAAATGAGTTTGCGCATAATGTTTATTAGAATACGAATCAAAGAGATAAGTTTATAGTTGAGCAATAAAGGACTTGGCAGTGTTAATCTATATCTCCGCTCTTCCAAGATATTAATAACAGAAGGATTGTACAAATATAGATTAACCTCAACTTGTATGGTTTAACTCGCTATTTTGTATTATTCATAATGTATATGTGTAGGGCATCGGTTATGGACTTACAAAAGTATTTCGTGAGATAAAATGGGTGTGAGTCTAAGGAGTCCCAATAAATGAAGTGTACGCGTTGAGCACGTGGGTAGCGCACTAGATCGAATTATTTGATCTAAGAAGTTTTTAAAAAATATGAATTTATTTCATAATCTCTCAACGAGTAGTTAAGGTTTAAGTGTTAAACCTAAAGTCGTACCAAGTGAGACTTGACACTTTTATCTACCTAGTATATGTCTCAATTTGTACCAATAATTTACATGGGAACTAAATTGGACATTGATAGATATATAGTTACTATTTAAATGAAACAATTGTTGTTTTATTTAAATTAAATTAATCAGTCATTTATTTATTTCAGGATCTTTCGGAGAGTAGTTAAGGTTTAAGTGTTAAACTTAAAATTGTATCAAGTGAGACTTGACACTTTTATCTATTTAGTGTATAGGTAATAAATTGAGTATTGATAAATATAATAATAAAATAATTATTGTTTCATTATATATATTTTTTATTTGACTATTAATCAAATCAAACGAATTTGATTCTTTAATTTATCAATTCATTGCCATTTGTTTTAATGTTATTGGTTTATTTAAAAGATAAATGCTATATATTTTTATTTGATTGGTCAGGAAGAAAGCTTTTAAATCAAAAGTAAAATTTGCTTTTTTGCCGAATTTGAATAACCGGTATGTGATTTTATATTATTAACAAAAGACATGTGTCCCTTTTCTAATGATTGAATGTGTTGGCATAGGCAATTTATTCTTAATTCATTGGGAAAAAAAAAAGCAAATCAACTCTTTTTAATTAAATTAGATTCAATTTAAAATAGCAAGAGTTGGTCACATTTTGCAACCAATTTTTTCAGTATTTTGCCACCTATGTTGAAGTATTAACTAAGCATTGAGAATGCCTTGTCAGCTTAATGCCTAGTCAACGCTTCAACACTTGGCATATTCAAATTATATAATTGGCTAGTTATGAGGCAAAATTTATCTATAAATTGGTAGAATTTTTTATTACTTAGAGTGTGAATTATGAATTCAATAGAAATGGAAATGAATTGATATGGTCGAATGTAATTAAATATTTTCAATTCAAGAGACATAAATAAATCAGAAGAAAGAGTTATTTTAAATAATTTTTAAATAGAAAATTACTATTTTAACTTGAGAAAATTCACCATATTCTCAACTAGAATTGTTTAAAGTACGCTTCGAGTGTGAGTCTATTAATTTCATTAGTGTAATAAGATTATTTAATGTGTATTAATTCTATTGTTGCATATGTGATATATTATTATTAAATTTTTTTAATTATGTACACATTCATTCGTTGCACTACATACGCGTACACAACACCAACAATTGCAATGATGTGGTTGGCTATAAGAATAAGTTGGTCTAGGTTTGAATGTTGAATCTCAGACTCTTCACTTTAGTTGAGTTCGAACGTAAGGCCCACCATATCCTTGAAGAGCTCTTAGAGTTTAAGAGATTCAATATTGTGAATTTACTCTGACAGTATTGCACCTGAAGCTTATTATCCAAATAAATTTAATCTTAAAATGTGAGAGGTACAAGAAAGTGTTAGGAGACTATTACAAGTGTTTTGGCTTTATTTGGTATTATTACTTTGCGTGCGGGATAAGATTAGGGTTTTTATGCACTGTTTTTTAGTGTTATAGATACTAAAATTTGTGCAAAGCTTCTAAGTTATGAGTGTTGTTGAAGCAAAATACTAAGGGAGAATAAAAGGATGTTGCATGTGAAGGAAGTGAAGTATGATGACTAGTGTTGTCTTTTTTTTTAAAAAAAAAACGTTTTTATAAGGTTAAAGTTATATACTAGGTTAAGATTTCTTACTTGACCCTTAATCCTTTTAAAATGTGGATAATTTAATGAGTTGTTTCTTGGCTTAAAAGGAAAAATGAATTTGACAAAATAAAAGAGTAAACACCGAATTTATTTTTTAGAAAAACATTAATATGTTAAATACTTACCATAGAGAAATTTTTACAAAAAGCCCCAAAATTTTATAAATATTGTTTTTTTAGCCACCTTTCAATTCTCTATTCTTTATTAGCCAATTTAACTGTAAATGGATATATTTGCCCTCGTTTGCATAATATAGTGTTAAAAAAATTATTTGAACCCAAATCCAACAAATGCAAATTTGATTTGAGTTAATTCATCTCTAAAAACACATTTCAATATTAAGAAGTCGAGATTAGTTGACTTGAAGGTATAAAACATCCTCGGGTAAGAAATATTTCTTTCGTATTATGTATATTCTGTCATATATATTCATAATATTAGATTTGTTAGAAGTTATAGTTGTTTTGAAATGAACACATATAGAAATACAATTGTAGTGTATAATGGTGAAGTTTAGAAGAAAAATAAGATTGAATGGGAGAAAAATAAAATGGCAAAAAAATCTGGAAAAAAAAAGGAGTTGTATGCAGGGACTGTATTAGTGATGCAGGGCCGAGATGCGACTATACATCTCGGCCATCACGTCTCAGACCTGAGATACAACCATCTATGCGTTTGCATATCTCACATCTCCGGCATTGCAATTTCGCTAGGTTTTTTTGAATCATGATTTTTGAATTTTTTTTTGAATGATTTTTTTAATAATTTTTTTTTTGTTTCAAGTCCTATGGAATATAATGCAATTGTTATTTATTTTGGATGAAAGTGCGAGAGTTTTAGTAATGAAAAATAGAGTTATGTTGATTATGCCATGGGAGTTATTGTGTGAAGTATAAGATGTTATGCCATGGGAGTTATTGTGTGAAGTATAAGATGTTATGCCATGGGAGTTGACAATATGAAGTATAAGGTGACTTTGAAAACCAATTTGATGAAATAAGGTATAAGTTAAAACATTTTGAGATTAGAAATGATAGTGATATTCGATTCTTTTTTGGAGGCTAACAGAAGATCGTATTACCCTCTAATTGTAACAGTAGTTCCTAGAGTTCCCGTTTGTGAAAAGAATGCACAGCCCCCAGTTAGAACTCACCACTCATTCATACTCATTTTATGTTAGCCAACGGTAATAACCAAGTAAATTGCACATTCCAACAATTTCAATAGTGGCTCCCTCAAACACAATGAATGGCTATCATTAATTTTTTTCTATAATATTTAATAAAGACCTAACTTATACACACTACGATAATGATGACATTGAAAATACTAGAGATATGGAAGAGAACTGTGATGACGTTAGAAGTGTTGATAATGTGGAAGGGAATTGTGATGGTGTTGGAAATGTTGGTAATGTAGAAGTGAATTGTCATATGGGAGAACGTCGACCTATTACATAATTGAGTCTTTATTGTATGCATACAACGATCTAGTAAAATCGGTTGGACACCTGTCAAATTGAATTGTTTCATTTCAGTCAAAAAAAAATTGGAAATCAAATTGAAATGTGGAAATTTTGGCATAAAAAGAAGGAATTTTTTGGTTATTTTAAATTATGTTAGTTACCGATAGCAACCAAGTGAACTACGCATCCCTAATAATTTCAACAGTGGTTCCCTTAAACACAATGAATGACTATCATCATTTTTCCCTTATAATGTTTAATGAAAACCTAGCTTATACACACTACGATAGTGATGACATTGAAAATGTTAAAAATATGGAAGAGAACTGTGATGGTGTTGTAAACACTGATAATGTGGAAGGAAATTATGATGGTGTTCAAAATGTTGGTAATATAAATATGGATTGTCATGTGGGAGAACATCACTCTATTACATGATTGAGTCTTTATTGCATGCATATAACAATCCAGTAAATCCAGTTGGTCATCCGTCAAATTGAATTATTCCATTTCAATCCAAAAAACAATTTTGAAATCAAGTTCAAATGTGGAAATTTTGGCATAAAAAGAAGGATTTTGTTCGTTATTTTAAATTATTTTCTTCTATGTTAAAGGTATAAGAGAAATTCTATAAGCACTAATATTTTTTAGGAGATTAATTTGCAATTATAAGTTTCTTTCCCCACGTCTTAATATTTGTAGTCTTTAAAAGATGGAGAGTTAAAAATTTTGATTATCCAATATATATATATATATATATATATATATATTGTTAACATTCTCAAGTAAACGAGTTAAATTTATATTTCGTTAAAAATAATTTGGTTAAGACTAATAAAGTAAAGATAAAGAAATAAAAGAACACAAAATATATGCACTATCGAGTTTGATGGACTCACTCAGATTCACTATTTAATAATTAATTTATAATAGCAGTATAAGGTATCATGACTATTACAGTGAAGAAATAATAGGAGGGGAGGAAAAAAAATTATGTAGAGATATCGTCCATAAAATTTGGCTCTTGGTTTATTAAGATGACCTCCTTTTATAGTTGTTGTAAGGCTTAGTAGTATAGTCCTTTTAATAAGTTATTTGATCCTTCATCAGTCTCATAATTTAAGGGATGATAATTTCTTCATCAATTTCATGATTTTAGAGATAATAATTTTCTCATTGATTTCCTGATTTAATTAGGTTTCCTTAAAATGATGATAACCCTTTTTTTTTAAGATTTAGGTTGACCCCAAAATTCAAGAGAAACAAAGATTACTCAGTTATTAGTATTAACCTGTTGATAATGAAAACTTTATTTTAGTTTAGACTAAAAGATTTTACCCTCGAATTTTAAGTCTATCTTTAAGGTGTTCAGGTAGTGTAAGTCGTGCACTGGTTGATGGTGAACACCTATATTAATACCTGGGGGGCCTAGGTTTTTAATGTCAAGCACTCCTATTATTATCTGGGGGCCTGGGTTTTAATGTCAAGCACCCTTATTAGTACACGGGGGTTTGAGTTTAGTTGATGTCAAGCACCCCAATAAGTACTCTTAGGCCTGGGTATTTTAATATTGCTCACTTCCCTTAGCCTTTTCCAACCTTGGACGGGTTCAAAATTCGTGGCGTTTATAAGAGAGGATAGTTTTTCTTATCATTACCCATTTTTCGTTCAGTCTTAGATGCGCTTAAGTTATGTGAGGTAGAAGTTCAACCCCCACCCTGAGCATGTTCAGGTCTTGTTTAGAAATTCATACCCTAGATGGGCTCGGGTCTTATGATATAATTGTTGGGTTATGGGGGGCGTTATTTACTTAGGGTTCTTTGCATGTGGGTTGGTGTTCATCATACAAACAATATACATATCTCATACATACATGTGCACAGCGGAAGATTGAATACAATGAACACAGAAAATAACATTTTATTTAATTGAAATTCGAGATTGAGAAATCACCAATGAAGCCTTTGGATTAATTTTCTTTGAAGTCCACCATGAAATGAATCTTTGATCAATTCTAGCAATCAACAAGGGTGGGTTTGATTGTCTAGAATGGCAGCATCTTAATCCAGCTTTTGTGTTTAACACTTAAACATTTTTCAAAGTTAAACCATTTAACTTAATTAAATTTGTTTTTCCTTTTATTCAACTCTTGAATAAATAAAACAAATCTTGTTTTTAGTTATTACATTTAGTAACCATTAATTCAATTTGTTTTGTTGTTCTAACACTTAAAACACAAAACAAACAATTTCAATTTCTCAAATTGAATTGGCTCCCAAAATGCAAAACCTAAAAAAAACTAAATCAATTTTTATTTTCAATTTCATTTCACTTTATATACAAATGAATTAATTCCAAACTAATTTGAATTTCATTTGCATTTCATTTGGCTTAACCTAACCTTAGTTAACATTTAACCTTAGTTAGATTATTTTAACTTAACCTTTAAGTTAATAAATATTTAATTAATTTAACCATAGTTAACTAACTTAACCATGGTTAGGTTAACCTTTACTTAACCTTTAAGTAAGGTTAACTTAACTTAACCACTTGGTTAACTTTTAACCTTAGTTATGTTAAATTAATTTATTTAACAATTAAATAAATAAATATTTATTTTAATTATTTAACAATTAAATAATCATAAAGTGAAATTACTATTATATCCTTACTCGGTTACCAAGTTAACCTAAAGTGGGTCCCACCAATTTAACCACATACTTTAGTTAACGTAACCTTAGTAATTGCTGAATTATACTGTATTGAACAATTCAATACGGTACACTGCCCAAGTGCTCAAAGAGTACATTTCATATTGGGACTCACTAGGTCTACACCCGATCTGTCAAATGGAACTGTTCCATTAATCCGTAATCGATGCCCCACGCACACGTTACGAATATTACAAATCAGCGTGTCAGACCATACAAGTTGAGGTCATAACGTATACGTATAATCCTTCCATCATTTATATCCTAGATGTGCGGGGATATAGATCAGCACCGTCAAATCCCCATTTGCTCATCCATAAACTTATCTCCAGATTCGTATCCCGATAAACAATATACGCAAACACTTTTGCTATATTGTTTAACCCTATGGGAAACTCTTTTCCCGGGTTTATGCTTGTGGCCACAAGACTTTATTAAATACAATCTCGGAGCATCGGATATACAACTTACCTACGTAAGCTGACGGATCCCGTATCTACGCACACCGGACTCCATGAGCATCGGACCATACCCAGCGACACATAGCGGTCAGACCATGAAAGGTCTCTGACATATGTGGAACCAAAGCATGATGGATCACTCACAAGACCACCGTGGCGCTCAGGTCAAAGGACCACGAATACTACTCAACTCGAGAGGACCTTCCTTTGACGGTGTCATAGGATATCTATTGGGGTCCTCGTAAGTCTGTTCAGTATCCAGTCCTGACTGGATACCCGCATGCCTATACAAGCTCTAAGCTCATGGTCAGCTAAGAACAACCATCTGAACCAGTCAGATATAGACATACACTAATCTATATATAGTGAATCACCGATAGACCCGCATTAGTGATTATAGATCAGGAACATTATCTTTGAGACATACTTACATAATGATATTTCTTAACACCTATTGCAACTGTTTGCAACTATATCATTACAAGTATACTCTCAGGTCTTTGTCCCATTATAGACAAGGTTCTAACTCTTTAGACCTCGCTGACTCTTACAACCTGCTAACTCTTAACAGTGCTAACTTTTAGCATTTATAACTCTCAGCTTTGCTAACTATTAGTTCTGATCTAAACTCCTTTAGACCAGATCTGAACTCTTTCAGATCAAACAATGTCTCTAATGTTACAAGCATTATACCATATTAATATGATATTAACAATCTTTATTCGAAATGTTTATTGTATAAATATTAACAATTAATATTCATACAATATTGGAATGGACGTGAGCACCAGCTCCAACAAACTCCCACTTGCTTCAGTGCCATTCGTACTGGTATCTCATATCAATACACTCCACGTGTTTCTCAAACACTATAGGAGTTTAGGCTTAGGGGGGTTCGCTACATCTAAGGATTGTTCCCTAGATTTTTATTACAACTCTTGTTGCCAAGAACTTTCTAATTATGTGATTTTCAGAGTTCACATGATTAGAATACTGGTGTGCCTTATGGCTTCTCGGCTCGAGCAATTACCGTTATTTTGCAATATAGTGGGATAGGATCCACTGAGCTTGGAACTATTCAAAGCTCTGCAATTAATTTTGAATATCCATAGTACTTTCTTTGCTGACTTCTCAAGCCGCAACATATTCTACCTCCAAGACAGAATTACCTGTGGACATTTACTAACACTCAATTTAACTAGCTCCGGTACTGATAAAGAGAAACACATAACTAGATGTAGACTTTCTACCATTCAGATCAGACGTAAGTCTGAATGTGTATCCCTTCTTTTGTAAGAAACTTTCTTCATATTTTATAAACTTATCCTATATACTTCTCAAGTATATATTGATATGTTTCACAACCATTTAATGGTCATGATCTAGATTTAACAGATACCAGCTTGTAACACTTACAACCATCTAAATCCAGATTTCGTACATTAGACGGTATGCATTAATCTATTTCTAGCTAATGCATCTGAGATGTTAGACACTCTAACTCTCTCATCTTCTTCCCGAGGACACTTCCTCTAAGAAAGATGAATGCCACTTCTAAAAGGGACTTTAACTGTCTTACAGTCAATGAAGTTGTACCTTTTCGTGGACTTATTCTATATACGAAGTTTGAGCGAGTCTTATTATCTTCCTAGCTATATCTCCATAAAGCTTTATACCTAGTATATAGGAAGTCTCTCTCAAATCTTTTATGAAGAAGTTCTTTACACAGATAACACTTATCTGATTTACTTGCTATACTCCAATCATCGTTTCCAATATTGAGTATATACTTTCCACTTTAGAGAACTAAAAAGATAATTATACTCTCACTGCCCTTTCTGAACACACACGCTTCCTCTTTATTCCTGATAAAACCAGACTTTTTGATTTCATCATATAAACAAAGATTCCACCTTTGGAAAAATCTACTTAAGTCCATAAATGGACTTCCTCAGTTTGCACATTATACTAGAAGTTAGGCTTGGATGCAAAAACATCAAGTTGTTCTCTGCATATCTCTTGTTGGAGATATACTTCCCAGAACAGCTTATTTACATCCATTAGCCAGTCCCATAATCATAATATACAACAATAACCAACAAAATCCAAATTGACTTTGGTATGTTTACTGATGAAAAAGGTTTCCTCATTATTGATCCTAGATCTCTGAGTGTAACCTTTCAACATCAGTCAGGCCATGAAGGACCATTCCTTCAGATAGGGCCCACATTGCTTCCTTTGCATAAACTGATTTACTGCTGATAGAAACAGTTTCTATAGGAAGCACAACTAAGTCCTAGACTTAATTGTCATACTTAGAGTCAAATTCGAATTTTATGGTATCTTGTCATCAACAAAATCTAAATTGACTTTAGCATGGTTACTGATGAAAAAGGTTTCCTCATTATTGATCCTAGATCTCTGAGTGTAACCTTTCAACATTAGTCAGGCCATGAAGGACCATTCCTTCAGATAGGGCCCACACTGCTTCCACTGCGTAAACTGATTTACTGCTGATAGAAACAATTTCTACAGGAAGCTCAACTAAGTCCTAGACTTAATTGTCATGCGTTGAGTCAATTTCAAATTTTATGATATCTTTTTATTTTCCCGAATCGATGTCAAACATCGTCTCTCCATAAGTTAAAGGATCCATTTCTTCAACTAAGAAAATATCAAGGGTACATTCAAGTATCAATCATACCTAAATGATGGCCTTGATATCCTTTTGGACTTATGAACTTAGTGTGTTAAAGGTATTTCACTCATTGAAATTAAAACTCCATCGTTGGTTCATCTAATTTTTGGATTGACTTCATCAAGTTCAATCTTTCTATAATCTCCACAATTCATGAGAAACTATTTCTCTAGAAATGTGACATTATGAGAAACGAACATATTTCGTTCATTTGAATTATAGAATTGGTATCCCATTATACACTTGGGATACTAAATGAACCGATACTTGTACCGTTGGATACAAGTTTATTCTGTTGCATAACTCTTATGAAAACAGAATAACACCAAGTCTTAACATACTTAAGACTCGTTTCCTATTTAGTCTATATCTCATATAAAGTAGTAGGAATGATTATGGAATTATTTAATAAGTGAGTAGCAGATGCTAAAGTATAACCTCATAGATATTTTAGAAGATCAGCGATTCTCAATATCAATCAGACTGTATCTAATATAGTCCGATTCCTCATTTCCTAAGCATCTTTATGTTGAGGAGTATTTGGAGGACTATGCTGAGAGAGAATCATATTCTCTTTAAATAATTTATGAATTTACTGATTATGTATAAACTACTTCGATCTAATCGCAAGTACTCAATATACATAAGGGTTTGTTTCTTTACTTTCATTGTCAGAACATTTTGAACACTTCGAAATTATTCTGACCTACGTTTCCTAGAAACACATGTCCATATAGTGACAATCACTATAAAGACAATGAAGTATCGAAATCATTTATAACAGTAAGATTTATTGGACTAAATACATCTATATGTACCAGATCTAATAAACCAGTGGCTTGGCGTCTTACACCTACATAAAGATTCGGTCATATTCTTTTGAATTCATAATTCATAAACTAGTCAATGTACTATAGTCAGATCAAATATCTGACCATCCTTAACCAGTTATTATAGTCGTCTCACGGCTACATGATCTAATCTTATATATACCACTATTCATTATTATTTAAGTTGCTGAAATACTATATATTCTGTTCACCTCTACACTTATAACATTTGCTATTGTATATAAGATATAACGGCCATTCATTAACTGACATTCAGTTAGTAAATCATTATCATTATCACAAGGAACTATTTCCGTATTTTTATGATAACCCTCTCTGTCAACTACAGGGAGTGATATGATTTACCTAATAATGTTTGGCACGTAATAGTAATTATACAACATTAATGCTGTTACTAGAAATAAGAAGTAACTGTGAAGTCTTAACGGCTACCACGTTCAGGAAATCTCTATTACCTACGTGAAGCTGAACTTCTCATTTCTTAGTAATCAAGCATTTCTCAAATCATGCAACATCTTGCAGATATGATAATAACAAGCGGTATCTCATACCCTTGCAGAGTTAACATCAAATGCTAATGAAATGTTAATTTTTGGTCAAACAGATATCTAATGAGTCAATCTTTCTTAAGTGAAGGTGCGATGAATAGTAACATTTACTATTTCAAACCTTATAACAGTGGAAACACTTTCCATTATGACTTTTCTCTATCTGTGGTTTAGTAATATCAAATATTATTGAATCTAGAACTATTCTTAGATTCATAAGCAAGTCTTACATATTTTATTCAGTACCCTATAGTTATTGGTATTTGTTCAAGATTAGTAACGGATTGCTCGTACTCATCTTATCTCTATAAGAAAATCTTATCTCTATAAGACAAGTATCTTATCTCTATAAGATAATCATCTTATCTCTATAAGACAAAATAGGAGATGCGTAGCAGAACATTTCTTATTGTTAATAAATTACGTTTTAGATCATGGGTATAACTGTTATACATTTTTTAATCTAAAAACGCCCTCCTACTGCTTTACTTAATCCTTTTAATCTCTCAAACAGGATAAGATAGTATAATCCTTTAAACTATACAGCGGGAAGTGGATCCCATTGGGGTTTTACTCCAGCCTCACGCTAAAGCAATATTGGCCTTTATAAATCCAACAGGTAGACAACTCTTGTCAATTGTATCTCATACAACTCTTACTACTGATCCTAAATACACATTACCCTCACGCTAAAGCAATATTGGGTAACTGTATTTCAGATTAACTCATCAATGCTCAAATATATGTTACTGACACTATCCTCACGCTAAAGCAATATTGGATAATATGTTCGCATATATTTGATTCATCTTATGTTTTACCGGCATTAGACCAAGTCACACCGACCAAATCCCTCACGCTAAAGCAATATTGGGAAAGACCATAGTGACCCATCTCACACCGTATTGACAAGACGGACCATTTAAAATATTATCACATAATATAATAAATTTCAATCTAATTAAGAGAGATTTTAATTACAGGCTTTCATATTATATGCGCTCATCACATGAGAGGTTATTCTCAATCAATTATTCATTTCTGTACAAGCACAACTAACCCCCACCAGTGGGGCCCCCATTGTGGTTACAAAAATAAATAAAATAATAAAAATATTATTTTCTTGGTTTATCATGTAAACTAATAACCCTTATCATTACATCTCATAAACCCCCACATGCAGAAAAATAAAAAGATTTTACCCTTTTTTTTTTTTTTTTTTTTTTTTTTAGTGTAAGAACGCTGCGGCGCTGGTCTTGTAGCGCTGCCGCGCTAGGGCTTCACAAGCCTCAGCGCTGCGGCGCTGTCTCATAGCGCTGCCGCGCTAGGGCTTCACAAGCCTCAACGCTGCGGCGCTGTCTTACCAGCGCTGGGGCGCTGGAAGCAGTGCTTCCCGCGCTAGGGCGCCAGACACCCAGCGCCCCTGCGCTAATCCAGCGCTGGGGCGTCATACACCCCGCGCTCCAGCGTTCATATGAACGCTGCCGCGCTGGACCTTAGCGCTGCAGCGTTCCAGGTGCTGTTTTTCACTGGTTTGCATTTTTAACACTTAAAATGCATCCCAACAGCTCCGGAACTTGTCATACAACTTAGCCAACACTTAGCTAACACTAAAAAATCACCCATAACAACACAAATTGCTCTGATACCAATTGTTGGGTTATGGGGGGCGTTATTTACTTAGGGTTCTTTGCATGTGGGTTGGTGTTCATCATACAAACAATATACATATCTCATACATACATGTGCACAGCGGAAGATTGAATACAATGAACACAGAAAATAACATTTTATTTAATTGAAATTCGAGATTGAGAAATCACCAATGAAGCCTTTGGATTAATTTTCTTTGAAGTCCACCATGAAATGAATCTTTGATCAATTCTAGCAATCAACAAGGGTGGGTTTGATTGTCTAGAATGGCAGCATCTTAATCCAGCTTTTGTGTTTAACACTTAAACATTTTTCAAAGTTAAACCATTTAACTTAATTAAATTTGTTTTTCCTTTTATTCAACTCTTGAATAAATAAAACAAATCTTGTTTTTAGTTATTACATTTAGTAACCATTAATTCAATTTGTTTTGTTGTTCTAACACTTAAAACACAAAACAAACAATTTCAATTTCTCAAATTGAATTGGCTCCCAAAATGCAAAACCTAAAAAAAAACTAAATCAATTTTTATTTTCAATTTCATTTCACTTTATATACAAATGAATTAATTCCAAACTAATTTGAATTTCATTTGCATTTCATTTGGCTTAACCTAACCTTAGTTAACATTTAACCTTAGTTAGATTATTTTAACTTAACCTTTAAGTTAATAAATATTTAATTAATTTAACCATAGTTAACTAACTTAACCATGGTTAGGTTAACCTTTACTTAACCTTTAAGTAAGGTTAACTTAACTTAACCACTTGGTTAACTTTTAACCTTAGTTATGTTAAATTAATTTATTTAACAATTAAATAAATAAATATTTATTTTAATTATTTAACAATTAAATAATCATAAAGTGAAATTACTATTATATCCTTACTCGGTTACCAAGTTAACCTAAAGTGGGTCCCACCAATTTAACCACATACTTTAGTTAACGTAACCTTAGTAATTGCTGAATTATACTGTATTGAACAATTCAATACGGTACACTGCCCAAGTGCTCAAAGAGTACATTTCATATTGGGACTCACTAGGTCTACACCCGATCTGTCAAATGGAACTGTTCCATTAATCCGTAATCGATGCCCCACGCACACGTTACGAATATTACAAATCAGCGTGTCAGACCATACAAGTTGAGGTCATAACGTATACGTATAATCCTTCCATCATTTATATCCTAGATGTGCGGGGATATAGATCAGCACCGTCAAATCCCCATTTGCTCATCCATAAACTTATCTCCAGATTCGTATCCCGATAAACAATATACGCAAACACTTTTGCTATATTGTTTAACCCTATGGGAAACTCTTTTCCCGGGTTTATGCTTGTGGCCACAAGACTTTATTAAATACAATCTCGGAGCATCGGATATACAACTTACCTACGTAAGCTGACGGATCCCGTATCTACGCACACCGGACTCCATGAGCATCGGACCATACCCAGCGACACATAGCGGTCAGACCATGAAAGGTCTCTGACATATGTGGAACCAAAGCATGATGGATCACTCACAAGACCACCGTGGCGCTCAGGTCAAAGGACCACGAATACTACTCAACTCGAGAGGACCTTCCTTTGACGGTGTCATAGGATATCTATTGGGGTCCTCGTAAGTCTGTTCAGTATCCAGTCCTGACTGGATACCCGCATGCCTATACAAGCTCTAAGCTCATGGTCAGCTAAGAACAACCATCTGAACCAGTCAGATATAGACATACACTAATCTATATATAGTGAATCACCGATAGACCCGCATTAGTGATTATAGATCAGGAACATTATCTTTGAGACATACTTACATAATGATATTTCTTAACACCTATTGCAACTGTTTGCAACTATATCATTACAAGTATACTCTCAGGTCTTTGTCCCATTATAGACAAGGTTCTAACTCTTTAGACCTCGCTGACTCTTACAACCTGCTAACTCTTAACAGTGCTAACTTTTAGCATTTATAACTCTCAGCTTTGCTAACTATTAGTTCTGATCTAAACTCCTTTAGACCAGATCTGAACTCTTTCAGATCAAACAATGTCTCTAATGTTACAAGCATTATACCATATTAATATGATATTAACAATCTTTATTCGAAATGTTTATTGTATAAATATTAACAATTAATATTCATACAATATTGGAATGGACGTGAGCACCAGCTCCAACAATAATCTCTACCATGGGAAAGCCCAAGTACTTAGTTGAAATTATACTTGATTTAGGCGAGTTTAGGTCTTCATAAATGCAATCCCTACCTAGGCAGGCTCAGATCTATATCAATTGTTAAAAAAATTCATCATTGCCTTAGGTGGGCTTAGGATTCATATCGATTGTAGCAATTTCACCCCTACTTTGGGCAAGCTTAAGATTTATGTTGATTTGTAGAAATTTTATCCATACCTTAAGCAAGCTTAAGATTATGTTATTTGTAGAAATTTCATCCTTACGTTGGACGAGCTTGGGATCTATGTTGACTGTAAAAAATTTGTCCCTATCTTGAGAGGGCCTGGGTATCATGTTAATTATATAAATTACATCCTTACCCTGAGCAAGCTTATAATTCATATCGATTATCGCCTTGTCATCTTACTCCTTGTATAGGGTGAAGGTCCTGAGTATATAATTAGAATATGAGTGAAAACATGTTGATAATAAATAATATTGAGCAAAAAGAGCTTACGTGGTGGGCCTTGGGGAGGACTTAGACAGCCTCTATGAGTGCTTAAGTGGTCAAGCTCGGTAAGAGTTTAAGTGGTTGTGCTTGAAGGGAGCTTAAATGCTTGGGATCATTGGCGAGAGCTTAAGTAAATGGGCTAGGTGAGAGTTTAAGTGCTTGGGGTCCTTGATAAGAGCTTAAGTAATCGGGTTCAGTAAAAGCCTGTGTGCGGGCTTGAGAAAAGTGTAAATGGTCAGGCTAAGTGAAAGTGGCAGTATAGTTTAGGTTTAAGTCACTGAAAGTTATTGAGTTGATCGGCAAGTTCAACGACTGTGAGCAATGATTGGAGTGGTGACATTGAATGACAGTAGCAGCTATGTTATGGTGATTGTGGTCTTGGCCTCTGTCCTTTATAATTTTCTTTTCTCAAATTTCTATCACCATGAGCCATTTGACCTGGTGGCACCACTGCTGCACTTAGCATCTTCCTTGTTGTAGTTCCCTAATTCAATTTCTAGCACCTACATTTTTTGTTTATTCTTTCACTTTTTGTGTTTTGTGTTTTGTGTTTGGTTCACGTTGAGTTTTTGGGCAAATATTATGACATATCATTAAAAACTTAAATAGTAATATAAAATTTTAATGTGATATTATCACGAATATCTTTAAAGTATTAATTTCAATAGTGTCTATTAGTTTGAGAAATAGATAATAATACCCAATTATTAGAGAATATTTCGTTAGAATTAACAGAATTTTATGAAATAACTAAATTACCCTTTTAAACATAAAAAATAATAAAATGATCATTCTACCCTTATATAGCACCGTTTCTCATAAAAATTGTAACTTTTTAATAATAAATTAATAATATTTTTATTTTATTTTTTATTTCTTTTAAAATTATAAAAATAATAATAATTAATAAATAAAGATTGATTGCCAACAGCCATTTGGTCGCTGGTTCAAGCGGCCATAATGGTCGTTGGTTTCGTGACAACTAGGCCGCTTGAACCACTTTTTTATACTTTTTTGTTTATTTATTTTTATTATTATTTTGTTTATTTCTTTTTTAAAAAAAAAATTAATTGTTTAAAGTTTTTAAATTAATTGTTTGGATATAAGGATAATATTGTTTAAATATGGGAATAAATGTGTTTGGATACAAGGATTAAAGTATTTGGACACAAAGATAAGGGTATAACTTATAAGTGTATTTGGACATGAGATAATGGTTGTTTTGATTAAACAGTATTGAAATAACGATATTACCCTTTTTTAAAATTAATTTTAACAAAAAAAATTTAACGGTTGAGCATTACTGCCTATTTTTCAAACTAGTAGGTATTAATGAAATTAGGCGATACCTTAAAGGTATTCACGATAATATCTAAATTTTGATTAAAATTTAAAAAAATTACCTTAAGATTGTTATTATTCTCTGTTGAACTTATAACTAATGCCTTAAGCCCAATTAAAGAATCACTCAAAGGATAAAGGTCTAAACTCGAAAAGCCCAAAAATCAAAGGCCTGAAACTAACAACAGACTTGACAAAAAGAACTAACAAGAGCAAAAGATTATCAGATCCAGAATCAGGCCCAACAAAACCGCAAATCACCGAAATGCCATTCGAATAAGAAGAGCCCAAGTTCAAATATGTAGAAGAGTTCCATTCGAACTCAAGCTTCCCTCACTTTTTTCAACAAGAAACAAACGAGGAACTTGAGTCAAGTTTGAATATCTCTATATTAATTTCTCTTATCATGTTTTATCCGATTATGTTTATTGCACGACGGATTAAACCATATCAAATCTTTGATAAAAGTCATCACGTATTCAATTTAGAATGAGACCACATTCTATATCATAATAAGAATCAACTTCTTATAAAAGAAGTCAAGGTTGAACTTCTCTGGAGAGAAGATAATTCGTCTTAGGAATAAATTGAGTCACTTTAATCCTAAAACGGATTAAACATCTTATTACGAGACATTTGCATGATAATTAGACTCTACCACTTTGTACTAGAAAATGGGCACTCATAATTCGATCATATTCATTCACATACACATTGAGAAAACACAAAATAAGCACTCACACATAGAAACAAAATCCTCTTGCTTGCTTGATAAACACTTTTCACATGTCACATGCAACACGTAATTCTTCTGTTGTCACTGATTTGAGCGTCAAAGTATTTTTATTTGCAGAAGAACAATCTTATCACTAAAAAATATTTTTGGAACTAATTGAACGTCAATAAAAGGTCTTTCTCAAAAATTCTCTAAAGATCTTAGGATGCAAAAGTAATTTTTAAAAGTTTTTAAAAATCGAAAACTTCAGTCTCCATAATATTTTATGTCATCATTTATAATGCTAAATTATTGACTTGCTAACGAGTTAAATTTATTTATTTTTATTAATAACGACTTAGTTGAAATTAATAAAGTAAAAAATAAAAAGATAAAAAGAACACTAATAGTTAAGTCTAATTTTAATGTCCACTTTAATTTGACGAGCTTACGTACTATTTAATAATCATTTTATAATAGTAGTACAAAGGACCGTTAGCATTACAAATAAAAAATAATTGAAAGAAAAAAAGAAGAAAAATCATGCAAAGCTGCTGTCGGAGAAATTGGCTCCCCGGATCCATTGAGATATTGTTTGTGGGGCTTAGTTTAGAGTCAATTCGGGATAATAATTTTTCATTAATTTCCCGATTTAATTAGGTTTCTTAAAAGGACGAGGACCTTTTTTAAGATTAAGCACGTAGATCAAAGGCTGCTATGGCAAATGCTCAGGTAGATGATGATATATGTTAGCATATGATCCAACTCGGTTTATTTAGAAACGGAAATGGCGGAAGTTATGGACAAGGAAGCTTCTCTCTTTGTGGCTAATGGCATAACGGGTAACCTCATTTGTGTGCTTGTCCATTATGACATTAGGGGAAAGAAGTGATTCTTGGAGATGATTGTCATATATATTCACATTCTAAAATAGGGGGTGTGCATCCAAGGACTGTTAAGAACAACGAGGACGGAACAATGAATATTGATTTAATTGAAGCCGAGATTGAAGAGGGGAGCTTCGTACCCAACTACTAGCCTTATCTGTTTGAAGAATACACATGCCAAGTGAGAATCACTTTGTCCAAATGAAAGTGGTTGGTTTTTTCATATTCCACTAAAAGTTTTAATAAGCTTATTTTGCCTGCTTGGGATGTTTTTGGGCTAGGTTTGTATATTGAGATTAGATGTTGACTGCTATCCACTTGCATCTATTTCTCAATAATCCAATTATAAGTGAAACACAGATACTTCTGTATATGAAAACAAGTTTAAGGGCTTACAGGGTGTTTGACTCCTGGCATGGGGGGATATTGAGCAGTTACTTCAGAGTTATCTTTATGTGTGTATTGTGGTCTGCCATTCTCTCTGTTTATGTTTATAAAATTTTGGCTGGTCAATTTGTGATCCATTATGTATATATGGCATGGATGTATCTGCATGTATTATTATATCCAATATTCTTCAGTTGCTAGTTTATATATAGTATAATTGCCATTTTACATCTTTCGAGCCGAGTATTATGTAATCCCGTTTGGTTGACTAGTGAAAATTGTAATGTTGCTTATTCTCTGGTTGGATGTTGAAAACAAAGAGGGAAAAGAAAACTGAATTGATTATGTATGCCCAAGAAGAAATTTATTATTGACCATTCTTGTTCCTTCTGCCAATGGTAGACTTCACTCTGTCATCTGTGAAATGTTCTCTGTAGATTAAGGCTCTTGTACTTGGAAATGGAAGAATTGTGGTATTACATGCGACATTCTTTTTCCTTTATTCTTACAATATAAGTACTATTTAGTGCTGGTAGTGTATCAGGTTTTCAGAATCCAGAAGTTCACACAAATTGGACAAGTATTTTGTTTGCTTCGCAATTTATTTAGTCATTCTTTTATCCTTTGGGGTTTATAAGTCTTATGAATGTTATTTAAGTGCAGCTATTGTGGTAGATGCCTTTCTGTACACTATATTGACAGAGTTGGAGAGTTTGCCAAGAAGCATGGTTTAAAGCTTCAGATTGATGGAACTCGCATTTTAAATGCGGAAGTTGTGAGTTAATTATTTATCTTTTAAATATTTCAAATTCTTATTAATGAAAACAGTTGAATGGCCTCTCATTCTATCAGCTGTATGGAAATTCACACAAGGAAAGTCAATTTTCTCAGAACCAAATTATCTAGGTTTATGTCAATTTTCTTGGTAGGCTTAGTTCTGTTTTCCATGGAATGAAAGAATCTATATGCTAGAGATTTGCTGGCAAACTATATATAGTCCAAAATATCATAACTCAAAGCTTAAACTGGAGAAAATAGGAAAGGATGCTGCTGCATTTGAAGGAAAAATCTATATATTTCTTGCCACTTTTAATTATGCATTCTCATTATGAACATGGAAATTTAACAAGCCTTGGAAGAAATGAAAATTAATGTGGGTTTGTAACATTGCATGTTTTTCAACCTCCAGTGTGCAAGATTACTAGTGTTTCCTTGTCTTTTTCAAACAAAATAGCAATCTTGCAAGTTACGAGTTACTGGGCTCCGTTGATACTATGACTTCAGTTAAAAAAACTTTGAGGATAATATTAAGGTGATTTGAATACAAGACCTTAGATCCGATACTACAAAAAGTTTCAAAGTCTGCAAAGCTCTGGTAACTATTGTTTCCCTAAAACAAAAAGCAACTACTATCTACTGAGCAAAATATATTTATGGTCATGCATGCATTCATGTGCTTGTATATGTTTTCATAAATGATTGGTGGGTTCCTTTGGGTATTGTATTTTTTCTGTTCAATAATTTGCAAGTATAAAAAGATAGGAAACAAAGTAGTAGCTTTGACTGTAAAACTTATCGTGGTTGACAATTTATTTGGCAAGCTTTTGCTGTTGTGTTTAGAGATTCTTTGGTTTCTTTTGTATTAAAAGTGGCTGTGGTAAGAAGCGTTACAGCCCAAAGAGTAGTTTTTGCATTTGCATGTAGTACATTCTTGCTTCTTCTTTTTGCTACATGTTATATGTCACTTTTTTCTCTTCTAGTATGTGGATTAGGATGAAGTTGAGTAAAATTCTATTGATTCCGCTAGAAGTTTCTGTGATTCTCACATGTCTGAAGAATATAAGCAACTTGGCAAGTCTTTAAGAAAATATTCTGAAATCAAGTAGAATGATGGGAATTTTGGCATAAAAAGATGGAATTTTGGTTGTTTTGAAGTATTTTCGTCTGTCTCGAAGACAGAGAAGAAGAAGAGCTTAGACAGGTTGACCTTCTCCCTCTTGTAATCTCTCTTTGTTGGATTGCTTGAATTTCCTGAATACTAGTTTCACAATAGTCCTTTGTTACTGGATTTAGGTAGGATATATATGCTGATTGAACCATTACATGTTTTGTTTTGACTAAAAGATTCCTACAAAATCAGTGGCTGGGACAAGTCATATTTAAAATTGAGAGTCAGCACGGTCTCCGATTATTTTCTGTTTAGAGTCTAAGGTTTGGCAAACAAATCAGATTTCTATAATTTGGTGCTTCAATCTGTAGATGCTACATTCTTGAGGAAATTAGAGAAAAGAAAAACTGTTTATTGCATATGTCACAAATTTTTTAATTTATCTCCTTTTCTTATATCACTATATTTTTTTTCTAGTTAATTTTTAACTGAAGTTTCTGGGTTAACTGAAATTTGCTGGACTGTCATTTGCTTTGTTTCATATTATCCAACAATGGTGGCAAAAAGGAAATTACATATGCATTGATTTCTTTGAGTAGCTGAAATTGAAATCATTATTTTGCATTCGCCATTTTTAGTATAAATACTCCTTAATTTTGTTCAACCGGGCCTGCTTTGATTTCGACATCCACGGGCTGGCCTGGTCAGTACCCAGCTTGGCCTTTTTTTCTTCCATTGAACCATACCTCCAAACCCTAAAAAATATGGTTTAGTCTTCAAAAAATTGAAGTACCAATGAATCTCGATTTCTCTTTTAATTCTTTATTTTTAGATCAGTTTATGCAAAAATGGTAACTAGAACCGTGGATCTCCGGTCCGACACAGTCACCAAACCAACTGAAGCAATGAGAGCTGCTATGGTAAATGCTGAGGTTGATGATGATACAATAACAGGTGATCCGACCGTATCCCGCCTAGAAACAGAAATGGCAAAAGCTATGGGCAATGAAGCTGCTCTGTTTGTGCCATCAGGCACAATGGGTAACCTCATAGCATGCTTGTTCATTGCGACATAAGGGGAAGTGAAGTCATTCTTGGAGACAATATCATATTCACATTTTAGTGAATGGAGGTATTTCTATAATCGAAGGTGTGCATCCAAAGACTGTTAAGAACAAGAAGGATGGGACAATGGTCATTGATGTAATTGAAGCCACCATCCGAGATCCAAGAAAGGAGCTTTACTACCCAACTACTAGGCTTATCTGTTTGGAGAATACACAGGCAAAGTAAACATTACATTTCCAATGAAATTGGTTTAGCATGTGCTGCATCTATATGATATTGGTAGGTTATTCATATTCCAGTAAGAGTTATAATACATTTATTTTGTCCTCTTGGGACATTTTAAGGTTAGAAGTTGACTGTTATCCACATGCATGTATTCTCAATAATCAAGTAATAAGACAAACAGGGTGCTTATGTAAGCATATGTATTGTGGTCTGCCTTTCTTTCCTTTTTATGTTTAAAAATTTTGGCTGATCGATTTGTGATCAACTAACTTAGTATAACACATGGATGGATTTGCATGTATTATAGATTGTGTTCTTCAGTTGCAATTTTATATGTAGTATAATTGCCGTGTACATCAACTTAGCGAATAATGGCCAGGAAGATGGAAAGGAAACTGAATTGATCATTTATGCCCAGAAAGGAATCTATTATTGACTGTTCTTGTTCCTCCTGCTAATGGTAGTTTATGTACCGTCATGTGTGAAATTGAAATGTTATTTGTAGTTGAAGGATTTCCTATTTAGAAATGGAAGAATTAGAGTCTTTCACAAGGCTTTCCATTTCCTTTATTCTTTGATATAAGTACAATTTAGTGCTGGTAATGGATCAAGTCTTTAGAATCCTAGGAAGTGCACACAATTTGGAGATGTATTTGTTTTCTTTGCAATATATTTAATCATTCTTTTGTCCTTTGACATTCATAATTCTTATAAAATTTATTTTACCTGCAGCTGTGGTGGTAGATGCCTTTCTGTAGAATATACTGACTGAGTTGGAGAGGTCGCCAAGAAGCATGGCTTAAAGCTTCACATTGATGGTGCTCGCTTTTTCAGTGCAGCAGTTGTGAGTTAATAATTAGTCCTTTCAATATTTCAGGCTTTCATCAACGCAAACAGTTGAATGCCTGCCATTCTATCATCTAAATGGAAGTTCACAAGGAAAGTGATTTCCTAGAACCAAAATTTTCTAGGTTAATTCCAGTTTTCTTAGTAGGTTCAAATCTGTTTTCTGTTCTATCCTCTTGAATGTTTGTCTTTTAAACAAAAAGTTATCTCTGTTCTTTAACTATCATTTTACTGATTTTAAATCTTCAGATATTTTGTTTTAATTGTTCTCATTCAGTCTTGAGGCTATGAGAAAAATTCAAGTTCATTTATTGGTCCAGACATTCACTTTGCAGTTGTATTATGTTCTCCTCTTTCTCACTTTTTTCTTTTATATTTTTAAAAGCATAATCTGGAGAGATTGGTCTTCCAGGCAATTGGTGTTCCTGTTCATAGGCTCGTGCAAGCTGCTGATTCTGTTTCAGTACGATGACTCATAATACTTGATATCACAAATTTGGACAATTTATGTCATTTGGTGGGTTCCTACGTACACAATAATTGTACTTTCTCCATGGATCTCAATTCTTTTAGAACCAGGTGTGCCTGTCGAAGGGTCTTGGTGCTCCAGTTGCATCTGTTATTGTTGGTTCCAGAGACTTCATTAACAAGGGAATGATGAAAATTTTGTATTCATGAGTAATGGCAGTGCTGCCTCTTTCCCGATAAACCCAACTGTCAACCCTTAACTTTTGGGCTCCGTAGGCTAAAAGACTCTTGAAAACCTTGGATGGTGGGATGTGACAGGTTGGTATGCTCTGTGCTGCTGCTTTGGTTGCTATACAAGAAAATTTTGGAAAGCTCGAGGCTAATCACAAGAAAGCCAAAATGTTGGCAGGTAAATAATTCTTATTAACTAGTTTACTTGATTTTATTACCTATCTTTTTGGTTAGGGGATTAGATATTGTGTTTTCCCTTCTCATAGTCTGCAAATTATTGAATCAAATTTTTGTTACTTTCGATTTGTGGATGGATTGAATCAAATTAAAGGATTAAAAGTGGATGTGGATTCATTGGAGACCAATATAGTGAGTGTACTTCTTATCAAGTTCAGGATTGTGCCAAGTCGCTAGTTTGCTATACTCAAGATTGGAAAGTTTTGAATAGAATTTGTTATCTAATCCAGAGCAAAAAACAAAAATAAATTACTGCTCTCAAGTTTTTTTGCAACCAGAGCACTTGTTATTTTGTCTTTACCAAGTAGTTTTTGCCTTTATTTTCCCTGATAAAATACCAAACTAATAAATGATGTGCATCATGAAGGTTCTAAATCAACTCAAGAAGGCGAGCTGAGCGTAAAGGAGATTTCAGATGGTCCAATAACAAGGGCTAAGGCTAAACAGCTTCAAAGGGCCATAAGTAGTCAAATTGGAGCTATTGAAGCTTCTATGGGATTAGGAGCTTGCGATCTGAATGGAAACGAGCTAAATGTATTTATTTGTCTTCAATTTGAGATTGGGACGTGATTTAGAGACGTTTGGTGACGTTGGGCTTTAAGAAGCAGCTAAGGGCTTTCTTTTCATGCTATTGGGCTTTATTTACTTCTTATGTTACTACTTTTATGTATTTGGGCTATTTTGAACTTGTTTAGTTTTGTTTTAAATTGTTAAGTCATATTGGGCTTATTTTGGGCCTTTTTAAGCTTATTAGGTAACATTAGGGTTTCACCTCATTTTGTAAGCCTATATAAGGCATGTAAAAGTCTTGTAGAGGCAGTTGCCTCATTTTGGAATTGGATGCACGAAAAATAGACTTTTTCTCTCTCAAAATTGTCTTCTCAAGTTTTTCAACTCTTGAAGATAGTTGCTGACTTATCACTCTTTGATCACCAAGAGTGTGGCGTCAAAATCCTAAATTGATCCTTGTGGCGTCCATACGACTTATCAAGGTATCTAATTAGTTCTATCCTCCATCAACTTCACAATTTAATTTTGTTATAAATCAAAGCACATCATCTGGTATCAGAGCACAGGATTTCAGTGTGCAAACTGAAGTTTTAGCTATTGAAGGTGTCTTGCTATTTTTTGTGTTATATAATTTCGTGGGGTTATTATCAGTTTGGGTCTCTAATATTTGAGGAGTTGAATTGCAACTCTGAAGCATTAAAATTAATTCTTAGTAGTTTGTGAACTGGAGATGGGTTGGCTGAATTAAATTGTTCTTGAACCTGGAAATTTTGTGAACCTGGAAATTTCGAATTTGAGTAAATTGTTGCTATCTGATTGTATTTACTGAATTGGTGGAAAATTCAGTTTGAGAAGAGTGTTTTAGCTACTGGTTGTGTTGTTCAATTGTTCATACTTGTTTGGGGTTTTTGTTAATAATGGCTGATGATGATGCAAGTAGAGTACCAAAGGGATTGAGTTTAGAACAAGCTCAACTCGTGGGCTTACAACGAGCTCATGATGAATTTCGAGGTGAGATTACTGAAATTCGTGGACAACTTGCTGCAATTATAGAAATGATGCAAAGAAACACTTTGCAACCCCAACAAAGGCGGGTAGGGCATAGGGTACCTCAAAATGACCTAGGGAATGCTGGAGATGAGCCAAATAGGGATGATGAGGCTGAAGATAGAGGTAGGATAAGGAGGCAGCAAAATGACCCTACTAGTGGTATCAAACTTAATATACCACCATTTAGAGGTACTAGTTCTCCTGAGGAGTATCTTGAATGGGTTCAGAAGGTAGAAAGGGTGTTTGATTGGCATGAGTATCCTGAGGCAAAGAAGTGTAAGGTAGCAGCACTTGAGTTTACCGATTACGCACTTTTGTGGTGGGAAAACTTAAAAACTCAGCGAAGAAGGGATGACGAAGAAGAAGTTACAAGCTGGCCACTTATGAAAAGATTAATGAAGAAGAGATTTGTTCCGGATTACTATAAACAAGAATTATACATCAAACTCCAGACTTTGCGGCAAGGTTCCTTGAGTGTGGAGGAGTATGTGAAAGAATTTGAGCTGTTGCTAATTCGCTGTGATTTAAATGAACCTCAAGAGCAAACAATAGCTAGATTCCTTGATGGATTGAAGAGGGACATAGCTAATGTTGTTGAGTTACAGCCCTTCATATTTCTTGAGGATGTCATAAAGCTTGCAACTAAAGTAGAAAGACAGCAGAAAAGAGGGGGTTTCCATATGAGGTCAACTACAACAAGTAATACAAAGGCTGTTTCTTCACCTTCGCGAACATGGAACACACCTAAACGTGATGAGAAAGTGGAGTTCAGTAAAGGAAGTGTTAGTTCAGGTTCATTGAAAGGAAAGGAGAAGGTAGTTGAACCTCAATTTTCCAGGAGATCGCGAGACATCAAGTGTTTCAAGTGCTTGGGAAATGGGCATATTGCTTCTGAATGTCCGAATAAGAGGGTGATGGTTTTACAAGGGAAGTATGGAGAGCTTGTAAGTGAAGATGAAGCTGAGATGGAAGAGGAATCTAAAGTCGAAGTGACTGAACAAGAAGAGAATCTTGAGCCAATGGAGGGAAATTTATTAGTTATTCAAAGGATTTTGAGTGCTGAAGTTGATATTGGTTTGGAACAGCGCGAAAACATCTTTCATACAAGATGTCAAATCCGAGATAAGGTGTGTGCCATGATCATTGATAATGGTAGTTGCACCAATGTTGCATCCATTACTTTAGTGGAGAAATTGGGATTAACTACTGTTCCACATCCAAAACCATACAAATTACATTGGCTTAATGACAAGGGAGAGATTCAGGTTACAAGACAGGTTCGGGTGCCATTCTCCATTAAAACCTTTCATGATGAGGTTTTATGTGATGTGGTTCCGATGACAGCTAGTCATGTGTTATTAGGACGCCCATGGCAATTTGATAATGATGTGACTTATAATGGGAGAAGGAACACTTATTCATTTGTGCTGAATGGGAAGAAAGTGAATTTGATGCCATTGAGTTCTCAACAAGTTAGAAAAGATCAGTTGCAGAATCAAAGAAAGATGATGGAATCTGGTAAAGGGTTAATGTTAGCCAAAAAGGGAGATATTGAGCAAGCATTAGCATCTGTGGGGGTTGTTTTCATGACTTGGGCAAAGTCTTTATTTCAAGTGGAGGGTTTGGATTTGCCAAGGCAGGTTGTGGAGTTGCTTGAAGAGTTCAAAGATGTATTTCCAGAAGAGCTACCATTGGGATTACCACCTATTCGAGGGATAGAGCATCAAATTGATTTGGTGCCTGGAGCTTCACTTCCAAATAGACCAGCATATAGATGTAATCCGGAGGAAGCAAAGGAGATCAAAAGGCAAGTTGGTGAGCTCTTAGAGAGGGGCTATGTGCGTGAGTCACTTAGTCCTTGTTCAGTGCCTACTTTGCTTGTTCCAAAGAAGGATGGTACCATGAGAATGTGTGTGGACAGTCGGGCTATCAACAAGATAACGGTTAAGTATCGATTCCCTATCCCTAGACTTGATGATATGCTTGATGAATTGCATGGTGCTGTTTATTTTTCTAAAGTTGATTTAATGAGTGGATATCACCAAATTAGGATGAAAGAAGGTGATGAATGGAAAACAGCCTTTAAAACTAAGCATGGATTGTATGAGTGGATGGTGATGCCGTTTGGGCTTTCTAATGCACCTAGTACATTTATGAGACTTATGAACCATGTTTTGAGGAAGTTTATCGGGCTGTTTGTTGTGGTCTATTTTGATGATATCTTGATCTATAGTAAAACTTTAGATGATCATGTGAAACATCTTATGGCTGTATTTGAGACCTTGCGTGATGCTAAGTTGTATGGAAACATCAAGAAGTGCTATTTCTGCCAAGATAGTGTTATCTTTTTGGGGTATGTAGTTTCTGGTAGCGAAATTAAGGTTGATGAGGAGAAGGTTAAGGCAATTCGTGATTGGCCTAAACCTACTGGTGTTGCGGATGTGAGAAGTTTTCATGGTTTAGCCTCTTTCTATAGGCGATTTATTAAAGACTTTAGTTCTATTGTTGCGCCTATGACAGAGTGTTTGAAAAAGGGAAATGAGTTTAGATGGAATGAGAATGCACAGAAGTCATTTGAACTGATAAAAGAACAATTATGTTCTGCTCCAGTTTTAGCACTTCCCGATTTTGCTAAAACATTTGAAATAGAGTGTGATGCTTCAGGGGTCGGTATTGGGGCTGTGTTGATGCAAGAAAAGAGGCCAATTGCTTTCTTTAGTGAGAAGCTGAATGGGGCACGGTTAAACTACTCTATTTATGACAAGGAGTTTTATGCATTGATTCGGGCTCTCGAGGTATGGCAGCATTATTTATTACCTAAAGAGTTTGTTATTCATACTGACCATGAATCATTAAAGTATCTTAAAGGGCAGAACAAGCTGAATAGAAGACATGCCAAATGGGTAGAGTTCATGGAGCCATTTCCATATGTCATAAAATACAAGAAGGGGCAAACTAATGTCATTGCTGATGCTCTTTCTAGGAGGTATGCATTGATTTCTATGTTAAATGCAAGGCTTTTGGGTTTTGAACAGGTGAAAGAACAATATACCAGTGATTCATACTTTGCTAATATGATGTCTAAATGTGCTAAAGGAGCTTGTGATGGGTTCTTTGTGCATGATGGTTACTTGTTCAAGTTGGGCAGAATGTGTATACCTTCAGGATCCTTACGTGAGTTGCTTGTGCGTGAGGCTCATGGGGGTGGTCTTAGTGGTCATTTTGGGGAGAAGAAAACTTATGAGCTATTGAAAGAGCACTTCTTTTGGCCTAATATGCTGCGGGATGTTCATAAAGTTGTTGAAAGATGTGTAAATTGCAAGAAAGCTAAGGGTAAAGAGAATGCATATGGACTATATATGCCTTTACCTATCCCAGAGCAACCATGGATGGATATTAGTATGGATTTTGTGCTTGGATTACCTAGAACACAGCGTGGGAAGGATTCAGTGATGGTTGTGGTTGATCGGTTCTCCAAAATGTCACACTTTATTCCTTGTAACAAAACTGATGATGCTATTCATATTGCTGATTTGTTTTTTAGGGAAATTGTACGTTTGCATGGAATCCCTAAAAGCATTGTCTCTGATCGTGATACAAAGTTCTTAAGCTATTTTTGGAAGACTCTTTGGAAGAAGCTTGGAACAAAGTTGCTTTTCAGTACTGCTTGTCATCCACAAACTGATGGGCAAACTGAGGTAGTGAACCGTACTCTATCTTCTTTATTACGGGCTGTTATAAACAAGAACTTAAAGAGTTGGGATACTTGTTTGCCTATTGTAGAGTTTGCATATAACCGTAGTGTGCATGGGGCTACAAAATTTTCACCATTTGAGATTGTGTATGGATTTAATCCATTTGTTCCTATTGACCTTGTTCCTATTCCAATTAATGAGAGGACATCTATGGATGGTGTTAAGAAGGCAGAATTGATGAAGAAGCTTCATGAGCAGGTTCGAATTCATATTGAGGAGAAAACAGCTAGGTATGTTAAGCATGCTAATAAAGGACGAAAAATGATTAGTTTTGAACCTGGTGATCTTGTTTGGATTCATCTTAGCAAGGGAAGATTTCCTAGCAAGCGGAAGTCCAAGCTGATGCCAAGAGTTGATGGACCTTTTCGTATTATAGAGAAGGTAAATAGTAATGCTTACAAAGTTGACCTTCCTGGTGATTACAATGTTTCAGCCACTTTTAATGTGAAGGACTTATCTCCTTATTTGGAAGATTTAGAAGATTCTGATTTGAGGGCAAATCATTCTCTGCCCGGGGGTGATGATGTGCATCATGAAGGTTCTAAATCAACTTAAGAAGGCGAGCTGAGCGTAAAGGAGATTTCAGATGGTCCAATAACAAGGGCTAAGGCTAAACAGCTTCAAAGGGCCATAAGTAGTCAAATTGGAGCTATTGAAGCTTCTATGGGATTAGAAGCTTGCGATCTGAATGGAAACGAGCTAAATGTATTTATTTGTCTTCAATTTGAGATTGGGACGTGATTTAGAGACGTTTGGTGACGTTGGGCTTTAAGAAGCAGCTAAGGGCTTTCTTTTCATGCTATTGGGCTTTATTTACTTCTTATGTTACTACTTTTATGTATTTGGGCTATTTTGAACTTGTTTAGTTTTGTTTTAAATTGTTAAGTCATATTGGGCTTATTTTGGGCCTTTTTAAGCTTATTAGGTAACATTAGGGTTTCACCTCATTTTGTAAGCCTATATAAGGCATGTAAAAGTCTTGTAGAGGCAGTTGCCTCATTTTGGAATTGGATGCACGAAAAATAGACTTTTTCTCTCTCAAAATTGTCTTCTCAAGTTTTTCAACTCTTGAAGATAGTTGCTGACTTATCACTCTTTGATCACCAAGAGTGTGGCGTCAAAATCCTAAATTGATCCTTGTGGCGTCCATACGACTTATCAAGGTATCTATTTAGTTCTATCCTCCATCAACTTCACAATTTAATTTTGTTATAAATCAAAGCACATCAATAAATGAATTACTATATCATGTTAATGTCAGTTTTGTTGTTTATCATAATTCCAGATGGTGTTGTTATAAGCCTTATTCAGAGGCTTCTGAATGAGTACTCTATATTTTGACATAGCGGAGGGCTTAAAAATGGGTGCAGAGAGTCTATGCAAGAAATTGGAAGTATATGGTGTACTTACAACACATAAGAGCTCTTCAAGGTAGGTCTGAATACTGGAACACCATCTGAAATACAGTATATTAGTGGTCTTTCTCTTCTACAGTTTTAGGCAATCACCAAATTTATCAATGTCTAGAATTCTGGCACTTGGGGTCTACCGGGAACACTATGTGGATCAAGTCTATTATGGTCTGCCTGGATTTCGAAAATATTGGAGGAAATTTACCCCATTTGCCGTTCGGTGGGGCTAGAACCCCTTCCCATGGGAATGAGAAGGGAGGTGAGAAGCACCCAGCTATTTGGTGCTTCTCTGTCCATGTTTAGCTTTGAAAGAAGTAAACTTGCACCTAGTCATTTATCTTTTTATGTCAGCATACTAAACAATGCATTCCATGAAATTAAGAATTTTTTTTCAGGGTTCATTCTAGTTTGCAAAATTCTCCAAGAAAATAGATTTTAGAAAGGTCCCACTAGATTTGTGCTATTCTTCCTAATTTTTCTTAGCATACCGACCTTCTTCTTGGTTAACTTCTATATCCAGTAGCAAAAGCTCCTGCTAAACCAAATCATTCTTCTGACCAATCTCTAGGAGTTAAAAACTGAAAGAAGAATAGCTCTTTTAAAGTTGTCGATTTAATTTAGTCTTAATTATTCCTCGAACTCATGGAGAGAATACATTGAGATAGCAAGCTGTCTTGGTATTTGGTTTTTTGTTTCTTTCAGACTTTGAGATGTGCTCCACTATCAAGCTTCTGTAAGTGACGTGCAATTTGCTTTGTCATGCTTTCAGGTGATCACAACCCTTTTTTTTTCTTCTTGAACCAAAGCTGAAAATTGTTTTGCTTACATTTCTCTTGCATCTTGCAGCAAACTTTGACTGGAGCACATGAAGGAAATGGAAACTAGAGGGGGAGAAACCGTCATCCTTTCCCCCTTTTAAAAAAGATATCCTTAAGCTTCATGCAGATGTTCAAACTTTAAGCGTATAGAATTGTTTAAACCAACTTGACAGTAACTGCTTTACTATACAAAAACTGCATTTTCTTAATTTTAGAGAATGAATTCACTACTTAATAGCTAATATATGTTGTTTTATATTTCTTGTAACACTGAAACCAAATGAGCAGTGAGTTTCTATGAAGTGGAGTTTCACTTCGGGCTAAACCATAGGCCATACTGTTAACTCTGTAAGTGCTCAACTATGCCAGAAGATCAAAGTAAAGAATCTACATGCTAGAGATTTGCCATAAAACCATATAGGGTCCTAAATATCACTCAAAGCTTAAAACTGGAGAGTAATTAGTAGAGGATTCTGCTGCATTTGATGAAAATAATAATAATAAATCTCTTGTCCCTTCATGAATTGTTACATATCATGGTCACTGTGAACATGGAAATTTTATTAAGAAGCCTTAGTAGAAATGAAAAATTAGTATGGATTTATTTCATCCTCCCGGATGACTCCAGTTTGTAGGACTACTAGTGTTTCCTTGTCTTTTCACACGGTAGCAATCTGGCAAGTTGCAAATTACTCGGCTTCATTCTTACTGTGATTATTTTTTCGACGATTATATAGAGATAATATGCGGCATTGGGGATAGAAAGAGTAGGATTCCAACATCTTAGTTTTGATATCATATCACTGAAACCACTCAACTCAAGATGAAATCATGTTTACATATTTAGAAGAAAAAGGATTTCAATCATGACATGGCAACAAGTCCAATGAGCACCCTTTTGTTCCCTGAACATGGAACAGCCGAGCCCGAGGGTGAAATATATTACTTAGTGGAGAGGTTGATTGAATTCTCCAATTTTGTGTCACGTCTCACACACAAATATTAATAATAGCAAAAGGCCACTTATTCTAAATGGAAGTGAAGTGACACTCAATAATATCAAAGCTTTTTTTTTTTTTTTCTTTATCTTGGTTTCAACAGCTACAAAGAAAGACTAAGCAGAAGCAGAAGCAGAAGCAGGAGCAGGAGCAGGACCACCCCTACAACAGTCATTCATGTAACCCTATTTGTAGGCTTGAGATTCCAAATGCCGGAGTTCTGTTTTCTTACTTCAAGTGGAAGCACTTACATTTCCTTTATTAGCAGGTCTCCACTCATTCTCATTCTTAATTCTATGCCAAGTAAAATATCTTTTAGGGTTCCCCAAACATTCCCAACCCCCAACCAGCCAAGCCCTAGCTACCCCCACATCCATCACCAGTCACCACCCCCAAACTCATACACACATGAAATATATTGTTCACAAATTAATTGTAAGAGAAAGTTGCAAAGTTTCTTATTTGTTTATGCACAATTCTTTTATTCAAGTAACAAGGGTTGCAAATCCAATTTTCGTAACAAAATTTTGTTATACGTTCTATAAAATTTCTTGTTATTTGTAAACATTTTTATTTTAAATTTTTTACTATTTATTTTAAATTTTATAATAAAAATAATACATAAGTTAAGACATGTAACTTAGAACTTAAAATTTTGGAGGGTTGCCCAGATTTTATTCAAGGTCTTTTTTTTTTTTTTTCAGAAACACGTTGCATTTATATTAAATTTATATCATTAACATAAAGTTGACAAAATGAGTTATAAGTTCATCATATTCCAATATTATCAGGGATAAGGACATCTTTGTCCCAAATATTTAACTTAATTTTTAATTTCAACCCACGAATTTTTTTAAAAATAATTTGTCTCAATCTATTAACAACAAGTCAATTAATTTTAACCAAAAAATTTTATTTTTTTATACAATTATATTTTTGTGCTTCATGAGCTGATAGGATTTGATTATCATGGGGTAATCTTTATCTAATTTAATTTTAAACGTGTAACACATTCTCATTCATTTATTTAATACAATTTAATTAAATAAAATATTTTAAATTTAATTATTATATTAAATAAAATAAAATTTTCTTTCTCTCTCTTTTCATCTTTAAATGAAATATTGATTAATAAATAAAATAATTTATTTTTTAAAATAAATAATTTATTTTTTAAAATAAAAAAAAAGCCTCTGTCATCGTCATCGTCAAGCGGCAGCAGGCGGCTACCACCGGCCGCTGGACTCCGACTAAAAAAGATTAAAATTTATGTTATTAAATTATATTTTTTCTAATTTACACAATCGTAAAATTATTTTTAACAAAAAAAACCCAAAAAGCAACTAAAAATTAAGAGAGGATGACGGCCACCACCACATCGTCATCAAATGATTGGACAATAACTTGCACTGCCACCACCAGTTGACAGTTCGACGAATAGTGGGCAAAAATAAAGGAGATGACGGTGGGAAAAAATAGGGGAGATGGCAATAGCTAAAAATAGGAGAGAGAGTGATGGCCACTGCTACACCGCCATCAAATGGTGGGGGTAATAACTTGCACCGCTGCCATCACATGACAAATTGACAATCAATCTATCAAATGATGATAGTTGTGCAAGTCACTGCCCCATCAATTTATGTTGGCGTAGTGGTAGTCGTTGCTCTCTCCCCTATTTTTTACCGTCTTTATTATTTTTGTATCAAAAATGACTCCACGATATGTAAATTAAATAAAATAGAGTTCAATAATATAAATTTTAATTACTTTTGTTATCAAAGTCCGGCAACCGACAACAATTGCCCTTCATCGCTTGACGACAACAATGACAAAGTTTTTTGTTTTTTATTAGTTAGTTTAATTATAAAATAAATATAAAAAAAAACAAAGATGATAAAAAATATTCAATCCGTAATTGACATGTGTCTTACTTGATCAGTTTATTTTAAATTTTTGTCTTGAGTTTCAATTTTGTCCCTTTACTATAAAAATTAACAAAATTTTACTAATATATTAAAATAAAATTAAATTTTTGAAATTCATAAGATAAAATTAAAAGTAAGCCAAACTCCTGAAATAAAACGTTATTTTTTCTTCACCTGTATATTTTTTTAAGTCACATGTTGAGTATAGATACAGGCTCATCCCCAAAGCACAATGTAACTAACCCTTATGACATTTTTCTACTTTCTTTGAAATAACCCAAAACAAATTCCATTTCTCTTTCTAAGTCAGCTAATTAAATAAGATCACGCAACAACTATGCAAGTTCTAGATACAAAAATAAATAAATAAATACCCTTAGTTGGGTTGAAATACTGTAGTTTCAAAAAGATAAAAAAGTTTGGTTGTTTACTAGAATTAAAAGACGCTTTTGTTTGATAAGGATTTGCAAAAAGAAGAAGGAACATTAAAGGAATTTGCTTTGAAGGTTCCTAAATTTGTTGCTTTAGATTTTATGCAATGGTAAGTTGTGTAAGCAACCGGGAAGTAATTGCTATCAATGGGAACTTTCCAAAATCCTTTTTATCTAGTATTAACATCTTAAAAATAAACTCCCAAATTTAAAAGATAGAACTCAAATATATCATGCAAAAACATGTAAAATATAAATATTTTGTTCTAATCTTAGTTGATTAATATAATTTTCACCAATAGTAGTCCACTCACAAGTCATCTTGGATCATGAATAGCTCTTTTGTAACTTTAATTCATGAAAAATATTACCCATATCAAATTTCAAAGAAACTAATTAATACTGCCTTAAATAGCTTTGTGGGAAAATTCTGCATGCATGTATAAGAGAGCATGGACTGAAAGTTCATGACTAACAAGAGTGGGGAATTTGATAATCGAATGGTATGGAAAAATTATGGGAGTTCTTCCACTGTGTGTAAAATGAAGTTAGGCTACTCTCTTGGTTCCAATCAACAAAGAAATAGATAGATATTGGGAGTTTAGTAATAGTATGAATGGTAATTGTAGGATTGAGAATTGATGTCTCCAAATGAAGGAAAGGAAATGTGTTGGCCATGGTGTTGCTTTCCTTTAAGTGGAAGCATCAAGCATTTTAGTTGTCTTTTTCAATCATCAAATTATGACAATCATGGCCAACCAGATATTCCCCCGCTTTTATAAAAACACATACTGAAAAAAGTAAAATGCTTTCTTTACACACAAGTATATATAATCATATTGACAAGAGAATTGTTAGGAAGTCTGAAATTCAGCCTTGGATATATATGAAAAAAAATTCTGATATAGTAAAAGGGTTGATTACTGAAGTTCTGAAAAATAAGAAATTCACGGAAATTACCTCTTTACTCTTGATTGTTTATTGAATTTATAAAAAAAGTATCGTTCTCTTGCAAAAAAAAAAAATATTTATTTGATTAAAAAGAATGATATTAATGTTTGGGATTGCTTAAAGAACGATGAATCAATTGTATATTGGCATAAAGTATAGAATATAAAATGTGTATTTAAATGGTGAATTAAATTAATTATAAATGAATGGATTGTGAACTAAGATAGTATGTTTATATATAGTGTGCAATTCTTAATCTATATTAGAGTATGAATGCATGAATTCATATCAAATTATAATTTAATTATATCTTAGTTAGTAAAAAATTTAATCTATTTTAAATAAGAGAGAATAATTTAAGTAAAAAAAAATTATTTGTGAGAAATCATTCTTCGCACAAGATAATAATTAAATACTTCAAATATGAATAGAATTTGAATTTAAGCTTGAACTCTGTATGAGCTGGTTAAGTTTATAAATAATAGGACCAACAATTACAAATGAAGAAAAAATTTAGCAATGAATCCTAAAGATATTAGAGAAAATTATGTTTTAAGATTGGTTTTGATATAAGAAGAAATTTAGAAATTCATCCAAAAACATAATCTTCTTTCTTTCTTTTTTTCTCTTATTTTATTTTTTTTAAAGAAAAAAAAAAAGAAAGGATCTTAATATAATTGTTAATTTACTCTCCTTTTTTTTTCTAAACCCATAATTTTCTCAAAAATAAAAGGAAAAAAAAAAGGAACTTTTTCTCATGTAAGACTGTTCATCAAAAGACACTTTAGGCATCAGTAGAAGGCATTCTATCCTCCTAGAGTGGAACAATAATGATACTTTAGAAAAAGAGCAAAAATTATTCTCTTTGCACAGAAAATACTTCCTGATTTGACGAGGACTTTCAATTCTTTTGTGTAAAATATTATCTGTTTTAGGGGGAGCAACTAGAATTGAAGGTAGAGAGTAACTAGAAATGAAGGTAGAGAGTAACTAGAATTTAAGATAGCTGTAAGATATTAAAGTTAAAAATTTAATTATATAAAAATTTTAATATTATATTTAAAATTTTAGAAGATTAAATTGTAAAAATATTTATTTAAAAAAGTAAAAATATATTATTAAATAAAAAAAAAATTGGAGGCCGTGCCCTCCCTAGACACCAATTGAGCTCCGCCCCCAACTCTTCTCTTGTTTTAGTCATTCTACCTCGCCTTCAAATTCAATTATGCCAATATATTACAACTTTTTTTTCTTGATATGCATTATAATTTTCTTAATTACATGTATTATAAAAAAAAAAAGATTTTCCCATACAATAAATTCGTGATATTGTCTTATCCCTTTTTTTCTGACATTATTTTCTTATTTATCTCTCTCTCTTCTTCTTTATTTTTTTAAAAGAATAAAAAAAAACATAATTCCTCAATTCTCTCCACCATCCATTGATGTGGAATTTGGTCCACTTTTTTTAAATAAAATTTTACTAGAAATTATTTTTTATATTGTCAAAAACACTTTTACATAGCTTTTAAAAAGAAAAAAATTTATACAATAATTATCTTAAGTGTTGAGAAATCAGCTGTCACGCTCCAGACCCAAAAGATCTGACACACGACATCACTTACATTCATTCAATAATACTTAAACATTAATTTTAATTTCTTTCAAAATTATAGCAATTGAATTATGACTGGGACAATTAGTAAACCGGAGATACGCAGAGTTTTCTCAGAGATTAACACTCTACTACGTCACCAGTAGCAACTTTGTTACCGGAAGCCCAGAATATATTCATTGCAAATTCTTACTTAAAAGCAATCCATTACTACTCTTGGTGAAACTTAAACTAAATCCAACCACTCAATAAAATAATACATAGGTATTTATTCACTAGGGACAAATCAAATATCTTATCCCACGTGTCCCCAAATAAAACACTTAGCAACCTAACAACTTAGGGAACCCAAGGAACAGCAGAAGCCTTGCCAAATCCGCTATGTACACATGTACCTTATTTACCTGAAATCACCATAAACTATAATGAGTATAAAACTCAGTAAGCATACTAGTTTTTCATATATCAAATACAAATACATATATGTACACAATGCATGTGTATGATATGCTGTGATCAATCAAAATCATAATCTTATCAAATCACATATCATGTAAGCGCTTACACATTCTTTCAAAACACATAATAGGAATACCATTACTCGACTACTACTTAGTAGGACTTACATATCACATATCACATAATGAGCCAAATGTCACTCGTAGGTGACATACCGTATGAGAGGAATAGTGCAAGTGAGGTCTTTAAATCACACATATATAACGCTTATGCCCGAAGGTAAAAGCCAAACCCTCACCCTGATCATCGGTGAGTCCTCTCACATGTACCAATACGCCACCACACGAATGTGATGACTCACACTTCCTTTAGGTACCAATAGGATCCTCCCTACATACGGAACACATAACATATACCAATCCCGAAGGAAAGGCCACACATAAAGGCTCCACAAATCACATAAAATGCCTACTAAGTTAACAGTGAGTTCAAGTACCCTCAAATCACAAAATATTTCTCATGGACATATTACACTTCAAAAGCTTTCTTTGTTAAACGCATCTTATTTTGAAAAGCTCACTTTCAAAAATACATGTATGTCCATGCTCAATGTCAATGCTCACATTCATAAACATATATTCACATTTCATATCAAAATATACTTTGACATATCATAAACATATTCTTAACCCCATTTACAAAATCATACAAAATAATTATTATGTTTATTGTGATTCCAGTAGTAAGTCTAGTATTCTTACCTCTTAGCACTTACAGCTACAAGGCTTAAATCTCCTTAACCTATCAATGGAGATCAATCCTTTCATAAGCCTCACAATTCACACAAATACTTAAATAGCTTACAAAATTATACACAATGCATTTAACACATCAAATTGGTCTAAATACTTGATTTCTCAAAACTTGTCATTCTGACCACTTACACTTAACAAAATTTTCTAATACATCAAATGATGTCCAATTACTCCAAAATCAGAATGTATTAATCTTGACTCATATATCCTTCCTATATATGAATATTATATCAAAATTCCTACACAATCCATTTCATACACATCATCAAATCCAAACTACAAACCTGACAGGATCAAGATACTTACTGAACAGTATTCAATCTCTCAATTTTATAAACTCATATACTAACTCAAAAATTATAAAACTACCACATAATTACTCTTAACACATATCTCAGTCCATGATAAATATTTCACTTCCAAATCACTGCCAAAAGTATTTTAAAACTATTTTATTCTATAACTTTAAAAATCTGTTAATCAAATATTACAATGAGCTGATACACTTTAGAAATTCATAACACTTCAACCACATTGATCTAAATTCTCAATTCCGAGTATATAATATTAGACATATAAAATTATCATATTCCACAAATTCATAATTTTTGAAGATCATTCCGTAGGACAAAAATTATTTTTCACTGTACTATACTGTTTACACAGGAAATTTCCAGAATTTCAGGGTCATTTTGGTAAATTCACTATAAATTCAATTTCCAGAATTTTCAATCGATTCAAAGTCTCAGATGATCCTTAACATGTCTAATTTCATATACTCAAAATTAAAAACCAGAATCGAATCACAACAATTTATAAAATTCCTAGATCAAGAGGTTATCCAGCAGAAATTCCATAATTCATCATGATTTATCAAACTATCTTATAGATCATCATCAATTCTCATATGATCTTACGAAATACACAACAAATCCTCAATTATACATATTTTCAGAAATCAAAACTTAAAGGAATTAACTTAATTAATACCAATAAATTGAGAAATACGTATGATATACCTCTTGAAATTCAAAATTCTAATTTCTTCTTCTTTTTCTTCTTCTTCTCCTCTTTCTCTCTCCTCTATTTCTCTCTTCTCTCTCTTAAAATGGGTAGCTCGACCTAAAAATGGTAAATTATGGTTCAAAAGTGTATTTTTATACTAAGAGGCTAATTTTTGGTATTTACGAATTTGCCCCCAAAACTTTCAAAGTATAACAATTTGGTCCCTAAAATAATTCCAAAGTCTTGCAAATAAACCCAATACTAATAGTATATCCTTAACCTATAAAAACACTACTAATAACAATATATAAATCAAGGATCACCCATATACAAATAAAATACGTATATTTATATATATAAATATACATATTCTTACCAGTTATGGATACTGGTTACTACATCAGCCTACGCTCTAAAGTTAAACACCACTTAGGTATTAACCTCATTTTTAACATTGACTCCACTTGAAGTTTCTCGTGCTCTAATATCTCCATTATTTAGTATTTAACACTATAAAATCACATAAGTGTGTGTGGAAAATCTAACTCACAAGTAAAATAAGAATAATAAAGATAAACCATACAATAGAGTTAACAATTAATTACACAATATATAAGAATATACATGATTCGATAATAACCGTCTACATTCATGGTGGATCACCAGACCCTTATTTCTTTTATTCAGTTCTTTTATACACAAAGAACTCTCACAAGAGAAATCCAAGGAATACAATAATAAACAAGTTTCTAAAGAAACTATCCAGTGCTATCTCGTGTACTCAGCACTCAAACACTATCATGAAACCCTTCCTTGCGCACTCGGTACCCTAAGGCTGCCCCTAACTCTCTATTCTCTCACTTGTTGATGCATTGACAATTCTAATAAATTATAAGAGTTTATATATGCTATAAACTACCTCTAATACTATATTTCATGTTGGAATAGAAGTCCAAAATCAACTCAAACAAGAGAAAATATTCCAAATTCACATTTTCTCAAAGGTTGGCGCTGCAGCGAGACAAAGCTCTCACAACGCCACTAGTGTGACCCTATCATAGCACTGCAGCACAGAAAGGCTAGCGTCGCGGTGAACTTGCCTAGGTAAGTCTAGTCTTATGCCTTCTCACCTTTCCTTACTTCTGGCTCTTTATTTTTGTCCATTTCTCGTTTGTCCAATGCATATTGGACCTCGTGTTTGACTCCTTATTGATTTTCAACTTAAAATCAAACTCAACCTTAATTTTAAATTATTAAAATCTCAACATTAAGCTTAATATTGCATGTATAAATTCTTTATACAAATTGATATAACATTCACATATTAACCCATCTGATTTATTTTAATTTATTTTATAAAATATTTATATTTACATGATATATTGATTTGTATGAAAAAAATTTTGTATATATAAACTCTTATTTCAAACAGTAAATGGATGACATATTTTTATAATTTATAATGTTGATGTATTCTTTGTATGCATTCTCAAATTCATCTTATAATCCATATGTTTTATTTGCTTCCGTAATATTTACATACAAAAACCACATAGAAACACCAATTAGTGCACTATAAGTATAGGTGTAAATTAAATATGGTAATTAGAATTGATCGAACTATCAAAACATAAAACAAAATCAAAAGCCCTCCCTCGAGGAAGAAGCAAGCAACCCTATTGAGGAGACTAGGCTAAACCTCCTTTAGGAAATACATTCTCATGACCCAACACTTAGAAATATGAGAAATGTACATATTTGTATTTTCAACTCATATATTTTTATAGTCACAAAATTGAAATGCAATTTTTAATAGTTACAAAGTTCAAGTTTGGACCATTTTATCCCTGAAGTATATTTCGTCTCTCTCCTACCATTTTCCTCCAAAACTTACTCAAACAATACTTTTAAAAAATTTAAACTTAAAAAAAAAAAAGTAGATCGAGTGTTTGGGCACTGACGTTTTAAAAATTGAAAATTAAAAAAATCAGTTAAGTGTTAAAAATTACAACACCAACTTTAGGCCTATAATAAAATCTAATACTATAAGACTCAAGCCCAACACATCGAACATTCTGGGAACAAGGTCCAAACTGAAGACATAGTACATTCTAGAATTAAGGCCTAAGCCTAAGATATGAAAGATTCTATAACTAAAACCCAAGACTAGGTTCTTGAAGTTTCCAAGAAAGGTAAAAGATGAAAGATATTTATTTAATGAGTAGGTCAGTATTGGATGAGTATAAAAAATTTGTATGGTTCATAAATTTTTAAAATATTTATTATGTGGTTTAGATTTAGTGACACTCAGTATAAGTCCCACCCCCTCCCCCCTTTCTCTATTTGGTTTCAACGTCAAGTTATGAATCAAGTGTCTAGTAACTTGATTAAGTAATAAGAAGTAATCAAGTGTTCAAATAACTTGATCAAATGTTAAGTCTTGAGAGTTGAGTAAAAGTAATAAGCTCAACAAAGAGTATGTGAGTGTTGAGTTATAAGTGTTGTATTATAAATGAGGAAAAGTGATAGTTTCTAAAGTTTGTATTGTAAGTTTTGTGTTTAATGTATAAGAGTATTAATAAAAGTATTCCATTTGTGCTCCATTGTGTTCAACATTTTGTATCAGAGATATTGTTGCTCAGATCCTAAAATCTAATATTTGGTATCAGAGCTGTGGGTGCTCGAATCCTGGAGTTCAACAATAAAATGTGAAAATTTAAAAAACGAATAAAAAGAATAAAATCGAGGAAGAAAAAGAAGAAGAAACTCAGAATACTCGCACCTCATGCGAGGTTCAAGGAGGGGTTGTACACTAGACTGTGAGGTGCAAGGAATGGCATGCGACCTCTCTTGGCCTCTTCCCGCCTTACTTGAAGCATGAGGTATTCTGGGTTTCCTCTTCTTCTTCGTCCATGATTCACCATATTTTCTCATCAACACATTTTATTTCACCTCTATTTCATCACAATACACTACCATTATATTTCTATACTTATATTTTTATGAATTAAACACACACAAAAATTCAAAATACTTTGTTTGTTCTCATTATACATACATAATAACAATAAATAATCATATAAAACATAACTTTTATTATATATTTATTTACAATATTGCTTATTCTCAATCTAAAGATCTATCTAGATAATGAAAACTATCTTTTGTTGATTTTATGGCTTAAACAACAAGTTTTTAGCTATGTTATTAATAAGGGTAATTTCGTCCATTTATTATCTTCTAGCCTAATAAAAATTAGTCAAATAGTTTTTTATTATAAAATATTATGACTTTTTTAAGTACGCTATTTGTATACATTTCCATATTTTTAGTTCATACGATAAGGAATCAAGATTTCAATGTAGTTTTTTTGGTTCAAATTGACTTGTTCTAATTTAATTATTTATTTTAAATTGATATGTTTTTCTTTTTAGATAAATTTGTATCCTAATAATATTTAACTTCTTAAGTCTAATTTTTTTTTTAATCTTTTTTCTTTTATAGTTTATCGTAAACTCTATATATACTCAAACATCTATCAATAAGAATACAATGTAATTTTTTTTTCTCTCAAATCTCTACATGGTACTAAAGCCTCTCATAAGTTAAATCTTTTTTTTTGGCCTCCAGTGAGCCATTGCGCAATGGCCACCTAAATTTGCATGCATGGCCAAACAATGGCTATTACACAGCAGTCAAAATGAATTCATGATCGATTCTTTACTTTTTTTTGAATTCATGATCGATTCTTTACTTTTTTTTCTCTTTTCTTTTAAATTTTAAACACTAGCCAATTCTTTAACACCAATTTTCTTTCCCTTTAACGATATGTTTCTTCATTCCCGTGAACAATGCACCTGAACAGTACTGTTGCCTTGGTCAACTATTATTTTTATCCTTCCACTTATTACTATGACTGCTATAAATAATCAACTTGTTTTTCACAATAAGCAGGAAGCCAACTAACCTTTCATCATCCTTAACACAAATAATTCTCTTAAAAAAATATACATATCTTCTCTCCTCGATTCTGTAGGTTACTTCAGTTCTGTTATGAGTTTAAACTCTTACAAACTATCTATACCCCATTCTATTTTTAAACAGGTTCTTTTATTTTTCTACTTTATTTTAACAGTTAAATCTCTTCAATTTTCAAACAGATCTTTTATTTTTTTACTTTATTTTAAAAGTTAACTCTCTTTCATTCTCAAAATAGATATATATATATATCTTTCTATTTTATTTTAAGGGTTAACTCCTTTTTATTCTTAAAAAGGTTTTTTTCTACTTTATTTTAAGTGTTAACTCCTTTTTATTTTCGAACAAGTCTTTTATTTCTGATTATTTTAAGAGTTTCACTCATTCTATTCCCAAACAATTTTTTATTTCTGTTTTATTTTAAGGTTCCCCCTTTCCATTCTCAAAATGTTTCTTTTTCTTTCTCATACTTCATTCTTCTTCTAGTTTCAAAATCCTTCAAGCTCAACAATTTAAATTAATCTTCAACTGCTTTTTCTATTTTTATTTCTTCTCTATATATATCTCTCTCCCCCTTTGTGATTAATCTTTTACTTTTGATACTCTTTCCAATTAAGACTAGGCATGGTTTGGTTTGGTCCGGTTTTTATCGAAACCAAACCGAACTGATTTGGTCTAGTTTTTTAAACTATAAAAACCGAATGGTTAATTTGAGGAGGAAAAAATCGAACTGAACCAAACCGATTTTTTCTAGTTCAGTCTAATTCAGTTTTTTCAATTTTTTTGCTATTTTTTTATTTCAAATTTTGGAATTTTTATTTACATAATTCTTATTTTATTTTAACAATTTTACAAAATTCTTCTATAATTGTCCATCAACAATTCAACATAAAATTCATGAAAATAAAATTATTCATCAACATAATATTCAAAATAGATTATAATTTGTATATAAAAATAAAATTATCTATTAATATCTAATTGTCAATCAATACTACGTAATGGTGACTACATATCCAAAATTCAAATTAGCCAACCCAAACAAATAACAATTCCATAGAAAAAAATGTATTGTCTAATTCCATCAAAAAAATTGTCCATGAAAATAAAAATTGACCATCAATATAATATTCATGAAAATAAAATTCGTCATCAACATAATATTCAAAATAAGATTATAATTAATACATAAAAATAAAATTATCCATTAATATTTAATTGTCAATCAATATCATATAATGGTGACCACATATCTAAAGCCAAAATTGCCAACCCTAACAATTCCATAGAAAAAGAGTATTGTCCATCAACATAATATTCATGAAAAAAAAAATTCTTCATCAATTTGTGTGCTCAGATAAGTAATACATATTTTCAAATTTGAAGTTTTGACATTATTACTGTGACATGCATATATCTTCTTATAGTAATTGCATCTAGTTTTTTCTCCACCCGATAGCTTGGTAAAACTTTTTCAAACTGTTGATCTCAAGTGACTAGTATTACCATTGGTAACACTTTGCCCACCTCCTTCAATTTCTGAACTAAGATCCATTCTATAGTAAAATCATAATTCACAATTCATAACACTATCGTATCACAACCAAATACTACAATTAAGATGATATCAGAGTATGTAAAATCATGATGCTAAGTTTTTAAGTCAATACAATCAAAAAATTAAAAAAATAATAATAACTCAATTATCATACAATACTAAATTTTACTTTCATCACCATGACTAAAAAGCATAAAAAATATCAACAAGAGTATTATGGATAAATACTAAGCTTATAAATTTAAGATAAATATATATATCTCTCAAATTATGTTCACCAATCAATGGTTGTCATATGAAGCTTAAGGGTTACATTTGGCAATATTTTACAACCATATATAACAAACATATAATAGGAGGTCACATATACATATATTTTCTCTAATAGCAAGTTATGAACAAAATAATAACCTATAGTAGTAGTAATCAATTTCAATACCAACAATTGACGGTGAAAATATGAACTTTACAGCATTGACGCACGCAGAAATTAAAAGATTGCCAACTGTTAAGTTAAGATAACAGCTAAAAAATTCACCAAAACCAACAATTACAATCTACTCTTAAGATATTCCACTATCACCCAAATAAAAAAAATTCTCACATGCATAGTATAATGATCAATAAAGAAGACCAAAAATCAAAACAATTTACAAGCAAAAGTGCAAAATCGACATGTTCTAATTACCAACAGTGAGGACTCGAATTGGAGAAGGGCAACCACCAGCGCGACAGTGAACCGTGACACACCAGCACGACGGCGAACAGTGACACACAAATGCGATAGCTAACGGCACCACACAAACGTGATGGCGAACGGAGACATACCAGGGCGACGGCGAACTGCGAACATCCAAGATGAGCTGACGGCGAAATAGCGAACTGGTAAAGAAGAGTAGGCGATGAAACAGCAAAGAGTAAACCAGCGAAGGTCGAATGGTAACCCACCAACGGACGGCACGGCACGGTAAAATAAGGATTCTATCACTGTGTATCTTGTAACAGAATCGAAGAAAAGCAGCGCACCGGTGAAGAAGAGAAGACAGGGAAATGGCAAAGAGCGAACTGGCAAAGAGCAAACTGGCGAAGGTCGAACGGTAACCTACCAGTACCAACAAACAGACGGTAGCTAAGGGCTCTGTCACTATGTAAAGGAAACGAAAAATTGAAAATTGAGTACCGGTGTCTACTTGTATCTTTTAGTTTTAGGTTTTAAGTTTTTTAATTTTTATTTTATTTTATTTTATTGAGTTGGGAATGGGATGGGATTATATGTGACAAAGTTTTTTTTTTTTGGTGCTACAACTGCCACTTATATAATTTCACGTGTCAATTTTAGTTTAATTTACTAAAATATCCAATTTTTTGGTTCGATTTTATTAAAATTAAAACAGAACCGAATCGATCGGTTATTTTTACAAATAAAAATTGAATCGAACCTGCCGGTTCAATCTGGTTCAGTTTGATTTTTTGATTTTCAGTTATAAATGCCCACCCTTACTTCCAATAAAGGAAAATCACCAATAATACAATTTTGTTTTTACAATTTTTTATCCACTGAGTCAAATCAACAACAGATGCTTGCTCGTGCTCAATAGCAAGTGCTTCATGCCACGATGCCACTTTTTCTATACCGCGATGCGGCAACACTATCACAACATCCTTTCTTTGCATCACTGTCCCTTGCATCACTGCTCGTTTTAGCCACTATAGAGCCTTTATCAAATTTCTTTTGCGTACTCAATTTTTCCTCTTGAAAAATGAGATTAGACTCTTACTCCTCTTGACAAACTAGATTAAATTCTCCCACCAGAGCTCCATCTTGTAAGGGATGATAAGGAATCAATGTAAATTAAGATTTCAATTTAGTTATTTAGTTTAAATTGAATTTTTTAATTTAGTTATTTATTTTAAATTGATATGTTTTCCTTTTCGGATAAATTTATATCCTAATAGTATTTGACTTCTTAAATCCTATTAAATTTATTCCTTTTTTCGATTTTTCTTTTTTCTTTTATAATTTATTATAAATTCTATATATATTTAAGTATTCCTCAATGAAAATAAAATGCAATATTTTCCTTTTTTCTAAGTCTCTATATATAAGCAACTCAAAAACGATGTTGTTAGACAGTTCATATAATTTTATGTTATGTTTTAGAGGATGTTTATAATTATTGTGCTTTTACTTAATTAATTCTAAATGCACAATTATATAAGTGTGTTAATAATAAACACCAATTTTTAACCTGATAAGTAATGTCTATCAATTAGATATTTGCTTATTTTACTTTGCAATAATTATGAATTTAAAAATACAACATGTCAACCCTAAATATAATTTTAGAAAATTAAATAAACCTCTTCGAAAGAGTAGAGTAATGAGACCTATCAAGTTCATCCCAAACCAACATAACTAGCATTAGTATTACAGTCTCAGAGTTATCCATGCATAGTTTTCTTTTTCTTATCACATTTTTTTTTCTTTGTTGTAAATTCGCAATTATTCAAGATACACACATCTTCTTTAAAGTCAAAGGAGCCATTGCTGTGACCACTCTCCTATATTTTGGTTTTTTTTGAAAAAATAATTAATTTGTAATTCTGATATACATCTTATTATGAAACCCATCTTGAATTTGATGCCAATTCACGACCAAGTTTGGGTAGAAAGCATTAGCAAACACAGCTGCATAATACTTTCATTAGAAATAGTGTGCATAGGATAAGGGTTATGGAGCAATAAAAATTTCATCAATTATATTGATAAAAGCTAAAATAGGAGTTAAAATCTCCAAAAATAGTATAGAAATAGAGGCCAATATAAGATTAACATACAAAATGTGAAACTATAAATACTAAATAGCTAATATATGTGATAAAAACAAGTAAAACTCAATAACAAGTTGAATGAGATAAATCAATAAATTTATCATGAATTTACTCATTGTAAGCAAAATTTTCTTTGAATTGTGCCTCAAAATAACACCATCGAAGTTCTTATTCACTTATATAAACAATCCCATTGACAATAAATTGATTAGCAAGAATTAAAGCATAAATGATACATAAAATCTTCAGTTTGGGAGAGAAGAGCTAGGGATGAGTAGCTGCTGTGAAGGTTCTTCCTTAAGTCTGTAAATGTAGCTATCAGTATTTCTACTTTTAGACAGTGTGGTGTTGCATTTACACGCGTTTTAAATTTTACTAAAAATTAAACAAGTGAAATGTGAAGTGGGATTGGATTATTGGTGACAGCAGCGTATGTATATATAGAAATTTGTGTACAATCTGGGGTCACCATCAGCTTTTTCTGCTTATTGCTTTTGCTTGTGTGCTTATGTGCTTACTCACTGTTACACTTGTCCTATATATTTTTAGCAAAACAGTTCCCTGTCAACAACTTTACTTATTAACTGAGCTGAACACCTAAAGCTGTACCTTGTAGCCCCCCTCCACCTTCCCCACCCCTTCCCCTTTTCTTTCACTCACCACTCACAGTCACTGAGAGACTGAAAAGAAAATGAATCCCTCTTGACCCCATTGGACACACATAAGTCATCACTCACACTCACAGTCACTGCTTCCCTCTTTCTCTTTCTCTTTCTCCGGTTCTCATTAAATATCACTTTAATCTACAGTGAGTTTAACTTCAGTTCTTGCTTGCCCTTTTTTGCTAGAAAAAAGTGATATCTCTCCTTCTCTGATGGGTCTGATCTGATTTCTTTATTTCCTCTTTTAATAAGCAGCATATTTCTCAATTCATAAGAACTGCAGTCCTTTCAACAATATTTCTTGCAGTATTGTGTGCTCAAGCTGAGGACCACAAGCAGATATATCAATATATATTATTTCATTTTTGTCTTTTCAATTTCACCTGATCTCTTCAACTCTCATGTAGTATTTTAACAGAATCCATGCAAAATCTAGCCTCCTTCATTTTCTGGGTGTTTTTCTCTTGAATAGATGAAGAAATAGGTCATCTGATCAGCTTCAAGCAACATCTCCATGAATTAGAGAGCTGCAAATTTCTGCATATATACTTCAAGAGACTGATCTAACTCTCAGTCTCCTCTTAGGGTTCCTTCTTGGCTCATCATCTTCTCTAACAAGGAGACTCAACACTAGCAGAAACCCTAATAGATAAAGATCCAAGTAACCCTAATAACAAAACCAATTCCAAATCTCATCTCATTCAAGATCCAACAAATCGAAACATTGATCGATTATCTATCTTTCATTTCCCCATGGACTTGGTTTCTCCTCCACCAAACAACACCAGCGCCTATTCAAGCCCTACTCCTCCCACAAACCCCGTCAGCATCACCAGCGCAGGCACCGCAGCAACCGTCGTTAATAACAACACTGCTTCATCGTCATCTCCATCTTCAACATCATCACCTTCAACTCCAAGCCGCTATGAGAACCAAAAGCGCAGAGACTGGAACACTTTCTGCCAATACCTTCGCAATCACAGGCCTCCTCTTTCACTCCCCATGTGCAGTGGCGCCCATGTCCTTGAATTCCTCCGCTACTTGGACCAATTTGGAAAGACCAAAGTCCACAACCAAACTTGTCCCTTCTTTGGCTTGCCTAATCCGCCAGCCCCTTGCCCTTGCCCTCTGCGGCAGGCCTGGGGTAGCCTTGATGCGCTGATCGGAAGGCTCCGAGCAGCGTACGAGGAGCACGGCGGCAGGCCGGAAGCAAACCCTTTTGGTGCAAGAGCTGTAAGGATATATTTGAGGGAAGTTCGTGATTTCCAAACAAAAGCAAGAGGTGTCAGCTACGAGAAGAAGCGGAAGAGGCCTAGGCAGAAGGTAACTGTTACACCACCACCACCATCTGATTCTGCTGCAAATGAGTGAAAAAAAATGGAAAACTAAATAAAAATAAAATAAGAAAATAAGCCAGACATCATGTCTTTGGTGTTATATATATATACACTTTGCTTTTATATAAGTAATGTATAGGGATGGCTAATAGTTTATTTTTCTTACTTCTTATTTCTGCTGTGTCTTTGCTAGTTTTTGAGGTGCCCTCGTTGTTGTATTTTGAATTGCTATATAAAATATTCTAAGTTTCGATCATTTGGGTACCCTTAAAATTGCTCCTTTAAAAGGACAAAGGGCCAGAACGGTGCTGATTGTACTACCAGGAAGTAGTAATTTTAGAGGTTGTAGCAGAACTGCAGTAGCAAGTGATTGTCATCATATTAATTAATACTTTTATAGTATTCAAATGGTCATTCATTAATATATATGCTACATGTTCTGTATGTATTTACTATTTTGCATAATATGATCTTTGTATTGTCTCTTGATCTTCCTTCTAATTTAGTTTATACACCAAGATTTCTATACAATTTACTAACTGTTCTGTCCCAAGAAAAAAAATATATATGGAGAAAAAAAAAGTGAGAAATTGGAGGGTAATAATTAGGACTTTACAAGAAAGATTTGCATGTAGATATGTCTTCCACTATCAAAACCATAGACCTAGAGGCTCAATTATATAATTGGGACATTTTTATTATATATAAATTAATCAAATGCCCTTTTACTTTTATTTGAAACAGTCATTTATTGCTATATGAATTAGCAGACCGTGTGAATGTTTCATGAAGATAAAACCTAACACAACACATCTTCTTAAGTTCTCCTCCCACACATACACCCACTCTTTCTCTTGGAAAGAGCATTTGCCTTTTGATTAAATATTGATTTATTCTAGAATTTTCCATAATAAAATATGTGTATAATCAAAGTGGCAAAGCATAGGAGAGGTGGGATACTAATTACTCGTACTCATGACCCTTTAAAAGAGATGATATGAAGTTGTTTCGGTTCCAAACAAAAGCAATCTTAATAGATTTATTATTAGGCAAAAAGACAAAACCTAGATTCATCTTTTGTAATATTGATGCCAGCTAAATAACACACATGTTGTAAAGTAATTAAATACATGCAGAGGCCAATTAAGAAAATGAAATAAAATATTTTGAGATTTTTAGAAAGGGCAGTTTCTGATATTTCCTAATCCACTTGGGGGACAAGCTTTTTGACATGATTCACCATAATTGTTTTTTTAATACTTGATGAAATTGGATTGTCCTTTTTGGGTTTATTTTGATAATTTAGTGTCACCTTTGAAGGATTCACTATTAAAATATTCAAAACATTGAAGAGGGAAGCTTGCAACATGGCTAAAGTTATTCATATATATTTGTTTGTGTGTGTGTAGAACCTGCTAATATGAGCAATAATGCTTCCCTTTTGGTGTATTGTTATTCCAATACTCAAAATTAACAAAGGTCTTATTTGAGGCAAAATAGTTAGTATTGATGCATATCTTGGTTAAAGCTACTTCAGTTTATAAGATGAGTTGTAATTTTCTTTTTCAGATGTCATAAAATTTGGTAGGAACTTCACTTGCTTGTTCCTGGCCCTGAATTTTAATTGGTAAAGCATTAAGAAGTATTATTTATATGATCTTTTGCACTTGGGGATTGGGGATTGCTTAACTTGTGAGTTGTGACCTTAACTAATTTGTTAATGCCGTATATAAATATAGGAGCCTTGTTATTTGGAAGATCTACATTCCATCTCAAACTCTTTTTTTCGCAGATAACCCAAGTAAATAAAAATATCAAATTGCAAATTACTAATACTACTAGGATTATTTGCTTGAATCCATGTGAAAAATATATGATATCTAGAAATCTCACAAAATGGCTTTTAGTTTGAATTTGGTTGTGAGAAGATAAATGATAATTGCCCAAGGGATTTTTCTTTTATCCTTCCCCCCAAAAAGAGGAGGCTTAAAGTAGATGCAAAGGTCATGATTTTAATAAACGTCTCTTGTTATCAATGATTTCTAATTATGTAGGGCATGGAGATTCATTCGTATTCTTAACTAAATGGGAAAAAAATTGCATGCAATTCTCTTGAAAATGTTGCAAATTCTTTTTTTTTTTTTCTTTCTTCTTGTTGTATATGTAGAATGAAGAAGCATTTTTCTTATATAGTAAAAATTTGTTGAGCTCCGCTGATATATCTACTTACAATATGCTTTTAATTGCAAGAGTTTTAGCTTCCTCTCATTTTCCTCCATAACTTTGAGTTAAGAGAAATATTTTGATCGCTTCAAAATATATATATATATATATATATATATATATATATATGGTGAGGGATACCTTGTCCTTCACTCATAAAATCTTACGTATGTAAATTTGAATTCGAAGAATCCACCTTTCGAATAAGTAGAAGCTTTCTAATATTTACGGCATAACGAGACCAGATGTTTGGTGGTAGAGAAAGTGGATTGTGATTTTCCAACCTCCAAGGCCATAATGAGACACGGTGGATAATGACTTCTATGAAAAAAATTTCCTAGGATTGCAAGTACTTGAATATATTTGCATATCTAAAAATGATTTTTTTTTTGTCTGTTTAATTTTGCAATGACCTGCAAATGATAGTTGGTTAAATTAATATAAAAAATTGTAAAATAGTGCAAGAGGCCGGAGGTACAAATTTCGTTCATACTTAGAATGAAAAAAATAATATATATAAATATATATTTGTGATATTTAAAAAATAAAAAGGAAAAGAAATTGTTGTGAAAAATCAGATTTAAAACTTGATAATTAACATTAGCACTAATTTCTTTGTTAAGGTATATGTGTCTTAATACCTTGTGGCTCAATATTTAGCATCATAATACTTTATGCGTTTTGTGAAAGACTTCACTCGCAAATAAAATAAAAATAAACAAGATCAACTAAATAATAGAAGAAAAAATTATACACAAAACATAAGAATATACATGATTTGGTAACAAACACCTACGTCTACTGTAGATCACTAAATCTTCGCTTATATTATACAGTTCTTTTATTTACAATAAACTCTACAAGAGTAACTCAAGGAATACAATAATAAAAAACTCCTAAAAGATCTACCTAGTGTTATTGTATGTTTATGCGCAACGCTCAAATACTTTATGATACTCTTCTGCATTTATATCTAACGCCCTAGAGCTATCTCAACACTATATTATTTCTCTTGTTGATGCATTGTTAATTCTAATAAGTTACAAAAATTTATATATGCTCTATATCATTTTTAAAAACTCTATTTTTTGTTAGAATATAAGTCTAAAACTGCCCAAAATACATAATTCGAGGTAAAACAAGAAACTTTCCAAAGTCAGGACCGTGGCGCTACCAAGTTGGCACCGAAGCAGCATCGCGGCACTGCAACTTGTATACAGTCTTTACACCTTCTCACTTCTTCTCATTTCCTGCTCTCTGTTTTAGTCCATTTTTCATCTCGTATCTAGCTCCTCTTTAATTTTCAACTCAAAATCAAACTCAACATTAATTTTAAATCACTAAATTCTAACCAAAATAAACCATATTATAACTTTTCCTAATAGAATGGGTTATTCTTCTTTATAATTGAAACAAAAATTTACTTCTTTACTTATTTGAAAAACATATGAAATTGAGAAATATCTCGAAAAATTGAGAGAGTAGAATTAAAATTTAAAATAATGAATAAAGAAATTTTCTTATCTCCCTGTTGGAAAATTGGTAATTCAACAATTTTGGTTGGACAAGAATTAAGATAAATACTAAAGTGGAGAGTCACAAGAAGTTTAGAACGTGTGGGACACGTATGGAGAAGTCTAAGACATGTGGGACACAAAAGGGGAAATGAAACGAGACTCAAAAATGCGAAGGAAAAGAATGAATTGCGGGGAGCTGACCAGCACCGCAGTGTTGGGCGTGAGAAGAGCCAGCGCCGCGGCGCCAGAACGCGTGAAAAAATCTATTTTGGCTCAGGATTTCAAGTTTTAGGAAGTTTTGGACTTCCAAAACAAGTGAACTCTTACTCCAACAAGAAATAGGGTTTGTAAGCACAAAATACACCCTATATAAACACTTGTAAACTCTTATTTAAGATTAAGCATCTAAGGTTTTAAGATGTAACTATAAGAGAGAATAGAGGAGCTAGGTAGGCACTAAGTGCGTGGTGCACTAGGGTGTAACCTTTGGGGGTGTTTTCTTCTTTAGATTCTTTGAGTGAATAAAAGAGAAACATCATAGATTCTTTTGGCTTAGATGCTCGGGCTATTCTTGTGTTTCTTATAAAAATCTCTTATGAGGAGATACGAAGAGGTCTTAGGGAGTCATGGTGATCAAGGGTAGATACTTAGAGGTCTCTATGGGAGATACTAAGGGGTCTTGGGGGATCATTGATGATGTAAAAAGATACTTTCTGATCTATTTCAATGGGAAGAAGCTGGATCATGGATCCTCCGTAGACGTAGGCAATTTAGGCCGAACCACGTATATCTTGTGTCTTGTGATTGGTTTGTTTTCTTTATCTTTATTGGTGTATTAATTTTATGTGTTCTTACTTATAGTGTGAGTTATGATTTTTTCGTTGTGCATAGAATATCAAAGTTGTAACTTAATTGATGCTATAAAAATGTCAAATTAAAGTGTATGACTTGATATCCTTTACCTTTTATGAAAGTTGCTAGAGGTTATTCAAGAAAAGTTTACAGATATACATTGTGTGAAATTTCAATGAGGTACGAGCTATGTATAAGATGCAGACCAACAAAGGATCATATGATATGAGTTCTTCTAAGATATATTTAGTATACTTACTGATGAGATTGTGTATTGATAATCAATTAAAATGGTTTCATTGAGATGGCAGTGTTCAGACTTTCTTTACCTTTTCAGCTGTTTTGGGACTAAGTATACTTTATACTAATAATTATATAATTATCATAACTTATAATAACAGTTCAATAATAAAAAATTGACAATGTACATTTACTTCTTCTCCTTATCAAAACTTCAATAATTAACCAAAAAAAAATTATACTCCTACTTCATAATTATTAATAGTTGAAAATTCGATTACAATTTTTTAATTTAAATGTACATTATACCAAACTATGAAAATGTAAATATCTTTTCTCTCATTCATAGATTCGAAAAGTTTTTTGCAGTATCAATCAAATTCTCATTTTTCAAAAAATAAAATAAAATCAAATCAAATTCTCTAACCTAGAAATTCCTACTTACCAAGAAATATTATAATTGAGAGTTGTATTTATTTCCAAAATGGCAGGACATTGCACATGGTGTTTCCTTGAAGTAGTTCAAGGCAATAAGAATAGGGGAAAAGTGGGAACCATTGCCATGATTGAAAAGATCAAAATATATAAAAGGTGTCCTTCTCACTTCTTCAAGTCCAATAAATCAATGTTGTAACATAGAGATTTCTCCACTTTAAACAATGCCACTCCAAACTTTTTTCTTCTATTTTTGTTCATGTTTTTTTAAAACTAAACATTTTATGATTAAGTCATTATTATAAATTTATATATATATATATATATATAAATTGAACTTGGTTTCTCATTAATGTTCATATTATGATTGTTGTGGGAACATAATTGAGAAAATGAAAAAATATATCATTCTTAAAATACATATATATATATATATATATAAAAATATATATATGAACATCTTCATTTAAGAATTTTAGCATATAATCTTGCATCAATTAAGAATAATTCATCAAAGAAGGTTATATTTAAATCTCATATAAACAATTAAAAGTTTTCATTTTTATTCAAACTTCATTATCTACTTATTTAAAGAATATAATCTAACTTTAGGCACTTTATCAATGTTTTTTTTTTTTTATCCTTTGTAGTTCACTTCTACTTATTGAAAATATATATTTTCAGTGATATGATTTTGGATTTCAATACTAGAAACAAAACTGCAAGCTATAGATCTTGTGTTGGGATGTATAACCTAAATGCTTTAAATAAATAAAAGAATAAATTCATAATTATTATGAATTATACTCGAAGTGCTAACTTTAAAATTATATTAGTGTTTTTAGTGTGTACTTCAAAGGAATTTTTAGTATTAAAAGTTTTAAAAACAAACAAACTTTTAATTTTTTAGAAAAATGTCTATAAATTCTTCGCAATGGTGGACTTTTTTTGTTTCAAGAGAGAATTGCTGGGTATATACGGAAAAGTTTAAGATTTAATTATCTAATAAAAAAAATTAGACTATTAAGTAATGTTATTTATTTAATTATATATATTTAAGATTTATTTAATTTTTATTTAATATGAAACGTGACATTTTTTCATATTTAATCACGTTATTTGATTCAAACTCGTAGGTCAATTTGACCCATTTTGTCCATCTTCATTACTTATAAGGGATTTATTATTTTTTATTGGAGTTCAAGATATATGATTTTTAAGGTTTAGTTGACCCGTAATGCTCATTTTTACTATTCTTAAAAAACTCACATTCCACATAACAATTTTTATTAAAATAATTTTAAGAACTCGTATGGTAATGAAAATTTGATTTGCTCTGATAACACTTATTGAAAACCTTAGACTTGTAAGAAAAAATCTAAAATTGAAGTGCTTGTTTGAGGATAGATTATTAAGCGAATTGCTTCTCCTACTTTAATTGAAAAAATATTAATACTTAAATTTATAAATAGAATATTATTTTATTCAAAAGATTAATTTTTTAAATTAAATTCAAAACTCTCCCGATAAACTATTATGTATCGATTATTATTGAGATATTTCTTTATAAATTATACATGACAAAATTTCAATCCAATTATGTTTTAAATTAAATTCAAGTTTTCTTAGGGAAAAAAAAACCTCAAAATTAAGTTTAAACAAATGAAATATAATTTTTTTATAATCATGTTACAATCCTAAATCTCATATACTAAAAATACAAAATTTAAGAGATATGTGAATTTATCGTACCCTTTTTATATAAGTCGATAAAATTATAAATTATACATGACAAATTAAATCAAATTTCAATCCGATTATGTTTTAAATTAAATTCAAGTTTTCTTAGGGAAAAAAAAAACCTCAAAATTAAGTTTAAACAAATGAAATATAATTTTTTTATAATCATGTTACAATCCTAAATCTCATATATTAAAAATACAAAATTTAAGAGATATGTGAATTTATCGTACCCTTTTTATATAAGTCGATAAAAGATATCAAAAGCATTTATATCAATGACATTTCATGATTGTTACTGATGGAATGACATTTCATGATTGTTACTGATGGGATGATATTTAAAATACTGTTACTAGCAGAAGACAAATATGTGAAATTACCCAATTTAAAATAACGTGTGGTCGTGAACAAAGATTGTAAAGCATGGTGAACTGTTTAAAAAAATCTCCAATAAATTAAAAAGACAAATAGTAAAAGTAATACATTATATATACATAAATTATTTTACACAAACTGTCGTAATTAATTATTTTTTTTAAAAGAAATGCTACCATTGTTAAATAAAATTTTATATTTTATATTTTAAATTGAGATGTTAAACGATCACTAAATATTAAATTAATATAAATTTTAAAATTATTTATTACATCATTTTATTATTTTTATATTCTCACTCATCAAGTAAAATTAATAAATTTTTAGTCACGACATATTATAATTAAAATTATATTAAAGAGTGCTTGCATAGAATAAAACTTTTTTAGAAAACATAAAATTTTGACTACATTTGAGCCGTCGTCTAAGAACGAATACCTTTATTTAGAAGAATTTTTTTTTTGTTAAAAGTCTCAAATTCAAAATATTTCACTACATAAATTTTTTTAAAAATAAAATCATAAACACAGAGATTCACAGCCAGATCAAGTACTCAAAGAGAATTCATAACATTATTTGAGATAAAAAAATAAGTGATGAAATTATTTTTTTACCACAAATAATATGTTAAATAATTATTAAATTATAATATCATAATTTATTTTAAAATTTATCCTATTTTAATAATTAATAATTACTTAACAATTTAGAGATATAATTTAAAATATCACATAAAAAATTATTGTTATTAGAAAAAAAATTTAAAAAATAATAATAATAAATAAGTGGTGTTGCATGATTGGAAGTTAAAACACCAGTGAACAAAAAGTATGAAAAAATCAAAACACAAACACAAACCAATCACGGTAAAAAGTTACGAAGTTTTAGAAAAAAAAAAAAAAAAAGAAGAAATAATTTTTTGTCACTAGTCAGAAGAACAAAAGCTGAAATGGGCACCGTAATCGAAGAATTTAAACGTTCCGTACGAAAGATCCCGCAATCAACGGTCAAAGCAGCACTTGACACGTGCGCCTTCAACTGGTCCCCACCAACCTCGTGATCCCACGTGGAATTCTGTACTGGATGTCGGGACAGATAATATCCCACTAACTTACCAAAATAATAAAAAAACAAAACTGGTGGCTGATGCTATGCTTTTGTTACAGTGCCTAGTATCTCGTGCTGAGATTAGGAGGAGGAGTAGATTTGTGACACGTGGATATGTGTTAGCCGCTGGATGCAGAAAACCAAAGGGGGGATTATGTGGTTTTGCGTGTAGGATTATTTCCTTCTTTGGAGGCGGCTAGTTTTGCTATTTATGGGGGGGCACACTTAGCGGATCGTTATTCAACGTTACGTGGTGGCCCCACTCCCTCCTTCTTTATTCTTTTCTTTTTTTTAAAAAAAAAGAAATTTGATTCTTGGAGTAATTATGTTAATGTGCATTTGAAAGGAAAAGCAGAAACATATGGAAAATGATTTATGTGAAGTTAATGTTTCGGAAAAAAAATATATTCACACTTTAATAATTTTAAAATTTTTATTTATATTTTTATTATATAATAAATTTTATTAACTTTAACAAGAAAAAAAGAGTAAAAATAGTGAAAGTACATTTTTATTCTTATTTTAATTGAAAAAATAAGTCAAAAATTAATTGAATGTTAAAAAAAATTTGAATATTTAACCTCATGATTAAGAACCACATATTTTAACTAATTAAACTCTTTCAATTTTATATTTTTGTATAGATCTATAAAATTTATTAACATATTATCGTCAAGATTACATGTTAATAATTTTAGAAACGTCATTAATATAATTTAATATTGTTCTGAAGACCACATGTTAATAATTTTAAAAATGTCATTAATAAAATTTAAACTCTAATTACCAATATGATAAGTAAAAGTATTCACTATTAAACTATAATATATTTTGTGATATAATATCAAAATAAAAAATATATATAAAAAAGTAAAATAACAAGACCCTAACCACCACCTCTCATCAACGTTAGTCAACACCCATCGCTGCCGCCCTCATCCAACAAAAGTGGGTGGTGATTGGCGGCAGATAATGGCCTGCAACAACAATGGTGGCTAGCATCGACATAAGGTGATGGCAAAGATCCCGTCGTTTCACCTTTTTATTCTTTTACATTATATCACAAATTTTTTATAGTTAAGTGATTAATACTTTTATTTATCATATAGGTGATCAAAGTTCAAATTCTACTAATGGTGTTTTAAAATTATTTTTAAATGATTAAAATGTAGTTATGAAAACAATATACTAATAAAAAATTTATATTCATATATAAATATAAATTTAAAATAGCTTAATTGATAAGTGTGTAATATTTAATTATAATGTTAAAGGTTTAAATCTTTTTAACCATTTAACTAAATTTTAACTTTTTTTAATTAAAACGGAATGAATTTTTATTTTTACAACAAAATTTATTACCTAATAAAAATGTAAATAAAAATTTTTAAACTATTAAAATCTACATATTCGTTTCTTGAACTTTAAGAGTCCAAATTTCTTTTTTCCTAAATATATCAACATCCTAAATATATCAACAATCTTAAGAAGAACAGAAATAGAAATACCACGGTGTCTAATCCATTAAGAAGGATATAATATTATATATATGAGATTCAATTTCAGGCATATTGGTGCATTCCCTCATAGATAGACCTTTAATAATATGCATACATATATATATATATATATATATATATATAGATAGATACATCCACGGTTAGAGTTTGCACAGTTGCCAAAATCTGCACGAATTGAGTTTATTGCGACACATACTGAAAATTTTAATTGAAGAAAGATCTGATCTGAAGTCGGGGCAGTGGGCATTGCCATTGGCCTTTGCCCTTTAGTGTATGCACAAGAATTTTTGTTCCTTCTTTTATGTATCTTTGGAAATTCAAATATCTCCCTCCAAATGTAAAGTGGGCACCTAAAAAATTAGGCCTCGCTGTTGCAGCATTAAGGGCCTACAAACGAGTTTATAATGTGCATGTACCATGCTGGAAAGTGGGGGCTGAAAAGGCAGCCCACTTCACGGTATAGTGATTTTGTTTGATGCTTAAAATTGTTTATTAGCTTCTATATATAAACCACACAATGAGAACATGAATAATAAGCAAGTCAACAGAAAAGAAATATTAGTGTCATAAAATGTTTAGATCAACAAATATAGCCTGTACAACAATAAGCTTTCTGAGTTGAAATGCAATTTTGAATTATTACTGAAAGCAAGATGCACAAAAGTTTTCAACTCATCTCAAGCTATCAAAAACCAAATCTTGCAGTGTTAATCATTAAGTGGCCTAAAAAGAAATGAAATAAATTGATCCACTTGGCATTAGTACCCCCTTTATATAAACCAACTGTGGACACCATATCACAAAAACGGGGGTATCCACTGGATGAATATCCAGGCAAAACAATTTCCATAGAACTCCTAGTTTATCGCTATTTCTGTTTTTCATTTTCATTTTTTTTCTTTTTCCTCTTACGTAAAAGAATGATAGATTGAATGAAATATGCAGCGTGTGTGCAATGTGAAAGCAAGAGCATAGGAATTTACAGGTGTCAAAATTGCCAATGGCATGTTTGGTCAGGAGTCTCATTTTGTGACGGATAATGAATCATCTAGGATGATTGTGAATCTCTTCATGTAGAAGTCGAGTCACCAAGCTTCGATCAGCTGTTGGCCTATTGTCATTTATGATGCTATACAGTGAATGTAATTCTGCTGGAGTTGCCTTCTTGAAAAGGCCCCTGAGTATTGAATCAACTCCACCTGGCAAGAGATTGCTCCCAGGCAGCTCCTGATTATTTTGTTCCCCGGATGACCTTTGCAAGTTTGCACCATTGTCTTTCAATTGAGAAGTTTGTGGAATCTGTACTTGAGGCCGGGAGTAGGGCCTGGAGTCCCAATACTCTGTGCAAACTCGATTTCTGTCCATGGCCTCTACTGCCTGTTAAAAGGAAACGAAAAATGAATGAAGTTTCATATCTGACATGAATCATTTGTCTTAAACCAGGAAACTGATGGGGTGTGAAATTGAAGAACACAAAATACGCTTGCAAAAGGGGCAAGGAAGATGGAAGGAGAAGAAGATAAAACAGTAAAGATAACTGTTCTATAACAGAATATCAAAGAAGTAAAGAAAGGAAATGCCATGAAATGTTAAACATAAGATATACTAGGACTGAGCATACCGTAATCGATTCTACTGGCTTTTTTACCTGCACAATTGCTGGAGTAGAAAACCCAAACATCTCAAAGCCATCAAGACTCCCAGGAGGTTGTAAAGGAGGGAGGTTCATTCTCCCCAATTTATGTTGCCTAGTTATCTCTTGATTTACTCTATCTCTCACCATTTCCCAGCATTTTGCAGCTGAAACATGTATAAATACCTCAGTTGGACAATGCTCCAAGGAAACCTGAAAAATTAAATGAACCAATATGTCATAACAGCTCAATATCAAAGTAAATGGTTACTGCAGTTTATTGATTATAATTCTTGACTATTTAGTCTACACAAGCATGCTGCTATGCCACTTGTAGCTCCATCACAGAGCAAAACTGCACGATGCTCAAAAATGGTTTAGCAGTCAGTTATTTTAGAAATCATTTATTCAATATCTTCTAAGTGTTTCTTTTATGTATAAACCATCATAGAAGATCTTATTAACTGCACAATAGAACACTCCATTGGCTATTGAATATAAGAAGGCTGGAAAAGTTAGAAGTGCAGGTTAACCACTATTAGACCATCTGAATTCCCTTATTTTGTTTTCTAGCAAAGGAGCACGCAATAGTGTCCAGTGGGAAATAAAACAAATAAAATAAAATTTGTCTTGTTTAGCTGATAGCATGGCACTAATGTATCGGTTTCAGAACAAAATGATAAAAGCTAATTACCATAAAGAGAGGCCCCTCCCGTCCTGCATCCAGGATTTCTGAGACATAGTAACACATGTTTGTTGGATCTAAAACACTTATGTACCTAACGCGGCTCCTATATCCTGTATAGAAAAAAAAAAACAGATGCATGAATATATATTGCTTGCTTTATTCACATAACCCTTTTGACTCAGAATTGATCATCTTTATGGATTCCATATGCAACAGACCTTTGGGAAAAATTGCCCTGCTGTTACACCATAACTTTCCAGAAAGCACAACTCCAAATTCCAGGGGTTCAACAATGCAGTTGATTCTCCGCACAACCTTTGCAATGCGAGGACCCTTCTGGCGAAAATATCTGCCCGAACTATTCTGAGAGCCAGTTGAGTTTACTGTATTAGCTCCCAGATTGCCAACAAAACTTGAGGCAGAAGTTGTTCCCGCTTTTTCATGATTATCTTCATTGTTAGGTTTTCCACTATCAAATGGTGGCATACGCGGAAGGTTACTCTTATTGTTCGCCATCTTATGATCACTGGCCTCTCTACTATTTGAAGAATTTGAAACAATTCTACAAGATTCTTCACTGGTAGAAGTAGAACCTACGCAGAGAGAAAGGTCTGGAGAACTAGCCACGACCGTTATCCCACCATCTGGATCATGTGCATTTTTCAATTGCCCAGAATAGGATGAACAATTATTCCTTTGTACATCAGTTAAAGAACTTAACTCCTTTCGACTCGTCATTCCTGCATCAGCCTTAGGGATACATAAAATTGGACCTTTATCATAATTACACGAGCTTGCTTTCTCAGAATGAGCAAGCCTCTCAGAAGGTTCTGAATGCTTTATAGATATACCTGTTGCTCTTTCAGAAACTGGCTTTTCTGGTTCATCACCTTCATCATCACTAAGAAGTATAACATTATCATTCGCCAAGACGAAAGCCCTATTTAATGCACATTTCTCCTCAGGCTGGTTTGTACCACACAACCTGTCTTTTTGAGAGAACTGACAAGCTGGGATTATTGAATTAGAAGTTAAATGGGTAGACTCTTCAGTATTCAACCTGAAATTATTATTTTTTGATTGAATTACATAAGAAGAATTATGAGATATAGATGACACTTTCATGTCTTCTAAAGGCAACACAGCTTCTACTAGATTATTTTTCTGTTGGAAAGAGGTTTCACCAAAGATCCCAGCTGAATTTATGGGGTTCTCTGATGGCTGTGTTTTCACATGTCTAAGTATTGTGCCATCCAGGGGCTGAGATAACTTATCAACTGGCTTGTCTCTGGAGATGTATGAACTCAAGGCCAGCCCAAGATCGAGTCTCGCCCATCTGTACACCGCACTTAATTTTCCTTCCAATGCCTCCACAAGGATATTTAATTCATTGATGTCATAGCGAAAGAGAAAAAATTTGGCACTCCAAGCACATGAGCAGAAATGCTTTGCATGAATCAAACAGGCAAATCTATCTGATGAACAATAACAACCCACTGCAGAGAGGTGCAAATCGAAAAGGCATAAGCTGCATTCCCTCTCACTAGTAGCATCAAAATTACTCTCCATTTTCCTTGCTTGAGAGGAACTGCAAAGAAATTCCCTTCTTGCACGCTCCATGTCCACACGTGTCTAGGTAAGAGAAACAAACAAAGTGAGGGAGACAGAAGTGATGTATTGTTTATTAAAAGCATGCTTTAGCTAGTATAATGATGAAAGCTCGGGATTAATATAGCTGGAGTTTAACATTCAGGTTTTTAGTGTAAACACTCGTATCAACAATTCAACAACTAAAATTTGTAAGAACAGTAAAACAACCGTGGACATCAGAGTTAAAGTCCAGCAATCAAAAGATAGCAAATTCAGATCACTAAATAAATGTTGGTATGCATTTACAAGTATATGCATTCGGGAGATTAAAGTTGTTCGTGCCAAAATTGCCAGAGTTTTCCAGAATCCAAAGCCACGTGGCAAGAGAAGAAAAACAGTGAATTTAGTATTAGAGGCTCAAACCATCATTTTGCTAATATTACTTGCTATCTCGCCTGACACTGTTTTAGAATTGACATCCTGCAATTAGAATTCCCAAATTGCTCCAAATTCAGTATCTATATAGATTAATTTAAATTAAGAGGTAAAGTTTACCCTGAGTGCTTGTGCCAAGATACCATCCTTCCCACAGAAATCTTTCCACCTTAAGTTATCTGAAGTATTCTTCTTCAGTAAATTGAGCTCCCAATGAGCTCTTACAGCTTCCCTTGCTGCCCCAAGCAACAGTTTATCATGGGAGATGGAAGTTTTTCGTCCCTGCTCACTGTATAACTCTATAGCAATCTGTCCATGGGGTAACCAGTCAACAGGAGCTACATTTACTGCCTCTGCACAGTTGAAGCCACAATTGAACCCTGAATGATATGCTCGAGGGAAGGTCAGAACAAATTCTCCAGCATTCTGAACACAACGATAGGGAGGTACCCCTTCAGATTTGAGTATGGATGGGGAAAGCTGTGTGACCTGCAAGAAAGATCAAGATGTCGGAGTTTTCATGCAGTACAGGACGTACTAAAAGTAAAAAGATTTGAAATTGCTAGTATTCAACAACTTTTCCATCTCCAAGAACTAAATAAAAACAACTGCAGTTAAATGACTTAAATACAATTGTGACAGAATCCCGTGTGCCTGCACATTCTTGTAAGTATGCACGCTTCTAACAAAATGATTTCACTACTAGAGTCATTTGCATTAACCAGGGAATAAATATAGCCAATAATGTGAAACAATGGAAGAAGTTTATAAATTTTTAAGACAATGTCATAGAACAAGAAATTTTACTCACCAACTTATGAAGCAGGTCAGGTTGTTCTTCGAAAAGGTCAGGCAAACATTTTCTCATGGCCTCTTCTAATTTAAGAGCATCCTTCCCTGGGACACCATACCATATTTTTGGGGCGCCCCAATGCATGTAATTCAGTGAGTATAAGTGATGATCCTCAACATGCTGTTATCACACGAGTAAAATATAAGCTACAACTGAAGAATAAGCAACTGTAAACATCTAGAACAGATAGACAGATATTCTTCACGTTGCTGTCTTATATCTTTGATCCTAACAGATAAATAAGTTAATTATCCTTATTATTTTATGCTTTTGGATGTAATAATCTACACTTAAAAGTTGTCATGCCAAAACACAGAATTATCTTATTAAAGAAAGATCATTTACCATTTCTTTGATCATTTCTAAACAAATGCACGTCTTGGAATGAATTCCATTATGACAGCATTGATTCATAAAAGCCGATGGTTTTTTCTCCCATCATTTCACCAAAAAAATTTCAATAACCCTCATCTTTCCCAACTCTTTCAGAAACCTTTTTCGTGATTCAATCAATTTATTTTTCTTCCAAGTAAGGACCCCTGCTGATGTGACTCACACCATAGGTAGATGAATAGATGCATGCATGTACACATACAATCTACATGAAATGCATTGGTTGTAGGCATAGTATCAACAAACAAATGGTGCATTTATACACAATTATCCACAGAAAACCACAAAACCTACAGTATATTTGTTTCTTTTTAATCCATGCCTACACTCACTTCATAGAAGGAAAAACCCAAAACGGAAATGAAATTACACATTCTTACCCAGCAAAAGGAGGAAAAGCACATCCCTATGTACAGCCATGGCACCAAAACACCAGATATATCACCACTTTCATAAGAGAGAACAGATCCAGGAAGCCGTGGAAAGTTATTCAAGTTCCAACCTGATTTAATGTACCGCTCATCTGAAGCAGAATCACCTTGATTGGAAATTTTAGGAAACCCACTACCAAAAACACCAGTTTCCAGATCAGCCCCATACAGCACCTACAGCAGAGACCACAGGAAACAAATAAGAACTCCAGTTCTCTTTTCAAGCTTCTGAAAAAGATAAATTTTATCAATTCAGAGATCATACCTCTATTTCTTCAGTTGCTTTCTCTACTATCCGCCAATACTCTCCTTCAATATTCTCCGCAGATGGCTCCCACTGCTCTTCAAGCATGGGTATGTTGACTCCCATGTCTTTCATATCATTCATATTCCTGCTAAAGTATTGGGCCTTGAAAAAATCTGCATATTTCTGAAATTTATTCAGAGTAAACTCTGGACCAGGTTCAAAACCAAATCTCTCATCCTCATAACATACACCATCAGCACCTCCCAACAAATTTCCACTATCAGCCTCATAATCTACTACCATTCTAGCACTTCTACGCCTTTTCCTCCTGGAATGACTCTGGGATCTTGACACCTTTCTCATTGACTGTCGATTCTGAAGTTTGTCAACCCTTTGGACACGAGTAGCAAATCTAGAGTTGTCCCATATATGTTTCTCTTTCAGAGGACAAGGAGGTTTCCAAGAGGAAGGAGGAACAATCCGACAAATTCCATAAGGTTCAGCTTTCGAACGTATGCTAGCTATATAACTCAGTGTATCTTCAAACTCCTGGAAAAAAGACCAAACAACTTCAGAAATGTCAATGATGACACCAGATTTTACAACAGGAACAAAGATAGAAACTAGAATTGTGTATCCAAATAAGTTCATGCAAAAGAACAAGTACAGAGACCTCTTCTGTAGGGTAGAATACAGGAGCATTCTGAAGGTCGGGTCTGTGAGAATCTTCGGGATGCCATCTTGCAGCAACCTGTTCCAAAATTTTACATATTAAATACAATCTGCTGGAAGATGTAGAACAATGAATAGGAGTAAGGACATCAATATAAAAGTCATAATCAATAACGTTTGGCTCTTGAATAGTCTAGCAGTCAAACAGCCAATGAGGAATCGCGGTTCAAAGCCAGCCCTTATAATCTCTCACCAATTATCATAGGTTACTTGTAAAGTCATTGCATTTGATAACAGTGTGCAGAGAGACTGTCATAGGTTGACGATTGTGATAAAAGTAAGATGCAAAGAATAAAAAATCTAGTGTAGCCCTGTTGATTTGGCTGGAATGCAAGAAAGGTTTGTGGAAGTATAGAAAAGGTTTAAGAGATGACCTTTTGGCAATCACTACATGTTGGGCATCCACGGATAACCCCCTTAGGAAGACAAGGCCTCGAAGCAAAATTCTGTAGTAACAAGCAGCAATTCATATACTATCAGGACATGTACCACTCCAGCAACAAAATGATAGATTACATTGTTAAATTCCAGAAGCACAAGTTTCAATACTAGAGAAACAGAACTAGAAAGAGAAAAAAGAGGGTCTTAAAACACTTACTTGACCGAGCTTGCCAGAATCAGACTCATCCTCTGAATTGTTATCAAATTGACCATAGTTTAACCATGGTCTACGACGCAGGGACCTCATAGTCTTTGAAGAATCAGAAACACCAACTTCAGTTTCCATCTTGACTGCATGTGATTCAGAAGCACTTGCAGAGGCAGAGTAACTATTTTTTATATCACTGGCATGTTTTTCAGTATCCTGCATCCTCTTTAAGGTGAATGACGCATATGATTCAAAACCCGGCGGAACTGGTGGAATTTCATCATTCTCTTCTTTAATGCAAACTCTCATGAGTTCCGTCCCCATCAGCACTGCAACACATAGCCAATAAATGATATTATCTATATATCCTTTAATATATCCAGAAGTAAACAATTTAAGCTATTCCTAGTGCATTAACTGGATTAAAGACATGCCAGATCCATATCAGAGACCAAAAGAAAGAGCTGTCTAAATTACTTTGAGTATTTAATAAATACAGCACAACTTCTGCCATCATAATAGAATCCCAAGTTTTCTTTTAGTCTATTTTTTAGTTAATGGTTACTGCAATGAAGTCATCACATGAAAACTAACAGAAGTAATATCAGTGCAGTTAAGTGTTAATCAATCATTGCTTTGAATCAACAAGCCAATGAAATTTTAGCAAATTTCCATTGATTTAATGGACAAGTTCAATTAATCACCTTTCTTCTGGGAAAATTTGCTCAATTCAATTATTATTTTCTGTTTCGTGTTAAATAAAGATTTAAGTGAAGATCCCAGATTGGTTGACAACTGAACCCGAAATTGACAAAAACACATTATGTTAATGATCTCAAAATATCAATTATAATCTTCAATAGAAAGACCTCAAGTATGGTCGATTTGATCCTAAACCTTAAAAGAGTTTCATAAAACCCATATCAAATTCATCAGCACAATTCCAGCAAGTATCACAATTCATCCAATAAAAAAAGATCAACTGATTTACCATTATAATTAATCAAATAAATACCTACAACCATAAATTCATCTAAGAATCAACTTCAATCAAGGATACTTTACAAAAATTGACAAAGTTAACAATAAATTAAAATAAACTGATATTTTGGGGCTTACAGGGTCCTGATCCAAGAGTCTATAACTTCAGCTATACTGAAAGCAGCTGAAACTCCACTTAATACACCCAAATTTTGAATAAATTCACAAATTTAACAACAATTGAGAGAAAAAATATCTTAACTTAATTCTGAAACCTACCATAAAAATAAATAAATAATGAAAAATAATTTCCCAAAAAAGACTAATGAATCTGATTATTATCAGATCTAACCCTAACACTAAACCCAGATGCCGGTTGAGGAAAAAAAAAAACACGTATTCTTTTTTCTACAACCACAATTTTGGATTCAAAAAGGCTACCCAAAATTTGCATATGACAAAGAAGACCCACTTTTTCTCTATATCAATGAAAACTCAAACCAACTCAATCAACAAACCCTAGAATTTCCTTGACCTAAAATTAGGCCTATCTATACAATCAAAAGAATCCCAATTCAACAACACACAACAGAAGACTTAGGGATAAGGGTAAATCTGGAAAAAAAATTGTTAGGTCCTTGTACTAACAGAATTTGCAGCATAAAAAGTAGAATAAAATTTCCAAAAAAAAAAACTTCTAGAATCTGTAACACTTGACAATTAGAGAAAAAAATATATATAAAGAAAATTTTGTACCCTTATGAATTCTTCTCTGCCTTTTTTTTCTATTTTTGTGTAAATTCAATAATCAATATCAAGTAACTTTTTTTTTCTTTATTCTTACAGCCCTATTGGCTTAATCACGTCATCTGTTATCACTTATCTATTTGTTTTATAAAAGTAGTAAAAAAAAAGTGTAACATATGTTAGTAAAAAATAATAATAATAATTCCAATAATACAAGGGTATCTTGGACATTTTCCGTATCAAAATAAAAATTAAAGGAGATTAATATCTGAGAGAAGAATTTTCAAAATATCGCGAGAAATTGGGAGGGACTTACGTGTGAAAGTAGAGGAAGTTTCGGATTCGGTGATAATTTGCCGGAATTGCCCTTTGCGTGAGGAGTATGAGCTTTAATGAACGAAGAAGCAGCTGCTAAGCAGGCGTGGAGTAATTTTGATTTGTAGGAGGAGGAGCTAAAGCGATGGAAGTGGAAATGGGGGCAATTTTGTAGTTTCCGGTAATTCGGAAAATGGGGTTACAATTTTACGAACGGCCCCATGGATTGGAGTAAAAGCTGTTTGTTTCCTGAAGCAAGGAAAAAAAAAAAAAAGGTCATTGTGGCTGAAAGCATGATAGCGGGTATTTTTAAGTGTTGCCACGTCGACTTTCTGCACACGTGGCTTGCATCGAGAATCGTATATTTTTTTAACAAAAAGTACTGTATATATAAAATAATACTAAATATTTAAATAATATTTATATTATTTTATTATTTAATATTTTATTTTAAAATAAAAAATTTTAAAAATGTGACATTATTCATATATATATATATATCATATCGGTGAAATTTAAGAAGAAGAAGAGGAGGATTTCTTAAATTTTTTTATTTAAAAAATGGGTTATATTTTAAAAAAAAAATTGAGGGGAGTTGAGGGTAGGGCTAAATGTTAAAGTTTAAAAAGAAGAATAAGAGGCAGTCGTTTTTTAGTTATTTATTTTAAATAAAAAAATGTCATGGGCAATTATTTCTTGACTGGTACTGTTTTTTTTTTTGAAAAAAATAAAGAAGTAAAGGTAAAATTATAATTTTATATGACAAATAAAGATTTTATAAAAAAAATATTTAAATAGTAATTTTTTAAATTATTTTAAAACTTACATACTTAAGATATTTTATTTAAATTTAAAAGGTCAAGTAATTATTTTTATATATAAAAAATTAACCTAATAGATTATATAACTCATAATATAGTGAATAACATCGTCACATATCATTGTCTAATAAATTTATAATTTTTATAATTTATAATATATAACAAAATTTCATCACGTGTTTAAAAACTTACCAATTCCGTAATCCAATATTAATTATATATATATTATATTTCAATAATTTTAAAAATTTTATTAATATCTTTGTTAAGTATTAATTTTTGTCTATTTTAACCAAAAAAAAAATATTTGAACTCTTAAAATTTAAGAAAATATGTAATCTCGTTTTTATCATTAAAATAGATAAAATCCAGTACTTATTAAGAGTATTGATAAATTTTTAAAATTATTAATATTTATGTACCCTTTTCTATAACATTTGGGATATATATATCATTTCCTCTCCATACATATATATATATATATATATATATATATATATTACTTAAACGACAATAAAATAAGACATGAAGTTATAATTTTTAGGAAACTAAAGAAAAATGGTCACGTTATATAATATGTAGTTTTATAAGAAGTCAAACAAATACAAATATAATTTTGGCATGGTTGTGCAAGCAATGCCACTTCCATAGTTTAAACGTGGGGCACGGCTTGAATTTTGAAACACATTCGTCACTCCTAACATAAAATATAGATGATAAATTAGTTATTTAAAATTAATTTGGGTTCATCTACAAAATTATTTTTTATTCGAGGTGTTTTTAGGCACTCTATGTTTTTATTTTTTATTTTTTAAATTAATATTAAACATTTAAATTATTTATATAAATTTATTTATACAAATTAACGTAGCATTGTATAACTAGACAAGTAGAATAATATTATTATCGTATTATTTATTTTCATTTATTACCTTAATTAGTTTATTTTATTCGTCCAACAAATATCTTACTACGTCAATAGATGTGGATGAATTTGTGTAAATATTTTTTTTATGTAGTACTACTTAAATTAAAATACAACGACACTATTTAACTCATGTTTTTATTTCATTAAACTTTATTTTTTATTGATTATTATTAAAAAAAATTTAAAATAATTTATATTTCTCAACATACCTAATTTAATTTCTCCCCTATACGTAATATCAGTTATAATATTTTTGATACACTTTATTATTTATAAACTATAAATAAATCATTATTTTTATAATGATTTCTTACTATTATTTTCTAAACTTGTTAAATTAATTATTAACATATTCATTAATTAGCCTTATGCAATTTGATCATTAAAATAGTTTAATATGCATCATTTTGAACAAGTAAAAAATATATTTGGATAATAACAAATTTAAAACTCATGATTTCATTATCTAATATTAAAAATAATTTTACTTATATATATATAATATTTTACTTAAAATGAAATTAAAATATAAAAAATGATATATTTGTAAGAGATTATATATGTTATTGTATTTATAACTTTTTAAAATCCTTTTTCAATAGCTTTACTAAAAGACAAAAATAGATTTTGAATAAAAATTATAAACAATGGACTAACGAAATATATACTAAGGGTTAAATAACGTCACTCTTCAAAACAAAAATTTTTGTAGCACAACTTAAACTTCTTGACCCACAACAAGTTTAGTGTTAATTAAAATTTTGTTAAGATTAACCGATAAAATAAGATTTTCACAAGGAATTTGAAAATCTTAATCTACAAAATGCTGAGTTTATTATCTATCTATGTAGATACTAATTTATCTCCTATATTATAAAAAGAAACTACTTTATATTTATTAATTATAAGATGGGTGGGCATTTAACTATAATAATTGAGTGTTATGATGGTAATTGCTTATTAAGTTAGACCAAGGACAAAGACTTGATAAGAGGTTTTGTCCTGCTTCTTTTTTATGACATTATATTTTTTTTCCAACATCTAATATTTAGATGAACTCCTTACTTCATTTAATTGGTAAATTATTTATGTAAAATTATTTATATAAATTGGTGTAATATTATGTGTAATTGCATATAATTATGTATTTTTTTAGTGTTATTAACTTCCTTTTCGTCTTAAATAATGTGCTATTCTTTTGTAACGTTTAATATTGAATAGAAAATGACCGTGTTTTAAATTTATACGGACGAATAGACAATAATATTTAATGATTTAATATTATGGACCGATGTCAAGTATTTAAATTATGGTATTTGGTATCAGGCTATATGAGTATTGTAGGGTCCCGGATAAATTGCTTGAAAGGTTAGTTAAGATGTTCAATATATATTTGTACCTTAAATAAGAGTAATATTTTAAGGAACGAGTAATACATATTAAGTTGATTGGGTAGGTGAGAATGTTAAGATAATACAAAATGATATAAAAATTTAAAAATAAAAAAATATTACATTGTATTCTCGTTAATAAATATTTATATGCATATAGAGTTTATAATAAATAAAAAAGATAAAATATAAATCTAAAAGATAAATAAATTTAATACGACTTAAGAAGTTAAATAGCAATAAAATATAAATTTATCTAAAAAATAAATAAATAAATTTAAATTAAAAAAACTAAATTTAAATATTAATTTATTTTGATTCCTTATCCGACGAGCCATGCAAGCCAAACTCAAATTAGCTGAGATGAGCAATATATTTTGAACTATAAATAGCTGCAGTACTTTTGAGGGCGAGCAATACATTTTAAACCCTAGTGATAATACTTTAAAGGATGAGCTATATAGGTTAAATAAATCGGATGGATCAGAACATTAAGGTAATATTTTAAGAAAGGTAATGATAGATTTTTTAAATTATATTTTAAATTGTGTTTTAAAAAGTGATATGTTAAGTAATTATTGAGTGTAATAAATAATTTTAAAATTTATATTATTTCATCACTCAATAATTACTTGACACATTAGAATATAATTTATGATGCATAACATTACTCTTTTAAAAAATAGCCTATCCAAATTAATTGATTAAGTAGGTAAAAATATTACATCTCATATTAAATAAAATTGAGTGAATTTGAGTAGAGTTAGCATTTTTCGTATCAACTGCAAGTTAAGGTTGAATTTGTTTAACATGATTAATAATTTAATTATGTTTGGGTGTTTTTAATCAATAATTCAGTAGTTGGGTTCTTTAGCTAACCTATTTAATGATAAAATTATTAAAGTGTAATGTTAGATATATTAAAATTTTACTTTAAAAGTGATGTGTCAAGTAAACATTAGGTGAAATAAATAATTTTAAAATTTATATTATTTTATTACTTAATGTTTAATCGATACATCACTTTTTGAATATAATTTAATATAAAATATTAAAATATATAACATTACTCGTTATTAAATGGGTTATATTCGAGTTAGCAAGTCAATACGACGTGTCCATGTATATATAATCCATCATCTTGTTTAGTGTTAAAAATAAAATTAGAATTTTTAAAAAAAACAATCTTAAGGATAATTAGGGTATGATATATTTATTTATTTTTAATTAATAAATAAGTTGATGATTAATAAACAAGTTGTAGTCGAGTCCATTTATTAGATGGTTTAACAGTCAACCCAACTTGAGCATGGGAGCTCAGCCAAGTTGGTTGAGCCCCCCAAGGTCTCACATCCCCACTTGGGTTTGACCTCCCCTCTCCCCCAGGTGGTGCAAAAATAATGATAAATATTGTAATCCCTTCTTCAAAAAAAAAAAAACAGTCAACCTAACTTGAATCAACCGGCCAATTCAAAATTTTACTTATAGTTTTAATTTTTTTTTATCATTGACAAATACCTAACTCGTATTATAATTATTTATAATTGTTACTCTATTTATATTACACTAGTAATATATTTATAAATTAGTCAAACAAACTTATTCATAATACCTAATGTAATATAACATAATTGAGAAAATAAATATAAATAATAAATAAAACATATGTGATAATAATTTAATCAATCCTACCATAACACGTCAGGTCACAAGTAAAATGGATATAATTTAGTTGTATATATAATATTATTTGTTTATATTAACGCACTTATTTTTACTCATTTATTAGATTTATTCAACATTAATTAGCACAAATAATTTTTACTTTTAACGTTCCTATAATTTATTTCCCCCCCTTAAAAGCATGAATCTTACATTTGTTAACATGCTTCAAGTTTGATTTTTATTCGCAAAGCAAAAAATATATATTTATTTATAATAATATTATATTTATACAGTTAAAATATATATTTTTATATTATAATTAATCGTATTTGATGTATTTATTATTAATTAGTGTTATTAAACTGTCATAATAAAAATTATAAAATCAACGATTATTTAATAAGTAACAGCTGTCGATCGGTGATATATCAGTAAAAATATAAATTATATATCTTAGCACCAATCATTTATATTATATTAAAAAAAATTTGAGAAATGTATTTATCTCTTCTTAGAAGTAATGGATCTCTAAAATAATAATAATAAAAAGGCAATGGATCTCTTTTTCTTAGTGAAGGTAAGGACAACTGGGTCTTTTCCTATTATTTTATAAGGGCTAATTGCTGCAAAATGTGACATTCTAGATCATTCTTCATTAACTCTTTTTGTATAAGGTCACTTGCTCCAAAAAGATTCTCAACCCCTTAACAACAAAACAAAATCAAAATCAAAATCCCCCGATCGCTTTAGATCATTTCTCTTCACAAACCCTAATATCCCAAAAATCTTCCAAAGAAAGGCCGACGACCCCGTTTCCGCCTATGTCGATCCCGCCTTCTTCGACTCCGGCGGCGTCTTCCGCCTCACAGTTCACGTACGCAGCGGCACCGGCGGCACCAGCAGCTACAACAACGAATACTTCATACTTTCCGTTACCTTTCCACCTTCAACAATCCGACCCGGCGGCCTCCTCTCAATACCCCCAGACATACGTGGCTCCGGCCGCTCCCGTCGTCTATCCGGCCTCCGTCGCCCCTGTCTACTCCCTCCCCCAATATCACCAGGTCTGTATAGTCACTTATTTTACGTATAATTGTACGGACGCATTGTTTGTGTGTTTATATTAATACGATTTTAATTAGTAGTCAAATTGTTGAAGTAAATGCTAATATTAATTTTAATGCTTGGTGAAGATAATAATATTACGGCGACATGTGTGATTGCGCGGGCGATTGAATGTGTACTCTTGTTGATGATATGGAATTTAATTATTTAAAAATTCCCGTCACTAAGAATTTTGGATTAAATGGATGATTTTTGTGAAATTTTTTAACCTATTGTGACGCTGTGGACCAATGTGAATTAAGAAAGTTCTATATAGGTTGGTAAGTAGGATATTGTTTAGTAATAAGATTTTGCTAATGTGATTTATGTTCCAGTAGTTTAGGAATGTGGAGATATTTAGACATGTATGTAGATTTCATTCTAGTGTTGAAACCCATGAATGTGTATTTCAAAAAAATATACATAAAACTTTAGTGTCTACATTTGTTAAAATCTTTGTAAAGTAGAAATATTTGTTGCTGAATTTTCATATATAGATTCGGTATGGTGTTTCATTTGTGTAATATTTTTAAGAAGTTCAGGTGTTTCTTTATAGAACAGTGGCTTTTGTACAATTAGTATTTCTGATTTTGTTTAGTATCGAACAGGCCCAACAGTTATTTCAAAGGGATGCACAGACTATTACTCCTGAAGCACTTGAGAGTGTGAAAGCTGCTCTTGCAAGCAGTGAGATTGAGCATAAAGCAGAAACTAAAAAGAAAGCAGTACCTCGTAAAGCTGCTGGGCAATCTTGGGAAGATCCAACGCTTGCAGAGTGGCCTGAAAGTAGGAATCCTTAAACTGTATTTTCTAATTTGTTTTATTACAATTAGCATGACAACTTTGTTTTCTGTTTTCTGTATCTTTCCTTTTTCCCAGAAGCACTCTTATGTGCTTTAGTTCTGTTAACATTGTGCAGATGACTATCGCCTATTCTGCGGTGATCTTGGTAATGAGGTGAATGATGATGTTCTTTCTAAAGCATTTTCACGATTTCCTTCCTTCAACATGGCAAAAGTAAGTTACCATTTCACTTGATTACTTCTATACTTGTATTATAGACATTGTTCAGGTGCTGTGAAGTTTTTTTATTTCCTCAGATTTTTGTTTGAAGCGCACAGAGAAGTTCTTATGTGTTTTTGTACTTTAAGGTAGGCTCTGTCAACAATGTACATATTAGTTACATGTCCTCTGTGAATAACTTCTGAATCTCCACTTTACATAGATTAACAATATTCAAGTTGTGTACTAATGTCATCAATTAAGAAGTCACTTGCTAATGACGGATGCGACTTCTTATATTCTAGGATTTCACAAATTTTGATTTTCTTTCTGAATAAAAAATTCGAAGTTAGCTTGAAGTCAGGTTTGACCATTTAATATTGAATATTCACAGTTGGAATCGACATCTGAAGCATGAATTGGTTAAACTTTACCCAATTCATGGACTTGCATGAATTATAGCAAGGTGAGTTTTTGAACAAGTTGGATTTGGAGTCAGGTCAGTTCATTGAACTTCCGAAGTGGGCTCTTAACACATTGACATGTGAAGAAGCCTTACATGTGCAGTATTAGATAACTCTGAATTGTCTTTCATTTTAATAACTGTATATGAGATGCTTTGTTCTGTGGAAATTTGGGTTAACTGTTGGAGACTTTGGGTTCAGCTGCCTTTATAAGTGGTGTACAGGTGGAAACGTCTATCTTGAGAAATACTATATTATTGATCTACTTGGACCTCTTCTTCATTATGTGGATTTACTTCAAGTTGTAGTTTACTTAACCAGAGTGAAATTTCTGTAAAGATTTCTTCCTTGTACCCCAAAAAATGTAAGTGGGTCTCAGAGAGCTTAATTAGCATGTTTAGTATGAAATTGTTTAAATATGTTCTGAATTATTTTAGTTAAAGGTTAACCATTAAATGGTAATCAGTTTGGGAGTTAGTGCCATTTGATGTTTTTATGTTTACCTTTGCTTGAAAGAGAGTTGAGTCACTTAGTCCGGAAGTATTTGCATTTGCATCAATTTAAGATTGTTACAGAGGATGGATTTGTTTGAAAAAGGTAGATGCTGGTGGTTTTGCACAACAAAGAGGGAGCTTTGGATCTTGACATTTCTGCTTGGGGTTTTTATCACTTAGTGAAGCCATTCCTATGCTTTTAACTACTTCTAATAGATTACAGTCATATCCTTTACTCTCTTGTATGTTACTCTGAAATTGGCGTTTCAATATATCATTTTTCTGAGTTTATGTTTGTTCTTTTATGCGTGTTCTTATTTTGTTGTTGGTTTTTGCCGTTTGCAGTTTTTCTCCTTCCTGGATATTTTGATTTATTATCTTATTTTTGGAAACTAAAAAAGGTTATATTTGCGCTACTTTGCTATTTAGGTTGTCAGAGATAAGCGGACTGGGAAAACAAAGGGCTTTGGATTTGTTAGCTTTTCCAATCCTTCTGACCTTGCGGGAGCTCTCAAAGAAATGAATGGTAAGTAATTTGTGAACACTAGATAGTGTTCACCAATTTTTGTTTATCTTGTCTAGATTGGATGAGTGCACTGCACATAATCTGTCAATAAAAAATAATTGTTTTGATGAGAGAATTTAAGTTTATTGGCCATTATTGTTTTTACTAATAATTTTAAGCATTGACTGAACTTTTCGCTCATAAATTATTGTTTTTATTAATTTTAAGCATTAACTGAACTTTTCTCTCATAAATAACTGTTACAAAATATTCTTTGTGCCCTCTTTCAGGTAAATATGTTGGAAATCGACCTATTAAGTTGCGGAAGAGCAAGTGGAGGGAGAGAATAGATAATGAGGCCCTTGAGAGACAAAAGGTAACATTACTCTTCTTGGTTGAGGCTTTTATGTTTATGACTAGACTAATTGCGGGTGTGCTTTGCTAATGTTTTCACCTGTTTTATGCTTTTTTGCAGAATCAAAATCAAAAGAAACCAAAACTTCCTAAGAAGAGTTTCTTGCACAAGTAATTGCTGGAGTTTTTTTTTGGGGCTTGGACTTTTATGATGATAATAGCCCTAGCCATTATGGTTGTAACTTATGTGTTGGTTTATTTCCAATTTCCTTCTGAGTAACCCTTTTCAATGATAATTTCTGATTGGTGTTGAATATAAAACTGAACACATCACATCCTCCGATTTATTTCATGTCAAATTGCTCCTCTCCACTCCTCAATTAACTCTGTTTTCTTACAGATAAGAGGAAACCAAAAGATCTCTTCACAATGAAGTGATGGTTAATGGATCATAAATAAATAAGTAAATCACTAAAGACCTAAGCCTGTTTATCAATCAGGTATAAGTGAAATGTGAATATTGATGGACTCATTCCCTTGGATTTGAAATTCTTGTCTTGCACTACCATACGAACCCTAGTATGTGCATTTTGTTTACTGTGTTTGATTCATGTTTGAGAGTTCAGGAATGAGTGGGCTACTGTTCTGTGTTTTGTCATCTACGATTTTTCTAGACAACTGCCATAGAACGGCAGAAATTTCATATACAAATGTTAATATAAATCCTCCTTAATAATCAATCAAATATCTACAACAAATGGGAACATAAAGTCCTTTGATGGAATTATTATTGTACAGAGAAGAAATTAAGCGTCTTGAAGAACCAAAACTATCGAGCCGAGAGCTGATACGGATTACAAGGTTAGCGTTACTAGATGGAGAGAGCATCAAATAAAAGTTCTGCATTTCACAAGAAGCTCGCGGTGGGTCTATAGCAAGGGCGTGTAGATGATACATTTAAAAATTAACGTCAGAAGCTGGAAGAAGAAGGGGCTATCTAATTGTGATGTTTGCAAATTGCTCCAATAAAACCATCAACTATCCAATTTTTTTTGGCTCGGAATCATTCTGTTGTTTTTGGTCTTGATTGGGACCTCCCAGTTCGACTTACTGAATTGTACCTACGGACTTTGTACCATTGTCTAACAATGCTGTCCGAGATGATATGCTAAGACTCTCGTCATCTCACATACAAGAATGAAGTGGCCAGCCAACATATGTACAAAAGATTGAACGTGTCACATTGTCCGTAAAAACCCACGAACTTTGATCAGGAAGCTGGTGAGGTTTTTCCTGAATCTCTGGTAATTCACACGATCAAGGGTAGAAGAAAGCTGATTTGAGCTTGTAAGGGACTGCAACGCATTTGCCAGCCTTGATTTGAAGGTCAGATTTGCCTGCCTTTCAATCAATTCATTGCCCAATCTCTGCAACAAAAAGTAGAAGGTGTTTTATATAACAGAGAGGGAGAGTATCCAGTAAATATTTCACCGGATAAATTCATTTAGTTTGTGGTGAAGAAGGGGAGGAGATCATAGTCAATATGTAATCCAAGGAGAACTGATACAACTTTATCGCTTGTCTATTTGGTGCAATTTCATCTAAGTTCTAGGAAACTTTGCATGCTACTAGGGATGGTAAGGTGCTCCCTAGCCACAAAAAGAGAGGAAGTGTACACAACAGAAGATCCTAAAGGTTGATTCTTCAACATAAAAACTACAGGAAGACACTTCTTTAATCTAGTGGCAGCCAGGTGAAGATTTCAAAGCAGAACTTTTTCTTATAGTGCACACAATGTTCATGCACAACTACGAGAAGAATCAAGTACTTTAAAACTAATGTAAGCAATCCAATTTTTACTTGAGGATAACTTTGAATTATTTTCAAAAGACTGGTGCCAAATAAACAGCTTAGGGTTAATACCTGGTATAAACCTTGCTCGCAGAGGATCAATGGAAACAGAGCATCTGCTGCAGTGCCAACCATATCCGGACTGCAATCACAAGCAAATGAATGAGGTACAACTTTAAAGAAAGCAAAAATACATTATCATGTATGGCTTGCCAAGTGAGATCGTGCAAGCGTGCAGACCGTAAACTTTTTGAGAAGATAGTATATCAAGATATTCAAGGATACCATGAATTATCTTTAGCAAGGCCACTGTACATATAGTAAAGCAGAAAAATAAAATTTACCTGTAATCCTCAAAAAGGAGCAACTGCAATAATGAACGAAGAAACTGACTCAATATCCCTTCCAGTGAATTTCCATTTGAATCCTTGAGACCTGCAGCGTGTGCACCCAATCCAACTTTACCCGAAACAGTCTCCTTGTAGTGATAGGAAGCAAGAGCTCTTAGAGCTCTCAGGCACATATCAATTATTTCTGTGTCCTACAGCAGTGAGATAAAGAGTGAAAAATAGCAACATCTTCTGAGCATAGAAATTCAACCATTACAACATAAACATATACAAAGAAAAGAATATTAGTCAAAGACAGCACAACTTATTTTATTTGCTCCATGTAATGCCACTACCAATTATAGGCAGGGGCAAACTAATGGTTATGCTTCTTACAAATGAACAGTATGCAGAGGTCCTAAGTACATCAATCACAATGCAGAATATTGAAAAAGCAATTCCAGACATACACTTATTACCACGATCGACATTATAGCTGAAGAATGGACAGACATTTACCTGATGATGAAGACCAAAGTCAAGGGTTCCAAGTACATGAGCAAAGGCTTCAGTATTCAGTTGGGCAAAAGTTTCAGGATAAACCTCCAACAAATGAGATAGCAGAGAGAAGTACTGCACAAGACACTGTAAATCAGCTCCTCAAGAATAACACAATCTTATCCCTTTAAAAATGGACAGAATTCTTACATCATGACAAAGCTTGGGGTATTTCAACAGGTCCAGAGATATGAGAGGAGTGACTATGTGAAGACCAAAAAAAACAACCTGAGAAATGTTGGTTGTCTGCGCCTCAAAGGAATCTGATGAGAAGTCAACCTGCAATATTCATTATTTCTTAACAAGGTTCACTAAATGCTCAATATAACAAACATGAAAACACACACACACACACACACACAGAGGGGGAGAGAGAGAGAGAGAGAGGAACCTACTAGATCCTTTGAACAGAGACTTGAAAGGAGTTGAAGAAGAGCACGCAAATCCTTGTACTTTTCAGTCTTTGCCTCATTAAGTAAGCTGCTTGACTGGCTCATCAACGTCTGGATAAATAGTGAATGGAAGAAAAATTGAAGAAAAGATGGAAATAGATAGGGCAACAATAACAATTGAAATATTATTAAATTAAACCAACTAAAACGTTTATATCAGTAAAGCAATGAGACAAAATATGGTGCATATCATTGAAACAGAATATGCTTCCCTCCCATTTCATTTGTAGACAAACAAAAAATTTTCAGTTGAAAATATTGAAAAATGACATACATCACAACCATCTCCTAGGTTACATGTGATTAAGGAAAAGCAGAAGGGGGAGCTAGGTGGAAGAATAATGGTAAACTGTAAGTCACCTTTCAGATCTCAAAATGCCAGGGAAACTGACAATAGGAACTAAACAAGCTCAACAGAGGAGCATAATTCAAAGATCCTAATAGAATCTTTTATGTTTCTATCATCGTGGAATGGATTTCCACTCACCAACAAGCAATGCAAAACAGAAACTACAAGCATGACAACTATCAAATTTTGCCAAAATAGCTGAAAGATTAGCATCTATTAACTTATCAAATAATATGTTAGTCTCCAAATAAACAAGAACCTTTTTATGCAAAGACAAGAACAGAAACCATATAAAAAAAACAAACATATCAACAAACCAAATGAAACCTCCTTGCATAAAAAAAAACAATTTAGCAGATGAAGTGCCAGACCTGGTATACAAACAAAATAACAAAACAGATTCACTTATTGTATGTACTAATGTAGAAATCAATAGTACTATAATACCATCTGAAATACTTCAATATGCTTTTTATAAACTTTACCACACATGGAATAAAGAAGCAACAATTATAGATATACTCAAACATGAATAAAAATATGACTAAAAGAAATGTGTGATAACAGTAAGGACATTGGAACACATGACTGGAGATACTGACACTAGCATTGATTTACTAGACAATGCATGTAGTAACAAAACTGTACCTTGCCAATATTGTGAGATGAGTAAAGCTGAAGCAAACGCATGCAGAAATCAATAACAACAGTAGTTTCTTGAGCCTCCAGGTAGGAAATTTGTCCATCCACCCAGTCAACAACAAATTTAAGTAGCAGATAAACAACTGCAGACTAAGCAACAATTATATATCAGCAAAGTGTGCACGAACTCAAGGTCCTTAGAATATATAGGTTGATTATGGATTAAAGTTTAAGCACCAGAAGTCTAACTAATATTAATTATCAAATATATTGAAATGATTGGAGATAAGAAATGTTCTTGGAAAAGTTGAAATTGTGTTGGGAAAGATATAAAGTGCAGTGCACAACAACATTTATGAAAGTAATTCTTAATGGAACTATTAATTATCAAAATATATTGAAATAATTGGAGATAAGAAATGTTCTTGGAAAAGTTGAAATTGCATTAGCCAAGATATGAAGTGCAGTGGACAACAACATTTATGAAAGTAATTCTTAAGGGAACTGACAGTACCAAGCTCAACTCAAATGGTGCCAAATGGAAATAACAATAATAATAAGAGAGAGATTGACAGTCAATTATAAAAAGGTTTCTGTGCAATTTTGTACAGAAACAATATATATTTTTAGGAAATTTTGAGGTGGAAGAAAAAATTTGAGGATGATGGAAACCATACTTCATAAAAATTTGAGGATGATGGAAACCATACTTCATAAGTTAATGTGTTGTGGAGGAGAATAATATGACCAGGCTGCATGTATTACCTCATGCTTGTAAACTTCAAGAAGAAACAGAACAGGGTTCATCACAGAGAAACCTGTCTCATAAATTGCCTTCTGCGTTCGAGGTTCTGTGGCAGCGGCAGCTCCACGGAGCCGTTCCAGCAAGCAACTGACCTACAGGATGTCATTGAAGAACAATTTTTCCCCTTGATACACATGAATACCTGATGATTTTGCAACACAAATTTCAAGCACATACCAATAGAATGATATGCGGTTGTTGAGCAACATTTTTGAGATCATTCTTGCTCGAAAGTTCTATTAGATTTGCTGTAATATGGCTCGCAAGATTGTGTACATATCTATGAAATTAATATCAGACTATTAGCAGCATTAAAATTTACATGTAGATAAGGCATGCACAGAGAAAATCCTAAATGGACAGCTCACTGATTTGACGCGTCTGAATTTCTCATTCCATAAGCTGACAGAACAAGTGTTTCGGCCAGTGATCGCTGAAGAAGCATCAAAGAGTTGTAGTTATGGAAGGGAATAACAAAAATTACACACATACAGATAAAAGAATTTTGTGTTCTCACCTGAGTGGAGGAATTCAACAAAAACAAAGTCTTATCATTAGCAAAAGCATTTGCTAGCTCATGCCATGAATCCTGCAAATTATATCAATACTAACCAGCTCAGGTATACAGCTAATATTAAAGGAACAAAAGACTATTGTTTTGGTAAAGATTGACTTAAGTGCCTAATTAAACCCTATTATACCAAGATACTCTGTCATTCTGCAGTATTTGAATGTAAAAATGTATTGACTCAAATGGCCCTAAAAGTCCCAAACAACTTCAAGTCATGTCTTCATTAAGAAAATTTTCAAATAATAACAGTAATAGTAGGAATGAAAGTCCTTCTACCATACATCCGGAGAAACAGTACATTCCCCAAGTTTAAGGTACATATCGAAGTTTCCTAAAAATAATCCATAAGTTGGGAAATGTAACAAAAACTGAGGACATGTAATGAAAAACTTGAGGTATGTAATTGGAGGACTATAACATATCCGGACGTCTGGTAGTTGTACCCTAATTGTAGTCATACTATTAGAGTCAACAATTATGGTTTTGGTGTGCAGATTTTTTAGCTTATTACAGCTGTGTATTACAGCCATGTATTCTCTGTAATTAGGACTTAGGTTAGTTTCTTTTTCCTATAAATTAGAGTACATTTGTTAGATGAAATACAAAAGAGATTTACTCATACTTTGTCATGGTATCAGAGCCATTTTATCATTTCTAAACTTGTGGCCTGCATTGCCACTTTAAAATTTCTGGAAAAAGTTCAATTTTTTTTTTCTTTTTCGGGTCATTTTATCAATTCCAAATTTGTGGCCTGCATTGCCACTTAAAATTTCTGGAAAAAAATTCCAGTTTCTTTCTTTTTTTTCTGGCCTAAATTGCCATTTTATTTCATTCTTCTGGTTCTTTTGAGACTTGCTTTGCCATATTTTTCAAATTATTTTTTTCTCTCAAAATTAGTCTTCCCATGCCCAGATTTTTCAAAACCACTTATGTCTAAAATCATGCTTGAGATTTCAGAATCCACCAATCAACAAAATTATAATCTGACAAAGTTCAGCTTTAGTTACAAAAGCTGTGAAATCAGATCAACAACAGTCAAATGCTTGTTCAAGCGGAGTTGGACTGTTAGAAGGTAAAAAAAACTCCTTATGGTGCACCGACTGTAAAAAGCCGCGACATAACAAGGAAAGGTGCTGGAAACTCCATGGTAAGCCTTTAAATACTCAAAATACATCTTAGCCAACAAAGTGTAATCAGGAAGCAAGTCAAGGACTGGCACATTTGACCTCGACACAATCTAAAAGTGTAAAAGAATTCTCTCAAGAGCGATCTAAGTTCAATAAAGAAAAGATTGAGAAGCTGAAAAATCTGCACACCAAAACCATAATTGTTGACTCTAACACTCCCCCTCAAGCTGGTGAGTGAAAATATCCATTCACCAGCTTGAAAATATCCATTCACCAGCTTGAGGGGGAGTGTTAGAGTCAACAATTATAGTTTTGGTGTGCAGAATTTTTAGCTTATTATAGCTCATTTCAGCCATGTATTCTCTGTAATTAGGACTTAGGTTAGTTTCTTTTTCCTATAAATTAGTGTACATTTGTTAGATGAAATACAAGAGAGATTTACTCATACTTTGTCATGGTATCAGAGCAAGTATATGAAAATTACCTGAAAAAGCCAAGGAGTAAGTACCTGCACCACCCATAGGTTTCTCTAATGTCCTCATAAAATATCGCAACTTCTCAATCTCTTCTTTATTGAACTTAGATCGCACTTGAGAGAATTCTTTTACACTTTTAGATTGTGTCGAGGTCAAATGTGCTAGTCCTTGACTTGTTTCCTGATTACACTTTGTTGTCCAAGATGTATTTTGAGTATTTAAAGACTTACCATGGAGTTTCCAGCACCTTTCCTTTCTATGTCGCGGCTTCTTACAGTAGGTGCACCATAAGGAGTCTTTTTTACCTTCTTTAAGTCCTAACAGTCCTACTCCGCTTGAACAAGCATTTGACTGTTGTTGATCTGATTTCACAGCTTTTGTAACTAAAGTTGAACTTTCTGTCAGATTATAATCTTGCTGATTGGTAGATTTTGAAATCTCAAGCATGATTTTAGACATAAGTGGTTTTGAAAAATTTGGGCGTGGGAAGATTAATTTTGAGATAAAAAAAATGGTTCTGAAAAATATGGCAAAGCAGGCCTCAAAAGAACTAGAAGAATGAAATAAAATGGCAATTTAGGCCCAAAAAAAAAAGAAGGAAACTGGAATTTTTTTCTAGAAATTTTAAGTGGCAATGCAGGCCACAAATTTGGAATTGATAAAATGACCAGAAAAAGAAAAAACAAACTGGAACTTTTGTATAGCGATGTTTGGGGACCGTCTACTTTTCATAATATCTCGGAGCTCGTTGGTTTGTCTCGTTTATTGATGACTGCACTCGAGTGTCATGGGTTTTTCATTTAAAACAAAAATCAAATGTTAGTTCCACCTTTCAAAATTTTTTCCATATGGTAAAAAATCAATTTGGGGTTGGGATAAAAAGAGTTCGGTCTAATAATGTTAGGGAATATTTTAATCAAGTATTGTCACAATTCTTCAAAGAAAAAGGAATCATTCATGAGTCCTCATGTGTCAATACACCACAAAAAAATGGAGTGGCAGAAAGGAAAGATCATCTTCTAGCAGTTACTCGAGCTTTTCTTTTCCAAAAAAATGTTCTAAAGAATTATTGGGGGAAGCTGTCTTAACCGCTACACATCTGATTAATAGATTACCCTTTAAAGTTCTTGATTATAACAGCCCCATGCAACTATTTTCGAAATTTTACCCTGACTTTAAAACGACTAATCACCTGATTCCTAGGATTTTTGGGTGTGTCATTTATTCATATTCATTCGAATAACCGTGGGAAACTTGATCTAAGGGCTCTTAAGTGTATTTTTGTTGGGTATTCTTTTGCATATAAAGGTTATAAGTGTTATCATCCTCCGACAAAACGATTCTTTGTCTCTGTCGATATAACTTTCGTTGAAAATGAAAATTACTTTTCAAATCTTTATCTTTAGAGGAAGACAACATTTATGGACGATAAGGATAGAGATTTATTTTTATTTGATCTTTCATACTCCTCATCCTCACAAAATCAAAATTTGGTTCCTTTACCAAATAAATCATCATCTGTTTCTAATCCTAGTCAAGTGGCAAATGATAAACAGATTCAAAGTACTATACGCCCATTGCAGGTATATTCAAGAAGGAAAGAGCCTGTTGTTCAACCAATGCAAGTTCTTGATTCAGAACCAATTTCTGGTACTGATAATGTTGAGGTAACTCCTAACTCTGAAGATTATGATAGTAATGTGCCTATTGTTGCTAACGATGATGATCTTCCTATTGCAATTAGAAAGGGTATTAGAAAATGTACCCAACGACCTGTATATCCATTGTCTCACTTTGTATCCTATGAAAAGTTGTCTGGTAGTCATAAAAATTTTCTTATCCACCTCAACACTATTACTATTCCAAAAAATGTCTCGAAAGCTTTGGGTAATAAAGAGTGGAAAGAAGCTATGAAGGTTGAGATGGATGCTCTTGAGAAGAACCAAACCTGGGACTTGGTGGAACTACCTCTAGGAAAGAAGTTAGTAGGATGTAAATGGGTCTTCACCGTGAAATATAAGGCAGATGGATCACTTGAACGTTACAAAGCAAGGTTAGTAGCAAAGGGGTATACTTAAACTTATGAGATAGATTATCTTGAACATTTGCTCATGTTGCAAAAATGAATATAGTAAGAAATTTTTTATCTTTAGCTGCTAATCGTGGTTGGAGTTTGCAGCGGTTTGATGTAAAAAATGCCTTTCTACATGGTGATCTTAATGAAGACATCTAAATGGAGATACCTCCAGAGTTTGAGTCAGAAAAGAACAAGGTGTGTAAGTTAAAAAAGACATTATATGGCTTAAACAGTCTCCCAGGGCTTGGTTTGACAGATTTGCTAGAGCAATGCATGCTTTGGGTTTCAAACAAAGTCAAGGTGATCATACATTGTTTATCAAACATTCCTTTTTAGGGGGAGTTATAGCTCTCTTAGTCTATGTGGATGACATAGTGGTAACTGGAGATGACTTGCAAGGAATGAAAACACTGAAAAAATGTTTATTACAAGAATTTGAGATTAAAGAACTCGGCAAGTTAAAATACTTTCTCGGCATTGAAGTAGCTCACTCTCAACATGGGATCTTTATATCACATCAGAAATATGTGTTAGATCTATTAACTGAGACAGGGAAACTAGGGTGTAAACCAGTGGAGACACCCATTGAACCAAATCACAAACTTTGTGTAGCACCAGAAGATGCAGTGGTAGATAGAGAATCCTATCAAAGATTGGTTGGCAAATTTATCTATCTTTCCCATACCAGACCAGACATAGCCTATGCTGTAGAAGTGGTGAGTTAATTCATGCAAAACCCAAAAGAAGTACACCTTCAAGCAGCACATCGAATTTTACAGTACTTAAAAGGTACTCTAGGAAAGGGAGTGTTGTTTAGAAGAGGTAATGAATTGACAGTGGAAGCATACACGGATGCAGATTATGCTGGATCAGTTGATGATAGAAGATCAACTTCAGGCTATTGCACATTCCTTAGAGGCAATCTTGTAACGTGGAGAAGCAAGAAGCAAAATGTGGTAGCAAGATCAAGTGCAGAAGCTGAGTTCAGAGCTATGGCATTAGAAGTTTGTGAACTTTTATGGTTGAAAATAATCTTGGAAGATTTGAAGATTGCGTGAGAAGAACCTATGAAACTATATTGTGATAATAAGTCAGCAATTAATATCACACACAATCCAGTACAACATGACCGCACCAAGCATGTGGAAGTAGATAGACATTTTATAAAGGAGAAGTTAGAGAGTGGAATGATTTGTACTCTATTTATGTCAACCGATGGTTCTGCATTCCAATCTATTGTTGACAAGCTGGAAATGGAAAATATCCACTCACCAGTTTGAGGGAGAGTGTTAGAGTCAACAATTATGGTTTTGGTGTGCAGATTTTTCAGCTCATTTCAGCCGTGTATTACAGCTTATTACAGCTCATTTCAGCCATGTATTATAGCTATGTATTCTTTGCAATCAGGACTTAGGTTAGTTTCTTTTTCCTATAAATTAGTATACATTTGTTAGATAAAATATAAGAGAGATTTACTCATACTTTGTCACATACTTTATTTTTTGGGTTAAAATGTAAGCCAGAGCTTGAAGTCAAGCAACGTGATAAGAAAGCACCCCTTCCAGGCCTTGGAAGTAGGGGTTCAAAATCTAAGGTGTTTGCAGGAACACAACTTTCTCCAACCAACGGGAAATAATATTTCCACGGTCCAATACAGTAAATAGCAGCCATCTGTTGATGTCATAGTATGATACAAGGCAAGGTTACAGCCAAATACTCATTCTCAAATCAATAATACCATGAACTAACCCATATTTTGGCCCTCTGCCACCTTCATTTCTCTTTATATTACTAAGATGTACATACGCCGATAAGAAAAAGGCATCCTCTCTAACTTTTCTACTTGAGAAATAAATTAGAGTTCAGATTTGCTAGTTTTTATTGGGATGAGAAGTTGATTCATGATGATGAATGCTCAACAATTTGTATCAGGGTCCTTGTACTACAACTTACATTACAACAACCAAGAAAAAGTCACTCCTGCATGCTCAACAACACCATATTAGTCAAGAACTCAATAATGCATATGCAGAATATTTGGGATTGGATATATAAATTCTTTAACACCATTCAGGTATGAACGCATGACATTGTTGCACAGTGGCTATTAATCTTACACAACCTTCCTCATTATCAATTTGAAAGTAATTTCTGGAAGGTTATGTAACAAAGAGGAAGAACATAAGGAAATAAGGAAATAAAGATTTGGCAAACCATTAGTTTGATGCTGAGTAATATATGACTCACCAGAGAAACAAGGTGAAGACAGATATGTTTTTGTTGTACCAATGCATGAAGTAGCTGGTTACAAGTGAGTTCCTTCTCAAGAAAAAAAAAAAAAAGAATAAGCACAGTATCTGAAGCATTTCTTCCAAGTGGTAAAAACTGATGTCACAGCTTAATTTGTTTAGACAGTTAGCTATCATGCCTTAAAGAAGGTAGTAAACAGCTACAGCACCACTACAATTTAACCAAGTTATGCTTGTCCATCAAGACTGCTGAACATGGTAAATCTTAAAATTCAGACCATAAAGATGAATCGTTAAATTGAATACTCATAAAGGAGTTCGTCTATCAATTGAAAACCATTGTGAGCACATAACATGCTGGTGACAGAGAGAACAGCAAGCACACATGTAAAGACTACGTATCTAAAGATCTATAAAGGACCTGCTGTTAAAACTCTCAATATAACAGCATTAATGAAGAAAGCAGATGTCTGAACAACAACAAGTTTCTATATTCTAACCTGCAAATCCTTCTCCCCAGGATATGAAACAAGTGTCGTCATAGCAATGCGAACAATAATGTCAAGCACAGGTTTTCCCTGATTATGTTCTCCAAAGAAACTCAGCAAAGCTCTTCTGGAGGGTAATGACTGATGCTGATACCCATTATCATGAACTAAATTGCTGGAACTGTCTCTAATATCTTCGAGAGGCATTAGATATGTCTGGGACCATCTTGCAAGAAACCATACAATGGCCTGCATACAGCATCAGCTGAAACAAGTAAAGCCAATATACTATGACAATAGATTGTTCTAAAAAAATTGAGAAAGCAGTACTCATCATGTCATCTGCTAAGTTCATTATGAGTATCGCGATTTTCTAAATAAAAGATTTAGAAAGAGTTTAAGGGACGAAGAAGGAACCCCAAAATATCAATCACCAAGTCCCGCCACAATCGGATCTTCACTTCCATAAGTGCAATGGCATGTTCTATGTAGCCAATATAAAATAGAATATCTAAAACCAGCCACCTAGAGCATGCCATGTCAGGCAAATGGACTTGGACAAAATTGATCCTATTAAATCCATTAAGATGAATTCTATGAAATAGAAATATATAGCATGTTTTCAAATATTGCCATAATGAAGAGAAATCATGTCAAAACTTTTATAAAAAATGTGATAATGCATGTAATGAAGCAATCAATCTTGATCATTCCTGTAAAAGATATATGCAGAATGGGTAAGCTAGCAATATATGGTTCAAAATGATGTTAGTCAAATTTTTTTAAAAAATGCGGTACCTCCATTAGTCTAGGACTGAAAATTGATGCTCTAGCTTCTGGATCTAAACTCTGCTGAGCAAATTTTATAATTGAACTGTGCCAAATCAGAATGAGGAACGCATTAATTGTTAATTATCACACCTTTTGACCAAGAACATAAGAAACCAAACAAATATAAAAATCAGTTTTCTTGGACAGAGCTATAGGTTGTTGAAAACAACAAAGAAAGAAGTTTTACCCAGAGAGGAGGACAATGGGATGCTTATCTGCCTCCATGGTGTCCACAAAATGAGTTTGTATAGCATTTGGAACCTGATTATCACATAGGGTGAATCATTAGAAAGTCCAACATTCTTCATACTCATCACATTTGTATATGAACAAAACACACCAGATAGCTGTTGAACAAGAAACAACATAACCAATTGGTTAAAAAACAAGGTCACTAAAATGCTTGGAAAATAAACAGTATAAATACTATAAAGGTGGTGCAAATTTTTTCCCTGTTCTCTTCAACAGGTAATAATAGTCTATCACATGCAATAGAACATGCATTGAACTTATTTAAGTTCTGAGAAAACAACTGAAATTCGCTAAGAATGAGAAAAATTTTGCAAAGCCTTCCATGATGATCATGATGGAAGCACATTAGTTGAATTCACTGATTAGTTACTGGTTTTCCAAAATTAGTTAGCTTATTTAAATGCAACAATCATTCATCCCATGAAAAGTTGACTTTTCCAAAGAGCATAACACAGAAAGAGAGAGTACTAAACAACTTGTGTACAAAGACTATAAAGTGCAAATTGTGACTAATTTATTATGTGTGAAAAGCTCATAAACTTGTCAGAGAAGAAATGGAAGTACCAAAGTGAGCTTATTTGCAAAAGTAAAGCCTAGGAAAAAGTAGAAAGGTAACTAATTACCAAGGGTGTCTCTCCCTCCCCTTCATCAGCAAGAACGTGTCCAGTGATCAGTAACAACGAGTACAGTTCCTCCAAAGTCTCAGTTGGATCAATCATGCCCCTGCCCTAGAAAAAAATTTTATAACTAGATAAATTAGCAAGTGAAGAAGAACAAATAGACATCTTCAGCACATTGTGCAGAAAATTATGTTAAGCTGCTTATCTTCATAACGTAAAGATGGTAGGATATGAGATCATACATAGGATATTGTTCTATAAAGACATCCTAACAAGATGAATTCACAATGTACATATAATTGGAAAAATACAACAAAAATATATCCATCATCACCAATTCTAAACCAAATTCACAAACAGTAACTCCCGCAATTTTTTCTCTTCCCACATTTCCTGTATCATTTATTATGTCAACATATTTTCCTTGGGCTATTACTTATTCGTCACTTTACCATAGACATCAAGTCAGCAAGCTCAGGCTTCATTAAAGTGAGTACCTATATCATAAATCCATCCACGAAGGATGATTTATGCACTTTTTTGAGAGACAAAAAAGCTAAGTTGGAGTTACCACCAGAAATTATTTCTGGCCATTTTGGTTGGCACGATGTTTTCTGACCTTTCAACCAAAAGAAGCGCAAACTTAAAATGGTTTCTCAGGAATTGTGTTGTTTCTTATCGAAAGAATCAAGCTTAGGGGCAAAGATCATCATGCGAGATATGCACCAATCCAGCACACTGGTAAATAAATGATAATGCCTACAGTTTCATAACTAGCACATGGTGAACGAACTCAATATATCAATTAGCCAATAAGCAAAATAACAAGTTCCTAATGAAGGAAACCCCTAAAATGTACAGATTAAGAGCACCTGATGAAGACGAGCAAAGCGCTCTGAAAATAGTCTGGTGAGCAGAGGAACTGTGGCATCTATTGCTGCTCTTGCAATGAGAGCATAAGAACTTAATCTTTCATCCATGGCTGCAAGAACATAAAATGAAGATGTAGAGTAGTAATGATCAGAGATGAAAGTAACAAAGGAAGAAAAAACTTTGTAAACCAACTTCTTGTAGCTTTTTTTATGTTTACCAGAGATAGAAGCCTGGAGATAGCTAAAATCACTGTCATCATCCATAGCTGATGCAGCAGCCACTGCATCAGAAGACATTGATTATTGTACAAATTGAAGATAGAAAGAGAGGTAGCACAACAAATGCAACAGCAAAACAACATAGCTTGTAAAGCATTATATTTACCCTTTAGCTCAGAGTCTATAATTAATGCAAAAAGGCTGGCTGCAGCATTTAATACTTCAGGTGGCAGAAATATGTTCCCCCCCGTACTATCTATCGACTGAGAAGAATTGCACCAACACTTTAGTATGATGGCTGCTTCTAAACAAGCTCAGAAGAAAGAATACTTCACCTTTTGAAAACAAGAATGACAATTTGATCGAACTGTATCATATCAAGCTCTTTAAGATAATTCTGAAAATAAAAATAGTGATGCATACCATAAAGGCAATTGAGAATGACTTAAAACAATGAAAATGTGTTAGGTAAATATGTTCTCGTTGTTATTTTCAGACTACAAACATATTAACAATGCAAGGGTAAATTTAACAATGCAACATTAGTTATGAACTAAATGTTTTGATGGTTCCATCTTTTTTTTTCAATGGGAAACGAAAAGTACAATAATGATTGAAAGCCAATTACCAACATGGACCAGATATCCACTCAACCAGCGAAAACAGTCTTCCTCTTCCATCTTGAACATCTTTTTCATGTATTACAAATTCAACAAAAACATCTTTTGGGTGATTTTAACTGTCTGTGTACATTTTGGAGAATGATTTTCATCTTTTTGTAGAACTATTTCCCAAATGTATGTAACAAACATTTTTTTTCCAATTAACCATTAAGTTTAAAAACAAAGGTGTTTACTGAATAGCACCATAGTTTCATAAATTTATGTTTAATAATAGTAGCAATAATCTTTGAAAAAGACATTTATCAATAAATTGAAAGAAAAAAAGCTTTCTATCTTACAGGCATAAGGTAATAAAAGTAAACTAAACAATAATATATAAATATTAAAGATGGTTGAAACCACATACAACAAGTAGAGTGGTCCAGGTATCTAGCAAGATATCTCGTGCCTCCCAGCTCCACGTGCCCTCTTCAGTGTTATTCATCATAAGGACTTTCACAACTTCACACATCAAGGTGGATAACAGGGTAAAAGTGCCAAAGGGCCTGAACATCATAGCGAAAAGTTCAAGACAAATTATAGAATTCAGCTAAATATCTCAAAAAATAGAAAATATTATGCAACCAAATCCAAAAAATAAATAAATAAATAAATAACCAAGTCCATAAATACTCCTTTATTGACCTCATGGATTTTAAAAGTTGGTCAAACACAAAGGGAGTAGTCACAGTTGCAAGGGATAATAATGCACGGCAACCATCAAGCATCTCGCTGAACAAAACCAGAATAACTGTGAGATTCCATCCAAAACCAGAAAAAGAAGAGAAGAAAAGAGGTACAATTATGAAATAGAAGAAAAAAGTAAACTAAATGGATATGACCTGTCACTCTTTCCAGATTCAATTGCTTTTGCCACTGCATCAGGAGGATCAACCCATTCTAATATCCCAGAAAGCAGTTGTAGCAAATGATGCTCTTGCATTGGCCCATTATCTAGATAATTGAACAAGTTAATTTCAAAATTAGGTAACTTTCAAAAAATCAGCTACCCTTCGATAAAAAACTGAAACACAATTTTTAACATTTAGATTAAACTACACGCACTGAGATCACCTCAGCTGTCTCTATCAGCACCAAAAATATCAGATAAGGAGAACACCAAATACTTTAAAATTAATCTGAAAGTCAGCTTGGATTTTTATGCCTACCAAAACCATCATAAACTGCTAAACCAAATATATATATATATATATATATATATATTTTCAAACAAAGATGATATGATTTTTGTTTTTTTGACTTATTAAATTCATAGAACTTGAGATACTGATAAATCATTTAAAAATTCTTGGAGTCCAAATTAGAATCTTCCTACTCAATCTTTCCAGAAATTCCTAAACCTTCTACAGAATCAACAGGCAGAAAAATTCATAGGAAGGATTTAGCTCTTCATCAAGTCAAATAAACTTTAAATTAGCTGCAATATTTGATCAAACATAGATTAGACATAGAACATCATTAATGATTATTCACAACAGACCCATCAAAGCAAAAATGTTGATTAGAATTTCTATTGTGAAAAATGAAACAAAAGTGGAGAAGATTTTATATCTCATTATCCCCGCATTTAATAGATAATGAGCCTTAAATTAAAGAACTACTATCAACTTCATGGTTTCAGTTAAATATAACAATTAGATTAGAAACTAAAATCACCTATTTATGTAGCAAGCAAGCAAAGATACCACATAAATTGCAAATAGAGCTCTTCATGCAAACTTCCATCCAATCAAGTGTGCTTAAAGGGTAAGTCTTTGGCATGACGAATAACTGAAGCACACATTCCAGTATTTCCAAGAATTCCAGATTGCAAAAACTTATTGTTAAAGTTAACAATCACGGTGACAGATTTTCATGTGTGCAGATTTTCAGATTTTACAGCTTAATACAGCTGTGTATTACAGCTGTGTATTATAGCACATTACAACTGTGTATGCTCTGTAATTAGAACTTAGGAGAGTTTCTTTTCCCTATAAATTAGTATACATTTGTTAGTTGAATATAAGTGAGATTTACTTATACTTTGTCATAGTATCAAAGCCATTTTATCATTTTCGGAAAAAGTTCTAGTTTGTTTTTCCTTTTCTCGTCATTTTATCAACAACAAATTTCTGGCCTACATTGCCACTTAAAATTTCTAGAAAAAAGTTCCTTTTCTCATCATTTTATCAATAACAAATTTGTGGCCTACATTGCCACTTAAAATTTCTAGAAAAAAGTTCCACTTTTTTTCTTTCTTTTCTGGCCTAAATTGCCATTTTCTTTCCTTCTTCTGGTTCTTTTTAAGGCCTACTTTGCCATATTTTTCAGAACCAATTATTTTTTTTCTTAAAATTAGTCTTCCCACGCCCGGATTTTTCTTTTGTCTAAAATCATTTTTGAGACTTCAAAATCTACCAATCAGCAAAATTATAATCAGACAGAAGGTTCAGACTTAATTACAAAAGCTATGAAATCAGATCAACAACAATCAAACGCTTGTTCCAGCGGAGTAGGGGGAAAATAATAGGTTGTTGGAAGGACTTAGAGAAGGTAATAAAGACTCCTTACAATGTACCTACTGTAAGAAGCCGCGACATAGAGGGAAAGGTGTTGGAAACTCCATGGTAAGCTTTCAAATACTCAAAATACATCTTGAACAGTAAAGAGTAATTAAGAAAGAAGTCAAGGACCAGCACATTGATCTCGATACAATCTAAAAGTGCAAAAGAATTCTCTCAAGAGCGATTTGAGTTCAATAAAGAAGAGATTAAGAAGTTGAGATATTTTCTGAGGACATTAGAGAAACCTACAGGTGGTGCAGGTACTTACTCCTTGGCTTTTTCAGGTAATTTTCAGCCCTTTACACTTAATGTGTCGATCATAAAGGGAACTTGGATAGTAAATTCCGGAGCTACAGATCATATGACCCAATCTTCTCATAGGTTTGTCTCTTATAGTCCCTGTCCTAGTAATAAGAAAATTGCTATTGCTGATGGAACATTGGTTACAGTTGCTAGTCAAGAGGATGTAGTTATAAAAAATGTTCTATCTGTGCCAAAGTTGTCTACCAATCTAGTTTTAATTCACAAACTTACAAAGGATTTGAATTGTATTGTAACATTTTCTTCTGCATTTTGTAAATTTCAAGACCAGAAAATGAGGATGATGATTGCACTTGCTAGGGAGAAGAATGGGCTCTACTTTCTTGAGGAGCCTAGTGGGCAAAATAGTACTAAGGATCCAATTTCGTTGTCTCTGCTTTTTGAGTCTTCTCTTACCAATAGAGATAAGATATGGTTATATCATTTTCGTCTTGGTCATCCTTTTTTCACTTTCTTAAAATAATGTTTCCTAGTTTATTTAAAGGAGTTGATTTGAGTATGTTCCATTGTGAACTTTGTGAACTTGCAAAACATAAACATGCTTTTTTTCCAATAAGTAATAGAAGAGCATGAAAACCTTTTACTCTAATTCACAGTGATATTTAGGGACCTTTTACTTTTCATAATATCTCTAGAGCTCGTTGATTTGTCTCATTTATTGACGATTGTACTCGAGTGTCATAAATTTTTTCGCTTAAAACAAAAATAAGATGTTAGTTCTACCTTTCAAATTTTTTTCCATATGGTAAAAAATCAATTTAAAGTTGGGATAAAAAGAGTTCGGTCTAATAATGCTAGGGAATATTTTAATCAAGTGTTGTCACCATTCTTTAAAGAAAATGAATCATTCATAAGTCCTCATGTGTCAACACACCATAACAAAATAGAGTGATAGAAAGAAAAAATATTCATCTTTTAGCTGTTACTCGAGCTTTTCTTTTCCAAAAAATGTTCCAAAGAATTACTGGGGGGAAGCTATTTTAATCGCTACACATCTGATTAATAGATTATCCTCTAAAGTTCTTGATTATAACAGTCCTATGCAACTATTTTCGAAATTTTATCCTGACTTCAAAACGACAAATCGCTTGATTCCTAAGGTCTTTGGTGTGTGTCCTTTGTTCATATTCATTTGAATAATTGTGGAAAACGTGATCCAAGGGCTCTTAAGTGTATTTTTGTTGGGTATTCTTCTACACATAAAGAGTACAAGTGTTATCATCCTCCGACAATACGATTCTTTCTCTGTCGATCTAACATTCATTGAAAATGAAAATTACTTTCCAAATCCTTATCTTCAGGGGGAGGCAACATTTTTGGAAGATAAGGATAGAGATTTGTTTTTACTTGATCTTTCATCCCCCTCATCCTCACAGAATCAAATTTTGGTTCCCTAAATCATCATCCGTTTCCAATCCTTTACCAAATGAGTCACATCCAAGCAGTTCTGGTCAAGTAGCAAATGGTAAACAAATTCAAAATACCTTACGCCCATTGCAGGTATATTCAAGAAAGAAGGAACCTCTTGTTCAATCAATGCAAGTTCTTGATTCAAAACCAATTTCTGGTACTGATAATGTTGAGGTAACTGCTAACTCTGAGGATTATGATAGTAATGTGCCTGTTGTTGCTAATGACGATGATCTTCCTATTGCAATTAGAAAAGGGATTAGAAAGTATGCTCAACGGCCTGTATATCCATTGTCTCACTTTGTATCCTATGAAAAGCTGTCTAGTGGTCATAAATATTTTCTTATTCACCTCAACATTATTATTATCTCATAAAATGTCTTTGAAGCTTTGGCTAGTAAAAAGTGGAAAGAAGCTATAAAGGTTGAAATGGATGCTCTTGAAAAGAACAAAACATGGGACTTGGTGGAACTATCTCCAAGAAAGAAGTTAGTGGGATATAAATGGGTCTTCACCGTAAAATATAAGGCAGATGGATCACTTGAACGATATAAGGCAAGGTTAGTAGCATAGGGATATACTCAAACTTATGAGATAGATTATCTTAAAACATTTGCTCCTGTTGCAAAACTGAATACAGTATGATTCTTATTATCTTTAGCTACTAATCGTGGTTGGAGTTTACGGCAGTTTGATGTAAAAAATGCCTTTTTACATGGTAATCTTGATAAAGAAATCCATATAGAAGTACCTTCAGGGTTTGAGTTAGAGAAGAACAAGGTGTGTAAGTTAAAAAAGGCTTTATATGGCTTAAAAGAGTCTCCCGGGGCTCAGTAATGAATGCTTTAGGTTTTAAACAAAGTAAAGGTGATCACATATTATTTGTCAAGCATTTTGCTTTAGGAGGTGTTACGGCTCTATTAGTCTATATGGATGATATAATGGTAACTGGAGATGACTTGTAAGGAATGGAGATATTGAAAAAGTGTTTATTGCAAGAATTTGAAATTAAATAACTCGGCAGGTTAAAATACTTCTTCGGCATTGAAGTAGCTCACTCTTAACATGAGATTTTTATATCACAAAAGAAGTATGTGTTGGACCTATTAACTGAGAAAGGGAAATTAGGGTGTAAATAAGTGAAGACACCTATTGAACCAAATCACAATCTTTGTGAAGCATCAGAAGATGCAGTGGTGGATAGAGAATCCTATCAAAGATTAGTTGGCAAACTAATCTATCTTTCCCACACTAGACCAGACATAACCTATGCTGTAGGAGTGGTGAGTCAATTCATGCAAAACCCAAAAGAAGTACACCTTCAAGCAATACATAGAATTCTATAATACTTAAAAGATACTTCAGGAAAAGGAGTATTGTTTAGAAGAGGAAATGAATTGACAGTAGAAACATACATGGATGCAGATTATGCTGGATCAATTGATGACAGAAGATCAACTTCAGGATATTGTACATCCCTTGGAGGTAATCTTGTGATGTGGAGAAGCAAGAAGCAAAATGTGGTAGCAAGGTCAAGTGCAAAAGCTGAGTTCAAAGTTATGGCATTAGAAATTTGTGAGTTTTTATGATTAAAAATAATCTTGGAAGATTTGAAGATTGCGTGGGAATGACCTATGTAGCTATATTGTGATAACAAGTCAACAACTAATATTGCACATAACCCTGTGCAACACGACTGCACCAAGCATGTGGAAGTAGATAGACATTTTATAAAGGAGAAGTTGGATAGTGGACTGATTTGTACTCCATTTGTGTCAACCGAACGTCAACTTGTAGATGTGTTAACTAAAGGGTTAAGTGGTTCTATATTTCAGTCTATTGTTAGCAAGCTGGGAATGGAAAATATCCACTCACCAGCTCGAGGGGGGAGTGTTAAAGTCAACAATCACGATGGCCGATTTTCAGGTTTGCAAATTTTCAGATTTTACAACTTACTACAACTGTGTATTACAGCTTATTATAGCTATGTATTACAGCTGTGTATTATAGCACATTACAGCTATGTATTACAGCTGTGTATGCTCTGTAATTAGAACTTAGGAGAGTTTCTTTTTCCTATAAATTAGATACATTTGTTAGTTAAATATAAGTGAGATTTACTCATACTTTATTCCTTATCACATTGAGAACTCATAATCATTAAGTAAATAGATGCATGCCTCAAATAGAAACATACATGATCAAATCATCATACTCAGAAGAACACATACCAGAAGAAAATATAGTTCCTGTCAAGGAGCAAAGCTGCACAATAAGCTTCCTAGCAGAGATTGCAATAGGGCAGTCGAGCCAGTACCCTTCACATGCAAACTTCCGTCTCAGTGCGGAATATAAGTTCAGGAGCCACCCTACATGGCCACTTGAAATTAAAGCATCATGCCATGCAGGACCAGGCTACAAGCAACGTGAATATAAATCAGAATATTGCAGATGCCAAAATTGTAACTATGAATGAAAACAATAACTAAAAATGTTAAATAAATGCTTTGAACTGTTTTATCTGAAAAAGTAGTGATGGAAATATTGCCTCATGGCACTTGGTTATTTATGGTGAATTGTGCATTTATTAGAAAACTGAAGAAAGAGTGTGACTAAAGTTGCAAGCGCATATGGATTATTATTATCATCATATCCAGCCACGCAACATGATCACAGCCACTAGTTAGAAATTTAGGGAAGAAAATTCTTTACCCGGACTAAGATACACTCAGACCTCTTAGATGAAGAAATCTCAGTTCTGATACCAACTGAAAAAACATTTATATTGATCTTTTTGCCACTGATGTTATACCGGAAATCCCAGTTCAGGATTTGAAGCAAGAGACACAGCACAGCAGTACAAACTTTAACCTCAGCCACCGCAGCATCAGACTCGATTATTTGTTTTGTAACACTTATAGCAGCATCCCGTGCCCAACAGTAAAATGTCTATAATCCAAAACATTTAAAAAAATGAAAAAAAGAAAATTGAAAAAGGTCAGGGCATTAAAACATTATGCTCATCGAAGCAGATCTACAAATTATCCCGTATCCTTGTAGTACAACTCTCAATGTAATAGTATAATGCCAAGAACCACGGGATAACCTTCAGATAATCTAGCTCTAATGATGTACGGCACTGCTCATGGAACTCCCTGGGAAGGCCCATTGCACTTGAAGTAGAGGGAGAAAATTCAGATACCTGCAAAGAAGAATCTAAGCTCTAAAATCTGGAAACAAGTTACAAGACAAAGTGAAGACCATTTAAGAACAAGCACTGAAGCAACAATACCAAAGACTCCAGGAAACTGATACCGATGAACTGCACATCTACTCCATGAATACCAAGAATAGCCTGGTGTACCTGTAGCCATAACAACGTTAGACAGACTAACTGAGTGAAATGCTTTTTTTTTTAATTTTCCTTTTTCTTTCATTTTCTTTTTAAATAGAAAGTGTATCAGATTAAAACATAATTTTCACTTCAGCAACTGAATAAATATCTAAAAATACCTTGCTAGTAGTCTTCCAAGTAAATGATCTCACTACATATCGAAATTTACTTAACAAGCTATCTAAAGGTTGAAAAAAGAAGCTGTGGAATAGTATAAATATATTCTGTTTCTTATATAAGGGAAAAAAACAAAAACGTCAATGGAAATGGTTACCAGCATCTTGTTTCTATTTACTTATCCTGGAGATAATAATTTTATAAGTTCCAGTGTAAACTTCTTATCTGTTAATCTTCCCTTTATGATTATTCTTCCTTAGCTTGCAAATTTTTTTAGCACAACTTATATGCACTTTTATAAGGTGCTGGCAAAAATTGGCAAAACTATAAGCCCCTAAAAGTAAGATAAAACACTAGACACGAAGTTACTGCCATGAGGACAACAGAAGATAGAGAAGCCACATAATTACCATCGTAAAATGTCAAGCTTATGGCCTACCAAAAATTACTAATATGTAAAATAAAACTATCTTAGCAGTGATAACTGCTACAAATGTGTTAGCGAGTAAAACACCAAAAGTGGTACAATACCTGAGTAAAAAATGCTTCCTTATCAGATGAAGTAAACTCAAGCCTGCAGACATAAAATAATTGCCAACGTTACTATAAAAGTTCCAATTTCTTTCATTGGGTAGGGAGAATTCCATGCAATTTTGAGATATATATTAATGAAATCTTAATGTAATCCAATGCTACAACTGGATTGGTAAATGTTGACACATTCTTTGCCTTTGCAGAAACTGCATTAATAATTATCATTATGAGTACTCTGCTAGTTATGGTTATGCCTTGTATGTGGACCATAAACCATAACAAGTGAAACAGAAGCAAAGTTGTAAAGCACTGCAGTTAACTATGATCCACTTAACACTGCAAATTAATTTGGTTTGCTCACTCATTACCCTCAGTAAGCAACTAATGCCCAAATTATGGACTTCAGAAAACCCTACAGGGCCCGGGGCAGAAGGGTGAGGAGCTAGTTGGCTGATGCACATTCCCCATCCCCAACCTGGATCCTCTGAGATGGGGAATGGGTCGAAGGGGTGATCAAAGAATATGGGATAGCGAGAGCATCCCTAACCTTTTATTCAATATAAATCTAAGCCTTCTCCTTTATTTCTTCATCAAGATCAATCATGTTGAAACTTACCTGAAACTTGGTCCACTGTCAAGTCAAGTTAAGACCAACCAAAGTTTCTATACTACTCCATTATGCTTCAAAGCTCCAATTACATTACCTTTTATAACACAAAATTATTATAATGTCAAATTGCATTCCACACTCAACGATAGACATGGCCTAACGAGGCAATACCTTTATTCTGAATAAGTAGTAACATGAAGTAGCATATTATTACCATCATCACCAATAAATGCTGTATATATATATATATATTATCTTCCGCTTAAAGTTTCAAAATACAATTAAGTGCAACTTACCACCCCCTTTTCATCAATTGTGCTGCCACAGAAGAAACCTTTGCTTGGACATAGCCCTCAGGTGAACTAGCATGTTGCATAACAAAGCACAAACAAAAACTGCAAACAAGACATATTTGTTCACAGTATGATCAATAAAATACAGAAGAAAGAGTAAATGATACTATAATTAAACTGATGAGAAGGATACTTTCATATAGAGATATAAGATGTAAAGACCAGAATGCTCCCAGAAGGCAGATCAACGTAGGTTAGAACAATACCCAGTTGTTTATTTACAACTTGCCTACAACATTTGAGGTGTAAGATTACCTAATCAAGCTTTTCTTTTCATCAGCTGTCAGGAAAGCCCATTCTCTCATAGCTGCATCTCGAATTGCTGCAGCAGCTTGAAACCTTGCATTTGCCACTTGTGAATTCTCTAAAATAGACAAAAAATGGTTTTAAGCACAAAGGCAGGATCATCCATCTTCAAATTTGTTATAAATACATCATACACACAAAATTACCAATAACAGAGCTATTAGGACGTTTTTTAGTCAAGACCATCAAAGAATCCAATTGCAAGTTTAGAAGGAGATAGGGTCGGCTAAAACACAGGGCTAGATCCAGGTTCAGGAAACAACAAAGCTTAACTATCAAGACCTAAAACCGGATGCTTGTGCTTAGCACTCCAAAACCTTCACCATTGAACCAGTCAATGGCCCCATCAGTTTAATTCATGTTCAACATTAATATTTAACATTTTATTTACTTACCAAGGATGAATTGACATGCCTTGTACGGCTGAGGTGACTGGAAAAGCCCCAAAATAGTTGCCTCAGCTGCCGCAGGATTAATATGCATCTGCCACAACAAAAACCATTACCTTTTAGGAACGCCTTTTCCATTGTCCACATTTATCTACTTGCAGTATAAAAACTTTTTCGCACATGCACGAAAAGAAATTCTTTTGCAACATAAATTTTAACACACAAATCCACATAAACATGCACGCTAATAATACATATGCACTTAATCAGTTAAAAAGAAAACCCCAATACTACTACAAGCTGATAAAATTTAATACAAAAGAAAAGGAGATAAAATTAATTTACTATGGCCTTTTCTATTTGTTCAGTACAAAAAGCAGATGAATTACTTACATTTGTGCATTTAATCAAAGAAAAATCAATCTAGAAACCACAATAAGTTAATAAAAGTTTTTCGGAAAATCATCATGATAAAGCTTTATTCATATTGAACTCCACTATTTTACTTTACTTGAATAGTTGATAGTTATTACACAGATATATCAGTAAAAGAAGAAAAACAAACAAATCGATCACAGTTGATGGTAACTTTCTCTTCCATTTCCTTGGAAACACAAAAGAGTTATTAGATATTCTTATGCTTTCACGGCAACCAAACAAAGCCAAAAAATAACAATAAATAAAAGTGAAAGTAAGACCTGAATAGAAGAGCAAGCGATCTCGATGGAGTGCATAATAGACTGGAGCTTGGCCAAGTCGGCGGGCCCACCTCCTTCTCCTCCATTTGAATATTCTTGCATCTTTATCATCACTCACTCAGTTCTACGCGAGCCGAAAATAAAATAAATAAATAAATGTTTTAAGCGAAGTTAATGAATCGGAGAAGGTACCTGGTTGAGTAAATAGAGAGAGATTGATAGCAGAAGGGAAGAGTGAAAGAGGAAGTTAACTTTACAGGGTTTTCGTAGACGTCGTTTTGTAGTTATTTTAAAAAGAGGCGACGGAAATGCATGAATCAACAAAATTTAGATGGTCGGTTGTAATTTTACTATTTTTTGGGGTCAAAATAATATTTAACTCTTTGTAGGGATCATAATGATTTTTACCATCTTAAATTGTAATTTTCGGTTCCCGGGAAACCCTAGATTTTAACGTCACACTCGCTCTTTTGACACCACTAGCAAAAATAAACCAGAGAAGTTGACTTCTTGAGTTGTAAAACGAATTCATTGCAATCCAAAAGCTATAAAAGCTCACTTTTTTTTTTGGCCCGTGCTTTGAATTGGTAATCTGATTAACTTTTACTCTTGTAACGTTAAGTTCCATGAGGTTTTAAGGTTTTGCTTGTCTTTGCTTCCATGTTAGTTATGGCACACGCTTGTATATGTATGCTGATTGCTGAATCAATGGCCTTTGAAGTTTTTATGGCTCTGTAATGAATTATCTTAAATAAGGTTCTTGAATTTTTTATGTTTCTGTGAGAAATTATCTGTGTATGTTTGCTTGTTTGCGGTTGCTGTATTCATTGAGATTAAACGTGGATTGGATAAGGTTCTGTTTTTTATTTTCTTTGAAATTGGACGTTGAATTTGTTTTCTTTTTTTTAATTTCTTGGAATTGGTTTTGAGTTTGTAACACTAGGGAGTAACCAAAAATATATCAAGTTTTCTTTCTTGTCAAGTATATGACCAAAATATGCAGTTTGAATTTGTTACATTTTGGTAATTTAAATTGTTTGAGAAATTGTATTGATTCAATCTTATGTTCCCTTGAATAATATTCTATAATTTTATTGTTTTGTTGTTTGGCCATTCTGATTCATGTTGTTACCGTTCTTGTTGTTTCTTTATGAATTTTTAGTGAAGTATCTTGGGTTTAACATTGGTGGTTTGACTTTCACAGGTGTAGTGCTTGTTAGTTGTTTTTATTCGGAAGAGTGGAGAAGGCGAAGGGATGATTGCTTTATATTTTGAATGTTTGGTGGAAGATGGGAAATAAGAACATAAGTATTCTTCCCTTTTATTTCTGATTAAAAAGTTATCATAGCTGTTATAGACAAATTAGACTGAGAGGGAAGTTTGGTATGTTGAACATGTTTATGTACTGTTTGGTAACTATTTAGATTTCATTTTTGTCAACTGGGCATCTGGGAGATGAGCTATACAGTTGTTCCCCCGAACTCTATTGTTGAACTTCATTATTTGCATAACCTGCAATGGTGCTCAAAGCACATTGGCCTGCAGCACAGTGTTGATCAGTTCTCAGCAGTAAACACAAATGGTGCTCACTTAAATTGTTCAATCAAGTGTAATCACAGAATTGCATCTTGTTTTCAATTGAGAGGAGTTCTTGGTGGGGGGAGAAATATTTTTTTATTAAAGTGCAGAGGACGGCCTCAAAGTGTTTGCATTGACATTGTCAACGAGGTTGACCAAGATGAATGGAGCTCAGAAAGTCATGTATTTGGCATTAACAAAAAGTTCAAAGGGCAGATGAGTACCAAAAAACCTAAGAATTCTTCATCATTAACTATAGATGGTCCCTTTGTCGAAAATGATGAGAAAACCAACAATAAAATCCTTCAAAATTTCTGCAGCAGAGGGAAGTTAACAAATGCATCGAAGTTGATTGATATAATGGCACGTCGTAATCAAATTCCCGACTTCTCTTTATGCAGAAACCTAAGCCGGGGTCTTATCAGAATAGATAGGATAGATAAAGCTTCCGAAGTCCTTGAAATAATGGTCATGTCTGGTGGGGTTCCAGATAGTATTACGTACAACATGATGGTTGGTGGTCTCTGTAAGCGAGGACATATAAGATCTGCCATTGACCTCTTGGATGAAATGAACCTGAGTGGTTGTGCACCAGATGTGATTACATACAATACAATAATCCGGAGCATGTTTGATTGCGGAAAGTTCGAGCAGGCTATTGATTTTTGGAAGGAACAGTTGAGAAAGGGATGCCCACCTTATCTAATTACCTACACTATTCTCATCGAGCTAGTATGTAAGAACTGTGGAACTGAGCGTGCCATGGAAATACTTGAAGATATGGAAATTGAGGGGTGTAATCCCGATATTGTGACCTACAATTCACTGGTTAATTTTGCTTGTAAACGAGGGAAATATGATGATGCAGCTCTAGTAATTTATAATATATTATCACATGGCATGGTGCCAAATGCAGTAACTTACAACACGCTTCTCCATTCTCTCGGTAGCTGTGGATGTTGGAATGAAGTAGATGAGATCCTTGAAATCATGAATGAAACTTCTCATCCTCCAACAGTGATTACTTACAATATTTTGATCAATGGTTTGTGTAAATATGGACTTGTGGATCGTGCCATCAACTTTTATGATCAAATGGTTTCTGAGAATTGTTTGCCTGACATCATAACTTATAATACTCTCCTAGGTGCTCTTTGTAAAGAGGGAATGGTGGATGAGGCCCTTGAAATACTTTACTCACTAAATGGTAGCAGTTGTTCTCCTTGTTTGATTACTTTCAATACGTTGATCGATGGATTAGCTAAAATCAGTTGTATGGAGAAAGCAATGGGGTTATATGGTCAAATGATGGAAAATGGAATCACTCCCGATGATATTACTCATCGCTCTTTGATTTGGGGTTTTTGTCGGGCAGATCAAATTGAAAAAGCTGTGGAGATATTGAGGGAAATTGGTAAAAGAGGCCACAAGATTAGAAATAGTTCTTATAGATTGGTAATCCATGGACTGTGTAAAAGTAACAAGGTAGAGGTGGCAATACAAGTTCTAGAATTGATGATTTCAAGACGATGCAAACCAGATGAGATTGTGTTTTCCACTATAGTTAAAGGTGTTGCTGATGCTGGAATGACAGCAGAGGCTAACAACCTGTGCCAAAAGTTGATAGAATGGAAGGTTTTTAAAGAAGGGACTGTGTTCTATTGAAATGGAGTTTAGGCAAACTTCGACCTTATTTGCTGCAATCTTTGGAATCTAGACTCAAGTTTTGCTGAAGATGCAGAGAAAATACTTTCTTGTAAGGTATTTTCTCTTTTCCTGTTTGTTCTCCTATTTGTATTTACAATTTTTCTATTCCCAAACATAGCCATTCCCATAATTCCCATCAGGTTGTCATTCTTATGATCTGTAATACTGACACTGGGTGGTTTTTGTCCCTATAAGCATACCCTGATATTACATTCCATTAACAATTTAAGCATGTGACTTGGATATTATAGATCAAGTCTTGCTTACTGTCCTTCTGAACTTAATTATTTGATTCCAGGGAAACTTCTTGGATTTATCAACTCTGACAACTCACTATTGTTGAAAGTTGCAAGAGTGGCATCAGAGAGTTGGGTCATTATCTGTCAGGCACACAGTATTTGAAGCATGCTGTTCTGCTTGCCAAGTGATGGAAATGGAGTGGTCTCACTGTTACTTAACTTCAAGGTCAACTTGGTGCTGCATCATGTTTTTCCTGATTCCAAATTTTGAGGAGTTTTATACAATTTCCACTATGCTTTCTTTGCATGATGAACTATGTATTCCATTTGCATTTTTTTACCTTTTTTGGTACTCAAAGCTTATGATAATTTCTATACAATTGCTAAATGTCATGGATTGCTGCATGTCATGGGAGTTATAGATCACTCATTCTTGATGATTTGCTGCATGCCATGGCAATTATAGGATCAGTCATTCTCAATGATACAGACACAACTATACTGTCTCTATATTTGGAATGATGCTCTTTTACAACATTATGTCAAAATAACTAAAGGTTTTGGTAACTTACTGATGCCAGTCGAAGATTGTATTTACTTGTTCCTGGGCTATTAGCATGCCTGTAAATCAATATCTGTGTTGTAAATTTTCAGTAAGTCATCTATTGGGCATTCGAAGATTTTACCAATTGTGTTGGAAATCAAAAAGGAGAGGCATGAAATTGACTTTCAGTTTTAACTATCATATTTTAGCAACAAGTTAGAAAGACTGAAGGGGAAATTTTTTTGGTTTCTCTATCTCGATGTTTGATTCCATTTTAATTAGCCAGAGCATATGCTTAATTGCAGTATACGAACGAGTTGGAGAGTGCTTTTATAAGGAGTTCTTTGGAGCAAAGGCATTTATAAGAAAATGTGCAGCTAGTAAAAGAAAGAAACTATGTTACTTGAGGAAATCCAAACAACAGAAGAATCAGGAACTGATCCAGTTTTTTCTGAGTTTTTGATTTATAATTATATGCATCCTATGGTCAATCTAGAATAAGTTATGTCAAAGCAAATAAAAAAGTCTGATACAGACCTTTTTTTTCTAAAGGACATTTAGATCTTTCAATTATAGTGAAAGTGACAAATTGTTTATTTTATTTTTAAAATTATTCATTTGTATCTCTTATTATTAATTTTTTTATTAAAATAGATAAAAAATATTACAATTATTATAATATTTTTGACTAACAACTAGTATTAATTAAACGTTGATTGACATTGATTGACAATCAATGATAAATATTATTAAATTTAAAATTTTGTTATCTATATAAAAGTAATTTTTTTTTATTTAACGAAGTATTGTAAAAGTGTCAAAAATAAAAAGAATACGGTGAGAGGGTAACGGCCACTGTCACTAAAAGACGCCACAACCCCCCATCATTAAACAAATTGATAGCAATTGTCATCAAATGATAGGACGAAGGCGAATTGCTTCATCATTTGACAATTAATAGCAATGGTGGCCATCTTCTACTATATTTTTTTTATTTTTAACATTTTTACAATACTATGTTTGATTTAAAAAAATCACTATTGTATATATCACAAAATTTTAAATACAATAATGTTAATTTTTATTATTTTTATCATCGATCACTGATCAACAACTAATAATCGACAGTCAATGCCGATCCAAGGCTGGTCACGTCAATCCAACCCAACGATCAGTCAATATTATTCAATGCCCTTTAAATTGTACCACATATTTTTAATAAATAAAATATCTTTATTTTCATTTATTTTAACAAAAAAAATTAATGATAAATGTAAATAAATAATTTTAAAAATATGATGAATAAATTATCACTTTAACTATAATTAAGGGGTTTAAATGTCCTTTTAACCTTTTTTTTTTTGGCGTGAGCTTCCAGTAGGACATGAATTGAAAAACACATCATACATTACTGCTTTTCTGTTATAAGTTCTACAAACCAATAATCTTTGCCCCTCAATATTGTAAATATTATGTCATTTGCCTGCGGATATATGGAAAATCAACTCAAGCTCTTCTGGCTAACCTAGTAAGTTCCTTGTACAAACTCTCTGAACCATTGTATGCTTTCATAAAGCCAATTAGGATTCATTAACCAACTGTTCAACCTTGACGTGATGTTACCAAAATAAACCATGAACATGGAGTAAATTTCACAGGACCAAGCAAAGAATACAACTCCCTCTTAACTGATACAACTTTCCTTGCCTTCATTTTTCTTCCTTGTCAGAACCTCTTTTGCCTTAATGTCAAGCAGGGAGTCGTAAATTGACAGAACAGAGTAATATTGTGTTCAGAACAGCCAATTCAAAATATATGGTAAAGGTAGATCAACTGAAGCTAGTTCTTGGCATCTGAATAAGTGAACTCTTTGTACACATCAAGTAAAGGAAAGGTCTTGTTCAAACGTTTAAACATAACTTCAGAAATAGCAAGCATATTGACAAGGGAGTTAGCCAATTCCATAGCTTCAGTTCGCCATCCCACAAAACCGATCCCTTCAATTAACAATACATAGGTTGTTTCATTTGGCTTGCATCCCTTCTCAACCATTGCTGCTAATACCTCTATGGCCTCATAAATTCTGTGTGCTTTGCAAAATCCAAGAAGAATAATATTGTAACTAATAACCGTTGGCTGAAACTTTGTACTTTCCATGTCCACCAACACTTCAACAGCTTCATCTACCATTCCATCTCTACACAAACATGATATAAGTGAATTGTAAGTAATCTCATCAGGTTCAATTCCATTGCTTAACATCTCCGATACCATTTCCAAAGCCCTAATTTTATCCCCAGTACTCCACAGAGCACTAAACATCGTGTTATAAGAACTCGCGTCGGGAGGACAACCCACTTCACTCAGCATCTCAAATATTTCCAAAGCCTGATCAGCATATCCATTCTTACAGAAAGTAGCCAGAATTGTGTTGTAGTTCACTATATCTGGCAAACAACCATCGGAGATCATATAATCCAAGAATTCAATTGCCAAATCCAATCTTCCCTCTTTGCAGTATGCAGAAATTAATGGATCATAACTATACGCATCTGGAGTTAATCCCTTCTCCTTCGCAGCCTTCAGCACATTCACTGCCTCCTCAATTTTGCCATCACGACACAGTGAACTAATCAAAATGCTATAAGTGACAACATTAGGCTCACAGCCTCTCGAAATCATCTCAGTCATTAGCTTTTCTCCTTCATCCCATTTCCCGACATTCAAAAGAGCTCGTAATAGAATATTGTATGATATCACATCTGGCTGACAACCTCTAGATTTTAAGCTTCTAACAAACTCAAAAGCTTGATCCATCATCCCTTTCTTGCATATTCCCCTAATAATTGCATTGTAAGTAAACATATCCGGTTTAAGCCCTCTTGATAACATCTCATCCAAAAGCTTCATTGCTTTATCAATCTTACCTTCAAGCATGGTTGCCTGTATCAAAATTGTATAGGTAATAACAGTTGGCCTGCAATTATCTCTCAATAGTTGATTAAAAACCTTGAAAGCCGCCTCAATCTTTCCCCTGCTACACAGACTCCCGATCAATATGTTATAAGTAACAACATCAGGCAAAAACCCTCTACTTCTCAGCCTATCAAGCACTTTGTTCGCAAATTCAATCTGATTAGCCTTACAAAACCCACTAATCAACGCATTATAAGAATACATATCAGGCTTCCCATACTTCTCCAAAATTTCCATGACCTTAACAGCCTTTTCACTCTTTTTAATTTGAAAGAGCCTCTTAATAAGCTTTGTACACAAAACAACATCAGGCTTGTAACCTTTACTAACCATACTCTCAAGAAAATACAGTGACTCATCATACTTCCCTGCCTTGAATGACTTCTTAAACAGTTTCGTGAACTGGGTCTCTTTGACATCAAAAGATAACAAATGGGTTGATCTTGTTTCAGCAGAAAGACCAACCCTTGCTGGGTTTCTGGAGTTGGCATTTTTTTCATTAGGGTTAGGGTTTATGCAACGCACCACAGTACCCTGATGTGAATGTGAAGTGGGTTTTGGTTGTTGAGTGGTAGCAAAGAGCAGATTATTACGAGGAACAAACTCTACTGAAAACATTGTCATTGTGAATGATTTTGTGGTAATTCAATTTTCAAGGAAATTTATTTTTGGAACATGGAGATAAATGAGAATGAGAAAGAAAGTACCTGTAAATGTACATGGAGATATTGATGGAGCAACTAGAAGAGTTTCATTGGCCGTTGAAACTTGGAAGTGTTACTGTGTATCTTTTAAGTTTTGGATTTTTTAAGGATAAGGAAACGCATGGTGTAGATTTTGGATACCGGGTCGGATCAGAAGATCCTTGGGTAGAAAATTACAATTGGTCATTGTGATAATTTTATGTTTCTTTTTTCTTCTCTTCCCTTGAATCTTGATGGAATTTTCATTTGGGTTTCATGAATCCAATTACTTTTAGATTCGAAAACTGAAATCGATTTTGGGTGCAATTGTGATACTTAACAAACTGCCCTCTACGATTTTACTTATGAAAACACTCATATATTTACTTTAATGATAAAATTTGTGCATTCATAATTTAAATTTAAATTTGAATCTTAACAAACGTTAAAAAAATTTACATTATTCAACTTGTATTAAGAGAGTTATTCTATTTTTTTTGGTAATTATACAGACAGTTACAATTATTTTATTTATTATTGATAGTTACAAAGACAATTGTTATTAGTAGTTATAGTGTTATTAGTAGTTATAGAGATAATTACAATTATTCTATTTATTATTAGTAATTATGGAGACAATTACAGTTATTTTATTTGTTATTGATTGTTATTAGTAATTTCAAAAACAATTATTATGAGTAGTTACAATGTTATTGGTAGTTAAAAGATTTAACAGTTGTAATGTAATATTTGAAACAAAAAAAAATTTGACATATGGAAGGATCACTGTGTCAAATTCCAAAAAATTATAAAGGTTGGTAATCGGAAAAAACAGATTTCCCAAGTCTAACCAAAGTGCTTGTGCTTATTTTTATTTTTCAAACTCTACCATTTCACTTTTGTTTGCAAGATTTTAAGATTTTTCACGCAAAACTAAGTTCAGGAAATTTTTTTTATGGGTGGTGGTGATATTTGATTTCCGTCTATTTTTCTTTTTCCTTATATATATTAACACTCCACTTTTAAATACACTTCATCACCAATTTAATATTTTATAAATACCTCCCACCTAATACCAAAATTTTTACTCTGTTCATTTTTTTTTAAAAAAATTTCTCTCAACAAGTTTCAGCATTTAACAAAGAAAAAAATTATACTATAAGTTCTTAAAAGTTTTCAGAAAAAAGTTTCTTAAGAATAAAACAGAATACTGAACTTAAAAGGTTTTCATTCATCCCACTGAAATTTCCCAAACTCCAAGGCTCTCTGTTCGTTTCCCTAGTTATCTTCTTCATTATTTTGTTTCTCCACTAAAAATTTAATATTTGTTTCTCTTTATGATTTATGAACAATCAAAACTGAGTGGCTCAATACAAGGTGACATGATTTTTACAAAAAATCAAAAGGACAAGTGGGAGGGTAACTATGAAATTCAGCCATGAAAGCCAACAATGGAATACAATTCATGCATTCACAACAAACATGAGAAAGATACAATAAACCATGCACATCTGAAATTCAAGCAATTTTATCTCCTTTTATGAAAACATATGCTCGTGATCTCGCTTTGATCGTCACAGCAAGAAACAAGAGCCATAATGATTTGTCTGTTTTATTCTTTTCCACAGATTTATATTTGTCCCACGTACATATGAAGTATCTTGCAGAAGAGCATGATAACTTGGCATGCAATTGAGGGTATGTACTTAGAACCTGATGTATTCCACAGAGTTCAAAAATAATTTTGAGCCAACACCATGGAAAGTAAAAGTTCATTGGTGATGCATCAGGAATATTATTCTTAACCGGTCTTCAATGGTAGCTAATAAAGAATTTCTTCTTTGTGCATGGTACTCATATTTTAGTATTAGACTCATGTGTGAGACAAAAACTCACTTTGCGGCAATGAAAGCAAGAATTATCAGCAACGTGCAAGCCAGACCAATTTCAGGATTTTTTTTCAACTCGTGTAGCACCTGAAGGAACAAGATATTAGTAAAACCCAGGCAATAAATGTAACATAGATTCTCTAGTTAAAAAAGAGTGACATTTTTAAGAATATAATAGCTAGCATATAACTATTACATAACATCACATAAGAGCATATGGCAGTTTATAAATGGCCAGGAAATAGTATTAGAACAAACTTTCAACTGTTCTCTTGTCATGTAGGAAACTAATCAACGACGATGATTCCATGCACGGTAGTTCATTTTTTATCTCTACAAAAAGGTAAATTCAGAATTAGAGTTAGGGCTACTTTTCTCACAGATACACTCTCCCTCATTATCTTAGTATAGTGATATCTTGAGGAAATAGGGGTGTGTCAAACATTTTTAATCTAATCGCCAAGAGATATGGACAACTGTTGGTAGTAAAAACTAATACTCAATCTGGCCCAAAACTTGGGACAAGTGTATCAGGCCAACAGTCTAAATCAGCGCAAAAGAGTAACAGCAAAGTAAAGTGCAACAATCAAAAGTGGAATACATTCATTTCAAGAAGTTAATAAACCTTCATAATATAATAGAATCCAGTTCCTCCTGATCTTCAAGAAGTTAATAAACCTTCATAATATAATAAAATCCAGTTCCTAATCTGAATTTAAACGTCAGCTATTTTTTTCACGAGCTCGGATTTTTTGTTTATTATCAATTGTAGAGTTGAACATTTTCCAGAGATCATATTGATTCCCCACCACTTGAAAATTGTTGATATTAGAGATAAATATTTATTTAAGTGGAGTTAATTTATTTAAATTATACATAAGTATTAGTAGTTGAGTCAACTTATTTAACTTATACATAAGTGGTGGTGGTTGAGTCAATTTATTTTACTTATGCATAAGTAGTGATGATTGAGCCAATTTATTTGACTTGTGCATAAGTGGTGGTAGTTGAACCAATTTATTTGACTTAAATATAAAGAAAAATAAATTGGTGCATGTGGCACCAAAATTAATAAAGACTTTTTTGCATTGTAAAAGTTTATAAATAAGTTCATTTGGAGATGAGAAGTAACACCATTATGACACCAAAAATACCAAAGAATAGCAATAGAAGAGAGAAAGAAAAGTGAGTGTAAGAAGAAAAATAAAAAATTTGTTTTTATTTTTCTCATCTTATAAACTCTTAGGTTTAACTAGAAATTTATAGTGTAATTACCATTAGAGTAGTGGAAAACACTTGTAATCTTGAGTTAGTATTCTCTTGTAGTTGACTCGGTTTAGTCGGTGAGTAGTGAAAAGTCTGTATAATTGTAATCAATTTTACATAGTATATTTTGTCTTTAATAGTCTGTGGATATAGGTTTAATTTGAAATGAATCATGTAAACTTTTGTGTTATTGTTATTCTCTTTTCTCCTTTTATTGATTTTGAATTCTTTTGAATATTTTTTCTAACAAAAATAATTGATATGAAGTAAGAATGACTTTAATATTAATAAAAAATTCAAAATCACAGTTCGGTGGACCATTATAGATGTCAAAAAGAAAAATGAAGAAAGACCAACAGATAATTTGGAACAAAAAAGTGCTGCCTATGTGTTCCTCACCAAGTCAACAATGTTATCCTTCTTGCTGCCGTGGTAGCCTTAAGGCTACACCATCACAGACAATCAAATTCTGAACTTATGAGGAAATAACAAAAAGATTAATTTCAAACAATATGAACTGTGGCACCAAGCCTGCTCACTTTTAGGTGAATATGATAAAACAAGAGCTGACAACTGAAGTTCATCCATAAATATTGGCACAAGAAGCTTTTTTGATGCAATTAGCTTCCTGTGTGGCACAAGATAAAATAAAGTGATATGATCAAAAATTGAAAACAAAATTCTCTCTCTCTTTCTGACACCACCGGTCCTTAAATCTTCAATTACCCTTATTATAAGGTCAAAATGATTGAATACTTGACATTAACCCAAGCAAACTTTATAATTTTAGTTTCAGCAATGAGGCAAGACAACTCGCGCTTGGTATTAGAGTTGAGTTCTACATGCAAGAAATATAATTCTTGCAGGATAGGGAGCTTTAATTATTAAATCACTAGCCTAATTCTAACAAATACTAGAGCCAAATAAAAGTTAACTAATAAGCCTTAGAATTAGTCAGTTAAGGCAGGAAAGAAAAGGTATAGGGCAAAAAAAGAAGGTGCAAACAGGAATGAACCAAATGTAGCAAAGAGAGGAACCTGGAATTCCAAGCAGTGCCAAAATCGAAGCTTAGCAACAAAAGGGCCCTGCTATGAATCATAACTTCACTTTCCAAATGGTCATTCCCAGATTTACCAGATAAGTTTCCACATGTCTTATATTGTCTAAGCACAGCCATAAATTCGTGTTTAGCTGCCTTATACAATGGAAGAAGTATCTGTGTTCAAACGCCTAACTCATGGTCTCTGTTCCAAAAATTAATATTTTCATGCTCGAGAGCTTCTTGTGAACTGAGAGAACCTCATGTTTCTTCTTTCAATATGGCAAATTGGGATGGGTGAATGAATCCCACTTCATCACTGGATTCACAAAAAACCAGCATTAAGACAGTGATATATGACAACATAACAAAAATGCATATCAGAAATTTTTGAAAGAAAATCTCGTTAAAGATTTCAGAATGCACTGACTTCATATTCTTAGAAACAAAAAGAATGTATACAATGCATAATTGGTTCAAATTACACATATTATATCTAAAGTTTACTTCATTGCTAAATGATTTTCACTCATACTTTTCTACAATATAAATATGAGATAGTTCAATCTGACTTCAAATGCAGTTCTTTATCATTCCCTGGCAACCAAACTAGCCATCATCCAAATCATCAAACTAAAAAACATTTCTGCACTATATATATACACGAATACTTAACACTTACGTAAGGGGATCGGATTTGAGAATATGTTCCAATTGCTTCAAGGGATCGAAAGCTTCTTCTTCAAAATACGAGTTTTCGCTCATCATCTTCTTTGTTATGCTTTGGCTGCAAAGAAAAATTTCAGTTGGAAGTAATTATTTGTGATAATGACCATTTGTGTATATTTAAAGAAGAACAACCATAAGTAACAGTCATTTTCCATTTCTGACTAAAGAATAGTAATGATTTGTGAAAATGACCATTTACTCTTTCATTTCTTACTCTTTAACTGATTTTAATTCTATCAAAATAATTGGTCAATTTAGTGAGAGAATTCAAGAATAAATATTCATGGCTGGTACAAAAACACATGACTGATGTCTAGTAAGGAAATCAGTTGGCAAAGTATCAGTTAATGACTAGCAAGTTGTCTTTCTAAAACCCCCCAACAATTATTTACAGGGACACAATAAAGTTATAGTGTTTAGTTTTGCAGCCACATGAGTTAATGATGTCAAGAAATTAATCAATCAAATCCAATATAGGCTTCATAAATTCATTGGAAAAGCTCTAGACACTCCAAAAACACCAAAGAATTAAACCATAGCAAGGGTTGTGACAACAGGAGGCAAAACAAAGTTCTTACAATGGATATAGGAATTGAATCTGCACATCTACAGGGAACAACTAACATTTTTCTGAGAAAAATAAGAGCTTGCTTCTCCGCAATAGAATCTTTTGGTTTTATGTCTTTTGTTACCTGCTCCTCAATGCTGGAGCAGAATGAAAATCAAATATCAAGTAAGTTAGCAAAAATAAAAAATAAAAAATTAGAAAATAAAAAGAGCAAAACAAAACCAACAGAAACGTTTATACAATTGAGATTGCTGACATAGTACTAAAACATGTTTACATTGCATTCCACGTGGCAGCGTGTAATTCGTGGATTTATTTAAATAATATAACATTTATTTTAGTTAAAATAAATAATAATATTTACTTTGCCCAAATTGACATGGCAGCCGGCAACGTTAGCCGGTAGTTGCGACCATCATTTTTCCGTGGCGGTGACAATCGTGAAAATAATTAAATTTTATATTATTAAAAAAAAATTATCTATATAACAATAAATAAGGACAAACAAACAATGAAAACTAAAAAAATTAGACTGATTTGGGCCGAAACGGCCAATGATTCAATTTTTGCATTTTAAAAAAATCGATCGAATTCTTATTATTAAGAAAACTAAACAGTTTGATAAAGTGGAATGTCTCTTATGTTTAAAAATTATCTTCAAACCAATTGGTAGACAGAAGGTTATAATACGCTTTTAGTCATTGACACGAATCCAACTTATATTTTTAATTATTAACATTTTAAATTTTAAATATATTACAATAGAATGTGTTGTAATAAAAAATAAGCATTAGCTCAGTTGATAGAGTAAAGTTAATTACTTTAAGAAAGTCCATGATTTGAATCTTGGGATTTTGTTCTTTTTAATTAATTATGTTATTCTTTTAATTGATTAAAACCGAAAACTTTCTATTGTATCTTCAATTTCTTTTGGTTTGGTTTTGACTGAAATTAGATTGAACCAAACTATACCCACTCTTAATGGTGGATTATTTTTTCATTAAAAAAAAATCAAGGCAACCAAAAATGGTAGAGAGAGCGACAACAGTAAACGATGGGGTCGACGGAGGTAAATTATAATTATAATTTACTAAATTGAACTAATTGATTTATCACATAAATATAAATTAAGTCAATTTGAATCTTGCATAATTAAGTTAATCTACTAAAAAAAGAGACCAGAAGACGACCAGGATTTAAGCCTTGGTAGATAATAGGGTAGTTGATTTATTCATTCTCTCTTGTAAGATCTTTATAATTTGGAGGAATGTATTTTAGGAGAACAAGTTATACACGTTGCTCCTGATGATTTTAATAGTGAAGTTTGGGTAAAATGTGCTTCAAAGCGGTAAGTGTTACCAACTTTTTTTTAATAATATAATCTAATTATAATAGTATAAACATTGTAAAATCGTGTAATCTAAAATAAAAATTCTTTATTTTTATTTTCTTTTATCTCCTTTCTCTTCTTTAACTTTCAAAACCCTAATTTATAATTTGACCACTAAATCTCGATGTCATTATAGTGTAATCGTGCTGACGATCTCCAATTGCAATCTTATGTGGCTACGGCATCATATATTAAAGACAAAAAAGGAAAAGATAGAGCTTCAAGGTGCATGCAATATTCTAAAATTTGAGAGTAGTCATAATGAATTTCTTGGTTTGACAAACTATATCCTTCATTATCAAAATTAGTAACATTCACTTTTTCTTGTATTAACTTCAGGAAATAGATGATCCGATGGACCTTTTTCCATCAATATCAAGTGAACCTTCTTGATTCAATTTTTAATATTTACTAGTTCATATATTGAAGCTTCTCACGTCGGTGTTGAAAAGCCAACAAACACAGTTGAAGATCGATAGCTGGAACTCTTGCACCATTGAACACATCAGTATGTTATGGCTGTATTGCAAGTCTAATTTTGTATTATTTTTCTTTGTTTTTGTTATACATTATATTTAGCTGCGATTCTGCCAGCCAATGGTTCAGAAACAACACCAGCTTACAATCTTGTAACATTGCTATTATGTAATACAGTTGCCATAGAGGCAAATGTTAAGAAAGCAAACAAAAGTTCATATTGGCAAAAAATGGGAAAGATCATGAGTTTAAAAAATGAACTATATCTCAATTATTATGAGGTCTTTTGGGTAGAGCTAAAAAATAAAACCATAAGCGTTTAGACTCAAAGTGAATAATATCATACCAATGTGGAGATATATGTGATTTATTGGGCTCCTTACAAATGGTATCAGAGTCATGCTCCAAAGTTAATCATGTAAAAACAAATTCTTATTGCTGAACAAGAAGATGAATAAGCCTGGTATGCCTCAATTTGCTTGATATTAGATATGTGGTTAAACATTATAGACAAGCAGTGATGACTCTAGGCTTCACGTAAGGCGTATGCTGCAATGTAGTGATAAAGAGTTAATCTGATAGAGCCCTGGTATATCTTGGTTTACTTGCAATAGGATCCGTGGTTACGCTATATGGATAAGCAATGGTGACTCTGGGCTTCATGTAAGGTATGTGCTATAATGCAGTGATATAAAGTTGACCTGATAGAGCCCCGGTATGTGTCGTTTTGCTTGCAATGAGATCTGTGGTTACGTTTTATGGATAGGCATGCCCATATTTACTTACTATAGGATCTGTAGTTATCCTCTATGGATAGGTAGTGGTGACTCCAGGCTTCACGTAAGGCATGTGTTGCAACACAATAATGAGAAGTTGACTTGATAGATGAGGAGTTGACCTAATAGAGCGAGCTCTCAAGGTAGGCAGTACTCTGGCGCTTCACATAATGCATGCTTCTTCAACGCAATAAAGATAAGTAGAAGATGAATACTAGAAGAGAGCGAAATCTTTCTGTGTGAAAGATAGATGGACGAGATATACGTTGAAGATAAGTAAAAGATGAGTATTAGAAGAAACTGATATATTCTTTTGTAAAAGATAGACGGATAAGATATCGTTTGAGGGGAAGCTTAATGGTTCTTTGTTTGAGGGGAGGATTATTAAAGAGCCATGGCTCGAAGTTAGTCATATGAAAAAAATTCTTTGTGTCGTACAAGAAGATGGAGAAGCTTAGTATACCCCAGTTTACTTGCGATGAGATCTGTGGTTAAACTTTATGGATAGGCAGTGATGATTCCAGACTTCACATAAAGCATATGCTACAATTCAATGATGAGGAGTTGACATGATAGAGCCCTAGTATGCCTCGATTTGCTTGTAATAAGATCTGTGGTTAAACTCTATGGACATACAGTGATGACTCCGGACTTTACGTAAGTAGTGTGCTGCAACTCAGCGATGAGGAGTTAACTTGATAGAGCCTTGGTGTGCCCCGGTTTGCTTGCGAGGGATCCATGTTTACGTATTATGGATAGGTAGCGGTGACTCTGGGCTTCATGTAAGGTGTATACTACAATGTAGTGATAAGAAGTTAATTCGATAGATGAGGAATTGACCTGATAGAGTAGGCTCTCGAGGTAGGTGTTAGGGGTGTAAAAACACTAGTATGATTTGTACCCGACTTTTATATTTTGCTTTAAGTCATAAATATTTGACTATTTAATTGTGTTTTCTGATCATAAATAGATGCGTGAAGGAAACTGTGACACATAGAATCAAATGGGAGGCGATTCGGGAGAGAAACAAGAGAGATGCGCTTAAAAGATAAAAATAGCGCAGCAGGTGGTTGGGCGCTGTAGCGCCCACATCAACGAGTGATCACCGCGGCGCTCAGCACCCAGCACTGCGGTACTCGTCGACTTTGTAGCGACCCTTGTGCTGGTGCCCAACGCCGATACGAATACGTAAATACCCCTATCAACTCCTATTTCAACTGAGATTCAAAGCCCCTCGCCTTTAGAGTTTTTCATACCAATAAAAACACCCTTTTGAGGTCAAATACATAGTCTTTTGAGAGGTAAAAACGTAGAGAAAGAATTCACAATATAAAATCAAAGATCAAAACCAAAAAATTAAGATTCAAGATCAAGATTCAAGCTTCAAGTCAAGATTGAGAGAGAAGCAACCCAAGACATCTTTTTGATTAGTTTTTCTTCTCTTTTCTTATTATTATGTTCTTGTTCTTGTTGTTCTTCATGGATTGACTTGATACTTTTTGTTTTGTGATGAGGTAAATTTATTATTCTAGGGTTAGACTATGTGAACTTAGTATGTAGCTGGATTTCATTGATTCTTAATTTATGAACTTAATTATTATAATTGATTTATTCTATCTTGTATTTAATGCTTTCATTATATTTGGCTAATTTTATGAATGATTGAGGAACCATAATGAACTTGACAAAGAGATTCATGTGTTAAGCTTATGATAGTTTGATGCATGATCATAGGGTAACAACTATGAGTTCCATCTAGGATAGACATATACCTAGGTCGCATGTATGGTATGATTTAGACTTGATCTTAATGAATTACATTTTGATTTGATTACCATAGATATATAAGTGATTGTTAGAATGTGTAATATAGTCATTTGACCACCGACAGAGGCTTGTGATGAGATTAGTGTCTAAGACAATCAATTGATATTAAGGGATTAACTAAGTGGTTAATGAGTCTAATGAAATATTAGAGAACGAGTCAAAACCATAGATTATCTTTATTTGTGAATTTTAGCATTTACTTTTGTTTAGTTTAATTGATATAGTAGATTAGTTACATAAATTTCAGATTGTGATTTTATGAATAAAAGTTAAGTAGGTACAATTTTAGTATTTGATTTATGGAATTAGATTGCATAGTCCCTCTGGGATCGTTATCTGAACTTAAAATCTTATATTACTTGATACGATAGCATGCACTTACACTTAGCTACTATAGCACATACATCAATAGGCAATACTGTAGCGCTTCACGTAAGGCGTACTCCTTTAACACAGTGAAAATAAGTAGAAGATAAGTACCAAAAGAGAGCAAAATCTTTATATGCGAAAGATAGACGGACATGATATACGTTGAAGATAAGTATAAGATGAACACCAGAAGATAGCGAGATATACCCGTGTGGAAGATAAATAGATATGATATTATTTGAGGTGAGGTTTAGTGGTTTTTTGTTCGAGGGGAAGATTATTAAGAAAGCGAACAAAAGTCTTACATTGGTAAAAATTGAGAAGATCATGGATATATAAGAAGTAAACTATATTTCTATTGATACGAGGTATTTTGGGTAGAGCTTAAAATTAAAACCATGAGAATTTAAGTTCAAAGCGAACAATATCATACAAATATAGAGATATATATGGTTAGACTCATTGCAGCAAATTATTAAAATTTTTCTTTCAAAATTTGATTAGTTAGTGACAAACGAATTAAGGCACTCAATTTAGGGTGGTGATGATGTCGGTTTTGTGGTAGTATTGGAAGATTTTGATAAGCAATACTAATAAAATTGTAATAGTTCATTTATTAACTTATTCAAAATATTATTAATAAAGTTAGATAGCTCAATTAGTTAGAACACGTAGATTTTAACTACAAAATTAGAGTTCAAGCCTCTTATTTTTGTGTTTAATTGAATTTAAACTTTTGATTCATGCCTTCTATTTAGTGTTTAATTAAATTTAAACTTTGTTTTTTCTAATCAAAACGAAGCCACAGTTATACTTATTTAGACTTATTTTTTTCAATCAAATGGGGGCACATTAATACTTATTTAGATTTTTTTCAATCAAAGTACATTTCACTAGTTTTTATTTTACACGTTTAATTAAATTTAGATTTTTTTCAATTAAAATGGGGTATAACTATACTAATTTAGACTTAAAAAAAAATCTAAATGGAGATATAACTGTACTTTTATTAATTTAAACAATTTTAACCTACAATTATTACTTGAAAAGAATATCATTAATGAAAAGTTTTAAAACTACATATTTTTATATATCCTTTTGTTGGAACTTTAAATGTTCAAACGTTCTTTTCTCTAAATAATATTAGACTTAGACTATAGTAACGAAATATGAAAAGATTCAAGTGACTAGACACAAGGGCCAATATAGGTCGCTTGTACCATTGAAAATTTCGTACAAAAGATAATTATTGAGTTGTTTTGAATTAATTAGTAAAAAACAAAATAGTCATTCAAATTTATAAACAGAATGAATAATTTCTATTTGATTAGATTTTTGAATTTTAGATGCAGTCTCAATAGCAAATTATTATTATTTTTAAATATTAAAATTAAATAAAAAAAAGTTGAATAATTTACTATTTTCATTTTTCAGCCATTATAATGTTACGAGATAGGCATTTGTCATCGATTCAAAAAATTAGTCTATTTTATTTATATATATTCACGATCCATCTAATTTTTATTCGATATGAAATATGACATTCTCCCTCATCTAATCATGTGACGTCTTCATCATAGTTTAACGCAAACTCAAGTACCAACCTGGCTTGTATTGCTCATGATAATCTCTATTAAAACTTAAGATACAAAATTTTTAGGGTTCACTTGGTCCATGATCTCCATCCCCCCTCGTTACAGTCTGACCTAAACTCAAGTATCAACTTAATCCATATTACTTGTGAAAATCTCTATTAAGGCTTAAGACATAGAATTTTCACGATCCACTTGACTTATAATATCCATCCTTCTAGAGGCGATTTTAAAAGTTCACATACAAATGTGAATTCGAATTTATTTTGATACCATTTATTATAGCTTGATCATTTATTATTGACCTAAAAGATTAGATAATTAGGTAATGTTGCCTATCTGCTTATATATATTCAATATCTACCTAATTTTTATTCGATATGGGATGTGACAACAGATAGTCCTGAATTTAAAGACATTTAAGGACTTTTGTGTTAATTTGTTTCAACAATCTCGTATTGATCAAAATAAACATAAAAATTGAGGATCGTGATGAAAATATGCTTAAATAGCGCTCATTAATTCAGCCCACGCCTTCAATTCCTCCTGTTCAGTTTGCTTAACAAACTAGAAAAAGTTTCTAAAAAGAGAGAAGAATTTTTTTTTTAAAGGAGAGAGAGTAAGCATCGCACGTTTTTGTCACGTGACCAAAGACCATATAACCTTCAATCACATGGACACGTGTCTTCTTTCTTAGATTTCAACCATTTTCATATTCGGATGCTAATTTTACAAAAACAAAAAGATAAGAAAATTAAAAAAAAATCAAAGCAAAACAAATCTATGCATTTTCATAGTTAAATCCCCTCTTGAATCGCACACCGATCTCGCTTCTCACTTTCCCTCACTTTCTGTCTCTCCAATCACCTGTCGTCCTCGAAACCTTTTTTCTTAAAAAAAAAGAATAAGAAAAATCAGTCCCGTGATTTGTTAAGGATCTAGGGTTTCCTTAACTTTTAGACTCTAAAATCTTACATTTTCTATTTTTCACAATCGATTTGGAAACATTGAAGACGTTGATTTACGAGCTTCGATTTGTAATCTGTTTTTTCTATTTGTTTCTTTTTAAAGAGCTAAAAAGATATTGTCGTATATGTGTGTATGGTTGATTGGATTTATTGATGAGCATGGAAAGTGCTGTTGGAGATATGGCGTGTTTGGACGCGGACTTATTGCAATTACCGGAGTTATCTCCGTTGGCGCTCAAATCAAACCCTGACTTCTCGCAGAAGCTCTTCGAGCAGTGGCTTTCGCTTCCTGAAGCTAATAAACTGGTAACTATTTTCACGCTCGTAATCCCATCTTTCTGTTCGACATCAATTATTGCCTTGTTTTTTTTTTGTTATATTTATTTACATTGTTTGTAATGAATTTATTGGTGTGTTTTGGATTTGTGGCTCTGCTCATTGTGTTTGTAATTACTTGCTGAGAGATTGTATTTTCTTGGTTTGGTCAAGTTTGGGGTCTATTATGACGGTAGTTGAGTAACATATTTGGCTACATTTATGGAGTCCATTCAGATTTTAACATTTTTTAAAAAGATTTTATTGAGTCAGTAACTGGGTTTGCTGTTTGTTACTTAAATTTTAGTTGATTGCTTACATGCTTTATGTGGTGAACAACAGTGACATGCCGACAGCAATTGTTGTTGAAGTAAATATTTGCTTTTTGTGATATTATGTTGACCACTATGAAGCATCTGAATTGGTGAAAACTGGATAATAATGGATGTGGGAAAACCGATGCTGTGAAGAACTGTAAACAATCTGCAAGGAGGTAAAGGGCAGTTGTTATTGGTTAAGACCTGTGGATTAGGGCACAGATGATAGCTTATTAACAAAACTCTCTTTTGAAGTGTGGAAATTGAGCTTAGTGGCATATATTGTATTAACAGAGATTTGAGTGAATTTCAGCCTAAAATTTAGCAGAGAAGCAGTTGGAACATATTTTAATGAATTCAAGTTGCTAGCAATTTGGTGTAGAGATGGCTCCATGTTTGATATCCAATATAACTATGAAATATAATACTATTGGTGGCAATTGTTACTTGAAGTGATGGCGAGATGTTTAGGTAATGCTTGGTGTTGTTTATGGCGGTGATGTTGGTGGTCACTCTTACATATTTTTCATATCAATCTGGAAGTGGGGTTATTTCATTATGGTTTGGGATAGCAAATTGTATTGAATCTAAGAGCTGTTTTATTGTTTACCATGCGAGTATCATTAGAAAAGTGCAAGAGGGAGGAGTGACTAGAAGTTAAGATCTTCAAGGGGGATAATGGAGTTCTTTATGTGATGGTGCCAAGTTGTAGTTGCATCTTTAGAATGTGAATGAATGTTAAATGAATTCTTGAAAAGATCTGTTTGTAATTATTGATTGTATTGATGTATTAAATGATTTTGATCAAATTCCATTCACCATTTTTTGTTCTTAATAAAACTCTTTACTCTGTCTGAAAATATGACATGCTTTTATAGTTCAAAATAATGTGTCCTTAAGTTATTAAAATGGAACAGCTAGTCAGGGGGTCCGTGCTCAATTTCTTAAGAAGAGCATATAACCATAATTTTTTTTTTATCCTTTTATAAGTTAACTCATCGGGAAGCTGATATTTGTGATGCACCATTTTAAATGTTTTTCTGAATTATGACTGTCAGTAACTTAATTGCTTAACTACTCTTTTCTTTCCTTTTTCTGGCTAGGTGACGACATTGACTAATGATGCAAAGACAGGTCCCTTGAATGTTACTGGGAACTCTTCTAGTGCAAATTCTGCCTCGATCAATTCATTACCCTCTTTGTTTCCTGCTGGTAGTGCACCTCCACTTTCACCAAGAAGCACATCTGGTTCTCCTCGTGTGGTGAAACCGAGGGCTGGCCCTTCAAACTTGGGTTCTCCTCTAAAAGTAGTTAGTGAGCCAGTGAGAGAGTTGATACCTCAGGTTTGAAAAAATCTTGAGTTTTTGGGTTTAATAATCTGGTAGCCTTGAGGTCTTGTAGCATATTTATGCTATTTTCATTTACCATTGTTTGTGCTTACATGTCTAAAGTTGTATTTTGAGGGAAAATAAGGTTATGAATTCTAATTGTAGATATTTGAAATGCATGCAGTTTTACTTCCAGAATGGACGTCCAGCACCAACTGAATTAAAAGAACAATGCTTGTTTCGGATCAATCAGATTTTCTATGGCCACTCAGATGGATTGCAGATACAAGGTGAGATGTGCATTAAATATCAATATAAGTGGTATTTCTGGAATGGGCCTCTAATTCTTTTTCATTTGCTTTGGTTTGTCAGATTTTAAATTGGTTACCAAGGAAATCTGCAAGCTACCTTCTTTCTTCTCCACGGTTCTCTTCAGAAAGTTAGATGTTAATAACACTGGTCTTGTGACAAGGTATGCAATTTTGTCAAAGCCAAGTAGTGTCAGAGTGATAATACATTTACAATTATGGTAACAAGTAGGTTATTTATCTTGTTAAGAGTTACTAATTTAATATTGGTATTTAAGATAGGAAACTTTTGTGTTATCTCTTCACAACATCATAGGACCAAAAATTATATTTTCTTCAGATACTTTTAGTTAAGTTCTTCATGTTGTCTAGTTTTTGGGCGAGGTTAATATAATAATAATAATAATAATCTCCTTTTGATGTACATAAAGGTTATCACCTTGTTACTTGTTAGCACTTAACAGTTGAAATACTTGGATTGCAACTCAAGTTTTGCTTCATTTGTAATCTTCTAAGTGAAATTATTTTGATTACACTAGCACTCTGTCTTTTAGTCATATTGAGGGACTAGCTATTCCAAAGAAGCTTGCTCTTAATGGAAGGCAAAAGTAGATTTTGCTACTGCTTCATTCTACTCTATCTTGTGAACTGGTTAGTGTAGTTGCCATCTGCAGACCATTTGTGTCATAATTTTTCTTTAAGTTTTCTTCTAATTTGTTTGTAGGGATACATTTGTTGATTATTGGATCAATGGCAAAATGTTGACAATGGATACAGCAACCCAAATATACTCAATTCTGAAGCAACCAGATCTCAAGTGTCTCACTCAGGTGCTTTTCTCTAATAATTCTTTTAATTTTTTTATTTTGTTATGTTACTTATCTGTTAAATTTTCTTTCAATTCAATGTTCATTTTGAGTATGTGCGCATGATGGAGTTCAGCATAGGTAATTCATAATAGTTTTCAGATATCACACATCAACATCTTTCTCGATTCTATTATTTATTTGCTTAATTTGTTTATCCTTTCGTGTCTGAGAATGCTGACGACATGAACACAGGAGGATTTTAAACCTGTCCTTAGAGAACTGTTGACAACTCATCCAGGGTTGGAGTTCTTACAGAGCACACCCGAGTTTCAGGAAAGATATGGTTCGTTATCCGCTTATTATACAGCTGTAGATAGTTTTCTCAATTTGGATACATCCTTTTACAACATTGATCTTTTTTACTTTACAAGAAATAGTCCTCGCTTCATGATGTTGCAAGAACTAGTTCCCTGACTTCATAATTTGCTGTCTCTGTATATTGAAACATTTATCTACTGGTCTGACATGATTTCAGATGTGTTGCTAGTCAAAATGATACCTTGTTATAGTGATGAAACTGAAAAGATCAAAATTCAAAATGTTTCAAGTCTTGTATCGATTTATATATTTGTTCATGACTAGAGGCATGTTGGTTATAACATCTGTATCATTGTATTATATACTACTAGAAATGGTAGAAGTAGCTAAGCAGGATTGTGTGTTGATTGACCTTGACATTTTTCTTATTTTAATTTCCAATTGAGATCTGATATGTTGCTTACATTTTTTTTTAGTGGGGAGTCGTGTCTTCGGCAATTAGCTAGTATAAACCATTCTAAGCTTGTGTAGGCCCTTAATTGTTATAGTCTAGAATTCATTGGTTCTGTGTTCTATATGCTATGTGTTGATCATATTCTCTATTTCTAATTCTAAATTTTGTTGCAATGGAACAGCTGAAACAGTAATATACAGAATATTTTACTACATAAATAGATCTGGGAATGGTCATATTTCTCTCAGGGAGTTAAAACGCGGAAACTTAATTGATGCGATGCTACATGCAGATGAAGAAGAGGACATCAACAAAGTTTTAAGGTAGATTTACCAACTGAATTCGACGTAGATTTTATTTGAATATAAATTATTTATGGCCTACTTGTCATGTAAATGGGAAATTCACTGAAAGTTGCTTTTAAGTTTTCTAACATATGTGTTTCTCTTTGTAAATTCCATTTTGGCTTGTGCTATCCGGATCAAGTTCTGAGTATTTCACCTTGTCCAATATGATGGTACTCACAGGTACTTCTCATATGAACACTTTTATGTCATATACTGCAAGTTTTGGGAGCTGGATACGGACCATGATTTCTTGATCGACAAGGAGAACCTTATCAGATATGGTAACCATGCGCTTACCTACAGGATTGTTGATAGAATATTTTCTCAGGTTTGTTATGCAGATGACTCTTTTATTCTTGAGGCCAGATTACTACTGTTTTGTGCATACAAAGGCTATATTATATATAGTACTTGTGCCTTTTGAAGTTAGGAGATATCACTTATGTTTGTCTCTTTGTCATTTCAGGTTCCAAGGAAGTTCACTAGTAAGGTTGAAGGAAAGATGGGATATGAAGATTTTGTCTACTTCATACTGGCAGAGGAGGATAAGTCATCTGAGCCTAGTCTTGAATATTGGTATCTTTCATTCTAACCTGAGTATTGTCTTGAATATTGGTGTATTTCAGTCATACACTGATCCAAGAGTGTTATTGTCAATCCCTGCTCAGGGTTATAATAGGAAGTTTCCTGCATGATGACCCTGAAAATTAATTGATTTTCTTTGACTAACTTAAACATAGGTATATTTGCTCCTTCACTTGTTATTTTTCTTACTTGCAAGACCTTATTTGGAGGTGGGCAGACTCGGGTTTGGGTTGACCTGCCAAACCCGAGTCCCAATCGGGACAAAGAAATTTGTCCCGAATATTGGGTGGTTTGGGCTGGTTTTGGGTCCGGTATCTTGGGCAGGTTTGGAAATTGGACTGGTTTTTTTTTTGGGCTTGCTTTAATTCTTTTTGATATGTTTGTGTTTTGGCCTTCTTTTAGGACAAGTTTTTTATTATTTTATTGGGTTTTAATTGGGCTTGGCATGTTTATTTTTTTGTGTTTCAAGTTTTTTTTAAGACATTTTTTGAAATATATAATTGAGTTTTATTTTAGAAAAATGATATGAACTTTTTTTATTGAGTTAATTGGATTAATTGAATCCTCTTTCCAATTCTCCAATCCTTGTTTCAGTCATTATTGAATTGGATTTGAAATTTGTTTTAGTGAATTAAAATTTGGATTAAATTAATTTTATATTTTTCATAGTAAATTTGAATTAAAAAATTAACAATTTATATAAAAATATGATTATAAATTAAATAAATTATTGATCAACTCCCCCCGATTCAATTCCGACCATACATCTACCTCATTATTTTGCGATTTTTACAATTATAACAGTACCTAATAACGTAGTTACTCAAAACAAATTACCAATCTTCAATAAATAATATTTTCATCCAAATTAATGAAATTCTTTCAACAAATTCTATTAGGCATTTCTACAAGTTTGGATATTCTTTGTAAGTCTAACACTATGCTTATCTATTAAGATGTGAGACGTAAAACTATGAATTCAAACCCTTACCAAAATCTGTTAATTACTGTGATTTTTAAAACAAGCTAAAAAATTATTAATAGGCCGTAAATAACTTTTAATTAGACATATTCAAAATTGTAATAGTTTTCTATCAGTTCAAACACATTAAATTTTATATTCAGTTGTCTGAGAATTTTTAAGAGAGAAAAATTTATAATTATAATTTTATGTTTATTTATTTACATTAATTTATGTCGATATGAATTCTTATCCAATATAAAGGGTGGTATTGTTGTGTCTTATTTTGATGGAGAATTGGAGACATTTGAGTATTTGTTAATCGAAATATGATATGTTAATTAATTATATCAAAATATCAATTATAAGCATAAATTATTAACAAATCAAGTAATGCAATACAATTTTAATAATATAAATCAACTTGCCATAAATGACAGTATTAGTCATAAATTAATTTGAGAGTTGACAAGTCAGAGTAAAACCAACTTTTATTTATTGAGGAAAGCAAGTCAACTTGATTTCAAAATAGAAACCAACCTAAAAAATTATTTTTATTTTATTTTTTTCTTTTGGGTTTGGGACAAATCCCTAGTTGTTTTGGAAAATGTCCTGGACTTGATCAAGACTTTCGGGTCCCTAAAAAATTGCCACCCAAGTTGTCCTGATTTGAAGACCTATTAATGTCCCGGCTCGAAAATTTTGGTTTGGAATGGGTCTTTTGTCCACCCCTAACCTTATTGATTATTATTGTGGTTTTACTTCTAAAGATTCCTTGTTTGATTTCTTAATTGGGAGGGGGATTTGGGGTAATTTTGTATAGAAATTTGGGTTTTAGGGGAAGGATGTACGCTTTTGGGGTTACATGATGGGTTTTGTATAGATTATTTCCCTTCCCTTATGTTTCTCTTTGTTTTTCTATGTTGACGCCTGGTCCAGCGTTGTAATCTTTTTCTTACTCATTTGTATATACTGTTTAGTTTTTTCGTATAAAAGAAAAAAAAAAGCTTGTAAAGATATAATAATTAGTGAGTTTATTTGTTTTAATCTGTGTTGTGAGTTTTAATTCCTGTCGGTGGGGGGTTGGTGGAGTGAGAAAGGAAGAAAGTTTTTAATTGGAGATTTGTGGGAAACCGTCTTGAATAAATTCTGAAACAATGTACCACATTTTTTTAAACATATTATTTTAATTTTCTAGAGAGTGGAGGACAGGTACGGTTCAAGGCATTAGTCCAAAAAAATTGATTCCAAATGTACTCATATGATATCCAATGTCCTTTGTAATTGCCTGAATCAGTTAAGTGCTGTATTTATGAATTTGGTAATTTGTAATTTTGCTTCGTCATTTTGGCGCTATATTATTCCCACAGCTAAATTTTTGTTTCAATAGTTGGTTGGAGTGAGGGTTCACTATTCTATCAATTGTGCTTAAGTTGTGACATATATATATATATATATATATATATATATATATCTTTGCTAGGTTCAAGTGTATAGATTTGGATGGAAATGGAGTGCTGACACGTAATGAAATGCAATTCTTTTACGAAGAGCAGTTGCATCGAATGGAATGTATGGCGCAAGAGCCTGTGCTCTTTGAGGATATATTATGTCAGATAATTGACATGATTGGATCAGAGGTTTGTCCTTTCTGCTTTTGTAACTTTCCAGGGCTTCACTTGTTCTGTCTATACCTCTTTTTGGTTTTTGATATTCCTTTCTTCTATGTAAGGTGTCCTGTCAATCGTCTAACCCTCCTCAGTTTTACTTTTTAATTTTCTTATTTTATCCTAAGATGTAGCTGTGGAATGTGCAATGTCTAGAAAGTCTAAGATGGATTCCTTTTGCATTCAACCATAAGCAGGTGATACCTGTTACTGACAGAAATCATTTTGTTTGGTAATTGTGTGATCTGATTCCTGCCTTAATAAGGGCAGACTGGATTTAATTGGCCAATAGGAGCTAGGTTTCCCTGAATATTGTTATAAATGCAGTATTAATTTAAGAGTTATTTTGTGTTTGATATTTGTATTTTTTGGGCTTGCAGAATGAGAGCTATATTACATTGCGTGACTTGAAAGGTTGTAAACTTTCAGGCAGCATTTTCAATATTCTTTTCAACCTTAATAAATTTATGGCATTCGAAACTCGTGACCCATTTCTCATCCGTCAGGTACGACTGGTTTTATTTTTCACATTAGGGTGGAGGACACCTGGTCCACTACACTCTTGTAACACTATTCATGTAATCATTTTTAGTTTCTTCGCAAAAAGGGAGAAAAAAGAACCTAATAGGGTTGAGGAAATTACTGTTAGTTGTGAATTACTTGGTCAGTGTTGGCTACACTTTTGATGTTACAGGAGCGAGAGAACCCGACATTGACAGAATGGGATCGCTTTGCGCATAGAGAATACATTAGGCTTTCAATGGAGGAAGATGTTGAAGATGTCTCCAACGGAAGTGCGGAAGTTTGGGATGAGTCCCTTGAGGCTCCATTCTGAATTTAGTCAGGTAAGCTTCAGTTATACCACTATCCTGGTCCTGATGGTAATGCACAGTTGATTGATTTGGTCTGATAAACATGTTTCTTTTTCAAAATGGGAAGTTGTGTCAATCAATTATTAAGGTGTCATGATCTCTACAGGATTAGTTATAGCTTTGAGTCTTTCTAAAGGATTGCTTTATGAACTGTGTATGTTCTTTTGGGGCTTGGTTGGTGTTTGGATCTGTTGATTATTGGTTACTAAAACAAATCAGTGAGACAAAAATTGGAGGTGACTGGATGATTTTAACTTGATTTTCTTCACGTGGAGAAACATCTATAATTGGAGAGGGCCAATGTCTCAAAATTTGGTACTATACAGATCTTGAAAAATTCTGATTTTTGTGGTCTAGTTAATTCGTAAGTCAGCACCACTCACTGCTGTTGCCTGACTATATACTTGTCTCATGCTCACTTCTAGAAATATTGCCTGAGAATACATCATATTTGTTATAATTCCTGTAATGCAATCTGGGAGCAAATCCAGAAATCACAATGATAAGCACAGGTCCAGATGTACAAAGTAGTGATGTTTTGACCTTGTTATCTCTCTCTCTTTTCCCTTCTGTTGGCTGGATTGACAAGTGCATGTTTTACTTTGAATGCGGAAAGTTAATTTTTGAAAGGAACTAATCGTGTGTACTCAAGACTTGTTCTTTCTCTCTCTCTCTCTCAAATAGTGATTTAATTTAGCTTCCCCACAGGTGCTCACAGAAAGCTTCAGGAATCAGATCCTTTTTTCTATATTGGCACCATGCCGAGGAACCTTCAACTCGAAGGGTCAGTCCTACAATGGGGCTTTGCAGATATCTGTGACCTGATCAGAGGAAATTTTGAGTTTGGCCTTGTATCAGGTGGAAGAATTCCGAGGCCATTGTGTGCATAATTTGATCAACACAATTATTGTGAAGGAACCACGCTACATCATCATACGGAAGTTCCTGCACGAGTGTTTTGCTGAGAGGTGATAATCAAGTTCATTCTAAAAGAAGTTTGGAACATGTATTACATTTTTTTTCTTTTTGTTTTGCCCTTTTATGGTTCAATTTGTAAGATTATAATATAAATGTCAATTCTTTTGCTCATCTTAATTTAGTGGTTGGTTCTTTTTATAATACTCATATTTGTGAAAGAACCACACTGTTGGTTCTTTTTAGGTATTGAAGCTTGTTCTTTGTTTAGTAATTTTAGTTTGAATTATGGTCTTTAAGCTGTTGGTTTCCGTAATTTTCTCTTTTTTGTCTCTGTTTTTGTTGTTAACAAATAGTAAAAAGTGGTGTTTGTTTTCTTGAAAGTTAGAATACTAGAATTGTAACTATTGTTGGAGCTGGCCTTGGGGAAGCTATAGGATCATCATGCCAAGAAAGATCATTGAAGGTCTCCTCATTTAGTCATTTAGTGATTGTAGCATATTCATTTGAAAATTTCTATGCAAGGGCTGGCCAATGGTTCCTTGTATTGGATGTGATGACAAGGATAGAAGAAATGTGATTAAGACTGAAATTGCATGATTGAATCCTAACTCTTTCTCTGCAACCTCTGTTAAGCTTCCACGTGATGTGCACGTGGAAGCATCTTCCTCACATGGAACTGTTGAAACCCAAAAGTGCATCTTACTTGATTGATGATGATATGTTTTCTTGAAATATAGGCCGCAACGAGTTTTTCTGAATGTTGAGAGTAGCTGCGTCCTGACAATTCATTTCATTCGGAATTGCTATATGGCTGTAAGATGTTGAAATACAAGTAATGCTGTAATGCCGATGAACTCTCTTCCGTGCAGTGAATTTGCTCGGCCCTCTACAATCTGGATAACTACACTGCATCGAAGAGAAGAGCAATCCCTCCTTTGCACAGCTGAGAGTTACATGCTCTTCAGAGCAATTCACTATGCAGGGGAGAACTTCATGTAATTATTTGACATCTATTAACAAGTATTATTGAATTATACGATAATAATCACTTATATAACGGTAATTAATAGGTAGTATTTTAGTTGGGATAGAATGTTTGTATCTTGATTTAATCAGCATGCTTGGTACTGGACTGTTAGCCAGATTTATTGAGATCAAGATCTGAGGCTCATCTAATTTATGTTAGCGCTAATACATTTTCTGAGAGATCAAGCCAAAATTAAGCACCAGGTTGTCCTCTCATCCTTTCACCTGTGTTGTTGGTGATTAAGGTGTTAGTAATTTTTGGGATATTAATACTCTGTACCCTGAGACCGATACAAATTATATTTTGATAGTAGCTTTAGTTTTAATTATATTAGCACTTTCTATTTATTTGAAATATCCTCACTTTTAAAGATATTTTAGTCTTTCGTGTAATAAAATTATAAGGTATTTTCTTTTTTTCAATTAAGTAAAAAAAATGATAATATAATTAAATTAAAACTGTAATTTGTGCCAACCTCAAAGGGTGACAGTGTTAATACTAATACCCTCTAATTTTTACATTTGAAGGAGAATATTAATGTTGTTATCCCTTTATATTAGCATAAATTATATTTTAATAACGATTTTGATTTTAATTATATTATTAATTTTTATTTAATTAAAAAAATAAAAATACTTTATTTTTAAATAACATGTTAATCGTGACAAAAAGAAATATAACTATGAAGGTATTTTTATTTTTTAAATTAAAAATAAGGGTAACAATATAATTAAAATCGAAGGCGCCATCTAAATGTAATTTGTGCAAAATTCAAGGGTGACAGTGTTAATACCCCCATTGCAAAGTGGGTATCTTATTAAACACAAAAGTCAGAAAATTGCTGCTTGTGAGTTGTGAGAGGAGAAAAGACGACCGTCCAATAAACGGTTTAAACCGAAGACAAAAGGCGTATTGTGTTGGAAAGTACAGTAACAGTGGTAACAGGCAGAGATAGAAGAAACCAAAGATGAAGATGGTAGCGTTAGTGAGCGGCGGCAAGGACAGTTGTTACGCCATGATGAAATGCATCCAATACGGTCATCAGGTTTGTCAATAATTATTTCTTGAGTAAATATCTTTTTAATTACTCTTTTAGTTTTCGAAATGACTTGGAATTTTGTTATGAGGACAACAATAAAAAGAAAAAAGGAAAGAAAGAAATTTAATTGAATTTGTGATTGGTAATGTTTAGATTGTGGCGTTGGCGAATTTGTTGCCGGCTGATGATGCAGTTAACGAGTTGGATAGCTACATGTATCAAACTGTAAGAACAATCCTCTCTTACTCAGTAACTCTTGTATCTGTATAATTTTATCTTAAGGGTGTAATTATTGAATCTTGTATAGATTGAGTTGTGCTATTCCGAATTTGAAGTGTGTGCGAAAAAGATTAAGGAAAGGAAATGAAAAAGAGAAAATCTTTATTGAATCTTGCATAGACAGTTTTAAGATATCAATATTCAAAAGCAGCAGTTCCAATGAAAGCACTCCACTCCTAAATGCATTCTTCAAAGGCTTATCTTATTTCAAAAGCATTTTTGTCCCATAAAAGCGCTTCAGAGGAAAGAAAAAAGTCTAATCTTCTCCAAAAAAAAGCACACTCGTTTGGTTGAATTTTGTAAAGTAAGCTTTTGGAAGTAGAATTTTTTAAAGTTGAGTTTTTATGAAAAAAATCATTAATCGTGATTGTCAATTAAAAAAAACTCTTTTAAAATATTGAATAGTTTAGTTATACATTATTAAAAGTGTTTATTTGTTATTAAATTACCAAAAAAGATGCTTAATAAAACTTATATTCAAATTCTAAATAATTTAATATTTTTTATATATAAATTTAAATTTATCATGTATATTCACAAATTCAATTTCTTAAAACACAAGAATCAAGTAAAATTAATACATAGTAATCAATGAACCATTTTTTTTAATCTGTCAAAAAAAATTTCAATTATTTTTATGTCTACAAAAACCATAAAAGAAAGCAGAAAAACATTCTTATCATTTTTAATCAAGGGATTATTTTCTTTTGCTTAAAAAAAGTATCTTCAATAGATATTTCTGGACTATATCTTTGATTAGTTGTCTTTTTAGACAAATACAGGAGTTTGACTTTTTGAAAGATGTCTTTTTTTTTAATTGACTATATCTTTTATGAGTTTTAAACTTAAATTTGTCATCTCCTTCATTTTTTTAAATCCATACAAACAAGTTTAGCAACATGACTCCACCATTACCGACATTCATCCTACACAAGGTTTTTTTTTTTTCAAATCAAAACATAACATCATTTTAATTTTCTACTATATAATCCTAATAGCACGGAGAATCCCCTAAATCTCGTTAATTTCTTTCCTATCTTTAAAGATAAATGATTTAAGGAGAAAATCTTTTATCAACTATGTTGACTTTAATAAATTCCTTACTTTTATTTTTTCTACCTATTACTTCACACGTGCACACCACAAAAAATCATCTACTATTTTTTTCTAACTCCACCGAAAATTGTTGTCTTTTCTTCTTCACTTTTCTTTTTCTTTTCACCTTTTTTTTTGCATTTGCTTTTTCTTCATTCTTTCAACACGCTCATCATCATTATAATTGCCTTCAAATCCTTACTATTCTTTTTTTTTTTTCCTTAAAGTGTGATCTAGCCTGCATTCTTCCTTTCATCTTACTTTTCATTCTCTTCTTTCTTGGCACTATATCGTACCCTAGCTCTGCTTGTTGATCTTGCATTGTTTCACATCAATTGCAATCTTTTTTTTTGTGGTACCGTTCCTCACAAGTTCAGCCCCCCTTAAAGATGCCATCCAGATCTTGAGTGGCAGTCCTACGAGGAATATCATGATTCATTGAGTTCCTCCAAGGCGACAATCCTTCATTGGCCCTCAAGAAATGGTCATACCTCATCTTGAACTTCACTTGATTGGCCTCCCTAACAAGTTCCCATTCGACAGAAGAATCAAATTGTGTGGGCAACGATTGTATCACTTTATGACCAATCATTCCCAGCAAGAGATGGTTGACGCTATTAGGTATTTTCTGAAAAAGCTCTTGAGGTGGATTATATTTTGGGATATGGGAAACGAATTCCACGGCCCTATTCTTGGAAGATCAGCTACGGTCTTGGGTAATAGACCAACTTCCTTCTTGATTAGAAACTTGTCGTAGTGGCTACGTAGACGCATGGATTACTGGCGCCTAGTAATTCTCCTGGTGGTCTCAAGGAGCTAATATGCATACGACTGTGGTGGCAGATGGTGGTGCGCGATGGTTGACAAGGAATTGTTTATTTATTTGAGAAAAACTACAAATAAAAGAAAACTACAAATATTAAAGGCTTATTTGTGAAGAAGGAAACATGATTTTGTTTTCAAACATGATCAGGTGACTGCGTTAGCAGCAACCTGTGATTATTACCAAAGCTCTCATACCATGAAAAATTTTGTGAAATGAAAATGATGGAGAGAAAAATAATAGAAATGAAGTTTATTCAATTGTGTTATTAAATACAAGATACCCAAGAGTATTTATACATAAGAAAATATAATGGTAACAAGCATATAACAAAGGTAACAAATGCTAAAGTCAACAATGAGAGCCAAGGTACGATATAGTGCCAAAAAGAAGAGAATGAGAAGTGAGAGATGAAAGAAGAATGTAGGCTGGATCACACTTTAAAAAAAAAGAAGAAAGATGGTAAGGATTTGAGGGTAATGATGATGATGATGAGTGTGTTGAAAGAATGAAGAAAAAACAAATGGGAAAAAGAAAAAGAAAAAGAAAAGTGAATAAGAAAAGACAACATTTTTTGGTGGAGCTTAAAAAAAATAGTAGATGATTTTTTGTGGTAAGTGCACATGTGAAGTAATAGGTAGAAAGAATAAAGATAAGGATTTTATAAAGTCAACGTAGTTGATAAAAGATTATCTCTTTAAATTATTTATCTTTAAAGATAGGAAAGAAATTAGCGAGATTTAAGGGATTCTCAATGTTATTAGAATTATAAAGTAGAAAATTAAAATGTTGTTGTGTTTTGATTTTAAAAAAAAAAACTTGTGTTGGATGAATTTCGGTAATGGTGGAGTTATGTTGCTGTTTGTTTGTATGGACTTACAAAAAATAGAGGAGATGAAAAATTTGAGTTTAAAACCCATCAAAGTTATAGTCATAAAAAAAAAGACATCTTTCAAAAAGTCAAACTTCAGTGTTTATCTAAAAAGACAACTCATCAAAGATATAGTCCAGAAAGATATATCTATTGAAGATACATTCTTTAAGCAAAAGAAAATAATTCATTGATTAAAAATGATAGGAATATTTTTCTGTTTTCTTATATGGTTTCTGTAAATATGGAAATAATTGAAAATTTTCTTAACAAAGATTTAAAGAAATTGGTTCATATTTGTTGCATGATCTATTTAAAGAACCATAAAAAATTTTAAGAATCTTTAGAATTACCCAAGTCTTGCATTTCTAGACGAGTTGAGAGTTTACAAAATGATCCATGTCCAACTTGAGGGAGGTTGAAAAGACAAAATATGAGAGAAAGATAAAAGTTCTACAGTTCAAGACAAGTTGGGAGTTCACAAGATATTATCTCTCCAACTTGAAGGAGGCTGATAAGACTACTGCAACAACCAAGCTGCCATTGTTGACTTTAGCATTTGTTACCTTTATATGTTAGTTACGTTATATTTTTTTATGTATAAGTACCCTTGGGTATTTTGTATTTAATAATACAATTGAATAAACTTCATTTCTATTATGAAGAATTTTGTGAAATGAAAATGATGTAGAGAAAAGAAATAATGGAAAAGCAATTTTATTCACTTGTGTTTTCAAATACAAGATACCCAATAAGGGTATTTATACATAATAAAGTATAACAATAATAAATATATAACAACGTTAAAGTCCACAATGGTGGCAACGGTAACAAACATATAACAATGGTAATAAATACTAAAGTCAACAATGACGGCTTGGTTGTTGCAGTAATTTTATCAGTTTGGTACAAAAATAAAATAATCAATAAAGATTGTAGTGGATTCTTGTAAAAATATGATGGTTATAGAGATATGGAGATGTAATAACTTTTAAGAAAATATTAAAAATATGTTAATTAAATAGGGTTTATTTTTATTAAGGGTATACTATGAAAATAAGAAAATATTATTAGGGTATATGTGATATTATACAAATATAATAAAAGCTAAAAAAAACTCTACTCTCAAAGGCCCAAAATTTAAGCTTTTGCAAGTAGAGGTAAAATAACTTTTTTAATCTCCAAAAGCTCTTTTCTAATTATAGCAAAACGTCATCAAAATATTTGAAAAGAGGTTTTAGCATTAAAAAAGCTCTTTTGGTAGTAGAGAAGCCCAACCAAATAGGCATTTCAATAGGTCTTTTTTATCTAGTTCATCTGAATATTACGATATATACACCAATGCACTTTTTGTTACTCAGAAGTGTTTTTCTTTGGTGATATGGATAGAATTGTTAAAACCCACTTGAAGTTCTTTTGGTGAAGTTCTAGCTAAGTTCTTATGTAGAAAGTGCTTTGACTTAAAAAGCACACCGTAAATATGTGTAAAATGATCTGTTTCATTTATTACATAACTTGGGCGATTGAATACTTTTACTTGGTCAGGTTGGGCACCAAATAATTGTAAGCTATGCAGAGTGCATGGGATTAACATTGTTCAGAAGACAGATACATGGATCCACAAGGCAAGCCGTTTTATGTGGTAAATCGGTTGTCTTGTTTCACGCAAGTTTGAATTTTGTCTTTACATGACAAGACTAATAGCGTAGCCATATTCATCTGTCACGTGGTATTTTTTATTTTGGCCAATCTATGAGTGCTTATTGTAGCTGATTGGATCTGTTATTCAGTTAATGGCATCGTGTTTATCTAATTATATGTGGACATAGGAAGTTTGATTTTGACTAATTTGAGAATTAGTTTTTATGAAATTTGTGATTTGAAATTATTAAGAACAAATATGGAATGGGTGAAATGCATTTTTAATCTGTTTAGTCCTTTCTATACATGTGCTTGTGTGCCCCAAGCATATTGTGAATGGTAATGCTCCATTTATTAATTATCTGAAGTTGATGTTCTTTTTACTAAGTCCTCTTTGCTTAAATTTACTACGACAACAGCTGAGTTGTTTTATCTATCCAATAGTATAGGTGAAATGCATTTGTTGTATTCTTTTCACTAGATTTGTCCTTTATTGTTTAAATAGGCATCTAAAGCTTAGATACAGAATGACTCCGGGAGATGAAGTTGAAGATATGTAATGTTTTGTTAAATGAAGTAAAAAGACAAATCCCCTCTGTCACAGCAGTATCCTCTGGTGCTATTGCTTCAGATTACCAGAGGTTACATATGGAAAGTGTTTGTTCTATCTTAGGGTTAGTTTCTCTGGCATATTTGTGGAAACAAGACCAGTCATTGCTTTCAAGAAATGGTAACTTATTTAATTCATGAACATGGTTGTGATAGTTGATCAACAATCAGATTTCTTGTCTTCTAAAATGTTTTTCTTTTTGTCTTGTCCAGATAACAAATGGCATTGAGGCTATTACTGTTAAGGTACGAGTGATTTTCACTTGGCCGCTTTGTTTTGTTTTGTTTGGTTTTTGTTTTTTTTTTTTTTGTGTAGACTGCACAACTTCTTTCTGTCATTGTGCATGCTTTTTTGAGTGAAAAAATTTGATATTAATACTTTTAAATGACAGTCCTTTCTATTTTCTATATAATTTCAGCCAGTTCTCAGAGCTTTTAGATAATATTATATTGTATTTGATAAATAATCCTAAATGGTAGCTGTGTCTAGCAACATTTCATCCTCCAAATTAACTCAGTAATCAGAAGCTTATTGCTTTTTCCTCGTACGAAACAAGAAAGTAAGTTTCATTTATTACCATGTTTTTGTGCACTCTTTATCTTATGATAATTGTAGTTGATGTAAAATTTTCTCAACTGAATCCATGGAAGAAAACTTATGTTATTACGTTATATATTTTCATAATACTTGAAGTCTGGCGTCTTCATCTTGTTATGTGTTGGTCTTTGTTTCAGATTAAAAATTAGTGATTTTTTTTTGTTTCACATACCTATTTTCTTAATGCACATTAAGTGAAACACCTTTCATTGCAGGTTGCAGCCATGGGCATAGACCCTGGGAAACACTTGGGCAAAGAATTAAAATTCTTGGATCCTTATTTGCATAAGTTGAAGAGTATGCCATAGTTTTTTAACTTTCTCAGTTTCTCTGAGCCATGTGGTTCTCTACGCATTCCAAGTGCAACCAAACTACTTATTCTGTTTACCTTGTCCCATCTTTGGCAGGTTGTATGGGATAAATGTGTGTGGTGAGGGAGGGGAGTATGAGACACTGACCCTTGATTGCCCATTCTTTGTTGTAAGTTCACTCCAGATTCCTTTTTAGTTCAGTTTTTTCAAATTATTCTCTACAACCGCTCCTCCTTTTGGTCTTATTTCTCCATTATCTTTGCAAACACCCTTCTGATAGGTGATAATAAGGAGGTAATTTTCAGTTGTGTTAGTATGTTATTCATCTTTACTCCATTTGCCTACACTAATGTCTGTATCTAAAATATGCCTTTGATGTCTAAGCATAACATGTTTGCTGCAACAATTGTGGGGTTTACTCTAGTAATGCTGTCAACAAAATTAACACCGTTTCTATCGGCAAAGTTGACAGTCATTGTTCTTTTCCCATTTTTCCGTAAGTCTTAGAAAATTTATAATTTTCAGAATTCTCGAATTGTGCTCGACGAATATCAAGTTGTCCTGCACTCCTCAGATTCCGTAGCTCCAGTTGGGGTCCTTCATCCCTGGGCATTTCATTTGGAAAAGAAGGCGGGATCTGCCTCATTAAGTGGCAGTGAAATAACTGAGAATTCCGTTCAGGAGAAAACAGGATTAGTGTTTGAAGTGCAAGAAGACTGTCCTGCAGGATGTGAGGCTATGTGCCAGTCTGTTGCAGAAGGCACTGCTTTAGTTGAAGTGACAGATAACAGACTTCACATCTCTAAGACGAAGAAGGATAATATATTTTCCATATGTTGTTGGTTGCAAGAAGCACAAAAGACTACAGCAGGTAAACAGAATGATACGTGCACTGGAAATTGCATGCAAGTATTTTACTGCTTTTAAGCACATGCCTTTTGTTGCTTATATTATTATTGTGGTTGATTGTTTTAGGTTGTTTTCAATTGGCAGGTTTTCATGAGGATCTAACTGTTATTTTAAAGCAAATTTAATCACAACTTGTCAGATATGATTTTGGTTGGGGACATGTCCTCTATATACATCTTTATATTTCTGATATGAATGAATTTGCAATAGCAAATGAGACATATGTGAAATTTATTACACATGATAAATGCCCATTTGGTGTTCCATCCTGCAGTACAATTGAGCTGCCTTTGTTGCAAGTGGGTCTGGGAAAGGCATACATTAAGTTCTAGTGGCAAATGACCAAAGCAAAAGAGCTTTGCATGTACAAAATATTTCCTACTGGGCACCTAGTTGCATTGGTCCATGTAGTCAGGTAAAATAAGTTCCTAGATTTCAATTTTTCTGCCAATTAGCATCAATTTTTAGTATTGTTTTTCCTGTATTATATTTGTATTCTTGAGAATGATGCTGAGATAAGTTGATAAGTAGTTGGTAAAAGTTCTATTTTTCCCCTTCTTGCGAACTATGCTGGAGTTCTTTTGGACTTCATCTTTAGAAGTATGAAAATTGCAAAAAAGCTACACTGCCACGTTTGCTGCCACCACCAGTACCACTAATGCATCCTCAAGAAAATGTTTGGTCAACATTAGTGGGATTGTGGTCTCTGTTATGAGCATAATTTCTTTGATGGTAAGAGATAGGGTTTGCTCTTTTCTCTCTGATGAAGGATTGTTTCAAGTTCCCAAGTATAATGTTGACTATTGTGATTAATTTGCGGTGAGTCTGCATGCATGTAGTTGAATAAGCCATGAGGGTTTTCCTAGACATGTTTGATTATATCTACATGCTTGCTACCATCATTCTTCTTATATACAATCACATGGTCCCGTCTTTTTTAGATTGCCGTCTTGTTCAACCTGTTTAATTTGATATGTAGTTGTTTTCAGGCAACCTTGCATAAGGAAGTAATTCACATGGCTTGGCAGTTGGGCCTTGATCCTCCTACAATGACTCTCTGCAGAGCCAGGACAAGCACTACAAAACAGTGAAGCTGTGGTAAAATGCTTTAATTGTTCAATATGCACCTCTGCAATTTTCTTTGTTGTTTACTGTTCGACTCATGTTGCATCATCAGAGAGACCGAAAATACAAGAGAAGCTTGAAGCTTTCCCAAAGCAAATGAGAGTCTCTCATTTAGAAGAAGGATGCATGTCTAAAGTACTTGATCCCATGTTCCTATACGTCCTAGCTTCTGATCTGCCAAAAAGGTGATGTCTCCATATGTTGAATTTATAAATCTTGTACTAATTGCTTGATTTAATGTGTTATTTCTTGAATCGTGAAAATTATCATGGAATAAAATTTTCCTTTTGACTTTATAATAATTTTTTTTCCACTGGAAACCAAATTGTGTTGCTGTTAGTGACTTGAGTGTTTGTAAGTTCAGTGGGATAAAGCATGCAGTGGGGTAAAACATGTATCATTTACCATGTAAGATACGGTACATTACACTTGTTTCAATTCTTTCTGGTATTGCAGAGCGCTTGTGGAAGTAAAGCCCATACTTTATGTCTCCGAGGCTTCAAAAACAATCAATGAAACTGTGCAAGACCAATCTTGTGTGAAGGCACCTAGTTATTGGGGTTTTCAGCATGCAGACTGGCATCAGTCTTGCTTCCAGAAATGTATTGTTCATGAAAAGATATGTGCCGTTATTCTATCTATCACTGGTGAAGTTTCCTCGAAGATCTGTTCCAATTTTCTAGATGCTAACCAGAACAAGGAACATCAAACTTCTCTCACAGAGAGCCAAGTGGGAAGACTATCACAATTTTGCATTTATCTTCTTAATAAAATTATCATGAAAAACAATTTCCCTTGGGAAGACGTAATGGTGAGCTTCTATCGCAAGCACAGCCTTTCCAATTTCCATAAATCGCTCTTAGATATTGATCTCGATATTATAGTTTCTGGTTATTCCTTTCGCTTGTCTGCTATTTTTGTTTTTGTTATTATTCTCAAATTTGTGCCTTCTATTTTATGCAGAGTTTGAGGATATACTTCCCAACAAGCCCTTCCATGCCCGCCATGACATTCTCAGTCATGTTCACCAATGCATTCAATGAACTTGCTCAAATGGATCAGAGGATCAAAATCGATGGAGAGCCAATCTTTAACCTTGTTCCTGTCTTAGGTTCTGGGAGGTCAGCCACCGTTGATGATATCATGACCTACGAACTATTTACTCAGAAATACTGAAGCTTCTTCTCTTCGTAGCAATCCATCATTCGTTATAAACTTTAAGAGAAGAAAGGGATACATTTATTTAAAAGCATTAAAGAAAGGTACTAGACTCGCCCAAATTCAATTAAGTTACAGCTATTCACCGAGTTATGTTAAGTTGTTGAAGTTGTTTTCCCCTTTGATCTTATTTTCGTTGAGGGGAAATGTTTGGTCATTCATACATTAGATTCTTTGTACTGTATTAGATTATCACAGTAATGGATTGGAAAAAGGTTTTATTTTCCAACCTATTTGCAACTCTCACTGCTCTATCATTCAGCTCAAATCCAGTGTCAGTTTGTTTCCCAAATCAACGTTTTCAATTAGGGTTTTAAGCATCTGATTTTGATAAAAGTGTGCTCTTCATAAATATAGAAGAGAATGCCAAAAAAAAATTCAGAGAATGAGGAGTAACATAAGAATACTGTATATGTTTTCCCAACATATAATTTACGAATCGTTTTATTAAATTTATTAACAAGGAAACAAAAATAGTCAGTTTCCACAGCAGGCTGCTGCAGCCACCAAGCTAAAGAAGGGCCAAGGAAAAATAATTGAAATGATTTTAGGGACAAAATGATAAGCATGTGTGATGTCTATAAATCCTGAAGCCTATATTTGCCACAAGAAAATTGGAGTTGTCACCTTCCTACCATGCTTATGTGACAGCTAAATGTCTACTCATTCTAATATATAATGCAAGTCAAAAATCCTGCAATTGTCTCCACTCTTTACTCACTTGACAGAATTTAATACAGTTAATGCTAGTTATTTGTAGCTTTCAAAAGACCAAGATACAGTAAATATCCATTTCAAGAGTCACTTTTGCTTAGACTTAACAACTTTTGGCTTATAATGGTCTGGGAAAGTGCTTTTGGATTGGATGGTCAAGTGTGCTGCAGATATTGAATGGCAAGTGTGCTTCAGGTGCATGAATAGTTATCTTTGCCATACCATATTTCATTAAAAATGGTAAAAGTCTTGTACTGCTAGCATTCAGTAGTAAAGAGTTTATAATACATTTATTTTTGTGGAGGTTTTAAGTTTAAATTTTTCTTTTTTTTTTTAGTGTAAAAAAAAAGTCGAAAAACTCTTTAAAGACCCAAATTTACCGGCCAACCAAGCTTGATTTCTTAGCACTCATTTTTTTTTTCTTTTCTTTTTTGACCGTTGTTGTATGTCACATTAATCTCTTATTTGAAATCAATTTAAGAAAAATCAAATGATTTTAATCATATAAATTATATATATATTTATATTTATCATGAATGTAAGAGTATTAGCACTTAAACCAATGAGATAACAAGAACGATTGATGTTCAAGAAGCACTTTAAATGCTTTACAAAGAATATACTTCAAAAAAGCACTTTCAAGGTGTGAAAAAAAAACTTGTAAGTTATACACTTGACATAGACTATTTCACAAAGACTGTACTCTGAAAAAAAATGTCATCCAAGTGTTTCTTATATGACTGCTTTTACATATATGATACACCAAATGGATTGTCATTTCAGACAAAATTAGTCCCACAGAATCACTCAAAGAAGAAGGTGTTGGCTTATGGCTGAAAAAGGGGCTATGCTAAAAATGCTATCTTACTTTCTTCCTCTCTGTTACCATCAAAATTAGCCCAAATGTTGCACAAAAATAACAGTTGCATGCAAGTACTGAAATAGCTTAAAAGAAGGTTAAAAACAAAGAGTAGTTCTGTGGTGGGGTTTATTAGGTCACAAGGGCAGGGCTGTTGCCATCATCATAGATATCACCCTCACATTCATTATCAAAATGGTGACAGATTGCCCATGTATCTTAATTCTGCACTGTTTTATTAGCCATAAACTTTGATAGTGACTCTTTGGTGACCAAAAGATTTTAATAGGTTTGAGCCACCAACTAACCATGCTTGTGGATAGGGAGAGAAAGAAAGAAAGAAAGAAATAGAGAAGTATCAAATTTTTAGTTGTTTTTTTTTGTTAAAGAGTATAGATATAGTCTCCATGAGCTTTATTTATTTATATGAAAAATGATACTTCAACATATATATGTGGTATTAAATTTTTTTTTATTATAAAGTCGTGTGTTCGAATCTCCAAAACGTGTTGTTAGATACAATCTAACAGATTTACGAGTAAAATTAACCTATTTTGGAATAAGAAATAACATATATTAAAACTTAAATATTATTGTTAAGCCTTTATCTAATAACTTAAAATTTTTTAGACTCAAAATTTAAGAGAAGGAAATGAAACAACTCAAGTGTTATTGTTAAGCTTCATTAGTCAAGTTATAAACTATTTGTTTAAGGTTAATTATAGGGGAAGAAAGAAGACACACATGTATTGGAATTTAAATATCATTATGATACTAGTTATTTATATTAGATTTGAAAATTTTTCTGCTGCTTTATGTGAGTGCTTTACTTCACTCCAAAAAAAAAAAAGAATTAATTAGGAGAAAAAAGAAGGTTGTGACTTTTATGAGCCAAGATCACATGGATGAGGGGGACCAAGGCCATGGAACAATTTGAAGAGCAAAGCATGTGTATGCTAAGCAAAATAAGGCCACCCCCCACAAGAGTATAGTTGTTGAGAAGCAAAAAGGGACAATATATGCTACCATTTGAAATCATATGGTCCACAAAAACAAAAAACCCTAATAGAATACAAAAGCTGTGTAGAGAGAGAGAGAGAGAGAGAGAGGCATGGCCTTTTCTACAAAAATGACATCAAATAGAAACTTATACATTATTTCAAAAGAGGCAACTTGTTTGGTTGTTATTAGTCTATGGTGGGGATTGGTCACATGCATAAAAAAGTTCAAAGAAAATTTTGATTTTGTTAATACTATTCCAATGCAATACATTCCAATTTTAAATATTGAAAAAAAGAAAGTAAACTAAAATAAATAAAAGTTGAATAAGTGATGGGCTTGTAGAGTGGGCAATTCTATTCCTAGATTTTATTTTATTTATTAAGAAAAAATATTTAAATCTTTACCATTTTAAAAAAAGAACATGTGTATTTTAATAATTTTAAAAATTTTATCGATATTCTTATTAGATAACAATTTTTGTCTATTTTAATGAAAAAAAGACTTCTAAGCTTCTAAAATTTAAAAAAAAAAGAATATGCAAATCACTTTTTACTGTTAAAATAAACAAAAATTATTACTTAACAATAATGTCGATAAAACTTTTAAAATAATTAAAATTTGTATATCCTTTTTTTTAAATATTAGAAGTCCAAATATTATTTTCTCTATTCAATATCAACATCAAGTTACATATCCAAAATTGTAAGAATATTATGCAAATATATGTGTGGTTGGGCATACTTTTATTAAAATTTATATTTCTACAAGATATTATTTCAAAGATTTGTGGCATGGGGCACTTGAATAAAAAAAAAAGTGATAAAATTGAATGTCAAGACTAGTGATACAAAATGTAAAATTACTAACATAAGATAATAACAGCAAGTGATTGATAACACAAAACATAATAATGAATGTCATTGAAGATCAAATTGATAACACGTAGAAGCACATCTTAAGCATCTCTTAGGTGTCATGCCATCACCTCAACAATAAAAATCAACCCATGTCACATAATGAAATATATTATATCACATCTATTTATTAAAGTGTCACGCTACAAATATTTTTAAATAATTATTTAAATATTTAACACACGATAAAATTATTTAAAAAATATTTAACTCATGAAAAATTACATAGGCTGAATTTTTTAAAAATAATTACTCAAATATTTTACACACGATAAAATCATTTAAAGAGTATTTAGCTCGTGAAAAATTACATGGGGTGAATTTTTTAAAAGATCCAATTAAATTAAGATAAACCCACATTTACGTAGTCGAAAACAAGTGTGTGACAAAAGGCATGCATATTCAAAAAAAAAAAAAATGTAAGTTAATGCTAAGAATGCCATGCAACATAATGTTAAAGAATGTAAAACCAAAGGGATTATTTCGGTCTTTACCAAAATCACCCACAAACTTTCTGTCACAGAATTGGCACCAAAAACTAAAATTGGCAAGACTGATGAGATTGAGATGCTCTCTCGAGGAGGCTCGACTCAAAAGTACTACTCACGTCACATGCATATATCTTAAAATAATATCAGGTTTTCACGTGAGGCTTAGATGGCTCCCTCTCTCATTACTCATCTCTGACTCTGAATTTATGTGAATCCAATTGTATTTGTGCTTCAGCCTCTCTCATCTCATGCATTTCCAAACTACTTCATTTCTCCCTTCACTCCTCACATTCATTCATTATAACTTTGCCTTTGTAGCCAAGATTAGTTGTTAGATACCAAAGCAAAGACTGTCGGTGGGATTGGGAAAGATATAACAATTCATCATACCAAACTTCTCTTTCAGTCTAAGGTAGCTACCATCAATAATACCTTGTCCCCTATATGTATATATATACTAATTCCAACATTATTATTATTATTATTTATTGACCCTAGATTTTAATCCTAAACCTACGAATTAAATTTGTTTATTATTGAGAATAGTGATTTAACTTCTAGAAATATTAAACTAAGATGTACACATTATAAATTTTTTAATCAAAAAAAAAATAAGTAAAATTATAATGGTTTAGTTTAATATAAACTTACATCTACTTCATCAAACATAATCAACTTACTCAAATATATTATTATAGAATAGTTTTACAACAAGAGTATAAGAAATGATAGTTATTACAAAATTTAAGGAGGTTTAGTTTTTTTTCTTCTCATTCTTACTATACAAATGAAACATCTAAGGTTGTAATTTGCTTAAAGAGTTGATATAGGAGAAACCCCTTTGTTTTATTATTTAACATCTTTTATAAGCTAAGGTTGTGAAGTTCTATTAGAATTGAATTTTGTTAAGAATTGTGTTTTGTAGAATCCTTTTAAAATTAAGACATCTCTAACTCTTAACTTTTCGGGAATAAGAGAAATGCGAGTCCTCAGTTAATGGTAGACAGACACATTCTCATTTGTCCTTCAAAAATTTTAGTAGTCGACCTCTTGGAGAGTTTATATTATCAATCTCTTATAACGCTTAATGATTGACTTCTTAGAAGGCTTTTAGGACCGAGGTCCTTATGCTAAGGACATTCTCTTGTGAGCCAAACTTTCTAGTACTTGTAAGATAGATCTTCAAGAAAGTCATAGTAAACCTTATAGAAAATTAAGCTCGGGTGAAAATCCCAAACAACATTATCTAACATTAAGATTATTAGTATAAATAAGATGGCAAGCTTCACAACATGAACATCTCCATGTATTCATCCAATGTCCTACAAAATTATATCATAAAGGCCATTCTTTATTCATGTACTCAAATAGGTGCACAAAACTATCAAGAATGTCCAAGAGAATTTGTCTTATACCCTATTATGATATCACTCTATTATTTTGAGCACACTTACATTTCATTGCTACTCCTACAATAATCCCACCCAATATTCTTAATCAAAATAAGTAGATAAATAAATAAAGTGGTAGTAGTGAGCTTTACGAAATTGCTATATCTACTTTGTTGGTTACTTTCCCATTTATAAGTAGTTTGGTATATCAATTCTTTGTTTACCAAAAACTACTAGAATTGGTCACTTTACACAAAGATTAGGTACTTTCAGATTATCTCAATCAATATTATTATCTCACTACATTAATATATATTTATATATATATATATTAAAAAAAAGAATAATTCAAGGGATTTTGATTAATTATGAAATTAAGTGATTTGTTATTATTTTAATCCAATTATAAACTATCTTTGATGAAATTTTTATATAAAAATAATCAAATATATTTCTTGAAACTTCTTATTTTTATTCCAATAAAAAAAAAATGCCAATTTATCACCCAATGTCCAATGGCATCATAAACTGACACTAAAAGTAATTTTTGCCCATCAGCAAGGGCAAATATGTACACTCGCTTTAGACAGCAAATAAGCGGTGAATCAGAAAATTAAATAAATAAAAAACCAACCTGTAAAAACGGATAAATTAGCAACACCACGATGGCATCAAAGTAATTTTAACTGCAAACTAGGGGTATCAAGTATATTCTTCTTTCAAAAACGGCAAGATAGAGAAAAGAAAATTAAAATAATAAATAAAAAAAAAAGAAAAGGAAAAGTGAAGAGACGCAACGCGAAAATGTACAGAGAGAGAGAGACAGAGAAATAGAGAGAGAGAGAGAGCAAGCGAGAGAGAAAGATCTGAGTTAAAAGAACTGAGTCGGGGGGACTGAGTCGAGTTGTCGTGTCAGCAGTAAATGGTGCAGTGAAGTGAAGTGAAAAGAAGAGAAGAAGAAAGAAACTGACCGTTAGATCCAGTCCTTAAAATCAATTCCAATACTAGCCGTCTGATTGCTTTTTCCTTCTTGTTTTCTTTCTATCGTCCTCTATCTCTCTCTCTCTCTCTCCTGGCTTTCTTGTTCTCTTTTGCTCGTCAAATTTTCAAGAGAGAATCTAAAGAAGTGAAAAGCTTGAGCAAGTACTAACTCGATCGGTCGAAATTCAGGTTCTTTTTTTTTTTTTTCCTTTTTAAAGTGACTTTTTCATTTTTCTGTTTGGTTCTTTGGAAAATGGATGGTAAAGGAAAAAATTGGATCGGGTGTTTTGTTTAGTATAGTTTAGCTGAAAAGTTGTAATTGTTTGAAGAAAATGTTAAAATTTAGTTAAAAGTTAAGTGGTTGTGTTTGGTTAAGTTTAAGTAAAGATTATTTTTCAGGTGAAAGTTGGTATAAGTTTAAATTTTTGAGTTGTGATTAATTTTTAAATTTTTTTTTTCCATTTGCTTTTCTTGAAAGCTAGATTAGAATTTTCAGTTTCCAGCACCTTGTAGATAATATCATTATTGATTTGAACTAATGCCTAGTTTCTTCGTTTAATTTTTGTTTTTGCAGATTTGAGCTCTGTAGAAGCTGAACTGCAGTCTATGGAGCTCAAGGACAGAGTGTTTGGGAGCTGAGAAAATGAAATGAATTTGGAGGATTCAGGATAAGATAAGGGGCTTTTATGTTTTTGTTTCTTTAACTCTTTTTGTTGGGTTGGTTTGAATCTGGAATTTTTGAAGGTAGTCGATTTATTTCAAGCGGCTTTTATTTAGAATTTCCAAAGCAGTTAAGTCATTGGTGTTTTATGGTTAAAAAACCCTAATCTTGGTGGCCTTCGTTGAGACATTGAGGATAAAGGTACAAGTGGATACAGTCAGATTTTGGCTTGTTAATCTTAGCTTTTGCACCAAAAAATGGAACAGATTATATTTTAGAAGAACAACCAGAAAGAAAGAAAAGAAATAGACAAAAGCATTAATGGAGGATTTTTCCAAATATGCCCATAGTCCAGCTCATTTGGCAGTTGCACGCCGTGACTATGCTGCTCTGAGGCGCATTGCTGCAAGCCTCCCTCGTCTTGCCAAGGCTGGGGAGGTTAATACTGAAGAGGAGTCTCTTGCTGCTGAGCTCCGAGCAGATGCTCTCTCGGCTGTCATTGATCGCCGTGATGTTCCTGGCCGTGAGACCCCTCTGCATCTTGCAGTCAGACTACGGGATCCGATCTCTGCAGAGATGTTAATGGCAGCGGGGGCAGATTGGAGCCTTCAGAATGAGAATGGTTGGAGTGCCTTGCAAGAAGCTGTTTGCACTAGAGAGGAGTCAATTGCTATGATCATCGCAAGATATTATCAACCACTTGCTTGGGCAAAGTGGTGTCGTAGACTTCCCCGTATTATTGCCTCGGCAGCTCGTATCCGTGACTTTTACATGGAGATAAGTTTTCATTTTGAGAGCTCGGTCATTCCTTTTATTGGACGCATTGCCCCATCAGATACTTATCGCATTTGGAAGCGTGGATCTAATCTCCGTGCAGATATGACCCTTGCTGGGTTTGATGGGTTTCGCATTCAACGTTCAGATCAGACATTTCTCTTTTTAGGGGAGGGCTATTCATCAGAGGATGGCAATATGTCTTTGCCACCTGGTTCTTTGATTGTTCTATCTCATAAGGAGAAAGAAGTTACAAATGCTTTGGAAGGGGCTGGTACTCAACCAACAGAAGCAGAAGTTGCCCATGAAGTGGCTTTGATGTCTCAAACTAACATGTATCGGCCGGGCATTGATGTCACTCAGGCTGAACTTATTCCCCATTTGAATTGGAGACGACAAGAAAGGACTGAGATGGTTGGAAACTGGAAGGCCAAAGTTTATGATATGCTCCATGTGATGGTTAGTGTGAAGTCTAGGCGGGTTCCTGGTGCTATGACTGATGAGGAGCTTTTTGCTGTGGAAGATGAAGACAGGTTGGCAAATGGTGGTGACCATGAGGAGTATGATGATGTATTAACTGCTGAGGAAAGAATGCAATTAGACTCTGCTCTTTGTATGGGGAACTCAGATGGTGCTTGTGATGATGATGAAAATGGGGTCCTTGACTGTCAAGAAAATGGTTCAGGAGTTCCCTATGAAAATGGTGAATCTAATAGTGCTGTTAAGGAGAAGAAGAGTTGGTTTGGTTGGAACAAGAAAGGCACAAAAAATAACTGTGATGATCCAGAAGATTCGAAAATTTTGAAGAAATTCTCGAAGTTGGCTCCAGAAGGTAGCAACCAGAGGCCAAATAATCAAAAATCTTCATCTGAGTATCCTAGGGAGGACATGGGTGACCTGAGGAAGGGGAAGGACAAAAGCAGTAGGAAGAAAAAGAAGAAAGGGCCCAGTAGTGAGTCTAAAAATGAGAGTGAATACAAAAAGGGTTTGAGACCTGTTCTCTGGTTGACACCTGATTTCCCTCTAAAGACAGATGAGCTCCTTCCTTTACTTGATATACTAGCTAACAAGGTCAAGGCTATTAGAAGACTCAGGGAACTTTTGACTACTAAACTACCTGCTGGTACATTTCCTGTCAAGGTAATCCAAAATGTTATATCTTGTACGTTTTCTTTCAATGTGGTTAAATTTGCAAATTTTCTGTTATTACATGTTCAAGTTAATGTGCTGCTTTTATGATTTATAACCTGGTTACGTTAAAACTTTTTGTTTCATATGCCAGTTTTACTTCATATGTGTTGGTAGTTTGGTTGGTTTAGGTTGGATTGTTGATAGGCCAGGTTATAGCTTTGCGTTATAGATTATGGACTGGGTTTAAGACACATTGCTCTTGGGTTGGCCTTTATGCGTAAATTAATGAGAATTTGAACATGAACCTCTTCTTCATGTCTGAAAATGGGTGTTTATTAATCTTTAAGGAGTCCATCTTAGTTTTGGCTACACATCAAATTTTAGTCGATGTCAAAACATTTAGATTAATTGGTGGCTTGTAGTATGGGTCTGTCTGTGGTGGTATATGCAATTGCTATGTTTAAGGACTTGCATATAATCTTGGAACTGTACGCTGGAAGAATTTCTATCAAACTGATATTGATTAGATTCTTACTAGTATGAAATATGTGAAGTAGTCTTTTGTGTGTTGTGACTTTTGAACATTGTGATAATCTTTCATTTTCCCTGGTTCAGGTTGCTATTCCTATTGTCCCAACTATTAGAGTACTTGTTACTTTTACAAAATTCGAGGAGTTGCAGCCATTGGAGGAGTTTTCAACTCCACTCTCCAGTCCAGCACATTTTCAGGATGCCAGGTCCAAAGAATCAGAAGGGTCATCATCTTGGATTTCATGGATGAGAGGAAGCCGTGGTGGCATATCAAGTGATAGTGATAGTCACAGATATAAGGATGAGATCGATCCTTTCCTCGTACCACCTGACTATACCTGGGTTGATTCCAATGAGAAGAAACGCCGCATGAAAGCCAAGAAAGCCAAGAGCAAGAAAAATAGAAAACAAGCAGCAGCCAAAAGTGGGGATGGGGGACATCAAGCGAGTGAAGATGCGGAAGAATAGTCACATAGATAATTTCTTGTTGCTCTTCAAAGGTAGTTATAGCTGATGAGGGACATCATTTGAGTGAAGTTGTGGAAGAATAGGTAGCTGCACAGAAAATCTCTTGGCACGTTTCAGTTTCGATGCACTCTGCCAGAAAAAGAGGAGGTAAACCTCGTTCATTTTAACGTCAGGATTATGTGGCGGAGGATTTACAGGATAATGCTCAGATGATCACTTGTGTTGATTAAAATGCATTATCTGCTTCTGTTGTATTTTCATGTGATGTGAAATTGGAGAGCAACAGAATCTCATCCTTGCTTTCAATTGCTTGTTTCAGTTATAATTTTACTTGAAAGACCCCCCAAATCTTTGTATCTAAGTGAATGATCATCATCAAATTTACATTTTTGTGATTGTTATTCCCTTCTTTTGGTTGTAGCCAAAATATACTGTTCTTTTAATTTTTGATTTATTTATCAAGGAGGTTGATAATTTTTCTTTACATAGTGCCATATTGTCCAATTTACGCTTTCTTGATAAACATGTTGAATGTCATTCACCTTTGATAAGTACGGTCACTATAATTACTGGCGTATAATCCTTCTTCAGTTCTGCAACAAAATGATGATCACTTCCGAATTCCAATAGGCCATACATATATGTCAAGCGAAGTAAATTGTGCTATTATTCATATGGATAAGCCGATCTGCAAATGACCATCACTGAAAATTATTTGATCGGTTTTGTTTTTAGTATGAGACAACATAATCAACTTAAATTTGGGGCAGTCATTCAAAATTTTAATGAAAGATTGAATTTCTCTTAACTTAACGTTTATTTTTTGTGAAAAAATACTAATTCAAATAGGGTTTCTTCAAATAAGGAGTTGAATCAACTATTCAATCAAATGATATTAAACATTTTTTCCATCTCTTGTTGAAAAATAAATGGACTATTTCTTTGTAAAATTGTGCTCATATGTGACAATTCTGCTAAAATCTCTTCGTTATTAAGTCATTTTTCTTCTCAGTAAAAGTTTTCTTCACTATCTATTTATATCATTTTCTCTTGGGTCAAAATTACTATTTATTTCTTTTCTTTTCATCCTTGCAACAATACTCTTACATTTAATTCGTAACAAACAGATCAAATTTCATAGCAAAAGCTAGCAAGACTTTCAAAGAAAAAAAAAAGGGATGCCACAAGTATTACCAGAAACATGCCAATTATTTACCTCGAAAGAAAAGTAAGATCAATTTGAAACTACAAAATAAACATCAGGACTATGTACATAGATTGATTCATTTTGTTCCAAGATTTGGAATCTCTTTTCCAAAGCCTATGTATTCTTTATGCCTATACAAGTTACTGTTCTAGATACATATTTACCAGAACCGATCCTTATTGACACTTAAGTATCCAGCCATTACCTTTCCTCCGGTATTCCTCATGCCATCAATAAGAAAGCACCATGTAGAACCCAAAGCACCAATAAAGAAGTCAGCTTCGGATGCCATCAAGAAATTGACAAGGGGATAGTTTGTACTGGTTTCCCTACCCAGACTCGCTTCATATACTGCCATTGTCATGTTTCCCACTTGGCGTGTCACGTTTGTGTAGTAAAAGTTCCAATTTGGGTAAAGTTTAGATTTTTCAATGACTTCCTGAAAGCAAATTACACTGTTGATATTATAAAAAGAAGAGATTTCTGTCCTAAAGAATGTATGCTTATGCGCACAAATTCTAACCTGCATTTCAGTCGAGAGCCAAATGCTGTTCAGATGTGGAAAGTGCTTTCTAATGCGGTCAGCAAGCTGCATATATTCTTCGAATTCAACCACCTTCATTTCACAAGCCTTGTCCCCCATTCTTACATGGATACTCAACAATGGCCTTGGGGCCCACGGTCGATGACTTGACCATACAAAATTGTCAATATCTGATCTTGGATTCTTTATAACTTCCTGTGATAAAGAGTTCATGCAGACAATTGTTTTAAAAGATCATTCCTGTTTAGCGTACAAGATTTAAGAGAATAGGCCTGAACATGATTAAAACCTTTTTCTAGATTAGCTTCGTTGCTAATATGTAGCTCATTAAGTGGGCCAAAATTCACTTGCAAATTTGATGATAATAGGTTAACAATTTTCCTAAAAGGAGAATGATAACAAGTATTTGTCTGTCAGTATTCCCTCTACTTTCAAGGCAAATGAAGAGACGAGTTTTAAGACTTAAAACCTTTGGCCATTGTTTGGGAAGACTTGTGAGAACCATTTTCGCAGATTCCTTCCCGAATGCAGCATGCCGGGCAACATTCATTAAGCCACACGTGTATTCAGTTGGAAATCTCATTAAGTAGCGCACAGCCTGATGACAAATTAAACAAATTATGATATTATTTATGATTATTATAAATGCTATTTACTTAACAAAAGAGAGAGAGAGAGAGAGGGGGGGAGGGAGGGGGTATAAAATATAAAAATATCCACAAAAATTAATTTAAGTTTTTAATGGAATGATGGTTCAGGATTAATGTGGTCTCCAAGAATCTTGCATTGTCAACAGAACTCAGATGTCATGGGGACTACTGAATATAAACATTGCATCCGTTCATAATGAGGTCATTGCATGAGCAAGTTATCCTCTTAAGATGAAATGAGACTTTTTTTCTTCCTAAAAGAAATCTTACTATTTTGCAATTACATAAGAAAAAAAATAGCCATTAGATTTCATCATTCCAATATGCATTTCCTATTTTGTAAGGAAACAACAGTTGCTAATTTATTTATTCTACAAAGTCAATAAAAAGAAGAAACTTGAGATAATTATCCAAACAACTATATAAATTGAAAATAATGCATTTTTCTAAATGAATTTCAAGCCACACCTGTGCTCTCCACCATCTTCTATCCATTTTGCGATGATAAGCAATTAAACTCCCATTTATCTCCGTTGTTGGCTGCAAATAACTCCAAGGATAACCCCATACCCTGTATTGGATATTGACATTTATGAATTAATATTTTATGGTTTCACAGGCAAATTAACAAAACCTAGAAGTAAAATGGTTAGATATGCAATCACTTACCTAGGAGTTCGTCCGACCCATATTTCCTTTGACCTATAGCTATCTTTTGTCGTTATAATTCCCTTTTCCCACTCTTCTTTATTGCCCAAAAGCTCAAATGCACGGTCTCGGCATTCTTGTGAGGTCTCTGGAAAGAAGTAACAAGACCAACTAGATCTGGATGAACCTACAAAGCATCCATTTATAGGTGCTTATCAGTATCAATATTCAAAGTTTGTGGTTTTCTTCAAAACTGCCCTCCAAGTCTGCAAGAAAGCCTTAAAATCTCGTAGTGATTGGTTAAATTTGAACAATCTCATATGAAAAAAATTATTTGACAATGTAGTAAATAACTTAATGTTGTACTATTACAAAACAATAACACATGAATAAAAAGTGTTGACAAGATAAAGATAAAATGAATTGATTGCCATAACTTTACCTTTACAGCCCTCATGGTCAGCCCGATTATAATAATTTGAGACAAGGACCCTTTTCTCATTCACTGCAATAGCAAGAAGCCCACACATTCCAGCAATCTGTGCCCCAATACCAAAGCCAGGTATTCTCTCCCAGTCAGCTACAAGAAATCTTATGTTAGGATCACTGCAGTTAGAAGGATGCTGATGGATCCATAAGTCACGTTGCACTTTCCTAGTCAAAGGGTAATTTTCTTCGTCTGACCCGGTAACCTGCAGGATGCAAAAATATTTAGAATGCATAAAAAGCTAGATATAGTAAACATAGTTGCTTTTGAAAATGAAAGATATTCTAAAACCATGCTTTGGTTGATTACAAAATAAACACCACAAATACTTTGTTGTACTTTGAAGTTAGAAATTAACATACCCAAGGAGGATAAGCACCTTCTGATATTGTGCGATGCCTAATATACCTAAGTTGTTCATTAGCTGCAGATGCTGGATACATGTCCAGTAGTCCCTTCCAACCCGTCCAAGGAGGAAAGGTCTCGTTTTCAGCATGGGTGTCAAAACGTGAGTTTATTCGTGCACTCAACTTGCAATTCTCTATATGAGGGGCCTTGGGCACATTGGACATGTTCAATCCAAACTTCTTCAAGAACTCTCTTTCGTCATGTACTGATTCAGTTAGTAAATCACCCCAAGCCGAATACAACAAGGAAACTCTCTTGTTGTCAGCATCTGTTTTACTTTGACTTGAATCTGTCCATCTCTCTGTTTCTTTCAACTTAAATTTGCAGTTTGTATTTGTAACCTCATCTAAAATTCAGTAAATAAAAATTCTTTAAAGCATCTAATTAAAGCATTATAAAATTATTATCATGAGATATATTTGTGCAATGCACATCAACTAAAAATTCTGGGATTGTCTTGAAAAATAAACTTTTGGAAAAATGAATTTCAATAGCCCAATGTTTTAACGAACTGTCCATTCATAATGATTATTTAGGGCTCACAAAAATGATTTCTCAGAATCCCCAAGAATTACTTGTCATTCACTAGTGTAAAGAGTATGATAATTGGCTTCAATCCCAAGTATATCAAGAAAAGAAAAGCAAGTGGATTAGATACGCATGATAAAGCATGATCTACCAAATCCAGTCAAACTTAATAAGGGAAGAAGATAATAGACGTAATTAACAAGTTATTCTTGACTTTTATTTGCTTTAAGCACACCCTTTAAATCATTTCCATTATTGCTTTCCCAATAACGAAACTCTGTCTAATTTGTAGACCAAAAATAATCATGAACCACTGAGCTTTTCATGAAGCTTCAAAAATTTCTTAAATTTCAGCTAAATTTTCATCTACATTCCTTGTTATCCAAGTTTTAAGGTGGCAATAATTCTACTAATTAAGGGAAAGAAAATCCAAAAGAAAAACAATATCATGAACCCAAATCAATCAAAAATATAATACAAGCATATCATGAACCAAAAGATCACCAACATCAATAATTTAAGAGCAGTTAAGTATAAAAGAATTTCTTACTGATATCATCCGAATTGGAATTCCATGGTGAAATCCCCATCGACATGGATGAAAATGAAATCCCAGCAAAAGCAGAGCTACCAAAAGAAGTGAGAGCAGCAAGAAACAGAGAGGTGAGGCAGACTCCACAGAGAAAACCCACAACACAAATTTGGCATGGAAATGAACTCCCCATTTGCAGAGCTCTCTGTGATACAACTCTCTCAAGAGACTTCTGGTTCACTGCTGCAGCCTCCATTCTTCTTCTTCTTTACCAAATTTTGCCAACTTCAAAGAGTAATTAAAAAACCTCAACTAGCTAGCTCTTAAAAGCCTTGCTTCTAGATTATTATGGCATGCCAACTGGCTTTACAACAAAGACACACGTGAAAATACATACAACCTTCTTCCTTTTTCAGTTTATAGGACTTTCCATGTTTAAGAAATGCTTAAAAATGGTTTTAATGGGGTTATCCTCAAGTACTCAAAAAAAAAATAAAAAAGAACTAGTTTACAAATTTGTCACCATCAATTCCTCGGCCATCCAATTCATCTTCACCAACTTTTTTAAAATCAGAGGTCCACTTCTATTTTCCTTCTATCTGCCAAATAAATAGAAAGTTTTCAATTTTATTCCGAATTCAGTAGAAAACATCAACAGAAAAGAGAAAAGAAATATTTTTACAAAATTTCCAAGTAAACACGGGAGAAAAAGGTAAATATTTTGAGAAAAGAGATAAGACTACAGAAAATTTTCTACTCACAGGAACCCATTTGAAAGAAGAAAGCAATTCTTCAGAACCAAAGAAGATAAAGATACAAAGAGAAGAATAATCACTTTGAAGAACTCAGGTTCAAGCTAGAAATAAAGAGAATTTAAAAGTAGCAAAGTCAGAAACTTAGAATTTTGACTATCATAAAATATCCATTAAAGTGAAAAATAAGAAAGTCCTACACATGGACCGTAATGACATAAACAAGCTCACAGCTGAGCCTGGGGCTGTAACTCCCCCATTTCAGAGATTTTTTAGAGATTTACATGCAGAAAGACACATGCCCGAAAAAGCATAAAATTCAGTTTGAAAGTATATATGATAAAATTCCTGGAAAGGCAAAACTGCCAGAAACATCCTAAATATGTAACTTGGTCATTGTTTATTATAAGCTAATGGTCATTTTCCTTTTCTTTTTTTTTTTTTTGGGTGAACAATGAACATCTAAAGCTTGTTACAGAATTACTGAAATTAAAAACTGAAAAATCAAACGTGATTTTAAGCACAAACCCAGAAAAGAAAAAGTGTCAGAGTAAGAGAGAGCATTGTAAACCTGACCAGTACTATTAGCTTCTCGAGAAACAAACAGGCATATATCATCCTCTGACTGTACTGTACTCTCTTATTTCAGTTTTTGTTTAGATTCTTGGGTCATCACTCATCACTTGGGTACAGATTCCTACTCGTGTCCACATAAAATGAAGCAAAAGCATACAACGTCATGTACTGGCACGTAGATTAGAACATGTTCTCTCGTCAATGTGGGCCCCAACGATTCAGGGTCCCCACCCAAAGTGGACCCGCTGGTAAATGCGGGGCCTACACTTGGCGTCTTTTTTTAGTCACTTCTTTCAATTTTCTGCGTCTCACGTCTCATCGCAGCTAGCTGTCATTTCCAGATTGTATCAACAAAACTACAGGAAAAGAAGCACGGGGATTTGGTAGCTTGCTTGATATTGAATTATATGATAATAAAAGGTTTAGAAAACTAATAGGGAGAAGTGGGTTATTAACACTGTCCCACCTTGAGTTCTATAAAAATGATACTTTTATGACAGTTTTAGTTATAATTTTACTGTCACTTTTCTATTTATTTTGAATGATTGAAAGATTTCAATTTTTTAAAGATTTTAATTATTTACACGATAAAAATATATATAATTAAAAAGATATTTTTATTTTTCAAAATAAAATAAGAGTAATAGTATACTTAAAATTAAAACTGCTATAAAAGTATAATTTATGTACACCTCAGTGCGTGCCAGTATTAATATCCATAATACAAGTTGATATGATGATTAGACATAGTAACACTGAGCAAAGGTGGTTGTTGTTTTTTTTTTTTTTTTCTTGAAATGATATGATTAAGCAAAGTGTTTTTAATTTGACTTTATCTTCGGGGAAAGTTGGTTGTATGATTTAAAAATTGAAATAAAGACAAAACAAAACAAAACAAATATGAAATTGTGGAGAAGTAGTTGAATGATTATCATCTTCTCTTGTATCAATTGTCATCGTCATCATTATGGTCATGTGATATGGGTATGTCTGTACATACATGGCATTTCGAATAGTGTTGTCATTAATTTAAATATATATATTATTACATAATATTATTTCTCTATTTCTCTATTTTTATATATTTAAATTTTATTATATTTAATATAAGATATGATATTTTTTAAACTTAATTACACGATGTTTTAATTATAATTTGGTTTAAATTTAAAAATTAATTTGATTTATATAATTTATTTTTTAGAATTAAAAAAGTTATTATTTATGTGATAATTTTTATTAAAATTTAAGATATAAAATTCACTTAATGCGTAATGATTATTTCATAAAAATACAAGTGATTTATTATTTATGTGATAATTTTTATTAAAATAATTTTAAAAATTTATATACAAATAAAAATTTAAATTTATTTCAATTTAACATAAATAAAAAATTAATCTACTCTTTATATACTTAAGATGACCGATTTTTATTTTATGCGATGGGTGATCTATGAAATGGGTATAAGTGGGTTTTGAATTGTTTTTTTTTTGATCAAATGAATGGTTGTACTTTTATTGCTCACAGCTTCTTTCTGCAAAGGAGATTAGTGGAGTTTGTGTAAAAGTTTGTGCCAAAAGTTGAAAGTGATCCAACTTGTTCTTCTTTGTGTCAAATAACGTGACCTAATAGTGGTCTTGTTAATCCTACAAATAGGATCTCTTCGATGATCCTAACAAGCGTTGGGTTCTTTGATCAGGACCGTTGGACAATTTTGATGATGGAGAAATTGAGAGCTGTGATGTTGAAGCAAAAATGCAAAATGTAGTGTGTTGCAGGGGACCAAATGGATTGGAATAAGATTAGGCATATGTGATTATGATTCTATCAATCTTGATGCATCATGATCATGATGGTGATGATGACAGCAATTTCCTAAATTTTAATTACCGAGGTGGTCTGGTGGGCCGCCAGTTGTTGGGATTAGTGGACTCCATTAATACTCATTTTCTCTTCTCATTTTTTTTTCCATATACATATTGAAAAGACGTTTAGCTTCTGTCCTTACAGAAAACGACATAGACACTAATAATTTTAAATTTTTTTTGTTGGATTTGTAGGGTACATTCTAATTTGTTTTTATAAAAAATTTTAATCGCAACAAAGAAATAAGAGAGAAAAAAAAAATCATTAATTACATATATTTATTTAAAAAATAATCTTATATATATATAAAAAATTAATGCACGTGTTTTGATAATAATTATTTATGTTTATAATAAATTTTAATATTTTTTATTTTAATTTTATAAAAAATATTCAATAACTCAAAACTTTTAAAGATTTATAGTATATTATCTTATGTGTTCAAAATACTTAAATGTAATATAAATTTTTTATTTATTTTTATTAATATTTTTTATATTTAATTAATTTTAATAGATTATATGAGTTTATATAGTATTTAAAATATTTATAAAATTTTATTTTTAATTAGAATAAGAATTTATATATTTAAAAAAATTAAAAACTGATGTAAACTCGTAATTGAGCCTAAAGAGGCAATTTTTTGAATAGGTAATGCTACAGCATTCTAAATTCAATACTGTGACACTAGACGCAATTCGACCTAGTGTTGTAACGCTGAAAAGGTAGCGCCACAGCGTTGCGCTTATTGACTTTGGCCCCCTTGTGCTTTCGCGCCCCTCTTCGTATCCAATTTTTTATTTTGTTCCATTTTTGTCTATCCATCATGTTTTTGATCATGTGTCAATTGTTTATTGGTTTCCAACTTAATATGAAATTCAACCCTAATTTTGTATCATTAATTTCAAAAAAATCACTAATTGATTCAAAATCTCTTTTCAAGAAGCTTTCTAGGATCTATCCACAACAACGCTCAATTACCCAGCATTAACACTAATAAAGTCTTTGTTCAGACTTAACTCCTTTTGGGCATGTGACTTTAGTTTCTAAAAATATGAATGCATATTTCTTTTAGTACTTTTTATATTGTAATCTCCTATGTCATGCTCGACATCATTATAATACATCCGAGAATTAACTTTGACAATAACACTCTTCCATACATTATGTTTTTTTTTTATCTTTGCCACTTCAATGAGTAAATCTCCAATGCTATCCATTGGTCTCCATCCTCTTAATAACCCATGTTGAGCTACTCACAGCATTCCATCAAACACACACAACTCCTTATGCTTCTCACCCTTCATAATTACTATAAATCTTTCTATTACCTCAAGTATTTCTTTTTTTGCTTTGTATAAATACCACTATTAATCTTGCATTTCTAGGGATATTAGTGTTGGCGGTGGAGGGATCTAAATACACATGTGAGTGTATACATGTGTAATTGTGTCTATTGCCTAAATATATATCATATACGAATTTAAATCCAACGGAAGCGTGAAACATGCAATAAATACAATAAATAAATATATTAATCACATTAATATATTAGTAAAGGTTGAGAACTCACCTTAACGTATAACGTTATACACGTATTTTCTTGAATTCTGCATGGAGACCAACTCACGTGCAGTTTTAGTCTCCAATATGGTAAGCTTGGTGAACTAGAACAGCAGCTTGATATCCAGTATGGGATCAACTCTTAATTTCCAAAATGGGTGGTGTGTATTTTTCATCATTTTCTCCAAAAGGATAAGAAATAGAGAATGAAACAATTCACAATTGCTCTAATCAGAAGCATAAGAAAAATGAAACAATTTTATTTTCCCTCATTTTCTTTCTTTTTCTTCTTATCTTCTTCTCTTCTTCTCTTCTTCCTTTTCTCCTTCTCCATTTCTCTTTCTTTTTCTCTGGGGTAAAATGCCCACACTTGCACACACTAAACTCTTGTTTCTCTCTCTCTTTTCTTTATATATATATATATATAAAATATAAAAATAATATAATAATATATTATATAATATAAAAAAAGAGATATTTGATTATTTAACCATTAAATAATCAAAGTGAGAAATGACATATTTTGTCCCTCATAAATAGTTATCAAGTTTACCCCTTAGTGGGTTCCACCAAATTTCATACTTGGGTAAATTCAACTAAGGATCCATAATACGCCACGTGTTATAATACAATTAATAAATAATAATTATTAACTAATTATTGTATTTAACACTTAAATACAGACACGCACGCATTCCTGTGGAAGTGTTGAATATTGCTGGATTAAACAATTTAATCTGGCACGCTGCCTCAGTGCACAACTAGTACACTCCATATCACGGGACTCCCTAGGTCCTACGCCCGATTCATCAAATAGAACTATTCTATGAGTCCGTGAGAAATTTTCCATGCACACGTCACAGATATACAAATCAGTGCGTTGAATCATGCAAGCTAAGGTTACAACGCATACATATAGTCCTTCCGTCATGATATTCTGGATGTGTGGGGATATAGATTATCATCGTCAAATCCCCAGTACTCATCCATGTCTTCTCTCCAGACTCATATCTCACTGAACAATATGCGTAAACTCTTTTGCCATATTGTTCCACCCTGTCGGAACTCTTTATCGGGATAATTGCTTATGGCCACAAGACTTTTCGAGATACAGTTTCGAAGCATCTGGATATCTAACTCCATATGGGAGCTGACGGATCCTATATCTGTACACACCGAATTCTATAAGCATCAGACCATACCCAACGACACCCAGTAGTCATACCATGAAAAGTCTGTGACATGCGTGGACCAAAGTATGGTGGATCACTTACAAGCCCACCGTAGTACTCAGGTCAAAAAACCACGTATATTACTCAACTCGAGAGGACCCTCTGTTGATGTTTTACATTGGGAGTCTATTAGAGGCCCTCATGAGTCTATCCCATATCCAATCCTAATTGGATACCCATATGTCAATACAAGCTCCAAGCTCACAGTTGGCTAGTAACGACCATCTATACCCTATAGGTACGACATATGCTGATCTATATATAAAGGTATTCACCTACAGACCCGCGTCGGCAGAAATAGATCAGGGATAATTATTCGAGGACATACTTGCGCAACTAGTATTTTCTGGCACCCGATTGCAACTCTTGCAACTATGCAGTTACTAGTATATTCGCAAATCTATGTCTCATTACAGACAAGGCTCCAACTTTTGGATCTGTTGAGTATTATAACCAGTTAACACTTAACTGTGCTAACATTTAGCAATTATATTTCTCAGTGTGGCTAACTATGACCTCTTATTTAAACTCTTTTAGATTTGATCTAAACTCCTTTAGATCTATAATGTCTGTAATGTTACATGCATAATACCATATAAATGGGTATTAACGATTTAATGAGAATGTACACTTATATAAATATATAAGTATATGTACATTTAGGATGACACGTAAGTATCGACCCCAAAATTAGGTTCCTTCCAACTCTAAGAATATGTCTTATACTAAGTAACTCCTTAATTTTTCTATTATGCATTTTTACCATTATATTATTAATCCAAATAACTTAACTGGCCATATTATTACCATTAGTATTTTTCTATCTCTAATGGATCTATAATTAGTAAATAAGGACTATTTGGACATATATAGTGTAGCCAGAATCAAGTATCCATTTACCAACATGCTTCTCATTAGAAGTTATCAATAATTTTGTAACTTTTAAGTCTTTTTCACAGACTATTGTAGCCATTCCACTATTCTTTACATTTCTTTCAGGACAATCCCTTTTAAAGTGTTATTTCTTATTACAATAATAATATTTCTTGGGTTTTCCCATTGATTGTATCCATCTTTTCTTCTTGCAGCCAATCTTGTTGCACTCGCAGACTCTAATCTCTTCCCTAATTCTTTAGAGTTCAATGAAACTTTAACATTAATTATTGTTAAAGTCTTTTTCCATACACGAGTGTATCCATATAATACTTATAACTTGGAGGTAAAAATCATAATAAGATAATTACCTTGTTTTTATCTTCAATCTTGATGGCATCAATATAATCTTTAAATGAAGTTTCTCAGCCATAGACAACTGATATAACATCTTTTTGACATACAAACAATTCGTTAAGGAATTCTTCATGTAGAGGGCATTAAGTTTCTTCCAAAAACCCAATGCTATCTTCTTTCTAGCCATCTCCCTAAAAAATTCATCACTTAAAGATAAAGCTATGCTGTTATGGGCCTTCTTCAAAATAGTTTTCTTATCTGACTCAGATTTAGGTTTTGCTAGTTTATTTTCTTCTTTGGTTGTTGCTCAAGTTTTCTCAATGACTGAATCTAACTCTTGACTCACCAGTGACATATAACCTTCACCTTTCACAAATTGAAATAATTTTTCTCATTGAACTTCGAAACCTCATACTTGTAATTTGCCATGGTAAATAACCTATGCTCGACAAATGACCTCAACTGGCTTTAATATCACTTGTTGAGGTTTTTAGTATGTATTTTAAAAATATTCTAAGCGCCTTGTGAAAAAATTTCAATTATAAGTAAACAAGAACAAGAAAAAATCATACAACTAAGAGATAAACAATCACACACACCAAAGAAAGTACAATCAATATACGTGGTTTGGCAATAACTATTTACGACAACGATAGATTTTAAGATTTTAACTTCTTTTATTTCAGTTCTTTTATATACAATGAACCCCTATAAGAAATTACAAGGAATATCCAATAGCTTAGAGCTCTCAAAAATTTATATAACACTATCTTGTGCATTCAAAGCACTCAAATGTAACCTAAGCTTTCTATTCCCTCTCCTGTTGATGCTTTATCAATTTTAATGGGTTACATGGGTTTATATAGTATTTAAAACGTTCCTAAAAATTTTATTTTTAGTTAAAATAAGAATTCCCGTGTTTAACAAGTCCAAAATTAGCTAAAACTTATAATTTGACATAAAAAGGCAAATTTCCAAATAAGTAGTGTTGCAGTGCTTTAAATCCATCTCTATAGTGCTAGATGCGATTCGATCTAGTACTGTGCCGCTAAAAGGTTAGCGTTGCGGTGCTGTCCTGATTAAATTTAGTGTCGCATCACTCAAAAGTCAGCGCCGTGGTGCTCACACCTGGGCATGTCACCCCTTATGTTTTCTCGCATTCAATTGTTTTTATTTTTGTTCCCTTTTTATCCGTCTATCCTATTTTTGACCATATATCGACTCTCTATTCATTTTTAACTCAATATCAAATTTAACCATGATTTTGAATCACCAATTTTAACAAACATCTAGATTAAACTTAAAACTTATCCTACACATGCATTATCTAGATTAAGCTTATCTCACTAATTTTTAATACCAATTATATAATTTCTCTCAAATCTAGAATTTGACCTTACTTGCTTTCACAAATTAAAAAAAATTGTTACTTGCATAAACTTGTGCAGTTGTGACTTGCCGACTTGTAATATTAAATCACATTCGTAAAAGTAAAATTCTTTACTTGGGGAATTAATATTCCTGATCATCACAGCCGTGGTATGCATGTGAAAGTTGTAAAATTACAACTAAGTTGAGTAATGCTTAAGATAAAGAGCTAGTTAATCAGAAAAAAATTGTTTTAATTAATTCAAGTGTATACTATGACCAAGAAATTTTAACATACAGTTCTCTGTCACTAGCTTAATTTATGTTTAAGGTTTTATTTATTTAATTATTTTAATTTTAGCAATAAAGCTTAAGTTGGAGGATATCGAAGACTAATTAAAATTGGGTCTATTTTGATAAACTAAGAGATCTTGATCTCGAATATGCAGTCTGCTCACATTTAGCTGAAAAGATAGTCTAGTTTTAATAAAAAAATAAACCAATACTTAAAAAGGCTTGGTTTACGTTTTGTGATTTATCTTATGCATTCTCTTTTTGGAATTCTAGCACAAAATCAATTCTCAAAAGTTCAATGTAACCCATAAATTTTAAATTTGAATATTTTGATAATATTTTATTCAAATTTTACCAAAAAACAATTATTACAATTCATCAGAAGACCCATCACATGAGTAGAAGGGTTAAAAAAGAAGTCCTTATAAAACGCTTTTATTATGACAGTTCTTAGTATCTCGTGCTTTGCTCTCAACAAGTCAAGGTGTTTCTGCCGTATGTTTGAAAAATTATAGAGCAAGTAGTCCAACTCAAAAGGGACCTCTGCATCAATCTAAAGATTAATTTTAAATATATTCTTTTTTTTTTAAAGATATGCATCTATGGATTACAATAATTTTATGAAGTAAATTGATTAGATTCTTTATTTATTATATGTATCTATTTTTATACATACAAAAATTTTAAACATATATGATTGCCTAGGCCGTGGCTCAGTAATGCCAATATAATAGGCTTATTGGGTCATGCCATGGGCCTACTTTAATTTTTTTTAATATGGTTTAAAAGTAAATTACAAAAATTAAAAAAAAAACTAAAAAAATAGGTTTTTGTTTATAAATTTTTTATGTATTTTTTTTATAAGTATCATTGATCAATAGTTATTTTTTTGGCACTGGGTGCCTATAAAATGACACCCATGCCATGCCCACCTCACCCCACCCCCACCCCATTTCTCACAAATCACAAATCTCTCAATTCTCTCTCAATTCAACTAAAATCTCTCTCAAATTATTTTAACTCTCTTTAAAAATTATAATCTCTTAAATTATTTATTTATTCAATTATAAATTCTCAACACACTTCTATGTTTATTATCTATACAATGACAAGTTTCAATTTTAGTGCTCCAAATGAATTTGAAAATTTTTTAATACCATCAACACAATTTTTTAATAGTCAATTTGCTTCCATAACTGAAAATGTTAAAGGTATTAGAAAGTAAAAAAGAGGTCAAACATTAGATGTTTGAAATTATTTGCAAGTTTTATGATAAATTTTAAATGCTAAAATGGCTCACAACATCGGGCATTTAAATTGACATGACAAGGCATGTTCGCAGAAATATGACCTAAAAGAGCCAACTTAAACTAAACTTACCCAAAGTGCTTATGGAGGAATTTTTTTTTGGATTCAAATATAGTCAGCAGCACATGCGTACTAAATTAGCTAGATACGTTGAAGCTAGTGAACAACATTTCTCATTCAGTGAAGGTGAAAGATTAGAAAAATTTATTAAAAGGTACGTTCTACCTAACTAGGGTTATGTTCCAAGAAATATTGTTAAAAATGATATTTTCATTGCATATCATCAAACTAAAGAAAAATTAATTGTTGAAATCTCACCATTTAAAGGAATGTTTGTTGTTACTTTTAATTGTTGGATGGGTTCCAATGATTTACGATATATTTGTGTTATGTTGCATTATATTGATAATAATTAATTTTTGCAAAAAAGAGTTATTATTTTTCGTGAATTAGAATATCCACACACAACTAATATTATTTTTAATTTTTTAATGATTATTTTGAAAGAATTTCAAATTTGTTGATAAACTTATTAGTATTACTTTTGATAATACAAGTGTTAATACTATTACTATAGATTTGTTTTAATTCAATTAACACCTGCATATTGTATAATTTTTTTTTATTTGAGGTGATTTTGTCATAGTCTTAATTTAATTATTTAAGATAGTTTGAATATATTTAATCCTTAGATTGAAAAAAAATTAGAGAAACATTAAAATATATTGCTTCATCGATCACTAGAAGATAAAAATTTAAAGTTATGTTGAATAATTATGAAATGGAGAGTAGAAGTTGAAACTTGACTTGGAAATTCGTTGGAATGCTACATATATGATGGTGGAATTTTGTGTAAGTTTTAGTAATTATATAATATATTATTATAATGATAAAATGAAATAATCTATACTAAGTAATGATGATTGAGAATTATATTTTACTATATAAATTTTTTGAAAGTATTTAATGATATCACGTTAGAATGCTCATATGTGTATCAACTTTCATCTTCTATTATTTTGACTCATATATATATATATATTATTTAATTATATTTTTATTAAATAGAGATAATCTTATGTTTTCTGATATTTGCACTTTTATGGAGATTAAATTTTAAAAATATTGAAGAAAAATTTATATATTATTTATTTGTGTAGCTATAATGGATCATAAAATCAATTAATCTGGTGTAAAAGTTTTAATTTCTTGAATCTAAAAAAATTTAAACTTTGGGCTTTATTATGATTTTGACCACATTTATGATTTTATTACACAATTATTTATTTTTTATAAAAATAAATTTGAATCAACTTTAACTATACAAGAAACAAATGAGTAGCTTTTATGATCAAACTATTTAGACTATTTTGTTAAAAGGTAAAAGGAAGGTTAGTTCTAAATCTGATATTTTTACTGCATTTGAATTGAAAAAAAGGTATTGATATTGACTACCTTTCTATGTTGAGTACACAATAACAAAGAGATTTGATATTTTGTCATAATAGAAATCAAACGAAAGAGTTTACCCTGTGTTATCTATCACGACTCGAGATCTACTAATATCTCTGGTGTACATTATAACAATAAAATATACTTTTAGTGCAGGGGGTAGGATATTAAATGAAAAAGATCAAGATTGGTATTAGAAACTTTGGAGGCTTTAATGTATGTAAAAGATTTGAAAAGATGCAGAAAACCAAAAGCAAAATTAGCATAAAGACATGATCAAAGACTTCAAAACTTTTGAAATTTGATCATTGGAATTTATAAATAAAAATTTGTAATTCAATAGTTGAATTTGCAAATGATAGATAGTTTAATATGTGTTAATCTTACAAAAAAAAAAAAAAGAAGTGCCAATTTAGTTAAGATATATTGTAATAATAGTGATGCAAATTTAACCCTTTACTTTTGTATTTATATTCAATAATTTCATATTTAAAATAATATTAATAAAATTTTATTTTTAATGAAATTGCAATTTCAAATATGAATTTATAATTATAACACAATTATAAAATTTCAATTCAATATAATCTTAATTATTATTATAATTATTAATTTTAATTATTATTACAATATTTATTATTGCAATTAAAATATTTGTAAGAAAAAAATAATTATAAATATTAATATATCTAAACAACATTAAATATTTAAAATAAATAATTTTTTTAAAAAATAGGCATGGCCAATCATAAGTTTGTGTCGACACGTGGTCTATCATGGACGCATGCTAGGATGGGACGTTGTGTCGTAGATCGCGGTCAGCATGACATGGCTATTTGGGCCGTGTAGCTCGTTTGTCATCCCCAATCACAATAAATTTTTGATGGTAGTATTACTACTACTATTACTATAAAAAAAAAATAAACAGGGACCTAGATATTAAAAATAAATCGAAATGCTATTAAAACAAAATAAAGTAAAATGTTGGATAACAACCATTGAATAATTGATGAATCAATTAAACAACACAAATAAATGATCCAAATCAGTTGCAATGGTATATAAAAAATAGAAATGAAAAAGTAGAAAGAAAAATACAAAAACTAAAATGGGTGGCAGAAGGGTTTATAGTGGTTCGATTAACTAATTAGAACTTACATCCACTTTTTTCGAGCATTATCAAAGGCTCGAATTTACCACAACAAATAGTATTTCGCTTTCAAGAATCAATAAGCTTCGCCAAGAGTAGTTTGTTATAATTGTTCAAACAATCCTCACAAAACGGCGTCGTTTCTTGAGTTCAACAAAATTGCAAAATTATCATTAATGAAATGCAACGTTTTGAACCCTAGATTCAATTAAGAAAATTACTCCCATCCTTGTAGTTTCTTCAAATTGTTTTAGGACCAGTAATATTCACATTTAAGTTGAGTATACAAATACTGAATTATAATTTGCTGCTTAGTGCTTAGGACAAGTTCTGGTTTAAATAACTGAAGAATATTGATGGTTTTCAAATCCATTTCGCTATAATATTTGGTAATCGTAAGTTGACAAATAATCAATGGTTATGAAACTCGACAATAATTATAGAGATTGGGAGAATTTAGTTCATCGAATTTGATTAAATAAACAATTTTAAATTTAAAATAGTTAATTTTATTCTATTCCATGGCATTTTCGTTAATTTAAATAAAATATACTTTTTTTTTTTATAATTGAAATGATTCATTTGCCTTTAATTCAAATGTATAATGAATGTAACTTTGGATTGTAGTATAATCTTATCCATTCAGTATTTTTAAATATATATTATAATTTTATTAATTAATTTAAGAATGATGATATATTTATCTCACAAATTTAACATAATTCTTAATTTTATCCTACAAATTTTAAAAGACTCAATTTTGTCATAACCCGTTAATAAAATTTTGCTAATTTTAATTAAAAATCTCTTTTCATTGTACATTGACAAATTTGCTCACAGTTATTATGTTAATTAAAAATAATGATGTGAGTACATTATACAATATACATGTAGTAACCAGTATCCACGACTGGTAAGAATAAATATTTATATATGTATAAATATACGTATTTTATTTGTATGTTGGTGATACTTGAATTATATATTGTTATTAGTAATATTTTATAGGTTAAGGATATACTATTAGTATTGGGTTTATTTGCAAGACTTTGGAATTATTTTAGGGACCAAATTGTTATACTTTGAAAGTTTTGGGGGTGAATTCGTAAATACCAAAAATTAGCCACTTAGTATAAAAATACACTTTTAAAACCCTAATTCTCTCATTTAGGTCGAGCTACCCCTTTTTAGAGAGAGAAGAGAGAAATAAAGGAGAGAGAAAGAGAAGAAGAAGAAGAAGAAGAAAAAGAAGAAGAAATTGGAATTTTGGATCTTTAGAGGTATATCACAACTAATTATCAATTTATTGGTGTTAATTAAGTTAATTTCTTTAAGTTTTGATTTCTGGAAATATGTATAATTAAGGATTTGATGTGTATTTCGTTTGATGTTGTGAGAATTGATGATGATCTATAAGATAGTTTGATAAATCATGATGAATTATGGAATTTCTGCTGGATAACCTCTTGATCTAGGAATTTTATAAATTGTTGTGATTCGATTCTGGTTTTGAATTTTGAGTATATGAAATTAGACATGTTTAGGATCATCTTAGACTTTGAATCGACTGAAAATCTCGGAAATTGAATTTGTAGTGAATTTACCAAAATGACCCTGGAATTCTGGAAATTTCCTGTGTAAACAGTATGATACAGTGGAAAATAATTTTTGACCTGCTGAATGATCTTTAAAAATTACGAATTTGTGGAATATGATAATTTTATATGTCTAATATGATATACTCGGAATTGAGAATTTGGATCAATGTGGTTGAAGTGTTATGAATTTCTAAAGTGTATCAGCTCATTGTAGTATTTGATTAACAGATTTTTAAAGTTATGAAATAAAATAGTTTTAAAATACTTTTGGCAGTTATTTGGAAGCCAAATATTTATCATGGACTGAGATATGTGTCAAGAGTAATTATCTGATAGTTTTATAATTTTTGAGTTAGTATATGATTTTATAAAATTGGGAGATTGAATACTATTCAGTAAGTATCTTGATCCTGTCAGGTTTGTAGTTTGGATTCGATGGTGTGTATAGAATGGATTGTGTAGGAATTTTGATATAATATTCATATATAAGAAGTATATATGAGTCAAGAATGATATATTCTGATTTCAGAGTAATTGGACATCATTTGATGTATTAGAAATTTTTGTTAAGTGTAAGTGGTCAGAATGACAGGTTTTGAGAAACCAAATATTTAGACCAATTTGATGTGATAAATGCATTGTGTATACTTTTGTAAGCTATTTAAAGTATTTTGTGTGAATTGTGAGGCTTATGAAAGGATTAATCTCCATTGATAGGTTAAGGAGATTTAAGCCTTGTAGCTGAAAGTGTTAAGAGGTAAGTATACTAGACTTTACTGAAATCACTATAAGCATAGTAATTGTCTATGTATGATTTTGTAAATGTGCTTAAAAATATGTTTATGTTATGCCAAAGTGTATTTGATATGAAATGTAAAAGACATATGTTTATGAATGTGAGCATTGACATTGAACATGGACATACATGTGTTTTTGAAAGCGAGCTTTCAAAATGAAATGTGTTTGACAAAGAAAGCTTTGAAGTGCAATATGTCCATGAGAAAGATTTTGTGTTTTGAGGATGCTTGAACTCACTGTTGACTTAGTAGGCATCTTATGTGATTTGTGGAGCCTTTATGTGTGGCCTTTCCTTCGGGATAGGTATATGTTATGTGTTCCGTATGTAGGGAGGATCCTATTGGTACCTAAAGGAAGAGTGAGTCATCACATTCGTGTGGTGGCGTATTGGTACATGTGAGAGGACTCACCGATGATCAGGGTGAGGGTTTGGCTTTTACCTTCGGGCATAAGCGTTATATATGTGTGATTTAAAGACCTCACTTGTACTATTCCTCTCATACGGTATGTCACCTACGAGTGACATTTGGCTCATTATGTGATATGTAAGTCCTACTAAGTAGTAGTTGAGTGATGGTATTCCTATTATGTGTTTTGAAAGAATGTGTAAGCGCTTACATGATATGTGATTTGATAAGATTATGATTTTGATTGATCACAGCATATCATACATATGCATTGTGTACATATATGTATTTGTATTTGATATATGAAAAATTAGTATGCTTACTGAGTTTTATACTCATTATAGTTTATGGTGATTTCAGGTAAATAAGGTACATGTGTGCTTAGCGGATTTGGCAAGGCTTCTGCTGTTCCTTGGGTTCCCTAAGTTGCTAGGTTGTTGTGTGTTTCATTTGGGGACACGTGGGATAGGATATTTGGTTTGTCCCTATTGAATAAATACTTATGTATTATTTCATTGTGTGTGGATTGGATTTGGTTTAAGTTTTATAAAGTGTGGTTATTGGATGATTTTAAGTAAGAATTTGCAATGGATATATTCTGGGCTCCCGGTAACAAAGTTGCTACTGGTGACGTAGTAGAGTGTTAATCTCTGAGAAAACTCTGCGTATCTCCAGTTTAATAATTGTCCCAGTCATAATTCAATTGCTATAATTCTGAAAGAAATTGAAATGAAAGTTGAAAATTTTGTGTAATATTATTTATGAGTGCACATGCAGTGAATGAATGTAAGTGATGTCGTGTGTCGGATCTTTTGGGTCTGGGGCGTGACAATACACGTGTCGGTTATTAATAGGCTATTAAAAATCAAAAAACACATACTATGTTTTAATAAGTTTAAAATTTTAATGAATATTAAATTTTATTTTATATTAAAAAATAATTAAAATAAATAAAATTGAACAACTAAAACTGGTGACTGTCGTCGTCAGTTACCACCAGTCGCTGTATTTCGGTAACGAAAATAGGCAAAATTTATGTCATTGAAATTTATTTTTTTTATATCTACACAATAGTGGAATCATTTTTGTTAAAAGAAAATAAAAGGGTGACCAAAAAATAGATCAAAAATAGGGAGAGGGTGGCAACCGCCGCGCGCCACCGTGGAACAGTGGGGTGGTGGTGTGCACCGCCCCCACCCCACCGTTCCACGATGAACGGTGGTGGCCGCCGACAATCACTGTCAGTCGCGCGTCGAATGGCGGGGCGGTGGAGTGCACCGCCCAGTCGTTCGATGTGCGACCGCCAGCTCGTGGTGGTTATCGGCGGCCACCACCGTTCACCGTCGAACGATGGTGTAGTAACCACTTATCCACAACCGGAAAGAATAAATATTTGTACTTGTATAATATTTATATTTTATTTATATGTGGATAATATTTAATTTATATATTATTATTAGTATTGTTTGTATAGATTAAGGACATATTATTAGTATTGGGTTTATTTACAAGACTTTAGATTTATTTTAGGGATCAAATTGTAATACTTTAAAAATTTTAGGGGTTAATTTATAAATACTAAAAGTTAGCCTCTTAGTATAAAAATACATATTTTAAACCATAATTTACTCATTTTTTTGTAGAGCCACCTCTTTTAGAGTGAGAAATGAGAGAAAGAGAGGGGAGAGAAAGAAGAAAAAGAAGAAAAAATTTAGAATTTTAAGCTTTAAAAAGTATATTATAATTATTTCTTTGTTTTTAGTGTTAATTAAGTTAATTCTTTTAAGTTTTGATTTTTGTAAATATGTACAATTGAGGACTTAATGTGAATTTTGTAAGATATATTGAGAATTGATGATGATTATATAGCTAACTTGATAAATCATGATGAATTTATAGAATTTCTATTTGATAGTCTCTTGATCTGAGAATTTTATAAATTATTTTACTTCGATTCTGGTTTTGGATTTTGAGAATATGAAATTATACATGTCTAGAATCATTTGAGACTTTTAATCAATTGAAAATTCTAAAAATTGATTTTTTAGTGAATTTATAAAGATGACCCTGAAATTCTGAAAATGTCCTTTGTTAAGAGTATGCTGAAGTGGTGAACAATTTTCGATCTATTATATGATCTTAAAAAATTACGAAGTTTTGGAATATGATTATTTTATATGTCTACTATGATATATTCAAAACTTTGAATTTATATCAATGTGATCTAATTGTTATGATTTTCTAAAGTGTATCAGCTCACTGTACTGTTTGATAAATAGATTTTTAAAGCTATGGAATAAAATAGTTCTAAAATATTTTTGGTAGGGATTTTGAAATAAAACATTTATCATGGATTGAGATATGTGAGTAATTCTATGAAAGTTTTGTTGTGTGATATGGTGTGTGATGTGTATAGATGTATATAATTTCAAAAATTAAATACGCAACGGAAGTATTCATACATATTAAACAATATGTAACATATTCAAGCATGTATGATCATTCAAGTACATATATATCTCATATATATATATATTTCATGCATGATATAAAATGAATAACAAATAAATAACTTACCCGGATATGAAGGTAGCTTTACAATTCTTCAAGAACTCCAAGCTTCAATTTGTTGAGCTCACCTTGAAGTGTTCCCTTGCACAATTCTAGTTCACAACTAAATTCGGTGGGATTGTGAAGCTAGAATGACAGCCTTGAATTTCCAGCAAATGATTGTTTTAACACTTAAAACAATTTGTCCTTATGATTACTACCAAAAGATGAGAAGAATTAGGTGTTTTCTATAGTTCTTTACAACTCTATATGTTGTAGCTTGGTAAGCCTTTGCATTTTCTCTCAACACTTTGAGAAAAACACTTAGGAAAAGCTCTCAATTCTCTCTCCTTTCTCCTAGAACGAATTTCACTCTATCTTGCACACATTGAACTCTTTCAATTCTTTCTTAAGTGCAAAGAATGATTTTTCTTAGTGCTCCACCACCACTTAACTATGTTTGCCATTACAAACATTAATCTATCATATTTTTCACTCACCAATTTGATTCAACCAATTGAATCAATTTCTAGAGATTAAATGGCATTTAATCAATTTTAAGTGGTTTTACCACTTCCTTAGTGCATCATTTAAGAATTACAAAGTGGTAAACTTTCCTTATTATTAATAACAAGTGCATTCTCCATTAGTAATTGGTGTTTGCCACTTATTCCAATTAATAATAATAATTTGATTAATATATAAAATATTAATAATTCAAAACTATTTTGAATATTTACATTTACTATATATGTATTTACCAAGTAAGGTAAATAGGTAAATACATGGTAAATTATTTATGGAGCAAGATTATGTCACTTGTCAATTTCTTATTGGTTAACAACTCTTGTAAACCAATAATGTGTTTTACCTTCAATTATTGACAAGTGAATAATAAAAGGAACTTAGAAACATTTTTCATTTTACTGAAAATTGTTGGATTAATTATTCAATCCAATTCGCCGCCCCAGTGCACAACGAGTACACTTCATATTGTGAGACTCTCTAGGTCCATGCCCGATTTGTCATATAAAACTATTTCACACGTCCGTGAACAATGTCCCACACACATGTTACAGATATTACAAAACGGCGCATTAGACCATACAAGTTGAGGTTATAACATATTCGTATAATCCTTCTATCATAAATATCCTAGAAGAGCGGAGATATAGATCAACATCGTCAAGTCTCCATGTGCTCAACCATAAACTTATCTCTAGATTTGTATTTCAATAAATAATATCCGTAAACACTTTCACGATATTATTTTCCCAAGAAATTCTTGGATGTCTGCTTATGGCCATAAGACTTTCTGAAATAGAATCTTGGAGTTGCAGGATATTTTACTCACCCAATTGAGTTAATTGATCCCATATCTGTACACACCGGACTCCATGAGCATCGGACCATACCCAGCGACACCCAGCAGTCAGACCATGAAAGGTATCTAACATGTGTGGAACCAAAGTATGATGGATCACTAACAAGTCCACCGTGGCACTCAGGTCTAAGGACCACGAATACTACTCAACTCGAAAGATCCTCAATTGACGGCTTTATGGGATGTCTATTGGAGATCTTTGTGAGTCTGTTCAATATTCAGTCCTTACTGAATACTTGTATCTCTATACGAGTTTTCACTAAACTCATGGTCTGCTAAGACTAACCATCTGGACTATCCAGATATAGACATACATTGATCTATATATATATATATATATTAAGATCTTCACTAGCAGACCCGCATTAGTGAAGGTAGATCAGGAACATTAAATTTAAGAACATATTTGCATAACAACATTTCTTAGCACCATTTGTAACCCATTGCAACTATGTCATTATTAATATATTCTTAGGTCTTTGTCCCATTTCAGACAAGGCTCTAACTCTTTAGATTTTACTAACTCTTAGTTCTGATCTAAACTCCTTTAGATCAGATCTGAACTCGTTCAGATCATACAATGTCTAAAACGTTACAAGCATCTTACCATATTTATAAATAAAATAATTAGTGATATATTGAAATCATAAATGTATAAACATAAAGCAAATATTTATACATAAAAGGGATGGCACGTAAGCACAAATCCCAACAACTCCCACTTGCTTTAGTGCCATTCACGATGGTATCTTATACCCATTGACTCCACATGTCTTTCAAATATTTTTGGAGTTAAGGCCTTAGTAAGTGAGTCCGCTACATTATTCATAGAGTCTACTCTACGAACTATTTCATCTCCTCTAGCCAAGATTTCTCTTATGATATGGTATTTTCTTTCCACATGCTTAGACTTTTAGTGTGCTCTTGGCTCTTTTGCTTGTGCAATGGCTCCGTTGTTATCGCAGAACAATGGTATAAGATCCATTGAACTCGGAACTATTCCAAGTTCAGCGATAAACTTGCGTATCCAAACCGCTTCTTTTGCTGCCTCTGATGCTGCAATATATTCTGCCTCTGTTGTGGAATCAACGGTTGATGACTGTTTGTTACTCTTCCAACTGACTGCAGCACCATTGAGAATGAATACATATCCAGATGTAGACTTTCTATCATCTAGATCAGATTGGAAATCTGAATCTGTGTATCCTCTCAACACTAGGTCATTTTCTCCATAAATCAAAAACTTGTCCTTAGTACCCTTAAGATATTTTAGGACATGTTTCATTGCCATCCAATAGCCTTCGCCTGGATCAGACTGATAACGGCTTGTAACACTTACAGCCATACTGATATCAGGTCTCGTACACATCATAGCATACATCAGACTTCCCACAGTTGATGCATAAGGTATACTAGACATTCTAACCTTTTCATCTTCACTCTGAGGACACATTTTCCTCGAAAGATGAATGTCATGTCTAAAAGGTATGTTAACTGTCTTACAGTTACTGAAACTATACCTTTCCAAGACATTATCTATGTACGATGATTGAGAGAGTCCTATAAGCCTCCTAGCTCTATCTCTATAAAGCTTTATACCTAGTATATAGGAAGCCTCTCCCAAATCCTTCATGGAGAAATTCTTACTTAGGTAACTTTTGACTGATTGCAACATACCAATATCGTTTCCGATAATGAGTATGTCATCCACATATAGAACCAAGAAGACTACCATACTCCCACTGCTCTTTTTATACACACATGATTCTTCTTCGTTCTTGATGAAACCAGACCCTCTGATTACCTCATCAAAACGAAGATTCTAGCTTCGGGAAGCTTGCTTAAGTCCATAGATAGACTTCTTCAGTTTACATATTAGACCAGAAGTTTGACTGGATGTAAAACCTTCGGGTTGTTCCATATAGATTTCTTCCTCAAGATATCCATTTAAGAAAGCTGTTTTCACATCCATTTGCCAAATTTCATAGTCATAATACGCAGCAATTGTTAGTAAAATCCGAATTGACTTAAGCATCGCTACTGGTGAAAAGGTTTCCTCATAGTCGATCCCAGATCGTTGAGTATAACCTTTCGCCACCAATCGGGCTTTGATAGTCTCCACTTTCCCATCGAGCCCACGCTTCCGCTTGTAGATCCATTTACAACCGATAGGAACAATTCATTCAGGAAGCTCAACCAAGTCCCAGACTTGATTGTGATGCATAGAGTCAATTTCAGATTTCATGGCCTCTTGCCATTTTCCCGAATCGATGTCCAACATCGCCTCTTTGTAAGTTAAAAGATCCTTTTCTTCAATCAAGAAAACATCAAGAGCACCTTTAGATATGGAACCATACCTTTCAGGTGGCCTTGATATCCTTTCTGACTTACGTGGAGGGTGTGTCAAAGGTATTCTGCTTGATTGAGCCTGAAGTTCCATTGTTGGTTCATTTTCATTCTGATTGAGTTCATCTAACTCAATCTTTCTACAATCTCCACGATTCAGGAGAAACTCTTTCTTTAGAAAAGTGGCATAACGAGATACAAACACGTTTCGTTCTTCTGGATCATAGAATTGGTATCCCATTGAATTCTTGGGATATCCAATGAACCTGTACTTGTAACCTTTAGGTGCAAGTTTATCCTGTTGCGTAACTTTTACGTAAGCAGGACAACCCCAAATCTTAACATATTTAAGACTTGGTTTCCTTCCCGTCCATATCTCATGTGGAGTGGATGGAATGGCTTTTGATGGAACTCTATTCAATAAATGAGCAGCAGTTTCTAGTGCATATCCCCACAGATATTCAGGGAGATCAGTGAAGCTCATCATCGATCGAACCATATCCAATAAAGTCCGATTCCTCCTCTCCGAAACACCATTGTGTTGTGGAGTACCTGGAGGACTATACTGAGCGAGAATTCCATTCTCCTTTAAATAATCTGAAAATTCACTGCTCATGTATTCACCCCCTCGATCTGATCTAAGGAATTTGATATACATTCCGGTTTGTTTCTCGACTTCATTTCGAAACTCTTTGAACTTTTCAAAAGTTTCTGACTTGTGTTTGATAAGAAATACATATCCATATCATGACAGATCATCGATAAAGATAACAAAGTATCGAAAACCACCCATAGCAGTGTGATTCATTGGACCACATACATCACTATGTATTAGTTCCAATAAATTAGTGGCACGGTGTCCAACACCAATAAATGGAGCCTTGGTCATTTTCCTTTGAATACAAGATTCACAAACTGGATATGATTCTATGGTCAGATCAGGTATCCGACCATCCTTAACCAGACGGGATAGGCGTCTTACCCCTATATGACCTAATCTCATATGCCACAATTCTGTATCATTTAAAGTTCCCGCACTATTTTTAGCATTCACTTGTATATTCATGACATTTCCTATTGTATCTAATATGTAATGCCTATTTATCAACTGACATTCAGCTAACAAAACATTATTCAAATCATATAAGCATAAGGAATGATTCCTAACACGCATATGATATCCTTCATTGTCCAATACAGGAATTGAAATAACTTGCCGGATAATGTTTGGCACATAATAACAATTATTCAATATAACAATTTTATTACATGGAAGCATCAAATTGAAACATCCAATAGCCTCGACCTGTAGGAAATCTCCATTTCCAACACGAAGCTGTACTTCTCCTGGTTGTAACTTTCTAACTTCCTTCAGACCCTGCAACACATTACAGATGTGAAAAGGACAAGCGGTATCTAATACCCAACCAAAGCTAGCATCAAATGCTAAGGAAATATCAATAAAAGGCAAGTGTATACCTGATGGTGTCTTCTTAATCATGGCAAGGTACTTTGGGCAGTTTCGCTTCCAATGCCCATCCTCACTGCAATGGAAACATTTTCCACTTGCTTTGTTCTTTCGTGGGTGCTTGGATATGTATTGCTTTCGAGGACCCATTCTAGGTGCATGCATTACTTTCCGTTTATTCTTTCCTTTGGACTTCCTAGAAGTCCTTCGGGTAGATGATGAAGCACCCTGAACATAGAGGACCGAGCCCCCTTTGTTCATGTCCTCCTGAGTAGTTATTAGCATGTTATGCAGTTCAACATAAGTAGGAGTCAATCTTTGCATATTGTAATTCATTATGAACGGTGCAAATGACCTTGGAAGTGATTGGAGAATTAAATTATTCCCCAATCCATTGCTCAGTATGAGATCCATGGTCTCCAGCCTCTCAATGTATGAAATCATTTTGAGGACATGAGGACTTACTGGACTGCCCTCGGGTAGTTTAGCTTGAAAAAGCGATTTGGCAACCCTATACATTTCAAATTGAGGTCGGTCACCAAATAACTCTTTCAGGTGGAGCATGATACTCCCAGCATTGTCCATATGGACATGCTCCCTTTGGATCTCCGTAGACATAGACCTGAGAATGTACGATTTGACTTTCAAATCGTCATCCAACCATTTCCGATATGTCTCCTTTTCTTCTGGGGAAGCATTATCAGAAATAGCTTGTGGCATGCATTGATCAATAACATATCCAAGCTTTTCAGAATCTAGAACTATTCTGAGATTCATAAGCCAATTAGCATAATTTTCTGCACCTTTTAGTTGGTGCGCATCAAGGATGCGAGCTAAAGTGTTGTTTGAAGCCATTTGATCTTCACAAGACAAAAGAAAAAAAAAATGTTAGCGAAATATTTCAATCACTAATAAATAACGTTTTAGATTATGGGTATAACAGTTATACAATTTTTAATCTAAAAACGCCCTCCCACTATTTTACGTAATCCCTTTAATCTCTCACACAGGAAAACGATAGTTTAAGAATTCTTTAAACTATATATAGTGAGAAGTGGATCCCTTTGGCATTTACTTCAGCCGCACACTATAGCGATCTAGGCCTTAGTAAACCCAAAAGGTAGACAACTCTTATCAATTGCATCTCATGCAACTCTTAACACTTGATCCTAAACACATCTTATCCGCACACTTTAGCGATCTAGGATAAGTGTATTCCAGATTTACTTATCAATCATTAAATATATGTTATTGTTATTAACCGCACACTTTAGCGATCTAGGGTAATACTTTAACATATATTTATCACATCTAATGTTTAAACGGTATAGCCCAAGTCACACCAATCAATCCCTCACACTTTAGTGATCTTGAAAAAAATCGAAGCGACTTGTCTAATACCGTATTGATAAGACGGATCATATTTAACATTATCTCATAATGAAAATATTACAATCTGATTAAGAGAGATTTTATTACATACTCATTTCATCCAAATGAATAATATAGATCATTTATACGTAAAGAAATACGCAATCACAACTAACCTCCACCAATAGGGCTCCCATTGTGATTATCAGCGTATTTTAATGATCACATCATGTTATGAGAACTATTGAAGTACAATACATCAATAAAATAAGTCAAAACATGATAAATAAATTAAAAAAATTTTCCAGAAACAGTGATGAACGCTGCGGCGCTGAAACACGGGCGCTGCAGCGTTCATAAAATTAATCCGGGCGCGGGGGCGCCCAGAAGTAAGCGCCGCGGCGCTGGCCAAATAGAGGGCTGGCGCTGACCATAATATCAACCGGCGCTGCAGCGCCCATATCCCAGCGCCTCAACGCTCGATTCCAGTATGTGGGCGCCGCAACGCTCATAGCCTGTCGCCGGGGCGCTGGCCAAAATTAGGCTGGCGCCGCAGCGACCTTAAGCTAGTGCCTCAGCGCTGGACACTGTTACTGTGTCCGGTGCACTAAAATCAATTTTCTTCCGGACCGGCACCCAAATCAACCGATTTAAAACATGATCAAATATCATATAAACAATTTTAAATACCAACATATTCAAGAATTCATAAAATATCAACATGTTCAATCTTAAACATCAACATGCTTGAAATCAAACATCATCATATTGTTCATCAATATAACATCAAGATGTTAACTACAACAACATCAAACAGCAAACACCATATCAGCATGCTCTGATACCACTTGTTGTGTGATATGGTGTGTGATGTGTATAGATGTATATAATTTCAAAAATTAAATACGCAACGGAAGTATTCATACATATTAAACAATATGTAACATATTCAAGCATGTATGATCATTCAAGTACATATATATCTCATATATATATTTCATGCATGATATAAAATGAATAACAAATAAATAACCTACCCGGATATGAAGGTAGCTTTACAATTCTTTAAGAACTCCAAGCTTCAATTTGTTGAGCTCACCTTGAAGTGTTCCCTTGCACAATTCTAGTTCACAACTAAATCCGGTGGGATTGTGAAGCTAGAATGGCAGCCTTGAATTTTCAGCAAATGATTGTTTTAACACTTAAAACAATTTGTCCTTATGATTACTGCCAAGAGATGAGAAGAATTAGGTGTTTTCTATAGTTCTTTACAACTCTATATGTTGTAGCTTGGTAAGCCTTTGCATTTTCTCTCAACACTTTGAGAAAAACACTTAGGAAAAGCTCTCTATTCTCTCTCTTTTCTCCTAGAACGAATTTCACTCTATCTTGCACCCATTGAACTCTTTCAATTCTTTCTTAAGTGCAAAGAATGATTTCTCTTATGCTCCACCACCACTTAACCATGTTTGCCATTACAAACATTAATCTATCATATTTTTCACTCACCAATTTGATTCAACCAATTGAATCAATTTCTAAAGAGTAAATGGCATTTAATCAATGTTAAGTGGTTTTACCACTTCCTTAGTGCATCATTTAAGAATTACAAAGTGGTAAACTTTCCTTATTATTAATAACAAGTGCATTCTCCATTAGTAAATGGTGTTTGCCACTTATTCCAATTAATAATAATAATTTGATTAAAATATAAAATATTAATAATTCAAAACTATTTTGATTATTTACATTTACTATATATGTATTTACCAAGCAAGGTAAATAGGTAAATACATGGTAAATAATTTATGGAGCAAGATTATGTCACTTGTCAATTTCTTATTGGTTAACAACTCTTGTAAACCAATAATGTGTTTTACCTTCAATTATTGACAAGTGAATAATAAAAGGAACTTAGAAACATTTTTCATTTTGCTGAAAATTGTTGGATTAATTATTCAATCCAATTCGCCGCCCCAGTGCACAACGAGTACACTTTATATTGTGAGACTCTCTAGGTCCATGCCCGATTTGTCATATGAAACTATTTCACACGTCTGTGAACAATGTCCCACACACATGTTACAGATATTACAAAATGGCGCATTAAACCATACAAGTTGAGGTTATAACATATTCGTATAATCCTTCCATCATAAATATCCTAGAAGAGCGGAGATATAGATCAACACCGTCAAGTCTCCATGTGCTCAACCATAAACTTATCTCTAGATATGTATTTCAATAAATAATATCCGTAAACACTTTCACGATATTATTTTCCCAAGAAATTCTTGGATGTCTGCTTATGGCCATAAGACTTTCTGAAATACAATCTTAGAGTTACATGATATTTTACTCACCCAATTGAGTTGATGGATCCCATATCTGTACACACCGGACTCCATGAGCATCGGACCATACCCAGCGACACCCAGTGGTCAGACCATGAAAGGTATCTGACATGTGTGGAACCAAAGTATGATGGATCACTCACAAGTCCACCGTGGCACTCAGGTCTAAGGACCACGAATACTACTCAACTCGAAAGATCCTCCATTGACGGCTTTATGGGATGTCTATTGGAGATCTTTGTGAGTCTGTTTAATATTCAGTCCTTACTGAATACTTGTATCTCTATACGAGTTTCCACTAAACTCATGGTCTGCTAAGACTAACCATCTGGACTATCTAGATATAGACATACACTGATCTATATATATATATATATATTAAGATCTTCACTAGCAGACCCGCATTAGTGAAGGTAGATCAGGAACATTAAATTTAAGAACATATTTGTGTAATAACATTTCTTAGCATCATTTGCAACCCATTGCAACTATGTCATTATTAATATATTCTTAGGTCTTTGTCCCATTTCAGACAAGGCTCTAACTCTTTAGATTTTACTAACTCTTAGTTCTGATCTAAACTCCTTTAAATTAGATCTGAACCCGTTCAGATCATACAATGTCTAAAACGTTACAAGCATCTTACCATATTTATAAATAAAATAATTAGTGATATATTGAAATCATAAATGTATAAACATAAAGCAAATATTTATACATAAAAGGGATGGCACGTAAGCACAAAGCCCAACAAGTTTTATAATTTTTGAATTAGTATATGATTTTATAAAATTGAGAGATTGAATACTGTTCAGTAAATATATTGATTCTGTCAGGATAATAGTTTGAATTTGATGATATTTATGAAATGGATTGTGTAAGAATTATGATATAATATTTATTTATAAGAAGTATATATGAGTAAAGAATGATATATTCTAATTTTAGAGTAATTAGACATCATTTGATGTATAAGAAAAATTTGTTAAGTGTAAGTGGTCAGAGTGACAGATTTTGAGAAACCAAGTCATTAGACCAATTCGATGTGTTAAGCGAAATATGTGTAATTTTATAAGCTATTTGAAGTGTTTTGTATGAATAGTGAGACTTATGAAAGGATTAATATCCATTGACAAGTTAAGGAGAATTAAGCCTTGTAACTGAAAGTGTTAAGAGGTAAGTATACTAGATTTTTACTAAAATCACAATAAACATGGTAATTGTTTATGTATGATTTTGTAAATGTATTTAGAAATATATTTATATTTATGTTATACCAAAGTATATTTGATATGAAATGTGAAAGACGTGTGTTTATGAATGTGAGCATTGACATTGAGTATGGACATACATATTTTTATGAAGGTGAGCTTTTAAAATGAAATATGTTTAACAAAGAAAGCTTTTGAAGTGAAAAATGTCCATGAGATATGTTTCGTGTTTTAAAGATGTTTGAACTCACTATTTACTTAGTAATCACCTTATGTGATTTGTGGAGCCTTTATATGTAGCATTTCCTTCTGGATTGGTATGTGTTATGTGTTCCGTATATAGGGAGGATCTTATTGGTACCTAAAGGAAGAGTGAGTCATCACATTTGTGTGGTGGCATATTGGTGCATGTGAGAGGACTCACCGATGATCAGGGTGAGGGTTTAGCTCTTACCTTCGAGCATGAGTATTATATATGTGTAATTTAAACCTTACTTATACTATTCCTCTCATATGGTATGTCATCGACGGGTGACATTTGACTCATTATGTAATATGTGATATGGAATTCCTACTAAGTAGTAGTTAAATAATGATATTCCTATTATATGTTTAAAAAAAATGTGTAAGCACTTACTTGACACATGATTTGATAAGATTATAATTCTGATTTATCACAGCATATCATATATATGCATTATGTATATATACATATATATATATGTATTTGTAATTTGATATATGAAAAATTAGTATGCTTACTGAGTTTTATACCCATTATAGTTTATGGTGATTTTAAGTAAATAAAGTACATGTGTGCTTAGCGGATTTGGTGAGGTTTCTGCTGTCCTTTGGGTTTTCTAAGTTGCTAGTTGCTGAGTGTTTTATTTATGGACACGTAGTTTAAGATATTTGATTTATCCCTATTGAATAAATACTTATGTATTATTTTATTAGGTGTGGTTGTATTTGATTTATATTTCACCAAGTGTGGTTATGAGTTGATCTTTATGTTGAGGTTACTAACAACATGCTAAGGATTCATATGTTAAATTTAAGTTTGAAATTTTATACAATATTAATTATGAGTGCACATTATTGAATGAGTGTAAGTTATGTCATGTTTTAGATCTTTTGGGTTTGGGACGTGATAGGTGGCGTGCACCGCCCTATCGTTTGACGGCGAATAGCAGTGGTCGCCACCTCCCACAGTGTTTTGTTTTCACTTTTGGCACATCTACGATACTCCGTTGATAAAAAAAATCTTACCATTATGTAGATCACAAAATTTTGAGTCGAATCGTAATTGATCACCAGCGGTTGATCGGCTACTGACGGCGGTGGCGGTGGCTGCTCTCTTTTTATTTTATTTTATTATTTAAGTGACAAATTAGTGATTGACACATGGATATTTTGTGTCAGGCCATTTTATTATTGATAAGTCATGACTGTTTTACCAATCCAGTGTTAAAGTTAATGGAGACTAGGATAAAATTGGGTTTTCTGAAACTCGTTGGATAAAATTGAGAATTAAGTCAAATTCGTGGGATAAAAATATCCTTATCCCATTAATTTAATATAATCTAATTAAATAAAAATAAATTTTGTTTTAATTATTATTTTTATTAATTAATATGGTTTATAAATATAATAATTAAAATAAATTTAGTTTAATTAAAATTTAATTATTAAAAAATTGGAAAATTTTTAATTTTGAAAAGAAAAATTAGGTAACGGTACAACCACACTGCTGTGTTGTTGTCACCAATGATAAATTGGATCATCATCTACATCATTGAACTGAATTTTTTTTTGATCTATGCAATGGTAATGGTGATTTGTCAATGGAGCATCAAAGCAAGACAAACATAATGTTTAGGGCAGTAACCACTGTAACACTACTATTAAATGCCTGTAAATTACGATGCACTGCCACTATTTTTAGATAGATCACCAACCAATGATTCAAATGATGGTTGTAACACATCATAACTCGTTACCTTTTGATGACGATGATACTGTGATGTGTAGATTATAGATCATTTACATCATTCACTAATCCTCACAAACCTTTAATTTTTTGTTGACAAAATCACCATTACCATTATATAAATCAAAAAATTTTAAGTTTTGAAGTATCTTCTTTCCTTTTAAAATAGTTGTTGTCACACTAATGACAGGTGATTACGTTATTCCGATGATTAGTTTAGATATTAGGTTTTCTTTTTGTCATTAACATAATTTAAATATAATAATTTAATTTTATATTATGAAATGATCAAATAGTTTAAAGGTATGTGTAAGGAGACCAAAATGTCTATGTTCCGTTTAAATTAACAAAAAAGAAAGAAAAAAACTAACTGACTAAGATAAATTTAGGTTTTTCAGATTTAATATAAATAAAATTGTCTATTTAATCAAATTCAGAGACTAAGTTATCCCTATTCCATAATTATAATATTAATAAGGTGAGTAAATTAAGAATCTGTTTGGTATTAAGGTAATGTCACAGTTGTCATGAAGTAGAAGCATTCGTTGTACAATTAAAAAAAAAATGTGTTTAGCCGTTTACGGAATCAGTTCTATAACCAAATGAATCCTAAAACCCATTTACCAATTGCCCAAGTACCAGTGGCCCAGAAAAAAAAAAGGTATAATTTGAATTTTATCAATAGAAATTAATTTAAAAAAAAAAGAAAAGGAATTATTGCAAGGCAATTTGGAGTTGTCGTCCCAGCAATCCGGTGGCGGCACTCTTCCACTTCAATTTAAGAGCATCATTCAAGAGCTTTGTTTCTGATCTCGATCGTTCAGAGCTCTGAGCAAATACTATGGCATCTGCTCGGTCGCTCAGCTTTTTAATTTTAGCTGTTCGTTCATCAATCTCTTGAGTTAGTTGATGAATCTTCTCACTTCTTTCACTAACCTCTAGAGAAAGCCGAGCTCTCTCCTCGTGAAGCTTGTAAAGGCTGCTCCTTGAAGTATAAGTAGCTGCTACAAAATAAGCATGGGCTATTGTCTTCAAATGATCCAAGGCAAAATCAATTCTAAACCCTGCTCTTTGAACAAATTTCAAGTAGCACCACCAGTTGAACATCAAGCGAGGGTTTATGTCCATGACCTTAGTGTTGCTCATGTTCTTTAGAATCACATAGAAAGTGAGCAGGGGAATCGTCTTTAGCTTTGGACTCAAAGTGCAGTTGGCATCAATATCCCCATAATTCTGGCGCAAGTTTTCGAGAACTGGGGAAAACTTCGGAATGGTTGTGTTGTCTTCGACAATATTGACAACCTCGGACTCAACATCATCCTCATCTAGTTCTTTTAATCTCACCATCCCTCGTGCGTATTTCCTCGCCAGTGACTCTAATGAGTCGTTACCGAAAGAAGAGATCATTTGTGATAATTTTACGCTAGCTTCATCGCCAGCTTCATGAATCTTTTTGAATTCCTCATGGATGTTATGGAGAGTGCTCTTCATTTTCTTCTTTTCCTCTTTAGTGAAGGATTTCAGGATATCTTTGTAGGTTAAGCCTTTTCTCACCTCATGAGTAGTCCTCTCTCCATTGGCAATTCTCAAATATTTCACATCTCCGTGCTTTCCTTCAAGAGTATGTATTACCTATCAAGCAAATAGAATGATATTGTAAGAAAACTACATCCAATGGAATTAAGTTTTTATTTGATAATTCTGAAACAACATATTAAGTTGTCGAATTTACAAAAAAATATGATAGACATACCTCAGGAAGCACGCAGTCAATATCAACTATGAAGCTGCATTCTTCGCAATAATAAAAACATTCCCGAGCGTCTCTTTTAGTCTCGCAAACATCACAGTAGTACTTGTCCCCATCATGATAATTAAAAAGATCAGCAAAATTATTCTTGAGGGTGACGGAATGCTGGTGACTCTCATCTTTGATGGTTTGTGGCAATGGGGAGCACAAAAGATGGAGATTAAAATTGCATTTTACACATCGAAAATAAGAGGCATAGACCTGACTTGAATGGTTAAACTTACATGGAGGGGTCAACTTATATAGAGAGGTAAACTTGCACCTTTCACATTCTGGAGTATCATGTAACTTCTTGAAGAAAGTGAGAACATGTTCATGATCTTCAAGTTTTATTGAAGAATGTAATAAAGAACAATCAAGATCGAGAATGAGGTCATCACATTCTTGGCAGCAATAAGTGAAGCCAAAGAAATGTTTCTGACAAGCAGAGCATTCACGATGTTTTCTAGAATAAGGTTCTGGGAGAGTGAGGGGATGTCGGTGAAAGGGATGTTGAATTTTTCTTGGTAGCCCAGCACAAGATTTATGAAGATAAAACTGGCACGGAACACAACCATATGTTGGTTCGGCCTTGATATATTTTTCACATGCACAACAACTAATATTGTCATTCCTATTGGTTCCAATGAGAAACAAGGCATGTTGTGGGTGGCTGAAATGTTTCAATTTCTCTCTGTTATTGAGTTGTACCCCGGTGATTACACAGCACACATGACTATAGTGCTCACATTTAGCACAATAGTAAGCGGGATGCTTTGGGTTTATTTCTTTCTTGCAAGGGTCACAATAAAGGACACCAAAATCATCGATGACAAGTGTTTTATTACTAAGAGAAAGAGAATGCCCACTTTCTTCGTCTAAAATAATCTGCGGTAATGGGCAAGGGCCACACTGGACATGAAAATCGAGGCGACACTCCACATAACGTGCAAAGAAAACACCTTGAATTTCAAAACCACAAGTTTCACATTGCCCTTTGTAGGACATATTCTCAACTAAAGTAAGAAGATGGTCATGATCTTTGTACTTTACATTTGGCTTCAGAGATGCACATTCAAGATGCAAGTTAAAGTTACACTCGTCACATCTGTATCTAAGACCTTGACAATATAAGCAACATGCATCACAATTATATGGGTTTGAAAGTTCTAGGAGCTTTAAAGAATGACGAGGATGGAAAGGATGTCTGATTTCATCTAACAATTCACCGCATGATTTATGGATGTGAAACTTACATGGGGTACAACCATAACTCTGACCATGGATGTCTTTGTAGCATAAATTACAATTCACATCACCAACTTCAGAGAGAATCAAGGGATGCTGGTGACTGAAATGTCTGATCTTTTGTTGAGCTTCAGGGTATTTGCACTTATCATTAGAGGCTGTGAGATTTACTGAAAGATTTGATGAAGCGCATTCAAGATCCAAATTGAACCTGCAAGTTTCACAATGATAATTGAAACCATTGAAATGCTTGCTGCAAATATTACATCTCGTTGAACGATTAGATGTCTGAAGAGTCAGATAATGTTGGTCATATTCATGTCGTATCTTCCTTGGTAGCTCCGCACAAGATTTATGGAGATAAAATTTGCAGAGATCGCAACCATATGATGAGCCCTGGATACGTTTCCTACATCCATGACAAAAAATATTAACATTCATCTGGTTTTCACGGAGAATCAACGTATGCTGGTGGCTGAAATGTCTCAGCTTCTCTCTGTCGTCGACTTGTTTCTCCGTTATTACACAACCCACATGAGCATAATACTCACATGAGGCACAATAATACACAGGATGATTTGGATTTCTTTCTTTTCCGCAGATGTCACAATAAAGTTGGTCAAAAAGATCTTTCACGCGTGTTTTAGTATAAAGGGTGAGACGATGCTTGTGTTGTTTGTGCACAACTGGTGGTAGTAGGAGAGGGCCACACTGAACATGAAAATCGAGGTAGCACTCCACACAACGCAGGAAGGAAGCATCCTGAATCTCAAAACCGCATGCTTCACATCGGCCTTTGTAGGACATATTTTGTATTGGAGTAAGAAGATGATAGTGACTTTCGTGTTTTACGGTTGGCTTCAGATATGCACATTCAGGATATAAGTTAAAGCTACATCTGTACCTGAAACCTTGGAAATAGAAGCTACAAGCATTACACTGGTACCTGTCTTGCTTATTATCAAGGTCAAGTGTCAAAATATGGCGTGAATGAAAGGGATGTCGAATTTCTTGCAAGAATTCGTAACATGAACTATGGATATAAAATTCACATGGGGCACAGGCATAGCTCGGACCACTGATGTTGTTGTAGCACAAATCGCAAATCATTCCATCAACCTCCAACAAGGTCAAGGGATTCTCGTGGCTGAAATGTTGTGCTTGTTCTCGACCTTCGTGGTGTTGGATGAGCATTGCAGCGCATCTAAACCCGATCTGGAAACTGCACACGTCACAGCAGAACTTGAAATCTCTGTGTGGTAGTTTACAGAAATGACATTCATGTGTAGATTCTTCTTTGAATTGGAGAGAGCAATGTGGGCGATAGGTGATCTGAATCTCTTGCGGCACCTCGGCGCATGATTTATGGAGGAGAGGAGATCTGGGCCAGCACAGCTTACAAATATAGAAACTACCTGAGGGCTTCTTTCCGCAAGCCAAGCATTTCTTGGGATTAAACTTACACTTATTGCAACGGTAGGATTTACCCAAAGATGGGTCACCACAGCGATGGCAGACAAGCAATTCATCACCGTCATTAATCTCGCAAAGTGTTAAAGTATGATCTGTGGAGATAATGTTGGATCTCCATTTTTCTTCCTTTTTTTCTGTTTCCCTCTCTTTTCCCTTACAGGTTTCTACTTTCCAATAAATATTATCACCAACCGGGAATCAAAATCTAGAACCTTTGTGTAATTATTCCTTATGTTATTCGTAGCTGATTCTTCCTGGAAGCTCACCCCATCCATCACCATCGTTCCATAGTTTGACTTATTGGCATTTCTTGTTTTGCGAGACACGTGGTCACATGCATGAAGCAAGAAAATAATCTTATTCACATGCATCAGCAATACAATAATCAAAGGTAAAAATAAAATGGTTATCTTAGATAATATTTTTTGTATGGTTCATTAGTTTGAGATTTCTTTTGTTAAATCATTTGCCAATATGCATGGTTAAGTTTTTGGTCTGTTCTATTATATATAATAGTTTGTTGACATTTTATACACAACAATTTGTTAGAAAGATCTCTGAAGTCATTTTAAAAAGTTTACATTAACAATTATATTCATTCGTTCACATAAAGCATAGTATATATTAAACAAAATTGAAATGGTCTACGGTCGACCAAAACAAAATGTTGAATATCAAGTCATCTGTCATATAACCTGATAATTTTGTATACCGACAGTAGATAAACCAAATCATGGATTAGTTATTGCCTTTTTCTTTTCTCTGGAAAATCGTAGTAGTTATTGACCAAGACCTTCTTAAATGGCTATTAAATTGAACTTGAGAATGATATAGTTGATTTAACTCGCATTAGTTATTGACCAAGAGCTTTTCAAATGGCTATTAAATTGAACTTCAGCATGATATAGTTGATTTAACTACAACAAAATAATTATAGACCTAATATAGGATTGTCTTCATATGGGAGATGATATGAACTTGAACCTTGTTTATACATATATAATTTTATTTTTATTTTATTTTACTGACTCCCTCTTAATGTATTGTCTTAAGTCAAATACTTGTTATTGATTAAAAGATTAATTTATTAAATAATATTAATTACTTATCAATATACTTAAAAATCACTTAATTTATATTAGATATGCAACGTGATATAGTCTTCATTATCTAATCGTGTAACACACTCATCATGTCTAGCCCATTTTGAAAACTAATTTGATGAGTATTGCTCATACTCACTACTCTTGATGAAACTACATCAATGTGATAATTTCTTATTAAGGCTCAAGACATGAGATTTTAGGGGTTTAGATGCAGATAAGGTTTCAACCTTGTTTTGGTATCGCTTGTCACAGATTAGGTGCTTATCATTGACCAAAAGGATATCACGAGTTAGACACTTGCCATTAACCTAAAAAAAACCATTAAATAATATTGCATATTCATCTAACCCAATCAAATGATGTCTTCATCATGTTTGACCTATATAATTATGTAATGTCCTCGTTATGTTTGACCTATCTTTAGGGACTAACTTGATTGATATTATCCATCTCCACTACTATTGAGTGTCCCACATATTATGCGGCCAGTTTTTATTAAGGTTCAAGACACATTTGATACATTTTTAGTGGCCCATCTGACCCACATTGTCTAAGGGTTGATGGGTGCGATTCAATTTGGTATTCTTTAGAACCAAACCGAATTAAAGAATTTTTCGGTCTCTTGAATATTTTATAAAAAACTTAAAATCATTTGTGTAAAAGACAATAATTTATATAAAAAATAAAATAATAAAAAAGTGTTTGTTAATTTTAAACACTTAGTTGATTAAAATTTATGAACTAAATAAGTTAGAAAATTATTAAAATTAGAGTAGTACTACACTTTTAATGTTAGAATTTAAAGTTTCTAACTCAATTGATATGTTACCAATAAGTGATTACCACTTAATATTTGTTGACTTTATTATTATTATTATTATTATCATCATTTTTATAAGAAACCCTTGAAAAACTAATGAAAATTATATTAAATAAACTAGCAAAGAAACAACAAAAATGGGGGGACATAAAAACCAAACCCCTCAAAACAATTTGAAAGATGAAAATTCAGCTAAAAAAAAGTTATAAGAATATATAAATAGGGAATCATTCACATTATCCGAGAGGCTTTTGACAATTGATGCCGAAGGATGATCCCACCAAGTAAAACATTTTGAACAAGACTTAAATTTGTCAAAGTATTAGCGACTGAATTATTGTATTAGAAAGTATGCACAAATTAAAAACCTATAGCAGAAAGTTGACATTGACAATTAATAAAACAATTTTAAAGAGGCCAAAGAGGATGAAGCTTAGAGTTGCTAAAAATATGAATGACCAACATTGAATCACTATTAAGAAGCAACCTGGACTAACTTCAATCAAAAGCATGCTCAATAGCCAAATTTTTTGCCAAAGTCTTCGCGTAAGACGCAATATTATATCCTATTGCTAGACTAAAACCACTAAAAAAATCAATTCGATCATTTTAATAGACCGCCCCATAAGCAGCATCATTTGGATTACCTTTCAAAAGACCATATGTATTCATATTAATCCAGCCAATTTGAGGAGGTCAAAGTTTAAAATATAGACTTGAGGGGCCTTAGCAAGAGAAAACAACAAGCTGAGATTGTGCATAATAACCATGTCATTATAGGATTGTACATAACAACCATGTCACTATAGGACACAAAACCAAGAAAAAATTTGAAAAAATAGACCATATACATTTGACAGTCCTCCTAAAGCTTATGCAAAAAAGGATTCTCCTCATTAAAGTGGACACCATTCCTAATACGCCAAAGCGAGTAAATTAAGAAAAAAGCATAAACATACTACAGATGAAGCATATGAGGACTTAAAGCTTATCCTATAATAAAAAGCCAAAAGTTTTGCACCATTAAAGTCGCTGGAAAAGAGATCCCAAAATGGAAAGTTAACTAGTGTCAAGAGTGATATGCGAATAAGAAGCTACCGAAAAGATGATTGATGGAATCTAAATAATTTAGGGAAGGGCATAGAGAATAGATAGAAGCCAAGCAAATTCTACAATATTGCAGAATGTCATTTTTAATCAACTTGTTCTAAAGAAAACGCTACACCACCATAGAGAACTTAGGGGGAATAAAACTTTTCCAAACCATAGAACTCTAATCTACTATAAAATTCTGATGACGAGGGGAGTCATAAACCAATTTTAGGTCAAATCACCCTTCTGTGAATTAATCCACATAAGCTTATCAGAGCACTTCTTGTTTGTAAGAATCGTATTATCTATAGAACACTGCAAATCTAGGAACACAAAAAAAAAAGTCATCAAGAACAGACCAATTGTTGTCTATTAAAACATCCAAAACTCTACTTGATAAACTCAAAGATCAACAGAAGACCGATCAAGAATAGGGTCATCTAATCATCTATCAAACCAAAAATCAATCAAGCTGTTGTCCTCACCAATCTACTTCATACATGCATTCAACGAATCTAAAATTGATCTGAAGCTCAGCCAAATAGACGAAGAAGAAGAATTTGCTTTAAAAGTGCTGAAGAAATATCTAGACTATAAATAATTAGTATAAATGAAACTACCAACCTTTACCTCTTAAAGCTTTTTCAATAAACAAGCTTTATTAACCACATCTAGCTTCTTCAAACCTAAACCCCTTTCTTCTCTAGGAGAACAAACGCGATCCAAGAAATCAAAACCATTTTACATGGATTAGAATCATCAGATCATAGGAAATTTTGAACGTGAGAATGGAGCTAATTAATCAACGTCTTGGGCCATAAGTAGACCATAAATTATGATAAAGAAAACTTTGAAAAATGAATTTTATCAGTTCTACATGACTTACAAAAGACAAATTTTTTACTTTTTCAATTACTCCAATGAGAGCATGCCCTATACACCTTTTTATTATTTTTATTAATATGACACTAATCAATATTGAACATATCGAATGCAACATTAGTTGCGATACAAATTTTGTATCCCAACTAAATAAGTATAATCTTATTGTTAAAATTAAAGTTCATTCAAACAAATAAAATATATGTTAACTTTAAGCACCAAACTAATTAAAAGTGCTCAAATTTGATAAGTCCACGAGCCTAACTATATCCTAAGCCTAAATGAGCGAGGATTTATTTGGAGGAAAAGTAACAACTCAATAGAGGTTGTCAGAACTAAGAGGCATTGAGGGAAGAACTATTTAAAGGAGATAACTTGACTTAGCTAGATTGGAGAAGGTTGCTGAAGTCGTGTTTAAGATCAAAAGAACTGCTCAGAGGGTGTGAGCTGAGTAAAGAAGAGCTTAAAATATATTTTAGAGGTTGAGGAGAATTAGGTTTCTTAGAATAGTCAGGGGATGAACAAAATCAAAACTAAGGTTAAAGAGCTATCTAGAGGTGATTATATAAAGTAAGACTCAATAGAGCTCATCTGGACTGAGCTCACAACTCAATATTGGTACAGAGAAAGGTTTTTGAAATATTAATGTTAGGATTTGTGCTTACATTGCAGTATTTTAAGTATATACTTTTGCTGTGACAATAAGATAACATCTATTCTTTCTCTTACAATATTCATACCTAAAATCCTTTTTGCTATTCCCAAATCCTTCATTTTAATTTCACCACTTAACTGTTTCTTCAATTTTTGCATTTCTTCTATATCTTTACATGCAATCAACATATCATCAACATATAGAAGTTAATACATATTCGTTCTATTACTTAGATTCTTAAAGTACACACAACCATCATACTTGCTTCTATTGAACCCACAAGCCATCATGAAATCATCAAATCTCCTATATCACTACTTAGGAGGTTGTTTAACCCGTATAATGACTTTTTAATAAGCTAACATGCTCCTCCATGTTGGGTTCTATAAACCCTTGTGGCTGCGACATATATATCTTCTTATCTACCTCTCTATGTAGAAAAATTATATTTACATCCATTTGCTCTAGATGTAAATTAACATCCATGTGCTCTAGATGTAAATTAAGATTTGCACACATGCTAATAAAATCCTTATAGAAGTGTGCTTGACAACCGAAGAGAATATCTTATGAAAGTCCATCCCCTCACGCTGAGTAAAACCTTGTACTACTAGTCTAACTTTAAATCTTGTAGACTTTACTCTTGATATCCCTTCCTTAACCTTGTATACCTATTTGCACCCAACTAATTTTTTGTTGTAAGGTCTTTCTACTAACACTCAATTATTATTCTTGAGAAGAGAACTAATCTATTCTTCTATGGCTTACTGCCACTTTTTATAATTCTCACTCTTCTTCTTCTCACTATATGTCTTAGGCTAATTATACTCAAGAATATATGTAGAATTAAAAGTATGGGCAATTAAATCTGCTTGAGCATATCTCATTGGCAGATTTATCGTTCTCCTTAGCTTATCTTTGGCTAGTTGATACTCTTTAAGTTCCATCTCAAGAGTCTTGGTCTTACTTTAGGTGGACTTAGAGGAACTAACTAGTGTCTTTTGTTCATCTTCAAGGGTTTTCTTGTTGAAGTGTTGATTTGAGGGCATCTCAGATTTATCTTTTCATTTACTTCAATTGTTTTGGGTGCTGAAACTTTCTTAGCCATAGGTTCTTCTTTCTCTTTTTCTTAGGGATCTTTTAACATTGTCGTCTCATCGAACGTCACATCTTTATTTATGATACTTCTTGATAGTTTTAAATCTTTGCACTACACCTTGTATATTTTCACACTTACGGGAGACCCTATGAGTATCCCCTTCATAGCTCTAGGTTTCAATTTACCTTACTTCACATGCATGAAAGTTGGGCAACCAAATATCTAGAGGTGATCATATTTGGGAGGGTTAGCACATCACTTTTCTTTTGGTGTCTTGAAGTCTATCATTAAAGAAGGACTTCCATTAATTAGGTATGATGTTGTCATTACAGTCTCACCCTAAAATGCCTTAGACATCCTTGCATTGGTTAAAATGCATCTAACCTTTTCAAGTAAAGTCCTATTTATCCTCTCTACCAATTCATTCTACTGCGGTGTTGATCTCATAATTTTGTACTTTGCAATCTCATACTTAGCATAAAAGTCATTTAACTCCTTATTGCAATACTTGAGGCCATTGTTAGTCCTTAACCTATTAATTTTCTTCCTAGTTTGATTCTTAACAAGGGTCTTCCATGTTTTGAACGTCTCAAACACTTGCTCCTTACTCTTTAACATATATACCTATAGCTTCCTTGAATAATTATAAATGAACATAAGAAAATACCTTGCCCCACCAAAAGTGACTGCCTGTGCTGGTCCCCAAAGATTCGAGTGTATACAATCAAGAATGCCATTTTTTGTGCTCTCTAATATTAAACCTTACCTTTTGTGCTTTCTCTAGCACATAATGCTCACAAAACTCCAATGACAGAAACTTATCATCTCCAAACGCCTTTTGATTATACAACTCATTTATCTTTCTTTCACCTAGATGAGCTAACTTTAGATGTCATAACTTGGTTTGCATATTCTCATCAACAATAGAGAATAATGCAGAACCACTCATTGCCTTGGCAATGTGAGATTTGCTTAAGGTGTTACAACTGTTATAGCTATCATCATAAGCTAAGACAACATTCATATTTCTCTTATTGTCCTTTACTTTCTTCTCATGATAATTCCTTAAAAAGTGCCCATATTTCTTAGAGTAATAGCACTTTCTAAGATTGCCTCTGAACTTTGATCTCGAGCCCTTTTTTCTTTTCATCTCTATGTGAAGGTCGTCCTCTTATAAATAAACCTTATGTATTAACCTTTATTCGTGTTCCTAATTATTTTGAGTTTAAAGATGATTTCACATCATACATGATTAAACTCTCTTTGTTGTAGAACAACGTATCAATAAAGTGCTCATAACTGCAGGAAAGAGAAATCAGTAGGATGATCACATTATTTACATCCTCTATCTTCACATTAATAATCTCTAGATCAATAATGATCTTGTTGAAGGCATCTATATGGTCATTTATCGGCGTCTCTTCAGACATGGACAATTGATAAATTTTTTTCTCTATATGCAAATGATTGGCTAATGACTTTGTCATATAAAGGGCATCCAATTTCTTCCACAGACCAATAACTATCTTTTTACCAATAACTTCCCTAAAACATTCATTGTTCAATGACAGAGCGATTATACTATGAGCCCTTTATTGAATGTTTTTCTTTTCTGCTTCAGATTTTGATGACTCTGTCTTTTCTTCTTCGCTAAATGGAGTTACAGTCTCCTCTAGGACTGTGCCTAATCTTTGACTCACTAATAACGTTGTCACCTTGATTTTTCACAGATTGAAATCATTCGTACCATTAAATTTCTCTAGTTCATACTTTAGTGTGGTCATGACTAATAAAACATTTACTCTGATACTAGTTTGTTAAAACGGAAGTGGTTCACACAAGTAATATAATGCGACACATAATTAAAAATAATCTATAGATAAAAAGGGTAGAAGAAAGAACACAAGTCATTTACGTGGTTCGACAACTTGCTTACATCCACAATGGATCAAGATCTCACTTTTTTTTTATTGAATCACAAAAGTAATCACAAAGTATGCCTTTAAGAATAACAAAGCTCACGAGGAACTTTTTTTAATTGTACTCACAATTGTCTCTCTTGTGTAATCTAGGGTTTCTTTTTGTGTATAGTTATTGTAATGTGTTTATCAAGCCACAATAAAGCCTTTATATGAGCTGTAGACGTCCTAGGTAAACCATAATTCGAGTGAAAACAAGATAAAAGAGTGCTAGACAATTTAGGAGACATAAGGGAGTTTATTCATCATGCCTGGCGCTGCGGCGCTGTGCATTTGGTCATTGCAGTGCCCAGACCTGGAGGCCAGCACTGCGGTGCTCCAGGCTTTGACTTAAAGGCCGCAGTGCTCTATACTTGGGCACTGCAATGCTCAGCCTAGTGCCACCCTCCGAGGTATTCTTACCTCTGTTCTTCTCAAACGCGTCACTTAATTATTTGGCTCGATCCCAAACCTCTTACAAAGTAATTTTTAATCAACTTCTCACATTATGTAAGGAAGAGAATTCAAGTATGGCATCAGATGGCAAGTGGGAAATGAAGAGTCAATTTCTCTATTTTTTTTTAAGATCCATGGATCCATGCCTCATTCATTTAAACCAATCACACCTTGTTGAGGGATGGATCTTATCATGTTTTAGATGTTATTCTTGGACAAGGTGGATGGAGTTTGAAACTCTTAAATGAGTTACTTTGGGAGGTTGATCTCAATATTATTAAATCTATCCCTGCTGGAGAATTTGGGGGGCATGATAACATTTTATGGCATTACACAACATCCGAGGTATTCTCTGTAAAATTTGCATATCACCTGAGCCATACTTGAGCTTCTACAAATTCGAATGGCAGTAACGACTCCAGTCTTAGACAATGGTAGTAGAAACTACGAAGTTTGAATATACAAACAAAAGTAAAGATTTTTATATTGAGAACTATATTGAACTTAATGCCAAAAAATGTCAATCTGAATGCTTATGGGATTGATGTCCAATTGGTGTGGTCGTTGCAAAGAAGAAGCTGAAACAGTGCTGCATGCTTCTTCCTGTAGTAAACTGCTATTTAGGAACAATTATGTCTCAGCCACAAGCTTGTGGATCATTCTGTAGTAAATTTAATATAGCGTTCTTTGAAGTGGATCATCCTGAAATGTTTAGGTTTGTTGCTTTAGTCTTGCTGGTACTCGCAACATGGGCTTTTTTTTTTTTTTTCCAGAATCGATAGCTTCAAGCTTCTAATGTAGCGCAAAGAGCGGGTTTTTACCTTCATGAATTTTAGGTTAATAAGGCTACGATTTTTGGGCCGTCTTCGAATTTAAATGGTGCTGCAAAGGTTAGTGATGCTGCTTTGGTAAATGGTTCAAAACTGAACAATAATATCAATAACAACTGTTGGTGTCCTCTGAAATGGGAAAATTAAAGGCAAATTTTGACGCATCAGTAGATGATGAGAGACAAGTGGTGGGTTTCGAAATGGTGATCTGCGACTTCATGGGATATATATGGTTTGCATTCTGCAAGTCCATAGTTGGAACATTTACCCTGCTAACAACCGAGTGTTTAGCACTTTATTATGAAGTATTAACTGCCCTTAATAATGGTTTGGGATTGATATATTAAGTTAGATTATGTTGGAAGTTGGTGATTCAACAATTTGTATAGGCAAGAATTAAGATGAATACCAAGAGAAGAGTTATTATGAAGTCAAGTACGCATTGGGTATACAAGAGAAGAGCAAAACGAAAAGGCAAAAGAATAGGTATTGTTCATGTGGCGATACTGTTCACGATGAGCACTGTTGCGCGGAGGGAGGGGGGGTGTACTGTTTATGATGTTGACTGTTCATATATTACTATTCACGCACTGATACTGTGCACGTAGTTACTATTTATGCAGCAATTTTAGGGTATTTCCTGTTTTGGCTTAATTGGCTTATTTAAGTGGGATTAAGACTTTTATAAGTAAGGATTCTTATTCCAAATAGGTTTAGGGTTTCTAAGGGTGTTTTATTCACTATATAAACTCTTCTAAACACAAGAGAAAGACAAGTATTTAAAGTTTCAAAATGTAACCATAAGAGAGAATAGAGGAGCTAGGTAGGCACTTAGTGCACCACGCACTAGAGTGTAACATTTGGGGAGTGTTTTCTTTTGGTTCTTGAGTGAACAAAAGAAACACCATAAATCCTTTTGACTTAGATGCTCGAGCTATTTTTGTATTTCTTGTAAAAATCTCTTATGAGGAGATAATAAGAGGTCTTGGGGAGTGAAGGTAATTAAGGGTAAATACTTAGAGGTCTCTATGGGAGATACTAAAAGGTCTTGTGAAATCATTGATGATGTAAGAAGATACTTAGTGATCTATATCAATAATAAAAAAATTGGATCTTGAATCTTTTGTGGACATAGGTAATTTTGGGTTGAACCACTTATATCTTATGTCTTGTTAATTGATTTGCTTTCTTTATTTTTATTAGTGTGTTGATCTTATAGTGTGAGTTATGATTTTTCGCTGCGCATAAAGTAAAAATGATATCAAAACTGTGACTTAATTGATGCCATAATAGTGTCAAACTGAAAAGTATAACTTAATATTTACAATAAATTATTTCAATGTTATCCTTGCTCCGAATAAATACTCTTTCATTGGAGTTGAAGGAGACATCCTTACTTCTATTTTTCATCTTCTTCAAGATATGAAGAATGTGTCATGTCTATTTGTGTCGGGATGAGAATATGGTTGCTCACTGTATTGCTAAATATGCTGTAGGTAATTGTATTGATGTAGCATGGAAACATTCCATGCCTATTTTCTTTAGTTCTTGTATCGACAATTTGATTTAATAAAACTCGTTCTTTTTTTTTTTTTAAAAAAAAAAATTCTCATGAAGATGAGGAAAATCCTCTACAAGCAGCGACTCTAAAGAGCTTGGAAATGAGTTGCCACTATGTACATTTGTAGTCATACTAACAGCAAAATGAGCTAAGCCATGTGCAACTCTGTTGGGCTCCCTTGGAGTATACATAAAATTGAAAGAACTAAAACTCTCCAAGCAGCAGAAAATATCCTGAAGAATGCCACCCAACTCCGAAGCAACTGACTTATTTGCTAACAAAACATCTATGACAATAGATGAAACGGATTCAATGTTCACATCGGCAATTAGGCCATGCAAAATAGCTAGTGCTTCAGCCTCAGGCACCTCGTAACAGCAAGCAGTTTTTTCGGCACCAGCATACACCACAACGCCAGCAGAATTTCGGACAACAAATCCTAAGCCAGCACAACCATATCTCCTGTCAACGGCAGAATGAGAATTCATCTCTGTTGGAGGGCTCCAGGGGACAAGTCACTGAATCACTGGAACAGCAACATTGTTCTTCAATTTCTCCGATTGAAAATCAAACAAAAAATTCCGAGCCCAAGGAAGAATGGAACCATCTCTAGCACAGCACCTCCATTATGAATAACCTGATTCTGACAGAAATCATTATTCCTATTCATCACTTCACTACACAAAATAAAAGACGTTACTATAAACAATACAGTCTAATCTAATCTAATTTAATATAATAATAATACTACACTTCAAATAGATTCTAAAATTTTCATTTTAAATAATGTGTTAAATAACTGATGAAATGGTATAATAAATAATTTTATAAATTATATCATTTAATTATTCAATAATTATTTAATACATCAATTTAAAATATAAAATATAAAATATTTTTTAAAAAATATAACATTACTCTTAATCTAATTTTACTCTTAATAATTGTCCAATTAAATCCTGACTTTCAAACATAGTCTCATAATTAAATTAATATTTATTTATTTTTTTAAAAGGGTAATATATTTTTTTTTCAGAAAAACAGAGATAATACTTGATATAATTGAATTCATTTATTTTTTTTTGAAAAATATTGGTTTGATATTAATGATATGCTGTCACATATCACAAAATATTTTTCAAAATTTAAATATCTAAATTAAAAATTTTGAGACATCATTTATGACGCAAGAGGTTCAACTTTGGCATTAAAAATGCCCAAACACCCATGCTTCACTTTAAATGAAAGCCCATTACCAAAATTTAAAACGAATCCCAACGGTCACTTTTTTCAATCTTCAGATTCTCTTGACCGTTCTGTCATCCACTCAACTTCCTCCACTTTCTCTCTCTTAACGAAGACCATTTTCTAAATAGGTTTATAATTTGTGTTTTAGATAAGAATGAAAGCGCTTTTGATCATTTCGCTTGAGAGGAAAAAAGTACTTTTACATTTGTAAGTCAACTAGCGGCTCATAATGGGTTGCTTTTTTGCATGTTTCGGCAAATGTAACCATCGAAAGCGCCGGCATTTGGTTAATGCAACTCACTCTGAAGAAGAAGAACGAGTAAGTCTAGTTCCATGCTTCAAAATTCATGGGGTTTTTCATTTTTTATTTATTTATTTACTGCTGCTTTTGTTTTCTGTAAGTATTTTCTTTTTCGAAGTAAGCAATCAGTTGAATGAAATGTGCTGCAGAGAAATGAAGCGAGTGAAGCTTTGCAAGTGGATGAATCGACACAGCAAGAAGCTACTGAAAAACCCAATACAGAATCAAAGTGAGCTATTCTTTCTCACAAAGCTTAAATCCTGTGTCTCTCTTATTTTCTCTTGTCTTATTTATTTTATTCTTTCGGCTATGTGGAGTTTCTTAGTTCATTAGTTTCTGGATTTCGGAGTTATTTATCTGCACTACTTGTGTCATGTATTTATTTTCCTTTTCTTTTTAATTTTTGCGGTGAATGTATATGTTATTTTTCATGTATTTATTTGCTTGTTTATATGTATGCTTTTTGTGTAAATATATAGAGCGAAGCTCGAGGAGCTACTCAGATGCAGTACTACAAAGAATATGACTTTTGATTCAGATGTCAAGACCTCTGAAGAATTGCCCATAGAGGAAGTCATTGATAATTTGGTGAAGAACAATGAGAAGAAAGATATTGATAATCTGGTGGAAAATGATAAGAATAAAAAGGATGATGATTTGGTGAATAACAATGAGAAGAAAGAGACTGATAATTTGGTTAAAAACAATGAGAAGAAAGAGATTGATGATTTAGTTGAAAACAATGAGAATAAGGAAGGTGATGATTTGGTTAAAAGCATTGCGAAGGAAGAGATTGATGATTTGGTGAAAAACGATTGGAAAAATGGAAGTGAAAAGAAAGAAGAGACACCGGAAGCAGTCAAGCTAGTTTCTGATGCCATTACCCCAAATGTCACATCTTCTCTTCCAAATATTAGGTACCAAAATTGCGCCACTAGTGAAGATGAGTACGAAGATTTGGACTTGGAAGAAAGTGACCTAAATGATGCTGTGGGTAGTGATGAGCAAATTAAGGTTCTAGAGGAGTCATCAGAGTCATTATTCTCTCTATCAATAGAGTCTAGAAAACAAGTTTCTGAAGTTGAATTGGGTGAGAAAGAGGTTAATAGTCCAATGCCAAAATGTGGGGGTAATCAAGAAATTGAGGAAATTGCTTTCAATGGAAATGCTAGAAATAGGAGTCATTATGTTCATTCTGTGTTGAATCCAGTTGGGAATGTTACTCAATGGCAAGCAGCGAAAGCAAAACCGACACTGCCGTCGAAGTATCAAGATAAGGAGAACATAAATTTGGTGCAGGATCCTAACATATCAACTCATCCAGAGCCTAGTTTTAAGCTATCAAAACTGAGTTCTAATAATAAGAAGGTTGTGAATGGAGAAATTGCAGTTGATACCAGCCTTTCAAGCTGGTTGGTAGAATCAGAAACAACACCAATGTCCAGGACTAATTCTGTTTCTTTTGGAAATTCTTTATCTGAGAATGCAAATTCACCAAGAACTCGTCAGGATAGACCGGTTTTAGGAGCTTTGACTGTTGAAGAGGTTAAACAATTATCTGCTTCATCTACATCTCCAAGGAGCTGCAGTCATGAGGGACCTAAAATAGGTACAATTGGGAGCTACTGGAATCATACAGGGAAGACTGTAGATTCAGATTCTGGCTCTTCTAGTCAAGGAATGCCGAAAACAAGAAGCAAAAATACTGAGGTAATGCAGAAGTTTAAGTTCATGGGTTTATTGTCTACAGTCTACATACGTGCGTATAAGATGGTATGTATTAGTAATGTGGCTTAAAGAGATTTTGTTTTGGTTTTGCAGGATGAGACAGTTAAGTGGCAATCTAATCCCTTGCAAGCAAGATTTGAGTCTTGGGTAGAATTTTAGACGCTCAACTTGTGAAGATAATGTATTTTTTCTTTTCCTCCTTTCACTTCTCCTTTGTGTTGTTTCATTGAGATTAATAATGAATTGGTGATCGGATTTAAGAAATTGTACTATCATCAAGTGATTTTGATTGTAGAACAAGAGTTAAATGATGACTTCGAGAACATAAATGAGAGCAAAATAGACCCTCTAGAGTTAAGATGAATAAATAAAAAAATGTATTGCAAATTTAGTTTCATTTTACAAATCATCATCTTGGCATGGCAGGACAGCGCCAACTTGAAATTAATTGCGGCCTACAAAATGGGTCAAGGAAAGAATCAATAGCCCCCCCAGTATACCTAATAAATAAACTCTATGTTGCTTTATTTGGCTTGTGATGACACTGCTCTTGTATTCACATTTTTGCTTATTCATCTGGCTTGATCACTGAGCTCGTCTACAACAAGGTCTCTCATTCCTACATATCGTGAAAGAGCCTCCTTATCTGCTCAACAGTTGTCGGCATCAATGTGACTGGGCAGCGCTTGTACTGTGCCAATATTATTCAACAAAACAAAAATCGATCATATAAGATGTGCGACCAAGTAAGATAAAACAGGAACTATTAAGCTTGGGAAGTAATTATAGAGTCCTGTTGAAGGTTCTCTTATTAGCTGAAAAGAAACATGCAATAAACTGCCTGAAGACAACACAAGCATATCTGCCAAAACAACATAGGATAGGATTTATTCCACTATACGTACATTTTTGTTTACAAATGTGTTCTTTTAAATTCTGGAAAGTTGACAATGACTAAAGAAACTTTCAAACACGGACTGCTAATAGGAGCAAAATTAATATGGTGGTCACAAAAATCAATGTTATAGAAATAGGTTTCTTTATGCCTTTTGGTATTGCAGGTCAGCATGTTTTCAGCTAAAAACAGGAATCAGATGGAGAGTAAATCGTCAATCTGAATAATCAAATTCACCCCAAATAAAAAAACTACTTTTTGGAGAAGAAGAGTCCAGAGGTGTTACCTGAGAAATATATTTGAATATGCAAGCATAGCAGAATACAAACCCCGAGACTGTAACTACAGATGGATTTGCACGCTTCTGTGAGCACAATGGGCAGATTGTTCTATCAGGTGGCAGTGGAATACCCTCTTTGGAAACCTGCTTAAAATATAAATTTAACTAATTATTACGAAATTTATACAATTTTAATTTCCCTTAGAATTTCTGGTTGTTGAAGTTTGATAGAATGGGATTATAAAGTTCTAAGGGCTGAAAGTCTTAATAACAGTCAATTTCTTAGTAGATCAACAAGCTAGAAACATATAAAAGAAAAAGAAATAATGAAGTGATATTTAAGCACCCTTGATTCTCCACTATTTCAAATGCACCTTTATTTCTACATGTTAAATGACATATTATGCTCATACATAATCTTCTTTTTCTTTAAGGCAGATAGTTCCATCTATTTAACATTGTGAACTAGCCTCTGCTCTGATGAAGATGATGGTTTGTCAGTATGGGGATGAGAGAGAGGTGATGATGATGATAGTGTGTATTTGTGTGAGAGTGCAAAAGATAAGTAAATTAGAGACTGAAAATGCTATTCTTCACCTTTGGAGGTGGAGGCGGCGGGGGCGGGGGGTATACAGTTGGGGCTGACATTCTCTCCTCAGCAGACTGGTACCACCATTCCATCATCTGAGTAATTCGCATTAATTGAAATGTTAAAGCCACAAATGTATAAAGAAAGATAATGTTAAAAAAGCGTGAATGAGAAAACATGAATAGTATAAGAATTCTAAAACTGTTGAGATGCATGGGCTACAAATCTGGTTCCCAGAAACTAAGGCCCTTCTACAGATAACTACCAGTTTGTACAGGACATAATATCATGTGCTGGTAAATCACACTCACCTTAAAGAAGAATACTGCTGCAATCAAGCCAGTCTGAGCATAGTCGAGCATTGCGTATGTACAGCTAAGCAAGGTTCCTTGTAATGTCTGTAAGGTTTATTCATGCTGCATCAATATGCTATACTTTCAAATAAGTAATTTTAGGTCACACAATAATCAATATCTGCAAACTGATTCAGTGTGGCATAACAGTTTAACAAATAAAGAAATTGAATTTATACCTTCAACCATGGAGGGCCATGAAGTCTCTCCCGTTCACGGCTTCGTATCTTGGATATTCTAGAAGAATTATCCATCTATCTTGTCAACAAAAAGTTTAGTAGAAAGTACCCAGATATACAGCAAACAAAAATACCAAGATATCGAGATGCAGGATAGCTATAAGCCTATAAGTATGATATATAATGAATTAATATACATGTCTTGAAAGAAGATTCAAGGAGTTGTACATAGGTCCAAAATTTGCATGAGCCAGTATAAATATGCTAATGACTTAATATTCCAATAAGAATTCTGGCTAGATTTGTTACCAGCTCTTGCCCTGTAGCTCGACAAACATGAATTCCAAGTGCATGCAATCCTACAGAATAGAACCCAGTAGCATCCAGCAGATATAAGAGCTGATAAGTGAATGATAATCCTGCATTTAAAGAACTCTATATTAGAGAGACTTTTATAAGATTAAAACAGAAAATTGGCAAAGACAACTGAAAACTTATCACTTCCAAGTAAATATTATGATAAGGACCATGTTTGCACATAACCTCACTCTAAAGTTACAATGTCACAGAATCAAAACCTACAGTATTAATTCAGAGCATTAACGTTGCTCCACTTGTAGCTAAATGGGAAAGATCCTGAAGATATAAAGGAGGATTTGAATAAATATTACCAAGATCAGAAGCCAGACGTGGTATCTAATGCTAATTCCCAAAATATAATACTTTAAAGATTGTTGGATGTGGCATATTTTGGTAATAGTAGCACTGTGGTTTATGCACCAGAACCTTAATTAGGCCCTAGCAGCTTAAATTGTACATAATGTTCAATAATTACACCTCTAATCAAGCACCATTAGAACTCCCTACATATACACAAATGAAGTAGTTTCACAGCTTAATTTCTTTTTGAGTTTTAAGCATTTATTACAACCTATAGAAATAAATAGATCACTAGAGGGAAAAGAAGTTTGATTAGAGCTTTATGATTGATATTTATTTCATTTCAACTAAAAGAATGTCCAGTCTCTTGTAATTCAATTAAATATTGTCTTATCACAGTTCATCCTAACCTTCTTTATACCATAGAACTCCCAGGAACATGTCTAAATTTTCTAATGACCAGCATGGTCACCAAAGAAGACACATAATAATAACTTATAGTTGCATTTACCCTCGCAGCTGGCATGTATCCATGGATAGCAAGCAAATATTATTTTTTGAATTTTCTTCGCGAAATGTGTTCTAACTGATGTTTCTGCATCACCAGTTCCGATAGAAACAAGAGAGTCTCTCCCTTCATCAAAGTGGTATGCATCATCAAATCTTTCATCACCAGGTCCCCACAAACTTGCTTGTAGCCTTGCTTCCCTTTCTTTGTTATAGACTGAATGCAATTTTGACTTAAAATACGGCAACACAACCTGAACAGAAAAATCAAATCAAAAAGGTCAAACCCCTTCATCTAGCTAGGCGTTGCGGCAAGAAGTTGTGCATTAAAATGACAAAGGGTTGAAGCTATAGATATACTTGGTAAGGCATGGGCTCAAGTATAAAGAATACAATACAAATTTGCATTTAAAGATCTCCGATGAACCCAGTTAGAATTCACTTCAGGAAGCAATCAAATTTCAAAAACATATTTCTTAACAAAGCCATAGTCGGATAAAAGAAGCAAAATATAATACCATAAACACAACTGAAAGAACTCTTTGGTGCTTTTCTAACCCAGAATGCTTAATCCCGTCACCAGATTTCAATCGAGCATCATCCTTTTTTGCTTTTATTTTCACTGCTCTCCTTCGTAGACCATACAGCGATTCAGAAAAGGAGGCATCTGGAGAAGCATGTCAATCAGAATATTGAGAATTAACAAACTGAAATTAACTGTAAAAGAGCCAATATCATGCTCAGATTACAAGAGATCATGCTCAAAATAATCAGTTTCAAAAGTGGAGCAATATATTACTCTAAATGGTAACATAAGCCATACATTTCATCCTTTTCACTTCATAAAGAGGAAAAATAACGAACCTGTATTTCGCAAACTATGGGTTTCGAGAACCAACATAAGCAGAGCAAAGAACTCATCTTCATAATCTAAAACTTTATGGAGAAACGGTCTCCTTAATGCCAAAACCTGCAATCTCACACACAATGCGAATCATTTAATCACTTTAACTGAAAACAACAATTAAGTTTAAACAATCAAGTTGGCAATAAATAGGTAGTTAGTTTATTGGTGAACTCAGATCATTTAAGAAACTTCAGTCGGTGTATATAACTCAAAAAGAGCTAAAAGCTAAAGCTGCTGTAAATAGAATATGATACAGAAGAAACAATTGATCAAGCCAATAATTACAAATTTTATATAGTTTACATAGCAAAATTAGCTGAATTTTCACTTCAAAAGTACTTTGCCAATGATCAAAACACAGAAACAATAACTCCCCATCATTGTCATGAATGGGTTATTTTGGTTGTCAAAAATTAAGCAGATTGAGTAATTCAATGGGCATAGTCATCAAAATTTCAGTTTATAACCTAAAGGATTTAGATAGAATCCTTAATATCACCGTCTCTGGAAGCAAAAAACTTGCGCTTTGCCCAATCTTCTCCGTCAAAAGCACTTTACAAACAATCACCAAACAATTGCAAATCCATATCACAGCTTAAAAGGGTTTTAATTTCAGTGGGGAAAAGAAAAAGTTAACTTTCAATAAAACTCAAGTGGGTTAGTATTATTTTATCACTTGCAATAAAAGAAAACACTAAATTTATAAAAAGACATACGAGTTCAGTAGTATGCATATATAACTATGAAGAGCTTACGCCAATAGAGTAAGTGAGAGCGGCGCGCAGACTGGCGGGGAGCTGCTGGGCCGCCGCCATCTCGAAAAACGTGGGCCGTGCGCCTTGTCCACCCACCTGAAACAACATCTTCTTCTTCTTGTTTTCTAATTACCAGTTTTTTCTGGGTCCTTTCTGCTTTTCAATTCTGGGTTAATGCTTTTGAGTTTTATTGCAGTTCTAAAGAAGGTTTATTTGTGCTTTGTAATCTGTCAAGTTGTTTATTTCTGGTATGGCCGGTACGGGACATGGAGGTTTTCTTCTTTTTTTTTTTTTTTTTAAAGTGACATTTTCGCTTCCTTTTTTTTTTTCTTTCTTTCTTTGTTAAAATTATAAGCAGCAACATTATATTATATTTTTGTTTATTAAGGTATTGATCCATTGAAATGAAATGCAATATTTGTATTTATTATGCCACGAAAATATCTAAACTCTTAAAATTTAGTTTAAAAGATAATTTTATTTTTTATTTTTAAAATTATTCAAAAAGAATCTTTTCAAAAATGATGATATTGCATATTAATAATATTATTTTAATCTACCATTAAATCTATCAAATTCAAAATTTTGTGATATGTATATTAATAATTTTGTTTCATTCAAAAGACTTTTATAAAAGAGTAAAAACTAATGAAAAAAATAAAAAAATCTAATAAAAAAGATTTTTTTGAACAATTCTAAAAGCATGAGATAAACTATCTTTTGAATCAAATTTATTATTATTAACTATTATATATAAAACTATTTTCAAGTGCCAGTCAATATAATTTTTTTTTATAGATTACATAAAATTACAATGCTGATATTATATAAAACTATATTAGTTATATTACAATAAGACTCAATTAATAGAATTTCTTTTTAGATTATATGAGATTACAATATAGATATTATATTAAATTATACTATTAATATTACAATCAGATTATATTATTAAAATTTTTTTAGAACATTATGTACCGACTACATTACTAATATTACAATTAAACTATATTATCGAAAGTAACATTATTGATATTACAATTAAATTATACTATTAAGAGCAGCACGTATAAAACTACACTATTAATGATATTATAATCAGATTATATTATTAAGAGCAACATATACAAACTATATTATTGATATTATAATTAAATTATAGTATCAAATTTTTTCAAAAATAACATATACAACTTCGAGATACATCTCACCCAAATTATATATATACAATTTTAAAGTACATCTCACTTGAATTACACATATAACTTTAAGGTACACCTTACTCAAATTACATTATTAAAATTATTAAAAATAACACATAATTTTAAACACATCTCATCTATATAAAAAAAAAAATTTTAAAAAATATAAAAATTAACTATTCTAATATCCGCCAAAGCTTAATAAACACCGCAGCCCTAACTAATATAATGTTAAAATATGGGCTTCTTCGTATAAAGATCAAGCGATTGTCATGCTATCTATATAATGTTACGAAGTATGAATAATATTTCATTTGATTAAATGTTGAAGGATTCATTCTTCTTCTTTTTAAGCTCGATTATAAGTCCTTTATTTTCTTTGTAAAGAGTTTGTTCATTAATTATTTGCATCTATCTGTCTTTTTTTTTAAAAAAATTTTATTGCACAAAATTAATAAATATATATCATATGCAGAATCAGAACTTGGTCGACAATCGACATGACAACAATTTTGTTAATATTTTCATCTTACCTAAATAATTTGAGACAAATAAATTAGAAACCAAAATTATTTATAAATCTATATACAAGCATTCCATCACATCTAGATGGTCCTTACAAGGTTTTCATCTTGTCACTGACTGATGAACCTATAAATAGTGGAATTAATTGAACCACCATTCCAAATAAAGACGTGGATAATCTTGTAATCAACAATGGACATATATATAAACAGCAAAATCCACCTTCTTCTACTGCCAGTTTTCGAGTGCAAATTTAACCCAGATTGGAGAAACCACCGTAAATAGTACACTGATAAATAAGATCAAAATCGGAGCCTTTGATTCTTTGCTGAATGCAAAGAACAAGTTATGTTGTCTCTGACAAGTGTTTTAGCCACATATAATACAGCCTTAACCGTCAAAGACTCCTGGATTTTGTCATAATAATAATCTTCCTAAATGAGATGTATACCCCTTATCAGCACTGTTGATACTATAGGGTGTTATCAAATTCAGATTTGCCTGAATGCACTGCTGTTTCATTTGATCTTGCTCGTTTTGCAGGTTTGTGGCCAGACCCATCATCGGCCATGTCAAGTTCCTCGCTGTTTTGGGTTTCTGGTGCCTTCTGCTTCTGGTTTAAGCTCCCGGAACTATCTTCAGGTACAGAGCCGGCAAGACTTGTGGCTTCCATTTTGGCAAGATTCAGATCTGCAGCTACTAATTTTTCATCCGCAGATGGTTGCTTTGATTCTGATGATGGATCAGTGGCATTGTCTGGGTTGGATGAGGAAGCCTTGGATTTATCATTCTCCATTTTTCTTTGTTGCTCAAACATCATCTGAAGATATTTCCCCTGTTCCTCAATTCGCAACTGCAGATTTCTCTGGATCTGTGGAAAAGTAGTATTGTATAAGCTAATACAAGAAACTGCAGGTGAACAATTATGCAAAGAAAGCAAGTTTATGTAATTGAGACATTTAGAATCATCAACAAGCAGATACTTTTTACCAAAAAGGGGTCTAAAAAGATATTTCTTTCGAAACTTCAAAAATATTCTATATCCTCTCCCCCATGCTCCCTTCCTTTACCTCTTCCATTGTTGTTTCCCCAATTTTAAGATCTTCAGTGCTGTTGACTACTATCTTACAGCTTCTTCTCACGGATTCTACAGAATAGTTTTCATTTTGCAATTATGATCTCCCCCCACTTCATGAACTCCTTATCACAATATAGCAAGGTTGCCAGGTTTTGCTGACTGCAACACTTGCCATGAACACTCTTTCACATATACTGAGATTAGCAGGTTTAACTTGAAAATCATACTGTTTCTCAAATTAAATTACATTCAACCTCCTCTATTTGGACAACTATATTTAACCATTTGAAAAAGTATAGATATATATCTTTATACTATCTTGAATATGATGCTAATACTTTATCACACATCTATGAGAAACTGAAGCTAAGCTAATAATAGTGTACCTCAAGTTGTTCATGGAGCTGCTTCTGAACTTCCATCTGCAATCGCAGTGCTTCAGTGATGCTCATAGTCCTGTTATCAAAATCCGAGATAGACAGTATCAATTTCAAATAAAAATGAGATTCATGATACTGAGAGTAAATAAGTATATGGTCAATGCACAGAAAGCCAAACAGGAAAGTGCGGCATTCAAGGTAAAACCCCAAAAAAAATCTTTTTGGTACTAGAACGTCAAGTAATATACTGGTTCCTCTAATTATTATTTCTACAGATTCACAAATTGCAATAGATGATTTCTCATGACAATTAGAGGTGCAAGTATGATCTTATGCAAAGAGTAACTTATGAATGTCATAAACAGTGGCCACTGAGCACAATGAGGGAATGAAAGTTAGATATATCAAAGGAATGTTGTAACTTAATTGCTCAATAAAGAGATGAGAAATAGGTTCCTGCACTACCAGAACCAACATACCAGCCTAACGATATTAATAAAAGGACAGCGTTAGATACATCTAAGGGAATGACTCAACTTAATTTCTCAAGAAAGTGATAAAATAAAGCTAAGGGAATGATTCAACTTAATTTCTTAAGAAAGTAAAAAATAAAGCTAATCAGGATTTGAATTTTCTTGTAAATCAACATTCGCTTCTCTACTCTGCCTTAAGAAGTTAAGATTTTAATGGATAAGAATCTCGCAAATCTAATCGCAATGGGAAGACAAATATTGCCTAGTAGGCTGACAGGTTAATTAATATAGTAACTAGAGAACTAGAAAAAAATAAATACCACTTCAAGCCAGAAAACAAGTGAATCGTGCACACAACTTTTATACTACACACAATTCTAACAAGCTCATTAACTACTCGACTATACCAGAACATTGTCTAACTACTACATGAACTGCCAAGAAAGCAAATCACAACAGATGCCCACATAGATACGCAAAAAATGTCCCCAGTCAAAAATCCTATCTAAATGAATAACAATCCATAAATAAGAAACTAATCTGACTTCACTCTGCAATTCCTGGTAAAGAATTTGCTTACGTTTTCAAGTCCAGAGTTTTCATCTCTTCAGTAGGAGACAATTTTTTCTCTGATGTTCCTGCAAAGAGAACAATGAATTTCAACCAATTGTATTCTTCCAAACTCCAAAACAACCAAAATTCAAATATGGTATGACCAAAGAAAAGAAAAGAAAGGAGGCAATCACTGCTACCTTCTGAAGACTCTGGTCTGTGTCTAGCTGTTCTATATTTCTGAAATTCAAAAACTTTACCTTTAGCTAAATCAATAGATCCCTGATCTAGGTTGTTAAACAGAATAAAGTATAAGATAAAATTATCTGCAGACCTGGAGGTGGCTTTTAACATGATAGATGGTCAGGCCATCAACATTCATGAGCTTCAAGACACCCTTTGGAGTAGCTCCTGTAAATTAAAGTAACTTCTGAAAATGAGAGAAAAATATATAATTTCTGAGGCAAAAAGGAAAATGTTACTATGAGTACTACTCACGTTCACTACCACCGAGCTGATTGACAGCCTCCACAAATGCCTCATGAAGTTCTGGTGTCCAACGCATTCTTGATTTATTGGTTTGTGCTATGGACAGAGGATTAGCAACGGCATGAAATTCTTCATTTGGTACAGGCTGATGCTGATGAACTTGGAGGTGTTGCACTGGCACATCAGTGGATGGTTTCAGCACCTGGTACGTTGGCTAGAACTATTAAAAATTGATATCCATTAACCAAAAAATAAAGTGCACGAATAAAACAAGTTCCTATTTCCTTGATTTGCTTGGGGGCCAAAGGCAAGAGACATGCTTTACATTTTAGGCTAATCTTAGCCAGACAACATGCAGAAGAATGGTTAGTAACAAGAAATTGATCCACATACAAGCCAATCTTTATTGGACAGAAAAGAGCAATAAGTGTCCAGATTCATAATTGATAATTATGGTCAACCAAACTCTTGAAATGTATATGGTATTCTGTATATATTTATGGTTAATATCATAGAATAAGAAATAGATTGATAACCTTACAATTAGAATTGATTGACCTTCCAAATAAGAATGATAGCTTCACCTATATAATGTTGTATTTTCTTCATTATCAATACACAAGAATTCTTCTTATCTCTAATTCTTTACATGGTATCAGAGCCATTATGCTCTCTTCGATCCATAATTTTTCCGGCAAAGTCACCTGTTCTTTTTTCAACCACCGTGCTTTCTTCATTTTTTCGATGGTCGTGTCCTCAGTTTTGAGATCACCAGTAACTCGTCGACGAAACACCAAGAAGACAGGTGTTGAAACCCCGCCGCCCACCGGAATCTAACCTGATTTTCCGGCGCGCGTGGACTCTCATCGCCGGTGTCCCTGCCTTCAGACAACGTCAGCGATCACTTCTACGGCAACCCCACAGTCATCAGCCACCACACGTGCCTCCACGCGCCACCCCTCTTCTAGGCTTACCATTTTTCGATCTACTTCTCCGGCGCACATGAGCTCTCACCGCTGGTGCCATTGTCTTCAAACGACACCGCGAGCAAAACTTGGCTGTCGCTAGAAAACCACCAATGCTGCCGGAAAACTGCTTTTGTGTTGTTCGCAAATTTTTCTTCTGATCTGTAAACCATTATGACTTCTGAAAGCTTCAAAACAAGTTTTTCCTTTTCCTTTAGTTTATTTCCTGCTATTTCTACTGAAAAACTGGTAGAAAGTATTAATTATACCTCATGGTCTGTGAAATTATGGTGTATGGAACACGGTCTAGAAGATCATTTAACTACACAGGTTTTAGAATTAAAGCATAAAGATACAATTGAGTGGAAGAAAATTGATGCCTTACTATGCAATTAGTTATGGCAAACAATCGACCCTCAATTGTATGGTTTGGTATGTAAACTTAGCCGCTCTTTATATGGTTTAAAACAGTCTCCTCGTGCTTGATTTGGTTGTTTCAATACTATTATCCAAAAGTTTGGCATGATTTGAGGTGAGTCAGATCACTTTGTTTTCTATAGACATATAGCACAAGGACATAGCATATATCTAGTAATCTACGTTGACAATATTATCATTACATAAAATGATCAGGATGGTATTAAGCAATTGAAAAATCACTTATTCAATCATTTTCAAACTAAAGATTTGGAATTACTCAAATACTTTCTCGGTATAGAGGTTGCTCAGTTAAGCTCTGGGATTGTTATCCTCCAAAGAAAATATGCTTTGGATATTTTAGAAGAAATAGGGATGTTGGACTGCAGACCCGTAAACTCTCTCATGGATCCTAATACTAAACTCCTACCTGGATAGAGGGGGCCTCTTACAAATTCTGAGAGATATCAAAAACTAGTTGATAAACTTAATTATCTCACCATCACACGATCTGATATTTCCTTTTCGGTTAGTGTTATCAATTAGTTTCTACAGTTTTCATGTGATAGTCATTAGGATGCAATTATCCGAATCTTACGGTATATCAAGGGTGCACTAGGAAAAATTTGTTATATGAGAATAAGGATCATACACAGGTAGTTGGATATTCAAATGCTGATTGGGCAGGTTCTTCACTAGATAGACATTCTACTACTAGGTATTATGTCTTTGTTAGAGGAAACCTTGTATCATAGAAAAGTAAGAAGCAAGAAGTTGTTGCCAGGTCAACCGCAGAAGCAGAATATCATGCCATGGCCTTAGCAACATGTGAGCTTATATGGTTGAAACAATTGATTCAAGAATTAAAATTTGTAAACATATCATAAATGAAGTTACTTTGTGATAATCAAACTGCACTTCACATTTCATCCAACCCGATATTTCATGAAAAAGCTAAGTATATAAAAATTGATTGTCACTTTATTCGAGAGAAAATTTTATCTGGCTGTATTTCCACAAGTTATGTTTGTTTAAACGACCAGTTAGCAGACATCCTTACTACATCTCTTAGGGGTTTTTGAATTAATTTTTTTGTAACAAGCTTAGCGCATATGATTTATATGCTCCAGTTTGAGGGGGAGTGTTGAAATGTATATGGTATTCTGTATATATTTATGGTTAATATCATAGAATAAGAAATAGATTGATACCTCACAATTAGGATTGATTGACCTTCCAAATAGGAATGATAGCTTCACCTATATAATGTTGTATTTTCTTTATTATCAATACACAAGAATTCTTCTTATCTCTGATTCTTTACACAAACAATTCCAACGAGATCATGGAGATGTTATTGACCATCAAACCTATTCGCAGCTCCTAGAACAACCATAAGGGTGACACAAGAACTCAAAGTAGTTGTAGGAATTCTAAGGATGAAAACTTCAAAATCTTGAAATAGAATTAAAGATCCACCTGCATTGATGAAATTGTATAGTTTGTTCATGTATGCTGCATTTAGATTTAAGCATCAGATACAAAGACATAATGTGCCCTAAGTGTTCCTGACATTTAACAAGTGAGCCTTGCAAGCCTTTGCCATACTGCACATATAACAAAATTAACATTTAATAGAGAAACTAACCTTTGGTCTGGCATCTGTGACGTTAACATCGGCAAGAACGTCGGACCAATTTGGCTCCTGAGCATCGTCAACAGAGATGAGCTGCTCTGCCCACTCCGGCCACTGATTTCTCTTAGCACAGGCATCAGATGCCATATCACCAGTATTACTTTCAATAAGACCTGTCTGTACAGAGTCATTATCAGGAAAATCAAGAAAATCTGGAAGTGGATCCATACACCAAGAAACATCATTATTTTCCTCAGGGTGATTAATCAATGCTGTAGGGTGTACTTCTGAAGGAGAAAAATGGGTTGGTGGCAATCTCGATCCATCTCTTGATGATTGAGAAATGAACGGATAATTCTGGGAATCCCTTTGATGTGATGAAACAGAAGAAACAAACATATTGTTGGGCAACCTGGAAGACGATGAAAACACGTGCCCAGCAGTCATGCAGCTGGGAGCTGGCGGAGAAGTCTGTGAGCTTATGGGATTTGACATCAATTCCCTTTCTGACCAAACCTGAAAAGAAGCAGACAATTTGGAATAGTTTTCTTCAACAGAGGTAGGAAGAACTGGAAACGATGAGGACATAGCTGCAGAAACACTCAAGTCAGTCAGTCGCTTTCTCCCCGATCCCTGGATAAGTGAAGTAGGATGCATGCTCAATATTGTCAACCATTGTCAATAATTCAACTTTACTAGGAACTTACACTTTGATGTGAAAATAACTGTCAACTAGAGTTTCTTAAGCCCATTGAACTAATTTAAAAGGTTACTGCCACTCCAGACACAATTATGGCACCTGTTAAGCAAAAGTAGAATCAATTAGAGTATGAACAAATATGGAAGACCAGATGGTGAAAATAACTATGTTCAAAGAGCTTAATTAAATAAAATTTGGATGGACCCGCATAAGTAGAGAAAAAAAATTTATAAAAAAACACCATAAGTTCTGCAATAGACTGGCACAAAGTCATATAGCTAGAATTAGGCATAGTTATAGTGAATCAATCACATTCAACCTCTTAACTTAACAAGTTATGATGTTCTATCAAAATCAACAAATAACAGGCCAATCAATATAGCAATAAAGAGCCAATTTTGGACGCTCAATTAAGCACTTAAAACCTTCAACCTCAGAAAGTCACGTATATGAGCTTAAAACCGCAATAAAATCACCATGAAGTCATCAAAATATTAAAAGCAAAGTCAATCATAAGAACTAACTCAATAACCACAGAAAATAAACCACATCATTTACCTCCAAGAAAAATTGACAAAAAGAGAAAAGCAAATCAATCACAAAACCACCAACTAGCCTACTCTCCATCAAAAAGAAATACAACCCAGTTCATAATTATCCAAACAAACACCGAAAACACGCTTAATTTCAAAAATTAAACAAAATAAAAGAAAAACAAGAACTGGGTATCTCATATATAAAAAAGTTTAAAAAATTTATGGCGTTTCATAAAAATTCATGGCCACTACTGAAAGGAGTATCTAGGAATCTTACTCTAAACAACGTTAAAACCGAGATTGAATGCTGATAAACGATAAGCTAATGATTGGACAAAAGGCCGAGATTTAGGAACCAAAGCAAAACCGCACGCACGCAAGCAATCAAAAGATGAAAAAAATTCTTCTTGTTGATTGACAAAACAACAAACCTTTTTATGTTTTTGTCTTCTTGATTTCAACAACGGTGTCACCACCTCTTTTAGAAAAGAATACGTATTTGGCTTTGGCTTCTTCGCTTTGTTCTTTTAATAAACTATTAAGAAGCTTTAACGTGCATGCAACGTTTCAGTAATGTCACGACCACAGCCGTTGGATTGGACTGGGTTTCTGTTACGACGCTCTGATGATATACTTTGGACGGTGCTGATTGAGGTGGGATTTGATTAGTGTGTTTTTTGATGTGGGCGATCAAGAGTGGCTGCTATTGTAAGCAAGTGGGGCCCCAATAACAATTTTAGTTGTATCTTGTGGTACTTGCTGCTTTTTACTTGCTGCTTTTTTGTTGTTGCCAAGTCCACTTGAGTTTGTGTCTGGATTTGGTCAAATTCTTATAAAAATGGAAAACTAAGTGATAAAAGGCTGTAATTGGTAAACCTTTCATTCATGTACCATTTAAATGAATTATTATTCTATTTTTTTTACTCTTTATTTCTTTATATGCAAATTCAAGTCTACTTAATTTCTGAGAACATTCCAAACACTTTTTTATAAGATATATATATATTGTGATTAGCTATAAATAACGCTCTATTTAAATAGAGATTTTAATATAATATTTATTAATTTTTTTCTTTACTGTTAATTACATTCTGATTGACCACCAAATGGGTCAATTTTTGTCAAACTTGTTGCATAAGGCCATGCTGCTAATAACTATCTTGATGACCAAACACCAAGTGGTCTTGCATAATTATCTTAAGTGTTATTCTTAAGGATTTTTCTTAAGTTTTGGTTTTTAATTGGAATATTTTATATTTAACTCAAAATTTAGAAGAATTAAATCAATCCTTTAAATCAAATTTTTTTTTTATACACTTTACAAATGGTGTTATTATACTGTTGGGATTATTAAGAATAACAGTTCTTTTTATATACTTTACAAGTAGTGTTATATTTTTAAGAATAATAATTATAACATTATAACAGTTACAATGTTGAGTGTATTTTTATATCAACTCTAAATTTTGTAAGAGTTGAATCAATTATTTTTTTAATACATTTTATAAGTGGTGTTCTACTGTTAGGATCATTAAAAACAATAATTACAACATTGCGATACCCTTTTTAGATTATTAATCTCCTACGAAGTAGATGAAAAACTTAATTATTTTGATATTCGTTAAAGTTTGAACCCTACCCCTCTCCTACACAAAGATTACTATTAAACAATCGCTGAAGTGCAAGTTGAATAAATTAAATTAATACCATAAAGTTAAACTTTGCTTTATTGATTTGAAATCACCACAAAGTCTCTTTGTCACCATGGAAATGTATTAAAATTGCCATTTCACCCCATTCACAGTTTATTTTAACTTATTTTTAGTGATAATAGGGGTACTGGTGATGAATTTCAAAGCTTGTGAATATTAGGGTAAATTTCAATCACATCCACAAAGATAACCCTTATCTTAAATATTGTTAAAGTAATTCGTAAGTATAATGATAAGTAATAACCAGTTGGGTATAAAAATAATAAATTAGAATATACTGATCCATAGAGAAATGTGAACATTTTGATTATATTACTTGATTTTAAGAATATTAAGAAGAATTTAATAATAGGAATGGGAATCTAAAGATTCAAGTTGAATCAAATTAAATTAGATTAGATCGCAAATATTTAAAAAGTACTTTATGTAATAATATAAAATTTTGTATATAATTTGAAGCAAATTTAAAAGCATATATGTAATTTCATTGGCTGGATTGTGGCAGATTAAAGGAATGGCGGAAGGAGCATTGAGTCAGCAGGACAACGACTCTTAATTTGGTCAATTCACCTGATGCCTGATTCCAACTCCAAGCATATGGGCTCAGCTTCTTTTGAGTTCCGGACCCTCGAGATGAATTGTACTGAAAGTGGGGTCTGAATCTGATAGGATAAAAATATTGGGGGGCCAAATAGTATTAACCCTCAAGTTGCAGGGCGAGTGAAACATGGGCCGAGTGACCGAGTCATTTGGGAGTTTGTTATATCTCCCGCTCTTTTCTCTGATTGCTTAAACCTGCTACCAATAAACTAACTTTAATTAAAACACAGTGTCTGCCTCTGTTTTCTAAACCAATTGGTTATCAGAGATGGGATCAAAACCCCCCCATTATCACTGTTTCTGAAAAAACTCCCGTAACTGCAGAGAGAAGAGTCAGGGATGATCTTGACGCCAAGCTTCCCAAACCCTGTAATATTTTTCTTCATTCTTATTCACTTTCTTCCTCTTGTTCAATGCCTCTTTTCTTTTCTCTATCTTTTTTTTTTTTTGAATTTGTCCATCATTTTTCACTTTAGATAACTGTGATAACTCCAAATTTGGCCTCAACTCTATCTGGGGTTGACCATTCGTTAATTGTGGTTACTGCAAATATTATATATATATGTTACATATATTATGAACCGAAAAGCAAAATTTTAAAATCTATTAGATAGATCATTCAATTTTTCCGTTTAAAGAGTTTCAGAAATATTGTCTTTTACTAAATTGTTGGTCCCCATTCTCAAAAAAACACTGATGTCTGTAGGAGGGAAGAACTCGGGGATTACGATACTACAAACATTATTATGATTATTGTTATTATTATGGTGGTAATGTTTTTGTTTTTAAATTGATATTAGTTGTGTCAGATGTGGCGAGAGCAGTAGCAGCGCCTGGTACAGAAAACGTGAAGGGGACATGGGGTCACGAGCACAACAACATGTCTGTGCTTCTGCAGCATGTTGCCTTCTTCGACCAAAATAATGGTGGCATCAACTACCCCTGGGAAACTTTTTGAGGTAATGTAAAGTCTTTGTCAGATGTAATAATGCTACGAAAATGGGTCGAGGAATGGAAAGCAGAACCATGCAGAACACTTCGATAACGGAGGCGGCAAGCTCTAATTCTTTAAAGCTATTTTGCCAAGTTTTGAAGCTACTCAGATAGAATTTTGTGAAAACTTCTGGTGCCTCTTTAGAGCAACCTGTGGTATTGTAAAAGGATGAAAATCCGGTTGATTTTAGTTGTATGAATTATGCATCAAATGCACGTTTTGCAGTATCATAGTTCTTCCTTGGAATCCAAGTTAAAATCTAAGTTTCTCTTACAAAACATGCAATAAACTTGATGGAAAATTGCGGGAATAAGTTTTGAATTCATAGGGGATAAACTCAGAAGCATATGATATTTTGCAAATTGCAATCTGATTATTGTCCCAGATTTGGCGTCTCTAGAATCAAGAAACATTAGGAATTTTGTTTTTACTTGTACAAGACTGTTTCTCTATCGAGTCAAGACCTGGATTTAGTTTTTCTTTTATACCCAACCAAGCTCTGATTGAGGCGATGTAAAAGGGGATTTTGGTGATTGCAGGTGATACAAGTTTTCAAATCTTTGCAGGATTCCAACTGATCGGTTTCAACCCAATTGCTTCTTTATTTTTTGTGATTCTCCTTCATGGGGGCTATGAGTTATGCTACTCTACCTTTTGCCAATTTAGATTCCTCCATCGGCTTTAACATAATTGCTGCCTATTTTGACGGTCATTTCTTGCAGACTTGGATACTTTCACCTTCCTTCCCAATTTATATCCGAAACATACATTAGTGAAAACATGGAAGTGACTCAGGGACCTATGACACTGAAGGAAGGTGCGCGGGATTATCTTCTTGAATGAATCGAAGTTTTTTTTCTTGTTGGGATTTTAGCGAGTAATGCATGTAATTGACGAGGAACCTATGATTACGGGAATTGCAGGTATGTTCCAGCAAATTTTGAGAACATAATTAGCAAAGATGCTAGAACAGTGACTGTTAAACTGACCCGAGCAGAGCTGTGGCACATGACTCAGGCCAACCGCAATGCATTTGAATTTTTTGGTTGGTCTCACTCAATCTCTCTATGTCTCTGTCTCTTGCACACACACAGTCATACTGCTAACGTGTGATATATGCAATATAATTTCTTAACTTTTGTAGGATTGCAAGTAAACTGGAATGGGGGAGCTCTGTACATTCTTGCAAGGGATGAAGAAGGTTTCTTATGGAAAGAAGCTGTACGACGCTGCTTCGATGGAAGCTTACTTAATACTGTGCAAAAGTTCATAAAGGTTCTGCTGCTAAAATGGACTGATTCAATAATCAAAAGAAGAAACAGTATCGTACTTTGAATACGGTCGAACCTTCATTGGTATTGTTGTTTTAACATAGAACGCCTGATCCCTAAACTTTGAATTCACATTCTTGCCATGTAATTTTCATTCTTTATCAGGCAAAGGTGAGTCACCTTAGTCTTTTAGGCTGTTGTTCTATCATTTACATTTCACCTCCAAATTTTTCTACCATTGCTAATTGCAGAGTTTTAAGTATATATTTCTTGAACTTATCATCTTGTTACACCAGTTGCCAAAAGCCTAAATCATGTAATAGAACTGTTAGCAGCAGAGTATCAATAATTATGATAATTTTTTTTTTTTTTTATAGTTTCATAACATGCCAACCAGAAAGGAAAGAAAATTGCTTCATTAGTATGAGATGGAAGAGTAGCTTGCTCCTTTTGCAACATCTTACCACATTCTCTTAATTATTTCAATCCATAGCCAATAAATGAAGGCAATAACTATACATCTAAATGCAATTTGACTCTATCGGTTTTGCATTCAATAGTTTAGGATTCAGAAAAGGTGGTAGAGGAATGCAGGTGAGATGGAGATTCACACTCACATTCACATTCAACAAAAGCCATAAAAGATGCACTTGCATTTGGCATGACGTGGCTGCAGTTCAAGGACTCAAACCATGTGACACTTGTGTTTAAGGGTATTAGCACATGAAACATGAAGGTTCGACTTGCATTACACACTTGATAAGCTGATGTTAGTGACTCAACCATCATACACAACACACCAAATGTCCTGTATGTGTCGCCAATATCATGAAAAAGAAGAGAGAAACATTTGATGCAACAATAAGCTGAACCTAGATGAAATCCTTGCAACCACATGCAAGGGTATCCAACTTCCACATAATTGTGTAGCTCATGGCCGAAATGATAGATTCTGACATTTTTGTCTGTCTCTTGGCGTATGGTCTTCCTGCTTAGGGAGTTTGTCACTAACAAAACATGTTGTACATCAAGGTTGAACTGACACCACCGGAAGTGGAAAGTAAATCCAGGAGATGTCTCTAATCCTGTGCTCATGATCTTCATCAAGAAGAGTTAAAGGGTGCAGACAATGAAGAGGGTGTTGTAACTCATGCGAGCAGAAAAGATATGAAACTGCTAAAAGTATGAGCTGGAATGCATATCACTATACAGCAGCCATTGTGGTAGAAAGGAGATTGAATTTAGAAAGTTATAAAATATATTCACAGCCAAATTTGTGATGAACCACGGGTAACTCTCATGCTCTTCTTCCTGATCAGCAAACCATCCAAAGTTCAGGTAATGAATGGTGATTAAATCAGTGCCAAATAGAAGTTCATGGGCAATTGAACTTGAGACCTTTAGATTCATTCTGGGGTGTGATGTTACGAAGCTGACCACAACTGTCTGGAAAGTTGGAACTCATAATCGATGCTTTATAAGCATTCCAATTAAAGTCCCTGCTTTTAGATTTTCAGCAGTTAGTATAAACAAACACTAGCAAAGATTAGAAAACAGAAAAACGCAAAAAGGGGAAATTTTGTGTAAATTACTACAATGCAGTATTGATTATAATCTGATGATCTTCTATCATAACAGTAAAGAATCGAAGATTGAAACAAACAGCTTTTCTCCATGACAAATTCATTGTGATAAATTAAGATTTCCCAATGCTAGTAGTTGCCTTACAGCATTCAACAAAATGTTTATGCATTTAAGATTTCAACTTGATGGATGCAAGTATAAATTAACATTGAGCATTAGGAGAAAATTCTGACAAGCATTGAAAATTTTTATACAGACCTTGGTCTACGCGGCTTGTTCAAGGCTGCCAGCTTCTGCATCATTTTTCTGCTCTTTATCCACATCAACCTCCTGCAGTTCTTCATTTTTGTCCTCTGTATAAATATACTGCTCTATTCTATCCTTACATTTGGGATGCAAATATGACAGAATCTCCTGTGAAATGTCATCCTGATAGACCAAACATATATCAGATATCAGTATTCCAAGCATTTGAAGAACATGAATAAAAAATTTGATCATCAAATAAGGATGAAGCAACTAGAATTCTTTTTTTTTTGTAAAATGGCTTTGAAAATAAACTTAGTTTACCTTATTGATCACACATTCAATGTGAGCAGTCTAGGTGGATTCCTCCATCTCACAAACATAACAGTGATACTCTCCAGAATTATCTTGTACATCCAGGATGTTCGTGACATCTATGTTTCACAACACATGGTAGAGGAATGCATTTGACATGGAAGTTTACATCAACCTCTATACATTGGTAATAGGAGGCTCTGCATTTCCCATGGAAACAATTGCTCCCTAGAAACTTGGACTCATTTATATTATGAATGTGTTTTTGATGAAACAGATGTACTTCTTGTAACCTCTGCATGGGATTTGTGTATTAAGGATACACAATCAATACAACTATAAGCTGAGACCCAGATCTTCATGCAATAACAACAAGAGAATTTGTATTTTTCTCTCAAGTTGCATAGGCTCAGGTTATGTTTGTGGCTGAAATAACAGATGCTGGCCGTTTTGAAATGACTTCTTTTTTTTTTTTAAAAGAGTTTTGAAATGACTTAATATGCTCAAAATCATATTCATTCTTTGAAAGTTAAGGAATACTCATGTCTATAATATAAAAACAACATGTATATAACATCAAAATAAATGTAAAGTTACACTTTTGATTAGATATCAATGTGAAGCGGTCATTTTGAAATGACTTGGTATGCCCAAAATCCTATTCATTATTTGCCACATACAGAACAACCTTGAAGGCTTACCAATGAAGCCGAAAACTGGCAGCCTGCATAAGTGGGTGTGCAAAGTATGCACCTAGTGTCAGTGCAGTGATGGTTAAATAGGGAAGTCGAATAAACTCTTTATAGTAATCTTTGGGCAAAATTTGACGACCACTAATGATGGCTGCAAATGGAATGACACTAGTACGACTCTTCACTACTTCAAAAGCTTCCCCATATCTTCTAGCCAGCCTCCTGTCCCCGTTCCAAACACCAAATAGATGGTGTCCAATTAAACCAAGGGAGGCAGCCACTGCAACAGAGTTCCCAATCCACATCGTGTGAGCCAAGCACCACATTACTTGCCCAACCATCTGCGGGTGGCGCGTGATTCTCATGATCCCAGTTTCCCACAGATGCATTTTAGGCTTGTCAACAGCTGCAACCTCCAATAGATTAAAAGTAGAGGGATATAGGAAAAAGAATGAGATAAAATTAGTAAGCCACACAAGCTGATGGACCCCGGCGGTATCTTGAAGATTCCATAACTGCAGCCCGTCGTATCTATGATTAATGAAATACACAACAGTGCTAACAGCTAATGGTAGCGATAACCCCGCGAACAGAACACGATATGCACGCTCACCTATAAATTTCTCGCCCACATCTCGAAGGCTAGCCAAGCCACTGTGGACAACGGCGAAAATGAGAATGAGGGATAACATTACAACCTCATGACTCTGTGAAAGGGCGGCGACAGAGGCTATATAGGCTTTGCCGTAACCAGTAGAGTTATCAATCCAGGCTAGCTGAAGCACAAAGAGAACAACTCCGAGAATTAAACTGAAATAGACCCAGGATGATAATTTTTGATTCCTCAAATCAAAAACGGCTGAGTCTTCACCCACCAAAGAAGGCTCTCCTTCCTCCCCCTCTTGTAACAAGACCGAATTATTCTTACTCTTTGTGGCGGAGGCCCGAAGAAGACTTTTTGGAGAATATGGAATCAAAGTAGAAGAGTTATTGTTGATGAAGGTGGTGGGTTTTCTGTTTCTTGAGATAGGGCGAGTGAGCACTGAAGAAGCGGCGGCGTATTTGGAGGGAAACGATTGACGATTCTTGGAAAAGCAAGACAAAGGGCTTGAGAGGAGAACACAACTGCTGTTACTCATTTTATTTCTTAATTTTTGTCAAAGAAAAATGAGAAGTATTAATAAAGCTTTTGGGTATCTATCTGTAAAGACTGTAACCTTATGCTCTGCCGATACAGCCAAAGGGGCAAGAAGAAACTTATAGTTTGGAGATCAAGTGTAAGCAAGCGTATTGTAACAAGTCTATACGACCACTTATTTTTATGACACGTGTTTTTCAACCAAATGCAATTAAAAAAAACTTCTTAAGCAAAAGGGGTATTATATTACTAACTAATCATCCCAAATTTATATTTTAAAAAATAAAGTATTCAATAAATAATAAATAGTAAAATAATATAAATTTTAAAATTATTTACTATCTTTAATATTTACTTAATACATTATCTTTTAAAATATAATTTAAAATACCTAATATTACTGTAACATATCATCGGAACAACTTAAAAAATAAGATCCGACACTAAAACTAAACCAAATACAAGTAGTATCCTTTTGTAGATATAGTTTCACCGGGACATGAGCCACCTGATTAGCATCCTTAGAGTTATACATGAAATGGCATGAAGAAAAAGACTTAAAGAACACAATATATCTTGATAAATGATCCTAATTTCTAAGAGGGGAACAACTCACTCATGAAGATTATTAACAACAAGGCATCTAAAGCTACTGCAATGGAGCTAAAACTAATATCGTTTGCAAGCTTCATGCTCTCTCGAATAGCTAAAGCTTCAGCTATGGAAGCTTGATAAAAAAGCTAACATCGGCATAACAGTAGCAATGATAATCTGTCCTATATAGTCTTGGATGATAATACCAAGTCCAGATTTTTCGATTGCACTGCAAGAGCTGTATCAATATTAACCTTGAGATATCTCAGTGGCGGTGGTCTCCATCTTTCTTGGTTGGTCTTAAACGGAATTGTTGTGCATTGTCTTCTAACCCCTTGATATTTATGTAGAAAATTTGCTACCCTGCCAAGAACAGAAGCAATAGACAAGATTTGTCCATGATGGACATGTTGATTCCTCACATCCCAAATTCTCTAAAGGGTAATAAGAAGCAGCTCTTATTTGTTCTCGATAACTAATTTTTGCAAAAGATGAGAAAGTCCAAGGCTAACATTTGTGCATTGTAATAGACGTACTTCATGAAACTGTGCCAGCAGTTTGCACGTCTATAAAGCATGAAGTGTAGTTTCAAAAGCTCAACCACAACATGGACAAGCGAAGTTGATAGAAACATGATGACGAGCAAGATTAACCTGAGTAGGCATCCACTTATGGCAAGTTTTCCAAGTGAAAACTTGCACTTTTGAAGGGATTTAGAGTCGCCATAAGAGCCATCACCAACTTCTTGTTTTAGAATCATATATGTCCTAACTAATAACAAATTTTTATTGAGAAAGAACCATGCTTATAAAAGTGCCTGTTAGAGAGGGAACGCTCTTCTCTATCTCTAGATTAGGTTGAAGTAAAGAACCTCAAGTTCAACCTAGAACTCTAACCTCTTTGTCTAGCGGAATAACCTATTTATTAAGCAAAATAACAAGAATCCAAAGTATAATATAAAAGAGCACAACACAATCTTACGTGGTTCGGCCAATTGCCTACGTCTATGGTGAATCTAAGGATCCTAGCATCTTTTATTAACTCCCTAGAGATTTTACAAGGAAAACCCAATGAAGAACCCTCAAAATGACCTAATGTTTAGTGAACCCTTACTCTACCATGAGCAATAAATACCTAAACAACGGTTCTACCCTAGCGCTCACAAGCACGTAGTGTATGCCTAATTTTCTCCCTCTCTTAGAGTCTCTCTTAATGCTTAATTCTCAACTAAAAGGTTTATAAGTACTTATATAGGGTTTATTTCGAACTTACTAACCTTATTCCTTATTAGAATAAGGATCCACTTGTTTTGGAAGTCTAAAACTTTCCAAAACTTAAAAATCGGATCAAAACGAACTTTTTATCGCTCCTGATGCTGGGCATTGTTGATCCCATCACCGCGGCGCTGGGCTTCAGTGTTAGGCGCTACGACACTCAGCCTTGGTGTCCCCTCTACATATTTTCTTTGCTTCCTTCCCGTTTTCGAGTCTCGTTTTGCTTCCTCTTTTGTGTCCCACACATCCTAGACTTCTCCATACATGTCCCACACATTCTAGACTTCTCCATACGTGTCCCACATGTTCTAGACTTCTCCATACGTGTCCCATATATTTTAGACTTTTTGTGACTCTCTTCTTTGGTATTCATCTCAATTTTTGTCCAACCAAGATTGTTGAACTACCAATTTTTCAACATTGCCATATGAGATAATCTTGTTGGACTGCTTGGTTAGTAGAAATGGGAATGGATGTGATTAGTTACTGTTCTTCAACAGGGAAAGCTCATTAGATGATCTCCAAATTTCATTAACCCGAGTCTATCTTCAATTCAGACACATGTGAGAGCTCATGCAAACAATGGAGGTGCAGGGACTTAAAGAATGAGGTCTAGGTTGAAAGTGTGCTAATTTACTAGGATACATGCATGTGGTATGTGTTTGTTACAATACAATTTATGCATTTCATACATAAATTAAACGCAGCGGAACCGAAAATTTAATTTTTTAGTGCAACAAATACATTTAAATTTAAGTTCATTACTATAATGAAATATAAAGATTGAGAATCACCTACCAAACCTTTAAAAATTATCGAACTAGAGTCTCTACGAAGCGTACTCACCGGTAATTTTAGAATCCAACTGGGGTGGGATTGGATCTCTAAAATAATAACTCCAATTTTTAATAATGGTATTTAACTCTTAAACACCAAATGGTTAACTCTTTAACAATTGCTTAAACTCTTTAAGTTTATGATAATTAACTAATTACACATATTTCATACCAAAGCAACTATTTTTGTTTATTCAACACTTGAAAAAAATAAAACAAATTCATTCTTGCTTATAGATGGCTGGCCATTAGAATGGAGATGAAAATGAATAAACTTTTTTATTCTTACTTTCAACACTTGAAAGCTTTATCTCTCATTTTCCCATAAGGTGATCGAACTCTAAAAGCTCCTCAAAAGAAAAATATGTTTTTATTTTATAAATAAATTTGCTTCATTTGATAAGTGATAAAACAGTCCCACAAAGATAAGCATCCCATGCTTTATTGTTTGCCAATTATTGCCATTTTAGTATATAAAATATAAGACAAAATAATTTTGTCTTCATTTAAAAAGTAATGGTTCGAATGCTTTACATGACAAAATTGAAATTGAAAACATATTTCAAATTATTTGTTTTTCAATTAAATTGGTCAAGAACAAGATCCCACCATACATTGTCATGCTCAACCCTCTATTTGCTTTGTTTTTCTTTAATATTAATAGACTTTGTTGATAAAAAATTATGCAAGACACCTCTTGCAAAAGACATATATGGCCGCCCATGTATATATTAAAAAGAAAAATATTCTTTTTTTGTTGTAATATAAAATCAACACTTGATTTATTAAACAATTGGCCTATGCTATCTTGTCTTCCATTTAATATAATATTGGTTTGACTTAGCAATAATTAATTAATTAATGACTTTGTTTATCTCATAATTAATTAATGACTTTGTTTACCTCATAATTAAGGTTATTTTGGTCATTTTCAAGTTAAGCATCCAAAGGTCCAAATTTGTACCACTTTTCATCATCCCATTGGTCAACAACTCTTGTTCACCAATTAATGTACTTAACTTTTAAGTCTTGACACGTGCACATCCTAAGGGAATCAAAAATAAATATCTCGATTTGCTGAAATTTATTGGATTAAACCATTCAATCTAATACGTTGTCACAGTGCACAATGAGTACACTTCATATTGTAGGACTCCCTAAGTCGATGCTTGATTGGTCAAATACAACTCTTTCATAAGTTTGTGAATGATGCTCCACGCACATGTCATGGACATTACAAATTAGCACGTTAAACTATACAAGTTAAGATCATAACATATTCGTATAATCCTTCCGCTACCTATATCTTGGAAGAGCGGAGACATAGATCACCATCATTAAACCTTTGTGTGCTCATCCATGAACTCATCTCTACATTCGTATTTCAATAAATAATATACGCAAATATTTTTGTGATATTGTTTAACTTTACAAAAAACTCTTTTTCGGGGTTAAATGCTTATGGCCACAAGACTTCCTAAAATATAATTCTCGGAGCATCAGGATATACAACTCACCTATTTAAACTGACAGATTCCATATCTACGTATACCGAACTCCATGAGTATCGGACCATACTCAATGATCTTTACTATAAAAGGTATCTGACATGTATAGAACCAAAGTATGATGGATCACTCACAAGCCCATTGTGGCGTTCAGGTTAAAGGACCACAAAGACTACTCAACTCGAGAAAACCCTCTATTGATGGCTTCATGGGATGCCTATTGGAGGTCCTCATGAGTCTATTCAATATCTAGTTCTGATTGAATACCTGTATACCTATACGAGCTCTAAGCTCATGGTTAGCTAAGAACAACTATATGTACCCTACAAATATAGACATACACTAATCTATATAAAAATGATTCACCAATATACTTGCATCGGTGAACATAGATTAAGAACATAGCGTTTGAGAATATACTTGCATAATGACATTTTCTAGCACTTATTGTAACTATTTGCAACTATATCATTACTGATAAATTCTCAGGTCTTCATCTCGTTACAGACAAGACTCTAACTCCTTAGATTTCACTGATTATTATAACCTGTTAACTCTTTAGCATTTATAAATCTTAGCGATGCTAACTCTTAGCGCTGATCAAAACTCATTTAGACTAGATCTGAACTCTTTTAGATCATACAATGTCGTAGCGTTACAAGAATGATACTATATACTATAGCATTAACGATTTAATATGAAATGTTTATTGTATACATATTAAATAATTAATATTTATACAATATTAGAATGATACGTAAGCACCAATATTATATGAATGCCCTTAAGTAAAACCATTCAACCTCACATAATACTCTTCCATACATAAAATGATGAAGGGAGAGATTTAACCTACAAAAAAAGAGGCATTAAGAAACTATATGTCTTAGAACTCGTGCTATAGCGGATTCTAGCTTGTAGACAATCTGCCACCACTTCTAAATCAAGTTTAGAGATATTCAAGGGTAAGCGCCTATTTAATCACAAGCATGGACACAAGAAAGTAGATTGCTATAAATTTAAGGCATAGTTGGAAAAGAAAGATATTTCTTTTACCTTTATGATATATGAGTCCAACCATGTTGATGTCCCATTTAATACTTGGTTATTTATACTGGTGCGACTATTAATATTATGAATTCCTTGCAAGAATTCAGAAGCAGTAAGGAACCAAATGAAGGTGAGTTAATTATGAACATAGGTAGTGAAGTTAAAGTTAGACGCATAAGAGTTGTTAGACTACACTTGGAATTTGGCCACTTTATTGACTTATCAAATATAGCTTATATTCCTTTCACTAGTATACACTTGATATCCGTATCTATTTTGGATAAATGTACCTATACTTTTCATTTTGGTGACAGAAAAGTATAGTTGTTTTATGATTCCATACTTATTAGTTCTGTACTATGTGATTGCTTATACATAATTGATTTATCTCATAATGTGGGTCAATCTTTTTCCAATGCTCAATTTATGAATGTTTTTAACTCCAAACATGGGAGAATGAATGATAATTCATCTATGTTGTGGTATAAGTATTCCGGCCACATTTTAAGAAATTTTCATTGGGTGTTGCTTGGTATGGTCCGATGCTCATAGAGTTCGGTGTGCGTAGATATCAGATCCGTCAGCTAATATAACTGAGTTATATATCCTAATACTTAGAGATTGTATTTCAAAAAGTCTTATAGCCACAAACATAAACCGTGAAAAATATATTCCGTAGGGATAAACAATATCACAAAAGTGTTTGTGGATATTATTTTTGGAAATATAAATTTGGAGATACATTCACGGTCAAGCAAATAGAGTTTTTGACGGTGATGAACTATGTCTCTGCTCTTCCAGAATATAAATGATGGAAAGATTATTCGAATATTCTATAACCTCAACTTGTATGGTTTAATGTGCTACTTTGTAATATCCATAACTTGTGTGTAAGGCATCGCTCATGGATGTACGGAAGAGCTCCATATGACAAACCGGGCGTGGACCTAGAGAGTCTCATAATATGAAGTGTACTCGTTGCGCACTAAGGTAGTGGACTGAATTGAATAACTCGATCCAATAAATTCTAGCAAAATCAAATAATTGTTTCGGGATTCCTCATGTTGTGTACTTGTTTAGACTTAAATATTAAGTACATCACTTAATTAAATGACAAGAGTTATTAACTAATAAGATGTTGACAAGTGGTACAATATGGTTAATGATTTATTTTTACCTTGAAATGACTTGTTTACCTTACTAATAAAAATAAGTGAGGTAAAAATAATTATTGAAAAATAATTATTAAATAATTAATATAAAAGTCATTAATTATTATAATTATAAAAGGAAAACAATAATCCGCCTAATTTATCTAATACAGGGGAGGCCTTGTTGGCCATTCAAAATATTTTTATAATTTAAATATTTTTGAATGTTAGGTAAAGGAAGTTGAAATTGTTAGCCATCAATTGAAATAATGAAAGTGGTCGGGCCATTAATTTTGGTGAATGAAATTAGTTAAATGTTGCCCATTAGAATTATTAAAGATGTCTATAATACTTAATGGAGGGACCTAGACAAATTAAATAATTAAATGAGTGGAAATTTTTATTTTTGTTTATTCAAGTATTTGAAAAACAAAAAAAAATTTGAAAAAGATCACTTTTTCCAAATTTTTTTTGTTAAATGATTCGGCCAAGGCATTGTGAAAGAGATAGTGTATTGATTTTGTTCTCTCAAGTGTTGAAAGAAAATATACTTATTCATCCTTTTCTTCTCGCATGAATGTTTATCATGTATCAAAGAAAAATGGAGAAAGAAAAATTAATTTTAGACAAGAGTTGTTCAAAATAATTATTCTATGAAAATTGTTTCAAGAATTATACAAGAGTTGTATTTATATATTCATCATCTCCATCTTTAGAAACAAATATTTGTACTCAAAGAGTTTGAATACATGTTACTGAAAATGTTAAATCAAAACTACTATTCTAGCTCCATAATTCTACCAAACCATTATGAACTAGAATTGTTCAAGAATATACTTCATTGTGAGTTATTCACTTGAAAAATTGGAGAACTTTAAGTTTTGTAAAACTACTTTCATTAGGTAAGTGTTCTTTACATGTTATTTTAGCACAAATATTCATCATTGATAATTTTTGCATAACAGTTATACGTGTGCATATATGTATATATGTGTTTAATTCTATTAATTGAGTGTATTTTGTTAACATGATTCCGCTGCGTTTTATAAAATTTTTAAATTATATGTACACTCGTAAATGACATACTTAATCCAACATCTTTTACTTGAGACAAAACACATGTTGTTCTATCATTTTGATATGAAAGATCTAAGAGAGGCCCACTACATTTTAAGGATCAAGATTCTTCATGATAGATCTAGAGAATGTTCTTGAATTATTTCAAAAAAGTTATATTAACTGCATTTTGAGTAGGTTTAATATGTAGTTTTGTGCTTTTGGGAAAGCTTTAATTGTGAAAAGTGACATTTTGTTAAGATCTCAATGTCCACAAAGTGATAGTGATATGACTCATATGCTGACAGTGTTATATACATTGATAGTGGGTCGTTTGATGTATGCTTAAGTTTGTACACGTCCTAACATAGCTTATGTTGTGAGTGTACTTGGGAGATACTTGAGTGATCCTAGTATCAGACACTGAAAAGTCGCAAAGAAGATGTTTTGTAGGACACTAAAGATTTCATGTTGACATATCAGCAATCCAACATTCTTCTCAGTTTGATATTTATATGCTAATTATGTGGGATGTCCATATGACAGGAAATTCCACTTCTGGTTATATCTTTTTGATGGCTGGAAGAGCTATTTTCTAGAAAAGTGTCAAGCAGACACTTACGGCTTCTTCAAAAATAGAGTATGTGGCATATTATGAGGCTACATGTCGTGTTATTTCGCTGTAAATTATTTTTCTCAAGGTTGAATTTTATGTTATCCATACTGAAGTCGCTAAGGATTTATTATGATAATTCTATAGCTGTTGCTTTCTCTCGTAATGCTAAGAGCTCCTCACTCTCTAAACATATTGATATCAAATTTTGTTTGTGAGAGAGAAAGTTACTCAATCTTTTTTTATTATTGAGCATATTCTTACAGAGCTTATATTAGCCGACCTACTAACTAAAGGCTTAGCTCCTAAAATTTTTAATGAGCATATGACTCATATGGGATTAATAGAATCTTCTATTGTATTATAATAGTGGAAAGCTTTAGATAGTAAAAATTAGTTGCAACTGTAATGGATTTATGTGATTGCTTACACTTTTGTGATTATATATGCACATTATATTAATAATATGCCATATATGTTGTTATGGATGCATTTTTATGGATATGTCATTATATTGTAAAGATATTGTGATATGAGGTATTATGGTCAATCTTAGTGTGCTTCCTTTTTTTTTTATTTAGACTCATTCTAGTTATAAGGAAGTAAAGCATCTTGAAAACATTTTGTTTTGGTCTTGTTATGGCAAGAGGCGAAGACTTTATGGAAACGGACATGTTGATCACTTTTTTATATTATTTTCATATCACATTTGTATACTACTATTATATCATGAGTTTATAGGTGTTTTATTATATATAAAGCCTCTTGTTGATGCCTATGCAAATTGATGCTTATAAGTATATTTTGGACATTATTATGTCTTGGGTGTTATGCTCACATTTAACATCTTTGATGAGGTCAAATATGGACTAAGCTAGATATGGACTTTGTTTTGTTAGAATGATTTATGTTATTCAAGTAGGAGATTGTTGGAATATTGTAGTTTGATCTCACTATTTTGGTGGATTGACATAATTATTCTTATTATTATTTAACAAAGTTAAATTATTACGTGACTGATATTAAATTATTTGGACCATTATTTTTAGATTTATTTAGTTAATGATTACCATATTGTTAATAAGTCATTTTGGTATACCCATATCTAGTAGTATATTTTGGAGAAATATCACAATTTATAAACATTATTGGTATGCATAAAGGAAGATATTATTATCTTTTATTGGGAGGGGGTCCTTACCCTTATCCTATATGTTATAGGGCTAGCTCATTGAGACTACACTTTTAGCTAATAGAGTAGAGCGTAGTAACTGCTCTCTTTATTCTTATTGTCCAATATCTTTCTTTTTAAGTTGATATTTGTAAGAAAACCAAAAAAAAAGGTTGCCCATTTTCTTAATTGATCCAAGATCTGACATTTTTATCCATAGAAAATGGAGTTTTAAGCCATCCAACACAATATGATAACATTTTAACTCATAGTTGCTAATAAAAATGTCACTTCGGCTTTTGATATCAAATGATGAAAAAATATTCACCATTTTAATAACAATAAACCTATGAATTGACATTTCTATCTATAACACAAGAGTTTCTAAAGTTTAGAATGCATACCTAAACTTGAAAGTATCAAAAATGGTCTTGGATCAATAAGAAATTCGACATCCTTTCCTTTTGTTCTTCCTACAAATATCAACTTAAGAGAGAGATACGAGAGAGGAAAAGAAAAGAGAGGAGTTATTGCCCTTACCTTATGGCCAAAAGTGTGGTTTCAATGGGCTAACTCCACAACATATAAGATGAGAATATGAACCTCTTCTCAATAAAAGACAATAATACATATTCTATTATAAGTACTAATAATATCTATAAATAGTCACATTTATTCAAAATATACTACTAAATATAACTGAACCAAAATAATATATTAATAATATAGTGATCACTAACCAAATAAATTTAACAAAAATACTTCAAATAATTTAACATCAGTCACGTAATAATTTGACTTTATTACACAAAAATAAAAATAATCATACTAATTCATCAAAATAGTGAGATCAAACTATAATATTCCAACATCAACCCATTAGTCTAATGAAATATGCCCATGGCATAGGTATTCATCTTCCTCCTCAAAATTCGAAATTCCATAATTTCGGTATATGTCCGTGGCTGCAATGGTAATATTGTGTCCTTTTTAGTTTGTAATTTTAGTGTCTTCTCCTCCTGCTTAGGAAGGTTGTCGCCCATTAACAAAGTGCATTTGACATCAAGATTGAACTAACACCAACTGCTCAGGTAAAGTAAATCCCGGAGATGTCTCTACATCAATCACAGAATCCGTGTTTCACAATCTTCCTCCTTAGCCTAGGTTATGTGCTCACCAATCTTTCTGTCCCCATTTGCTGCTATTGTTCCAACCTGTATTAAAAATTAATTAAAAGAAAAGAATAATACTAATATAAAGAGATCATTCATCACCAACACAACAAATTAAATCACATGAGAAATTCCTTAAAATGTGCTGACATTTGTGCTTTGCCTCATAAGTGTTCCTCGACTGCCATATAAATCCTGCTTCCGGTGCATTGCGTCGTTCAATACACATGACATGGTACAGGACCGACATATATTTGAAGCCAGAAAATAGGTAGGTAATATCAAACTTCTGAGGAGTAACAAAATACTCAAAATGTTTTACCAAAACTAAGAACAATTCCTCTATGCATTGAGTACTACCTTAAGAGTAAAAATAGATTGCTAATATAATCAATAAGACAGCTTCATGCTTCAGTAAAATAAATCATGTTTTACATAAGAAATATGAGCCACTCACCATCTTTATGAGGATCACATATGGGGTTGTCAACTGGCTGCAAAGAGCTTGCACCAGCAAAGGGCGCAAAACTTTCTTCTGTAACTTCTGAATCCTACAGCAGCAGTAACCAAAAGCATTAGAGGACCATCCGAAAAACATCCCAATATTATTGATAAAATTGAAGAACAAACAAAACCACATGGAAATTCAACCTTAGAAAGCCAAATCTATGATCTCAAGAAATGCAATTTTCAATTATCAACTGTCTATTACACCAACAGGGACATAGATGAGTAGCGATAACATGCAGACAGAATGCTGCTACAAGTCTTAATACCTCACTAAAAGGCAGCAATATGAATCAAATTCAAATATTCTTTAAAACTTTTCAATTTTATTTCACAAATACAGCAATTCAGAATACCAACTACCTATTTATGTGCATGGGAGTACGTCACAAATACAGCAATAATTTAACCCTCGTTTCACCAAAAACAAAAAAATTTAATAAATTGGTCATACATTTAAAGGCACTACATCACACACAGGCAGAACAATAATAATATACTGATTATATATTGGAGGACACCACATCACAAGTAGAATAATAATTCTAAAAAATAACGTTGATTCCAAAATGAGACAATGGTATACATATTTTAAATCAAATTAAAATTTCCATTACACATATACTAAGAAAAATCGTTATGTTTTACTATATAACAATAAATCATATCTTTTGATTTATATATATATTGAACAAAATATATATGTAGACATATAAGTTTAATAATCCAGCAACTATATTTCAGAAATATTATTTTTATTAAAAATAAAACTCTATGGCAGTAACGTGTAAATAATCTATGAATGCAATGAAACAAAATGATTATCACGACTTGTCTTAAATTTACTTTCCTAATAGAATGTTACAACCACACAAGGCCAAAATTACGTTAACAATAACAAAAATATATATAACCAATCTTTCCGAATCATACATATACAGTTATTAAACAAAACACATATAAAACTACTGTTTTTGGCAGTAAAATAAAATAAAATAAAATTGAAACTATATGCATTTATTTATTTTTATCTACAGTTAATATTTTCTAAGAAAAATATTTAAACTGTCTTCAATAATTAAAGTGCTTAATCTGAAATTGCTAAATAGATTCCACGAAGCATGTAAAATCAAATATAAAAACTACCCTAGCCCAATCATTGCAAAATATGAAGAATGTTGAAACTTGTTTATACATAAACATAAATTTTAGCTGTATTTTTAGATAATAAGATTCTAGTTTCTAGGATCCACCAATAAATTTTTTTATCATCAACACTTTTTAATAGGATTCAACAACTTCGCTTAATGAATAATAATAAAGAATCCTTCAATCTACAAAATTGATTTCCATAATACTGAATGTATAAAACTTTTACGGGAAAAAAAAAAGCAATAGAATTTCAAAAATCAGAAACATAAAACATTTTTTATCTTTTAGAAAACATAATTATACGTAAATATATATACTATTTTACTCACAGTTCAAATGGCTCAATGATTTGCTTCAAATTCTTCTTCTTGCCCCAAATTAGTTTCCCGTCCTAAAACGTTAAAATAATAATAAATAAAAAAAGTAAAATGAGAAGTCACCAACTAAAAAAAACAATGTAAATACTTTGTATATTATTAAGTAAGACTCTTTTCACTGCCTCTACAAAATTATGTTTCAATTTTTTTTGGGGCTTCCTTTTTCTTATCAATCTCTTTAAAATCCACGTTTTTTCTATTCACTTTTCCTCTATTTCCTTATGTAAGTTATCTCCCATATATCTCTTTTCAAAATAAAAATTGCATACTCTTTTAAAATGTAAAATTTAACTTTATTTTCTTTATTTAACACTAATCATCTCATCCCATTGTCTTTCAAATTTAAAATAAGAATAATTGCCCATAAATTTACTTTTTTTAAAAATACTTCAAATTTTTTTAAAAAAATATGAGTTTTAAATATTTCACAACACATGTATTTAACGTGAAAATTCATCACCTTCCAGAAACCGGTAACAACAGCCCCTGCGTTGGCCACGAAAACAGTTGCTACTTAGGAACTCGGATTCATCCGGACGATGAACTGTGAGAGGCTTTTTTGGGTGAAACGAGTGTTGTACTTACTGTGGCATCTCCGCACAGGATTTGTGCTTCAAGAATGTACAAGGGATGCAGCAATAAGCTGATGCCCCATATTATTCTCTTGCAATAAGAGCAAGAGATTTGGTATATCTCTCTCAAGTTGCATAGGCTAAGTTTATGTTTATGGCTAAAATGTTCAATCTGAAGCATATCAGACACAGTAAGAGGGGAAGAATTGTTGCATGGAAGGTGAATACTTTAAGAGTCAACGGGTTTTAGTAATTATCAGATTTGTAGTGGGAAAGATTGACACACAAAAATCAGATTGACAAGCAACTTGCTCACCTAGCACCAAGGATATGATCCAGGTTCCATCAATTGAAAATGATATTGGCAAATATAACTTATGTTATCTTCTGAATGAAGGTTTTAAAATATGAATATGTTCTCGAAATTTGCTAAACTTCTGGTTTTTTAAATTTGTTAGGAGAGGAAAAACTGCCGACAAGATCCCTTTTTAGGTGGCATATTTTTTTAAAAAAGAAAATTGTGAATGTGAATGATTTTCAACCACTGAGGACATGTATAAACTACCAAAGCACCGACTCTGAGGGTGCCTTATTCAAGTGGGCGCAAATGGCATCTGCGTTGGCATAGAATAATAATGATTCACCCAATTCAAAATTATCGAACACGACAGATTGCTTCAACGTGGATCCCTTGTAATTTTATCAAAATATTTTGTATTATATGCCTAACGACAAGTTTTAGATGACCTTAATAAGTGGGGGAACTGGAAGTGATCTGATCTCAAAGTTTATCATAATGGGAATTTATAACCTCCTGACTTTGGATACACTTTAACATAACCCACGAAGCATTAGTGCAATTTGTTTCTTCTTTTTTTTTTTTTCCTTTTTTAAAATAAAAAATAAATTTAATGTAATTTTTTTTTGTCAGTCTAAAGAATCATATATATATATATATATCTTTACATTAGTATAATATCGTTTATTTTAAAATTAAAATATCATAATTTTACTCTTAAATTCTACTTAAAATGCCTTATATCAATAAAGATATAATTAATTCTTTATAAACTCATGATCCTTCTCAATGCTAAAAAATGCGAGACATTTGTTCATTTTTTTTTAAAAAATCCTCCACTCAAATAAAAGACTACTGAACTTCCCTTCAAACGATATTCCATCCATTTCTCCAATAGTCTGCTACTCATTTTCACTGCATTGACTGCCCATACCTTACTTGAAACACTAGAGTATCGCCTACTATTTAGAACCCACTCTATCAGGTCAACTTTGCATCACTGCGTTAGCTACACATGCCTTACGTGAAGCCCGAAGCACAACAACGTCTGTCTATAGAGCATAACATGGACCCATCGCAAGCCAGGGGCATGAACCAGGCTCACCACCTTCTCGTTCAGCATCGAAAATTTCCTTCATATGGAAACTCCGAGGCATGACTCTGATACTACTGTCAAGAGTCCAACAAATTATACATATCTCCATATTAGTATGATATTGTCCACTTTGAACCTAAACCCTCATGATTTTACTCTTGAACTCTACTCAAAAGGTTTAATATTAATAGAGATATGACTAATTCTTTATAAACCCATAATCTTCCCAATTTTTAGCCAACTTGGGACATTTGCTCATCTTTTTCTTTAACTATTCTTTACTCGAACAAAGGACCATTAAACCTCCTATCAAATGATATTCCACCCGCTCTCCTAACAATATACTATTCATCTTTACTGCATTGATCTCTTGTGCTTTACGTGAAGCATCATAGTATTAACTACTATTGAGAGCTCGTTATATCAGGTCAATTTCGCTTCACTAAGTTAGCTGCACAGGCCTTACGTGAAGCCTGAAGCACAATAGTGCCTGTCTATAGAGCACAACACGGATCCATAGCAAGCTAAAGGCATGAACCGGCTCACCACTTTCTCATTCGACATAGAGAATTTCCTCCATATGATAATTCAGGGGCATGGCTCTGATACCACTATCATAAATTCAATGAACCACACATATCTCTACATTAGTATGATATTGTCCACTTTGGGCTTAAGCCCTCACAGTTTTGCTCTTAGATTTCACTCAAAAGGCCTCATACCAATGAAGATATGGTTAATTCCTTATAAACTCATGATCCTCTCTATTTTTAGCCAATGTGGGACATTTTTTTTTTCTTAACAATTCTCCACTCAAACAAAGGACCACCAAGCCTCCTTTAAAATGATATTCCATCTGTTCCCCCAATAGTTTGCTACTTATCCTCACTGCATTGACTGCTTACACTTTACGTAAAGCACCAGAGTATCACCTATTATTGAGAGCTAGCTCTATTAGGTCAACTTCGCATCTCTGAGTTAGTTGTACACGCCTTACGTGAAGCCTAAAGCAAAACAACGCTTGTCCATAGAGCACAACACGGATCCATTGTAAGCTAGAGGCATGAACCAAACTTACCATCTTCTCATTTGGCACTGAAGATTTTCTTCACATGGCAACTCTGAGGCATGGCTCTAATATCACTGTCAAGAGTCCAACGAACTATACAAATCTCTATATTGGTATGATATTATTCGCTTTGGGCCTAAACTCTCATGATTTTGCTCTTTAACTCTACCCAAAAGGCCTAGTACCAATAGAGTATGGTTAATTCCTTATAAACTCATTATCCTCCCCATTTCAAGCCAATGCGGAATATTTGTTCATTTTTTTCCTTAAATTTTTTTTAATAAACTTGCAATTTATTATCAGAATGAGAAAATAAAAGAGAAATAATGAAGGAATGTGTTTTCTCTATCTATTTCTCATTAGCATAAGATAAATAACATAAAGGGTAATAAACATTTATAACAATGCCAATAGAATTAGTGTGAACAATAATTTCCACGAAAAATTCACTCATAAAATGAAGATAACAGACGCAATTGTTGACTCAAATTTTGAAGGTATGCATACATCTTCATCATAACAAGTGCAATTATCTCGTCAAATTCAACTGCAATTATGCAATTATTTTGTATATATGAGAAACTCAAAAGGTACTATATTTTCACTATATTTCTTTTATATAACCGTACAAGAGCTATTTATATAAGCTATTCCTATTACATTGTTAGAGTATGTGTATAATAAGAGTATTTAGTTCTGAAGGCTGTAGAAGTAAAGGGACAATAAAGAAGCTTGAAAAAGTAAAGTTGATGTGAAGGTGTTATGCTAAACAAGTTGCAAAGTTGTTATAACTAGTTTTCCTGACATAAATTTATTTTGTTATATATTCTGAGCTTAAGTCACAATCAAGTGCAATATGTAATTTTTTATATTTATATTACTATATAAAGTCTTGTAATGCTATCAATAATTCATTTTGAAGAAATAAGAATCATTTTGCTATGTTTTCTTTCTTGGCAACCAAATTACTAAAAAAATCTTATATGATATTAGAGCCATGGCTAATGCCAGCTCCTCAAATATAAATTTAGCTTCTGCAAATACAAACAATAACTCTACAACACTTAATTTCTTTCCATCAATTGTTAAGCTCACTAGATTAAACTATATGGTTTGGAAATATCAAGTTTTGACTGCTATATGAGGAAATAAACTTGAGAGCTTCATTAATGGCAGCAAATTTGTTTAGAAGATCAAGGTGATGAATGTAGATCGATCAATCTCTGAAGTAGAAAATCTATAATATGAGTCTTGAATGAGTCAAAACCAGTTGCTTCTAAATTAACTATTTTCAACCATTCATAACACTATTTTGTGTTTAGTAATTGATAATTTATCATTTAGAGAGTTATGAATATCAGCTGAAAGGCAGTAAAGCCAAGTTTATTTAGTTAAAGAGATAGCTGTCAATGGTAAGAAAAGAATATCTTACAATGATTGATTATTTTGTTAAAGTTAAAGGTCTTGTAGATGAATTAGCAATGGCTAGATGTCTAGTTGATGAAGAAGAATTTATAGAGTTTTTGATTTCTGGTGTTGGACCTAAGTATGACTCATTTGTGGTTTTTAATAACAAATAAAAAAGAATCAATGACATTGAATAAGGCTTACTCTATGTTGTTGACATAAGAAAGTAGAAGTTTGCTTAATTTTGGTAATAAAAGTGAAAATTAGGATTTTTCTGCTAACTATGTGCAAAAGAATAAAAAAAAAGGAGGTAACAGCTTAAGGTTTAACAATTATGATTTTAGAGGTGGTTATATTGGAAATATTTTTGGTGGATGTTTTAATGTTAATAACAACAATAATTCTAGAGGTTTTGGTAGAGGAAGTCAATAAATTACAAGAAGAGGTTATTAGTTTCATAAAGAAAGGTTTGGTGGCAAAAATAATATTCTTCAAAATTGATTTATCAAATATATGAAAAACAAGGCCATTCAGCCTCAAAATATTACTATAGATATTATAGAGATTATATGCCAAAGGAACATAGAGGATATGGAGCTATTGGAAATCATGGTTTAGGAAACTCCATTTAAGACAGATGGGAGCTGCTTATATAGCTTTACAACAAGAAAGTGTTGTTAATCAAGGTTGGTACTTGAATTTTGGAGCTACTCATCACTTAACAAATGGTGCGAATATCTAAATAATAAATAAGAATTCATAGGTACAAATAATCTTATTATTGGAAATAGTTTTGGCTTAAAAATTAATTATGTTAGTATTGCTTGGTTTAAGTGTAGAACTGAGAATAACCTTGTGCTTAAAGACCTATTACATGTGCTTGCAATTAACAAAAATCAAATTAGAGTTTCAAAACTTATAAGTGACAATAATATTTACATTGAATTCTTTTTTGATCTGTGTCTTATTAAGGACAAGAGATGAAAACTTGTGTTGTTCAAGTGTGTTGCTATGAAGGGCCTCTATAAACTTCTATCTTGCACATCTTCTAAAAATTTATCATATTATCAAGCCTTTAACTCGAAAACATTGTCCCATATCCATCCTTATTCAATAATCTCTTTGTACACCGAATGCACTTTGTAATATAAATAAAAATCAGTATAGCGCAACTGATTCAAATTCTCAATCCCTGAATAAATCAAATTATGTGTCTTGTATAAACTGTCATCTATCATATTCTGATCATAATAAGTTTGATTACAAAATATGGCATATAATAGAAGGCTTGGAAATTCTAGTCCTCATACTCTCAAAGTTGTAATTAATTCTTGTAAACTTATCTTTAACAGAAATGAAAAATATACACTAGAATTTTATGATTCTTGTGAGTTCGAAAAAATGCATCGACTTTATTTCTCTTGTATTAGAACTAAGCCAAAGTTTCCTCTAAACCTTCTGTACATTAATGTATATAGTCCCTCTTATATTGAAACTAGAAAAAATTTTAGGTATTATCTTAGTATTATAGATGATTATACTAGATATACTTGGCCTTTTCCTTTAAAACAGAAATCAGAAGCATGAGATGTCTTTAAAGTGTTCAAAAATCAAGTTGAAAGATAGTTTGAGAAAACTATCAAAACACTTCAATCTGATTGGGGTGGTGAATTTAAAGCCATTTCTCAATATCTTGAACAAGAGGGAATTCAATTTAGATACTCATATCCACATATACACACAACCAAAATGGAGTTGCTGAAAGGAAATATAGACACATTATTAAAACATGTTTGCTTCTTCTTTTTCAAGCCTCTACGCCCATAAAATTTTGTTAGGAAGCATTCCATACAGCTTCACCTAATAAATAGGCTACCAACTACTATTTTGAACAATAAAACACCATTTGAAATGATCTTTCATCACAAACTAGATTATACATTGCTTAAGATCTTTAGATGTGCTTACTTTCCTTTCTTAAGACCCTATCATCAATATAAGATCAATTTCCATTTTGAGAAATGTGTTATCATTGGCTATAGTTTAGTTTACAAGAGTTATAAGTGTTTGCATCCGTTTAGTAGAGTGTATATTGCAAGTCCTATAACATTCAATAAAACTTGTTTTCCATAAACTGAAATCTTCAAAACATCAAAGTCTATACTAGCTTAAATCGATTTCTTGCAAAATGGTTCTGTTCAAAACTATGATCCTTTTTTCTTTCACTTACTATCACAATCTATAACAATTGAGAATTCTAATCTTATAATAGATATACAGAACTATACAATACCATATTTATCACATCACTCTATAAATAAACAAAACCATACTTCTAATACTTTATCCTCTTTTCAACCTCAACAACAAACAAAACATGTATTAACTAAGGTTATCTCTTAGCATTCTATGCAAACCAGAGCAAAATCTAAAATTCATATGCCAAAATTTTTTTCTCAGTAAGTTAGTAACTCAATTTTCATTATCTGAACCAACATCAGTTATTGAGGCCTTGAAAGATAAACTATGGAAGTTGGGAATGGATGATGAGTATTCTGCTCTTTTAGAAAAAAACATTAGTACATGGATTCTTGTACCAGAATCTAAAGCTACATGAATGTTGATAACAAATGGGTATTTAGAGTGAAATATAACACCAAATAGATCAATCTTTAACTATAAAGTAAGATTGGTTGTCAAAGGATTTTCACAAACACCTAGAATTGATTATCTTGAGATATTTAGTCCAGTTATCAAAGCCACCATAATAAGATTTGTTTGGAGCTTGGCTATAACGCATCATTGGCCTATTAGATAAATAGATGTCAATAATACATTTTTAAATGGAGATTTGACTAAGATAATATAGATCAGACAACTAAAGGGATTTATTGATGCTACTCATCTAAATTATGTTTGCAAGCTTCATAAAGCTTTTTATACTTTGAAGCAAGCACCAAGGGCCTGATATGATAAACTAAAAACTACTCTTTTAAATTAGGGATTTATAAACTAATATTTTAGTGAATTTATCTCTTGTTTTTGCTGTTTAAGTTAATTTAATTGATAGAATTAGGTTAGTTAAATAAATTTTAAATTTTAGTTTTCTGAATAAAAGTTATATAGTTATAATTTTAATACTTGGTTGAAAGAATTAGATCGCATAGTCCCCATGGGACTATATTTTGATTTAAAATTTTATATTACTTGATACAATAGCGTACGTTTGCGCTTAGTTATTATAGCACCAATCACTAGGGTACTTCAACTATTTTCTAAAAGTTGAAGTAACACATACATAAATAGGTTTACACTTATCACAAGCTAAGTATATTACTTCAACTATTTTCTAGGAGTTTAAGTAACACAAAAAAAAAAAAAAAGATTTACATATATCACAAGCTAAGTATATTACTGATGTAATAAAAAAAGCAAATATGCTTATTGTTATGGTTATAAGACACTAATAATTGCTAGTTAGAAACAACTTGCAAATGATGTTAAATTGTTTAAAGATCCATATTTGTATAGAAGTATTGTGGGTGCTTTGCAATATGCCATTCTAACCAGGCTAAAGCATTTTTTTTTTTTTTTTTGCATAGGTTGAGCCAAGTTTGGCTTGTCCAACAATTTTTCATTAGCAAGCTTGTAAACATGTTTTAAGATATCTTAAAGCCACTTCAAACTATGGAATTAAATTTATAGATTCTGAAATTCATCAACTAAATGGATATATAGATGCTGACTAGGGGAATGATCCAATTGACAAAAAGTCTATTGAAGGCTTTTGTGTTTTCTTAGGATATAATCTCATATCTTGGTCATCCAAAAAGTATATTGTGATGTCAAGGTCTAATATAGAAGTTGAGTATAGAGTTTTGGCTATAGCTTGTACTAAAATCATGAGGCTTAAATATTTGCTTGAGGAGTGTATATGTGTTTTGCATCAATCCTAATTCTTTGGTGCTGTTGAAAAATTGGTGATTCAACAATTTTGGTTGGACAAGAATTGACATGAATACAAAGTGGAGAGTCACAAGAAGTCTAAAATGTGTGGGACACGTATGGAGAAGTCTAGGACGTGTGGGACACGAAGGGGGAAGTGAAACGGGACTTGAAGACGCGAAGAAAATGAAGAAATTGTAGGGAGCTGACCAGCGCCGCGGCGCTCAACACAGAAGCACAACGCCGCAGCGCTGGGTCACCAGCCCCGCGGTGATGGGCGTGAGAAGGGCCAGTAACGCGACCCTCAGGAAAGAGCACTGCGGCGCCAGAACGCTTGGAAATGTCCGTTTTGGTTTGAAATTTTGAGTTTTAGGAAGTGTTGGACTTCCAAAACAAGTGGACTTTTACTCCAACAAGGAATAGGGTTTGTAGGCACGAAATACACCCTATATAAACACTTGTAAACCCTTGTTTAAGATCAAGCATCTAAGGTTTTAAGATGTAACCATAAGAGAGAATAGAGAAGTTAGGTAGGCACTAAGTGCGTGGTGCACTAGGGTGTAACCTTTAGGGGTATTTTCTTCTTTAGGTTCTTTGAATGAATAAAAGAGAAACACCATAGATTCTTTTGGCTTAAATGCTCGGCCTATTCTTGTGTTTCTTGTAAAAATCTCTTATGAGAAGATACTAAGAGGTCTTAAGGAATCATGGTGATCAAGGGTAAATACTTAGAGGTCTCTATGGGAGATACTAAGGGATTTTGTGGGATCATTGATGATGTAAGAAGATACTTAGTGATCTATTTCAATAGTAAGAAGCTGGATCATGGATCCTCCGGGACGTAGGCAATTTGGGCCGAACCATGTATATCTTGTGTCTTGTGATTAGTTTATTTTCTTTATCTTTATTGGTGTGTTAATCTTATGTGTTCTTACTTATGGTGTGAGTTATGATTTTTCGCTGCGCATAGAATAAAAAGAGTATCAAGGTTATGGCTTAATTGATGCCATTGGGATGTCCAATTGAAATGCATAGCTTGATATCCGCAACAGGTGCGATAACTAAAGTGCCTAATCTTTAGTTCTCAATTTTTTCTTCCATTCAAGAACTAAGCATATAGTATTAGATGTGCATTTCATTCGAGAAAAATTTTCCAGTAATCAACTTGAAGTCAGATATTTTCTCAATGCAAACTAGATAACTAATATTTTAACCGAACCTATTTTTTACTCGAGTTTTGCTTTTCATAGATCTAAACTCAGAGTTTGCCTCACCCTTGAGCTTGCGGGGGAATGTTAGAGTATGTTTATATTAAGAGCATTGAGTTCAAAAGGCTGTAGTAGTAAAGGGAAAATATAGAAGCTTGAATAAGTAAAGCTGCTACGAAGGTGGTATTGTGCTAAATAAGTTGAAAAGTTATTATAACTAATTCTTCCACCAAAATGTATTTGTTATGTATTCTGAGCTTAAGTCACAGATCAAGTGACGTGTACTTTCTTATGTTCAATTATTATATAAAGCCTTGTAATTGTATCATTAATTCATTTAGAAGAAATCAGAATCATTTTAACAGAATTTTTCTTTAGAAAATTTCTCTCTTTGCTCTGTTTTCTTTCTCAGCAATCAAACATCTTAAAATCTCACATACATGATCTTATTCATAATTTAAGCAACGATGCTAGGGGTAAATAAAGTTGGCCGACATTTTGGAAAACATAATCATATGGTCAACAATGGACAATAGTATCACTTTCTGCTCTCTTTCATTAGCATCCTTCATTCTCATCACTCTCCATCTGTGAGAATATTGATTAAAAATCATCGAAATATGTTTTGAGGTTCAAGCCAAGTGCGTAGGGTGCGCACGGATTGAAGACGGATACGAAAGGAGGCAAAAAATGAAGAAGGGCGCACCAGGCGTGGGCGCCGCGGCGCCGCAGCGCCAGGATGCCAGTGCCGCAGCGCTGAGCAGAAAGCGCGCCAGTGCCACGGTGACGAGAGCCCAGCGCTACGGCACTGGAGACAGGAACAGTATCCCAAAATTAGGAAACTTTCTAATTTCGTCTCCCATTTGCTCCAAGACTCCCTAATACGACTCCCACACGTATAGGGTAAACCTAGGACATCCTAGGGCCTATATAAAGGCTACCAATTGGCTTGTAAACACATCTTTGTAATCAAGTAAGAGATCTTTGTGATCAACTAATAATCTTGACAATCTTTGTGATAAACAAGAGATCTTAGTGGTTCTTTATGAGAGAAATTTTCTTTGTGATCTTTCTTATAAAAGGCATACTTTGTGAGTACCTTGAGATTCATAATAAGAGAAGAGTGTAATCTTGATCCGCCGTGGACGTAGGCAAGTTGCCGAACCACGTAATTCTTTGTGTGTTATTCTTTTACCCCTTTCTCTATTTATTTCTTAGTAACTTATTCTGCATTCTTATATTGCTTGGGTGAATTATTTTGCTTGTTTGTGTACTTTTGCTTCAACAAACTGGTATCAGAGCTTTGGTTTTAAGTAGACATGGCCACACCCAAGTATGAGGTAGAGAAATTCAACGGTACGAATGACTTCAATCTATGAAAGATGAAGGTTAGGGCGTTATTGGTGAGCCAAAGGCTTGGTTCGGCATTAGAAGAGACTGCAGCTCCATCTAGTGATGAAGAGAAAACGCCAGAGTCATCTAGAGCTGAAGCAGAAAGAAGGGATTTCAAGAAAGAGCTCATAGCACAATCGTTCTGTCATTGAGCGATGAAGTATTAAGGAAAGTAGCAGGTGAGACGACGGCAATAGGTCTTTGGAGGAAGCTTGACTCTCTTTATATGAGAAAATCGTTGGCCAACAGACTACATATAAAGAAGAAGTTGTATCTGTTGGAGCTGGTGCTCATGTGCCATTCAAATATTGTATGAATATTAATTGTTAATATTTATACAATAAACATTTCGAATAAAGATTGTTAATATCATATTAATATGGTAGAATGCTTGTAACATTACAGACATTGTTTGATCTGAAAGAGTTCAGATCTGATCTAAAGGAGTTTAGATCAGAACTAATAGTTATCAAAGCTAAGAGTTATAAATGCTAATAGTTAGCACTGTTAATAGTTATCAGTTTATAAGAGTCAGCGAGGTCTAAAGAGTTAGAACTTTGTCTATAATGAGACAAAGACCTGAGAGTATACTTATAATGATATAGTTGCAAAGAGTTGCAATAGGTGCTAAGAAATATCATTATGTAAGTATGTCTCAAATATAATGTTCCTGATCTATGATCACCAATGCGGGTCTGTCGGTGAATTCACAATATATAGATTAGTGTATATCTATATCTGACTAGTTCAGATGGTTGTTCTTAGCTGACCATGAGCTTAGAGCTTGTATAGGCATGCGGGTATCCAGTCAGGACTGGATACTGAACAGACTCATGAGGACCCCAATAGATATCCTATGAAACCGTCAAAGGAAGGTCCTCTCGAGTTGAGTAGTAATCGTGGTCCTTTGACCTGAGCGCCACGGTGTCTTGTGAGTGATTCATCATGCTTTGGTTCCACATATGTCAGAGACCTTTCATGGTCTGACCGCTATGTGTTGCTGGGTATGGTCCGATGCTCATGGAGTCCGATGTGCGTAGATACGAAATCCGTCAGCTTACGTAGGTGAGTTGTATATCCGATGCTCTGAGATTATATTTCATAAAGTCTTGTGGCCACAAGCATTAACTCGGGAAAGAGTTTTCCACAGGGTTAAACAATATAACAAAAGTGTTTGCGTATATTGTTTATCGAGATACGAATCTAGAGATAAGATTATTGGATGAGCAAATGGGGATTTGATGGTGTTGATCTATATCCCCGCACATCCAGGATATAAATGATGGAAGGATTATACGTATACGTTATGACCTCAACTTGTATGGTCTGACACGCTAATTTGTAATATTCGTAATGTGTGCGTGGGGCATCGATTACGGATTAATGGAATAGTTTCATTTGACAAATCGGGTGTGGACCTAGAGAGTCCCAATATGAAATGTACTCTTTGAGCACTTGGGCAATTTACCGTATTGAATTGTTCAATACAGTATAATTCAGCAATTACTAAGATTACGTTAACTAAAGTATATGGTTAAATGGTGGGACCCACTTTAGGTTAACTTGGTAACCTAGTAAGGATATAAAAGTAATTTTACTTTATGATTATTTAATTGTTAAATAATTAAAATAAATATTTATTTATTTAATTGTTAAATAAATGATTTAACTTAACTAAGATTAAAAGTTAACCAAATGGTTAAGTTAAGTTAACCTTTCTTAAAGGTTAAGTAAAGGTTAACTTAACTATAGTTAAGTTAGTTAACTATGGTTAAATTAATTAAATATTTATTAACTTAAAGATTAAGTTAAAATAATCTAACTATGATTAAATGTTAACTAAGGTTAGGTTAAGCCAAATGAAATGCAAATGAAATTCAAATTAGTTTGGAATTTATGCATTAGTATATAAAGTGAAATGAAATTGAAAATCAAAAAGTTTTGAAATTATTTTAGTTTTTAAGTTTTGCATTTTGGGAGCCAATTCAATTTGAGAAATTGAAATTGTTTGTTTTGTGTTTTAAGTGTTAGAACAACAAAACAAATTAGATAAATGGTTACTAAATGTAATAACTAAAAACAAGATTTGTTTTATTTATTCAAGAGTTGAATAAAAGGAAAAACAAATTTAATTAAGTTAAATAGTTTAACTTTGAATCATGTTTAAGAGTTAAACATATATGCTGGATTAAGATGCTGCCATTCTAGACAATCAAACTCACCCTTGTTGATTGCTAGGATTGATCAAAGATTCATTTCATGGTGGACTTCAAAGAAAATTAATCCAAAGGCTTCATTGGTGATATTTCTCAATTTCGAATTTTCAGTTTATCAAATATGTATTTTCTGTGTTCATTGTATTTAATATTTCGCTGTGCATATGTATGTATGAGATATGTATATTGTTTGTATGATGAACACAACCCACATGCAAGCACCCTAATTTTAATGTACCCCAATAACCCAACAGTATTAGCTGTCCATGTCAGAGGGGACGCCGATGAAAGATCATATAGACGCCTTCAATAAGATCATTAATCTTGAGTCTATCAACATCAAGATAGAAGATGAAGATAGAGCAATTATCCTGCTGAGTTCACTCCCCAAGAGCTATGAGAGTTTTATTGATACGCTACTCTATGGCAGAGAGAGTTTAATGATGAATGATGTGAAATCATCATTAAACTCAAAGTTATTAGGAAAGCAGACCGAGGGCAATGCAGAAAGTCTATCTGTAAGAGGAAAGCCCTCATATAGAGATGGAAAGAAAAAAGGCTCAAGGTCGAAGTCTAGGACTCCTAGGAAGTGCTATTGCTGCAAGAAAGATGAGCACTTCATAAAGGACTGTCCTGAGAAAAAAGCACAGGATAAGAAGAAAGCGGATGTTACGCTTGCCTATGATGATAGCTATGACAGCACAGAGACACTTGTCGCTATTGATGGTATGAACTTTGAACAATGGGTTCTTGATTCTGGTTGTACTTTTCACATGTACCCGCACAAGTCCTGGTTTACAAATTTTCAGCCCATTAGTGGTGGTAAGATGTTAATGGGTAATGACATTGCATGTCAGATGATGAGAATTGGTAGTGTTAAACTTAGGCTACATGATGGGCGAATGAGAGAGTTGACAGATGTTAGGTATGTTCCTGACTTGTGGCATCTTAGATTGGCACACCTAGGCGAGAGAAACCTAAAGGAGTTATATAGTCAAAAGGCGTTTGGAGATGATAAGTTCCAGTCCTTAGAATTTTGTGAGCATTGTGTGTTAGGAAAAGCACATAGAGTGAGGTTCAGTACCGGCGAGCACAAGACTAAGGGGACTCTTGACTACATATACTCGAATCTTTGGGGACCAGCTCAGACAGCTACTCGTGGTGGTGCCAGATATTTTCTCAGCTTGATTGATGACTATTCGAGGAAGCTGTAGGTCTATGTGTTGAAGAGTAAGGATCAAGCCTTTGAAGTATTCAAGACTTGGAAGGTTCTTGTTGAGAATCAGACTGGCAAAAGGGTAAAGAAGCTTAGGACTAACAACGGCCTCGAGTTTTACAACAGAGAGTTTGATGGGTTTTGTGCCAAGCATGGGATTGCAAGGCATAAAACAGTAAGATCAACACCACAGCAGAATGGGGTAGCTGAGATGATGAACAAGACCCTACTTGAAAGGGTTAGATGCATGTTTACCAATGCGAAGATGTCCAAGACATTCTGGGGAGAAGCTGTAGTGACTGCTGCTTACTTGATTAACAGAAGTTCCTCCTCAGCAATTGACTTTATGACGCCAGAAGAGAAATGGTTTGGCAATCCTCCGAAGTATGACCATCTTAGAATATTTGGTTGCCCTACCTTTGTACATGTTAAGGAGGGGAAGTTGGAACCTAGAGCTATCAAAGGGGTATTCATAGGATATCCCGAATGAGTAAAATGATACAAAGTGTGGTGTAAAGACTTAACACCACCAAGGAGTATCATAAGCCGTGATGTGACATTCGATGAGATGACGCTGCCTAGGAACTCTTGATGCCGAAGAGCGTCTTGTATCTCTCTCTAAAGATGCTTCAATTAAGCTCCTATTGCTCTCCAAGACTTGTGCTCTGTATTCTTGGTGCTCTTGGGTCGTCTTGGATTCGTCTTTGAAGGCTGGGAACGAGTGGCTTTATATAGGGATTGATATGAGCTTGAAAATCTCAATTCTCGTCGGACTAGGACTCGCACTACCGCTGGCGCGCTATGAATCTGTCGCTGGGGCGACGCGTGAAAAGGCCTTCACCGCTGGAGCGGTGGGATCTTGACGCTGGGGCGCTGCATGAAAACGGCTTCACCGCTGGCGCGGTGACTGTCTGGCGCTGGGGCGCTATACGCGACTTAAGCAGGTCGTTTTTCTTATTTCGATCACTATTTCAGCGCTGGGGCGAAAATACTTGTGGCGCGGGGGCGCTGGACTCATAATTTGAAAACTTTGCATTTTAGTCCCTGTTTTCGCTCCTTTTGCGTTCTTTCTTTAAATTTCGTTCAAGTCCCTATAAATAACAATAATGCACATAAATAGCCATCTATTCTCATAAAATCATAAAATATCAATAATAAAAATATGAGAAAATATATGACAAATTTGCCCTTATCAGGTGTATTGGAGTTTTGGGTTGTAAGGCTAAAATACTACAATACTTGTATTCTCCATTTCTAATAGTAAGAGATTCTTCTGTCTTCGTCCGTGGACGTAGGTAAAAGCCGAATTACGTAAACTCTTGTATTTATCTTATTTTATTTTTATTATTTTTCTCAATTTTACTTTAGCTGCAACCCTACATCACCCATCAATTTCTTAACAAGTGGTATCAGAGCTTCTGGTTGAAGGAGGTCACTATTCACAGATATAGTCACTATTTATACGTACGGGTACTGTTCATACGTATGGGTACTATTCACATGAAACAGTGGGAGCCGATCCTAGTAGAAAGCAATCCGTTGTGAAAAGCAATGGCGGCAAAATACAAAGTTGAGAAGTTCAATGGAGGTAATTTTACATTGTGAAAATGAAAATAAAGGCAATTTTAAGAAAAAATAAGTGCTTAGAAGCAATTGATGAAAGGCCCGCTGGTATCACTGATGATATCAAGTGGAATGAGATTGACAGTAATGCAGTTGCTGATCTGCATCTAGCACTTGCTGATAACGTGCTATCCAGTGTAGCAGAAAAGAAGACAGTAAAAGAGATCTAGGATACTTTCAGAAAACTATATGAGGTCAAATCTTTGCACAACAAAATCTTCTTAAAAAGGAGATTGTATACTCTTCGAATGGCAGAATCTACTTCAGTGACAGAGCACATCAACACGTTAAATACTTTATTTTTCCAAATCACTTCTTTATGGCATAAAATAGAGGCAGGTGAACGTGTGGAGATTTTACTTCAAAGCCTACCAGATTCGTATGATCAACTCATCATCAACTTGACGAATAATATCCTAACGGACTTCTTAGTCTTCGATGATGTTACAGCTGCTGTACTAGAAAAAGAACGAAGACGAAAAAATAAAGAAGTCAAACAGGAATGTTCGCAGCAAGCAGAAGCTTTGACAATGATGAGAGGTAGATCAACAGAACGTGGCCCCAGTGGAAGTCAAAATCATGGTAGACCAAAATTCAGAAGTAAGAAGAACGCCAAGTGCTACCATTGTGGCAAGAAAGGCCATCTGAAGAAGGATTACTGGGGATTGAAGAAAAGTGCAGAGGATAAACCGCAAGGGAATATTGCAAGCACCTCAGTGATGGCAAAATTTTATACAGCGAGGCAGCAACAGTTGTTGAAAACAAAAAACGGTTCTCTGATGTATGGCTCATGGATTCTGGAGCTACATGGCACATGACCTCTAAGAGAGAATGGTTCCATCAATATGAACCTACCTTTGGAGGATCTGTATATATGGGGAACGATCATGCTTTAGAAATCGCTAGAATAGGATCCATCAAGATAGAGATGTACGATGGTACTGTTCGTATTATCCAGGAGGTGCGACATGTGAAAGGCCTCAAGAAGAATCTTTTGTCACTAGGACAATTAGATAACACTGGGTGTAAAACCCAAATTGAAAATGGGATAATGAAAATTCTCAAAGGCGCGCTTGTAGTAATGAAGGCAGAAAAGGTTACTGTAAATTTGTACATGCTTAATGGAGAAACATTACAGGAAGGAGATGCATTTGTTGCATCAACTAGTTCAGTAGAAGAGTCAACGATAATGTGGCATTGCAAACTGGGTCATATGTCGGAACGAGGTTTGAAGATTCTTTCTGATCAAAATTTACTTCCCAGGCTTAAATCGGTTCATTTACCTTTCTGTGAGCACTGTGTCACAAGCAAGCAACACAGATTAAAGTTCAACACATCTAGTTCTAGAAGTAAAGAAATTCTAGAATTGATTCACTCTGATATTTGGCAAGCACTGGTGATGTCCTTAGGAGGAGTGAGATATTTTGTATCATTCATAGATGATTACTCTAGGAGATGTTGGGTGTATCCAATCAAAAGAAGTCATATATGTTTGAAGCTTTCAGAATATTCAGAGCGCGGGTAGAACATGAATTAGAAAAGAATATCAAGTGTTTAAGGACAGATAATGGAGGAGAATATATTGGTGAGAATTTTATTGCGTTCTGTCAACAAGAAGGCATCAAGCGGCACTCAGCAGAATGGAGTAGCAGAGCGGATAAACAAAACCTTGTTGGAGAGAACAAGAGCTATGTTAAGAACTGCAGGTTTAGCCAAGACATTTTGGGCTGAAGCAATCAAAACCGCCTGTTATATGGTAAATCGGTCACCATCAACAGCAATCGAGTTGAAGACACCGATAGAGATATGGACTGGAAAACCAGTTGATTATTCTCACCTTCATACATTTGAAAGTCCTGTGTACGTGATGTATAATCCCCAAGAAACAACGAAGCTGAATCTAAAATCTAGAAAATGCCTTTTCTTGGAATATGCTAATGGAGTCAAGGGGTATCGTTTGTGGGATCCCACTACCCATAAGGTCGTCATCAGCAGAGATGTGATATTTGCAAAAGATAAACTGCAAATAAATGATAAAGATGATAGCACAGTGAAGGAAAATCCAAAGACTACAATGGTACAAATGGAAAATAATCAAGTACAAGAAGATTCAAATTCTTCTAAAGCAGCACCAGAGCATGAAGAACAAGAACCAGTAGAGTCTAAGGCTACAGATGATCGTCGATCAACTCATGAGAGACGACCACCATTATGGCACTCGGAGTATGTCATGGAGGCTCATGTTGCATACTGCCTTCTAACAGAGGATGGAGAGCCAACAACTTTCCAAGAGGCTTCTAAAAGTCAGATGTTTCTCTATGGATGACAGCAATGCAAGAAAAAATTGAAGCCTTGCATAAGAACAAAACATGGGAGCTGGTTGCACTACCACATAGAAGAAAGCCATTGGTAACAAATGGGCCTACAAGATCAAACGGGATGGCAATGACCAAGTGGAGCGGTATCGTGCAAGATTGGTGGTGAAAGATTATGCTCAGAAAGAAGGTATTAACTTTAATGAGATATTTTCCTCTGTGGTTCGACTCACGACAGTCAGAATAGTCCTGGCAATGTGTGCTACATTTAACTTACATCTAGAGCAGTTAGATGTGAAGACAGCTTTTCTTTATGGAGATCTTGAAGAAGAAATTTATATGCTCCAACCAGAAGGTTTTAAAGAAGAAGAAAAAGAGAACTTGGTTTGCAGGTTGAACAAATCTCTGTACAGTCTCAAATAGGCGCCGAGGTGTTGGTACAAGAGATTTGATTCCTATATCATCAGCCTTGAATACAACAGACTTAGTTCAGACCATTGTATATACTACAAAAGGTTTGAAGATAATAATGATTTCATTATTTTGCTGTTGTACGTGGATGACATGTTGGTGGTAGGCCCCAACAAATATCGAGTCTAAGAATTAAAGGCACAGTTAGCTAGGGAATTTGATATGAAGGACTTGGGACCAGTAAGTAAGATTCTAGGGATGCAAATTCACCGAGACAAAAATAACAGGAAGATTTGGCTTTCTCAGAAGAACTACTTAAAGAAAATATTGTGGCGCTTCAACATGCAAGATTGTAAGCCAATTAGTATCCCACTCCCTGTTAATTTCAAGTTATCCTCTAAGATGTGTCCTTACAAAGAAGTAGAGAGGAATGAGATGTCTCGAGTACCGTATGCATCAGTAGTGGAAAGATTAATGTTCGCTATAATTTGTACCAGACCAGACATTGCACAAGCAGTGGAGCAGTTAGTAGATACATGGCGAATCCTAGTAGAGAGCATTGGGGTTGTGTCAGGAGGATCCTTAGATACATTAAGGGTACCTCAGATGTTACTTTATGTTACGGAGGATCAGATTTTATTATTAAGGGCTATGTGGATTCAGATTTTGCAGAAGACCTTGATAAAAGAAAATTCACTACTGGCTATGTGTTTAAACTTGCAGGAGGAGCTGTAAGCTGGGTTTCAAAACTGTAAACTGTTGTGGCATTATCTACTACAGAAGTAGAATATATGGCAGCTACACAAGCTTGCAAGGAATCAATTTGGATACAAAGATTACTGGAGGAGCTCGGGCACAAGCAAAAGAAAGTTGAATTATTTTGTGACAGTCAGAGTATCTTACACATTGCAAGGAATCCAGTTTTTCATTCAAGAACGAAGCACATAGGTGTTCAATATCACTTTGTTCGTGAAGTGGTAGAAGATAGAAGTGTGGATATGGAAAAAAATTCATACAGATGATAACCTAGCAGATGTGTTGACCAAGCCCACTAATATCGACAAGTTTGTATGGTGCAGGTTCTTGCATGACCTAGCAGACACATAGGTAACATGACTTTGGCGAAGAAGAAAGAATAGTGTGGAGACTTAATTGATTCTCAATCAAATCTCCAAGTGGGAGAAATGTTGTGGTAGCTGGCACCATGTGCCAGCTACATAATTGCTGGCGCACAGTGCCAGCAATGATTTCAACAATGATGGACAGCCACTTAGTGGCTGTCCACCATGCTAAACTCTCCCCCATGCTAAACTCTTCCTATAAATGGGGGAGTTTAGCAATTCATATTTCATTCCAAAAACAAAAAAATTAGAGAGAGTTTCAAAAGCTTTGAAAGAGTTTTAGAGTGATTTGAGAGAATTGGCTGTATTGGGATTTTGGGTTGTAAGGCTAAAATATTACAATACTTGTATTCTCCATTTCTAATAGTAAGAGATTCTTCTACCTTCGCCCGTGGACGTAGGCTAAAAATTGAATCACGTAAACTCTTGTATTTATCTTATTTCATTTTCATTATTTTTCTCAATTTTACTTTAGCTACGATCCTGAATCACCCATCAATTTTCTAACACATTTAATGTCAAGATTGAATTGACACCAACTGCAGTTGAAAGCAAAGCCACTTGCTGAGATAATTCTGCATGTATTGCAAATGAAACCGGCACATTCAGGGGCAGCAAGAAGGGTTAAAGGGTGAAAGGTGTGGAGAGGATGTTGAATCTAATCATGCAATTCAGCGCAAGATTTGTGCAGTCAAAACTCACAATCTCCACAAGCATAAGCCAAATCAGAGATCGAGTCATGGCATCCTCTGGAGAAGAGCTCAATCTCCTCAGTCAACTCATGGAGGGTCAACTTATGTTTATGGCTAAAATGTTCAATTTCCATGTCAAGCTGGAGGAAGAAAGGACTAGCAAATGGTATTCAAGCTCAACAGTGAAAGCGTTGGTTGGTATAGCATTATGTATAATTGTTGAATGTTGAAATCTTATCTTTTAGTTTAAAGATTAGAAGTGGGAAAGTAAAGAAAAACAATCCGTTGACCCAGAAAAATAGGATTTGCTTCATCACACTCACATGTTATGCTGGCTGCAAACTAAGGAGGCTACTTAAATAAATAATTATTTAATGACAGGCATGTAATAAATCCGAAAGACAAAATAATTCGGTAATCAACATTAGTGTCAACTCTGGCAAAAACCTTGGAGAAAAATACATCTTTATACCACATAAACGAGACATTGAAGGGCATAGTAAATTATTTAATTCGTTATACCCAATGCCTACGTATAAATTGGTATCACCAATAAAATCTTAATAATTGAATATATGAGTGTCTTAACTGCATCTTTCTCAATTTGATGTTATTAAATCATTTGTCCCCATCATCTTGTACAGTGGTGTATGCTGTTTTTATTGCTGATAAAAAAGTTTTCTTGTGCTTGTGATAAAATAAATCCCATCAACCTTGGAGTTGGCCCATGAATCTAGTTATAATAATTGAAGCGACATGATAGTTGGAATTTCCTTTAATCTTTGATGGTGTTGCATAGATTAACATATGTTTTAGGAGTATTGTAATTTGATACTCTGTTAGACTATCTATATTCCACTCAACTAGAGAGGATCCATAAAAAAAATAACCATCACATACTCATTCTTCAAATTGCATATTGATTGGAGATGATCTTAGATAATAATTCTTTTTTTGGATAACCACATTTGAGTATATTAATTGTAGGGATAGATGCACGCTTCTACATTCCTATTAGGATACACTTCTTTTATCATTCTTCGAACTTGCTATTAGGGATCTTCCAGACCAGCTTCTAAAAAAACATTTAACTATGAAGGCACATTTGACTGAGCAGCCTTTTTATCTGAAAGGGATAAATTTTGAATTCTAAATTATAGTTCTTCTAAAAAGCGATCATCCAAATTTTGGAGTCCAAATTTTCCAGTGACATCATTTGGAGGTCTTAAAATGATTGGCTTGACCTAGAAGTAAGAGCTTCTTTAGAAGATGACATTATCAGTGTCTTGGATTCATTGCCAAGAGACTGAATGAACAAATTTATATAATTATTTTGTTCAATTACATGGTTTAAAGACTTTACCATAGCTATTTTGTCACTTCTTTTGAAGTAGCCTTACTACCTTTATCAATTTCCAAAGGAACCGGTGCGGATGTACTGAAGACAAAATTTTGCCTTCAATAGTGGTGTATTTTATAGTTTCCTCTACAACATTGAGAAAGGCTTGTACAGATTTAAAAATTCTTTCTTTTCTGGGCAGAACATTTGTTCCAAGAACAAAAAAAAAATCATAATGATTTTGTATTTCACATTAATTATATATACATATATATCATAATAATACATTAATTATATATTATGATATTTTTCTTTGTCTTTCTTAATGAAGGAATCTAAAATCTACTGCTTAACTCCTCGGTTTTTCTTTGAATTAAAATGCCTTTTTCATTAGTTCTTTGTCTATCTCAAAGCTATTAGCTTTAATCATAATGATATTAGTATACCTATATCTGAAGGAGTAGGACTCGATGGCTTTTTTGATGAGTCTGAAATGATCGACGGTGGAATCTCCACCTGATATAGAGGTTTAACTACTTGAGAGGATCTAGTATTAGCCTTAATTCCTTCAAGAGTTTCTTTATTAAAGGTACCTACTTCATTGGTAGTATCTTTAATCTCGTGAAAGGATATTAACAAATTGATATTGGATTCTCATTATCCTTGATTTGAATCGAAGTTCAAAAAACCATCATAATGTTTGGTAATAATGGATGGTTTAGAAATTTTTGAGATTCAACAAGAATTGTGTTTGGTAATTTTTAAATGTCTGGAATTGACACGTTTTTTCAACTAATCATAAGGGGAATTCAAAATATAAGTTTTGAAATTTTTTTAGGAATAATGTACTTCCTTCCTTATTTTTGTCAAAAAATTATAATTTAAAATTGAATTTAAATATAATTTTAAATTGAAAATCAATAAGGAGATGACATGTGATTGAGTATGTGTTGGACGAACGAAAAAGGAATGAAAATAGAGAGTTGAAAGCAAAAAGAAGACCAAGAAGCATGTTGAAGACGTTTTCAGCCCTTGAAGCTGCAGGTCAAGGCCTTGTCACTGCGCCACCTTGAAGTTGCATAGACACTGCGACGCTAAGTTTCGAGAATTTTTATGTTTTGAGTTGTATTCTGTTCTCAATCGGTTTTAGACTCTTACAGCGCATAAACTTTTATTCCAACTAAAAATAAAGTTTTTAAGAACGTTTTAAAATTTATATAAACTTTTGTAAATCTATTAAATTGTCAAACATCAACAAGAGAGTAAATAGATAACTTATGTAGCACTTGAGTACTTGTGTGTAAGAAAGTATTGTATAGATCCTTTAGAGCTCTAACTATTGGGTATTCTTTATAATTTTTTGTGAGAAATCTTTGTGATCTCAGAATTCTTTATGAACTAAGTAATAAAGAAGTTAGAATTTGTAATTCACTGTGGATGTAAACATTTATTGCCGAACTATGTAAATTTATTATACCTTGTGTGTAATTATTAATTTTTTTGTGTGCGATCTTTTTCTAATTTCTGGTTACTTGTGAATAAAGTCTTTACACACTAAACAATTCCTAACAATTTTTTTTTAAAAATATCTCTATTTGGGCACTCAAACAAGAAGTGTTCATTATTTTACAGAATATTCAATTGATCAATTGAATATTTATTTCTTTGGTCATATTATATCTATTGGACATAACAGCTAAACTGAGGGCATCTCTAATAGTAGGATCAGAGAGAGATAATGAAAAATTAGGGTAACAATTAAAATATATCGGTCCTTCACACAGAAAAGAGGAAACACATCTCCATAGAGAATCTTCAATATATTTATTTTCTTATCATGAAAGGTTGTCAAAAAGGAGGTATTTAAACCTTCTCTATGTAACAGTTTCACTGCTATCTGAACTAATCCTAGATGCAAAAGACTATATTTTCTTTGTTCTGCTTCTAAAAATTTTTTAGGTAACAGCTAAAAGATAGTTGTACCTTTAGTTAAAGAAAGATATGGCTTCTTCTATTGTTTTAATCATGTAGTCTGACTTAGATTTTTTTTTTAAAAATCATTTTTTATACACCATATAAGGTAAAGTTTCTGAAATTGTCCAATTCTGTAAATGGGTCTCTATATCAGAAATAGTAACTATCTCTTTGTTCTTCTTCTTTGCAGATGGATGATGGATCAAGTATGAACTAGGGTTTGTTTTAAAAGATTTACATAAATTGATCATTTTAAGTTGTAAAATTAAAGAATACTACAATAAATCTAGCAAAGATTTACGCTTTTTCTTAAGAATTTACTGACTATTCGTTGAAGTTTATTAACGTACCTCCAAATTTTACAACAGAAGATTAACCAACTTACTTGAAATCTCTACTTAAACAAACCAACTATTGTATTGGCTCTGACACCAAACTTATCCAAGCAATTCAATTAAAACAATACAAGTCACACAGAATCAACAGATGTGAAATAATACACCAATATAAATAATTAAAATATTTAAGAAGATCAAGCAGAGTATATATGTAATATATCTGATAAACTAAAGCATGTAAATTGACTTACATGAGAGATGAACATTGAGAGCGCTGGAGAATGTGTGCTTCTTATTTCACAAGAAAGTAAGTTTTTACAAGTGAAAGAACAAGCTCTTTATTTTTTAAGGCTATTACAAGGATACCCCCTAGGACAGAATTAGAGTTGCCTCTTATTCCAACGCAGAACCCAAAATTCTTTCTAATTTACATGATAACAAGTTGTCAACAAAATGCTATGTGTTTTAAAATATTTGACCTAATTCCAATGAAAATAGGTTCTTATATGCTCTTAATACTCTTGGGTCCAACAAGTTTATTATAAGTACTTGTGGACTTTGTTTTTACATACCCAATTTAGGAGAGGGTATTACAGGTTCCTTCGACAGGTACAAATAGTAAAAGATGATATATTGAAAGCGCAATTCTAACTCCAGTTTAAGCTACATTCAATCACTTCAGTTCTGGCGCTCCCTTGACTACTACTACTTCCTAGATTTGACTCCATGATTTTCTCTCTACAGCTTAAAATGATAGACCGCAATTCGCTGGCTTCTTTTCCTTCGATAGGCTCTAGTTCTACTGCAAGGGCCTCCATTTCAGCGTGGAGATTTGCTACTTTTGCATATATTTCCGGTGGAGCAGGGCTTTCTTTGTCTGCATCGCCCTCTTGTTCTGTATCCCTTTCTTGTACTGTATCACTCTTCTGCTCTTTTTCTGCACCACCTTTGTGCGCTTCACCACTCTTGTGCGCTTCACCACTCTTTTTTTCTGTGTCATTTTCTTCCTCTACTTCAACTTTAGATCTGGGTTCCAAGTATGATAGTATCTCCAGTGAACTATCATCCTGATAGAGCAAAAATGTATCAAGTTTATAAAACTTCAAGCATTCGATGGAAATGCATTTGTTTTATGTTGTTATCAAGTAGATTCAAACTCAAATATATAGATCAATTTTAAAGAAATAATGTCTACCGACTAGGAAATGTGAGAGCTAAGCTTTAACTATAAATACAATTAGGTACTGTGACCTGCCCAAATTCAGATGGATAACCTCTGGTAGGCCATAAAGATTAAATGAAATTGAATTTAGTCTGAGAATTGTTGCTATTTATATGTCTACGAAAATTAGGTGATGAAGCAATTATGCCTTTCCTAAATTTTGTGAATGTAAACTTACCTCAGAGAACGCGCATTGAATATGAGCAATGTAAATGCATTCCTCACAGCAATAAACAGGATGCTTTGGGTCACTTTTTGTCTCACAAATATGACAGTAATATTCCTCATAATCACCTTCCACGAATAAATTCCTGAAGATAAGAGGATGCGATTCATGACATATATGTTTGAGAACACGTGGTAAGGGAATGCATTCGGGATGGAAGTTGACATCACACTCGAAACAGCGGTAAAAGGAGTTCCCCACCTCGCAATCCAGGTAGCAGTTGTTGCTAAGAAAATACTCTCTGGACTCGAAATTGCGCAGAAAGCAAAACAGATTGTGATCGTGACGAAGACATGAACGATGAAAATCCAAGTCGCACTCCTCGCAGCAAAACGAAAGGGTATCAAATCCATCTTTACACGCATGGCATCTTGTGGAATCAAATAAGCTCAATTTACAAGGGCGAAGTGGGTGTTGCTGGTGAAACAAATGATGAACTCTATCCGGTATCTCCGTACAGGATTCGTGAAGAAACAACCGACAACCAACACAAGCATAGGCTGAACCCAAAATGATCTGACGGCAACTAGGACAAGAAGATTTGTACGACTCCCTAAAGTTGCATAGGCTCAACTTATGGTCATGGTAAAATGGGTAGATGGTGGCTTTTGTTGTTCTCTGTAATCTTAATACCTGACTCTCATCCATTATCGAAGCGCATTTGACATCGAGATTGAACTCACACCATCTACATTTGGAAGTGGATCCCTCGAAGTAATATCTGCATCCATCACATATAAACCCCCAAGATTGAAACATATCATCAAGGATCAAGGGGTGACGATGAAGAGGGTGTAAAATCTCACTCGGTAATTCAGTGCACGATTTGTGCACCTTAAAGTTTGAGCACATTTCACATGCATAAGCCGGACCGCTGATGACTCGGTCGCACTCTTTGCAGTAGACGGGCTCGATCTCCTCCTTTAACTCGCACGAGGTCAACGTATGTTCATGACTACGATGTTGAAAGGCCATTTCAGTTGAGAGGACACAGCATCAAGCACAACCTTAACAGAGATTTTGTTCCTTGTTTCACCATCTCTTGCTGTATTCCCAAAAGTGGTTTCTTTCAAATTGCTGAGTAGGATAAACAATATAACCTTAATAACGATAATATATATGAATAACGATAACTTTATAAACGATATCCAAACTTTTTATTTTAAATTAATATATTTAGCAATTATTGATGGTAAAATTATGTAAATTTAAAAAAATTTATTATTTAATAATTATATAATAAAATTTTTAAATATTATTTAAGAAGTGTAGAATTATTTTTTTCTTTTTATATTATTTTCTAAATCAAGTGATCTAATTGTTTAATTGAGATGAGGTAGTTGAGTATTTTTATAATGAGTAGTTTTAAATTCATAAAATTGAAAATTAAAGTTTGAATTTTAATTGATATGTCTTCAATTAAGGATTATCATATGTCAGATAATTTTAAATATTTTAATTTTATTAATGTAATTATTATACAATATTAATGAATAATAGATATATTAAATGATAAATATTCAAAATTATATCTCAACTCTATAAGTCTAATATAATTATTTTTAATTTAAAGTAACCTCATGTGTAACACAACATGGGCATGCGATAAAGTCAAAATAAGTGGTATGTATTACATAATGTTATCATAAATAATTTAACAAAGTAAAGATATAAAAATAAATAAAATATTAAGTCTCGTGATATATGTTGCATGATTATACTATTCGTAGCTCATCCTTCTTAATGAGTGTTAAGAATGGAAAGGAAAGAGGAAGAAAAGAGAAGAAGAAAAAAAGAAATGAATGAAATGAAAGGAAGAATAGTGTTTCTTTATTTGATTTGTTTTTAATTGAAATATGTATTTGATTGGGGACAAATCACTTGAGATATAAAATAAGTCTATCAACTTTGTAAGCAATATTTTTATATTTATTTCAATAAAATGACTCTGATTATGAATTATTGAGATTCTTTAAGTAAAAATTTTAATTATTTATTAGTTTAATATTTAAATCATTAATAATTTTAGTTGATACATATAAATTATATACAATATTAGAAATATAATTAGATAAATTAAGTAAGAATTTTATTAACATTGAAATTTCTCATAAATCATGATTAAGGTAGGCAGAAATACTACCTTGTTAGTGAATTTTTATCCTGTCTATTTCTCCCCCAACCAACCCCTGGCCGTAAATTTTTTTTTTATGCAAATATTAAATTTTAACTTTCAAATTTCAAAGAATTACAATAAATTATTATTAAGATAAGTAAAAATACTATCTTGTTAGTGAATTTTTATCCTATCCATTTCTCCCCCAACCTTCTCTCCTCTGACGCTAAAAGTTTTTTTTTAAAATACAAATATTACATTTTAACTTTCAAATTTCAAAGAATTACAATAAATCATTATTAAGGTAAGTAAAAATACTGCCTTGTTAGTGAATTTTTATCCTATCCATTATTTATCCCCCAACCACCCCCCCTCTCATGGTAGAAGTTCGTTTTTTTATACAAACATTACATTTCAACTTTTAAATCTCAAAAAATTATACAAGTATTATATTTTAAATCTCAAATAATTACAATAATTATCGATAACTAATAATTATATTACAATAAATTGCAACTGTCAACAAATACAAGTATTACATTTCAAATCTCAAAAAATTATTGCAATTGGCAATAATTAATAATTGTATTACAACAAATTGCAACTGCCAACAAATACAAATATTACATTTTAAATCTCAAATAATTACAACAATCACCGATAACTAATAATTGCTTTACAACAAAATTGCAACTGCCAACAAATACAAATATTATATTTCAAATCTCAAAGAATTACAACAATCGTTGATAACTAATAAATGTAAAAAATTATAACAATCATTGATAATTAATAATTATATTATAATATACTGCAATTGCCAATAACTGTCTTTTAAATAATTAAATAAATAAAAAATTTTATTTTTGTTAAGATTTGAATCTCTAACCTAAGTTAAGAGGTGTACATGTTTTAACACTAAAACAAGCATCTAAATGCTCTAACTATGAAAGTTTAAGTATAAGAAAAATATAACATCCAAAAGAAAACATAATTTATTCTTAAATTTATATGTATCACTTGTTTTCTGGAATTTAAAACAAAATGTATAATCGAACTGAAAACTTACAATTTTGATAAAGAAGTATTTCGTATACATCCAGGTCCCGTTTAAGGTTTGGGTTTTTGCTACGAGCCTTTAATCTAGGGGAATAGATCTAACTCTTAAGGATAAAATTGTGCTTTTCAAAAAAGGATAGGGACAACTTAATATTTTGAGTTTGATTAAACGGACAATTTAATCTCAGATAAATTTAAATCTCTTTTTTTTTTCTTTCAATTTGTCACTTTTTTTAATTACTTTAAACAAAATAGGAACATTTTAGTTACATATATAGTTTCATAATATTGACATGTGTTACGATGTAGAATTAAATAATTATATCAAGTCAACTTCTCTTTGCCCTGTCGGTGGTTGCAATCTCGTTATTGCTTTACTACCGGGCACCTGTTCAAAAGTTGACAGTGTTATTACCATAATAACAAAGAGGTATTCTAAAATACCTTTAAAAAAAATAATTATATTAATAAAAAAACTTAATATCTAAATTAGTTGTTGGAACAATGTTGGTCTCACTCGAGTGGCGACTTGACGACTAATTCAGATAGGAACAAAAACTTTTCAGATCCCAATTTTTTTTTATTTACATGATGATAGCATCTTTGTTGATAAATGTTTGTGCACACAAATTTTAAATTGTGTATATGGATATTTTATTTTTTTGAGAATTAATTTATTTTGTACATACGTAAAATAAAGATGTTAATTTATTTTGTGCATGCATAAAATGATAATACAAGATAAAATAAAAAAGATTATGTTTAATGTTCTGTCCAAAGAATATTTTAAGTATGACGAAATTTTTTTATAATAATAAATTAGTATGATTTTTTATATAAATATAATACGTGATATTTTATATCATTTATTTGTTTTATCGTGCTCAATTAAAAAAAGATATTAACACTTTAATAAAAATTTGATGATTACTAAATATATAGTTTTATGATTATTTTATATTATAAATTTTAAGATAACTTATTATATTTGTATATGTTTGCGTTTTATTTACCGCATGAGTTTTTTTTAATATTATTTATAGGGTACATTTTTTATAAATGTGTAGTTTTATCAATAAAAATGCATATATGTAAAAAAAAAATCACTCATTAAATCATTTGACTCACCCCTTTTCTTTAAAAAAATTTTCTCCCTAAATATGGTAGAATTCATGAAGTTTCATTGAACTACGTGATACTTGTGACATGTATTCATATAGTTTATTATATTTATGAGACATCTAGTGAAGTCATGTAAAAGTATAACGTTTTTTTTTTTCATTTCTCATTTTTTATTACATTTGCTTAGTGAGTTTTAGAGAACTAAACATATAGCTAACGGTTCAAGGTCACAAATTCACCTTGACACCAAAGTTGGATCGGGGAAAATCGTTTCAAATGGTATAACAGCATAGGTTTTATGTTATGTAGACTTGGAACATGCTACATGCATTTGAGTTCAACATTTGAGTCTCGTAGCAACACATGCGTTGACGTGGTTAACTCTACTCGATTTTTGCAATGCTACGAAGTTATTTCAAGATTTTAAAAGAAATAATTTAATTTATAAATAATTATAAATTTAGTATAAATTTTTTTATTAACCTTGTTTTTATGTGAAAATGATGAATTTAAAGTTTTATACTTATATTTTGAATTTATTGAAAGAATATTGATTTTATATTTCATGAGCTCTAATGTATTAAAGTATTTCGAGTGTATAAATAAATAAATTTATTTATTTATTTATGATATAATAGCAGTAGATTGTGTGTACAGTATTCGTGATATATAAGGATTATGATATTAATGCATTGTTAATAATTCATAGAAATAATTACACAATAAATCATGTTATGGAATAAGATTTTAAATATGTTTATTTATGTAAATGCTCTTCTTAATCTTCTAATAATTGGATAATTGTAATTGATAAAAAAAAAAGTTTAAAGTGAATAACATGTATTAACATAATAAGATTGTTTCTATGAACATATTTGCAGATAGCATGTTAAAATATTAAATGAGTTGTGAGAATAAAATGTTTGTGTATTCAAATAGTGTTATGTTCATGGCATGCAAATTGGATTATTTTACCATTAATCAATATTCACGTGACAATTTTTTTTGCAACTTTGTATTGAAATTATACTATTAATTGTAAGAAGATGGATGATGTTTGGTTATAATAATGTATAATATATGAGTTTCATTATTTGAAATGATGTATGTGTTATTTTATTTAAAAAAAAGTATAGGAATAACTTATAAGGTTAAAAGTTATAATTATATGATATTTTAAAATTTTGAGGACAAAATTTTATAAGAAAGAAAAAAATTGTAACACTCATATATTTTTATTTAAATTTTTTTGTAATTATTAAATAAGTCAACCTTATAGAGCTCATATACTATTTATATATATATATATATATTATATTACTATTATTTATATATTTTATTGAAATATGTGGGGTCATGTTTAAAAAATAAGTTCTTTATGTTTTTCTTTTTTTTGGTTTGAGTGGGTTTTGTATGGAGAGAAAGGAGAAAGGGGGAAAAAGAAGAAAAGAAAGAAAAGGAAAGAAAGAGAAGAAGAAGAAAGAGAACGAGGAGAAGTGGAAGAAAAGGAAAAGAGGGAAAGAAAGAAAAGGGAAAGAAAGAAGAGAGAAAATCAGAAGGAGGAGAAGAAGAAAGAAAAAGAATGGAAAATAGAGGAAGAAGATGTTGAATAATTATGTGAGTGATTTTTTTTATTTTTAAAATTATTTATTATTTTTATTTTTAAATTGATGTGAGAAATATGTATGTATGTATATGTACACGTGTATATATGTATATTATAGTTTATTTTATGATTCCATGTATGTATATATGTATGTATGTAAATCACAAAATGATATATATGTATGCATATTATAGTTTATTTTCATGATGTGTATGTATGTATGTATGTATGTATGTATGTCTGTCATGGAATAGATATGTATGTATGTATGTGTGTATGTATGTATATATGTATACTTGTACGTATTTATGTATTTATATTATATTATATTTTTATGATATGTATAGATGGATGTATGTATGTATGTATGTAAACCATGGAATAGATATGTCTGGATGTCTGTATATATATTATATTTTTATAAGTCATAGAATTAATATATACGTATGTATGTATATCTCTATGTATGTATATATGTATGTGTATGTATAATATTTTATTAGTAATAGAATTAATATATATGTATGTATGCATGTAAGTATGTGGGTATATGTACACACATATATATATATATATATGTGTGTGTGTGTATGTACATATGTGTATTATATTTTATTAGCAATGGAATTGACATATATGTATGTATGTGTATTTTATTATATTGGTTATAAAATTGTTATGTATAAATTTATGTATGTATGTATTTATATTTTATTAATAATGAATAATGTGAGTATTTATATATGATTAATAATTAAGAGTGAGTTATGAAATTGATGTATATATACATAGGGCTCAAGAAAATAAGAATTAATGTTGTGAATGGTGAATAAATATTATATAAATATATGTGTTATGTTTTTAATATATTAATTTTATAGTTTAATTTTACAAGCATTGTCCTTACTATATTTTATAATTTATTTCAAATAAATAAATATTGTGGTTAATTAATTATATTTTTACTATATATTCTTGGCATGTTTATGATTACGTTAAGTATAAATTTTTTATAATAAGTACAAATGTATGTACATAAGTTATGGTTAGAATTTATTATAATTATGTTAAACATAGAGTTTTTATAATTAGAAAATTTATGATTCATGGTAGTATATAATATTAGAAACATGTTTAAATGATTTATGTGATTAAAGTATAAAGTATAAAGTATGAGATGGTAAATCTTTAATTGTTTCTTTATCATTATTTTTAAACATGTCCTATTTATTTTTATTTATCTTATAAAAATGAGATGAATTGAAGTAAATGAATGAATATGTAATTAGTTAAGAAACTATTATATTTGAGATAATATATTTTTATATTAGTAATGATTTTTAAGTGCTCTGAAATTTAAAGAGTATGAGATATGATATAAAAAAACGCTATAAGTTTATGTATTGTATAAAAGAAACGATTTTGAAATTATTAGACTGTACCATTTTTTTTTAAATAGAGATATGATATTCAGGCCTTTGGGGCCTGTCTGTACACACTCAGAGGTTTTGGGTCTTATGTATGAGCACTTTGCTCTTTGGGAGCCATTTTGCTCTGCGTATGCGTAAGGTGAGAATGTTAGTTTGCTTTGCGCATGCGTAAGATAAGGTTATGAGATGAGATAGAAAAGAGTACGTCCAATACTTTGCCCGAGGAGTATTTCGAGTATGACGAGATTTTTTCCTAAGTACTAATTTAGTGTAATTTTTAATATAAATATAATACGTGATATTTTTATATCATTTATTTATTTTGCCATGCTTAGTTAAAAAAAGATATTGATACTTTAACAAAAATTTGATGTTTACTAAATATACAGTTTCATGATTATGTTATATTACAAGTTTTAAAGTAACTTATGATATTTATATATGTCCACGTTTTATTTACTGCGTGAATTTTTTTAATGTTATTTTCGAGGTACACTTTTTATAAATGTATAGTTTTATCAATAAAAAAATGTATATATGTAAATTTTTTTATCACTCACTTGTCATTTAACTCACCCATTTTTTAAAAAAATTTCTTCCCCAAGTATTGTAGAATTTATAGAGTTCCGTTGACTCACATGACGCTTGTGACATGCATCCATATGTATTAGTATATTTGTGACACATCTAATGAGGTTATATAAAAGTCTAATTTTTTTTTTATTTCTCATTTTTTTATTCCCTTTTCCTAGTGAGTTTTAGAGAACCAAGCATATAGCTAACAGTTCAAGGTTACAGATTCGCCCAGATACCAAGATTAGGTCGAGGTGGGTCGTTTCAATCAAAGGATGCGGGTGACTAAAATGTTTGATCTATACTTCTCAACATTTGTGATTTCAAGTGACCTTTATGGTAACTATCTCTACATTCTTCTATTGTGCTACAAGGCATGAAGAGACCAGATAGAGATCTCTTATGCAATCAATACATAATATGAGTAAGAAGGAATATTTGGGCAAGAATAATTTGCAAATATATATATAAACTACCTGTTGGAGGGGAACTTTTTGCAAGTGAATGAATTTCTGGGCATAAAGCTAAATGAATCTTCTATGCAGGAAGCAATCTTAATGAATCCTCTATTGCATCTTTTATCAATCTTAATGCATGCACCTTAGCTTGCCAAGCTGTAGTATATATTATCTGAACACCAAATTTTTCACGTATATCTACTTGAAATTTCTTCGATATATAATTTTTATTCACTTGTACAAACTTATTTTTAATTACTTTAGCAATTATACTACTCTTGGCTTACTAGTGAACATTCTGCAATCTGTCTAAAATACAAGTTTGCTTTGCATCTATTCTCTTAACAGTAAAGAATTGTTGCCTTTCTATCGACACTGCACGTAATCTTCATTTGCATCTTTCGTCATGTATTTCAGCTTAAAATGGTCTTTGATGGACTTATTGTTGGCAGATTTAAGGCACGTGTGGGTGTATGCATGTGTAATTGTGTCTATTGCCTAACGTAGCGAAAATGTATAAATTTTATAATAAACACAATAAATATAATATATTAATCGTATTAATATATTTATAAAATAGAGAACTCACCAAAACGTGTAACGTTATCCACATATTTTTTTCAGAGTCCCCATAGAGACCAACTCGCGTGCAGTTCTAATCACCAACTCGGTGAGCTTGGTGAGCTAGAACAGCAGCCCGATATTCAGTCCAAAATTAACTCTTAATTCCCAAAATGACTCAATGTGTATTCATATCCTTTTCTCCAAAAGAATAAGAAATAAAGGCTGAAACAATTCTCAATTACTTCTAAAACACGATAAAAAAAAAAGAAATAGTTTCATTTTTTCCCTTTTTTTTCTTTCTTTCTTTCTTTCTTCTTCTCCTCCATTTCTCTCTTTCTCTCAAAAAACAATTGCCCAAAATCACACACAGCATCTCAATTCTCTTTATATATATATATATATATATATATATATAAAATATAATATATTATATAATAATAATATAAAATTAGTAATGAGTGCCAACTATTTGGCACCCAAATATAATATTAATATATATAATATCTAATAATAAAATATTATATAATATAATATAATAATATATTATACAATAAAATAATATAATATAAAAATATATTATATTATATAATAAGAGATATTTTAATTATTTAATCATTAAATAATCAAAGTGTGAAATGACTATTTTGTCCCTCATAAATAGTTACCGAGTTTATTTCTTAGTAGGTCCCACCAAACTCGCACTTGAGTAAACTCAACCGAGAGTCTATAATGCATCATGTGTCATTATACAATTAGTAAATAACAATTATTGACTAATTTTTGTATTTAACACTTAAATATAAATATGCACGCATTTCTGTGAGATTGCTGAATATTGCTAGATTCAACATTTTAATCCGGCACGCTGTCCCAGTGCACAATGAGTACACTCCATATTGCAGGACTTCCTAGGTTCTACACCCGATTTGTCAAATGGAACTATTCCATAAGTCCGTGAGCAATGTCCCACGCACATGTCACAGATATACAAATCAACGCATTGAACCATGCAAGTTAAGGCTACAACGTATACGTATAGTTATTCTGTCATGATATCCTGGATGTGCAGGGATATAAATTATCACTGTCAAATCCCCTTGTGCTCATCCATATCCTATCTCCAAACTTGTATCTCAATGAACAATATGCGCAAACTCTTTTACTATATTATTCTACCCTAGCGGAACTCTTTCCCGAGATGATTGCTTGTGGCCACAAGACTTTTCGAGATACAATCTCGAAGCATCTGGATATCTAACTCGATATAGAGTTGATAGATCTCATATCTGTACACACCGGACTCCATAAGCATCGGATCATACCTAGCGACACCCAGCGGTCACACCATAAAAGGTCTGTAACATACGTGGAACCAAAGTATGGTGGATCACTTACAAGCCCACCGTGGCACTCAGGTCAAAGGACCACATATACTACTCAACTCGAGAGGACCCTCCGTTGACGGCTTATATTGAATGTCTATCGGAGGCCCTCGTGAGTCTGTCCCATATCCAGTCCTAACTGGATACCCATATGTCAATACGAGCTCCAAGCTCACAGTCAGTCAGGAACAACCATCTATACCTAATAGGTACGACATATGCTGATCTATATATAAAAGGGTACCCACCGATAAACCCGCATCCACAGAAATAGATCAGGGATAATTATTCAAGAACATACTTACGTAACTTGTATTTCCTGGCAGCCAATTGCAACTCTTGTAACTATGCAGTTACTAGTATATATTCCCAGGTCTATATCCTATTACAGACAAGGCTCTAACTCTTGGATCTGCTGAGTATTATAACCAGCTAACACTTAGTTGTGCTAACATTTAGCAATTATATGTCTCAACGTGGCTAACTATGAGCCCTTATCTAAACTCTTTAGATCTGATCTAAACTCCTTCAGATCTACAATATCTGTAACGTTACATGCATAATACCATATAAATTGGTATTAACGATTTAATGGGAATGTACACTTGTATAATTATACAAGTATATATACATTCGGGGATGACATGTAAGCACCGACCCTAACACTTATGAACTTTAAAACTTCAATTGTCTTTAAGTGCTAGCATGCTTATTGCCTCATAATTTCATCTTTACTATTATACAACTTTCTCATAAATACATCTTCAATTTCAGTACACAATACCTTATTTGATATGTTCAAATCTGACGGTGGTATTGAAGAAATAAACTAAAATAGATTTTCTACTTGTACCCTATCTTCTCTTGTATATGGGATATACTCATCATACAACCCATCAACAGAAGTTTTAGAAATATAATATAGTTCGTCCTCTGGTATATCATTCAATTCACCGACTTCTATTCCACAATCATCATTCTCATAACCATCATCGTTTTTATATTCCTTTTCATCATCATCATTACTAACATCTTTATATATCTAATTATCATAATATGTGTAAGTTAATTCTTTATTGAATATTAGATGAGAATAATGATAATCATTTGGTAGGCTTGAAATTGTTAGGGTTGTACAACTCACTTGTTTGCTACGGCTTGTAGACATGAATTGATTAAAGTAGACTTACTTTTGCTTAATGGGTGCTTCTACATTATTTTTACATACAGAAGCTCGAACATCCAGTGTTACATATAGATGTGTCACATTTTTCTTTTGTAGCATCAACTAAAAGATCACATCGTCATTATTTTTAATTAGAATTGGTCTCAACTTTATAGTATTTAAAGGAACCTTGAATCTAAGAGTCACTTTATACTGCACTTAATCAACTTCAAATATAATAAACTTTTCTTGATAATTCCTTTTGGAACCAACATGTAGACATTTTGAAATCTAATGTATCCCTAAAAACCATTACTAGAATTTTTTCACTTTTTTCCGAAGCATACAACGGTCGAAAGAAGCCCAATGATATCTAAAATAATAGATAAAATTTATAAATTATGATTGAAATTAAAAAAAATTGAAACTTAAAACAACGTCAACAATGGTTCAAGATGATGGTAACACTTAAAAAAAAACTCTGGACCACTTAAATAACAACTCCAACAAGCATCAACATCGGCAGCACCTAAAAAAATAATTATTAGTACTTGAACTAATTAAATTTTAAATATAATTTCAAAATAAACATACATCAGTTGCCTACAAATATAATTTATAGATAAATATAATCTAAAAATAAAAAAATTTAAATTAAACAAAATAAAATTTAAATAATTATTTTCCTATATTAAACAATTATTAAATAAAATACAAAAAAATAGAATTTCAGTACTAAGAAAAAATTAAAATTAAAATGAAATATTGAAAAATTAATTAAATAATTAACATTTAAAATAAAATTTTTAAATAATTTTTAAAAAAATTTGCCATATGGCACCACGAGGTGCATGCTTACTATGCATCAGGCGTGCAAAGCAGGCATGCTAATAGGAATTGTTTTCTTTCCTTTCCCATGAGGCTTTTTGACTGAAGAAAGGAATATTACGTACACTTTTGAATAGTTTAATCAGGCTTCTTTTAGCTTTAGGGCAGTCGGGGGAGAGACCTTTTTACGTTTGAGGCAGCTCACATACGGCTTGAGAATTAAGCCCCGACACAGAGGCTTAGGTCAATACTTATATAATAGCCAATCTTCCCTAATTTAAGTTAAAAAAAATAGCTATAACATTAACTTCTATTGATATTATCAGCGGTTGGTGGCTTGCATTTCGTGGTTTTGTTAACTCGTGCAATTTGTCGATTAAAATATAACAATCCGCAATAGGTATTATTAGAAATTAGGCTTTGATACTATGTTTAAAAAATTGATCACTCTCGTACCATTGTTGATAATTTGGAGATGGACTAAAGTGTTTGATTATTTGATGAAGAGGGTATTTGTGATAAAGTTGATATTTGAGGGACAACCATCATATTTTGTTAATATGTGGAGGAGAATATAGAATGGAATCCTTGTAGTTTACATATCTCATTCAATTGTTAGGTTCTTACTAGGGATGACAAAAAAGTCCAGATCTCGATTCAAATCTTAAAAAACTCAAAACCCGGCCTAGCTCGGATTCGAAATCCAGTCAAAAAAAATTCAAATGTTTTTTTTGGATTCGATCTTGAAATTTTGAGAAATTCGGATCCAGGCCGAGCCTAAATCCGTATTTTTTTTAATTTTTAATTTTTAAAAAAAATTCTAAATTGATTCCTAATATTTGATATATATAAAACTAATAATTTTTTTACAAAATAAATGTCCCAAAAGTTTATATTTAACCTACAAATTAAAAATCTATTGTCACAAGGATAAAAAATTACATTTTAATCTTAAATGTAAATTACCATATCTCTTATACAAATTATACATATTAAACTATGAATATAAATTATACAATACAAACTATAAATACGAATCTAACAAGTGTTTTATAAAATAAATACCCCAAAAGTTTATATTTAACCTAAAAAATTGAAAAACAAATTGTAACAAGGATAAAAAAAATACATTTTAAACTATAAATATAAATTACACTTGTCACTTATACAAATTATACATATTAAACTATAAATATAAATTATACAATACAAACTATAAATATGAATCTAAGAATTGTTTTACAAAATAAATATCCAAAAAGTTTAAATTTAACCTAAAAATTGAAAAATAAAATTATAACAAGGATAAAAAAAATATATTTTAAACTATAAATGTAAATTACACGTGTCATTTATACAAATTATACATGTTAAATTATAAATATAAATTATACAATACAAACTATAAATACAAATCTAACCATTATTTTATAAAGTATATACCCCAAAAATTTAAATTTAACGTAAAAAATTAAAAATAAAAATTGTAACAATGAAAAAAAATACATTTTAAACTATAAGTGTAAATTATACGTGTCACTTATACAAATTATATATATTAAACTATAAATATAAATTATATAATACAAATTGTAAATGTAAATCTAATAATTATTTATAAAATAAATACGCCAAAAGTTTAAAATTTATCAAAACAACCAAAAAAATTTAAAATTAATAATAAAAAATTAGGCTTAACCCGACCCGAGCTGATCCTATTCAAATGTAAGTCCAAATTTGGTCTAACCTAAAAAAAATTCGGGCTAAACCTAGGTTTCAAGCCTAAGAAAAATATCTAGATCTGAATCCGAATTCGAATTAAGTAAAATCTAGATTTAGTCTAAATTTTATCATCCCTAGTTGTTATCCATTGTTACAAATACACCCCTATTTATATATATAATGACCGACGTATATGTGCAATGTTAACCACACATTTTTACACAACTCTAAATATTTTTCTTTTATTACAAAATTTTTTATAATTTTTTAGATATTTTTAACTTTTTTTCTGCTACATTTTTTTAGACATTACAAAATACTTTATTTAATATTTTTTAAACAATTCTAAAAGATACATTACATTCTAACAGGTACGAAATTCATAAATCTAAATGATAGACGTTGGTTTTAAATAAAAGAAAATTTTGAGAGTTCAATGTATTGGATGATTCCATCAGCAATGGAGCTCCCATAAGTGCTGAGACCAATTGCACACGGTCTACTAACTGCAAGGAAATAGAAATTTGAGCTGAAGAATTTTGTTTTCAAAATTAAAGATTAATAATAATTTGTACTTTGCTGTCTGGGTGATCAGAAGTTCATTAATTTTGGTCTAAGGTCGTCCACTTAAAAAAAATTGATACGATATGGTACAAAAGCAGAAATTGCATTGACCAAAAAAGTTAACGCAAAGTATTGAACAATAAGAAGAGGGGAATTTACCATTTACCATTTTCCATTTACCTTTTTAATAGATTTTTTAACTATTAAAAACACTTATAATTTTAATAATATTAAACAAAAAACTCTATCATTATAATTATAATAATATAAATAAACTTTGAAAAAAATATAATAATCTTTTATTTAAAAAATTAATAATTACATCTGTATAATATTAAATAATAATAATTCACAATGTGTAATATAATTTTAAATAGTTAAATAATACTGTATAAATAATAAATTTATATTGTACTATAATTAATGAATTTTTTATATGTGTTAGATTAATATGACGATATATATTAAATATTTATATTTTAATAAAAATATAAATATTCATATTAAATAATAATTCATAACATAATGGAGTCTTGTATTATTTTTATTAATTATTTGAAAGTACAAATATATTAAATTTATTATTTACATAGTATATTTTTATTATTCGATATTGTATAGACGTAATTATTGATTTTGTAAGTAAAGACTATTATACTCCTCTAAAATTAATTTATACTGTTACAATTATAATAGCAATGGAGTTTTGGATATTATTAAATATTTGAAAAGTTTTTGATAGTTAATATATTTAATAAGAAGATAAATAGCATTTACCCATGAAAAAGCTTTTGTTTATTTAAGTAAACAGTGACCATTATAAAAATAAAAGAATTCACCTTTAAATAAACCAAAAGAAAAGAAAAGAAAAAAAAGAAAGAAGTCTAAATTATTTAAGATAGTTATCCATTTTTCGTCTACTGCATCTATTGAGTGTTTTAAATATAAATCTTGATGTAATCACATAACAAAAAAAAAAAAGATGTCTTTTGTAAATTGTCTAATTGTCCTCTCACGGCTAATATGCTTTCGCGGTCAAACTTTTTGGTGACTCAGTCAAGGAGTTTGGTGGTGCAAACTGCAAAATATAACAACCGTAAACGACTTATTTAGGTCTTATAAAACCCTCGTGCCTACGAGTTTTTTCGGCAAACAATAAGACTTACATAACAAAAATCCTCTGATACTTCTAAGAAACTAACCCCCTAACAACAGATTGTTGACTTTGCACACGGTAGGCTGTGGGAGATTATTGGTGGTAATTTGTGTAAATGAATTATATTATATGTTTTATTAATATAAGATATTAGTGAATTTTTGTCTAATTTAAATATAATTAATTCAAATAAATAAATCAAATATTCAAATAAAATATTGATTTATTTAATAAATAAAATATTTTATATAAAATGATTAAACCTATTTAAGTTAATGGGATTTAATTCATTTACATAAATATGTATGAATCGATTTGTTTATGATGATAAGATATGATTCAATTCATTTACATAAATTGTGACACAATTCAATTTATTTATATGAATACATACGTTTAATTTGTGATAAATAAAATTAAAAAATATTATCTAAAATAAGTCTTTATTCTATTAAATACTAAAATTTTTTTTTTAAAAAAACTAATTAAATAATAATAAAATTCATTCAAAATAAAATTTGTTATGTGTAAAAAACAAGTTGGTGCCTTAAACTAATTAGTTTCTTATATAAACACATATTTTAAACAAACTGACGTAATTCATTACTTTAATAATAACATATTTTACAAAGATAACTTTTTGCGTGCAAAACTTTATAATGAAATACGCCTTTGTCTTTTTCCATCACATATGTTTCTGTCGTGTATTTCATGAAACCCACGTCATAGATCAATGATCATTTTAAAATTTATTTTCATATCTGTCTTGAAACCTAAGTACAGCTTGCGATTTCTAGCATCATGTGAAATTAATCTGGCCGATTTCTTTGAAAATCTTATGACCATTCACTCGGTGGTGATAAAGATGTGCCTAAATAAGTTGAACAAATAAAAAGATAGGAACAACTGATATATATATATATATATATCTTTAATGAACACTAATGAAATTTATGCCGTTCTTCAAATTAAGTATGTCATCATCAATGGTCTTAAACCAAATTTTTGTTTATCAAACAGTAATGAGAGTATTACGTAATTTGGTGGGTTGAACCTACTAATTAGGCTACTACATAAATATAAATATGGGGACTCTCACTTACTTGCTCTCGTTTCATTGCTTAATTAGTTCCAATCACTTTTTTAAAAATACCGATATAGATTCGACCACTTTTAAATATTGAGATGAGATATATTACCCATGATCTTGTTAAATAGATCATTAGACTAGATCCATATTTTTTATTTTTTTAATAAGTAATTATATAACCTCTTGTCTGTGTGAAAAAATTGTTCAACTCACGATTTTAGCGATTGAAATTGTATATCACATTTTATATTAAATAAAAATTAAATAAATTTTAAATATATACAAACGAATATATAATATCATCTAATAAACTAACCTTTAGATCAATAAGTAGCATCTGCTCTGTGACACAAGGCTGAGCTAAGAAACTTTGACATCAGCAACAATCTTCATATATTCGTTAACATATTTGGGGTGGTTGAAATCATTTTTATGAATTAAATAATTGGAAGATTCTGAGATTGGTGTTTAGCATTTTCATAACAAACATTGATATTGATGTTCTGGAAGTCAAATTTGGTGTACGGGTCAATCCACACTCTCTGATTCATCAATCAGGTGAAGTGATCATCAGAATTTGTTGGGTGTAAAACTGAAGATATTTTTTTTGTAGACCAAAATGAATAAGCAAATAAACTCGAGTTACCAGTACAAATGACTCACAGAGCACCTTAGATACTTGCTTCAAGTCGTCGTAAAAGCCAATCACCCCAAAGTCGGTATGTTGGCAACTCTAAAGACTTCATAATTGAGAATATAAAATGTCTAAAAATTTGACTAAAAATTTTCTGTTAAAAAAAAAAATTAGTGCGAAGAGTTGATAAATTCCATTTTGCATCGAGACGGTTGCACATCTAGCCTTGAAGTCAGAAACCATCAGGCAAATAATTGAAATAATCCTCAAAAGTTTCAATAATTACCTTGTTAAACCTCATTTATTTTATTTTATTTATGTAACCTCAATGGTGCAAGTAGAATTAGTGTATTGAGAATGCAAAGCAGATAGTAATTTTTCTCTCTAGTTTCTCTAGAGATCTGATTTTCTCTCTAGTCTCTCTAGAGATCTGATTTTTGTTCGCTCAGCGAGCTCTATTTTCACATCTATAATCATGGATGACATTGAAGCCTTATGGACTTCATTTTCCATTGACAATTCTCACAACGAAGAGATCTTAAAGATTCCAGAGGCAGTGATTCAAAGACATCGCTCGACAGCAAAATACGGTCTCTTTGTCAAAATCCTCACTAGGAAAAACTACCAACGGGATGCCTTCCAAACTTTAATGCGAGGTCTCTGGCGGCCTTCCGGAGACCTGAGATTTCGATGGCTAGGCAGCAACAACTTTCTATGTGAGTTCGCGTTAGAAGACGACAGAACAAGGGTTCTAAAGTCTGAACCCTGGATATTCAATAAATCCCTTGTTGTCATGGAGCCTAGTTCAGATGAAGACGTGAATTCGAACCCAACACTCCAATATACACCATTCTGGATCCAAATATACAACGTACCAATCATCCATATGAATGTTGAAACGGCCGAATTGATTGGGAACAGAATAGGAAAATTCCTAGACGCAGACTCAGACGACACTGGCTCTTGCACAGGGAGATTTATCCGTGTGAAAATCAGAATCTGCCTCAACCAGCCATTACGTAAAGGCATTTTTCTTAAGCTCGGATCGAATGAAAATTTGGTCTGGCTCGATTTCAAGTACGAGAAATTACCAGAGTTCTGCACACTTTGTGGTCTTTTAGACCATGGATACCGAGAATGCTTAGAACCATTACCAACAGTCTTAAAAAAACCTGGCAACCACCGCTATTCAGATAATATCCGTGTTGTTGGGGGCTACAAACGCCAGCACACAAAACCAAAGGACGATCCACGGTCAAGCCCGGTTGGCCACATTAAGGAGGATGATCGAAAGAGGAAAGCAAGGACAAATGTTACCGAACCAAGCTCGGAAAAGGATCTCACCGAGATAGCGGCCGACATTGATACCCCTCCGGGAAGTGAGACAGCTAACCAGCCCCCCCTCCTTGTGTAAGCGGCCAGCATGTCCTCCAACCCAATCAGCTGCTAAATGACAATAACGCACGTGCATCACACGGTGAAATGGCTATTAAAACCAATACCGGCTCAAATGGACACAACATGGACAGAGGTAGGGGCATGCACATGCACAGCACAACAGAGGCAATGGATGATCCCGATGACCCGGGCATGTTACCCCTGAGTGATGGCGCAACTGCACAAATGCATAGAGAAAGATTATCTTTACATTGCCCATCCCCTAAACCCCACCCCGACACGGAGAAATGGCCTGAGAAAAGCAAAGTGCAAATACGTGATGTTGGGGCCATTCAAATAAAGGAGTTTCGGCAGCTGCAAAGGCACCTGGTGGAACAAGACAGAGTTGCACAGGATTTGGGGAATCCATTGAATAAAGCCGACAGCAACCCTAGTGCCCACCATGATCGTGCAAATGGAGGGAAGAATATTGTTTTTAAACAGGGAAAGCTGCATTTTGAATGCAGACCAGATAAGCAGGTTGCTGGTGGCAGTGCACATGCGGAAGCAAGCCCACCGAAATGTTTTGTCCCCCAGGTGCTGATTCCTACCACTGCAAATGGCAATGACTTGCGCACTATCCCACACCCAAAGCTGGGTGTCTCCCACCCACATTCAGGCACCTTCACGACTGAAGAAACCGAAGAGAATCGAGGCACAAAACAAGCCCTCTCGACCTTCTCCGAAAAGCTGATACCGCACCAAAATATTCCTGACACCACATCAGCTCCCCATGCTCACCCGAATCCCATACTCACTATCCCACACCCAAAATCTCGTGTCTCTCACTCACATGCAGGTGCTTTCGTCGCTGAAGAAACCAAGGGGAATCGACACACAAAGCAAACCCCCATGACCTGTTCCAAAAAGCTGGTTCCTCACCAAAAAATCCCCGACACAACAACAGCTGCCCCCCACGATTACCGGAATCCCACAACCTCTATTACACACCCAAAGCTAGGTGTCTCCTACCCACACTCAGGTGCCCATGTGACTGAGGAAACCGAGAGAATTCGACACTCAAAGCAACCTTTCCCGACTTTCTCTGAAAAACTGGATCCCCACAAAAAAACGCCTGACATCACAGTAGTCCCCCACCCCCACGCTTACCCGAATCCCACACTTACTATCTCACAACCAAAGATAGTTGTCTCCCACTCACATCCATGTGCTCACGTGGCTGAAGGAAACGATGGGAATCGGCACACAAAGCAACCCCTCCCAACCTTCCCCGACCAGTTGTTTCCTCACCAAAAAATTCCTGCAACCACAGCAGCTGCCCCCCACGCTTACCCGAATCCCGTAAATCACCATTTACCCTCCTCAGCAGACCATCCGCAACATGTCCCTGGGGTAAACATTGTGATAGACATCGGAGGAAAACCATGCGGGATAACAGGGAATCAAAACGTTTATCACGATGAATGTGCAGAAATAGCTGCCACCCTAGTAAGCACCCCCCAAAAGCCCTCAAGACAAAGAGTTAGACGATTTCATAGCTCCCTTCTTGGGAGTAATCCTAACCGGGCCAGCTCTAGCCATCCGAAAAAAAAGACTCCCAGGACCTCTAAATCAATCTACCCAACAAACTGCTGCCCAAACCTAAAACGGAAGGTGCGTCCTGATGACAATGAAACTCTCACTCTGGCAAAGAAAACGACACCCAGTATTGTGGGGCCACATGCTCTACTCTCTCCTTCTCAAAATCAAACGGCGGACCTTGCCAAAGTGCAGGGCTGCCGACCCCAATGAAAACCCTATGCTGGAATGTGCGGGGGCTGGGCAACCCTCGCACATTTCATATCCTGTCCAACCTGGTACAGGAACACTGCCCTGGGGTGATATTTCTCATGGAAACACGGGCTCTCAAACACAGGCTGGAAAAACTCAGAGTAAAGCTTGGATGCGTTGGAAAACTTGTGGTGGAGAGGATTGGGCGTGGGGGAGGCTTGGCGTTACTATGGACAGATAAGGTAGATATCACCCTTATTTCTTACTCTCGTTTCCATATTGATGTAACTGTTACTGAACAAGGGAGGCAATGGAGATTTACGGGTTTCTATGGCAATCCGGATACACCTCAACGTACCCACTCATGGACCCTTCTACGACGTTTGTGTCACCTTTCTCCCCTGCCTTGGGTATGTGGTGGGGACTTCAATGAGATTCTCACAAATGCTGAAAAAGATGGAGGGCTGCCCCGACCTTCATATCTTATGCAAAATTTCAGGAATGCAGTTGATGACTGCAACTTAGTAGAGATTCACTTCAATGGCCCCCCCTTCACTTGGTGCAATGAACACAAATCCAACTCCTTCATTCAAGAGAGGCTTGACCGCATGTTCTGTTCCTTCTCTTGGCATAATCTTTTCCCGAAGGCCTTTGTACAACACCTGGATTTTTGGGGTTCCGATCACCGTCCCCTATTGTTAGTGAGTGATGAGTATAGAACAGTGGCTGGGATTCCTGCTCCTCAGGGTACCCACCGCAGGTTTTATTTTGAGGAAGCCTGGGTTGATGAAGATGAATGCAGGCAGATTATTTCAGAGGATTGGCCTCATTCTTTGGCTTCTCTTGACGGTATCTGTGGAACTTTACAAAGTATTGGGTTTAGACTCAAAAAGTGGAACCTGGTACATTTCCGAAGACTAATGTCTGAAATAAAAAAGAAAAAACAGTATTTGGGGTACTTAAACCAACGGGTTGATGCACAAGTTTGGAGGGAGATTACAAAAGTCCAGAAGTCTCTTGATGCTTTGTTGTATAAGGAAGAGACTTACTGGAGACAGCGCTCAAGAGTTATGTGGCTTCAGGCTGGGGATAGGAATTCACGGTTTTTTCACCTTAAAGCTTCTGGACGTAGAAAAAAGAATCATATTAAGGGGATTTTGGGTTGTGATAGAACCTGGCATACAGACCCAGACCAGATTGCACAGAGCTTTGTTGAGCATTTCTCTGATATTTTTACGACATCCCTTCCTTCTGAATCAGATATCGACACCATCACATCTGGTGTGGGGAGACGACTCTCTGAACAACACTACCAGTGGCTACAGTCCCCATTTCAGGCGCAGGAAATCTACAATGCTGTACATCAGATGTATCCTACAAAAGCTCCAGGAAAAGATGGTATGTCTGCTTTATTCTATCAAAAATTCTGGGATGTTGTTGGTTCTTCTGTTTGCAGTGTTTGTTTAGGCTTCCTGAATGATGGTGGTGACATTGGAATGGCTAACGAAACCCTCATCTCTTTAATCCCAAAAGTTCTAGAGCCCAAGACATGCTCAGATTTTCGTCCCATCAGCCTATGCAATGTCTTGTACAAGATTATCTCAAAGACACTGGCCAACAGACTGAGATGTGTTATGAATGAAGTGGTGTCTGAATCCCAGAGTGCCTTTATCCCAGGACGTCTAATAACAGATAATGCAATTATTGGGTTCGAATGTCTCCACGCCATTAGGAGAAACAAATTTTTAGGTGGAAATTATTTGGCATTGAAACTTGACATGTCCAAGGCTTATGACCGTGTGGAGTGGCCCTTTGTGATGGCTATGATGAGTAGGTTGGGCTTTCCTGACAGCTGGTGTCAAATTATTTATCGATGTATCTCTTCGGTTTCCTACTCTATTGTTATTAATGGTGTGGTGCATGGGAATATCTCTCCTACTCGTGGTCTTCGCCAAGGTGACCCTCTATCCCCCTATTTATTCCTCTTCTGCGCCGAAGGCCTCTCTTCCCTCCTTACTTCTGCTGAACATAGAGAGGCCTTACATGGTCTGAAATGTGGGAGATTGGGCCCATCTATATCCCACCTCCTTTTTGCGGATGACAGCCTAATCATTACTAAAGCTTCTTTAGATGATTGCAACTCAGTATTGGGGATTTTGCGGTCTTATGAGGTTGCCTCGGGGCAGGCGATTAACTACAGAAAATCGGCTGTATGTTTTGGAAGCTCCATCCCAAGGGAGACTGCAACTCATCTTGCTCAGCATCTTGGTGTCTCTCTAGTTCCGCACCACAGTAAGTACCTGGGTCTCCCATGCATCTCCAGTAAGAACAAACAGAATATGTTTGCGGCCATTAAAGAAAGAATTTGGAATAAGTTGAATGGATGGAAAAGGCACCTTTTTTCCGGTGGTGGTCGGGAAGTGCTCTTAAAATCAGTGATTCAGGCAATCCCAGCATTTGTAATGAACCTGTTCAGGCTTCCTAAGAGTCTTACTAGTGAGATCCATAGACTTTGTGCCAGATTCTTTTGGGGTGGTGATGTCAATAAGAGGAAGGTCCACTGGTGCTCTTGGAAATTCTTGTGTCGCCATAAAAATGATGGAGGGCTGGGATTCAGGGACTTGAACCATTTCAATCAAGCTATTTTGGCTAAACAGGGATGGCGTGTAATTGCTAACCCAGACTCGCTATTTGCAAGAACTCTCCGTAGCATTTACTTTCCGAACTCTTCTTTTCTACAAGTTGTACCCAAGCATTCAGATTCTGCGGTCTGGAAAAGTATTTTATGGGGACGAAACCTACTTCTGAAAGGTCTTCGTTGGCGGATTGGCGACGGCTTCTCTGTCTCTATTTACTACGACCACTGGCTTCCGCGGCCCCTGTCTTTTAAACCTTTGTTCCCGCATAGACTGCCAAATCATTCATTAGTGGCTGAGCTACTTCTCCCTTCTGGACAGTGGAATTGTGATCTTATCCGTAACTCCTTCTCAGAAGATGAAAGCAACCTCATTTTAAGCATCCCGCGCTCGCATTCTTGGAACCACTATTGTGATTCAATTATGTGGCACTTTGACAGACACGGACAATATTCTGTGATGAGTGGATATTGGCTTTCCTTTGCTCATAACCATGCCTCCTCCAGCTCTGGCAGTGGTGTTACCAGTAACTGGTGGAAGGCCCTGTGGAACCTAAAGATCCCTCAGAAAATTAAACATTTTGTCTGGAGAGTATCGCATAACTGGATCCCTACTTTCTATAACCTTAGAAGACATCATGTCCCTGTTGATTACTTGTGTGGTCGTTGTGCTAAAGGTGCTGAAAACACCATTCATGCGATATGGCTCTGTGATGTTTTGAAGAAAGTACGTCAATCATGCTCATTCCTACATGGTTTCTGTATCTCCCATAGTACATCCATGTTGGATTTTTTGATTGAATGTCAGGCGTGCCTATCACTTGAAAATGTCGAGTTCTTGCTTATTCTTTTTTGGAGACTTTGGTATATCAGAAACCAATTCATCATAGAGCAAAAGAAGGTCTCTTTGTCAGAGGTGCTGAATTGGGTGCAAGACTACAAGAATGAATTGATGACTATTCAGACCAGCGCTCATAACATCTCAATATCAAGTCACAACCTATGGCTTCCCCCTAGTCTGGGCTCTATAAAACTAAACACTGATGCAAGCCTCTCCTCAAAACACTTCAAGGCTGGACTAGGGGTGGTGCTACGCGACTACTCTGGAGTGGTCTTGGCCTCCTCTTCCATTCCATTAGATGCACTACCCCCGGTGGATATCCTTGAAGCCTTGGCTCTGCTTCGAGGACTTTACCTGGCTAGATTGCTAGGCATCTCTGCCCTTGAGGTTGCTTCAGATGCGGCAAATGTCATCCATGACATTAACAATCGCCTTACTTCAGTCTCGGAGTTGGGTTTGGCTCTCCACGATATTAGGACGGTGGCCTCATCATTCTCTCAGTGCTCTTTTAGTCATACTTACCGCTCATCTAATCGGGTGGCCCATAAGTTAGCACGCTTTGCTCTTAATTTAAATTCTGAAACTATTTGGTATGGTAAGGTACCAATTCAAATTGAACGTTTTGTAAATGAGGACATGTCCTCTTGTGCTCTTTGATAATTAATTCCCACATTCAAAAAAAAAAAAAAAGAATTAGTGTATTGAGAAGAAAAATGAAACAAAATTACATTGTGTTTAGTCCCAATTCTATTTGATTACATATATCTGTCTTCTTTTTTGTATTTTTGTTTGTAATAAAATTTTCTACAGTGCATATTATTTCTCTGAGTGACATTAATAAAGTTTTATTGATTCACTTCCTTAAATCATAAGCATGTGCCTTCTAGAAAGTAAACATTTGGAGATGATTTTCTTCTATTTGGTTCATTAAAAGAAGAGAACAAGCAAAAATTATTTCAATCACTTTGAGTTGTTAGCGTTGCTATTTGTCTTCTTTATCTGTGAATGCATTAGTGCTGTGCTATTTGTTTATTCATCTGTGAACAAGCAAAAATTCTTTCAACCAAAAGTTCATTAGCAAATCAGTTAACTATAAAAGAAATCAATATTATTCCCTTCAAATATTTTATATATATATATCACTTTTTTTTTAATTTTTAATTATTCATTATTTCTATTTCAGAATTTTAAGTGAAAAATGGTACTAAAAAAATGATGGGAAATTTTCAAATTCAGAAAATATATATAATAATAGTTTTCCGTTAAACATTGGCCAAGATCCTATTATGATATTCTTGTATGTGCTCTTGCTTGCTTATTCTTCTAGATAAATTGTTAGATTGCGAGCCAAAAGACTTATATTTTGAAGGATTTATTTATTTTGACTAGGAATGATGAAGGATTTATTAAAAATTCAGAAAAAGGGACTCTGTAATGTAAACACTATTAGCACAAAATGAGAATATGTATCACATATTAATAAATTAACGTTTTGGATGGGACCCTCCGTTAAGCAGGCTTGCTTAGTCCTTTGAAGGTCATTCTTAATTAATCATTGAAATTTTCAGACCTTTGAAACACGTTTCTGCATTGGATCGTTCCATAAATAGCAGTGAATCCTATGATCTGCTGCCTTCTGCTTTTATCTTAAAATCTTGGAGCTGAGTTAGATTCTCCAACTGAGATCAATGGTGAAGGCTTCAAGTTGCGGGAATAAATATTTGAGAAAAGGTGCATGGAGTGGTGAAGAAGACCAGAAGTTGATAATTTATATTAAGAGATATGGCATTTGGAATTGGACCGAGATGCCAAAACCTGCAGGTAACTAAAACAACGATAACCTCCTTTAGTTGTAGCATGAACATATGACATAGTGCATGAATAACTAAGTATTCCTCAAGATTGCAACATGGATAACCCTTCTTTCTTTTCTGAATCTAGGCTTATTAAGATCTGGTAAAAGTTGTCGACTTCGTTGGATGAATTACCTAAGGCCAGATATTAAGCGTGGAAACTTCAGTCAAGAAGAAGATCAAATCATAATGAAGTTGCATGAAGAACTTGGAAATCGGTAAGCAATTTCAGTTATGCATAGAACTATCTTTAGACATTATTAGAATTTATATTATTCGTATAGGATCTGCAAACAATAGCTATTGAATTTCCCTATCCGCCTTTTACAGTTTAGTTGAAATAAAACCCTAGATACAAGGATAGTTCTACGTCGTGAAAGGTGTTATCCGAAAAGTAATTGATGCTATTTTTTCAATTGACAATTAGAATATAATTTCACAAGCTTCTTGCAACTTTAATAATTAACTATCTTTATAATTTTCTGTCCAATTACATCTATTTAACTCATGAAATATAAGTGACATTTACTGGTGACCATATGGAACGTCCATGAGCTCTCTAAAGATGAGGTGGTTGATGCAGGAAGCAGCTGGCTTCAATTAAGAATATATAGCTGAGGGGATTCCTTAACTCAAAATATAATTAAATGTACAAAGGTTACAGTTTTACAACCCATGTACACCAGATTTTTCATTATAGCTCTCAAGTTCTCTGTAACATGTCCCAAGTATCAAGTAACATTTTGTTATGATGTCTATCTGATATAAACTAGAAAGTTTAAAGTCTAACGAGTACAGGCACACAATTTATCCCTATTGTTCTTATGCAATTTCTCAATTAGAAGTCCAGACACATTAGACTCGCAATCTAAAATGACATAAATTTAGAAACCTGTATTAATAACAATCAGTTTAGAAGCCAAACCTATGATTGAGAATTCACTATTCATGGTTTGGAGAACCTTCTTGTTTATATTGTAAAATTCACCGTGATAATTTAAAATTTCAAGTGTATAACTACAAAATTTTATAAGGTTCTTATGGTCTTGCTTATATGCTTCAGAAATGGTGACATTCTGTGTCTTCTCGTTATTAGATGGTCTAAAATTGCTGCAAGCCTGCCGGGTAGAACAGATAATGAGATTAAAAACCGTTGGCACACTCGCTTGAAGAAATACTCGAAGAACAACCAGGTGCCGTCAACTAGTTCCAAAAAAAGACAAAAGGCGACAGTTGAATCCAACCAGAAGAATCCCCCTAAAGTTGATCTCTTACTTGCCGATTCTCCAAAAGCGTCAAATTTGGATGGCCACAAGGCGCTTCCAAGTCCCTATCCTGCTTGCGAAATTTACAAAAGCGAAATGACAGAAGCGAAAAAAATTTCAAACAAAGAAGTCCAGAACTTGTGCGAGCTTATATTTCCAATGGAGGGCTTATACTCGGAGGATGATTATGGGACAATATTTGCATATCCTGAATTTATGGCATTGACTTCTCAGTGGGAGCTCCTAGAGGACATGGATATTTATTATAATGGTGGCTTTGATCTATGGGCTTAATTATCTTAAGATGAAAGCAAATGAATTTGAGGTCCAAATATCGTTTGTGTTTCAATTACCTCTGCTTTTGTTCCTCTTCATATATCATAGTTTTGATGTGGGATGTTTGCACAAGGTATATATCTTGGCATTTGGAGGCTTGAGTTTTTCGGAATGAACTGCTTATGTGTTGTAAGAAACATGATAATTGAATAAAATATATAGATATTTGTTGCTTTTTTTTTTTTATAAAAAAAAAGTATTATTTAGTCAAAAATATTTGATCCAAAAGGTTAAACTAGAGAGAGAGAGAGAGAGAGAGAGAGAGAAATATTAGTGAAGGTTATTTTGTTTGGAAATATCTGAAATAAAATATTATTACTAAATATTTGAGAGATAAGCATAAGCATAAATTTTGAAAAATATCATGATACTTCAAGATTGTATTTTAAAAAGTCTTGTGACCATAAACATAAACCTCGAAAAATATATTTCGAAAGGATAAACAACATAACAAAAGTGTTTGTAAATATTGTTTACAGAAATATAAATTTGGAGATAAGTTCATGGTTGAGAAAATAGAGATTTGACAATGATGATCTATATCTTTGCTCTTCCAGGATATAAATAATAGAATGATTATACGAATATATTATAACCTCAACTTACATAGTCTAATGCATTACTTTATAATATCTGTAACATGTGTGCGGCATCGTTCACAGACGTATGGAGGAGCTCCATATGACAAATTGGGTATGGATCTAGAGAGTCTCATAATATAAAGTGTATTCGTTGCGCACTAGGGTAGAGGACTAGAAAGAATATTTCTAATAAATTCTAGCAAAATAGAATAATTGTTTCGGGATCCCTCAGGATGTGCATTTGTTAAGACTTAATTGTTAAGTACATCACTTAATTAGTTAACGAGAGTTGTTAATCAATAGGATGTTGACAAGTGGCCCAATTTGGTTTATGAATTTTATTGACCTTAAATTTTATCATTTAACATTGGTAGTAAAATTAAATAAGATAAAAATAATTATTCAAAATTATTTTGAACAATTATATTATATATTATTAGACAATAGTATAATAAATATATTTATAACAATAGACCATATGTTGGCCATTCACAATATTTAAATAATTTAAATATTAAGTATTTAAATATTTGTTGGCCATTAAATTAAATAAATTATTTACTAATTAAAGAAGATGTACCAATCATTAATTATAATGGAGCACTTCTTTAATGGCCATCAATTGTTTCAATTAAAAATAAAAATAGTAGGAACACTTGTAATTGAATATTTAAGTGTTGACACCAATTTGGATGATTTTGATTCATCCCCTTCAATGAAGGATTCGGCCATGTCAAGAAAATGAGTGAGAGAGAGAATTGGTTGTTCTCTCAAGTGTTGAAAGAATTTACACATCTTCATCTTCCATTTTCTTTCGTGAATGGCTAAACTTGCATCAAAGAAAAATGGATAAGGAAAAATTAATTTTGAACATAAGTTGTTCAAAATAATTTTTCTATGAAAATTGTTTCTAAATTTTATGTAAGAGTTGCATAAACATTTTATTTCTTAGAAACAAATATTATATTCAAAGAGTTTGAATATATGTTGCTGAAAATTCTAAATCAAAGTTATCATTCTGACTTCATAATACGACCAAACTGTTATGGACTAAAATTGTTTAAGAATACACTTTAAGATGAGCTCTTCACTTAGATTGTTGGAGGACTTGAAGATTTTGTAAAGCTACCTTCATTAGGTAATTATTTTTATATATTATTTTAGCATAATTGTTGATCATGTATAAATTTTATATAATAGTTATACATATGCATATATATAATATATGTGTTTAATTTGTTAAAATAAGTGTATTTTGTTAACATGTTTCCGCTGCGTATGATAAGTTTTTAAAATTATATGTACATTCGTATATCACAGACTCAACTCAACAATTATGCCCGTCATGAATACCCGTCTATCATACTGGCATGGCCTTCCTAATAATAGATGACACGCATCTATGTCTACCACATCACATTGCACTTGATCCTTGTAATTTTGCCTGATGGAAAAAAGAGTTATGGCTTGTTGTGAAACTGTTACTTCTCCACCTTTCTTAAGACAAGCCAATTTGTAAAGTTGGGGATGTTTATCCGTTTTTATTTCGAGCTTTTCTTCTGCCTCAGTAGACACGATGTTTTCACAGCTGCTTGCATGAATAACAAACTCACAAACGTTTCCTAAGATAATACATGCAAAATGGAATATATTATTACATTGCCAATCTTCTTTCGTCACACTGAGTGTTAAGCATGAGTGTCTTACAATGAGATAGGATCTTGTATCTCTTTTAACCAATTCTTCCTCTACCATGTCTTCACACTGATAAAAAAATCGGTTCTCCACTGTTCTCCACCTCTTTCTTTTCATTTTGACTTCACCAAATAACACTTTCTTTCAGTCTTTCTGCAATCAGCTTGGCGATGTTCAACTTCTTCACACCCAAAACATTGTACTTTACTACCGGAACTAGCATCGGTTGCTCTTGGCTATTGATTGGCCTTAACAGCACCACGTTGTGTAGAAAAGTCTTTTATATTTTGTCCAAGTTTACTACCCTTGTTGTTGTTATTGTTAGTTGCTTTAAGGGATAAACCACTCATTCTCTTGGGCAATTGCTTCTCAACTTGAAGTGCCCATAGGTGAGCGACCGAGATGTTAATGGGATCAAAGAGATTAATTGTTCTTGGATTTTGATGTGTAAACCCCTAATGTACCACCACTAATTGATCTTTTGTCTCGTGGATCTCATTTTATATTAGCAATTAATAAAATTATTTAGTATAATAATCTACTGAGTGGGCCCCTTGCAGTAAATTACGAAGTCTTTGGTACATCAGTCTCTGAAAAATGTAGGGTAGGAACTCTACATGCATCTTCTTCTTCATTTTCTCCTAATCAATAATCTTTTGGCTTTCCTAATCTGGTCTATCAACTTCAACTGGTGCCATCAAACTATTGCTCTATTTTGAAGACGGGTTGCTACCAGTGACACTTTCTTATTTTCAAGGACTTTTTTGAACTCAAAAACCTCTTCCATGGTGCAGAGCCAGTCTAAGAACTTTTCAGGTTGTAAATTTCCATGGAAATCCAAGACTTCTATCCACATTTCTGCTTCCCAATGATGTTTGTCCTTGTTCTTACTAAGATTTTGTAGTGGGTGTCGTGGGACATCCTCCAGGTATTCTTCTTCTAACTCGTTTTCTGAAGTATGGTGGTTATGATTTTGAGGTTGTGTTTGTGTAGTAATCAGTATCCACAATCGATAAGAATATATATTTATATATATATATATATATATAAACATACGTATTTTATTTGTATGTGGGTAATACTTGATTTATGTATTGTTATTTATAGTGTTTGTATAGGTTAAGGATAAACTATTAGTATTGGGTTTATTTGCAAGACTTTAGATTTATTTTAGGGACCAAATTGTAATACTTTGAAAGTTTTGTGGGCAAATTTGTAAATATTAAAAATTAGCCTCTTAGTATAAAAATACACTTTTGAAACCCTAATTCACCCATTCTGATCGAGCTACCTCTTTTAGAGTGAGAAAAGAGAGAAAGAAAGGGGAGAGAAAGAGAAGAAAAAGAAGAAGAAAGTTAGAATTTAAGGTTTAAGAGGTATATTATAACACTTTCTTAGTTTTTTAGTGTTAAATTAGTTAATTTCTTTAAGTTTTGATTTTTGAAAATATGTACAATTGAGTATTTGATGTGTATTTCATAAGATATTATGAGAATTGATGATGATCTATGTAGATAGCTTGATAAATCATGATGAATTGCAGATTTTCTACTTGATAGTCTCTTGATCCATAAATTTTATAAATTTTTGTTATTCGATTCTAGTTTTGAATTTTTAGTATAAGAAATTAGACACATTTAGAATCATTTGAGACTTTGAATCGAATGAAAATTCCAGAAATTGAATTTATAGTGAATTTACCAATATGACCCTGAAATTCTAGAAATTTCCTGTATTAACAGTATGATATAAAGACAAATAATTTTTGATCTACTGAATGATCTTAAAAAATTATGCGTTTCTGGAATATGATAATTTTATATGTCTAATATAATATACTCAGAATTGATAATTTAGATCAATCTGGTTAAATTGTTATAATTTTCTAAAGTGTATCAGCTTATTGTGGTATTTGATTAACAGATTTTTCAAGCTATAGAATAAAATAGTTTTAAAATATTTTTGACAGTGATTTTGAAGTGAAATATTTATCATGGATTGAGATATTTGTTAAGAGTAATTCTGTGGTAGTTTTATAATTTTTGAGTTAGTATATGATTTTATAAAATTAGGAGATTTAATACTGTTCAGTAAATATCTTGATCCTGTCAGGTTAGTAGTTTGGATTTGATGGTGTTTATGGAATGGATTGTCTAGAAATTATGATATAATATTCATATATAAAAGGAATATATGAGTTAAGAATGATATATTCTGATTTTGGAGTAATTAGACTAATTCAATGTGATAAGTGCAATATGTGTAATTTTGTAAGCTATTTAAAGTGTTTTGTATGAATGTTGAGGCTCATGAAAGGATTAATCTCCATTGATAGGTTAAGGAGATTTAAACCTTTTAGCTGAAAGTGCTAAGAGGTAAGTATACTAGATTTTTTACTAAAATCACAATAAATATAGTAATTGTTATGTATGATTTTGTAAATGTGGTTAGGAATATGTTTATGTTATGTCAAAGTATATTTTGATATGAAATGTGAAGACATGTGTTTATGAATGTGAACATGGACATACATGACATATATGTGTTTTTGAAAGTGAGCGTTCAAAGTGAAATGTGTTTAACAAAGAGAACTTTTGAAGTGTAATATGTCCATGAGAAACATTTTGTATTTTGAGGATACTTGAACTCACTGTTAACTTAGTAGGCATTTTATGTGATTTGTGGAGCTTTTATGTGTGGCATTTTCTTCGGAATTGGTATATGTTATGTGTTCCGTATGTAGGGAGGATTCTATTGGTACCTAAAGGAATAATGAGTCATCATATTCGTGTGGTGGTGTATTGGTGCATGTGAGAGGACTTACTGATGATCATGGTGAGGGTTTGGCTTTTACCTTCGGGCATGAGCATTATATATGTGTAATTTAAAACCTCACTTGTACTATTCATCTCATACGGTATATCACCTACGAGTGACATTTGGCTTATTATGTGATATGTGATATGTAAGTCCTACTAAGTAGTAGTTAAAGGATGGTATTCCTATTATATATTTTGAAAGAATGTGTAAGCGCTTACATGACATGTGATTTGATAAGATTATGATTTTTATTTATCACAGCATATCATACATATGCATTGTGTACATTTATGTATTTGTATTTGATATATGAAAAACTAGTATACTTACTGAGTTTTATACTCATTATAATTTATGGTGATTTCAGGTAAATAAGTTACATGTGTGCTTAGCGGATTCGGCAAGGCTTCTGCAGTTCCTTGGGTTCCCTAAGTTGCTAGGTTGCTGAGTGTTTCATTTGGGGACACGTGGGATAAGATATTTGATTTGTCCCTATTGAATAAATACTTATGCATTATTTTATTGTGTGTGGTTGGATTTGGTTCAAGTTTCACCAAGTATGATTATTGGTTAATTTTAAGTAAAAATTTGCAATGAATATATTCTGGGTTTTCGGTATCAAAGTTGCTACTTGTGACATAGTAGATTGTTAATCTCTGAGAAAACTCTGCGTATCTTCAGTTTACTAATTGTCCCAGTCATAATTCAATTGTTATAATTTTGAAAGAAATTGAAATGAATATTTAAATATTGTCAATAAAAGTTTATGTTTATATGTTAGGTTATGAGTTGATTTTAGTGTTGAACTTACTAGCAACTTGCTAAGGATTACTATGTTGAATTAAAGTTTGAAATTTTATGTAATATTATTTATGAGTGCACATTATTGAATGAATGTAAGTGATGTTATGTGTCGGATCTTTTGGGTCTGGGGTGTGACAGTTTGAATTATCGTTAACGCCACAAGTTTCTTTATTATTTGGTCCATCCCTTTGTTCAATTTAAGTCAGACAATGTCACTCATAAACTGCGCTAATTGAGGCTTTATTGTGTTATCTTGGTGGCATAATGTCAAGATGAATATGAGACTTTTTTTAATCTTTTTTTAGGTTATTATTATTACTACTACTACTACTACTACTACTACTACTATTATTATTATTATTTTGCTTCTTTTTTTGCTTTTTCTTTTTTTTTTAAAGGGAAAATAGAAAATAAATAAATTCAATATGTTATTAAATCACGAGTAGAGTAGTAATTACATAATATTAGAGTTTTAATTTTTCGATGAACGGTAGCCGTTGACGGAGCAGCGAATGTCTATCTTAAAAGAACGGACAATGGTGAGTTGAATGGTGTTGGTGATATGGTTGGACGTGTGGTGGTCGATGGTAGATTGCAGTGGCACATTTTGGGTTTTGTAGCAGTTTTAACATTGATTTGGTCCTTTTTTAGTGGTGGCTTGAAGCAGCATTGGCTAAGGCTGGAATAATCGGGGTTTTTGGGCTTATGGAGAATCTAAACAATAGCAAGATAGAGGAGTGTTAAGAAAAGCCTCGAGCTACCAATCGAGATTTATACCTCTCTATCGATCCATCAAGATGTCTTTTGATTTTAAACACCCACTTACAAGATATAGGTTTCACATCCTTTGGCTTTGGCACTAAATCCCAAATTTGATTTTGCTTCAATGCTATGATTTCTTCTTCCATAACTTTAATCCATTTAGTGTTTTGTGATGCTTCATCAAAAGTCTTAGGCTCCTTAACATTTTTCTCTTTCGCCACAATTTGATTAGCATATTTGGGATTAAGTTTTCATATTCTTATTGAACTTCGAGGATGAGATTGAGGGGTTGCAGATTCTGCTCCTTCATATTTGCAGATTCTGCTCCTTCATATTTGGCCTCCGTTGTTGGTTGTTGATAGATGTCAGTTTGTCAAGAACTTTAAGTTGTCTCTTTCTTAGTGTTGTCATCACTGCTTCCATCATCAAGTTTTTCTTGACTTGGTCGAATTTTAGTAATCTGCTCATCTATCTTTTGTTATAGTTGTTCTTCTATTTTTTTTTGGAATTTGGAAGCTTCTCTTTTTGTGGCAACTATCATGAAGATGCTTCATTAAACACCACATTCCTTAATGTGTAGCACCGCTCACTAGTAGGGTCACAATATTTCCATCATTTGCGTTAGTTATCATAGTGAACAAAGATACACCTGATTACCTTTTTCTCAAATTTATTTTTCAAGTGACTTGGCACAAACACATAGCATATACAACCAAATACTCACTATAGGTTTCATATCTCACAACTTCTTAAAGAATGATATAAACCCTAACCTTGGTTGAGAAAGCCTATTAATCACGTAGGCTACAATCTTTATTCCTTCAGCCTAAAATCTTCCTGATATATTTTTTACGTGCAACATACTTCTATAAATCTCTACAAGATATCAATTCTTTTTTTCTATAAGACTATTTTGTTGTGGCATGTTAGCACATGTGAACTGATGTCGTATCTTATTTTCTCAAAGATATTGTGAGAACTCATCAGAGGTATATTCTCCTCTATTATTTGTGCGGAGACAATGAATCTTCCTTTCGACTTCTCCTTCAGTTATTTCTCTAAATTCTTTGAACTTCAAAAAAGTATCTGATTTTTTCTTCATAAAAAAAACCCATACATACCTTGAGAAGTCATCAATAAATGTCACCATGTACTGCATGCCACTAATTGATTGTTACTTGACAGGTCCAAACACATTAGAGTGAACTAATTTCAATGGCTCCTTAGCTCTAAACTTTGACTCCTTATATGGTAGTTGATGTGCCTTGCCGTACTAATATTCTACATATACTGTATCCATTCTTACATCAAGTTGAGGCAGACTCTTAAGCATTGCCTTGTTCATCATTACTTTTAGCTTATGATAACTTATATATCCCAATCGTGCATACCACAAATCTACTGTCTCATTCTTTTGAGTCTTGTCTACATAAGACGACTCTGCTGATAGTACATAGACTGACTCTAGTCGTCGTCCTTCCATTGTTGGTGTTCCCATAATTTTTAAATCTTGATATACCTTAACATCTTATAGACCAAACACGACATAGTGTCCAGAAAATGTTAATTGTGATACTAATAATGGATTCTTTTTCATGCCAGGGACATGATAGATATCTTGAAATGTTACCTTGTTAGAACAGTGATGAGGTGCAAAGACTGTATTACCGATGTGAGTTATAGGCAATCTTTAGTTGTTGGATGTCACCACTACGTGACTTTCTTTGTACTTAGTCATATCTTGCAACATTTCTTCGTCACCAGTCATATGATTTGAACATCCTAAGTCGACGATCCAATCATTTTTATAGTCAATCCGTCCAGGCATTATCACTTAGAGTGATAGGTTTTCTTCCTCTATAGCGACAGACGCTTCAGCATCCCACTCATCTTTACTTTTTCTTTCTGAGTTTGATATGGTAACATTACCCTCAGCAGACCTTTTCTTGGACCAACAATCTCTTGCCATGTGTTCTATTTTTTCACAATTGCAGCATTTTCCTTCAAACGTTTTCTTTTGATTGGACTGACTACCATTGTCGCAAGTCCTCCATAATCCCCCTGTCTATGAGCTACCTTCTTAGTGATGGCTCTTTATCTTGTCATCATCACTTTTAGATCCTCCACCAGCACGTCGTTTAAATTGACTTTGCCTTTTGTCAATGTAAAGTGCTTCTTCATTGCCTTTTAATGAGACCCCACCCATTTGCTTGGCAATCGCTTCTTCTTGATCAGCAAGAAAAATTTTAAATTCAATGAGAGATGGTTGGGTTGGCCAGCCTTGTACAGCAGTAACAGAACTTTTATACTCGGGCTTCAAACCATGGATGATAATTCTTTTCATCCTAATTTCAGCAATAACAGCGACATGATCTAACTCAGATATTTCACGGCATAAGGACTTTATCTTTGTGAAGTATTGGTTGATCGTTATGTTACATTGTGCAATTGACAATAGTTCATTCTTTAGAAGCTGTAATCGCGTGTTATTTTTCTTTGAGAAGAGTGATGCAAAAGTGTCCCATGCTTCATTTAGCATTTTAGCCTTCTTTATATGCTCTAATATTTCTTCTTCAACTGTGATTTTAATGGCGAATATAACTTTACCAGCTTTTACCTTCCACTTCTTTAAAGTGGCTTCGTCTATTGGCTGCTTCACATTATTCCCACCAACGACCTTCCAAGGATACTCAGAATTTTTAAAAATCCTACAAGTTGAGTGGTCCCAAATAGTCCCTCTCTAATATCAATTGTTGAGAATAATGGAACACAAATGGAACACTTTTATTAATATAACAAACTTAAAACTTACAATACAAATTTTAGAAACTCTCGCTCTTTCTCACTTACAATACAACACACAACTCAACTCTTACACACTCTTTGTTGAGCTTATTATTTGCTCAACTCTCTAACATTCTTAACTCTCAACAATTAATTAAATATTTGATCAACTCTGTATTCTTAACTTTCTTGCTTACATAATCAAATGAGGGAGGAGGGTATTTATACATAGTTTTAACAAACTAAAACCACACAAATAAAATAATGTAAAAATTTATTAACCACATAAGTTTATAGTACTTATCTCCTTAATTATTAACTTTAAAATATCTTACTTAATCTAGAAGTTTTAAGAATTGAGTTAGTAAATATTTGAGCTTAATTTTGGGCTTGGTGTTATAATTTTAACAAAGAGTGGTGGCGGATTTATCACTCTCAAGCGGTGAATTGTGTTTTTCAATGATGGGTTGTGATAGTGATGGCTGGGTTGGTCAGTCGACGGTGTTTGACTGGGCTAGTGGGTAGAGGTAGGTAGGTCGGCAACTAAGGATGATGCGATGGTGGTGGGTGGCGCATGGCAACTTCTTCAACAGATCCCTGTGTTTGCTTCTTTGTTTTAGTTTTTTTTTTTTAGGATAAGGAAGAAAAAAGAAATAAAAATAAGTATATATATATATTTTGCTAGAAATGTAAAAGATGAAACAAAAAAAGTATAGGAGTGTTTTTTTTACTAAAAAAAGTTGAGAGATGGGGAGGATGTGTTTAGGTAAGGGTAATGTGTGTTGGCTTAAAGAAAAAAAATATCTAGCACGAGGTTGAAACTGTGGCTCTGATACCAATTGACGCAACGATCTTAAAACAAACCTCCAATTTTTTTTTTATTTTCTTTGAATACCAAAAAATAGGCTTCAAATCTCATTGATTCCAATGAATACTGAGAACTTGAGAAATAAGAAAAAAATTTCTTTTGCTGAATTTTTTTTTTATTAATTTTAAATAATGAATTTACAAAATTTTTGCAGTAATTATAGTCTACAAAAAGATAAAATTTTAAATAAAATAGGTATCTTAATCCTATTTTAAATATAATTGATAAACATAATTACAATACTGATAACGTAATCTGAAATAAAATTTAAAAAAAAACCATAAATTTATAATTATCTAAATAAAGTTGTAATTAAGATAAACTTGAAAAACATGTGCTGCATCGGTGTCTCAACACCAGATCCTCGTTAACATCCAAGACCTCCCTAGAATGCTCACATCCTATAGGGAAGGATTTCCAAACAAACTCTATGTCATCCATCAAGTCGGAAATAAGAGCAATCAGAATCTTAGAAGGACGAAATGGCAGCTCTAGAGGAAACCTAGAGAGAAAAAAATGCTTTTCCTCATTATGAGACTACATTGAATAGATAGATTATGTTATCGTTTTATTAATTCATTAATTAATTAATCTTAGAGCTAGAAAAGGTTGTTAAAACTAATCATGGAAGGCCCTTCCTTATTTTGCTAAAATAATTTCATAAAATAACCTTCAGAGGTATGGTTTTTAATTTTGTTGTAAAAACGAAGAACCATGAATCTTTTTTTTTTTTTAATTGTTATTAACCAAACTAGCCTAGACGTTGTTCCTTGACTTGATTTCAAAATTGTCAATGTCTATGTCCCAAGGTTGAGTAGTCACAATGGACACGAGGGAGTGGACTTGGACTTTCATTTCCAATTTCATTGGTGATCTTTATTAATACTATAATTTCATATCAACTTGTGATATGCGCCTCTTAATATGTTGTTATCATGTATTCTTCTAAACGTGTTAGTTTCTTGGTAACTTCTCTGCAAGTTGCAAGTAAATTCTCATAAGCCAACTAATCATCACCCTTGGCCAGGAGTGAAATGTTAATAATCAAACCAATACAAAGTATCCTGTCAACCTTGTGCTTAAAAAACCTGAAGTGAGTCATTTTTTACTCTAAAATGCATTCAGTCGCCGGGCTGTCTTTTTCTGCTTCACCTTTTTTCTTTTTTTGAAATTTTTTTCTGCTTTACCTTGTTCAATCGTTGGTTTTCTAAAAGAATAATTATTCCCTTATACAAATAATAAAATCTCATGATTACTGAACCCTAAGAAAGACTAAGTTCAAAAGTGCATGTGCACTGTTTTTGTCTTGTTTAATTCAATATTCCAAAAACTTGCTATATTTTTAAAATTGATGCTTCCATATTTATTTTTCTCAATCGAGCCTTCGCCGCCTGACGCCCTCTGAGCTAAGCAACTTGATGTCATGACCAATCGTCTTAATTCATAAATAAATTAACATATTGGACCGGGGGTGGTTGAAAGCATTTGGTATGACAAGCTTTATCTCTTCAAATATGCGTCAAAACACATGGTGTGAAAAATAATAAAACAAAATAAAATAAATGCACGTAATTACTCACAGAGGGAATTCTGTATGTGAATCAAGTGACTATATAACACATAATAATTTATGTCGAGGTGTAGTTGAATATGCCTGCTGTGCTTTCTCCTTGAAAGTCTTTCTAACTATTGAAAATGTTGGAATTTTGAACCACTTTGCAAATTGGATCTTGTTATAAATAGCAGAGGCTATAATCTGCTTTAGGTTAAAAATTTGGGAACTGAGTTAGATTCTCCTACTGCGACTGATGGTCAAGGCTCCAAGCTCTGAGAAGACATCTTTCAAAAAACGTCCATGGAGTGCTGAAGAAGACCAGAAATTGATCAACTATATTAAGAGATATGGCATTTGGAATTGGACTGAGATGCCAAAACCTGCAGGTAGCTAAACCAAACCGTATCTAATTAACCTCTCATGTAAAATCGTGAAGCTCGTAACATGGATTTTTTTCTTCTTCTTCTTCTAGCTTTATCGAGATCTGGTAAGAGTTGTCGACTTCGTTGGCTGAATTACTTAAGGCCAGGTATTAAGCGTGGAAACTTCATTCAAGAAGAAGATCAAATGATAATCAAGTTGCATGAACAACTGGGTAATAGGTAAGCAATTACAGTTATATAAATAGAGAGACCAAATTTATCTATACATTGTGAGTATTTGTTTCTTCGCATGAGATAATTACATAACATGCTAAACTTTCAGCATGATGTTACAGTTAAGATATGTACCAATACCCCTCTACGCTCCAGCCAAACCATAGCTGAGAATTCCAATATATTGTTAAATTATGTAGCAAGAAGTAAAAAATTACTTCGGATCTTTTTTATACTTACATTGCAAATGGTGACATTTTTGTCTTCTCTATATCAGATGGTGTAGAATTGCAGCAAGACTACCAGGTAGAACAGACAATGAGATTAAAAATCACTGGCACACCCACTTGAAGAAACGCTTGAAGAACAATCAGGTGCCGTCAACTAGATCGAAAAGAAGACAAAAAGGCACTGTTGAAGCCGATCAAAATAATCCTCCGAAAGTTGATGCCTTGCTTCCCAAGTCTCCCGAAGTACTAATCTTGAATGGTTTTAAAGGGCCTCCAAGTCCTTGTCTCAATCGTGAAGTTTACCAAAATCAACCAACAGAAGAGAACATTTTTTCCAATAAAGAAATCCAGAGCTTATCCGAGCAGCTATTTCCAATGGAGAGGGTGTACAGTTCGGAAGATGATTATGGAGCAATATGTTCATACCCTGAATTTATGGTATCGACTTCTCAGAAGGAGCTGTTGGAAGACACATATACTTGCTATGATGGTTGCTTTGATTTATGGGATTAACTTGTTATGCCAGCGAATTAGTTAATCAGTTCCTTATACTTGCGTGTTTCTCCCTGTAAATATATGATAGTGTTTGATGATCTCAGAAGATTTCCCAAAGGTATATCTTGGCATTTGGATGCTTCAGTTGTACTTAATGTTTTATCTAAATAAAGATTGTTTATGAGTACCGATTACTTCTGTCCAACATGTATAAAGGTAAATACAAAAAAAAAAAAAGAAAGATAAAAGCTTGGTGTTCTCATTCGTAATTAAACAACTCCCATCCACTGTGTTGAGAATATATAAAGTTTAGACCAAGTCTAAATCCTGTTTTTTCCCATTAATAACGAAATTGAAGCAAATGCATGTACTAGAAAAACATTTAAAACGACTATTTCTTAAATTTCTATTTTTAGTAGTGTTCATATTGGTATTAATATGAACCGGTTTCCGAGAAGTCATTCTACAACATTTGAAGTCTGTTCATTTAGAAGATGCATTATAGCCACAGAGAAGGACAATCTTTTGACAAATTCAAATTCTATTACTCTTTTATTATTATTATTATTATTATTATTTAAATTAAACATAGGAGAATGACGTAGTATGAAAGTGATATAAAAAAAAAGAATAAATTTTACATTTATATTATTATTTTTATGTTAAAAAAAGAAAAAATTAAACTAGGTAATTACATATAAAAAGAAAATACACGTAAAAGGTAATTTAAAATATTTAACTTAAAATCAATTAAAGAAAAAATTATTTAATTTATTTCTCTTTTAAAAAATCAAATAATTTATTTTTTTTTAATAAATTATTTGATTTGTTCGCTCTTTTAACATTCGGTAGTAGTATAGTGGAAAAACAAAATTTAAATACATAGAGATCAAACCCCAATGGTCCATAATATTAGTAATAATTTAATAAAAAAAAGAGAGAGAGAAGAGTTTGAGGCATTAAACAACTTCTTTATATAGAATGCTTGCTAAACGTAGATAATGAATAAATAGGAATTAATATCATTCCAATTACCATTACAATTATTACCTTTAATTATATCAAATAAATTTATAAGTTTGTTACCATTAATTGGTGCCCAAATTAAAAGAATCACTATTGCTGTTCATTAGAGACGTTATCTTCCATGGAATTATTAATTTCTTTATAAATAAAGAATACATTAATTATATCAAACGTCACTTATGCTGTGGAGCATATAATCCAAAGCCGAAAAATTGTTGCTCTAATTAATGTTGGGAATTGTTTAATTATTTTGTGGGAGACATGACAAAACTTACTTTTAATTTATGCATGGTCCAAACTTTCCTACAATGTGTCTAAATTACTATATGTTAGTGATATTATATATTTATTTATCTAACTGGTGCGAATAATATACTTGACGGGTCTTATATTAACTTATCGAATAGAGATGCCAACTTAAACTTTTCAACCACCTTAATTACTTTTTTCCGGCTATTATTATCGATGTGATGATGACTTGATATCTAACCATGTAATTAAACTATAGGTATAGATGAATCTTGTTAGAATATTTCATCCTTTTTTAATCTTAATTTATTTATTACATTTTTTATTCTTTTAAATACTTAATTACTTTCTTTTCGGCTATTTTTTAGCTATAAAAATAGTAACAAAAAATGGAATAATTGACTATTTAAAAAAATTGAGACTTAATAAATAAATAAAGATAAATCCTCAATAATTCAATTAATTAATACTAAAAAAAATACAATAATTCTCTTTAAAAAAATAAATAAAATTGACACAAACAAAACTCTCAAAAATATATTACACCTCATGTATGGCCTATATTGATAAATTACTCAACGGTGGCCTTCCATCTAGTGGGTAAACGAGGTGCAATTAAAATCTCTCATTAAGGTAGATTCCTTTTGTAATTTGATATAAAATTGCTAAAAAATATGAGATGAAAATTTTAGATAACACCATTGTAGATATTAAAATTAATATAATTGGTACCGATCAATTATAGCATGTCACTTGTCCAAGTTATTGATGACTATTTAATTATATTAATAATTATTAAACTGCATTAAATTGAAGGTTAATGGCATTTATTATCGAATTTAATTGAGATTTTTTTGTTATTATTTAAAAATAACTTTTAGGATCTAAACCTATATAAACTCAACAAATTTACTTGATACAGAGAGGATCTTTAAATCTAAGGATCTTAAGAGCTAAGCATCTTTGGATTTGAGGATCTTTCAAACACATAGAGAGAATTCTAAAAATAACTAATCTAAGCACATAAAAAAAAAGTATCAATCTTGTTTGTTCTTGCATCATAATCATCAACACGCACTCTTTTTTCTTGTAATACTGACTTTGACCGTCGAAGTGTTCTTTTTTGCAGGAGCAAAGTGAATCTGTTTACAATGGTAAGAAGTAGACAGTGACAGCAAGGTAATTTCTTGTGAAGTTTGTATTGGCAAACTTCAACCATAAACAAAAATAATTCATAAAAACATTTGATTAATAAAGCATATATACCATCCCTTTCACGTGGAGGATGCAATGAAGCCCCTTATTCCACTAAAGGATCAGAATGAGGGAGTAATGAAGGCTTAACACCTAAGGGGCCAGTCACAATCATCTTGGGAACTATTGGACTGATATAAGAAACAAAGTAAGGGGAAGCAACACCCTTAAAACCTCAAGTTTTTATAGAGAAGCAGGTTTTGAGATCTTGAAACAGAAACTCAAAAAAGCAAAAAAAAAACCCCAAAACCTCAAGATCTTATGGAAGAACTAGTTTTGGGGTCTCTAGAATAGAATAAGAGGAAGTAGCCATCCTTGGAACTTTAGAATCTTATGAAAGAACCCGCTTCAGGGTTTTAAAATTGAAGCAGAGGAAGCAGCCACCCTCTAGAACTGTAAGATCTTGTGACGAAACTTGTTTTGGGGTCTTGAAACTATCTTCAGAGTCTCTGTTTGCAATAGAGGAGTGTAGGACAGTATGATTCTTATGATATTAGAAAAGGCATTTAAGGGCAATTAGGTACTTAACTGAGGAAGTTCTAAATTAGGGAACTTCAATGATGCTTTCGTTGAGAAGAATAGCTGATCCAACGACTTTGTAAAATTGCTAAATTCATTTATATTTATAAGTAGACTGTAAAGAGGTACAATTCTTCCTTCGCATGTTAAATTCATTTAAACTCAGCTAAAAATTACCTTTAAGTTACAAAATAAGCAGATGAATATATAGATAGATGCATGAACATTATCGATACTCTAGGTTTACTTCCTTATATATAATTGATACTGATAGGGGTTAATTAGGTATAATATTATCATTCAAGATTAATATTTGTTTATTAAAATTAAGACTATTTTATTTTTTCATGTATTTTATTATTATTTTGTATATTTGGAGTCAATAAAGTAAATAGGAATGAAAATCTAATGAAAACAAAGGCAAAAATACCAAAATTGCTACAGTAGATCACTAAAGTAATGAGCACTTTTACTACAGTGCCAATGCTACAACGCTCAAGTCAGTGTCATCAGCCCCCCAGCACACAAAATCCAACACAGTGGCACTTCATAAACAACAACTCGTAAACAATAACCATATGAACAGTGTAGGCGTAGAAATTAAAAAAAAATTCTAATGTGACTTATATTTGATGTTTTGCCTTAATTTAAAGACATAAACTTATAAATGGAAGAACAAAAAGCTTAATTCAAAAATCAAGAAGAAGAGAAAGAGCAATTTTTAGAGAATTAAAAAGACGATAAAACTGAAGACTATAGCAAAATTAGTTTATTTCTTTAACTCTTTCTCTTTCTAACTTTTTATGATTTTCATGATATTATTCTTAATAAGCTTTAGAACTCTTTATTTTACCATGAGCTAAATTTTTATTCTAAGGTTATAGATTTGAACTTGTTAATACTAATACCAATCTATCTTACTTTTACTTCAGATTTTTTATTTGTTTTATTATTTTTATTTTATAGTTTCTTTTCTTTTATTTTTGTTTTGTATAGTTGTTTTTCAATTCTTTTTTTTTTTCGGTTTAGGTTACCTTTCAAATATATATCATGCACTATCAATTTCAAATTTAATAGCAAGTAATAAAACATAGATCTTTGAGAGATTATTCAATCCCAATTATTAGTAGCATCTAAACCTAGTATATGCCGACCAACCATAAACGCCAATTACTTTAAAATACAGCTAGAAATAATTTGATTGTTGAAAGACTCGGTTCAATTTAGTGGACATCCATACGATGATCTAAATGAACATATCATAAATTTTCTAGAGGTTTATGATTTGTTCAAATATAATAGAGTCTTAGATTATGCAATACAGTTGCAGCTATTTCTTTTTTCACTTTGAGACAAAGTGAAGAGTTGGTTGATGTCACTACCATCAAGATCAATTTCAACATAGGATGACTTAGCCTATAAATTCTTAACCAAATTTTGTCCACCAGCCAAGATAGTAAGAATGAGAAATGACATCACGTCTTTCAAGAAGTATGATTCAGAAACACTTTATGAAGCATAAGAATGATACAAAAATATGTTGAGGAGATGTTCACATCATGGGTTTTCAAAGTGGTTACTTGTGCAGACATTCTATAATGGCTTACTAAGGTAGTTGAGAACCACAATAAATGTTGCAGTAAGTGGTGCATTGATGAACAAATCCATAGATGAAGCCTATGACATGCTTAAAGAGATGACATCCAACAATTACCAATAGCCAACAGAACAGCAACCCCAAGAAATACCACAAGCATACATGATGATGTGGCATTCATCTCACTGGCTACACAAATTAATCTATTGTCCAAAAAAAAAAGATGCCATTAGAGCTAATGCTATAAAGAATAAACTTATCACCTGTAATTTCTGTGGTGAAAATCATTCAAATTGCCAATACATGGAGACTGCGCATTATATGAGAAACTATTTTGAGCAACAATACAACCTTAATTCCAACTACTAAAATTTGGGATTATTAAATCCTCCTAGCATACCAATACAACCTCAATAGTAGCATGAAGAAGAATCGTGCCTAGAGAAAATGTTTATATAGTATACGAAACTAACAAACACCCTTCTCTAAAGCTACACGACCTCTTTAAAGATGTTGAAAAATCAAGTGGGCCACTTGGCCACATTATTGAATAATCATCCACAATGCTCCATGCACAACAATATCGAGGTGGATCCAAGAGGAGATAGAGAGCAATGCCAAGAAATCACCTTGGTGAGTGAACAAGAATTGTCAACAGCCGTTGAAATATCTCAACTAACGAAAAGCTATGATAGAGCAAAGAAGACAACAAAAGATGAGTCAAGTATAGAAGAAAAAGAATCGGTGGCACTTTAAAATAAAGACAACCTATACATTCCACCACCACATTTCTTATAAAAACTCTAAGAAAACAACCTTGAACATCAGCAATTTTTCAATAATATGTTCTAATTCAAGGTTGATATGGTAATTTTGGAGGAACCGAATCTCCAAAAGTAAAACTAACAAAGGTCGTTCAACTACAAGCTTATATAAAACTGTGTAAGTTAAAGAAAAAGAATTGGCATGGCAAGATAATTTAGAGGCAGACCGATACCAGTCAAAGAGGTGCATTATTTCGGTCTAAGAGTAAAATCTTTTTAGTAAGGCGCAAATCAAAATGGTTGGGCCTACATTTAAGAGATTTTCTTATGGAGCTATAGAAGTCAAAGAAAGAAAATATTAATGCTCTTAGACTTTGATTGAAGTTCCATAGGTGCAATACCACTAACATACAAGTCAAGCCAATGATGTTAAAGTAAGCACTTCTTGTGAGGCAACCCATGTAATTTTTTTTTATATTATTTTTTTTTCCTTTTTTTTCTTTTTTTTTAAGTACCAGAGTAGCAAGTCAGCATTCAAGAAGTAGAAAAAGAAGCTGCGGAGTTAGAAGACCAAAAAATTTAACACCGTTGCATTAAGACTCAAACGCCATAATGTTGAGGCTTCATTTACCAAGGAAGTTTCCTACTCTCATTTTTATTTCGCCTTAAGGACAATGTCAAACTTAAGTTTCGAAAAGGAAACACTTATCCGTGTTTATTTAAGGCTTCATAAATTTTGCTTGTTGTCTTACATGTGTTAATTTTTGTTTAGTTAGTTTTTTTTATTGAGATGATGATCATTCGGCTATGATAAGAAATAGAATATTGGCTGAATTTATTTTTATAAGACCCTAAAAAATGATAAATGCTTCAGATAATTCTTATACTAAAAATCTTGAACTGATTTCAACCTTATTTTTTTTATCACTTATTTTTTAGCACATTGAAATAAAAGCTTATATTAGTGGAATTGTTGCTTAGAGATAATTATACTTAAGTAGCACATCATAGTCTCAAAATTAACACTTAAGAACTTACTTGATTACTACTTGAGGTGAAATCCTAGGAAACACATGAATAGAAAAATGACATTATGTCATTTTTGGACCGATTGAGCCTTTTTTAGCCTACATTGAATATATAATTATCCCGAGTTACTTTTTTTAGCCTAAATACCTATTTTTTTTTTTTATTTAACCACATTATAAGCCTGAAGACTTTAAGCTTATTTATCTAAAAATTCCCTATAAAATCATAAACCTTAAGTTTACTTAGAAATACTCTTAAAAGGAAAAAGATTGTGGTTGTATAAGAAAATGGTACTAAAGTAGAAATCAATTAAGTCTGTTGGTATTTATAAATCTTGGTATGGGGGCATTGAAAAAAAATGTCTTTAAATTCTTTATACTCCTAACTTAAGAAAAAAAGAAAAGAAATTCTTTGAAAAATAGTAATTAAAAGAAGGATGAAAACATAATAAGTTTGGAGGAGGAGATAAATTAAGGAAAATAAGATCAAAAGGTTTCTAAATAAAGACTAAGTATTCATTGTGTGATTTAAACCTCACATATTTATCTTTATGTCTTACCTTGACCTTAATATTTTATTACGAGCTAAGTAAAGTCCTAAATAGACTCTAAACATGTATTTTTCTAAATTAATGGAGAGTGGTATAAAAAGTAAACTTATGACAGTGTTATTATAAATTGAAATATGTTGAGACATCATTTTTTTATACTATTATAAGTTATTGAGTAGATCTAGGTATCATTTAACTATTTACTTGCTTATTGCGCCCACACAAAATGATCAATTATAATGAAGAAAGACGAACTTGATAAATGGTATTAGTGAATTATCAAATAGTTGTTTATTAAATTCTGAAAAGACTTGTACCATTTCAACAACTTTTGAGACAATGATTGTGATCATCTAATCAACTTAGCATTTTTTTTAGTTAAGAATAAATTGTTTGTGTTTATTTTTCATTACTCGAGAATGAGGAAAAACTCTTAAATTTTTGGGTATTTGATAAAGATTAATTAGGTATAATATTTTCATCTTCTAAACTTAACATTTGTTAGTTAAAATTAAGATTATTTAGTTTTTATGTATTTTAATATTATTTTGTAGGTTTGGAGTTAATAGAGTAAATATGGATGAAAATCTAATGAAAATAATGCAAAATTGTTACATTAGATTGCTATAGCAATGAGCTACAATACCTTTTGCTAAAGTACCAGCACTGCAGTGCCCAAAAATCAATGTTGTAGCGCTATGTGAACAATAACTCGTAAACATTAAGCATGTAACAGTGTCGACGTAGAAATTAAAAAAAATTATAATCTAACTTATATTTGATGTTTTGTCCTAATTTAAAGACATGAACCTATAAATAGAAGATCATGAAGCCTAATTTAAAAATCAAAAAGAGAGAAGAAGAGAAAGAAACAGCAATTTTTGGAAGATTAAGAAAACTAAAAGATTGAAGATTGCAGGAAAATTAGTTTGATCTCTTTAACTCTTTATCTTTTTAGTTTTATATTATTTTCATGATGTTATTCTTGATAAGCTCTAGAACTCTGTATTTCACCATGAACTAAGTTTCTATTCTAAGGTTACAATTTTGAACTTGATATGTGATTGAATTCAAATTCTTTTCTTACTTTTATGAACTTAATAATAGAATTATTCAATTATTCTATGCTTTATACTTTCTCATTACTTGATCACTAATTAGATTGTTGTGGGAACTCTTATGAACTTGAAAAATAAATTTTTGTGTTGGACTTAAATAATTTAATATATGATTATAAGATAACAACTATAAGTTTCATGTGGAATAGACATATACCTACATGACATATATGGTATTAGTATATTAGTTCTTAATGAATTTTATTCTCATCTGATTACCATATACATATAAATAATTGTTAAAGTAAGATATAGTCGCTCAACCATCGATAAAGGCTTGTGATGACGTAGCCAATAATTCATATTGAGGAATTAACTTAAAAAAAGATTAATTAGCTCAAGTAACATATCAATAAATAGTTGTAATCTTAGGTTTTATCTATTATTGATGCTTCTATTTTGTTATCTTTAGTATTTTCTATCTTATTAATTTTTTATTATTTAGTTTAGATTACTATCTTTTAATTTTCTTTCGTCTGAATAAAAGTAAGGAGATACAATTTTAGTAATTAGCATAAAGAATAATAACAATTTATCATGGGAATGATATTATACTCATACTCCACTACTTGTTTACGATAACATACACTTATGTTTAGCTAAAAATCGCACATCAAATACAACCTATATATAATGATTTAATCTTAGCTTATTTTCTCAACATATCAATACAAGGATAAATTTTACATTTTAACCAATTTTCTAAGCATGTTTCCTCGGAGACAATCGTTACTTATCTACATATGACAATAAGAAAATATAACGATATAACCAATTACCTAGACTTGCTTTCTCAGACATAATCGATACTAACTCAAACGTAAATCTATCATTGTTTCAGTCAAGTAAATAAAATTGGACAAGTGACATTCGTGAAGGACTTTTATAGGTTCCAACATTTACATAATTGGTACCGGATAGTTACAGCACACCACCTGTCTAAGTGTTGATGATTAAAAAATTGCACTGATGAATACTAAATTGCATTATGACTATTGAATTGCATGAATGACTATTGATAGTTAATAGCATTCATTATCAAATTTAATTGAGATTTTTCTGTTACTATTTAATAATAACTCTTAAGACGAACTCTATATAAACTTTACAAATTTTCTTGTTAGGAAAATATAATTTGCACACATAGAAAACTCCTTGAACAATTACTAAAGAAACTAAAATAAATTTGTCACCAAAAAAAAAAAACATTTCTTGTTCTTGTATCATAATTCACTTTCTCACACATACACACCATTTTATCATACAATTACTAAGTTTAGCATTAGAATGCTTTTTTTTGTAAAAGGACAGATGGTCTTTTCGTATTTATGGAAAGTACGCATGGACTGTGAGATAATTTCTTATAAAAATTATATCAAAGAACTTCAGTTTACTAATATGAGCATCGGAGTGCTCTTTCTTACAAAAGGACGGAGGGTTTTTTCGTCATTGTGGGAAGTACGCAAGGAGTGCAAGATAATTGCTCATAGAGTTCATATCGAAGAACTTCAGTGATGTCAACTATGAGAAGACAATCGAATTAAGTAAAGATTTCTTTAGTTTATTAAATTATTGTTAAAGAAAATGACTAATCAAAGAATAAACCAGAGTAACACAAAGAGAGAGGAAGCAAACGCCCTTGAAACCTTTGGATCTTATGGAAGAACCAATTCCTAAGCCTCAAAACAAAAATTTTAGGAAGCAACCAATCTGAAACCTCATAATCTTGCTGAGGAAGCAATTCCAGAGTCTCAAAATAGAACTAGAGGAAGTAGCCATCCCCAAAAACTTAAGATCTTATGGAAGAACCGATTTTGGGGTTCCCAAACTATCTTGAGAGTCTCCACCTATAGTAAAGGTGTCACGCCTCAGATCTGAAAAGATCTAACACGTAACGTAACGTAACGTAACTTACACTCATACAATGATGTGCACTCATAATTAATATTACATAATAATTTCAAACTTATTTTTGATATAATAATCCTTAGTAAGTTACTAGTAAGTTCATTATAAAAATTAAACTATGAACATACTTGATGGAATATAAATCGAATATAATCGTACTTAAAGTAATGATACATAAGTACTTATCCACAAGGGATAGATCAAATCTCTCAAGCTATTAAACATTTAACAACCTCGCGACCTAGGGAACCTAAGGGACAGTAGAAGTCTTGCCAAATCCACTAAGTATATATGTACCTTATTTACTTGAAATCACCATACACTATAATGAATATAAAACTCTGTAAGCATACTAATTTTTTATATATCAAAATACGTATATATACATGTACATAATGCATTAGTATGATATTCCATGATGGATCATAATAGAAAATCTTATCAAAATCACAAGTCAAGTAAGCGTTTACACATTTTTTCAAAACATATAATAGAAATATCATCACTTAACTACTACTTAGTAGGACTTCTATATTATATATCACATAATGAGTCAAATGCCACCTACGGATGATATACCGTATGAGAGGAATCCCACAAGTGAGGTTTAAATTACACATATATAATGCTCATTCTCGAAGGTAAGTGATAAACCCTCACCCTGATCATCGGTGAGTCCTCTCACATGCACCAATACACCACCACACGAATGTGATGACTCACTCTTCATTTAGGTACCCATAGGATCCTCTCTACATACGGAACACATAACACATATAAATCCCGAAAGAAATATCACACATAAAGACTTCATAAATCACATAAGGTGCCTACTAAATAAATAATGAGTTTAAGCATCCTTAAAATATAAAACGTATATTATGGACATTTTTTACTTTAAAAGCTTTCTTTGTTAAATACATTTCATTTTGAAAGCTCACTTTCAAAAACACATATATGTCATGTATGTCCATGCTCACATTCATAAACACATGTCTTTCACATTTCATATCAAAATATACTTTGACATAACATAATCATATTACAAGGCACATTCACAAATTCATGCATAAACAATTACTATATTTATTGTAATTTTAGTAAAAATATAGTATACTTAACTCTCAACACTATAAGGCTTAATTCTCCTTAACTTATCAATAGAGATTAATCCTTTCATAAGCTTTACCATTCATACAAAATACTTTAAATAGCTCATAAAATTACACATATTATACTTATCACATCAAATTAGTCTAATGACTTGGTTTCTGAAAACCTGTCATTCTGACCATTTATATTTAACAAATTTTTCTTATACATCAAATGATTTTCAATTACTCCAAAATCAGAATATGTCATTTTTGACTCATATATCCTTCTCATATATGGATATAATATTATAATTCTTACACAATCCATTTCATACACACCATCAAATTTAAACTATTATCCTGACATGATTAAGATATTTACTGGACAGCATTCACTCTCCTAATTTTATAAAATCATATACTAACTCAAAAATTATAAAACTACTACATAAGTACTCTTGAGACATAACTCAATCTATGATAAATGTTTTACTTCAAAATCTCTGTCAAAAATATTTTAAAACTATTTTATTCATAGCTTTAAAAATTTGTTGATCAAACAATACAGTGAGCTAATACACTTTAGAAAATCATAACAATTTTATCATATTGGTCTAAATGCTTAATTTTGAATATGTCATATTAGGCATATAAAAATCATATTCCAAAAATTAGTAACTTATTAAGATCATTTAGTAGATCAAAATTTGTTCATCACTTGAGTATAATGTTAACACAGGAAATTTTTAATATTTTAAAGTCATTTGTGTAAATTCACTAAAAATTTAATTTGTGAAATTTTTAATCGATTTAAAGTCTCAAATAATTCTAAAAATGTTTAGTTTCATATTCTCAACAACCAAAATTAAAATTAAACTATAAAATTTTATAACATTCTCGGATCAAGATATTATCAAGCAAAAATTCTACAAATCCATCATAATTTATCAAGTTATCCATATAATCATCATTAATTTTTAATATATCTCATAAAATTCACATCAAATCCCCAATTTTGTATATTTTTAGAAATCAAAATTTAAAGAAATTAACTTAATTAACACCAATAAATTGAGAAAGAGTTAAAATTTCATTTGAGATATACCTCTTAAAGTTTAAAATTTTAATTTCTTCTTCTTCTTCTTCTTCTTCTTCTTCTCTCTCTTTCCCCTGTATTTCTCTCTTTTTTCTCTCTAAAAAGGATGGCTCGACCAAAAATAAGTGAATTAGGGTTTAAAATATGTATTTTTATATCAGGAGGCTAATTTTTAGTATTTTTAAATTAACCTTAAAAGTTTTAAAGTATTATAATTTGGTCCCTAACATAGATCTAAAGTCTTGAAAATAAACCTAATATTAATAATAGGACCCTAGTCCATTCAAAAAAAAAATAGTAATAACAATACATAAACCAAGTATCACTTACGTACAAATAAATTACTAATATTACATATACATAAATATTTATTCTTATCGATTATAGATAAGCAGTTATTACAAAAGGAGCGAAATACGATGTGATTCTTACGATATTTGAAAATGTATTCAAGTAAAATTAGGTAATTGACCGAGGAGGTTCCGAAATATAGAACTTTAGTGGTGCTCTTATTGAAAAGAATAATTGATCCAATGATTTGTAAAATTAATAAACTCTTTCATATTTATGAGTAAAAGAAGTGCAATAATTCCTTCCCATGCTAAATTCATTTGACTTTAGGTAAAACGCACTCTCAAGCTACAAAATGAGCATACAAATATATAAATAAATAATTTAACCTATGCATGCTTTCTCAAAAAGGTCGATACGAGTTTATATTTAACAGATTTAATCAATTATCTAGGCATGCTTCTTAAAGAATAGAATAGCTAATACTTGCCTAGACATGTTTTTTTAGAGACAACTGATACTTTTTTAGGCATGCGTCCTCAAAAATAAAAAAGTCGATACTTATCTAGATATGATGATATGACTGATAATCTAAACTCACTTTTTCGAACATAGCCATTACTAGCTCAGACATGCAAGGGTTGATGAAAAAAAAATTGTTGAAATTATCTTTCATATGAAGACAATTCTATAGTAATATGGGATTATTTAAACTAACCGTAGTACTTTTTAATTTTTTAATTATTAAACTACCCATAAGATAAGTTATTATTATAAACACAATAATAGAATTAATATATAATTAAATAACTTACTATACTTACCTTTAAACTCATTTAGAAAACATATTTAATGTATAACTTCTTTATTTAAGTTATTTAATATCATTTTGTAGTGATATATATTAATCTTAAGGAGGGCATGGTAAAATCAAAATGTCAAAGTCAAAAATAATATATATTTATAAAATTTTAACCATCTAATCTTGAGAAGTTAAAATAACATATAATAATTGAAAATTTTTCACAAATAGCCAAAATTATGGGGGTCTTAAGTTTTTAGCCACCACTTCAAAATTTTAACTTTTTAACCAAACAAATTAATTTTGGACATAGTTACCCCCCAAAGCATTCTTTCTCTCAAAACTCTCTTCTCTCTCAAAATCATGTAGGCACATTGTCATGTCGGCTTGATGGCGATGGCAACGGCGGCTTTAAAGCAATGGCGATAAGTTTGGGGGTGGCAAGTGGAGACAATGATAAGTTTGATGATCTTATCGCACTAGGGAAGTCGGGGCAATAAGAACCTATCACCTCTTATCACACCGGTAAAATAGAGGTGATAATTTTATCTTATCGTGCTACTTTGCCGATGCAATAAAGGGCGATAAGTTCTTATCGCACTAGCAAAGTGGTGCTATCGCCCCTTGTCATGCCATTTTACTGACGCGATTGTAAAACTTACTGTCTCTGCCAACTGGCACCCCTAAAACCCATAAATCCCCCCATTGCCGCTAACCCTTCCCAGAACCTCCCTTCCTTCACCACCGCCGCCGACACACCCACAACAACTTTTACTAACCTAAAATTAAAAATCACCTAAAGTCACCACACATCCACAATTAACAACTTTCAAAAATGACACAAATCACCCGCCGTCATTGTCTTTGTCATCGCCACCTTGTCCTCACTACCCCAAATATGCCTACACATTTTGAAAAAGAAGAAAGTTTTGAGAGAGAGAATGCTTTGGGGGTAAGTATGTTCAAAATTAGTTTGTTTAACTAAAAAAGTTAAAAAGTTAAAATGGTGGCTAAAAAAATTAATGGTTCTTCAATTTTAGTTATTTGAGAAAAAAATTTCATAATAATTTAGCTCAAAAAATAAACTGTAGTATTTATGGATGTTTTTGAGAAAGTGGGAGGTTATAATGAAAATTTAGACATGTTTGTAAAATAATTTTAAAAAATTAAATTTTAATGGTAGGTTTTTCAAGAAAGAGAGGTTATATAAGCAGGTTCAAATAGCACTATCTTAAGTGATATTTATAATTATTTATTGTAATTAAGTCAAACGCATGGATCTCAAATTTAATTAAGTAGATAAAATAAAGTTTTATATTTGTCATTTAAAAAAAAAGGTATACCTAACGGCCAATTTTATTTGGCCGTCTTTATGGTCAAACATGATAGCATCTTCAATCACAAACTTAAGAATTTGTTGAAATGACTAAGTTAAGCTTTTTTGTAGGGTTTTATTAAAAATATACAGTTAAATAGTGTCAAGCAAGAAAGACAGTTGTTAGAAAAAAAATTCAAATTAAAAGAGCCTTTATAGTAAAGAAAAATAGTAGTTAACATCAAACGCTACAAAATAGCCAACAATGATTCTCTGATGCTCAAGTTTATGATGGAATTATGCAGGGTATTCCTTCTAGGGTTTTTGCCTAAGAGGAGGCTAGGGAAGAATAAGAAAATTGTGTTTAAGGCTTACGAGTTGTTTTGTAAAAAAAAAAATTGAAAGTTGTAAGAGAGATATACCTTGTCTTTTGTTATGAGCTGAAGAATAAAGGCCTAAAGATTCTACTCTAAGGGCTACAATTGGTGGTACGAGGTTGATGATCCTCGTCATTTGTTTCAAGAAGTATTAGGTTTAAGAGCCTTTTGGTAATTGGGCCCTTTCCCTACTTAAAGAACAAGCATTCTTTTGACTGCACACTTGGTCTACATGGTGAAAAGCATATGGTTCCCTTTCTGGCGAACAAATAGTTACTGGTGCAACCTCTTTTTTTTTTTTTTTTAACCAGGGCACCATCTCTCTGTAAAAAGCAGCTGAGCTCTGTATAGACTGACGTAGCACTATAACCCTTATCTTATCCCTTACTAGCTACGTCATGGGCTTAATGCTGACTTGAACAATGAGATTACCGCACTGATATGATCTTTTGACAATTTGACCACCATCGATATATCTTCATAATAAGTGTGGGGTTTTGCTGAAATCCTTTCTCAGGTGGGCCTGTCCCTATACATCTCATACTCTGAATAGAGGCCCCAGTTGGTCTGAACTTCTACTGAGCCCAACCTCTATTTTTTTTTTTATATAGATTAAGTGAATCCCTAAAGCTGTTGTGGGGCTGAATAGCCATGTAGTTACTTTTAATTGATCCAGTGACACCAATTCTAACCCACAACAGGTCTATTTTCTCCAGTAATTATTCTTGTACGAAGCCGGCCTAAAGGGAAAATGAAACCACGTTAAAATTCTCTCTCATTTGAAGACAATTCTACATTAGGTGATTCTCTAATTATGATTATCTTGTTTTCTCTCAAGTGAAGACAATTCTATATTAGGTGAATTCTTATAATTATTTTGTTCTAGTTAAGTCAAACGCGGCATGCTCAAGTTGATTAAAATAAAAAGGTCTGATGTAATTTTTTTTTTTTACATTTTTAATCTATATAGTTACTATTAAATGCCATTGATACCGATAATTCATTTTCAAACAATTAAGTGGTGAGGAAGTTCATAGCAGTCTTCGCGTAAAATTAACAGATATTGAACATAGCAAATAGACATATTGTTGCATTAAATGTTTTGAGGGCCTACTCTTGTTAAATTATACTATATAGGTAAAGCCCCTGCATTCGGTTAGCTATTATGATGGCGTATTCATGCATGTATTATTGCAGCTATATTTCATCACACACAAAGCTCTTAAATCCTGAAACTTTTGGTGTCAAAGCATATAGACATTGCAATAATTATCATTGTAGTGCTGCATATTATAGTTTGACATATTTTTCCAACTATCTCAAACAAATGACTATGAGTTTCAATTATAGTAATTATGTTTAGAAATGTATAAAACAAAGTGAGCCCCAACAAGTAGTAACAAGGCATTTTAAAATGTTTTGCATTTTTATTACATAAATAAGTTAAAACAAATACATAACACATATTAAATGATGGTGTAAGTTTAACAAGATTAAGTACAATAGCCAATATAAATTTTGATTGTATTACTTGTTTCCTCCTAAGGCCTCGTCTAGGCCCAACCATGAAGAGAAGGGCTAAGTAATCAAATGACTCTCGATGATCTTTAGAATATCTCATCCAAGACTCACAACATAAGAGACCTATATTGAGGCATCAGAGGCCCAAGCCTACAATGATCAAAAAGGCATTATGCCAACGATAAAGGATACCTTCGGTATATATCCAAAGATGTCCTTAGTTCTAAGTTATCCTTAATATCAAGTTATCCTCAGCATCTTATTTATTAACTAGATAAATCTTTGATATTATAGAGTAACCTACTAGGTCAAGTTGACCATTCGACACTTGGGGACCAAACCTAAAGATGGTTGTGTTGCTTTAAGACTTTAGTTGCCTTAATCTTCAAAGATCTCGAAGCATTCTCGAATAATTTTTACCCATATAATCTAAAAAATAATCAAAATCAAGAATGTAAAGATATGTCCTAATCCTAAAAAGACTCAATAACCTAATATAAAGAAGCCTACTAAAAAAAAGACTTAACTTCTATAAAGGGATCTACTTTTGAGATAAAAACTCTATTTCTACACATTAAATCTCCTTCTTTCTTTATTATTTTTTTAACCTTTAAACTCTTTTTCCAAAAAGCCTCATTGCTTAAATATTGAAAGAAAGTCTCAAAAATCAACATGTTCTCAAGAAGATCGTCTTGTTATAACTCGAAGGGATCAGGTTCACTGTATTTGAAGGAGAAATGAATTCAACTTCTGGACCTATAATTTTTTCGAGTTCTATGATCAACATTACTTATAATGCAAATTGTGAGATTGTTGATCAAAATTTATCGGGATATAATTTTGAGAGTAAGTTAAGTGTGTTGGGTACTCGAAGATCGAAAACGGATGCGAAAGACGCATCTGATAGTGCCCAGGTGCAGGCGTCGCAGTATCAAGTTGTGGGCGCCGCAATGCCCAAAATAGAACCTAGGAGCTACAGCGCCAGGCACTCAACGCCACAGCGCCAAAGTGGGAAAGCCCAGCGCCAGGAGCTGGGGGCCACAGCGCCCAACGCAGGGAATAGTTTCCCGTTTTGAATCAACTTGTTTCGTCTCCTACTTATTCCAGAACTCCCTAATATGACTCTCATACGTTTATGGTAAACTTAGGTCATCCTAAAACCTATATAAAGGCTCTCTTTTTACTTGTAAATACATCTTGATGATCTTTGTGGAAATCTGAATGATATTTTTGTGATCAAATATATTTTGTGAGATAAAATTTTTAGATTGCAAGAGAGTGTGTTTACTTTCTGAGTCTTTCTTATAAAAGATATACTTTGTGAGTGCATCGAGATTCAATAATAAAAGTGAGTGATCTTGATCCGTCGTGAATGTAGGCAATTTGTCGAACCACCTAAATTTTGTGTATTCTTATTCTACCTTTCTCTCTTTTAGTTTCATAATTACTTGTTCTGCATTATAATTGCTTGGGTTAAATTGCTTGGGTTATATTGCTTGTTGTGTACTTCTATTTCAACAAACTGATATCAGAGTTAGGTTCTGAGCAGACATGGTCATATCCAAGTATGAGGTAGAGAAATTCAACGGAATGAATGACTTCAATTTGTGGAAGATGAAGATTAAGGCTTTGTTGGTGAACCAACGGTTAGGCTCTACATTATAAGAGATTACAGCTCCATCTATTGAAGAAGAAAAAACTCCAGAGTCATCTAAAACTGAAGCAAAAAGGATAAAAATTCAAGAAAAAGCTCACAACACAATCGTTCTATCATTGAGCGATGAAGTACTAAGGAAAATAACAGGTGAAACAACGATGATTGGTCTTTAGAATAAGCTTAACTCCCTTTATATGGGAAAATCATTGTCTAACAGATTGCATATAAAGAAGAAATATTATCAGTTATCCATGTCAGAGGGGACGCTAATGAAAGATCATATATACGCCTTCAATAAGATCATTCTTGATCTTGAGTCTATCAACATTAAGATAGAAAATGAAGATATAGCAATTATCCTACTGAGCTCACTCTCTAAGAGTTATGAGAGCTTTATTGATACATTTCTCTACGGCAAAGAGAGTTTAACGATGAATGATGTGAAATCATCATTAAACTCAAAATTATTAGGGAAGCAGATCGAAAGCAATACAGAAAAGTCTATCTGTAAGAGGAAGGCCCTCATATAGAGATGGAAGAAAAAATGACTCAAGATAGAAGTCCAAGACTCTTAAGAAGTACTACTGCTGTAAGAAAGAATGGTTCATAAAATACTGTCCAGAGAAGAAAGCAGATGATGCGCTTATCTATGATGATAGCTATGACAAAGCAGAGACACTAGTCACTACTAATGGTAAGAATGCTGAATAATAGGTTTTTGATTCTGATTGTATATTTCACATGTGCCACACAAGTCTTGGTTTATACATTTTCACTCTATTGGTAGTGGTAAGGTGTTAATGAGTAATGATGTTGCATGTCAGATGATGAAAATTGATAGTGTTAAACTTAGGCTGTATGATGGGTGAGTGAGAGAGTTAACAAATGTTAGGTATGTTCCTGACCTCAAGAGGAACTTGATCTCACTAGGGACTTTAGACCAGAATAGGTGTTCCATCAGAATCGATAGATGGATTTTGAAAGTGTTAAGGGGTTCCATGGTGGTAATGAGAAGAGAGAAGTACAAAGGCGTTAATGTGCTTAAATGAGAAGTTGTGAGTAGTTCTGCATTATTCTCTATAGATGATGAGAATATAAAAACTAAGTTATGGCATCTTAGACTGGCACATTTAGGTGAGAGAAACCTAAATAAGTTATTTAGTCAAAAGACATTTGGTAAGAATAAATTCTAGCCATTAGAGTTTTGTTAACATTATGTGCTTAAGAAAGTACATAGGGTGAGGTTTAGTACCAACAAGCATAAGACTAAGGAGATTTTTGACTACATACACTTGGATCTGTTGGGACCAGCTCAGACAGCTGCTCGTGGTGGTGCCAGGTATTTTTTAAGTTTAATTAATGACTATTCAAAAAAGGTGTGGGTCTATGTATTGAAGAGCAAGGATCAAGTATTTGATGTATTTAATACTTAAAAGGCTCTTGTTGAGAATCAGACTGGCAAAAGAGTGAAGTGGCTGAGAACTGACAATTACCTCGAGTTTGCAATAGAGAGCTTGATGGGTTTTGTGCCCAGTATCGGATTACAAGGCATAAAACGGTAAGATCAACACCACATCAGAATGATGTAGCTAAGATGATGAATAAGACCCTACTTGAAAGGGCTAGATGCATGCTTACTAATGCAAATATCTCTATGACATTTTAAGGAGAAACTATAGTGACTACAGCTTATTTGATTAATAAAAGTCCCTCCTCAACAATTGACTTCAAGACGCCAGAAGAGAAATGGTCTGGCAATCCTCCTAAGTATAACCACCTCTAAATATTTAGTTATCCTGCCTTTGTACATGTTAAGGAGGAGAAGTTGGAACCTAGAGCTATCAAATGGGTATTTATAGGATATCCCGAATGAGTTAAAAGATATAAGGTGTAGTGTAAAGACTAGACACCACCAAGGAGTATCATAAGCCATGATGTGACGTTCGATGAGACGACCATGTTGAAAGCTTCCCAAGAAGAAGAGAAAGAAGAACCTGTGTTCAAGGAAGACTTAGTACCTGAGTCAATAGAAGTTAAAGTGGAGCCTGAAAGTAGATTTAATATACCCTCAGATTAATACTTTAATAAAGAGATCCTTGAAGATGAACCAAAAACACCAGCGAGTTCCTCCAAGTCCATCTAATGAAAGACTAGGACTCCTGAGATAAAACTTGAAGAGTACCAGTTAGCCAGAGACAGGCTAAGGAGAATAATTAACCTATCAATCAGGTATACATAAGCGAATTTAATTGCTCATACTTTTTATTCTACTTACACCATTGAATATAATAAGCCTAGAACATATGGTGAGGCTATGAAGAGTGAAAATAAGAAAGAATGGTTGCAAGCTATAGAAGAAGGGATAAGTTCTCTTAGGAAGAACAATTCCTAAAAGTTGTGAAGATACCTAAAAAAAAAACTAGTTTGGTGCAAGTGGGTGTATAAAGTGAAGGAGGGGATACCGGGAATAAAGCCTACAAGATTCAATGCTAGGTTAGTTGCACGAGATTTTACTCAAAGAGAGGGAGTTAACTCTCATGAGATTTTCTCTCCAATCATCAAGCACATATACATTAAGATTTGGTTAGCCATGTGTACAAACCTTGATTTATATTTAGAGTAAATTGATGTAAAGACAGCTTTTTTACATGGAGAGCTTGAAGAGAAGATATTCATGGGACAGCCGTAAAGGTTCGAGGAGCCCAAAAAGAAGATCATGCTTGCTTGCTAAAGAAGTCATTATATGGGTTAAAGCAATCATCCAAATAGTGGTATAAAAGATTTGATGAGTTCATAATGCTTGTGGTTTTAGTTGAAGCAAGTATGATGGATGCATATACTTCAAGAACATAAGTTGTGGGATAATGTATTTACTTCTATACATCGATGATATGTTGATTGCATGTAAGAATATGAAAGAAATACATAAACTCAAAAAGCAGTTGAATAACGAGTTTAAAATAAAGGATTTGGGAACAGTAAAGAGAATTTTAGTATAGATATTATGAGGGAAAGAAGAGATGTCATCTTCCTGTCTCAATAGCGATATATACTCAAAATTCTAAAGAATTTTAGTATGTCTAATGCAAATGCTATCTCTACTCCTTTGATCATGCATTTTAAACTTTCAACAACACAGTCGCCGACATCCAAAAAGGAGAAACTGCAGATGAGTAAAGTACCATATGCAAGCGTTGTGGGGAGCATCATGTATGCAATAGTTTACACAAGATCAAACATAGTACACGTTGTGAGTGTGGTGAATAGATATATGACAAATCTGGGTAAGGATCACTAGCTTGCAGTGAAATGGATCTTGAGATATCTCAAAGGGACGTCGAATCACAAGTTCATGTATAAAAAGGATAAGGATAACAGTACAATGGCAAAGGAATACGTAAACTTAGATTAGGCAGGTGATCTAAACAAGAGAAGATCGTTAACGGGTTACGTATTCACAGTATTTGAGTGTAGTGTATATTAGAGATCAATTCTACAACATGTAGTTGCACTATCTACCACAGAGGCAAAGTACATAGCTATTGGTGAAGCTATTAAGGAGGTCGTGTGATTGAAAGGCATATGTGCGGAGGAAATAGATATTGAAGATGTGAACATCGATGTAAATTGTGATAGCCAGAGTGCCATATATCTAAGCAAGTATCAAGTGTTCCACGAGATGTCTAAACACATTGATGTGCGGCTCCATTATATTCGAGAGATTGTCCAAAGTGGTGAATTTAGTCTAATGAAGATAGCGTAATCTAAAAACCCTGCTGACAAATTAACTAAGCCATTGCCCCTGGTTAAGTTCATCTTATATAAGGACTTAACTAGAGTTGCTACTTTGTGAGGATGACCTAAGATGCAAAAATGAGAGATCGAGTTACTTTTGTGAATGATTTTGAATCAATGAGGAAATTTGTGAGCATGTTGATTAAATATCATTGAGATAATATTTAGAGAGCAAGCTAAGTGTGTTGGGTATGTAAAGATCGAAGACTGACACGAAATGAGACAAAAGACGCATTTGGAAATGCCTAGGTGCAAGCATCACGCCACCAGATTGTGGGCGCCGTAGCACCCAAAATAAAACCTGGGCGCTACAGCGCCAAGCGCTCAGCGTCGCGGCACCCAGGACGGAAAGCCCAACTCCGTGGCACCAAGAGCTGGGCCCCGTAGCTCCAAGGGCGGGAATAATTTTTTGTTTTGAATTAACTTGTTTCATCTCCTACTTGTTCCAAGATTTCCTAATACGACTCCCACACATTTAGAGTAAACTTAGGTCATTCTAAAGCCTATATAAAGGCTCTCTATTGGCTTGTAAACACATCTTGGTGATATTTGTGAAAATCTGAGTAATATCTTTGTGATTAAACATACTTTGTGATCAAATATACTTTGTAATTTTTTGTGAGATGAAATCTTTAAGTTGCAAGAGAGAGTGTTTACTTTGTGAGTCTTTCTTGTAAAATGCATACTTTGTGAGTGGCTCGAGATTCAATAATAAAAATAAGTAATCTTAATTTACCGTGGATGTAAGTAAATTACTGAACCACATAAATTTTATATATTTTTTTTTTACTTTTCTCTCTTTTAATTTTATAATTACTTATTCTACATTATAATTATTTGAGTTATATTATTTATTTGTGTGCTTCTGTTTCAACACAAATAATAATAATAATAAATAAATAATGTCTCAGAGAAATAGTCCAATTAATTTAGCGTTTTATTATAAAAAAAAACGAGGTTATGGGGTCAATTTCTCCTCGCAGCTACTTTGGAGAGCATATTTCATTTGCATTTGTGCATCAGTGGAATGTATAAAAATTTTAAATAATAATAATAAATAAAACACAACTAACAATTATATTAAAAAAATTAAAGGTCGCAATGCATTAAAAGTTAAAAATGCACATCTTTTAAAATATTTATTAATTATACCTTCAAAAAGTGTATTTTCTTAGTTGGAATTATCATAATAAGGGGTAAATGGAACAATTAAAAAACATAGTGGGTAAGCTGTAAACATATAAACTACAATGATAAAGTGGCAATTTCCTTAATAAATATGCTCAATAATTCATATTTTTTAAATACACATTCTTGGGCCAATGAAGTAAAAAAAAAACAGTTGAAATTATCTTTCATATGAAGATAATTCTATAGTAAGTGAAGGGTGTGGCTATTTGAATCAATTATAGTATTTTATAAACTCACTTTCCTATGATATTTTTAATATTTATGAGTGAGAAATTACTGATAGAACTTATTCATCTTTTTTTTTTATTTTAAATAATGATATAAGATATTTTTAGAAATTATTACATGAAAAATAACATATAATGGTCATAGAAAATAAAAGTGTAAAAATAGAGAATAACTGTGAAATTTTTTTGAGAAAATGTAGAATTAGATTATCTGTTTCTAGCATTTTTTTTTTCCGTAGTTTGATAGGATTTGTCTCCAAATTTAGAGAAAACAAAAAGTTTTAGTAGAGGCTCAAGGCTAATTTTCTTAGCATATTGAGGGTTTAAACATAATTATGTTTTCAATTTCAAGGAAAAAATATTTTTCCCTAAGGGCATTTAAAGAGAATTTTTAACTCAAATTTTTAACTTTGTGCTAGAAGTGAAGCTGAAAAGATTTTTTTATAGGGCTCGTCAAGACTTAGAAGTGTAGAAAAGTAATTAAAAATCAATTTTAGATCACTTGCTGATGTGGAATTTCTGTACAACTTGGACTTCTGAGGTGCTGAAACATGGCAGAGAGTTGTTTAAATTCTATTAATACTAGGCTGTTAAGTTTGTTAGATTTCTAAATTTATTTGTCAATAAATACCCAGAACTTGAAGTTTGCAATTAATTGAATTCTCAATCATTTATTTCTATTCTGGAAGCTCTTTAAAGTTGGTAACATTAAAATTGTAGTCTTTGAATCCTAATTGAAATAATAACATCGATCTTTTTTTTTTTTTGGCTGTGAATATAGGCTCTATTGAGCCACGTTAATACTCTGCTTTTGTCTTTATTTATTTTGTTTTTCTAATTTTTTCTGTCCTTATTCTCAAATTTGTTTGATTTATTCAAAGTTTTAGATTAGGGTTTGTTTAACTCAACAAATTTTTTAAAAAAACTTTAAAACATTTTCTAGGTGAGAAAAGTATGTTTTCTTAAGTGTTGAAAGATATTTTGCTTGGGGGTTGAACTAATTTTGTCAAATAAACTCAATAGGGGCTTGAGCCCCCTGCTGGACCCAAGGTGGCTCCGCCTCTCATGTTGTCAACATCTCGTATATATTCAAGAGCTTAAATATTAGGCTACTTTGTGACGGTATTCTTGCCCCTTTGGCCATATTTTTTTTTTTTTTTTTGAACTTTCTTTGGCCATATTTTCGATTGCCATACATTTAATTATAATAAGAGTGCATCACCAAATAAGAGAAAAATTTTAAATTATAGTCACTTAGAAACCCTGATTAACATCCACTCAATATTGGTCTGATTTCAGTTAAACACATGAGAAATCCGTTTTAAAAAAAAAAAAGAATGACCTCAAAATCAAGATAAATGAAAATGAAATTACGGGCACTCGGTTTAACTGGATCCAACAAATAGGCCTACATTTTCAAGGGAGAACAAACTAAAGAACAAGTACAATATACACATGAGATTCCAGAGAATAGCTCTCCATTCATTCCATTCAGTATCTCTCCAGAATTGCTCCAAAATCAAACCATAAAACGCTGCTGACAGCCAGCCTTTTTATATCTTGAACACAGAGGTTAGTAAGTAACTCTTAACAATCTGATTGCAAAATAGCCTCTTAACTGAATTTATGTTCATTTCGGAAAAAAAAATAGAAAAAGTACACAGAATGTATTATTTTAAAGATGGAAGTAGAAACATTGTTTTCTTAAGTGCCACTATGCAGACCACTTCAGTTTCAGCGGATGAACTCGGAGATGTATCGATCGTCTCTTGAAAATATATTTGTTAAGGAGACTGGGCATTCTTTCAAGCGTCAGTGATTACCTCCTCGTTAGGTCTGCAATTTTACACCAGAAGAAGTAGTAAGTAGACACGATAAACTCCGAAATAAACAACAGGTGAATCACAAAACAAGGGCTTAATGTCATACAAGAGATGCGAGCAGATTAATCAAACTTTTTAAGTTAGCAGATTTCAGTACAAGAATATTTTGAAGTTTCTGATGCAATCTTAAACTGTAGCGTACTTTAGCACAAAAAATGAATGAGGGAAAATAAATAAACCGTAGAAAAAAGGTAGATAAAGGTGTTGTGCGAAAGCGTTGGTTGAGTAATAATTATACAAATTGTGTGAGACATTAGAAATATTTGAGAGCACGAGAGAAATTGCATATTTATGCAATTTCATTAGTCAAGTGTTCTATTGAGTATATTAAGTGTATTGGGGTTTTAGGTTGTAAGGTTTATTTACAATAATTTGTATACTTCTATTTGTTATAAGTAAAATATTCTTTTGTGTTTTTGCCCGTGGACGTAGGCTTAAAACTAAACCACGTAAATTGTTGTGTCTTCTCCTTTAGTTTATTTTTACCACATTTCTCTATTAACATTGTCACCGTAAATTTGTATAATTATTATTTAACCAATGCTTCCGCACAACAATTTGTATCAGAGTCTGGTGTAGTAGTGTGAATTATACATGTTTAGAAAAGTTCTGTCAAAAATGCTAATATTACCTAAGGAGACTGGATTTTAAGTGGGACTATTTGTGACCCCTCCAGTCTTTTTTAAGAACTTTCTTAGTGTATAATTCATATGAACAGACATATAGGCATTGTTAGTTTGGTGCTGTTGAATTGTGTTGAGTAATAATTAATGTTCACTTATATTGTATATGGTACTGTTCATAAAATACTATTCACGTGTACAGAAAAATGGCTGAGACATCAACTAATCTTCGTCATCAAGGCACGCGGTGATAAATGTCAAGTTTGAAGTAGAGAAATTTAATGGTACCAATAATTTTAGTATGTGGCAAAGTGAAGTGCTTGATGTCCTATGTCAACAAGATTTAGACATAGCTCTTGAAGAAAAGTCTGAAGATATGAATGACAAAGAGTGAAAAAGGATCAACAAGCAAGCATGTGGTACTATTCGACTATGCCTTGCTAAGGAGCATAAATACTTTGTCATGAGGGAGACATCAGCAAAAAAATTGTGGGAGAAGTTAAAAGATATGAAAAAAAACCTTGAAAGTAGGTTTTATTTGAAGAAAAAATTATTTTGATTCACATGCACATCGAGCATGTCCATGGATGATCACGTAAATACCTTCAACAAGATAATTGCTAATTTGGTTAATTTAGATAAAGAAAATAGAGATGAAGATAAGGCTTTATTACTCCTAAACTCCCTTCTAGATGAATATAATCATCTCATCACCACTTTGCTTCATGAAAGGATAAAGTTACTTTTAATACTGTATGCACAGCCTTACATAACAATGAAACTCGAAAAAAAGATAAACGAGATCACTATGATACATCAGGGGAAGCCTTAACAGTAAGAGGTCATTTGTCAAACCGCAAACCTGGAAAGAGAGGCAAGTCCAAAGGAATACCTGCAAAGGATGAATGTGCCTTTTGTCGAGAAAAATGGCATTGAAAAAAAAATTGCCCTCAGTTACAAAAGAAAGATAACTGCAAGACTATGTCTGATGCATATGTTGCTGAACAATGAGATGATACATCAAATTTTAGCCTAGTAGGCACAGCATTAATGTGTTATTCTAATGAATGGATTCTAAATTTGAGTTGCACTTATCATATATGTCTTAACAATGAGTGATTTTCAAACTTCAAAGAGCTGAATGGAGGAGTTGTTTATATGGAAAATAATGATACCTGTAAAACAACTAGGATGGGTACAATTCACTTGAAGAATTATCACGGGTTAATCTAAGTTCTGACAGATATCCGTTATGTACCAAACTTAAAGCCAACCTTCTTACCAGCTCTATAAATAGCCTAAACCTCATAATCACTTTTCTAGCAATAAATAAAACCAACCTTCTTACCATCTTCATAATGAATCCCATTATCATAACTCCTCCTGTTCCTTTTTCTCCACCACAATTTCCAGACCTAATCAAAACCAGAGCACTTCATTCCCGTGCCAAAGAATTCATCAGACACTACGCCATCTTAGCAGTCCAAGAACACGGCCTCACAGTTCTTGGTGGCCCTTTGTTCAACTTAGAATACCCTTTCTTTCACCTGCACTCTTTTTTCCCATTTTCCCAATGGTCCAAACCTGTCCTTTACTTGTTATGGTACCTGTTGGATCTGTATACAATCGCCATGGAATTCCCATTACTTAGAACCCTCCAAAAATTAGAAAAATGTGATGAAGATCATCCAGCCCTGATTTTTCTCTAATGGTTTTACCCAAAGACATGGTGGATAACTAAATTTCAATACATGATTGCAAACAACACAAATGCTGCAGTCCCCAGACAACATCTTTGGTCAGTCTTACTTCTCCAACGGAAGGGTATGATTATTTCAGATCACGAGATTCATTATTACCCTACTGTTAAGGATTACTTCACATTTACCCTTTCACTAAAGGGATCAATTAAGCTCTGGCCTGAAGAAGTAATTCAGCAAAAGAGAGAACTTGAAAGAATTCTTACTCAGGAAAATCAAATAATTCCTCCGTCTATTTGGATCTCCCCAGAAGATGCTGCACCTTGGGAGCAAGTTGAAGCTGACTTTACAGAAGACCTGAATTTTGCCAATATACTCAAATTCCAACAAAGACAAAAATATCATCTTTCACATCTCAGAAATACAGATTACTCTACTCATCATCACCATATCCCAAACATGACTTATTATGCCAGATACAGACAAGCAATGGATAACCTTCACCAATGGTCTCAGCTAACTGTCCCGACAGAACCTAACCAATCTCAGCCAGTTGTCCCGACAGAACCTACTCAATCTCAGCCAGTTGTCCCGACAGAACTTGACCAACACCAACCCAATCTTGACTTATCCCTCTTTCAAGACTCCCAACCTTATCCAACCGACACCCAAATCCAAGAGGAAGCCAGCACATCCCTCATCCAGACCAGCTCACCTGGAGAAGATCAAGATATGGTAGACCCACATTCCACTCCGCCAAAGCCCTCATTCAATGTATGGGAACAACAACTCCATAAGTTTCTCTCTCACGGATACGACACAGATGAAAGCGACCAAGGAGACTCATTTTGACCTACATTGCTGTTTCTATTTTCACAGAAACTAGATCCGTGTTGCTCTATCACATCAAAGACAGACTAATTACTGCTTTATCTTTATGTCAAGTGTGCTTTATCTTTCTTCATATCTGCTTTTAATCTATCGGCCAAAAATTAATGTTAAGACCACAAAATCTTTGTAATTAATAAAGTTAATTTGGCCTCATGTCCAAAGTCCAATTGTTAGCTCAAAAAGTCTTCAAGTCATTGATGTATTGTCGACCATTAGTGCCAAAATGGCTAAGTCCCTAAATCCATGAAATAGGCCTTTATTGACTTTTCTTAATTATCTTACCTAACTTATCACACTTCCGACACAAATTTTTTTTTATCACACTTACATATCAACATATATTTATTCAAGATTTTGCGACCTATTGTCCCTTATAAAATGATAAAGTAAAACTCATTCTCTTTTTTTTTTGTTTTACCTCACAAGAATCGAGAAAAATATATACTTGAACATACTTACACATATGCTCCACAGCTATTATCAATTTGTTTCTCTATAAATACATTATTATTGCATCCTTATACAAACTCAAAAATATTCAAAGATTAGGGTGAGCATAACAATGGAGGAAACCTCAGCTCGTCGATTCACAAAAATTTGTGTCTTTTGTGGATCCAACCCTGGGAATACTGAAGAGTTTACAAAAGTTGCAGAAAATCTTGGTAAGGTATTAACTGAGCGAAATATACATTTAGTATATGGAGGAGGTAACCGAGGGTTAATGGGGTCTGTGGCAAAAGCTGCACACAATAAAGGTAGTCGAGTTTTGGGTATCATTCCAAAACCTCTAGCTATTGAAAATATTGTAGGAAAAACAGTTGGGGATGAGTTACAAGTTTCATCTATGCACGAGCGAATGGCTCAAATGCTTAGGCATGCAGATGCTTTCATAGCTCTACCAGGAGATTTCGGGACCTTGGAGGAAATTTTTCAAATTATCTCATGGGCACAATTACAAATCCACCAAAAACCCATTGGTTTGTTAAATGTTAATGGCTTTTACGACGGGTTGATATCGTTTCTTGACTATGCAGCAGGAACACAATTCATCCCACTTCTAGCACGACGGATTCTTATTTCAGCTCCAACTGTTGATCAACTAATTGATCAATTACAGTCTTTTATTCCTCTGTCTAATCCAACATTGCATCAGTTAGATTGGTCTACTCATGACAGTCAGAAGAAGCGCAAAATAGACTTAAATCTCACTCCGTAGCCTCTACTGTATTTTTGTTGCTGCTATTGTTGTTGTGTTGTTGTTTTCCTTTTCAATAAAAGTTGTTTCAATTGATGTCTTCAATACTCTACTTCTCTATATTTTGTCATTGAGAAAATTATCTCAATTTGCTCCATCACATGCAAATTATCATTATAAGATATTCAACATCACTCTTACTAAGCATATTAGTCATAACTTAAAAGAAAATCTAAATGGTAACATTAAGATCCACAAGGTACCATTATCCACAACAACAACAACAATCTTAGCAGCTTTTGGATACTGTGTCATCTTCACAAAATCATACAAAATTTAAGGAATATGTCAAACTTTTACATAACAAAGCTACAAATACAATCCTAAGGATTTGGCATCTGCTCGGTTCCCTTGACTCGACACTTAAAAGTCTACAGAATCATATCTTAGCTCTGATACCAATAAAAGCTGTCACGCCCCAGACCCAAAAGATCCGACACACGACATCACTTACATTCATTCACTGCATGTGCACTCATAAATAATATTACACAAAATTTTCAGCTTTCCTTCAACACAGAAATCCTTAGCAAGTTGCTAGTAAGTTCAACACTAAAATCAACCCATAACTTAACATATAAATATAAACTTCTCTTGACCATATTTAAACATTCATTTCAATTTCTTTCAGAATTATAGCAATTGAATTATGACTGGGACAATTAGTAAACCGGAGATACGCAGAGTTTTCTCAGAGATTAACACTCTACTACGTCACCAGTAGCAACTTTGTTACCGGAAGCCCAGAATATATTCATTGTAAATTCTTACTTGAAATCAATCCATTACTATACTTGGTGAAACTTAAACTAAGTCCAACCACACACAATAAAATAATACATAGGTATTTATTCACTAGGGACAAATCAAATATCTTATCCCACGTGTCCCCAAATGAAACACTTAGCAACCTAACAACTTAGGGAACCCAAGGAACAGCAGAAGCCTTGCCAAATCCGCTAAGCACACATGTACCTTATTTACCTGAAATCACCATAAACTATAATGAGTATAAAACTCAGTAAGCATACTAGTTTTTCATATATCAAATACAAATACATATATGTACACAATGCATATGTATGATATGCTGTGATCACTCAAAATCATAATCTTATCAAATCACATATCATGTAAGCGCTTACACATTTTTTTAAAACACATAATAGGAATACCATTACTCGACAACTACTTAGTAGGACTTACATATCACATATCACATAATGAGCCAAATGTCACTCGTAGGTGACATACCGTATGAGAGGAATAGTACAAGTGAGGTCTTTAAATCACACATATATAACACTTATGCCCGAAGGTAAAAGCCAAACCCTCACCCTGATCATCGGTGAGTCTTCTCACATGCACCAATACGCCACCACACGAATGTGATGACTCACTCTTCCTTTAGGTACCAATAGGATCCTCCCTACATACGGAACACATAACATATACCAATCCCAAAGGAAAGGCCACACATAAAGGCTCCACAAATCACATAAAATGCCTACTAAGTTAATAGTGAGTTCAAGTACCCTCAAAATACAAAATATTTCTCATGGACATATTACACTTCAAAAGCTTTCTTTGTTAAACATATCTTATTTTGAAAGCTCACTTTAAAAAATACATGTATGTCCATGCTCACATTCATAAACATATATTCACATTTCATATCAAAATATACTTTGACATAGCATAAACATATTCTTAACCACATTTACAAAATCATTCAAAACAATTACTATGTTTATTGTGATTTCAGTAAAAAGTCTAGTATACTTACCTCTTAGCACTTACAGCTATAAGGCTTAAATCTCCTTAACCTATCAATGGAGATCAATCCTTTCATAAGCCTCACAATTCACACAAATACTTAAATAGCTTACAAAATTATACACAATGCATTTAACACATCAAATTGGTCTAAATACTTGATTTCTCAAAACTTGTCATTCTGACCACTTACACTTAACAAAATTTTCTAATACATCAAATGATGTCCAATTACTCCAAAATCAGAATGCATTAATCTTGACTCATATATCCTTCCTATATATGAATATTATATCAAAATTCCTACACAATCCATTTCATATACATCATCGAATCCAAACTACCAACCTGACAGGATCAAGATACTTACTGAACAATATTCAATCTCCTAATTTTATAAAATCATATACTAACTCAAAAATTGTAAAACTACCACATAAATACTCTTGACACATATACCAATTCATGATAAATATTTTACTTCAAAATAACTGCCAAAAGTATTTTAAAACTATTTTATTGTTTAACTTTAAAAACCTGTTAATCAAATACTGCAATGAGCTAATACACTTTAGAAAATCATAACACTTCAACCACATTGATCTAAATTCCCAATTCCGAGTATATCACATTAGATATATAAACTTATCATATTCCACAAATTCATAATTTTTGAAGATCATTCAGTAGGACGAAAATTATTTTTCACTGTACTATACAGTTTACACAGGAAATTTCCAGAATTTCAGGGTCATTTTGGTAAATTCACTATAAATTCAATTTCCAGAATTTTCAATCGATTCAAAGTCTCAAATGATCCTTAAGATGTCTAATTTCATATACTCAAAATTCAAAACCAGAATCGAATCACAACAATTTATAAAATTCCTAGATCAAGAGGTTATCCAGCAGAAATTCCATAATTCGTCATGATTTATCAAACTATCTTATAGATCATCATCAATTCTCATATGATCTTACGAAATACACAACAAATCCTCAATTATACATATTTTCAGAAATCAAAACTTAAAGGAATTAACTTAATTAATACCAATAAATTGAGAAATACGTATGATATACCTCTTGAAATTCAAAATTCCAATTTCTTCTTCTTTTTCTTCTTCTTCTCCTCTTTCTCTCTCCTCTATTTCTCTCTTCTCTCTCTTAAAATGGGTAGATCGACCTAAAAATGGTAAATTATGGTTTAAAAGTGTATTTTTATACTAAGAGGCTAATTTTTGGTATTTACGAATTTGCCCCCAAAACTTTCAAAGTATAACAATTTGGTCCCTAAAATAATTCCAAAGTCTTGCAAATAAACCCAATACTAATAGTATATCATTAACCTATAAAAACACTACTAATAACAATATATAAATCAGGGATCACCCACATACAAATAAAATACGTATATTTATATATAAAAATATACATATTCTTACCGGTTATGGATACTGGTTACTACAAAAGTTCTGTCAAAAATGTTAATATTACCTAAGGAGTCTGAATTTTAAGTAGGACTATTTGTGATCCCTCCAGTCTTTTTTGAGAACTTCCTTAGTGTATAATTCATATGAACAGACATATAGGCATTGTTAGTTTGGTGCTGTTGAATTGTGTTGAGTAATAATTACTGTTCACTTATATTGTATATGGTACTGTTCACAAAAATACTATTCACATAAAAGTACTATTCACGTGTACAGAAAAATGGCTGAGACATCAACTAATCTTCGTCATCAAGGCACACGGTGATAAATATCAAGTTTGAAGTAGAGAAATTTAATGGTACCAATAATTTTAGTATGTGGCAAAGTGAAGTACTTGATGTCCTATATCAACAAGATTTAGACATAGCTCTTGAAGAAAAGCCTGAAGATATAAATGACAAAGAGTGAAAAAAGATCAACAAGCAAGCATGTGGTACTATTCGACTATGCCTTTTAAGGAGCATAAATACTTTGTCATGAGGGAGACATCAGCAAAAAAATTGTGAGAGAAGTTAAAAGACAAGTATATGAAGAAAAGCCTTGAAAGTAGGTTTTATTTGAAGAAAAAATTATTTCGATTCACATGCACATCGAGCATGTCCATGAATGATCACGTAAATACCTTCAACAAGATAATTGCTAATTTGGTCAATTTAGATAAAGAAAATAGAGATGAAGATAAGGCTTTGTTACTCCTAAACTTCCTTTTAGATGAATATAATCATCTCACCACCACTTTGCTTCATGAAAGGATAAAGTTACTTTTAATACTGTATGCACAGCCTTGCATAACAGTGAAACTCGGAAGAAAGATAAACGAGATCACTATGATACATCAGGGGAAACCTTAACAATAAGAGGTCATTTGTCAAGCCGCAAACCTGGAAAAAAAGGCAAGTCCAAAGGAATACCTGCAAAGGATGAATGTGCCTTTTGTCGAGAAAAATGGCATTGAAAAAAGAATTGCTCTCAGTTGCAAAAGAAAGATAAATGCAAGACTATGTCTGATGCATATGTTGCTGAACAATGAGATGATACATCAAATTTTAGCCTAGTAGGCACAGCATTAATGTATTATTCTGATGAATAGATTCTAGATTTGAGTTGCACTTATCATATAAGTCTTAACAAGGAGTGATTTTCAAACTTCAAAGAGTTGAATGGAGGAGTTGTTTATATGAAAAATAATGATACCTGTAAAACAACTAGGATGGGTATAATTCACTTGAAGAATTATCACAGGTTAATCTAAGTTCTGACAGATATCCGTTATGTACCAAACTTAAAGAAGAATCTCATTTTATTAGGAGTTTTGGAATTGAGATGGCATACAATCACTGCAAAAGATGGAATCTTAAAGATAGTGTTGGGTGCATTGACAGTGATGACAGGCATAAGAAGAAATAACTTGTACTACTATCATGGTAGTACAGTTATTGGATCTGCATCAGCAATCTCTGGAAAAGATGAAAATTTAGATGCAATTAGGTTATGGCACATACGTCTTGGTCATACTGGTGAAAAAGCTTTGCAAACATTGACAAGGCAAGGCTTATTGAAAGGTGCGATGTCCTGCAAACTAGATTTCTGTGAACATTATGTAATGGGAAAGAAAACTAGAGTGAAGTTTGATACTGCAATCCACTCCACTAAAGGGATGTTGGATTATATTCATACAAATGTTTGAGGACCTACTAAAATTGCTTCAATTTGAGGTATGAACTATTTTGTTACTTTTGTTGATGATTTTTCGAGAAGAGTGTAGGTATATGTGATGAAAAATAAAAGTGAAGTCATGAGTATTTCCTTAAATGAAAAAAAATGGTAGAAAATTTAAGAATGATCCATTTCTCCAAGTATGCCAAGAAGAAGGAATTGTTAGGCACTTCACTGTTAAAGATACACCACAGTAGAATGGGGTGGTAGAACTCATAAATCGAACTATATTGGAGAAAGTTCAATGTATGTTGTTCAATGCTGAATTGGGCAAGGAATTTTGGGCTAAGGCAGTAGTATATGCGTGCCATCTTATCAATCGTTTACCATCAACTGCCATTAAAAGAAAAAGTCCTATAGAAGTCTGGACGAGTAAACCTGTTAGTGATTATGATTCGTTACATGTTTTTTGGATCTACTGCTTATTATCATGTAAAGGAATCTAAATTAGACCCACGAGTTAAAAAAGCATTGTTCATGGGTATAACCACTGGAGTAAAGGGATATCGACTTTGGTGTCGTACTTCAAGAAAGATAGTCTTCAGCAGGGATGTAATTTTTGATGAATCTGCTATGCTGAAACAAGTTAATCAATGAGATCTTTAAAAAGAAGTAGTATTCCCCAGCAGGTGGAGCTAGAAAGAGTTTTAGAAGATGTAGTTGATGACAATTATGAAGATGAAGAAGAGGTTTCAACCTAAGAACCTCCACAACAACAAGATACAATTGCAGTTAGAAGGCTACGAAGAGAAATTCGTAAACTTGCTCGATTTATTGATACAGTGGCCTATGCACTTCTAATTATAGATGACGACATTCCTTCAACTTATACAGAGGCAAATTATAGTCCAACAAGCAAACAATGGAAGCAAGCTATGAATGAAAAATGGAGTCTCTTGAGAAAAATAAGACTTGGGAGCTAGCTACACTACCCAAGGGTAAAAAAGTAATTGGGTGCAAATTGGTATATGCAAAGAAAGAATGATTTCCTGATAAAAATAAAGTTTGTTATAAGACTAGGTTGGTAGCTAATGGATATGCTCAGAAGGAAGGAATTGATTATAATGAAGTCTTTTCTCCAGTTGTGAAACATTCTTCCATCTGAGTGTTGCTAACCATGGTTGCACAATTTAATCTTGAACTAGTTCAACTTGATGTGAAAATCGCATTCTTACACGGTGATTTGGAAGAGGAAATCTATATGACTCAGTTAGAGGGTTTCAAAGTTGCTGAAAAAAAAGATTGGGTTTGTAAATTGATGAAATCGTTGTATGGCCTAAAGCAGTCTCCGATGCAATGGTATAAAATGAGTTCATCAATTCATGAAGGGCCAAAGGTACACAATGACCAAACTTGATCATTGTGTGTATTTTCGCAAGCTACATGATGGAACTTTTATATATTTGTTCTTGTATGCTAATGATATGTTAATTACATCTAAGAGCAAAGATGAGATTGAAAAGTTGAAGATTCACCTTAATCAAGAATTTAAAATGAAGGATTTAAGTAAAGTCAAAAAGATTCTTGGTATGGAAATTTATAGAGATAGAACTAGAAGTAAGGTTATTTTGTCTTAAAGACAATATTTGAAAAAGGTGTTACAACATTTTGGCATGAACGAGCAGTCTAAACCTGTAAGTACACAACTTGCTTCTCATTTCAAGCTTTCTGCATCATTGTCTCCAACTACTGATGAAGAAAGAAAGTATATGCTGCAAGTTCTATACTCCAATACAGTTGGTAGCTTGATGTATGCAATGGTGTGTACAAGACCTGATACTTCACAAGCTGTCAGTATAGTGAGTAGGTATATGCACAATCCTGGTAAAAGACATTGGGAAGCTGTGAAATGAATTTTACGGTACATTTTTAATACCGTATTTGTTAGTTTGGTATTTGAGCAGGATGATACTATTGGTCAAAATGTTATTAGGTACGTTGATTCTGATTATACTAGTGATGAAGATAAACAACGATCAACTACTGGTTATGTGTTTACACTTGCAAAAGGTCTAGTAAGTTGAAAGTCTACTTTGCAGTCTACCGTTGCTTTGTCGACCACAGAAGCCGAGTACATGGCAGTTACAGAAGCTGTTAATGAGGTTATTTGATTACAAGGGTTGCTGAAAAACTTGGGTCTTAATCAGAAGCACATTAATGTGTATTGTGATAGTTAGAGTGCTATCTTCTTAGCAAAGAATCAAGTTTTTCATGCACGTACGAAGTATATTGACGTACGATATCACTTTGTGAGGGAGATTATTGAAGAAGGAAAAATACTTCTTCAAAAGATTGACACTTGTGACAATCCTGTAGATATGATGACCAATGTGGTTACAACGATCAAGTTTAAACATTGTTTTAACTTGATTAATGTCCTAATAATTTGAAGATTGTAAATTAATGGGTAAAGACACTGAAACATATTTCTCTTAAGTTTTGATTATTCAAGTCAAGGTGGAGATTTGTTGAAATATTGACTTGAATTATTCAAAGAAATTAGCACCCAATATTTGACAATTGAAGATAGTTTGGTAAGCACCAAACTTGTGCCTAAAATTGATGGTTTTTAATTTGACTTTCACACACAAATGTCAATATTTGTGTGCTATGGTTTTATTATAAATAGAAGCAATTCCATAAGATAAATTGTGTGAGACATTAGAAGTATTTGAGAGCATTTGGGATATTTGAGAGAAATTACATATTTATACAATTTTATTAGTCAAGTGTTCTATTGAACATATTGGGCATATTGGAGTTTTGGATTGTGAGGATTATTTACAACAATTTGTATACTTCTATTTGTTATAAGTGAAATATTCTTTTGTGTCTTTGCCCATGGACGTAAGCTTAAAACTGAACCACGTAAATTGTTGTGTCTTCTCCTTTTGTTTATTTTTGCCATATTTTTCTACTAACATCGTCACCATGAATTTGTATAATTATTACTCAACCAACGCTTCCGCACAACAATACTTCTAATTTGTATAATTATTACTATCAAATACTTTTAATATCTCATACAATTTGCCTTATGAAATTGCCTCTATTTATAGCAAAACCATAGCACACAAATATTGACATTTGTATATGAAAGACAAATTAAAAACCATCAATTTTAGGCACAAGTTTGATGCTTATCAAATTATCTTCAATTGTCAAATATTGGGTACTAATTTTTTTGAATAATTCAAGTCAATATTTCAACAAAAGGAAAGCAATAAACAGTCTAGACAAAATTTATAATTATTGATTTTAAATAACAATAGAACTATGTCTACTGAGTTGATATAATACTTAGAAATCACCTGAAATCTAAAGTTTCTGTTGTATTCATTTTCCTATTTTTTCAACTTTTAAGGAGTTCAAAAGTAGAAGCAGACCAGCAATTTGTCTCGTATGTTTTTCTTAACTTAATTTATAGTCAATTAACACAAGATATAGAATAAAGAAAACATTAAAAAAAACAAGCAAAAGGAAATGAAAAGCAATCAGTTAATAATACAGCGGTAAATGTATTTGAAAAATAAAATATATTGGGTTCAGATGCCAAAACAAAAAGTATTCGAATAATTTTTTTGTTGAACTTTTAAAAATAGCCTGCTACAGAATAACTACAGAAATTTCAATATCTATTGTAAATAAAGATGTTGTAAGCTAAACTGCAACAAACCTGAATTTCAAGTGGCCATCCACGACTTTGATAGTTGCCTTTGGAGACGTCAGGTTTGGACATTCCCAAATTTTGGGGTTTGGCACTGTAAACCCAATGCTTGTCAACTTTGGCAATTCAAATAGAAGCAATGTCTGTAGGTTTGGCAATGGACATTCCTCCGGTCCATCTTCACTAGGTTTAAACACCATTTCCAGACTATCACAAAATTTGATTTCAAGGACTTCAAGCTTTTCTGGGATCTGGGTTTGAGAGAAAACATATTTGAGATTCCTACAACAATCTAGATGCAAATGTGTGAGATTCTCGAAATCCACCATAAATTGAAGTTTCTCACTAAATAAGCTCTTCAATTTAGGAAGGTTTGAAACCCATAAAATCTCCAGCTTTTCACCCAATTCAACATCTTTTTGTTCACAAAAAATGCTCTCCATCTCAAGGCACCTCGCAATCCAACAACATTTCACCTTTGTCAAATTGCCTGCGCTAGACAACGATTTTATGAATAAATTCTCGATCAAAGAAATATATTCTGCATCCTCGAGGATAGTTCTCAGACCATCAGTAAAGCTTTTAAGTCCACGGATTTCCAAGAACTTGGAATCCTTACCAGAAAAACTTTTAGTCCGGAGGTAGAAATCGCTGAACATAACTTGATCACTGTTGTAATGATTATCCCCATCTCTTGCTAGCTCATTTGGAGGACATAAAGGGTGAGAGATTTGCTTTATGCATGCTTCGTTTAACCCAGATTTATCCTTTAGACGCTGGAAAATTTCTGTATCATTCACCAATATGGAAAATTGGCCCTTGTTTACATCCTTTGCTTGCCGGTCTATCTCCTCCTCGTCAACATCTTTAATAACCTTCAGACTGGTCAATTCTGATATCTCATCCTGACGTACTTCCATTCCACTCTTTGATATATTAAGAACCTCAAGTTTTGGAAAGTCCTTCAAGATCGGCAACTCAACCAAATTACTGCAACCTGATAAGTCAAGCACCTCAAGTTTGTCAAGTCCTTTCATTTCTGGCAGCTTTTTCAACACCGAACAGTTCTTTAGCAAGAGCCTGCGAAGGTTATTAAGGTTGGAAAGCGATGATAAACCTTCAAGTTTGGTGTTTGAGAGGTCAAGTAATTCAAGTTTTTCGAGTGCGGCAGTAGATGGCAGTTGCTTAAGTTCGGAACAATGGCTCAAATAGAGTTCAGAGAGATTGCAAGGGACAAAAGGCAATTTTTGGGTGGTTGAATCTTCAGATTTTTTTGATCCTCTGTGAAAGTTACTGAACTTGGTTCCAGAGAGATCAAGAATTTGGAGTTTATCTAAGTGCTTAAAACTGGGAATCGTACGGACCTTATCACAGCCTCTTAATAAGATCCGTGATAGGTGTTTAAGATTAAGGAATTTTGGTAACCGTGTAACTTGGGTACGGGAAAGGTCAATCATTTGAAGATACGGATGGTTGGATAAATCTTGCTCCGGAAAACTAGACAAGGAGGTAGCATCAGAAAGATCAATTACCTCGAGATCACGAAGTTCTTTTAGACTTGGCAGCTTTTCCAAAGAAGAACACCCCCGAAGGATAAGGAAACGTAGTTTGCTTAGTTTGGAAATTGAAGGCAGTGATTTCATCTGGCATCCCGAGAGGTTAAGGCTTTGAAGTTGACTCATTGCATCAAAGAGATCGTATGGAGGTTTCTCTAAGGAGCTAGCACCAGATATCTCAAGAACAAGTAACGTTTTAAGTTTTTCGATGTGAGTAATGTTGTTCAATATATTACAACTCCTGAGGACAAGCACACGCAGCTTCTCTGGGTGAAATAGCAATTTCTCAGGTTTAGGAGTAGACGAGACAAGTGATTTAAACCTGGGATTGAAAATGACTAGAACCTGAAGTTCTTTCATTGGATCAAAGAATGTTTCATGGACTTCCCGGGAAAGACGGCTTCCATCAATCAATAGTGAAGAGACTTTTTGCCAGTTCTTAGGATTGCATATTGTTTTTATCATACCATCCATCACTGTGATTCTCCCAAGAATTTTCCTTCCATCAGTTTCAGGAACTTTCCTTCGATCAATTTCAAGAACTTTTTTTTCATCATTTTCAGAAACACTAGCCAATCCCAGTTTTGATGTCCCGCCAAATCCCTCACGACGGCTATCAATCATATTCAATGCCGCTCCTTCAGCAACAATAATGTTATCCTCCCGTATCTTCAAAAAGCGGCGATCTATAAGCTCCATTAGAACATAGTGTCCCCTCTGGTATGCCTTCTCAATATGACCAAAGTGATCAAAATAGCCTTCCAAGATCCAGTGAGTGATCAACAGATTGTAATGAATGCCACCATAATATTTGCGAAAACATTGAATGCTATGCCAAAAGCATTTTCTCAGATCTGTATCGTCGGGCAACGTTTCATACGCGCAGTAAATTAGAGGATTTACGCCATCAGCGGCAATCTCATAATTAGCTGCCTTTTTTAGAGCTCTTTCCAATCCAGAATCCTGTCCAGCAGAGTATTTCAAGGCTTCTGCTATCATAGCGATCACAGCAGGCAAATGCTTGCCCTTTTGGGCTATATCTTTAAAGAGATTCTTTTGAGCGTCTGAAACGTCTTTCTGCACGATTTTAAGCATTAAATCCAACGACCCATCCAGTGACAGATTCCCAAACTTGAACACCTTACAGGGAGCCACAAGACTAACTTCAATCTCCGTTCCCCCCTGCTGATTAATAGCCGCTTCTTCCTCAAACTTTCTTGTTGTAATAACAGTTATCATATCATTACTGTTGATGGAAGGAAGCACTTTCTTAAAATTCTGCAATACTTTTTTCCACAGTTTATTTTCATTCATCTCGCTTGTGACTTCATCAACAACCAGCAAAAGATCTTTTGTTTTTCCAGGCGATGCATCTTTCTTTTCTTCGGGTTTTCCAGGAGAGGCCTCTTTCTTTCCTGCATCTTTGAGTTTTTTCTGAACCATCTGGTCAGTTGTTTCCTTTTTAGCTTGCTTCTTTTTGTCCTCTGCGTCCTCCTCTTCGTCCTCGCATTCTTCAGGATTGGAACTATGAGATAATATCTGATGACCAATGGCCTCTTTGAGCACGCCTTCCTCGTACTCTTTGGTAACAGATATCCAGAGAGTGGCGTAGCACAAGCCCTCGCTGATTGCACATTCACTTATCTCCCTTGCCGTTCGAGTTTTCCCAGTTCCAGTATCCCCTTCAAGAACAATTATTGACAAGCTGTTCCCTTTCAGCAGTTTTAATATATAACTTTTCCGTCCTTCCACTGTCAGCAAGTCCTCTATTATCCCCTCACCATTTTCTGTTGTTTCCGAGGCCATTGCTGCCACAAAATAAAAACATAAAATATAAAACAGGCTCCCACATATATATGAGATTCTGACAGATCATAATTTACATGTTTAACTATTAAGGATTTAAGTTAAAGTCTGTTTATTATTTCAAATAGCAATCTCAAAGTATTATTTCAACATTTTTTCCCCTACAAATATCATTGTTATTCATATTTTCATATTAAAAGCAACAAAAATAAAAATAATAAGTAAATAAGAAAAACCACTATTATACTTTTGGTGTTGGTATTATGAAAAGTATTGTGGCAGGAAGATGAGCAATGCTACTTTTCTTAAATCATATCTTAAATTTTAGATTTCAAATGAACTATTAAATAATTATTAAATGAAAAAATAATGTAATAAATAATTTTAAAATTATAAAAATTAAACACTTAATGATTAATTAACACTTCATTTAAAATTTAAAATTTAAATTCAAATTTGAGATATATAACATTATTATTATTATGAAACAATATTATTTTAAAATAACCTTTTTAAATTTTTTTTATTCAATTTTTTTTTTAAGAATTCTCCTATTCAGATTTCTTTTTTTTTTCTTTACACCCCACCCCACCCCCAATGCATGATTAAATGGGGTTTTTTAAAGAAATAATAAAATATAGTTTGTTTATAATTTTAGCCAACACTTGAAATTTGTTGTTTTTATAGGTTAAAGAAAAAAAAAACCATCTTAAACTAAATTATCCTTGTCTTCTCAAATTCTCTTCAACTCAAAATAATCACTCAAAACTTTGTTTAAAAAACAAATAAATGCAACTCTGTATAAATCAGCTCTAAAAACTGAAAGAACGCCCAAACAACGCATAAGTTGTGAAAATCAGCCAATAAACCTGACATTTGAAAGGGAAATCTAAGCAAAAACGGCCCAGGACTTTGAAAGAGGTTTATGATTTTGAATGTTGGGTTTCCCTAAGTAAGTATATGCCTTTTTTTTGGCCTAGAGTTTAGAGATAGACATTTTGAGAATAGAAATGCTATATATTTCAAGTCATATTTTAAGTTGTATTTTTAAATTAAAATATATTAAATAATTATTGATGGTAAAATAGTATAAATTATAAAATTATCTATTACACCTAATAATTATTTGACACATTATAACTATGGGTGGACAAAAAAAATCGGTAACCGAAAAACTGAACTGAACCAATCGGTTCGGTCTGATTTTTTACCACAAAAAATCAATTTGATTTTTTTGAGGAAAACCGACCAATTGTTTTCAAAAAAAATAACCGAACCAAAAAATTAATTTTTTTTAATTATTTAATAAAAAAATTTAATTTATCTCAAATTAAATAAATTATAATTATGTTAATATGAAATTGATCCAAAAATTAATTCCAAAAATGATTTACTAAATTATTTAGACAAATGAATAAAAAAATGCTACAATTTAAAATAAAAAAAGAAAAAAATAGTCTAAATTTTTAAAAACATAATATATAAGAACAAATTTAGTGATTTATGTAATATGTAATAAATTTTTTTTTATTATATAAAATATAACATGTAATGTAACGTGTAACATATATTAATTTAGGCAACTTAATTTTCTAAAGACTTATATAATAAATAAGAACAAATTTAGTGGTTTATATAACGTGTAATGAAATTTTTTTGGTTATATAATATATAATATGTAATATATAATAATTTAGTCAACTTAATTTTTTTAAAACTTATATAATATATATGAACAAATTTAGTGGTTTATATAATGTATAATGAAACTTTTTTTGATTATATAATATATAACGTATAATATATATTAATTTAGTCAACTTAATTTTTTAATGACTTATATAATATATAAGAATAAATTTAGTAGCTTATGTAATGTGCAGTGAAAAATTAAAAAATAAATAAATTAAAATGATCTACTAAATTATTTGAACAAATGAATTTTTTTTTTAAAAGCCAAAAAGCCGAACTGAAAAAAATGGGTTCGGTCATGTTCATTTTTTCTCCTTAAAAAATCAGTTTCGATTTTACACATTCAAAAAATTGTCAGTCCGGTTCAGTTTTTTCCCTTAAAAAATCGATTTTAGTTTTACATATTCAAAAAATCAAACCGGACCATACCCACCCTTAATCATAACTTAGAATACAAATTGAAATACAAACTTAAGATGTGTAACATTACTCTTTTATGAATTGTTTTAAGTTTGCGAGAATTTACAAAATTAGGGTAATTTGACATTTTAAGGTTCACACCAAAAATCAAACCGAATTAGGTTTGCCCACCTTTAATATAAATTTTAAAATTATTTATTACACTTAATATTTATTTAACACATTACTTCTGAAATATAATTTAAGATAAAATTTTAAAATAACTAATATTACTATTTAATTATAATATGATAGTTATAATCATAAATTATTCACAATTAAAAATAAAATAATCACAAGATATGAGTTGGTCAAAGAGGGAAATAAACTCGGAACATTTTTTTTCATCAAATCTTATCAAGTGGGATCTTAAATCGAGGGCAAGCTAATTAAAGATGCCAATGCCGAATAGAAATTAAAAAACAATGTAGATTATTTTTTTTTTTTTAAATCTCGAGACAAATTAGACGAACCTTCTTGGTGGAAAGCTAAGATGTGTGCGTTGATTCTATGAGATGAGAACTTCTATTGAAAGGATCTAGCAGAGTTAAAATGAACAGAAGAAGTTGAAAAAGCAGCAAAATTATGAAAGCTGAGTATAGATAAGATTGCCTCTGCCACATGAATAATTCTCATATATTTGTCCAATACGAAATCAAATCTGTAATGTAAAAATCAGAAACAGTGAAAGAAATTTGAGGAACGAAGATGGTACCTCTGGAGTGTCGTCGAACAGAACGGCAGCAGTAAACTGTAGAGAAAAGAGAGAAATTTTATCAGAAAAATTATATTATAAATCTCGTAAACTTGACAGAAGCTTGCAGGATATATTGTCCAGATCATAATATATTTATCATATGAAATGATTCATATTGTTAATGTTAAGCAACAGAGCTTTTCTTCTTCTAGAAATAAATAAAATAAAAGAATCAAAAACTGAAACATTGAGGAAACAGAAATGGAAATATTACCGGTAGGGATACAGAAGAGCTGCGGAGGAAGATTTCTTGAGAAGAAAAACGGTGGAGGAGAGTTGGAGAGGATAGAGATGATGAAATGCAGGGCCTTTTGAAAATTGTACCAGCATAATTAGAGGATTAAATAATTATTACCGATACCCCTAATTTTTTACATAAATGCAAACTATCTCAGATACTTTGGAATTTTTAAAAATACCCCTTAAGCTACGGAAAATACATAGCCACCCGTGAGTGACACTGACTGCCGTTAAAATTCCGGAAGGAATCATATAAAATGTCTTATTAGCCCTTGACGACTTGACAGCAGGCATCCCTATACTTGCAATAATAGACAGAAACTCCCTAAATGTTCAATAGTATGCATATATACCTACAAATAATAGAATTTCATTATATTTTATTATTATTACCTTTTTTAAAATGAGGACTCTTGGAATTATTTTTATAAATGAAAAATTATTTTATAACTTTTTTTACAATTAATGAAAATAAAGTATTATTATTCTTATTCAAAAACTAAAAACAAAAACTAAATTCACACATGGTAGGACTAATTAATTTACCAAATGAAAGTACTATCATTTTTATTCAAGAAATTAAAAAAACAAAAAAAAAACTAATTAAAGAGCTTGGGTTCATATGGATGGTATTATTTTATAAACTATAATAATTAATTGAAATAAAATATATTAGTTTTATTTGTGTTAACGATCGAGCGATAAAAATTAATAGTATATCTACTTTCACTCTAATGAAGATCTCGAATTCAAATTTTTCTTTATATATAAAAAAATAAAGGTTCCTACCAAGTGTTTAAAGTATATAAACTAAAATGTGTTTATACTAAAACTTCAAGAAAGAAGTGTAATTACTCATTTTTAAGTTTTATTTATTTGTTTATTGCTCATTTACCCTTAACTAACAATAGTTGTGAGTAGGAATGTCAGAATTCTCCATAGGATTGGGTCTCACGGGCCTATTCCAAATAATTTTGGTTGATTTTAGATTTATTTTTGAGATGGGGTGAGTTTAGGTATAATAAGTTAAATTTGAATTAAATTTGGGTTGGGTTTTAAAATAAGTTGATTTTTTTAAATTTGTCCCAAATATTGGATTTAAAAACAAAATAAAAAAATTAATGTAAAAAAAAATTTACTTATTTATACAAATCAAAGTTGACCACGTGCTAAATATACTTACATTATATTTTTAATTTTTTTATTTATTTTTTTATTTCTTTCTTTATTTTTTTAATTATATTTAATATTAAATACTTATTTTTAAATTTGAGTGAACTCATTTATTAAAAAATAAATATGAAGAAGAACAAATAAAAAAAGTAAATAATTTTATTATCATTCTTAATTTCTTAATCATTACTTATTTAACTCAAATTGTCTTTTACTTTATGTTATAAAGTTGAGAAGAATTTTAATAGAAATTTGATGTTTGAATTGCAAATAATACACGATGATTTAGATGTTAATGTTAAAAAAATTATTATTTTTTATTATTTTTAAATTTTAATTCATATTATTAATTTTTAAAATTAGTAGTTAAAAACTTAATATAGTTTATATTTTTATGTGATGTTTATAATTTTTTTATATATTATAATTGTATAAAATAAAAAATTATTTTATAAAATTAAATCAATATAAATAAAAAAATACTTAAAAATTTAAATATAAAATATTTATAATAATCTCCAATCTTAAACTCAAATTATATATAATAAATTATAATATAAATATAAAATTATAATTTATTCCATTGATAAAGATTGTGATCCCATCACAACAAGTCTCATTGCCAGTAAATTAATACGAGGCTCTCGTCATCATTCTTACCTCGGCTTCCTTCAGAATAATTAAACCACAAAAAGAAGAAAAAAAATATAGGAAGAGGGTAACTTTCAGATGCCAGCTATTTCCGCAAGATCCAAGAAACTGTTGGTTACACTTACAGGTATCTATAAGTCATACCCCAAGTCGTTGTTTTTCTTTTTCTTTTTCTTTTTCTTTTTGCCTTTTTGTATTTATTTCATTGACTTTTTACATTTTATATTTTCACCTACCTGCCGTCTCGTTTGACACCTTTTTTTTTTATAATTTTAAATTCTAATGATTCCCCACAACTTGGAATAAATTAATTTCGTATCGACGTTTTATAAACAACTTGCGATTAATTAAATAAATATGTGGCTCTATAAAGTGGTAAATTGCAAACGCCAACAAGCGATTAGTTAGATTAATCTCTAACCTTCTCTTCAAATATTTAGTCAAATATGAATTTGAATTCTACGATTTATAAATTTACTTAAGTTATATTAAACTAAAAAGATCACATTAATTCATTAAAAATAAATTCGTATTATTTACATATGACACAAATAAGATACGAATATAATTATAAAATAAATATATTTATTATAATTTAAAAGTGTTTAGTCGTATTAAAATAATCAAATATTTTATATAAACGAAACGATTTTGATATTATTATTCGTTTAAATAAATATAATCATAAATAAATTAAATAATCTATAATTATATAAATGAATCGAATTTTATTAATTTATTTAAATGTGTATACAATGTCATATCAATAATAAATCAAATATGTGTTTGAATACTTGATTTATTTATGTAAATAAAATTGTATGTAAATATAATAAAAATTTGTTAATACTCTATATTAACGCGAAAAAAATATAATTCGTTAACATGAATTGTCACCCTTAACTTTACATTAACTTATTTTAATCTACTTTTTGTTTAATCTCATAACCAACTCTCTGATCCTCTGCCCCACAAAAAAAGAAATTAAAAAAAAGGGTAAAAATTTGAGTTTTGGACAACTCAAATTTGGTTCTGATTTAAATCCAAACCCAGATAGGTACTCAAAATTTTTTTGGTGAAACTTGAGTTTTAGAAGGCCTTAAAAAAAATTAGATCTGAGTCTAGGTTGAGTAAACTCTAACCCAAATTTAAATTTTACCAACTTTGTTCACCGTACGGTAGGATGGATTGCACAAAATATTAGAGTCCAATAATCTTGTCAATATCATTGGGAGGTTTAATGACTATCATTGATAGTGTAATTCTTTTTTTCTTCTTCTCCTAACTATTAAATAAGAATAATTATGAGATATAATTATTTTTGATAAACTCATAAAGGTAGTGTTAATAGAATTTTAATTTTTAAATTAACGAATTTTAAATTTATTTTTAAGGGAATGAAAGTGGGCCTGCTAAGCTAAGCGACACTGAATATAGGCCTTGAACTTGGCTACTGTTATTTTTATGTAAAAAATATGGCCTTATTATGATTCCGTCAGTAGTTGTTCATGCGAAAATTCTCTGATGCCTAAGTTAGTCAATCTACAGAGAGAGTGATAAAAAAAAAAAATTTGTGAGAGAAATTGTCATTACCTTAGGTAGTCGTTGAACCCTTTTTTTTTATAGTTGGACCTTACTATTTATTCCCGAAGATCACGGATAAGATATTAGGTTGTCTTTCCCTTACTTGATGGTGTGTCTGGGGTAGCTAAATTGAGGTTAATCCCAAGATTCTATCTATTTTATCTTATAAATAAGATATTTTGACTTAATTTTATGATTCTCGAAATTTTATTGAATAAAAAGACTTAGATCGCAAAAACGATAGGCACTTGTGGTCTTTAGGGTCATTCTTGCTTGGGAGAAATTGATCTTAAAATTTTAACTAGATCTTAACCTCAAGCATCTTTCAAAAAAGAAGTAAAGAACTCTAAACCTATCACTTTAGCAAATTTTTTAAAAGAGGACTTAAGCTGTCTCAAATCTACTACTTAGACCAATTTTTAAGAAGAGAGTTTAGGCATGCATTTTGGGTTTATTTATAAGGGCAACAAGTAGTATGTATATATATATTTGTTACTAAATAGTTGAAAGTAAAATTAGCTTAACATTTAAATTATTGTCTTTAAAATCAAGTTAAAAGATAACAATATCAAATACATTCTGATTCATATTGGAATAATAAACAATCTTGACGATTAATAAATAAGTAATGCGAATTCAATATATTTATTAATTATATTAATTTTTTATTTATTTAAAATATATTTAATTCGTCTCAAATAACCGTGTTATAATTTATTTTGTCACTTTTGTATTAAGTTGCTTTTTTGGGTAAACAGTGATTTTTAGGAAGGTTGATTAATAAGTAATCTTTTCTTTTCTTTTTCTTAAATTAATGAATAATAAATATTCTATTCAACCTGACAAATTTATACTATTATCATTATTATTATTATTTGTTTGACAAAAATGTTAGAATATTAAAAAAAAATGATGGGGCTCAAAGTTGAAATGTGGAATCTTGAAGTGTGTGTGTGTAAGTAAAAAGTGAAAATTACTTTCTCAAAAAAAATCTGAATGTTGGATAAAGAGAAAAAAAAAAAAGAAAGAAAAAGAAACTGATTCAATTAGGGTACTGGGGTACTGGGTCCCAAAAAAAACCCAGACCCAACCTGAACTAAAGAAAATAAAAATTAAAACTCGTATTTAAAACAAAAACTCAAAATTTTCGGATCCGATTTTGTTTATTATCCTTGGTGGCCAAAAGAATTCAGATCGATATAAATGATAAGATTTCAAATATTTTAAATTATTCTTTAAAAATACGTGTCAAACAATTACATCAACATAAAGAAACGCGAGGCTCTCGTCATCATTCTTACCTCAGCTTCCTTCTTGATAATAGGAAAAGCTGACCTCCCACATGCCAGTTTCTTCCGCAAGATCCAAAAAACCATTAGTTTCAGGTCTCCCCCAAGTCGTTGTTTTTCATTTCTTTTATTTATTTCATCGACTTTTTTATATTTTCACCTGCATGTAGCCTGTCACTTAACATGTTCTGTATATTTTGAAATTCTGACGATAACCTACCACTTGTAATAAATTAATTTTGTATCGTCTTTTCATAGACAACTTGCGAATAAATAAATAAATAAATATAAGGCTCTATAAAGTAGTAAATTGCAAACGCCAACCACCGATTAGTTATAGCTAAATCTCTAACCTTCTCTTAAAATATTTACTTCAAGGTTTTATTTTTTCTCCTCAAGTATGAATATGAGTCAGAATGTGTTTGATGCTGTTATCCTTTAACATAATCTTAAAGACACAACAAATTAAGTGTTAAGTTAATTTTACTTTAATACCTTTATTAGTTTATAAAAAATAATATATCATATAATTATTCTTATTTGATAGGTATACAACAAAAAAAAAAAAAAAGAATCACACTATCAACAAAAGTTAATAAACCTCTCAGATGATATTGACAAGACAATTTTAGGGTTTAAATTTTGGTCAAGGGCGGCCTGACCTTAACTAGTAGTGTAAGAGATAGATGTTGAAAAGTTATAATTCTTGAACTTTCAGTTACCAAGGGTTGAGTTAGGGGTTATATTGGTAGTGGAGTCCAACATTGAGTTAAGAGTGGGCTAAGCATTGAGCTGGAGTTAGGCGAATTGAGGGGATATGCGGAGTACAAAACAAAGGAGGTCAGTGGCAGGTTTCGGTTGGATAACTGATGACTGCCATTAGAAGCTCAAGTCAGGTGAGATGTTATGGAAAAGCTCCCTATGGTTTACTTGCTATAGAGAAAGTATAAAAATTTTAGAGAGGAGAAGGAGAATTTTGCTCACTAGAGAGAAAATTTGAATTGTTTAAAAATTCTCTCTTATCATATTTCAATTTTGGAGACTTAACTTGAACTTGAAGGGTGCTAGTCTAGAGAACTTCCCTCAAGGACGATACGTGACGAGCTACTATTGGAGAACAATCATTTCTCATAAGGGATATTTTAGAGAACTTTAACCTCCTCTAATGTTTGGAGTACTCTGAATATTAGTGATTTGTTGCTTTTAAAATTGTTAGCCTTGAGTTGGTAAGACCCGAGGAGCACTAAGGGGTCGTCTTGACTTTGTCCCTTTAAGCTCAACGGAGTCAATGTTGAGCTGCTCAACTATTCCAAACATCTTCAATCTACTATATCAATAATGACCAGAGCTTTAAATCTTACTGATGTAGCGCTTGTTTATTAGCTCCTTGAATTTCTTCATCAAATCTTATATTAGGTCTAACAGCTATATGATGTGGCATCCAAGCGCTTCTCTAGTAGGTTCTATAGTGACATACCGAAACCTAACCTAGGTTGACATATACGTCTAATGATTGGCCTATACTGATGTGATGAATACCTGAGTCCGACGATGTGTACTCTGACACCGCTACTAAGTGGAGACATGTGACCTGACTTAGGTCCCACTTAAAAAGCTTCATGGGCTGAGTTATGAGGCACAAGTGTTTAAGTTCGGATTCAATACCACTAAGGCACTCGTTCTAGGTTGGGTTACTCAAAAGATTAGGGTATGAGTACTAGATGGACTTCCTTATATTAGACTGAATGTCACTAATCTCTACTTCTAACAATTATTAAACTCTAAATTAGTATTAATACAAAGACTAATTCCTAATAGAAATTAATGCTAAAATTAATTTCTGCAACAACCTATTAATATTTCTTCAATATATAATTATTTTCAGCCCATATAATTTAGTTATAGTGAAAACAAATTTGTCGATAGCCAAAAACTTTGAGTTCTTCTTTCTATAAAAAGAAGATACATAATACAATATATATATATATAATTTTAAAATATTTATTATATTATTTTATTATTTAATAATTATTTGACATAATATTAAAGATAAAAATTTAAAAATATCATTTGAGAAATTTAGTGTCATTCTTACATGTTATTAGCTGCCAATTCACCTAATTATCTGCTATTTTAATCTTTAGAATAATTAAGACTTTTAAGTTAATAATTAATGTGACCTTTTCAAAAAATAATAATAAGAATAATACTAATTTAAGTGACAATGTATTCACCAAACATCACCTCCCCCGTGTAGTCCAAGTTGATGATAGGTAAGTGGGATGAATATAGCAAATCGTAACGAAAAGCATAATCTATTGTATTGAAGTTTGTTTATTTATGTTGGGAAATGATCCGATATAGCCCTTTTTTAGGGTTGAAAATTATTTTAGCTCTTCATTTTCTGTTTAATTTTTTGTGACCTAAAAAATTAGAAATGAATAAAAAAATATTTTTACTGTCTCTATAGTTCCCACTACAGTTTATAGTTTCTTCTGCTGTATGCAGCATCTCTTTTTAAAAAATACTACTACTACAATAATTAAACTTTTGTATTCTTTTACTTATAATTAAATAAAATAAATTTAAATTTAAATAATATATAATTTTTAATAATAAAAATAAATACAAACTAAAGTTTAGGTTAATATAAATATAATTTTTAATAATAATATAACTTAATTATACTATACATAATAAATAAAGATTATAAATAATAAAAATAAATTATTTATAATAAATAATTATAAAATAAATATATTAATAAATAAAATTAAAATAAATAAAAAGGGGGCAAATTGCCACTTGCCCCCCTCCACTCCTATTATGGGGGCATTACTTATCACCCCTATAAAAGAGGTGAAAAAACTAATCGCTCAAGAGCAATTAAATTTATCACACCGGGGTAATATATCTTGGGCAATCAAATATATAGCATCTGGGGGATATATTTTATTGCATAACATGATAAATTTTTAATTATCATTACATAATGCAATAAATTTGTATTATTTATCCCTTGATTTGCGATATTTTTTATTATTTATTATGCCGGTGTGATATATTTATTTTTTGTTACTTATGATGCTGAGGCGATATTGTTTATGTAATGTTTTTATTTGAGTGATATTTTTTAGTTGCACACCGATATTTGTCATGCTAACGACTTGAGCATGTAATTTTTTATTGAATTGGCGCAATATTTTTTTTTCACGCACATAATTTTTTATTATCCCAATAATGTGTGTGCGATATTTTTTTTGCGCCACACCAATGTGAGCACGATTTTTTTTTTTTTGCATCACCAATTTGGGCGCAAGTGTCATCACACCAAATAACTTAATTTAATAGTATTTTAGAGATATCACTCATACTATTTTAATTTATTTTTGTTATATATAACACGATTAATTTATATTATTTATTTAAAATTATATATTTAAATATTTTTATTTAATTATAAATAAAATAAAGATATAAATTAAATAAAAAAAATACAAAAGCTGCTTACTGTAGTAGTTACTTTTTATTATAATAAATACTATATAATATATTGAATACTATATTTGAGATGGTGCTTACGTGCCATTCTATTATACACTAAATATTTTAATAATAATCATTAATATATAATTATATAGTAAGAAACTGTAACGTTTTCAAATATTATAGATTTAAAAGAGTTTAAACTGATTTAAAAGAGTTTAAGTTAACGCTAAAGTTAATCATTGTAAGATTTAAATTTTGTTTAAAATAAAGACAAAGATTCAAAAATAATATTATAATAATATAATTGTCAAGAATTATAAATAGTATTAAAAAATATCATTACATAATATGTTTTCAAAAACATCGTTCTTAATTCATAATTAAAACTATAAAGAATTGCCATAAACTATGAAGGATATTAAGATTTTGCAAATATCGTGTACGCCAATCCACCATACAAGCAATCCTTTGAATGTATTCATGACTAAGCATATTGTATATATGTATTCAAGGAAAGATTGTTAAGCCAAAATTTAAAGTTTAGTGTGTATATATAAATTAAGGGACATGATCCATGAGAATATATTTTATATATAATTTTTAAATCTTTAAATTAATACATAACTAATAACTTAGTTATAATTAGATACTATAATTAATACACTGTAATTAATATATATTTGAAATTTAAAATGAAGTATTAAATGTGTATTGATCTAATGGTCTATATAAGAGTGTCAAAAATATAATGCAATGGATCTTTTATATATCTATCTATCTATCTATTATATATATAAGGCAGGATACATGGCACCTAATTTTTTTACACAAATTTTTAATTATTAAATCACTTTTCATTTGATGACTAAGATTAAAACGGATGTGTTATTTGTTGTATTTTTTAAATGTCATTTAACAACTAATAAATCCCACCAAAGTAATAATAGTATAACTTTAATTTTAACTATTGATTGAAAAGTGATTTAATAATTAAAATTTTGTGTAAAAAAAGAGATGTCATTACCCATATATATATATATATATATATATATATATATATATGTTTTTGTATAATGAGTTCATATCTACTACTCTTTTTGTAAAGATTACAAAATTACATCAATTATATTACCTTGTTATACTACATCGCACTGCAATTATATTACATTGCTGCTGACCAAATTTTGCCCCCTCATAATGTTGAGATTTGTACTTACATGCCATCCTATAATATATAAATATATAGTGATAGTATTTATACAATTATTATTTCTAATAAAATCGTTAATATTATTTATTATTATATGGTAAGATGCTTGTAACGTTTCAGACATTGTATGATCTGAATGAGTTCAGATCTGGTCTAAAAAAGTTTAGATCAGGGTTAAGAGTTAACAACGCTAATAGTTATAAACACTAAGAGTTAGTAGTATTAAGAGTTAGTAAGTTTATAAGAATTAGTAAAATTTAAAGAGTTAGAGCCTTTTCTGAAATAGGATAATGACCTGAGAATATATTAGTAATGACATAGCTACAATGAGTTACAGATGGTGCTAGGAAGTGTCATTATGCAAGTATGTTCTCAAACATAATGTTCTTGATCTAATTTCATCGATGCGGATCTATGGGTGGAACCCATTAATATAAATTAGTGTATGTTTATATCTGGATGGTTTAGATGGTTAGTCTTAGTAAACTATGAGCTTAGTATGAAACTCGTATAGAGATGCATGTATTCAGTAAGAACTGGATATTGAACAGACTTACGAAGACATCCAATAGACATCTCATAAAGCCGTCAATGGAAGGTCTTCCGAGTTGAGTAGTATTTGTGGTCGTTTGACCTGAGCGCCATGATGAGCTTGTAAGTGATCCACCATACTTTGGTTCTACACATGTCAGAAACCTTTCATGGTCTGACCGCTGGGTGTCGCTGGGTATAGTCTGATGCTCATAGAGTTCGGTGTACGTAGATATAGGATCCATCAGCTCATATGAGTGGGTTGTATATCCTGATGCTCTGAGATTGTATTTCAGAAATTCTTGTGGCCGCAAGTATAAACCTTGAAAAATATATTCCGGAGGAATAAACAATATCACAAAAGTGTTTGTGGATATTGTTTAATAAAATATAAATCTGGAGATAAGTTCATGGTTGACCAAATAGAGATTTGACGGTGTTGATTTATATCTCTGCTCTTCAAGGATATAAACGATGGAAGGATTATACGAATATGCAATAACCTCAACTTGCATGGTCGAACACGCTAATTTGTAATATCCGTAACGTGTATGTGGGGCATCGTTCACGGACGTATGGAGGAGCTCTATATGACAAATTAGGTGTGAACCTAGAGAGTCTCACAATATGAAGTGTACTCGTTGCGCATTGGGGTACCGGATTGAATAGAATAGTTTGATCCAATAAATTTCAGCAAAATAGAATAATTATTTCGGGATCCCTCGGACTGTACATTTGTCAAGACTTAATTGTTAAGTACATCACTTAATTAATTAACAAAGGTTGTTAATTAATAGAATATTGACAAATGACAAAATTTGTTACATGATTTGATTTTACATTTTTACTATTTAACCATGGTAGTAAAAATTAGTAAGGTAAAAAATAATTATTCAAAATTATTTTGAATAATTAAATTTTATATTATTAGATAATATTAAAATAAGTTTATCATGACATTGTATTTTAATGCAATGAGGGGCCTAAATGTTGGCCATTTATTTACCCATTATAATTAAAGTAATTATATTTGTTAGATAAAGATTAATTTAGGTGGCTATTATTCTAGTGCTTGGTTTAATTAATCCTAAGTGGAAGACAAACAATAAAATTGGTGAAACACTTCCTTTTGTTTAATCAAAGTGTTGAATAAACAAAATGAATTTTGGCAAAATAATTGAATTGATTCATTCAATTCTTATGAAGAATTTGGCAATGGGAGAAAGAGAGGCAAGAGAGAGTTTTTGAGTTTTGTTCTTTCAAGTGTTGGAAAAATAAACAAATTTCTCTTCATCTTTTTTTCTAATGGATGACTAAAATGAATGAAATAAAATGGAGAAAGAGATTAATAATTGTGACAAGAGTTGTTCACTATATTAATCTTGTAGAAATTGTTTCTAAGGATTATACAAGAGTTGTATGTTAAATATTTCTAATTAATACAAGAGTTGTATAGAAAATATTTACCATCTCCATTTAAGAAACAAACTTGTATTCAAAAGAGTTTGAATACAAGTTGCTGAAAATTCTAAAATTAAGTTACCATTCTAGCTCCTTAATCCCACCAAAAGTTATGGACTAGAATTGTTCAACATACACTTCAAGGTGAGCTCTTCACATGGATTGTTGAAGGACTTGAAAATTTTATAAAGTTACATTCATTAGGTGAATATTTTATATTTTATTTTAGTACAATATTGTTCATCGTGTTTATAAATATATAATTGTTATACTTACGTATATATGTGATATATATGTTGAAATTGTTAAAATGTGTATTTGTAACATGCTTCCACTGCATATAGTAATTCTTGAAATTACGTATACACTCGTATGTCACACATTTGAACACTAACACATATTACTAGAACTCGAGTGGGCAAGGCTGTTATGCAGCTTGGTGACTACTTCAGTGTTGTCGTGGGGGCTTATTGATATTATAATCAAATTATATAAAATTTAGACCTTTTTGGAAGCGACAAGTATATATGTGAGGAGACTCGGCCCACCTAAATTATACTGTTGAGATCATCGGACGATCTACGCTATCGGGATCAGCGAGAGCAACACATACAACTTTTGAGCACATCCCACCTGACTAGAAGGTCTGATATTATAATCAGACTAAACAATTAGGACTTTTTTTAGGAGTAACATGTACATATTTGAGGTACACTCCACCCTAACTACACTATTGAGATCATCAAGGCAGACCTTACTTGAACTACGCTACCGAATTAGACTATACAATCAAAAAAATTTCATGTGCAACATATACATTTTTTAGGCACACCCCACCTAAACTACACTACTAGGATCATCGAGGCACACTCCACCCGAACTACGCTACCAGATTCATTAAGTCACACCTCACTCGAGCTATGTTATTGAATCAGACTATACAATTAGGATTTTTTCGGGAGCAATACACACATCTTTAAGGAACACTTCACCCGAACTATGCTACGGAGATTATTGAGAGCAATAAATACAGCTTTTGATCACATTCACCCAAATTAGAAGGCTTCCACAAAACGAAAAATAAATCAACTACCTTAACATCTACCGAGGATCGAATCTTTAACCTTAATTAGGGAGGTACACAAGGCTTCTCATTGAGATAAGCCCTCAAGTGCAGTTTATATCTACCACTTACTCCTCTTTTATTACTATTTTCCCTTAAATAATCAATTACACCTATAAAAGAAGATTTTGGCTATTATGAATTTATTAAAAGAAAAAATGATAATTATCAATTTACTAGGGGGCAAAATTATAGATTCTCTTATATATATGCCATCAATCTTTGGCGTTTCAATTTATAATTGAACAAGACTTCTCAACTCTTATTCGCAGTCTCGCGTGTGTGTGTGTCTATATATATATATATATATATATATATATATATATATATATATATATATATATATCTTATCCGCAGTCTCACACTAAGTTGGTACATCTTTAATATATCTTTCCAAAGACAAAGGTATTATTCCTAATAAATGAATCCTCTCACATTGAAGAAGCATGCTAACATCAGTTTACAATTGTCCTAGTTGTTGCTTTTAAATCAATTACGTTTTCTTTCTCTTTAGTTATATTGGGTTAATAGAATTATGATATATACCAAAATAAAGAGATATAATTAGTTTGAAAGTAGCACTAATACAATCAAAACGTACAAATAATATCCAAATGCCGAGAAACATTGATGTAATAACAAATCAACATAAAGAAACACTGATGATGTCCACTGTCTAGTACATAAATAGATCTTAACGATTGATCAGCTACTTGCCCACAATAAGTTTTGCTCTGCCTTGACCCTTATTGATTTGGAACTGCTCTCCAAGGCCAAAATGAGCCATCAATAACCAAACAAAACTAATAAGCTCTCCACCTTTACTAACTTGTTCAGCATGTGTCCTTGCACTGCAATGACTAGCTGCATATGACAGCAATTCTACCCACACTTTGCTGATTAACGCCCATTTGTTCTCTTGCTCCTCATCTACCAACCTATTCAGCTCTTTGGCCAACATACATGCGTCAAATAATACAGATTTGCTTCTATCTCCCTTCACGAAAACGGGTTTTACATATGTATTCACGTTAAGAATTTTGTTGCAGGCGTCCTTCTCGTCATTCGGACTCTTTCTTTCAAAGAATCTATTGACCTCGGCGCGGGTATCTCGAAATCTTATTTTCCCAATACCTGCCACCGCAGACATCAGCGTGGGCTGCATCACTAAGAGATATAGCATGTAATCTGAGAGGAGCTTGCTGAATTCCCGATCATCATTAAACTCTTTCCGGAGCTTGTTGGACTTGTTGGCATTAGAACCTGTCTTCCCATCGTCGTCTTCTCCATCAGTATGGTAAAGGAGTTCTGTAGCAATGTGCCATGTTAAAAGGATTTCATCATAAGCAATATCAGTAACATAATTCCTTAATTCATTGAAGCGCTTCCCTTTCGGATCCAAATCCAGCAGAATCCATTCGCCTTTAGCTGAATATATCCTCTTGGCAGACTCTGCATCATCAGCATACTCAGCTTTCCTTTTAATTTCTTCAAATAAAAACTCCCATAGCTCTTTAGTCAATGGCTCATGTGCAATATACATGATCTCATCCAGAAGACCGTTGAGGCCCGACATATCATAGGCTTTTTTAATCAAAAAGCCTAAACCACGAATGAATATTAATTTCAAGATGAAGCCTAAACCACGTAGGAATTTACCAATGCGCAGAAATTTATTGACCTTTGCGAATGCATCGCCTATTTTCTCAAAGATTAAATCAATGCCCCAGCTACAAATCAAATTATTGAGTATCTCACCGATACTCTGCAAACAATCCTTGACTGCCTTTGCGACACTCTGCAAACAATGGTCGATTATCCTACCGGCAACTTGAAAAAGTCTCTTGACTCCTTCTGTGGAATATTGAATGACTTTGTCAAGATGCAAAATATGAATGACTTTCTCCAGGGCAACGCGAGGCAAACTCTTGACTCTGTGGACTTCGGTCGGACGTCTCCTGAGACAATATCTAATCAAGTTATGTCCTGAGACAGATCCGGACCACCTGCGGAGGAAGAATGGTGTAGCCAGCATCTTGTGTGAGTGCTCCGAATGACATTTCTGCCACCATGGTCTCCTTAAAATGAGAAACCACTTGAGAATCCAAGCTACAATGTGTTTCATCTTTCTAAGGTTTGATCCATTATCCTCCTCGTCGCTGAGAACAGCCAATGTCCAATCAGAGCGAAGGAACATCAAGAGAGACAGGATATCCAGGACTATGGCACCCAAGAACAAAGTGTAAGTAATCGCAACATCAATTTCATCAAAATCGTGCTTCTTCACTCTATATTTGAAAAGTGAAAGGGCTGACACAACTGAAGCGAAAGCTATGAATCGGAAAATATATCCCCACAGAGAATGCAGGACCTCGACCTTGGTGTAGAAAACTTCATAAATGAAGTTGAGCTCAACCTCAATTATTCTCAAGGCATCTTTTGGTTTTAGCTTATTGAAGAAAGCTCGGCTCTCATCACGCTCTCTGAAGCTGTAGATCAGATCGACTATTAGCCCTTTGAAAATATTGAAGTACTTGAAAGCATGATGCACCACCTCGAGATCATTCAATTTCACTATCTCCGTTGCAGCCTTTGGTTTTTTTTCAGGCTCTGGTATCGTAATTATTCTAGTAGGAAGTTTGGCCTCTTTTTTTGAAGCCATTTCCTCCATAATCTTCGCATAGTTGGGGCCAGGGTCAGGTTCTTTAAGCATGGAATCTCGGAAACTATCCAAGCTTGCAAGATACAAAGCACGAGTTCGCTCAAAATACTTGATAACACCAGCGGCAAACATGAGAATTGCTGGGATATATGCCTTGTTTTTGGGTAGTGATAGGAGGAACACGTAAACAGCAGCAACTGCCTGGCTTATGAACGCAAGCATATGCCTGATCCACAGCTCATTATCCTCAAGAGCGAAAGCAGTTATGGTGTCTTGACCACCGAGGTGTAACAAAAGAAAGGTAGGCCAAATCGCCAACAGATCGCTGTTTTCTGGTGCTGCAGCATCAGGTTCATCGTCTTTGTTGTCGGAGATGAGACCGACGGCATAATTAGCAGCGGAGTCAGCTAGCAAGTAAGATGACCAGATGAACAACGTCATCAATTTATTCGACGAACCCTTTCTGAACGGAGCGAACAGAATTAAGAACGTCTGCAATAAGAGACTGCCCAAGATTACGCCCCGAATATTCCAATCATTCCATAACTTCTTGACGCTATTAGGGATTAGATTAACCATGTTTTCTCCTTTGAATTAAGAGTTTCTCCTATCCTTCACTCTGGTCAAGAGCATTTAGCCTCAGGTCAGAGTTGTTACAGGTCTCTGGAAGGAGAACCAGTGATATACATCTTTTCCCAGGTGTGAAAACGATGACCTTAAATATGAATAAGGGAAAATGGTCAGTTATTCTTTAATTTTATTGATATATATTCATTTCATTTTTTTTAATATGTACCACTTTAACTTTTGTGGGAACGTTTTGAGTTATTTTTTACTATCATTTCTATTTTTAAGCAATTATTAGCATTTTAATATCCAGTCCACACATAAGCATTATTTATACAATTCTTTAGATTAAATGTAATAATCGTATTCAATCCTTATGTCATCCTTCACATCATATCGGATATATTTTAAATATATATAAATAGGTAAATAATATTATTTAATATGATAATCTTTTAAATTAATAATAAGTGCTCGTTTATAATAAGTGGTATTAAAATAGACTTAAATTTTTATTTACATGCAAGTTTTTAAAATCTCTCTAATAAAAAATTACCACGTAAGATGTAGATTCCTATGCTCCCAAGGACGAATAATACAAAGATTAGTTATACGAGCCAAGTGATTCTTTGTCGCCGTAATAAAAATCTTATATCTTGAGTTTTAATAAAAATTATCACGTAAATAGTGAATCCCTTAATCCTAAAAAAATTGACAATATGAGTCAAATTAATTCTTGAGTTTAGGCTAATGAATCCCTTAACTCAAAGGAAATGGGCAATAATTTGAATCCCTTCCCTCTAAATAAAAGATTCTGAGGAAGAATATCTATTCTGGCCATTTGTATCTAAAGGTCAATTCAAAATTAAAAATTTGGATTATGAAATTGTAAAATAGAATTTTTATTGATTTGAATCAATACTTCCAAGTTTTTAAGTATAAAACAATGATCTATAGATAAAGATAGAAATACGGATTAGATTGTTTTCTAAGTTTAGGCTAGATCATAACGAGAGCGTTACTTAATTGAGTGAGAGAAAATGTCATATGTCCTATCAAAAATAAAAATTAAATAAATTTAAAATATATAAAAATAAATAAATAATATTACTTTATAAGTTAATTTTTTTAATTAATAGTAAACTCTAACCCATAACACTTATACGAGTCGTGGGTACCATAACATCTGCGAGCTCATCCAATAATCAATCATAAATTAAAGATAAAACTCTCTTTATACACATTTTAAAATTAAACAATCATGCTAATATTTGTCTACGACGATTACAAGAAAAATTAAAAATACGGGACATAACTTTATGACATATTTCTTTAAATGTGTTCTATCTAAGACTTTTTTTTTTTAATACGTCATATTGGCAAAACGGGCATGTAAAAGAAAATGTGTTAAACTTGCTGACAATATTGAAGTAGGTAATTTGAGGGTATTAACACTGTCATCTCTCGAGATTGGAAGAAATTAAATTTTGATTGTAGTTTTGATTTTAATTATATTATTATTTTTTATTTAACTAAAAAGATAAAAATATTCTTATAATTATATTTCTTTTGTAATATAAATAATTAAAATATCTTAAAAAAATTAGAATATATTTATTTTTTTAATTAAATAAAAAGAGTAACAATGTAATTAAAGTTAACGTCGCTATCAAAATGTAATTTATGCCAACCTAGAGAGTAACAATGCTAATATCCCAATAATTTTGTGGTCCAAATAAAAATTGAAAAAGCGAGTTCATTTTGACGGACTTATTTCATAAAATTTCAAATTGTGGGAACTAATTTTGATATAATCTTAATAAAACACAAGAATTTATTAAATTTTGTTTTGTGGTGTAAATTTCTAAATGATAGGGGTTCATGTATACTTCATGTCTGGTTAGACAAATGTCGTCTCGGATTTGAGAGAAACTGAGGCGAAGAGATTCACTAAGTAAGGTAAGATCGAATTTAATTGTTAACAAGCGAAGTTTACACTTAAGTTGTCAGCCAATGAAATTTATTGCTAAACCTGAACTGTAGTGCAACAAGCATACCATGAAACTTGAATTCTTTTTGAAAAAGATCAAATAAAACTCTAATAACAAGGTTGTAGAGATTATCAATAAGTAAGGACGCGAGATCCTAAGGTGAAAGATAAAAATGAGAGAAATAATAAAAAATTAAAAAATTTGTGTATTATTTATATTTAATAATTACCATAACAAATCAAACATATTTATAAGTTATAAAATCTTATACAAAATTATTTCATACAAAAACGAAACTTAAAATAACACAATTTTTTATTATGCACAACTTTTTTAAATAAGTTATAATACACAATTAGATTAATAAATTTTAAATAAAAAACTTATTAAATACTTTTTGAGCCGACAACAATAAATTCATACAACCTTTCTCCTCATAATTCACAAATACCATTACTCCCAATTTCTTGTAACTAGACATATTTTCTAAATAAGGGATTGAGCCCAGAATTACGGAACAACGCAAAGTAAGCCAGATCCAAAGAACCACTACAATGAAAACTTAGATAATTATATATTGGGATAAGGGTATTTTTGTCTTATGAATTTGACTTAATTCTCAATTTTATTTCACGAGTTTTAAAAATTTTAATTTTGTCTTAATTCATTAAAAAAATTTCGTTAACTTTAACTAATTTTTTTTTAAATTGTATATTGATAAATTTGTCCTCAATTATTATATTAATTAAAAACAATAATATGAGTACATTAAATAATATATACGTGTCGGTTATTAATAGGTTAGTAAAAATGAAAAGATATATAGCACGTTTTAATAGGTTCAAAATTTTAATGAATATTAAATTTTATTTATATTAAAAAATAATTAAAATAAATAAAATTTAACAACTAAAATTGGCGACTGCCGTCGTCGGCCACCACTAATCTCCAAATTTTGATAACAAAAATAAGCCAAATTTATGTTATTGGATTCTATTTTTTTATATATACACAATGGTAGAATCATTTTTATAAAAAAAATAAGAATGTGTCCAAAAAATAGATCGAAAATAGAGGGAGGGTGCCATCGCCCCACCGTTCTATGGCGAATGGTGGTGGCTACCGGCAACTCCCCTACCGTCGATCACGGGTCGAATGGTGGGGGTAATGACTTACACCGCCCTCACTATTGTATAGTTCAGCGGCTGATCTGTCCAACGGTAGGGGCGGTGCACGCCATCGCCCCTCCTTTCGACGTGCGACTGCCAACCGTGGTGGTAGTTGACGGCCACCACCGTTCGCCGATGAACGGTGGTGTTGTGGGGTGCACTACCCCCACCGTTTAATAGATCGACCGCTGATTTGTCCAATGATGGGGGCGGTGCACACCATCGCCTTACCATTCAACAGTGAACGGTGGTGGCTACCGCCTCTAACAATATTTTATTTTCATTTTTGGCACATCTACGGTACTCCGTTGATTAAAAAAAAAATCTTACCATTGTATAGATCACAAAATTATGAGTCTAATAATATAAATTTTGAGTTGAATCGCAATTAGTCACTGATCGCCGGTTGCTACTGACGACGGCAGTCGCTGCTTTCTTTTTATTTATTTTATTTTTTAAGTGACAAATTAATGATTGACACGTGAATATTTTGTGTTAGGTCATTTTACTATTAACTTGTCATGATTGTTTTGTCCCTTTAGTGTTAAAGTTAACAAAATATTACTAATAGACTAAAATAAAATAAAATATTTTAAAATTTGTGAGATAAAATTGAGAATTAAATTAAATTCGTGAGATAAAAATATTATTATATATATTTTTATGTTATATTATTATTACTTGTCAAGTAGATCCATCAAAATTCGGAAAAAAAAATTAGGTCAACATGACTTACAAATAAACTCAAAAGCTAAGTTAACTAACTAGAGTCTAGACTGCAGAGTATTAGTGTTGACTTCGGACAAATCAATTACAGTTAAAGATTGCTAAAACACTTGTATTAATGGACTCTGTGCAAATTTAATATTACACAATTTGGCATAAAATAATAAAACAAATGTGGACATAGAGTTATGTAATGCAACTCTGTTTCAATTGTCTGAAAAGAAAAAGACAGAGCTTAAGAAAACCAAAAGCTTTCCTAAAAATGCCAAAAGCAAAATTTTAAAGAGGTCAAGGTATTTTTAACTGAAAATTAAAAAATTGAATATGATCATTTGATTCGGTTTAATTTTTTTTTAAAAAAATTGATCAATTTTAAAATATAAAAAATTAAAAAAAACCGGTCTATATTTGATTCAATTTAGATGAAAACTGAAACCAAACCAAAAAAATTAATTTTTTAATTATTAATATTTAATAATTAAAATAAAAATTATTTTTAATGTCAAAATTGGCTGTTGCTCAAGTGGCGTGTTTATATCTTCTGTGTGTTCACGGTTCGAATTCAAATGCTGCCTTTTTTTAATTGTTAATATGTTAATATTAAATATAATAATATTTGTTCAAAAATATGTTAGGACTCAATTGGTATGTTCGCTAATATTTGCTCCTTTTGGTTGTAGGCTCGATTTTCATGTTTTGTGTTCTAAATTTTAATTATTAATATTTTTGAAATTTATATAAAATAAAGTTAAATGCATTATTATTTACAATTCATCTTTAGCTCAATTGATAAAGTAAATGTTTTGATTATATTTATATCAGGTTCGATTCCTCACCTGTGTTGTTGAAATTTTTTTAATTTTTAATATATAAAAATAATAATATAAAATACTTGATTGCATTTAAGTTGAATGCATTACTATTTAAAATTCATCTTTGGCTTAATTGATAAAATAAATGTTTTGATTATATTTATAACAGTTGGATTCCTCACCTGTGTTGTTGAAATTTTTTTAATTTTTTAATATATGAAAGTAGTAATATAAAATACTTGATTGCATTTAAATTTAAAAGACATCTTGATTAGGTGGTAAGGCACTTACATTTATTATTTTATTATTGGTAGGCATCGGTTCTATTCTCCCTTATGTTGTTATGGTTTTTTTTTTTAATTGTTAAAATATGAAAATGATGAATATAAAATATTTGATTACATTTAAGATTAAAAGTCATTTAAAATATATTTATTGATTAATTTGTGGGCTTGGGTTCAATTTTTATTTTTAGTTATTTTTTTTATAAAATTAACACTAAAAATTGAATTGAATCGAATAGGATAAAAAAAAATTATTTCAGTCTAATTTAATTTTTACTTTTAAAAAAATTAAATTAAACTAATTCAATTCAATTCAAATAAAAATTAAATTAAACCGAACGGTAATCAACCTTAAATCAAAGCATGCCCTTCGTTGTAGGCCAAATAAGTATTAATTCTAATTGAAGTCACTTGCATAACATAATCTATTTCTTTTATACACAATAGTAATTTTATTAAGATTAGTGCCCTTTAAGAATAATTTTATTAAAAATAATAATACATATTTTAAATAATAAAATAATATAAAATTATTAATAATATTTAATAATTAATTAATATATTATTATTCAAACTATAAATTGAAATATAAACTTTAAGTCGTATAACATTATTTTAAATGCTAGCTTTTCAACGATGTCATGTGGATCTACTGTTTTTTTTTTTTTTTTTTTTTGCCCTTTTTCAGAAAATTTGTTTAGTGACAGTGACACCATATTGTCTATCTAGCGGGCTGTCATGCTCGTTTCTCGTGACATAAAAGTTAATATGAAAGTTTACTTGATATTCAATGTACGTTTCTTTTTTTAATTCTCTCACACAGTGAATAAATAAATAAAATTATTGGCATTTGATTAATCGATTAATTTTTTTTTCTACAGCAGCAGCAGCTAATTGCTTAAAATATACTGCCAAAGTCACTGGATGAAGAAAAAGAAATAGATTAACCATAATCCCTCTTTGCTTTGTAAACCCGCTCAGTTAAATTTATTCTCCGAGTTCTACAGGTCTTTGGAAGCTGGAGAAGAAGCACTTATGTGAATGTCTATCTTCTGTTAATGAGGAAACATGAACTTGGGTACAAAATCAATGCTCACTACAAACTAAGTTACTCTTTTGAACAACAAATCTCTTTTCAATTAAAAAATTATATGGATTCCAATTCCAAATTTTCTACACCTCCCAAATAATAGTAATAAATTTGTGGTTAAATGATAACTTTGACTTCCAAAATATTATGAAAGAGCAGTATAATCACTATATTTAAAAAAAAAAACTCAAAATATGTGACACAATATGATAGGCACTAAATAGTATTGACGACATTAATATTTACCGACACCAAGCCAATTTATCATGAATATTATTAAATTCTAAATTTTGTTATTTATATAATAGTGAGGTTGATTTTCAACTAAATGGAATTTCATCATCAACAAGCTCAAAAGAGTACCTAAATTTTGTAATTTTTTTTTACTAATTTTAAATTATTATGATACTTTATTGATAAAAATAATATCATCATTTTATAAAATTTAAAATTTACAATCCAACGAAATTTAATATGAATGGTCTTGTATTTGTCAACACCAAATAATAATTTGTCAATTTAATCAACGCTGGTCAATTATCGATCAATGTCAATTATAAATACTATAGTAACTATTATTTAATTTAATAAAAAAAATAATAAAAAAAAGATATATTTAGATATTTTTGAAAATAAAGCAAGTAAACTTTCCTTTCACATTATTTAGATGTTTAGTTGTCTTTTACCCTTTTTTTTTAAGACAATTCAACTAGTGAAAAAATTTGCTAATGAAAGAAGAATGTGGGATGTAATAAACCTTTTAAAAAAACATGAAAGAAAAGCAATGCGATATAAAAAATAAATATAAAAATTAATAAAGCCATGCAACCAGCGCGCATGCTTAATAAAATCTATAACTCGATAAATTATTGACATCTTTACAAAGCATAAACAAAATCTCTGTAAGAGTTTTTAACTATTAAATAAAATCATCATATTATAAACTAATATTAACTAAGTTATCCGCAATCTCATTTTTCTCACGAAACATTTGAACCAAAGTGAAACTGTAAGTGAGAAGCAAAATAATTATATTACTGTAATAGTCATTCATGGCATATCACTTGGAATATATATTATTAATACTATTTAAATATAACAAGAATAATATTATGTTGATATAATTTATATTTTTAAAAAAATATATGACTGTTGCTTGTAATTAAGAAATAAATATTGCATATCACAAAATCTCACAAATTTTGAGAAAAAAAAATTTAGGTCAATATCGACCCAAATCTATTTTTTTTTTTATTTAAGTGAACTGCATGGACTAATTAACACAGATAGTAAACTTGTGATCCAAGTATTACAGAAGATCTAAATTGTGAGTACTAGAGAGAGTTTGGACAAATCAATTACAGTTAAAGGCATCTAAAAATGGTATTAATATACTCATGTGCAAATTTAATATACACAAATTGGCATAAATTAATATAAAAAAAAATGTGGACATGGGAGTTATATAATGCCAACTCTCCTTCAATTTTTTAAAAGAAAAAGACTGTGGAAGATAAGAGACATCCGTGGGATCACCATCATGTGCATCACCAGAGGCGGGACCAAGCCAACTTGGTGTAGGGTGGGGGGAAGAAAACCAAAACCAAAACCAAAAGTTTGAAGAAGAGGCCAAGCATGCCCTTAGTTGGTGGGCTCATGTCCCAAAGATGCCGAACGGATAATCGTGTCATAAAAATTCTGAAAAAGGGAAATCCTCTTTACGGCTGGAAATTACGTAGATGGATCTCTCTAATCGCAAATAAATAAAGAAAAACAAGTATTAATTGACAATATGATGTCAGCTACGATGAGAGTCGACATACGTAATATTGCTGCCCTTTCAGAACCACAATGCTAGATTTCCAACGATGTCACGGGGGTCTACTGTGCATATAGTATTTGGAAGCTACCTAGAGAAGCGCTGATGTGAATTTCTATTTTCTGTTTGTTCACGTTGGTGTTAGATACTATTGAGGGAGATATGTTTTTTTCTTTTAAGATTAGATTGTAGCAAAAAATTTTAAATTTAATTTAAAATTTTAATTTTTTTGTATAACAAATTAACTTATTTATTAAGTAAAATAATAAGAATTTAAATTAAAATATAAAAAAATTATAATAAAAACTTACGTGATTCAGTCAATTACCTATATTTATGATAGATTCAAGAATCCTAACCTCTCTTATTAACTCTCTAAAGATTTTATAAGGAAAATCTAATTGAAGAACCCTCAAAAGGACCTAATGCTCAGTAAACTCTTGCTTTATCAATAATAAATACCCGAACGACAGTTTTACCCTAGCGCACACAATCACTTAGTATCTATCCAGTTCTTTCCCTTTCTTAGAGTCTCTCTTAATGTTTAATCGAAAATAAATGGTTTACAATTATGTATATAGAGGTTATTTTGTGTGTAGTAATCATATTCCTTATTTGAGTAAGAGTCTTCTTATTTTGAAAGTCCTAAATTTTTAAAAACTCAAAATTCGGATCAAAATGGACTCTCTGTCGCTTCTGGCACTGCGTGCTCAGCCTTGGGTGCCGCATGTATAGCGCCCATCACCACAGTGCTGGGCTTCATCGCGTCCATCATCGCAGCGCTAAGGATCCAAGGCTGCAGCGCTAGGCTTTTGATTTGGGCGCTGCAGAGCTCAGCCTTGGTAGCTCATCCCGCATTTTTTTCGCTTCTTTCGCGTCTTCGAGTCCTATTTGGCTTCCCCCTTCGTGTCCCACACATCTTAAACTTCTCCATACGTATCCCAGAAGTTCTAAACTTTTTGTGACTCTCCTCTTTGATATTTATCTTAATTCTTGTCCATCCAAAATTGTTGAATCACTAAATCTCTAATAAATCATTCCTTGATTCAAAATCTTCCAAATAAGAAGGCTTCGGTATCAGATCCGTACCAATACTCTATCATCTAGAGTTAAGTCCAGTTAAGTCTTCACCAAGACATAACTTTTTCTGAGCTAGTGACTTTGGTCTCCAAAGGCATTTGTGCACCTTGCATAAGGTATGGATATGTTGCACTTCTTTTCGACCCTCATCACCTCGGTAAGCACGGTTTGGATGTCGCCTAGTGATCTACATTACCCTAACACCCCGGGTTAGGCCACTCATGGCCATCCTAGTAAGCACATAGAGCCTCTTATTGCGCTTTTCACCCTCAAACCTTATAAGTTTTTTCTTTACCCTCAATTTTTTTTTTCGTTTTAACTGAATATCCTTATTCATTGAGCTTGCCTAATGATATCAAGTTCCTCCTCAATTTAGGAACATGCCTTACACCCTTCTTTTTTCATTTTTCTTAGTAAGCACATAGAGCCCCCTATTGTGCTTCTCACCCTCAAACCTTATAAGTATTTTCTCTACCCTCAATTTTTCTTTTTTCGTTTTAACTGAATACCTTTCTTCATTGAGCTTGACTAAGGATATCAAGTTCCTCCTCAATTTAAGAACACGCCCTACACCATATAAATCCCTACTCTCTCTACCTTATATCTTCACCCTTATATCACCGACTCCCATAATCTCACAAGTCATGTCATTTTCTATTAGAGTTTTACCTCTCTTGGCTTTGTAGTTGGTAAACATCGATCTGTCGGGACACATATGGACGCTGCACTTCGAATTTAATATTCATTTGCCAGCGTACTTTTCCCTTGAGGCTACCAATATGTCTATAACTTCGGTATCTCTCTCAGTACCGATTACAGCCCATCCTTTTTGGCCTTTTGATTTCAGATAATCCTTCACAAAGTGCCATTCCTTATTACAAAAGAAACACTTCTTGGATCTCATCATTGATTGGTTGCTCTTCCTCCCTTGTGCAAGCAATGCTTCTCCACTATTGCACTCAGATCTCTTTGTCAATTCTTTTGAGTTCAATGATGTTTTGACGCCATTCATCATTAAAGACTCTTTACTATACAACAACGTATCCACAAAGTTCTCATAGCTATTCGACTACGAACTTAACAGGATTATAGCATTGTCTTCATCCTCAGTCTTGATGCCCAGTTGTTCAAGATTTATGATGATCTTATTGAACTTGTTAATGTGGGCTCTCAATGAAAATCCCTCTTGCATTGTTAGCTGATGCAGTTTCTTCTTTACAAGAAGTTTATTTGCAAGAGACTTCTTCATGTATAATATCTCGAGTATCTTCTATAGCCCCAAAGAGGTTTCTTCATCACCAACTTCCCTTAATACTTCGTCGTTCAATGCTAGGATTATAGTATTGTGAGCCTTTTTCTGAATCGTGTCCCAATCTTTCTGCCCAAATTTTGAGGTTGTTGTCTCATCGCTAGTTGAGGAGCTGGCTTCTTTCAAAGCTGAGTCTAGCCATTCCTTCACTAGTAGAGCCCTAACATTCTTCCTCCAAAGATTGAAGTCATTCATCCCATTGAACTTCTCTATTTCTTACTTGATTGCAATCATGGTTTAAATACCCCAATTGTGTATTATTGAATATATAACTCTGATATCAGTTTGTTGAGGGAGGAAACACCATTTTTTCTCTTGAGATTAGGTTGAAACAAAAAACCTTAAGTTCAACCTAGAACACTAACCTCTTTGCGAAGCGAAATAACCTGTTTATCAAGTAAAATAACAAGAATCCAAAGCAGAATATAAAAAGATCACAGCACAATCTTACGTGGTTTGGCCAATTACCTACGTCCACGGTGGATTTAAGGATTTTAGCTTCTCTTATTAATTCCCTAGAGATTTTACAAGAAAATTCCAATTGAAGAACCCTAAAAAATGACCTAATGCTCAGTGACCCTTGCTCTATCATAAGCAATGAACACCCAAACGACGGTTCCACCCTAGCGCACACAAGCATTTTGTGTCTACCCAGTTCTTCCCCTCTCTTAAAGTCTCTCTTAATGCTTAATCTAAAATAAATGGTTTATAAGTGTTTATATAGAAGTTATTTCATGCCTAATAACCCTATTCTTTGTTTGAGTAAGAGTCATCTTATTTTGGAAGTCCTAAACTTCTCAAAAATTGAAATTTGGATCAAAACGGACTCTCTATTGCTTCTGTCATCGCGGCGTTAGGCTTCATCCGTGTCTATCCCCGCGGCATTGAAGATCCAGCGCTACGACACTAGGCTTTTGGTTTGGGCGCCATGACGTTCAGCCTTGAGAGCTGCGGTGTCAGCCCTGACAGCTTCTCCCATATTTTTTTTGCTACCTTCACGTCTTCGACTCCCACACGTCTTAAACTTCTCTATATGTACCCCATACATTTTAAGCTTCTTATAACTTTTATTTTTAATATTCATCTCAATTCTTATTAATTTAAAAATATTAAATCACTAAATCTTCAATATATACAATTCTCACTTTTAACCTTATTCTATAACTTAAGGTTATTAATAATATAGATCTTATTGTACTTGTTTAAACAGTACGGTAATAAAAAAGTTACAATATATTTTTTTATTAAAATAAAAATTTCAACCTTAATTTTCCTTTGAAATCAAAATAATAATAATAATATAAATTTTATTAAGATTTAAAAATTTATTAATTTATTCATGCTTGTTGAACTTGGCGGTCTATATATATATATATATTAAAAGTAAAAAGGGTTACCCAGGCACAAATGGGTTTTACCCCTTACTCCCATGAATTGAATCCTGATAGCTTGATGTGAGAAACATAAACCTTGCGATTAAGTAGTGCTCTTGGGGCAATTTGATGGTCTATATATAATGTGCTACTTTCTGTTTATATATATATATATATATTATTTTACACCTAGAATATAAACGTGAGAGGCTAATTGTTAAATTATCTTAATTAAATTCTTATTTTACTTCTAATTAAAAGTATTTAGTTACAAATTAACCACTCAATTAATTCAATAGTTAATGCTAATATTTTCAATATGTAAATATTTAATTTAAGTCTGGTTAAAATCTCTTTATGTATAGAGAGATGGGATATTAAAACTGTCACCTCTAAGATTTATACAAATTATATTTTGATAATGATTTTAATTTTAATCATCCTCTTTATTTAATTAAAAAAAAACTCCTTTATCTTTTAAGAACATTTTAATTATTTATACGACAAAAGAAATATAATCATGAAAGCATTTTTATCTTTTAAATTAAGTAGAAAAGGTAATAATATAATTAAAATTAAAACAATTATCAAAATTTAATTTGTATCAAGGCGAGGGAGTGACAGTGTTAATACACATAGAGAGATAATATTTACTAGTAGCACCTTATACAAAATTGGGTTTAAAGCACCTCGATTAGGTGTACCAAGTGGCGCTGAATATGACAAAAATGTCCTTTTGCCGTCAACAGAATTAGACTAGGGACATTGGTGATAGATGTGAAAACATTAGGAGTATTGGAGCAGAACAAACTTGACCAGTTGACCCCGTCCTTTAATGTTGTTTCTTTAAAATGTAGGGATATTTCTGATAATACCTACTGTCATCTCTAACCAACCCTTCATACACAAGTTCAATACAGAGGCTTCAAATTTTAAGGTCTCAAGACAAAGACGGCAATCCCGAGTTCTCTGCTTCCTGGGTCAGAAGTTAACGGAAGCCTCACAAGGACAGCTCAAATGGCCAAAGAGAGTCAAAACGGTCAAAGATATGAGTCTGGCAGCGGAGAACTTTACAAAGAATTTGAAGCTTCGTTGCTCAAATCATCCTCAAATGACGCAAAATCACCGCTGAAAGAGTGTTGGCTCCGTTTTCGTGATCTTTTAGGGCTATCAAGGGAAGATACTTCATTATCAAATAAGAATGGGGGTCAAGGCACTGGGACTGAGGAATCAAGCTTGTCAAATAAGATTGATCCCCGGGTGATGTCTCAGTTAGAAAAACTATCATCCAACATTGGTAAGGTTTATGGGTTTGACAACGAAGAGCTATCTATGGAAAAAAATCTGCTCAAGCATCCGGCTGATGATCATCAGTTAAAGAAAATCGGGGTTGTAGGTATGGCCGGCGTTGGAAAAACAACCTTGTGCCGGAAAATTTTCAAAAAACCAGATATAATGAGCCAATTCGTTCCCAGGATCCAGGTTTGCATGCCTAGGCCCAAAAGTGATGATAATAATTTAGAGGTTGAAACAGTTAAAAGAATTCTGGAACGTCTTGGAGTTGAAGAAGAAATCATCAACGATCATGGATTTGATGGGCTAATTTATATTCTTCACCAGCAGTTGATTGGCAAGAGGTATCTGATTGTTCTTGATGAATTTCTGGACATAGAAGGATGGTGTAAGGACTTGAAAACTCGCTTAAGTCAGTGCGAGGAATGGGGTAAACGCATTCTTAAACTGATGCCAAAAGGATATGGGGGAACAGTGATTGTCACGAGCAGAAATGAGGAATCAATTAAGAAGATGATTGCAGAGGAAAACTTGCTCAAGCTTCAGCCTCTTTCGGACCCAGTGAGCTGCTGGTCAATATACAGAGACTCAGTTCGGACCGTGATAAAGGAATTTGAATCACAAACTTCAAAAGAACTAAGAGAGAAACTGGATATCGAAAAATCACGCGATCATCCGTTAAATGAAAAACTGATCGAGGAAATTGAAGCAAGATTGAAGGATCAAGAAAAGGCTGAAGAGGAACTCAAAGGAAAGTGCGGTGGTCTTCCATTAGCCGCAAAACTGATGGGGTTAATTAAGGCTCAACTAATTCTAGATGCAGAGAATGCCCCCAATTAAGAGTCCTACCAAGTAAACGACCTTATGAATGTGTAATAGCTCCTTGTTCGTTTTCTTGCTTTAAAATTCTCTGTTTATTGTTAATTTTGTTGGTTTTGATCTCTGTTGACCGTGAAAATTTGATGTCGTATTGTTTCCTTTTATATGAATAAAATTAGCATTGCTTTTCCTTCTCTTGCTCAAACATATGTGCATCTACCTTTATACATTTAAGTACTACTACACTCATTATATAATAATGTTCTTATTAAGATGACAATGTCTGGTTGAGCCATTAAGGTATTGGTGATCTTTTTTTTAGAGTGTGTGCTGATGTGAGTTGGAGTGCTATGTGGAAGCTGAGCTGTCAAGATGCAGAGTTGATTGATCTGTTAAGTTGTTGCTGAGTTAGTTGGTAAGAGTTGAAGCAGTTAGAGTGGTGAACACTGTTCGAGGCAAAAGTTTGTACAAGAGCTGTTATGATATTAGCCAGATTTACAGATCAAATAGCAAGTGTACGAGATCATACTTCAAATTACTATATATACACTGATCATTTGTAATCAATTGAGCTAACTAATAATACAAAACCAATTCAGCCGATATTTCTCCGCATTTCTTCTTTACTCTTGTTTCTGCACTTTCATATAGGTGATCATTATTACAATTCAGCTGATCATTTGTTCATTATTACAAAACCCTGACAACCTTAATGCTCGACTCCCCGACCACACGGTCATGAGGGTGTACATACTTACCTCGGTGAAAAACACCCTTAGATTTAGTGCACTGAATTTAGTAGAATGAATGATTAAAAAAAATATTTATATTAAGCGATTTGCCACGTCACCGTAATGTTAACTCTTCCGGTCTTCCCTTGTAGAAACAAATATTGCTTAAAGACGAACATTATTGCGAAGTTCCTCTGTCGAAGGAAACGTCGTTCTTCTTAAGAAATTAAGTTAAGTAATGAATTTTAGTTGAGATCAACTTTAAATTTTAATTTTTTTATACAGTGAAATTATGTGATGGTAAGAGAATATAACAAAAATATAAAGTAAATAAGAATACAACACAACTAAATTATATGATTCAGATAATTATTTATGTCCACAGTAAATTAAAAAATTTTGGTCTCTCTTATTACTCTTTTAAAGAACTTTACGAGAAAACAAAGTAAAATTTTTTTAAAGGATCTATGAATGATGTAATTTTGTTCTTTCAAGAATAATAAATACCCAAACAATAGTTTCATTATAGCACACACAGCACTTAGTGTCTACATAATTTTTCTATACTTTTAGAGTCTCTTTTAATGCTTGATGATTAATCTAAAAGGTTTATAAGGGCTTATGTAATAGTTAAAACGTGCTTACAAACTCTAATTCTAGTCGGAATAAGAATTCACATGTTTAAGAGTTCAAAACCCCCTCAAAGAAGTCAATCCAACTTAAAAACAAACTTCCTCAAACTTAGGCACCGCGGGGCCAAGTGTTTTCCATTGCGGCTCCAGTGTAACCTGAGCCAGCGTCGCGGCACTGAACTTTCTGTTCCCAACGCCGTGGTACTATGACCTGGGCAACAGTTCTTCAATTTTGTTGCCTTTTCGTGTTTTTCAAGTCTCATTTTGTGCTTCCCTCGTCCGTCCCACTTGTCTTTGACTTCAATGTGACTCTCCCTTTGGTATTCCTCATAATTCTTGCCCATACAAGATTACTGAATCATTATATCTAATAAACCCTTTCTTGATTTAAATCTTTTCATAAGTAAACTTCTAGATCCATCCACACAAATACTCTATCATTTAGAGTTAAGTCTAGTTTAGTCTTCAATAAGACTTAACTTTTTTTGAGCTTGTAACTTCAGTCTCTAAAGGCATTCGTGCTCCTTACATAGGGTATGGATGCGATGCACTCATTTTCGACCCTCATCACTTTGGTGAGCATATTTTAGATGTCGCTTATAGTTTGCATTACCCCAACACCTCTTGTTAGGCTATCCTCGACCATTCCCTTATGCACATAGAGCCCCCCCATTGTGTTTCTCACCCTCTAACCTTATAGATTCTTTTACTACCCTTAGTTTTCTCTGTTTTACTCTAATTAAATACCTTCTGAATCGAGCTTCTCTAGGGATATTAAGTTCCTCCTTAAATTAAAAATGTATTTTACACCACATAAGTCCTTAGTTACTCTACATCCTAAGCCTTATGTCACCAACCTTCACGCTATGTCATTCCTCATTAAAGCTTTATCTCTTATAGCTTTGTAGTTGGTAAACAAATGATTTGTCGAGATATATATGGATACTACACCTAGAATCAAGTATCCAATTGCCAGCGTACTTTCCTCTTAAGGCTACCAATGTCTCTACAACTTCGATATCTTTTTCAAGACTAACGATTGCTGCACTTTCTTCCTTTACTTTTGATTTAGGATAATTCTTTACAAAATACCATTCCTTGTGACAAAGGAAATACTTTTTGAATTTTCTCTTTAATTAGTTGTTCTTCTTTCCTTGTGCGAGCAACACTGCTCTACTCTCGAATTCAAATTTCTTTGTCAATTCTTTTGAATTTATTGATGCCTTAACATAATTAATTGTAAGAGTTTTCCATAAAGTAGCGTGTCCACAAAGCTCTCATAACTCTTAGGCAATGAACTTAACATGATGATAGCCTTATCTTCAACCTCCGTCTTGATCCCTAAAGTGTCAAGAGTTATGATGATCTTATTGAACTTGTTAATGTGGTCTTTCAATAAAAATCCTTCGAACATTGTCAGTTGGTGCAACTTCTTCACAAGTAGTCGATTATCTAAAGATTTTCTCATGTATAGAGTCTCAAGTTTCTTCCATAGACCTAAAGTATTTTTTTCATCATTCACCTCCCTTAATACCGTCACCCATCACTAGGATTATGGTTCTATGAGGCCTTTTCTGAATCATAGCCCAATCCATCTCCCAAAGTTTAAAAGTTTTTTTCTCTTTGCTAGTTAATGAACTAATTTTTTCCAAAATTGAGTTTAACCCTTCATTGACCAATAAAGCCCTAACCTTTTTCTTCCATAGATTGAAGTCATTCATCTTATTAAATTTCTCAATATCTTGCTTGATTATAGTCATAATTTAAATACCTCTTGAATATACTATCGAACTAAAGCTTTGATACTAGTTTGTTGAAGGAAATGCCATTCTTATTAGAAAATTAGGTTAAGCAATAAACCCTAATTAAGATCAACCTTGAACCCTAATCCATTTGCACAACGAAATTATAAGATGAAAAATGAATATAACAAGAATATAAAGTAGAAAATAAAAATATAACACAACTAAATTATGTGGTTCAACCAATTGCCTATATCTACGATAAATCAAAATATCACAACCTCTTTTATTACTCTTCTAGAGAACTTTACAAGAAAACAAAACAAAAAAACTCTCAAAAAATCTATAAATGGCATACATTTATTCTTTCAAGAACAATGAATATCCAAACAATGGTGCCACCCTAACTCACATAACACTTAGTGTCTACCGAGTTCTTATCTTTTCTTAAAGTCTTTCTTAATGCTTGATGATTAATCTAAAGAATTTACAAGAGTTTATATAGTAGTTAAAACGTGCCTATAAACCGTAATCCTAGTTAGAATAAGAATCCACATGTTTAAGAGTCTAAAACTCATTCTGAAAAGATAATCCAACTTAAAAATGGACTATTCGAAACCTGAGCGCTGTGGCACTAAGTGTCTGGCGTTGCGAAACTAGTGGGACTTGCGTCAATGCTGTGGCGCTGGTTGTCCAGTGCTGTGGCGTTGGACTTTCTGTTCCCAACGTTGCGGTGTTATTGCCTGGGCAACGGTTCTTCAGGTTTGTCACCTTTTCGTGTCTTCCAAGTTCATTTTATTTTTCTTGTTAAGATTTGTACTTATATGTCATTCCAATTTTGTATAAATATTATATTTTTATACTTATGTAATAAATAAATATTTCATTAAATCGCTAATTATTTCTTATTAGATAAGATACTTATAACATTTCGGACATTATATTGATCTAAAAAAATTCAGATCAGCTCTAAAGAGTTAGAACATTGTCTGAAATGAGACAATGACATGGAACTATGCTTGCAATGATATAGTTGTAAAGAGTTGCAAGCATTCAAATATTATTGTGTAAGTATATTCTTAAAATGTATGTTCCTGATTTGTTTCCACTGACGTATGTTTTATCGAGTGTAACCGATTAATATAGATTATTGTATATCTATATTTGGATTATCCAGATGGTTAATCTTGGTAGACCATAAGCTTATTTGAAGCTCATATAGATATACAAGTATTCAGTGAGGACTAGATATTAAACAAGACTCAATGAAGACTTCAATATATATCCTACAAATCTATCAGTGGGTGGTCTTTTCGAGTTGAGTAGTATTCGTAGTCCTTTGACCTGAGCACCACAGTGGGCTTGTGAGTGATTCACCATACTTTGGTTCTACACATGTCATAGACCTTTTATGGTTTGACCGTTACATGTCACTGGGTATGTTCTGATGCTTATGGAGTCCGATGTGTATAGACATAGGATCCCTCAGCTCATATGGGTGAGTCAAATATCTAGATGCTCTAAGGTTATGTTTCATGAATTTTTATGGCCATAAGCATTAAACTCAGGAAAGAGTTTTCTGTGGTATAAATAATATCGTAAATATCCAGATACTCTAAGATTGTGTTCCAGATGGTTTATAGATATTGTTTATTGGAAAGAGTTTCTTGTGGTATATGTTAGAGACATTTTATAGTTTGACCGCTGTGTGTTACTAGGTATGATTTAATGTTTATGAAGTCTGATGTATGTAGACAGGAGATTCGTCAACTTATATGGGTGAGTCAAATATCCCGATGTTCTAAAGTTGTGTTCCAAGAAGTCTTATGGCCATAAGCATTGAAACCAGGAAAGAGTTTCTTGTGGTATAAACAATATAACAAAGAAGTTTGCGGATATTGTTTATTAGAATATGGATCGAAGATATAAGTTAATGGTTAAGTGATAGGGGACTTGACGGTGTTGATCTATGTCTTCGCTCTTTTAGAATATCTATGACGGAAGGATTGTACGAATATGGATTAACCTCAACTTGTATGGTTTAACTCGCCAATTTGTATTATCCATAATATGTATGTGAGACATCGGTTATGGACTTACAAAAATGTTCCGTGAGACAAAATATGTGTGAACTTAGAGAGTTTCACTATAAAAAGTGTACTCGTTAAGCACAGGGGTAGCGCATCGGATCGAATTATTCAATCTGAGAAGTTTTTAAAAAATATGAATTTATTTTAGGGTCTCTCGAAAAATAGTTAAGATTTAAGTGTTAAATCTAAGATTGTGTCGAGAGAGACTTGACACTTTAATGTAACTAGTGTATGCTTCAAATTGTGTTAATAATTTGCATAAGTACTAAATTTGACATCTGTGGATATAGTCATTATTTAAATAAAATAATTATTATTTTATATAAATTAAATTAATTGGTCATTTATTTATTTTAAGATCTCTCGTAATTAAAGTTTAAGTGTTAAATTTAAAATTATATCAAATAAGATTTAATACTTTAATCTACTTAGTACATATCTTAAATTATACTAATAATATGTATGAATATTAAATTGAATAATAAAAATATAAATAAATAAATTATTATTATTTTAATTTATTATTTAACATTTACATGTTAAATGAATTTGATTCATTTAACGTAATGATTCTCATTTGTCTTGGATTTATGGATGAAATAAAGTAATAGAAATGTTGATTTATGAATGGTTGAATCAAAGGCTCATGCAAATGTATTTCATCTCCATTCGCCTAAAGCAAAAGAAATAATATGAATGCCACTAATACTTTGATGATATAGCCACTATTTTGTCTAAATATATTCATTGCCTATTCATGTTTTTACAAGTGACAATCAAGTCACATTTAATTGATTGAACATTGGGCAATAATTGCTCATAAATATGCATGTTGTCCCAGAGTTCAAATGGTGTGAAAAAGTGAATTGTTTCAATTTTTTTTAAAAGTAGAGTGTAATTTTAATAGTTTGAGGGATTAAACTTTATTAAAAATAAGAGTTATTTTAAATATTTTAAAATAAAATATTATTATTTTAATTTAAAAAATTTATTACATTCTTAATTAGAATTATTTAAAATATATTTTAAGAACGAGTCTCGTAATTTTATTAATATAATAAAATAATATTATGTGTTATATTTTTATTATATTACATGTGAAATATAAAATATAAAATTATTTAATAATACATACGTAATAATACGATGTATATGCACACAACACTTATACTTCTCTTGTATTTTTTATGCATTCTTAATTTTAATGTGATTTTATTTTTAATATTTTTTATAATTTTTATTTATATAAAATTATTAAATCACTATAGCTAATGTCGTCGAAGGGAGAATAGAACCCTTTACAGATTTTTTTTTCGGTTAAAGAAATTTTTTTTCAGAATTTTTCTGGAAAATACCGGCCTTCCACTATTTAATACATAATAAACGATCAAGTGGTTATTCAAGGAAGATGTAAGAGCCATAAGGTACACGAATAAAGAACATGGAACAGAACTCATGAAACCAGTGGCTATTGAAGGAAAAAAAAAAAGATCAAAATATCAAGTGAGAATAACCAACAGAAATTCATGATCACCCACTTCATTGGAATTGCTTTGCTTCCTTGGTTAAGACTTTTCCCAGATTCCAGTACCATTGCATGGACAAAGAGTGACCTTAGGACATTTGAACTTCTCCAAACATTTCAAATCTGGAAATAATTCTAGCAGTTCTTTCCAATCTGACTTTAATTCATTCAAAAACTTCAAACGTAAAACCTCAACTTGTCGCCATTCCTCATCCACCTCTTGATCCCGAGGTAGAGTTGCTTCCCTTTGCAGTCGCAGGCTCTTGAGTCCTCCTCCTCTGATATAGAGTTTCTTTAAACTTTGCAGATCTGCAGGTTTTAGCCAACGTGGTAACTCTTCGTCAGGGAAACACTGGAGATCAAGTTTCTGTAAGCTTTCAAATTGCTTGGGTTTCCTTTGTGCGTAACTCCTCGTGAAGATTCTTTTTCTTGGACCAGTCTCCGGTTTCTTGGCTCCCACTTTCGAATTCTGGCCTGTTGTTTTCATTTCACCGCCCGAGTTCTTGATCTCTTTGTTTTGTGAGGGTTCCCCTCCCCACTCTACTCTCAGCTCTTCAAGCTTTTGAAATCCTGAAATTATTGACAATTCTTCTGTTTGGAAATTCCCACTGTTTATGCTGATACTCAGTTTCCTTAGGTTCTTCAACTTCACCAGATTCTTAAGGGTGCACCGGTGCCGGATCCCCCTTTTGGGATCACTTATCACAAATCCCTTGAATACTTCGAGTTCAGAGAGCGAGCACAACTCCTCAGGCATGCCATCTAACAAGAAGCACTCGGATATATCCAAGTGCGTCAATTTCTTGAGCGACCCTATCTCTTTGGGTAGTTTCTCCAGATTGTAACAGGCTCTGAGATCTAAAATCCTCAAACTTGTGAGATAGGAAACAGAACTAGGAAGCTCCTGGATTCCAGAGATTCCTTGAAGGTTAAGAAGCCTCAAATCTCGCATATTCTTCAAACCTTCCAAGTACTTGGTGCTTTCCACTTCGATATGAGTTTGATCATCCGAGCTCTGCCACCTTCCCAGATAAAGAACTCTGATTCTTTTCATCTTTGAAAACCAATCATATTTGAAATCAGGAAATTCCTCACTGACATTGAACAATGTTCTAATCACCTCTTGCCTAGGAACTTTATCTTGCTTGGAAACTTTGACTTGCTTTGGACCTTCAGCTTGCTTCGGACCTTCATCTTGCGCGGGAACTATATCCTCCGTCGGACCTTCATCTTGTTCGGGAACTATATCCTTCTTCGGACATTCATCTTGCTTGGGAACTATATCTTGCTTCGGACCTTCATCTTGCTCGGAAACTTTATTCTCCTTCGGACCTTCATTTTGCTCGGAAACTTTATTCTCCTTTGGACCTTCATCTAGCTCCGAAACTATATCCTCCTTCGGACCTTCATCTTGCGTGGAAACTTTATCTTCCTTAGGACCTTCATATTGCGTGGAAACTTTATCTTCCTTAGGAACTTCACCTTGCTTGGAAGCTTTATCTTCCTTAGCCACCTGCTCTTGCTTAGAACCTTCTTCTTGACTAGGAACTTTGGCTTCATTAGAAGCTTTTTCTTGATTACCACCGTTAACTGATTCCAGCCGCTCCTGGTTAGATCCTTCTTCAGCATACACCAAGCATGCCCTGTTACAATTCTGAAAATTCAAAGTCGGGATTCCTTCAGAATCATAATCGAAAAACTTAGCTTCTCTAGCTAGCATAATCACCGCAGAACGTACAATTGGGTACATTTTATAGCTCTTCGGAACCTTCCTGTGTCTTTTATGTACAGGATGAATAAATTTCTTCCCCTCAAAATCCCAAAGAATTTCTTCAGCAATTTTCTCAGCTTTCGTCTCTTGATCCTCATTTTTAAGTTGCTCCAGTAACCGCTCTCCGATCCACCAATATAACAGCGTTCTTTTCTTTATTACTGCATTTTCTGGGAATACAGCAAAGCACAAGAGGCAGAGCTTTGATCGAATGTAAAGCCCATCATATGTTTTTCTTAATTCTTTGAAAAAGTCGTTTTCGGTTAATACGTCCTTCACGCACAGGCTGGGTATGTCTTTGCTCCCATGCTTCCGTTGATGCAACTGCCCATCAAAATCCGCAGACGCAGTGTTGTGCGTCAACGGGATCTTGCTCTTCAAGTTCAAGCACATTTTTCTTAATGTGCGAATTTCCTCGTCGGGCGCGCTGGATATACTTTCAAGGATGCGCTTAAGCCCTTTGATTGATGGGATAAAATCATCTTCAAATTCTTTCAGCTTGTTTAATCTGTCTTGCATATAAGTCAAATCACCACGTAACTGGAGGAGTTCTGGTCGATTGGAATTTTGAGACGGTTTGTCATTTTTGTTGCCGTTGTTGCTGATATTATTGCTGTGATCTTTGCTGCTGTTGTCACTTTTGTCAGCGTTCTCCGTGTTGCCTCCTCTGCTGCCATTGCTGTCATCGCCATTCGCTTGAGTACTGTTGTTCTGGTGATTGTCTTGTGTGGGTGGGAGAGTGGAAGACTTTTCATCAGAAAGACGATCTACCAAACCGGATATAATATCAACAATTTCCTGAATTGTCGAGTTCTGGGCAGGATTATTGGGTTGTCCACCGGAGGATAATTTGTTTGAAGTCATGATTGAAGACATGAGAGAAACCAGATGGTAATGGCAAGAAGAAGAAGTTTGTTTGGCTTTGAGCACTTGTTTTGAATTTCCTACTATCAAACTGAAGTCGTTTTCATTTTTATAGAGCATCCACTAAGTTCCAATCATGTTTCTGTTTGAGGGTTAAAGTCTTGTGTGTGAAAGGCTGTCATTTGCGATATCTAAAGTCAAGTCAACAAGCTTTTAATTTTAGAAGCTCTCAGGATAATGTCTCCTCACTCTCCGTTGTGCCGACTCTTAATATTTATTACTGCATATGAAGTCAACAATCCCCAATTGAATAATTCATTTATTACTTTATGCTAGCTAGTTTGAGGGGTAAAATTGTAAATCTCCTACTCATCTAGATTTATTATACATCTTTTAATTGAATTTTTGTCACCTATATTTTTTAATCAATATAAAATAATAAATACATACATACCAAAAATAATTATAATAAAGATACTAATTTATTTTATTAAAAAAAAACAGTGCAATACACTCTGAGCACTAATTTAAAATTTTTTATTACATTTAATATTTATTTGACACATTATTTTTTATATATAATTTAATATAAAATTTTGCAATGCTTAACATTACTCTTAAATTAAAGATTAAAGAATATCACTTGAAATTAGTAAGAGTTACAATAAAATTACAAAGTATTTAAGTTTAATATTTAAGAGAATAAATTTAAGTTCATAATAGGATTTCACAAACAAAAAAAAATAGACTTACAAAATTAATACAAATTTTATATTTCAACTAACATAACAACTGACATATTCATTAGGAGTGAGTAAAACTAGCTTCAATTCAATTTAGGTCCAAACCAAACCAAAATTGAATTGGAACCAAATCATTCGATTTCAAATAACTCGAATTAAATTCTAAACTAAATTGGTGCTCACCCCTAATTGCCATTGTCAATTAGTCTTATATATCTATAATATTAATAAAAATTAAAAAATTAACAGACAATTAATACTTAATTGATAACATATCACTTGATATACAAATTTTATAAAAATAACTTTACGCTTTAGTAAGTATGCATAATTATGTATTCTAGCAGAGTGCCTATAAGGATACATCTATTGATGATAAAAATTACTATCAAATTATTAGTGTCAAGAGCGACATTATAGATTTGTTTAGACTTAGACTTGTGATCTAAAATGGATGAGATGTGAATAATTTTTTTTTTCGTGAGAAAAAACTTTAGAGTATTTGATATTAAGATTTTGTGAATTTAACACATTGTTAAAGGTGATTTGCTAACCATAATCATACTTTTGGATAAATATTAAGAGTTTAAATTCGAATATCTTTTTTTGTAGTAAGAAAAAACACAAACACACAATTACAATAAAATAGAATGATTAAGTATCAAATATAAGTCAATAAATAATTAACAAATATTTGCTATAAAATAAAAGCAAGTGTTTATTAAATAAAATTATGTTGCTTCTAAAAAATTAAGTAGAAACAAAATTACAAACATATTCTTAAGATCAAAGTTATATTTTAATATTCCATCAATTGGGAATGCCATGTCTTAATCCATCATTTTCCATTATTACTTAAAATATACAAAAATATATATAGAAAAGAAAAATAAACATTGTCATTAATCATGATATGATAAAATATAGAAATCAAAATGGGGCCAATTCTATATATATAAACCAGTCTTTTTTTATTATTTCTTTCTTCTTTGTCATTTTGTTAAGAAGAAAAACAAATATGGGGTAGATGAATGGATATGTAAATCATGAGAATCTTAAGTTAATCTAAAGAAATTTTATGTAATCCCCAAAAAAGTGAACCAATCATTCATCTTAAATCTATCCATATATCCACCTTCATGATTTCGTATGGGTCTTTTTCTAGTTGGGCCCCAGAAATAGTTTTAAATAAATAAATAAATATTTATGATTTTAATTTTTTTAAACAAACTTTTTTTTAATTTGGTTTTTGCAAATTTTTTATTTTGATATTAAGATTTACTATAAATATAAATATATTATTTTTATAGTTATATTTTAGCTTTGTACAATGATAACCCTACGGGCCCCTAAAAAATTAATGATAAAGTTTCAAACTATACTACAATAATATTATAATTAAAATATAATTTTTATATTTTATATTTTAATTGACATAACATCGAAAGTATTTATTATTTATTATGATTATATAATTAATAAATAATAATTATTAATTAATAACGTATTAATTGAGATATAAAATTTGTATTCTAACTATATTAATTTAATATTATTCTTATAATTTATATAATGTTAATAAAAATTTAATTATATATCAATACTAAAGAATATAATATATATATATATATATATATATATAAAAGAAAACTGTATTATAGTAAAACAACAAATGAAACAAAAATGAACGTGGATGGTTGACTACATATTAAATTTTTTACTAAAATAAATATTTACATTTACCAATTTTGAGGCAGGTTCCACCCCAATCACTATTCTATTTGAGTATTTGACATACCAAAAAAGAATTCAATAATATATGGCAAATTGTATTATATATATATATATATATATGTTTAATCTGGCAAGACTCGTGATCATTTTTAAAACAAAATAGTAATTTTTGTTTTTGAAATTTTATTAAATTATTTAATCAGTTTTAATCTTTTTTAAAACATCTATGTTAGTTCATTTTATTTCTTAAAAAATTAATATTTAAAGTACAAATTTTTTCAGGTAATAAGATAAATTAAATTAAATATGGAACTATTCTTAGACCAAACAATTTAGTATTTATAAGATTTTATTTATATTTATGTCACTTTTATCTATTGTCTTAGTCACATCAATTTTTTTAATAGTAGCATTATTTGAGATATGAATCTCTTATTCACATCAATCTTTTTTTTTTTTTTTAAATAATAACATTATTTTGGGATATTCCAGACTTCTTGCAGCTTGTAAATGTGTGACCAAATCAAAATAACTGGACAAATAGATATAGAATTGAAACATAATCAGTAATCTAATTACAGCTGTCCAGGGATGGATTTATCTATGCCAAACAAATAAAATAAGAATTCACCTAACAAAAATTAGGATATTATGGTCAATATTATTGAGATATTGATTAATTATACTAATACTTAAAATTTTAAAAAATTAATATTAATATCTAAACTTTTAATGAAATTTATACAAATATTCAATTATTAGAAAATTTCATTAAATTAAATAGAATCTCCGTCAATATATATTAAATGACTAAATTACCCTTGTATATATTAAGAGAATGATATGACAATTACACATGCATGAGTTCCAAGAAAGCTTATTTTCTAATTCATAATTTTATTTTTTTGCTATTAAATAATAATTAGAAAAATAAAATCTTTAAAAAAAAATAAAATTAATAATAATAATAACAAAAATAAAATAAAATTCTTTAAAAAAATAAAAAAAATAGACATTGTTGCGGCCAGCAGTAACCACACTCGGCCGTAGCTACTATCTCTAGCAGTGGATTGGGCTACCCTACAAATTACTTTTTTTAAATTCATTTTTTTAATATTAATCATTTAATTTTTGTTTTATTTTTATTTTAAAAGAATTTAGAGATTTGAAGTGTAAAAATATTTTTATTACCTTCAAATTTATTAACATTAACGACGGATTCTTAATAGTTAAATATTTGTGCATATTTTATTAAAATTTTAAATATTAATATTAATTTTTAAAATTTTTAAATATTAATGTAATTAGTCAATACCTCAATAATATTAATAATAATATCCGTAAAAATTATTATTCTAAGTGATCACTTGATCAACTATCCTTTTTTATTTATTTAGTTTTTGTTCGACGTGATGCTGATTTTGCTGACTGTATGGTAAACTTAAGGCTTACAGTAAAACATTAATCAATTTGCACTTTTTTTTTTGTTAGGATGCATCTCTGCAGAATTACTCTTTCTCTTACATTTATGACTTCCGAATTCTGATGTGAATCGGATTAAAAACTAAACTTATTATATCATTTTCAGAATTTTTGATCAATTAAATTAATTTATATAGACATGATACATGCACGCACGCACGCACACACGGGACACAATACACGTATTCTTGATATAATTTCTAATTTGAGATATGTTTTAAGAAACCGGTCCTTCAGCTCCACTATTTCTAACTCAGTTTATATTTAACCCGGTTAATCACCCGTAAAAAATAGTCTCTATTGTCTCTTTTTCAAGATAAGAGAGACCCATTTACCAATTCAAGACAGAGGATGGCTATTGTCATTGGGACCTTTTTTGCAACTGTCAATCATGTCAAGACGACAGATCAGACGATGAGAACTTTACCAAAAGACAAAGACAGAAAAAAAAAGCAACACTCCCAGTGTTCCCTCGAGAAAAGATATCATAATGGCGACCCAGATGTCGAGCTTCTAGGACAGCCGTCTGAAAAATTTGATTATTATGTCATATACTCTGCCCCACATCACAACCCTCTTCCAAACTGTAAACCACACAAAAAGAACATACAACCACCAACATGCAAATCGAAACCCCAACTCTCAAATCCCTTAAACCCTACTCAACAAATTTGTATGTTCTCGCTTACAGACTTTTCTCCCTTAACCTCCCAACACAACCCTGAAGAAAACACCATCCAGCAATGAAAAGTAAAACAACTAAACACTAGACGGGCAGACGGCAATTTTGAACAGACAAGTCCTACGGATGCGGTTCTCAAGTGGCAGTCACAGAATGCTATAGCCCAAAATAATGCTCTTAAAAGGATTGAAGAATCACAGACAAGGATAGAAGCCAAAATTGACAATAGTTTTACGACCCACCAGATGCTGATAGACAAACTCAAACTTGAAATTAAAATGCTACACGAACATGTGCTAGATCTGGTTCAACACGGTCTCCCCTTTCAAGAGCAAGAAAAGAAAATCAATCACTTGAAAACTCAACTACGAAGCCTCAAACAAGACATCTTTCAGCCATGGCGACCAGTAGATATCCTGCCCAAGGCATCACAACTCCTACCATGTACCAAGCCTCTTTCCATCTTTGGTAATAGTTCTACACTTATTCCAAAAAAGAAAGACAAAAAGAAAAAGCATGCCTCCGAGCCATCCATTACATTCACGGCCTCAACCACGGACATAATCACAGAACCCATCTTTAAAACCCTACCAACCCCACCCCCAGAATTTTATCGGAACTCGAACCCCATGACATCTATTTTTCCTTCAACCACAAGGAATCAACTATTCACCCTTACCACGACACCAACACCAAAAACAGCCTCAGAACCTGAATCCATCTCTGAGTCAACATCATAGTTAACAACCTCCCTGATTCCACCCCAATACATGAACACTACACCCTCAGACCTACAGGTATCAAGACCACAAACAGAAGTTCATGAACCAGATTCCTCTATGGACGATGCAGAAACTCCCTTGCGAAGACATGCCCAATCATCGCGACCAGACAACACAGAGAAAAAATACTGGCTAACTCTTGATGACGTCAGCCCTCACCAATGGGTTGATCGCGTTTTCGAGTTCCAAGCATAGTGCTTAGCTGAGCAACAAAAGGCTGGAGTTACCATCCATGAAGTCATACAAAAGGCCGTCGCCCGATTCCAAGGGATACTAAAATACTGGTACCTTTATTTTGGAGAATATAGACAGCGCATGCTACAACAAAATGATTAAATCGAACAATTCATTGGCATTCTATTTAATGAATTTGTCAGAGAAGAAGGTCAGATAACAAACAAAGCATGCGAAGAATTCTTTAAAATGAAGTGTTGCTCATACAAACGAAAAGACCTTGAATTATATTTTAAAAAAGCTACAGCCAGTTATTACATTATGAGAATTGATGACCCTAATATGAAACAAGCCTATCTTAATTCAGTCTCAAAACCACTAGGACAAGAGGCTCTAAGACTCCTTGACTCAAAGAACAGAAATCTGCAAAACTCCTCCATAGGAATGATCCAACAGGCAGTCTTATCGACTCTAGACAAGTTATGTGCACGCCATAAATTCTTTAAAGACTTTGATCTCACGGGCAAGAGAATCCAAAAGGCTTGTGAACGATGCAATCTGCAGATTAAATGCCCTGGAAAAGAATGCTCTTGCAGGACTCGAAAAAAGCATCATCACCGGAAGTTTAAAATCTGACAACCATTCTCCCGGCCACACAGGTCCAAGAAGAGATTTTTTCGAAGAAAATCAGCCTTTTCGAGAAAAAAGAACAGGTGCTTTATTTGTGGGCAAAAAGGACATTTTGTAAAATAATATCTTGAAAAAGACAAAAGGAAAAAGATGCTGTCGGCCATCAGTGCCATTGCAAAAGATGAACCTATCAACTCAGACCTGAAATCTCTTTTATCTGAACAAAGCAGTGAGGACAGTGACACAATCCTTGTTTACTTAGAATCCGAATCAGAATCCTCCTCAAGCTTTGTTTCGGAGTCACTAAAAATCCAAACAGAGCCATTACAGTCACCCATACCATCCAAGCCACTACATACAGTATCCGTCCTGATGCTAGAACTCCAGCTATACCCATCCAAATACAGTAAGCCAATCAAAGTAATTGGACTACTTGACACCGGCGCTGCTGCTTCAATTCTCAACCCAATCATCCTCCCGAAGTCCTACTGGAAACCCTATCACCAAACCTTTTGAGCAGCCAATGATGAATTATTTACTGTATCCATGATCAGTAAGTTAATTTATCTACAGTTTTTTCCAAACCTCAAAATCCGCCATAAACTATTAGGCTCGGACCTCCCAGGAAAAGACTTGATCATAGGCTTTGATTTGATCCAAAAACTCTTGGAAAAGAAAGTCTTTACCAAGCCTAATAGATTGAAGTTCAAAGCCCATTTTTTACCATGGTTAGCCATCCCAAACTATTTTTCCATCACCCATCTCAATGCTGTCTTTGAACAAATCAAACACCACTCTGCATCAAACAGCCACTCCGAATTCCTCCTCAAATGTCCCCACCCGTTGTGGAAAAACCAAGAATATTTTATCGGACTACCTTTCCACATGAACGAACATATCAACCCAACCAAAGCCAGCCACCCTGGCATGCCACCGGACCATGTTGACATAGCCAACGCAGAGCTCACACAACTATTACAAGAAGGACTCATTGATCTCATTTTCTCACAATGGGCCTGCCAAGCCTTCTATGTCAACAAACGCAGCGAGCAAATTAGAGAAAAATTAAGATTGGTCATTAATTATCAACCTCTAAACTCTTTTTGCAAGATGATAAGTTTCCTCTACCCAACAAACAAGCTTTATTCTCAAGGATTGCACAGGTAAAGGTATTTTCAAAGTTTGACCTAAAAATAGGATTCTGGCAATTAGGGGTCCACCCTGATGATCGGCACAAAACAGGATTCTGCACGCCTCACCACTACTACCAATGAACTGTCCTACCTTTCGGTCTCAAGATTGCCCCATCCCTTTTCCAGAAAACGATGAAAATCTTTGAACCAATCCAAGACCAGGCCCTCATCTACATCGATGATATCCTGCTTTTCTCGAAAAACGTTGACGAACACTATGATCTTCTTTTGAGATTTAGAAGCATTCTACAAGAAAAGGGCATCATGATTTCACCCATAAAGTGCCACGCAGGTCTTGAAGAAATAGATTTCCTAGGGATGCGAATAAAGAATGGACAATACGAACTCCAATCCCATATTGCAGAACAGCTGACCAGATTCCCTGACGACAACCTGACAAAGACCCAAATCCAATAATTCCGCGGCATTGTCAATTACATGTCGGATTTCATACAGCATCTCTCACAAATCACAAAGCCCCTGTTTCACATGCTAAAAAAGAATCCTCCACAGTGGCAACAGCAACAGACTTCAGCCATAAGATTGCTCAAAGAAAAAGCAACAGACCTGCCGCCTTTACAGATCCCATTACAGGGAAAGAGAATCCTACAGACAGATGCAAGCGACTACCATTGAGGGGCCATCCTCCTAGAAGAAACTAATGGAAAACGACAAATTTGCGGGTACAAAAGCGGGGCCTTTTCAGACTCAGAGCTCCACTACCACAACACCTTTAAAGAAATATTGGCAGTAAAACGGGCAATTGAAAATTTTGAATTTCACTTGATTGGACACAAATTCATGGTCAAACTGGACATGTCAACATTTTCTCACATGCTGAAGTTCAAACAGATTCGCATTCCAAATCAACAACTGCTAAGGTAGTAACAGTGGTTCTCTAATTTCTCATTCGAAGTCAAACACATCAAAGGCAAAGACAACACAGTGGCAGACTTTCTCTCCCGAAACCCTATAAATACCAACATCTCGCTCACCAACCACATCACTACCAAACACACGATCAAAAGGCCAAAACACAAATCCTATTCCACCATCCTTCTGATGGCAGTCTCCTCGTCCTCTGCCTCTTCCCCCGCTGTTCCTCCAAAATCTTTCATCATCCATCCGCCAGTCCCGTTTGCCCCTCCAGAATTTGAAGAAAGAATCAGGACCAGAACTATCAGGTCAAACCCCACTGAACTCCTAAGAGAGTATGCCATCCAAGCTGTTGAAGAAAATGGATGGGGCACTCTTGGCACCCCGCTATTCAACCTAACCTACCTATTCTTCTACCTATTCACAGTCACCCCTTTCGAAGCCTGGTCCAAAAGTGTTCTTTACCTGTTATGGTACCTGTTAGATTCCTACACCATTGCAATGGAATTCCTTATCCTAAAGATGAAAAAATGACTCGAAACAGTCTCGTCTAGCTACGATGAAATCATATTCTTACAATGGTTTTTCCCCCGCGAACAATGGCTAGTCAAGTTCAAGAGGCTAATACATCAGCACAGCTAATCAAGAATGCCACCCAGAAGATTTTATATCATCCATCTCTTTCAACGTAAAAGAATGATTATATCCGATCACGAGGTGCATTACTATCCTATTGTCGAGGACTACTTTATGTTTTCATACCCCCTGCATCTGTTCTGGGATAACCACAAAGCAGAAATGAGAGAGCTAGAAAGAGTTCTTGCAGAGAAAAACCAAATCATCCCACTAGTCGTATGGATAGACCCTGAAGACTATGCCCTTGAGAAACCACAAACGAAGACTTCTCATACAGACTCTAACAAGTATCCAATATCCACAAACACAGACAGACCGAACAACACCAACGCTATACCCAACAGTACTACCAGTACTGTCGAGTCAGAATCGATCACGAAAACTCTCCTCCCATAATCATCCCATCAGAACCCCAGGAGACAGACACTCAAATGCATGATGCCCCACCTACCCCTACAGGACCACCAGACCTATCCCTCTCCCTGTACCAAGATGCTCAACTCTCACTTACTGAGTCATAAGCTCAACAAGAAGCAAGACTGTTATCTCGTGAGTTAGCCCTACAAGAAGCTGAAATTCATGATGAAAGCAATTACGACATCAGCAGCTAGAAGAGTTCATGAAAGAATATAAAAGCAGACTGGCCAGACGTGCCTGGAAACAGTTCAATGATGTCGAAAGCCCTAGTGGGTCTAGCTGATCAAGCTTCAGGACCTAAGCCACGTGATAAAACAAGTCCTAAAAAATAGAGCCTTTGTGCTTACAATTATCACGTGGCTCAAAGATTATGTTTCCTTTACGCGTGTCCGTTATTAAGCAAAAGTCTATTCTTTCTTTTTAAGTTATTTTGCTTGTATGGTGGTCTGCGTGCCATGTCAAAAGTCAGTTTGTTTGTCTGTATTCAGAGTCCCAGGCTATATAAGGCCACTCCTTCCTCTTGTAAGAAATAAGTTGGGAAAAGAAAATAAAACTCCTCTCAAGTTTCCCTTAACCCATGAGCTTCTAAATCTTCCTCCGGTGGTTCTCTAAAGTCTCTCTTAAGTATCAAATGCATAAAATGAGTTAACCATTTTCTAAGTTTTAAAAGAAACTTACCCAATTAAGTATGCTCTACAGTTGCCTTTTCTTAAAGGATCCTCTGTATCAGAAAGACTGAAAAAAAAGAGAGTTATTTTTGTTTATCTTCATCTTTCATTTTCGGTTCCAGATCCTGTTCAGGAGTTGTCACTATGTTATGTAAAAGGCTAGGCAACAAAAATCCCGCTAAGGCAAAGGGCCGTTCAGGGTGTTATGCCAAAGCATACCTCATAACTAATTGGACTCCTCTACTGGTATCAGAACCTTAGCAAATGAAGCTGGTAATATTTTTTAATTTCTTTTTTCTTTACTTATACTGTGTTAATAAAATTGCGATTAACACAAAATACCGAAATAAAGAGATAATGATTAATTTAAAGATAGTAATTAACACAGCCACCACGTGTACCAAACAACTCTCTGCACTAAAATCATGCCTTTATAATGATGGCAACTATGGAGCTGATGATGAGATTTTCCTCGAGTAATATTTCTTATCTTTATTGCTAGCAATATGAACATATGAACTAATGAAATAAAATAAAAATCACCTAATATAGATGTTGAATTTGGTAATTCAAAAATATGTGTTGATTGACATTGAATCGATAACTAATTCGGAGATAAATTTAGAGTTGAAACGGAACTAGAAATATAGCTGAAAGAGGTTGGAAACTCAATAGAATAGTGCCCGAAAAGTGCAACAAACAAAATTTTTTTTCTCAGGCATGGGCGCCTCGGCACTAGCCAAGGTGCTCGAATGCCTTGGCCAAGGCATTGGTTGTACAATGGATATAAGTTGCCCAGCGCCGCGACATCCATTTTTATGCTATCTATATATACCTTTCATGTTTTTTAGGTTTTAAGAGAGAAAAAAGAGAGTGCCGAAACTACAGAGAAAATATATTATTCAAGTGTGTATTTTGATCATTTGAACTCTAAATTTTTCATTAGTAATTCTTGTAATTTCAAGAATTAATAAAGAGTCGGATCTTTGATCTATTGTGGACGTAAGCATATTTAGTCGAACCACATATACTTTGTGTTATGATATATTCATATTTATGTTATTTTTATATAAATTTATGTGATTGATCTTCTAATTTGTAGGATTACTTCACATTCTAATATATTATAATATATTGTAATATATTGATGTATTTGAGTGTTTGACTATTAAATTTAGTATTAGGGCATAGTAATTAATTTCTAAATTGTAGGATTACTTCACATTCTAATATATTATAATGTATTGCAATATATTAATGTATTTGAGTGTTTGACTATTAAATTTAGTATTAAGGTATAGTAATTAATTTCTAATACGTATATATTAGATGTTACTTCCACTTAAATAATTTGATAATTATTATTGTGTCTGTAATTATTGGTTGTACAATTAATGACGGATTAATAATATAAGAATTATTTGTATTTAGTATTCTAAGTGGGCGTTCATACATCAACAATAAAAAATTACTTGTATGAAAGTTAACAATAGAAAATTACTTGTATGGAAGTTGACTTGATACTCAACTTCTGTTTATTTAATTTTCCTTTTGTCAAACAAGATTTGGAATTATGGAATACACACTGTGATCTGTGAGTAAATATATTGGAGTTATTGGTATATGTTGGATTTTTTTTGGGTGGGATCGTTTATGATGGGTTAAGCTCACCTAATTTTATAAAATAACTACACTTGGGTAGATACTTGAATTGATGGAGAGTTATTGCCATCTACTTTCAGTTTGTTTTTATTTTTATTTTTTACAGAGACAATAAAAGAGATGAGAGATGAATTAAAACAAAAATTTGAGAAAATTAATTTTTCTTTAAACATGGCAGGTTCTTACAACGTAATCAGAGGGGACTTTCCACTGGAGTGATCTTTTTCCGACTGAAAAAGGAGTGGCACAAATTCATCGTGCCTTATTTCTTCCGCATCTAACATTTGAGTATATTGTTTATATTATTTAATGTTAATTTATTGTGCAATTCAACATTAATCTCGGAGCTTGCATGAGTTATATATTTGTATTTAGTGTTTTTTTATTGCGTCCCTGTCATGTTTTTGTTAAAATCGCACCTAAAATATTTTAATAGTGTGATATATATTAAAATTAGTGATTAAAAATTATATTTTAACATAACTTTGAATTAAAAACTTATGAAAGTCAACACAAAATTAAGTACACAACGGACAGTTAAATTTTCTAATGTAAATTAGAGCAAAATTTCAAAAAATGATATTTGTATTGGTTTCAATATTTATCAATGTAACAGTGATCGAGAACATGATACATATATATATATATACTTCATTTACAAGTAATGAAATACATTTTTATACAAAATAAACAATGCTTTATTTTTTAGACTTTTTTCTTGTACTAGTATAACTTTTCATCGTTTGATCACGGTTTGTTGTGTTTCTATGGTCTAGATTGGTCCAGCTCATTCTTGATTCATCATTTGCTAGACAGTCCTCCTTTGTATTCATACAGCAGGTTATTTTGCCAATACCAGAATGAAATGCTTAGACCATCAATTCTCAGTACCACCAAGGTCAGGACAAAGTAACAGAATGCAACTTAGCATTCTCTATCTGCAAAAATTAGGACAACATGTCAAGCCATAGCTCAACACCACACTTGGTATTAGTAAAATAATCTACTGTATGAATATAAAAGAGGACTATCTAACAAATGATGAATCAAGAATGAGCTAGACCAATCCAGACCATTGAAACACAATAAACCTTGATCAAACAATTGAGAGTAATGTTGGTACAAGAAAAAAGCCTAAAAATAGGGCATTGTTTGTCTTGTGTAAAAATATATTTCATTACTTATAAATGGTGCGTGTGTATATATATATATATATCATGATCTCGATCATTGTTACATTGAGAAATATTAAAAGTAATACAAATATCATTCTCTAAAATTTTGCTCTAATTTACATTAGAAAATTTAACTTGGTATCAGAGCTAGTACTTTTATAGAGTCAAGTTCTTCAACACTCAAAATATCCCAACAAATACCAATAACCCAACTTACCAAATCAATATGCCTGACAACTCTTTTGTATTCTCAGCTCCCATAAAGCTGACAAACACTAATTATCTACTGTGAAAATTCTAAGTGAGTTCCAACATAAGAGGAAATGGTTTGATAGGCTTTATTGATGGCGGTATACCAGCACTTAGGCAATAAAATGTTTTCATTGATGGGACCAGTTCTGTCATAACAACGCAGAACCTAGAATGCCAAACATGGTTGATGCATGACCAAAACCTGATGCCATAGTTGCTTTCTTTAATGTTAGAAACTATGCTTGGAGCTGTGATTGAGTGTGTAATTTTATATGAACTGTGGTTCACTCTTGAGAAACTATTTGCATCACACTCTAAAGTAAGACTCATTCATCTAAAGAGTCTTATTCAGTCCACAAAGAAGGACTCCATGAGCATAACTCAATATTATTTGAAAACAAAGAGAACAACAAAATCTCTTAAATGTGTAGGGTTTATTGTGTCAAATGATGAACTTGTAGACTATATTTTAGGTGGTTTGAGAAATGAATATGATCCTGTGTTTGTAAATGTTACCTCTAGATTAGATAAACTTTCATTATTTTTAATACAGACGTACAAGGAATGAGCAAAACTGAGAGTTATGAATAGGGGGGCAAAGAACATGGAGGAACCACCTCCAGAGCGTAGCGCCGTAGCATTGCAAATTCTAGAGACTTTGGTACCTCGACGCTAGCCTTGCAGCCCAACGGTGCCCAATATTGAGAAATTCCATTTTTAACTTTAAATTGACTTCTTTGAGGTTTATTATTAAGAATCTGAGGTCTTTATTAGATAATGAGTAGTTTTGAATTTTGAAATTTGTTCGAAATGGCCAATAAGTTAATTTATAACAATGGACTGATAAGAACCGTTAAAACGCTTTAATTAAAAAAAAATTCTACTTCGACATCATCATTTGCATTTGAATAAAGTTTTAGTTTTACTAAGGATTTAATTTGAGAAACTATCTATCTGAGATTGTCCCTTAGCCCGCAAGTCTTGACACAAAGTTAAAATTCTAGCTCTTCCAGAGTGGTATCTCACTGATGGCTCGAGCTCCTTAATAAAATGGGGAGGGAAGTAGGATAAATGACTGATACTACTAGAAGGATTCTTCTTTCGATAATGGGTATTATAATTGGTATTCTTGTGATTGGTTTAATAGGCATTTTCTTCTATGGTTTATAATAACTTGTCATTCTCTCTTTGAAACGAGGAGTGCTTTTAGTTCTGTTGGTGCTTGAAATAATTTTATCTAGGATTTGAACTCCTACACACATTGACTCTTATTCCAAATAGGTTTAAGATTTCTATGAATATTTTGTATACTATATAAACCCTTATAATCCCATTAGATTATTCAAGCATTAAAAAGCATTAGAGAAAAACTTTAAGAGAGAGAATAAAGAGCTAGAGAACCTTGAGTGCTGAGCGCATAAGAGAATGCTATAAGTAGTGCTCGTGTTCTGAGTAAATAAAAAAAATATTAATAGATTTTTTGAGAGCTCTTTATTCATTGTTTTCCTTGATAATCTCTTGAGAGAGAGAGAGAGAGAGATCTTTATAATCTGTGTTCTTTGTGAACTAATAAGAGAGGCTAGAATCTCATGATCCGTCATGGACGTAAGTGTTTGTTGCCCCACGTAACTTGATTGTATGATTGTTTTATCTTTATGGTAATCTTGTTCTTATTCTTATTTGCATGTGATTGAAGTCATTCACATTCGCTTAAGGTTTATTTAAAGTGTACACCAAAAAATTTCAATTAATTGGTATTAATGCAAAGGCTGATTACTAAGAGGGATTAGTACTAAAGCTAATATCCATAACAATATATTTATATTATTTTTTAGACTAGATTTCTATCTTTATAGCTTCTAGTATGTGCAAAATTTATATTTGAGGTATTATTTTGTTGTAAATTGATTTCTGAAGTTAGTAAAACAAAAACCTAACTATAGAATCCAAAATCCTATTTCGTGCATACCTTTCATATATTCGTTCAATCACCATGAATTTGGTACTATTAAAAGTATGTGAAAAGAACTTTCTAATAATATATCATATATATAATTATGAGTTATATAAAGAAAGAACAAAACATTTCAATTTATGGTTCATAAACTATTTTTTGAGTTTTCATCTAAGTCCTACTCGCATGTTAGATGAGTGCAGCTCACCTTGAACTCAAAATAGAAAAATAGAGCACACCTTGAATTAGGGGTGGGCATAGTATGGTTCGGTTTAGTATATTTTGAAATTGAATCGTATAAAAAAGATTCTAAATTTTTATTTTTAGAATCGAACTATAACAAATCATGTATAAAAATAAAACCATACCAAATTGATTCGGTCCAGTTTAGTTCGATTTGGTCTCATAAATATTTTTAAAAATATTAAAACCATATATATAAGAGATAAATTTTATACAAAAAAAGTGTGTCAAATTTAAATACAAAATTAATAAAAGTCTATGAACTAAACAAGTTTAAAAAAATTATTAAAAATTAAAATTATTCTAAATAAATAAAGTATTCGTCAATTTTAAACACTGAATTAATTAAAAGCTTATGAATTAAATAAGTTAGAAAAATATTAAAATTTAAATCTATCAAAATAAATAAAGTGATCATCGACTTTTATGCATTAAATTAGTTAAAAATTTATAAACTAAATAAGTTAGAAAACTATTAAAATTAAAATCTATATAATAAATTATATGAAAAAGTTGTATAAAATTTTATTTATATCTTTTGATTCGTTTCGATATTTTTAGGGACCGAAATTAAAAAATTGAATCGAATTAAATTTATTCAAAAATCAAAATTAAAAAAATTAATCAATTAATTTTTATATTATAATTTTAAACTAAACCACTCGGTTCGATCCAATACAATTTAATACTTTTGATTTAGGTATTTTTTTACCCGCATTTACCATGAACTCAACTCAAGATTTAGAGTCAAATGGTAATGGTCCGACCACTAGATGATGGTCTTGTCATGCGCTCCCGTGGTGAGTGAGATAGCTCTGAGCACATGCTCATTCCCTTTTCACGTAGGACTCACTCTTCACCTTCTTGGACTCTAATTTCGGGCTGCTTAAGGCAATCAAATTAGAATTCTATTTTGTTTTATTTTTTGAAATATTAAATATTTTTATTTTATTTTATTATGAAAAAATCATTTATAAATTAAAATAAAAAGACTATTAGGCTGTAAAAATCTTGAAAAAAATTATTATTTTTAAATATTTTGAGATGCATTTAAGGGTATTGAGCTTTAGTTGAAACTAAGTTAACATATTAGATGTATATTCTCACTTTAACATTATGCATATTTTATTTTTTATTTATTATTTCTGTTCAATTAATTGAATAATGTAATAAAGAATTTATAGAAATTAGAATAGATAAATGGTCTCTATGGGACAGTAAGTCCATATTCATTTCCCCAATTAAAATGAATAATAGTCCAATGCAGACACTTTTCAAGACTTTGAAGAGAGGTAGCAGTTAGTTTTAAATTAACATTGTTTGATACAATTTTTAAGTTAAAAAATTTTGAGTTGTTGGTAAAGCTTGGACGTTTATAACTACAAGAAATAATTAAAAAAAATTATTTTGAAAATACGAGTCTTTGATTGTGGCGATGCCCATAAGTACAAAGTAAATAATAGACTCGTAACCTAGAAATCATTTTCAAGGAACTACTCCTTTAAACAATTGATTAGGTTTTACTAGTTCATTTCATCTGTAGATTATGAATGAGAATGTTTATAGTTTAAAGACATGTGATATTGCCTATTATTTTATTATTGAAAAAAAATAACATATTAGTGTATCACATGTTATCCTTTTGAGTGGGAGTTCTTATTTATTAAATTTTTTAAGGGAATAAATAAATAGAAGTAAAATTTTGCATAATAAACTAAAATTATGATGACTTAATATTTGAAAAGAATAATGATTAAAAGCCTGATGACTTCTCGAATTCAACATCATTTTTATAATTTTATATTTGTGGCAATATATAAATATATGTAATTTTTTTGAATTATGGTATTGTTGTTTCTATGTGAGTACTTATTAAATAATTAGTGTATTTAAAAGTAAAAAATCTTGGTCAAAATGAAATAAATGAATGATATTAAATAGTGAAGATAATGATATTTAGGTGCCAAAGAGGTTCAGTACATCTAGTAAAGTTTTTTTATTGAAGTTTTTTTTTACAAACATCAAGATTAAGCCATAATATAGTATTATTGTTTAACAAGAGAAGGTTTTAAAGCTTCTCAAGTTTGCAAAATAACATGGCTCGATTATATTGTTGAGCTACATGTTAAAAGACTTTACATGTGTGAGTTTGAGTAATATTCGACAGCTTATAAAAGAGGTGTGTTCTATTTTAACTACTAAATATGATATGTAAGCTAGATAGTGCCAGCATACAATAACTAATAAGCGATAGGTTCAAGTAGTAATAAATCACTTCATAAAAACCTAGAGCATATAAAATAAGAATGGTACACAATGATAATGTCTGTGTTTGATAATATCTTACATCATCGGAAAACTAAAGTATGAATGCCTAGAGGCAGCTAAAGACTAGTCACCTTTATATGGCTAAGTCCAGCCAATGCAAAGCTTTAGGCTTCAACTATAACAGAAATGATAGAAGTAAAGGAGGCCCAATTACTATAAAGTATTTGAGAGACAAATACATGGTAATAGAAAGGATAAGACTAAGATAACTTGCTGAAATTGAAGCAAGCTGATCCATTTTACTCATGCATTGAGGCAAATTTTCATATTTGTGTCATTATTATTCAGTTGCTCAATTTCTTTGTTTGAATCTTATGCTTAATGGATTGTAGGCTTAGGAAAGACAAACTATATAGGTAGAAATTATGTAAGTTTTCTTTTGGAGCATACACGGATAAGAAACAGGGTAGATATTTGCATAGGTTTTGCATGGTGGTTAACTATTATTATTCATGATATCTTATGCATTAGAAATATGATAAAACTTAGTCATTCTTGTATCATATTCTTAGAAGAAGAATAAAAAATACTAAGTTTTCATTCACGTGATGTTTGTTTATTTGTTATTCTTGTTGTATTGATGTTGGCAATAGTCATTTGTTGGTTTTTTTTTTTTTCTTAATTACATTTGGGGATATATTTTGTGGTAAAAAAGTCTAGAAATAGTTACTTTTTTAAAGAAAATTTTTATTTTAGCCACAAAACAAATTCATGAACTTTATTAGCCACACACTTAATTTTTAGACCATTTTACCCTTTACGTATTTTGCATCTCTCTCCTACAAGCATTTGAAATTTTGATCTAAAACACACTTTGAAATTAGTTAAAATTAGTAAATTTGAAGCATAATAGGTTGAAAATAGATAAATTTGATTGAAAATGACTAGAAAATTGTAAAACAAATGAGTAAAATCGGGCAAAAAATGTTGGAAAAGAAAGTTGAAGTACAGACCTCGCGTGAAAGGTGGTGCAAGTTGGGGCCTCACACAGGGAGCGTGGCATGTGACCACAACTCACGCAACACCCCACCCACGATGTGTGGCTCGAATTGGGGGCCTCGCGCACACTCTCGCAAATAGGGGCATCATGCAACGCCCCGTGAGCGGGGCATTGCGAGTTGGGGCCTCGCGTCATGCCCCCCACGCGACTCGCAACATGAGGCCACATCCCGCATCTCGTGCAATGTGCGAGAAGTTTTGGGTTTCTTTCATAATTTTTATCCCTGATTTTTTTTTTTATTTTTCATACCTTTTTTTGTGGTCTAATTCACAAAATAGTTTGTTCTCAATCTATAGAGTATTTTTTTCTAGATTTATTTGGACAATAACAACATTCTAACAAAAATACCAATAAAATAGAAAAAAAATAAAAACTAGCTAATTTTGAGCAATTTCTTAAAGTTCTATCGGTCAAATTGATGTTTTAGCTTTCAAAATTACAAGTGTTTCTCACTACCTTAATATAATTACAGTATAAATTCTTAGTTAAACCCAAGAGTGTACAAGATGAGAAAAATAAAATAAACCTTTTATTTTTCTTCTCACACTCTTACTTTTTCTTTTCTCTTTCGTTGCTCTTCCTTAGAATTTTTGGTTCCATATTGGTGTTATATTTTGGTGTCCCCTCTCAAAATCTCATTTTAAAAGGAATCTATTTATAACCTTTTACAATGTAAACAGTTTTTGCCAATTTCGGTGTTACATGCATTAATTTATTTTTTCTTCATGTTTAAGTCAAATAAATTAGCTCAACCACCATTTATGCACAAATTAAATAAATTGGCTCAACCGCCACTTATACACAAGTTAAATAAATTGGCTCAACCATTACCACTTATGCATAAGTAAAATAAGTTGGTTCAACCACCACTTATGCACAAGTCAAATAAGTTGGCTCAATCACCACTTATGCACAAGTCAAATAAATTAACTCAACCACTTTTATACATAAAGTCAAATAAATTAGCTCCACCTAATATTTGTCTCTAATACCAGCAATCTGTGATACCAATTGTTAAGGCAAACAAAGTCTTATATTGGCTAAAAATGGGAGGATCGTGGATTGATAAGGAGTTAACCATATTTTCATTGGTATGAGGTATTTTGGGTAGAGCTCAAGAGTAAAACCATTGACTAGAAATGAGGAGATTGCAGATTTATAAGGAGTTAATCATATTTCCATTGGTATGATGCATTTTGGATAGAGCCTAAGAGGAAAATCATGAGAGTTTAGGTCCAAAGTGAATAATATGATACCAATGTGGAGATATATGTGATTTGTTGGGCTCCTGACAGTGGTATCAGAGCCATGCCTTAGAGTTAGCATGTGGAAGAAATTCTCGGTGCCAAACGAGAAGGTAGTGAGCCTAGTATACCCCTGGTTTATAATGGATTCCGTGGTTGTGCTTTAGGACTTCACGTAAGATGTGTTCTCCTAATGCAGTGATACAGAGTTGACCTAATAGAGCGGGTTATCAAAGTATGCAGTACTCTAGTACTTTACGTAAGGCGTGTGTGGTCAACGCAGTGAAAATAAGTAAGTCAACGCAGTGAAGATAAGTAGCAAACTGTTGGGAGATAGAACATCGTTTAAGGAAAAATTGTATAGTTCGTTGTTCGAGGGGAGGATTGTTAAGACAAACATCATTTGAGGGGGAGATTGTATAGTCATTTATTCTATGAAAGGATTGTTAAAGCAAACAAAGTCCCACGTTTATTAGAAATAAGGAGAATTATGAGTTTGTAAAGAGTTAACCATATCTCTTATGACACCTTTTAAGTAGAGTACAGAGTAAAACTATAAAGATTTAAACTTAAAGTGAACAATATCATACAAATATAGAGATATGTGTGATTTGTTGAACTCTTTATAATTTTAAATTTATTATTTAATTTGACTATATTTCACGTTAAAATTCGGAGGTTCCCATTTTATATCGGAGGCAATTGGAGAGGCGTTGATCGATTAAACGAAGAGACTGAGAGATGACAATGTTATTCTCGGTTTTCTTAATAAATATCATAAGAGAGAAGGGATTTGGAAGGATTGGCTGGCCCTTCAAATCAACTGAAATCTCCGAATTATATTTCTTATGATATTATTCAGTTTGTTTTCTCCTTTTGTATTTGATAATAAAATGAACTTTAAAAACAAAAGTTCAATGGAAAGAAAACTTCTCATCAAGTGCTTTATTTCCAAATAAAAAAATGTACTAACTTGTTGGCATGTTTCTTCGGGTAGCCTCATCAAATTCCGATGCTACTGCCTCCATCTTTATCCTGACATTTTCCACTCTTTTATCTTGTTTAGCAAGTGCCTCAAGATCTGAAGCTAACGTCTCCATCTTTGTCCTGATATTTGTGATTCTCTTGTCGAATTCTGCAATATTACTGTCTTGTGTATCAGCTTCCTGCTCATTCTCTGAATCCTCTGACTCGACTTCCTAGTTCTCGTCTTCTGTTTCATCATTATCATCATTGAATAACATCTTCCCGCGACACATCTCTGAAATTATCTTGTACAGAATCTCATGCTGATAAAATAAATAAGTTTAGAAAATAAAATTTATGTTGAAGGTGCTCATGCTGGACAACTATATACAAAACAACTAATTTAGCTGTAACAGGAAGTATATGGTTTTAAACACTCAATAAACGTGTATCTTAATCAAGGAGAAATAATGAAAAATTATACACTATATAGAGGTTGATCATCAGCACTAGAGCATCAAAGAAAATAGTTCAGGGTTTTTACAAGACATGCTCTTTAAATAGATGTAAAAGAAGTAACTTCAAAAATTAGCTTGAGCTGTGGAACTGTGATTGGTTTTTAGAGTCTATTAGGATATATAGTCATATTCTCTGTGATAATTGTATATTTTTGGAATTATGCATCTCTTACGTTGTTATACGTACTTTGTTCCAAACTGATTGAATCAATTATAGACAACACAACTAACCACCCCCCCAAAAAAAAAGATAAAATGAGGATTTTGATTAATTCTTCACTGACCGTCGTCATCAACGGCGGTTCGACTTGTTCAATGCCACTATCTTCTGCAATGCTTTTTTGCCTTTTGTCTTCATCAGCTTTCTGCACTTCACTACTCTCATTCACTGTAACATTCTGCTTCTCTGCTTTATCCCCACGTTTGCCCACTGAAGTGTCATCCGAATAGAACAAATATATACGTACGAGCTCTTGATGTGAATGAAATTTGTGCTAAATGTACATCTATTCATGCATGTAATATACAGATACCCTATATGTTTAGTATTGGATGAAGGACATGGGTTCCTTTTTTTAAAATTGTTTATTATATTTTCAAATGTACTTAATTAATTAGTTACTCACTCACAAATCCATAGATCAATTCTAATGAATAGGCTAATAGATTGTCTATATTTAGTACATGGAAAAATCTTAGATGATGATTCGGTGTAATTTATATGTACTTACCTTTATCTTGGTCGGTTCAACTTGTTGAATGCTACAATGCTCTCTACATCCAGGATAAGAGTATAGCAATCGTTCAAATGAAGTCTTGCCCTGATGGAGGAAGCAAACATGTAGAGCATAATTAGAGAAGGAAATCTGATAAAAAAGCAAATAATTAATTTTCCTGTGGCTATATGTAAATGTAAACATATAATTACCTCGGAAAATATGCATACAATATGAGCAAAAAAGTTGCATTCGTGACAGTAGCTCCTCGTAATTCCTTGGCGTCAAACAAACATCACAGTAATGCTCCTCCGATTCATCTTCTACAACTAAATCAAGAAGAATGAGATTATGCAAGTGACATTTATCTTCCAGAACACGTGGTATAGGAATGCAATCGATGTGGAAGCTTATCTTGCATTCCAGACAGCCGTAATGGGCGCCCAAGGCCAATTTCTCGCACTTTTTGCTGGAGAAGAAACAGGGTTCATCGTCTCTTGCTGGGAAATATAAAAGATTGTGTTCGTGAAACTGATCATGTTGTAGGGCGCGTGTAATCGGTGACTTATTAGCGCATGCGACATGAAGGTTAAATTTGCATCTAAAACAGCTGAACATAACATCTCTGATAACCAATCCACACGCGTTGCAGGTAGGCTCCGGAAACGTCCTGTCTACACGAGTAGCAACAAGAAGGCCATCCGGATGAAACGAGTGTTGAATACTTTGTTGCATCCCCTCAATACATGATTCACGAGTTACGAATTCACAATCAAAACAGATATAGGCCAAACCCCAGACTAGGTTATAGCAACAAGAGCATAAAACCTTATATTCCTCCCTGTAATTGCGTAGGTTTAAAATATTTTTGTGGCAAAAATGAGAGATGGTGGTTTTTCTCTGTGTCATTTAATGTCTGCCCATCGTGCTCAGAAAATATGCACTTAGTTAACGAAGCGCATTTGACATCAAGGGCAAAGCGACATTTCCTGCAGATAAAAGCAAATCCCTTGCACTCTTGCCTACACCTTCCACACGTTAAAGACCCTACATATTGATCTTTCGAAAGAAGGATTAGTGGGTGCTTGTGAAGAGGGTTTGTTATCTGAGTAGGCATTTCAGCGCATGATTTGTGCAGTGCAAAATTGCAACGTTCGCAAACATAAACCGGACCACGATAATCAAACACGTCTCTGCAGCACCGAAGAAAGAATAAAAATGTCTTCGGACGGAAGGTCAATATATATTCGTGGCTAACATGTTGAATTTTCTTGTTTTCATCAACTTTCTCATCCGCTCCCTCACTCTTGCCTTGCGAACCACCATATCTATCTATTATCTCCAAAGAATTATCATGCTAACAAAGCAAACGTATACCATGTTTAAGGAATAATATATAACACTGTACACTTGATAATTATTAATTGCAAAAGTTTAATTAACACACACTCACACACATATATATAGGAGAAGATAAGAGAGTTGGTACTATTGTTATAACATGTGTACCTCTAATGTATAATGAATATTCTCTTTTGATAAAGTGTGTGTATACATATAGTACTCATCAAATGAGCGAGGTCAACTATTACTTGGTGTACAACTTTACAAAAAGTCGGTGCTTGACTTTGATAATGTGGTCAAATTATTTTATTTATATACGATATTATAAACATTTTGAATATATCTCTCTAATTGTTGTCATATATTTTTATACATTGTATTATTAAGGTAGATTTGTATTTTTACTATTAAGGTAAATTTTTATTTTTAAATTAGAAAAATATTATTTAAAAATTTTAAATAAAAATTAACTAAAATAGGGCATTCACATAAGCCAATGATCAGGTAGATAATATTGAGAAATAAACTTGATTTTGAGTTCATCATTTCGAGCCAAAATCTTAGTCAAAGTCCATTTTCTAGAACTAATATGTTTTAAATGTTCTAGATAAATTTTACATCTTATGCCAAAATTATCTAGATTAATATTTCATTTTGTCAAGCGATGTAATTATTATATTTGTTAAAATTTGATGTCTAGAACTCTCCATCCATCACTATAAATATAGATGAGTTCTTTATTTTGTATAAAGCCAAACCAAAGCCAATTTGAGAGTTCAATAAGAGTTGTTCTTTACAAATCCTCTCTTCTCTTTCAATCATTTCTCTTCCTAAAATATCTTAAACACTAAAATCCTCTTCCAACAAAATGGTATCAGAACTAGAAGATTCTCACTTGAACAAAATGGCAAGTGGGATGGTTCCTTTCCAAATCCCTATACTAAACAAGCTTAACTATGAAGCTTGAAGCATTAAGATGAAGGTTTTGTTGGGTTCTTAAGATCCTTGGGAGATTGTAGAGAAAGGCTTTAAGGAGCCATAAGATGGAGCATCTTTTTCCCAAACACAAAAGAAAGTTTTGAAGGAAGCAAGAAAGAGAGACAAGAAAGCTCTCTACATCATCTATCAAGCTTTAGATGATGGTGATTTTGAGAAGGTTACCAATGCAACTACCACCAAAAAAGCATGAGATTTACTTCATACTAGGAGTGGAGAAAATGAGTAAGGTACGTCTTCAAACTCTAAGATGAGAGTTTGAATCTTTTCATATGAAAGATTCAAAAAATATTTTTGAATATTTTTCTAGAATTTTGACAGTAGTTAACCAATTAAAAAGTAATGGTAAAAGTTTAAATGATACATATGTGGTGGAGAAAATTCTCCGCTCTTTAAATTTAAAATTTGAACATATTGTTATAGCTATTGAAGAATTTAAAGATTTTGAGAATATGAGCATTGGAAAACTCATAGGATCTATGCAAGCCTATAAAGAAAGGTAAAAGAAGAAAAAGGAAGCCTTAGAGCAAATTCTTCAAACAAGGCTTTATTTGAAGGAGAAAGATGAAGGCACTAAAAATGAGAGAAGCCAACATGAAAGAGGTCATGGTAAAGGCTTAGGAAGAAGAGGTTTCAAGGTAACAAATGGAGAAGAACAAAGACAAATTTTTTTTCCTACAAGAGTACATGGGAGAGGAAATAATTCAATGCAAAGGTATGATCTTTCTCATATTAAATGCTACAATTGCCAAAATTTTGGGCATTATACTTCAAATTTCAAGGCCACTAACAATGTTAAAGAGAAAGCAAATTTTGTAGAAAATAAAGATCAACATGGGTTTACTTTGTTGTTGGCATACAAAAGAGGATGAGATGATGGATGAAAGAATACTTGGTATCTTGATGCTGGGCCTAGCAATCACATGTGTGGGAGTAGAGACATGTTTATAGAGCTTGATGAATTGGTAAGTGGCAATGTTACATTCGAAGATAATTCTAAAATTTCGATGAAAAGAAAGGATGAAATTTTAATTAAATTAAAAAAGGAAGGCATCAATTTATTTCTAATGTTTATTATGTGTCCAACATGAAAAATAATATTTTAAGTATGTGCGAACTCTTAAAAAAAGGCTATGATATTCATATGAGAGATAATAGCCTTTTAATAAGAGATGATAACCTTTTAATAAGAGATGATAACCATGTATTAATAGCCAAGGTTCCAATGACTAAAAATAGAATATTTTTATTGAACATTCAAAATGATGTTGCAAAATGCCTAAAGGCATGCTTTGAAAATCCATCTTGGCTATGGCATTTGAGATTTGAGCACCTTAATTTTGATAGCCTTAAATTATTGTCTAATAAACAAATGGTCAGAGGATTGCCTTCCATTAATCACCCAGATCAATTGTGTAAAGGATGCTTGCTTGGAAAGTAATTTAAAAAAAACTTTCCAAAAGAATCAAAATCAAGAGTAAGTAAACTACTTGAACTTATTTACACCAATATTTGTAGCCCAATTCACCCAAGCTCTTTTGGAAAAAATAATAATTTTATCCTTTTCATTAATGATTTTAGTAGAAAGACTTGAGTGTATTTTCTTAAAAATAAATCGAAGGCATTTAGTGCTTTTAAGAAATTTAAGGCACTTGTGAAAATGAAAGTGGGTATTATATTAAAGTTATGAGATCCGATAAAGGTGGCAAATTTACCTCAAAAGAATTTAATGAATTTTGTGAAAATAATGGTATTCGTCGTCCTCTAACGGTTCCTAGATCCCCTCAACAAAATGAAGTGGGTGAAAGAAGAAATAGAATCATTCTTAATGTGGCCTGAAGTATGTTAAAGAATAAGAAAATACCTAAATATTTTTTGGTCAAGGCTATTAATTGTGCGGTATACTTGATGAATCTTTCTCCTATTAAAAGCATGTGGAAAAAAACACCTCAAGAAGCATAGAGTGAAAGAAACCCCAAGCTTCTCATTTGAAGGTATTTGGGAGTATTATCTATGCCCACAAGTTAGACCATCAAGGTTTAAACTTAATGACAAGAGTGAGAAGTTTACTTTTGTCCGTTATGACTCAAGCTTAAAAGGCTATAAATTATACAATCTAAGCAATAGGAAGGTGATGATTATTAGAAATGTTGAGTTTGATGAAGAAGGCAAATGGAGTTGCAATGCCCAAGAAGAAAATTGTGACTTTTTTTCCTTTCCTTGTTAAAGATGAAGATTAAGAAAGCAAATAATCTCAACAGCTCATCACTCCGCCACATTCACCATCAACAAGAATGAATGAAGGCATGACTAGCCCAAGCTCAAGCTCAAGAACACCATGCATCCGAAGCTTACAAGAAATTTATAAAGTGATAGAAAATAAAAATAATCTAACACTTTTTTGTATTTTTGCAGATAATGAACCAATAAGTTTTGAAGAAGTTATAAAAACAAGGTGGAGAGATACAATGGATGAAGAAATCAAAGCAATTATGAAGAATGAAACATGAGAGTTAACAACACTTTCAAAAGGGCAAAGGGCTATTGGAGTCAAGTAGGTGTACAAGGTGAAGAAGAATGCCAAATGAGAAGTTGAACGTTTCAAAGTGAGGTTGGTTGCCAAAGGCTACAAGCAAAGAGCTGGCATTGATTATGAAGAGATATTTGCTCTCGTTGCTCACTTGGAAACCATAAGATTAATTATCTCTTTAGCTGCTCAAAACAAATGGAATATCCATCAAATGGATGTAAAATCTTCCTTCTTGAATAGATATCTTGAAGAAGAGGTGTTCATTGAGCAATCTTTTGGGTATGAGATGAGAGGCCACGAAAATAAAGTTCTAAAATTGAAAAAAGCATTATATAGCTTGAAACAAGCACCAAGGGCATGGTATAATAGAATAAATAAATATTTTCAAGATAATAATTTTTCAAAATGCCCACATAAACATGCCCTCTATATAAAAGTGAATGAAAATTAAGATATGTTGCTTATTTGCTTGTATATGGATGATTTAACTTTTACAAGAAATAATCTAATCACGTTTGAAGAATTCAGGCAAGCAATGACCAAAGAATTTGAGATTATGAATATTAGACTTATGTCATACTATCTTGGCATTGAAGTGTAGCAAGAGAACGGAGGCATCTACATCTCCTAAGAAGGCTATGCAAGAGAAGTATTTAAAAGGTTTAATATGAAAAACTGCAAATCAGTAAGCACGCTTGTAGAAAGTAGGATCAAGTTGTCAAAACAAGAAGGAGAAGAAGTTAATCCTACAACTTTCAAGAGCTTAGTCAAAAGCTTGCAATATTTAACATGCATAAGGTCTGAATTCTCTTTGGAGTTGGACTTGTTAGCCACTACATGGAATCACCCACAAGCACTTACATGAAGGCTGCCAAGAGAATCCTTCGCTACATCAAAGGTACTCTTGACTTTGGTTTATTTTATTAATCTTCTCAAAATTTCAAGTTTATTGGGTACAATAATAGTGATTGGGCCGGAGAATTGTATGAAAGAAAGAGCACCATAAGGTTTGTATTTTTCGTGGGAGATACTGCTTTCACTTAGAGTTCAAAGAAGCAACCAATTGTAACACTGTTAACATGTAAAGCAGAGTATATTGCTGCAACATCATGTGTTTGTCATGCAATTTGGCTTAGAAACTTGATGAAAAAGCTTCATATGCTACAAGAAGAAGTGACAAAGATTTATGTTGATAACAAATCAGTAATTGTATTAGCTAAAAATTCCGTGTTCTATGATTAAAGTAAGCACATTGATACAAGATATCATCTTTTTAGAGAGAACGTGGCAAAAAAGGAAGTACAATTGATGTATGCCAAGTCTCAAGACCAAGTTGCTGATATCTTCACCAAACTGCTCAAACACAAAGTCTTTGTCAAGATGAGAGATTTACTTGACATGGAAAAATCAAGTTTAAGAAGAGGTGTTGAGAAATAAACTTGATTTTCAGTTCATCACTTTGAGCTCAAATCTTGATCAAGTTCATTTTCTAGAACTAATATGTTCTAGATGTTCGAGATTTATGCTCTAGATAAATCTTGCATCTTATTTTAAAATTATTTAGATTAATCTTTGATTTTGTTAAGAGATGTAATTATTATGTTTGTTGAAATTTGATGTCTAAAGCTCTCTATCCATCACTATAAATGTGGATGAGTTCTTCATTTTGTATCAAGCCAAGCCAAAGCTAATTTAAGAGTTTAATAAGAATTGTTCTTTACAAATCTTCTCCTCTCTCCAATCTTTTATCTCTCTAAAATTTCATAAACATGACTAAACTCCTCTTCCAATAGATAAATGCACCTCTCATCTACTTAAGTGGGAGTTTGAGTCTCTATGTGTGCATATGAAAATAGTTTCTCTCTTTGACGGGAGTTGACCTTTTTCTACAAAAGTAGATATTTGAATTGGACAATAAATTAATATTATTGTCCCAATAGTTAGGCCCTAAATACAAGTTTACTCTAATTAAATCGGTTGTTGACTTGTTCATAGGTGAAGGTGGTGCAAGTAATTGCCCCTGTTTGACGGCAGACAGTTGTGGCCATCACCCCTCCCTATTATTGTTTGCCATCTTTTGGTTTTCTTTTGCAATAAAATAGTTCTATCATTATGTAGATCAAGGAATGAAATTCAATAATGTAAAATTTGTTCTTTTTTATCATTGAAAAATGACGATCAGGCGATCGCCATGTTTTGGCGACGATGGACAGTAAATATTTTAATCAATTATTATTCAATTTATTTTTAAAATATTTATTAAAAATATAAATTAATTACATGATGACATATAAAATTTGTAAGCATTCATATTATGACACGTGTCATGTTATTAAAAATATTTATATTAATTTTAATAAAAAATATATATTTATTAAAAATATAAACTAATTACATGATAACATATGTCATTAACTTTTCATATTATAACACGTGTTATTTTATTAAATTAAATAAATAAATAAGATTGCGCTACGTGTTCAAAGACAATGAATGAATACAATTGTCCTTATCCTTCTTTTTATTGTATAATGTATAAGGCTTTCAAAAAATGGGTTTTTAATGCTTCAACGAAGTCATAAAATGAAAATTATTCAAATTTATAAAGAGAAAATAATTATTATTTTTAAATAAATAAATAAATAAGGACCTTCAAACAAAGCAAGAGCCTCAAACAATTGCGTAAAAGATTGAGCCGCCTATGTCTAGTAGAGATGGAAAGATGTGGATATAGTCATGAACCGTTGTTTTACTAAGCCTTAATTGAAATTTGATGCAGAATATTGTTTGCCCAAGTTACTTTACAGAAGCCATTGTGTGCTTCTGTAGAAATTAAGACAAACTTAATTTATTAATACTAGTACTACTCACTTCTACGAGAAAGTCTTATAAAGAAGAAGAGTGTTATCAAATGCGATTATGTCAGTTACTATTTCTAAATTAGTTATATTTCTTTATTTTTGACATTTTGTATCTACCAGTTTTCTATTAACATAATATAATTTTTCATATACAAATCGACTGGGAGGAAGGATACAGGGAGAGGAATTTGAACCTATGATCTCTAAGATGCACCGTCAGGACCAGAGCCTCCTCGTGAGCTATAGTCATAATGTAAAACCCTTTTTACCAATAGCCATCTAAGCAAGTTCTTATTGCTATCACTTTTATGATTGTTCATTTTTAAAATAAATGTACTCGTGGCGAACTTTTATTTGATGGGTGCAGTATGAACACACAAAACTTATCTCACGTTTAACCGCTTAGTGCTTACTGAGAGCACTCAGAAATTAACAAGGGCTTAAGGCCATACTCCTGTACACGAGTGTCTCTCTCTCAGATTTTATTTTTCTGGCGGTGGACAGGCAGTGTTGTTTCTTTAACACACAGGATTCAATAAGGCGTTCTTAATTTGTTTACTGTAATGGGGTGCTAATCAAGTAAGAATGTCCTCTATGTGTGCAAAGAAACCAATTAGTTTAAATGTATGTGGAAGGTAAAATTAAGTACGTACCTGATCAGGGATGACACATTCCATATGGGCAATGAATTTGCATTGGTCACAGTAATGTAATACCTTTTTTCTCGCAATTATCGCAGCAATACTCCTCGTAATCATGTACGTGTTGAAGTGAATCTAAGAGCATGAGAAGATGCTGGTGGCAGTCATCATGTTTCACAACACGAGGTATGCAAGGGATGCATTCTACATGAACGTTCTTATTACACTCCACGCAGCGATAAAATTTTACCTTGCAATTCTTATCACAGATATCGCAAAAAAGATCCGTGGACTACAAATCCGAAAAATAAAAGAGTTTGTGCCCGTGAATCTTATGTTTGAGTGCATGTGTAAATATTGGATTAGCACATGAAACATGAATGTCAAAACTGCACCTCGAACAGCTTAAACTGATGCCTTGGATTGAATTACGACACAAAGCACAATCTCTGGTGTCGAACTCACCCAAACGAGTAGCTGGAAGAAGGTGTTCCAGGTGGAATGGGTATTGAATTTCTTCCGGGATCTCCACGCATGATATATGAATGAAGAATTCACAATCAATACAACAATAGGTGGGACCGTTGATGATCTTGTTGCAGCAACAGCAATCCACTTTGCATCGCTCTCTCAAATTGCATAGGCTAAGGACATGTTCGTGGCCGGAATGTTTTATGATAGCTTCTGTCTCCAGTTCTTGTAACGCTTGCCCACTGCATTCAGAAATGTAGTGAGCCCTTTGCAAAGCACATTTGATGTCAAGGTTGAACTGACCACACGTCCTGCAGCTGAAAGTAATGCCTTTGAAGTAATCTCTACATCCGTCGCATATCAAACCACCGGACCAAGACTCACTTGTGTTGGGAACAAGGGTTAGAAGGTGTCGGTGAAGAGGGTGTGTTATCTGATCAAGACAATGATTTGTGCAGCCGAATCCCGCAATCCTCACAACCACAAATCGGACCACTACTGTTCATCTCTTCAAAGCACCCGTTGCAGTGGATGGACTCATCCTCAACTTCGCACTTTTCTAAGTTCAATATACGAGTATAGATACCATGTTGAATCATCTCCATCTTAGATAGAGAAACAAATATCTGCACGCAAACTTAATCCTTAAGAATGGAATTCGTTTACGAGTTTTGGAGTAAATCATTTCTGATGGTCAGTAGTCTTTCTTTACTAGAATAATTTTTGCGTTTATTAGCAACTTGCTAGGACAAAAACAGTTTTTGAGTGTTGTTTTTCTAACGACTTCACATGGACTTGTTGTCTATTTACTAGAATAATTTAGAGCATGATATTGGATCATATTAGTAGAGGCTAACAGTGGCGGCCGGCTATTCTTTAATCTTTTCTTTTTCTTTTTAAGAGGAAAATATCTCTTTCAATGCCACTAGAGAAAAGAAAATAGACAAACCCAGTACCATCATTCATTGCTGACGACTTTGATCTTTAAATAAAACTGAAGCTGGTCGCTCAAGACAAAGCAAGTGCCACCTGCTACTAAATGTTCATTTCTACGAGGAACCATCCTATGATAATGAATGAAAACTTAAAAACATTTTCTTTTACTATATAATAAGTTTATTACTACAAAGCTTATTTCCCAACTACCAGCCCCCTATCCTATAAGAATTTGTCAATTCAGATTAATATGTTGGCAATAAATTAAACAATTTAGAGAGTTCGGCAATGGCACATGGGAAATGAAGCCTTTTGTATATTTGATAATGTTGCGAATATCATGAAAGTGTTCTTTCATTTTAATTTTTAATTTTACAAGTTTCATAAGTAAAATTAATGCAGTAGAATATAAATACATATCTCATTATATTAATAAAATAAAAGAGAACACATCTTTAAATCAAAATTTAAACAATTCTAATAAAAAACATGGTAAAATTTTTTGACCTAAAATAATAATTTTTTTTTTCGTTCAAGCAACATTTGCTTTTATATAAAACTTTTGATATTAGTTATATAATTTTTGCCTTGAATTACTTTTCCTGACTTGATTTACAAATGAACTAAAGTAGGTTTTATATAGCAATCTTGGCCGTCAAATTCTCTAATTATATTGCAATTAGTGGCATGACAAATCAGTAAAATTAACACTTCATGCTTTATAAAAGATTGGTGACAAGGTGCTAGCTTAAGTGGCCGAATATTATGCAAATGAGTGGCCATTATGTTTGTTAAATTAACAAAATATAGCCACATCCTGCTTTGTTAATTAAGCATAATAAGGCTAGTTCATGCTTATAAAATTTATAAGTGGCAAAGCCAAATTTGCTGGCCGAATAAGATCAAAAGGAGTGGCCATTTGATTGGAAGAAAACAAATTGAATAGACACCTCGTGCTTATAATTAAGCATGGCATAAGATTTTTTTTTATTAATAAGCCAAATGCTCCTTAATAACGCCACCTCTTGCTTATTGATTAATATGACCAATGAATTTGATTGCCAGCACATGCTTATTGTAAGCATGACAGAATCATGCCTTAGCTATCTCTTGCTAAACATATAAATTGGCCAAAAGTTTGGCCTTTCTATTGGTGAATTAATTATTGTCATGTGTCATTCAATTCGGTATGCTATTACAATATACAACAAGTACACTTTATATAATGAAACTCTTTATATTCACAATGATATCTTACACACATGTAATGAAAATAATAATATAGCACGTTAAACCATATAAGTTAAGGTCAATATATATTTATATAATCTCTCCGTCGCTAATATCTTAAAAGAGTGGAGACATAGATTATCACCTTTAAGTATCTATATGTTTAATCTTAAACTTATCTTTAAATTCATATTCATATAAATAATATCCGCAAATATTTTTACAATATTATTTATTCCACGAAAAACTCATTTTCAGAGTATATGATTTTAGCCAAAAGACTTTTTGAAATATAATTCTTGGAGCATTAGGATATACAACTCACCCATATAAACTGACGAATCTCATATCTACACACATTGAACTTCATAAGCATCGGACCATATCCAGCGGCACCCAATGGTCAGACCATAAAAGGTCTTTGACATGTGTAAAGCCTAAGTATGGTGAATCACTCACTGGCCTACCGTGGTATTAAGGTTAAGGACCATAAATACTACTCAACTCAAGAAGACTCTCCATTGACGACTTTATGGGATGTATGCTGGAGGTTCTGCTTGAGTTTGTTTAGTACCTAATCCTCACTGAATACCTGCATATTTATACGAGCTTCCACTAAACTCATGGTCTACTAAGACTAACCATCTGAACCACTCAAATATAGACATACACCGATCTATATCAAATAAAGTTTTCACCAGCAGACCTGCATTAGTAAAAATAGATCAGGAACATAACATTCGAGAAATACTTGCACAATGATATTTCTTAGCACTATTTACAATCCTTTGCAATTATGTCACTACTAATATGTCATCGGGTCTTTATCCTATTTCAGAAAAAGCTCTAATTCTTTAAATTTCGCTGTCTATACTAACTCTTGATAATTATAACTCTCAGTGTAGTTTACTCTTAGCACTGGTCCAAAAGAGTTTGGACCAAATCTAAACTCCTTTAGATCATACAGTGTCTGAAATGTTACAAGTATCTTAATATATATTAAATATAAATTAGTGATTTAATTATATTTATTGCATAAATAAAAATATTCATACAAAATGAGATAGCACATAAGCACAACAAATTAGCTTTAGTACTAATTTCTCATAGCAATTAATTTTTGCACTATCTCCATTGTTAAGGTTCTATGTGCCATAATACCACCATGGCTAATTCTATACGTGTGCGAAAGATTTAATTCACAAATAATTAAGTACATAACATGCTAACATACCAATAAAAATAAAGAAAATAAACCACATGATACAAAATATACGTAGTTTAGCACAATGCCTATATCCACGATAGATCCAATATCCAGCTTTTTCCATTAATGTTCACAAAAGAACTTGTAAACCTCTAAGTATCTCCTAGATCATCACAATCTTAAGACCTCTTAGTATAACAATAAGAGATTTTACCAAAAGAATACAAGAATAGCCCAAGCTCTCTCATAAAGATCTCTCATCACTTCTAACATACTCAATACTCAAGTGATCTCATGGTTACACCCTAGGGCACTCAACACTTAATGCCTACTTAGTTTCTTTATTCTCTTTGATGTTTACATCTTTGATATTTGAGATGCTTCGGTGGTTTTAAGGGATTACAAGGGTTTATATTGTGTTTACAATGGCCTAAAAAACCCTAAACCTATTTAGAATAAAAGTTCTTGCACATGAAAGTACAAATTCCACTTAAAGAAATCAATCCAAACTAAAAATAGACTTTTTCGAACAAGCAACACTGTGGCATTCTCCATCCAATGCTAGGGCATTAATGAGACTATTGTGCCAATATTGAAGCATTCCCTAATGGATGTTGAGGCGTTCGGGGTATTCTGAAGCTAATGATGGGTATTAGGCCTTCTGGAATCCACGTTGGAGTGTTCTATCTTTCAATTGTAGGGCGTTCAAACCTGTAGCATCCAACTTGTATTTCCTCACCTCTTCTCGCTTTTCGGCTCTTATTTTCCTCTATCCTCAAACATCATTCACGTGCTTGACTTCATGATGACTCCCTATTAATATTCATCTAAATTCATGCTCATACACGATTGTTGAATCACTAATTTCAACAAACTCCTCCTTTATTCAAAATCTCTCTCCCAAAAGCTATCCAAGATCATCCTCCCTTAATAACCAACATTCTCTAGTGTTGACTTTAGTTAAGTTCCATACATCATGACCACAATCCTTTAATAGTTGAAATTTATTCTTGCCATTATTATTCTTCCCATACATTCTCTTTCTACCCCTGCCACACTTATGAGATAATTTTTACTGCTGAACTATAGTTTGCATCCTTTTAATAATATATGTTGAACCATATGAGCACATTTCAAGCACATAGCCTCCTCTATGCTTCTATCTTATAGATACTTTTTCATCCCTTTTAATATTCCATCCTTTGCTTTATGAATATCCCTATTTGTTTTGGCAATCTTAAGTTTACTAAATTTTATAAGATCAAGACCGAATCTTTCACCTAGTTACTCCCTTACATGCCTACCATTCACTCTTAATTTAATTCTACCAATCTTCTATGACTATAAAACGTCATATCTCAACCCTTAATGGATTTATCATTGATAAATAATAATTCTCTATGACTCAAATGCAAACTATACTTTAGAACTAAGTAGTTCATTCATCAGGCACACATTCTTGCATAAGCTATTAAGGTCTTTGTCTAGTCATTCTAGTTTTACAAATCCACCTTCTTTAGCTTTTATACTAGTCTTTCTATCCGAATTATCCCTTAACAAGTGTCTTATGCACCTTTTTTTTTATCTGGCCTTCAATCTTGATTGTTTTTCTTTTTTCATCTTTATTCTTTTGTGTTCAATCTAAATGATTCTTCTGACTTGGACCTAGATAATGTCATATTCTTCATCACTGGTAGTTTTTTTAAGGACGGTCTTTAACCCAAAACTCTCCAATAAGGCCATCAGCTTTTTCTCTTATAGATAATCATCTTCTCATTGAATTTCTTCATATTTGTGAGTTCTTATGGTTGACAACCCTTGCTCTATAATTTAGCTCTACTGTCTATGCTTTACAATCTAAACCTTAACTTGGCTCTGATACCAGTTTGTTACAGAAAATCAGCCTTAACAATAATCTCTTCTAATGATTAGCCGTTTACACTGTCTCCATTATTGGGGTTCTATGTGCTCTAATACCACCATAACTTGGTATTTAGCATCTTAAGAACCATATGCATGTGCAAAAGACTTAATTCATAAATAATTAAGAATATAAAATATTAACACACTATAAAGATAAAGAAAATAAATAACAAGACAAAAGATATACATAGTTCTATATAACACCAACGTCCACGTAGATCCATGATTCAACTTATTTTATTAACATTCACAAAAAAACTTGTTGACGTCTAAGTATCTCCTAAATCACTATAATATTAAGACCTTTTAGCATCTCTCATTAACAATAAGAAATTTTACCCAAGGAATTCAAGAATAACCTGAGCTCTCTCAAAAGGATCTCTCTTCACTCTTAGCACACTTGATACTCGAGTGATCTCATAGTTACATCTTAGTGCAATCAGCACTTAATACCTACCTAACTCCTCTATTCTCTCTTATATTTACATCTTTGATGCTTGAGATGTTTCAATAATTTTAAGGGATTATAAGAGTTTATATAATATTTACAATGGCCTAAGAAACCTTAAACCTATTTAGAATAATAGTCCTTATATATAAAAGTTCAAATCCTACTTAAATAAGTCAATCCAAGTCAAAAATGAACTTTTCAAATAAGCAATATTGCGGTGTTCTCCATCCAATGCTGGGGTGTTGATACGACTATTGTACCAACACTGGGGCGTTTGATGAACAATGAGGCAAGATTGTCCATCATCAGGGTGTTCTAGAGTTAATGCTGAGGCATTGGGCTTTTTAGAATTCATGCTGAAGCATTTTATCTTCTAATGCTGGGGCGTTCAGGCCAATATCATCACTCTTCTCCTACAATCTTACTCTATATATAATCTTCCATATAATAAAACTACATTAAGCTTGTAGCAAACTCTTTCCTTAAACAAAAGAGAGACGTTTAAAGAAAAATCATGGAGAGAATTATGTATTTTGAAACCCCTAACAATTAAGATATAAATTTACTTGCACCTAGTTGCTTTGCTCCAGTGACTAAGTCTGTGTATCTCTTGACCAATGTTTTTGCTTAATGGCTAAACATGTGCATCTTCTGGCCTAAATTAAGAGTTCGAACTTTAATAAAAGCTAAAAAATTTAAGAAATTTTCATTCCTCCAATTGTTGAAGGTATTACAATTCTAATTACAATTATTCAGTTATTGTTATAGCTTAATTGTGTTTAGCTCTAGTTGTAATTTTTTAATTAATGTTGTAATTGATTGAACAGTTATTCAGTGTTGTTATTCATTGAGTTGTTATAATTTACTGAAATGTAAAATTTGCAATAGTTGCAATTATTTAATTAATATTGTAATTCATTGAACAGTTATTTAATAATATTATTCATTGAGGTGTAAAATTTATAATATAAGACTTTTATTAAAAAAGAAAAAACATTGAGATGTCATTCATTGAGATGCAAAATTTATAATGTAGTATTTTTATTTTTTAAAAAAACAACATATAGATTTACTTTGACAAGTAACGGTTGTGCTTCGACCTTTTCAAATTGGTGAGTATCAGTTAAGAATTATGTTTTCAATTGATTGTCAGTTAGATGTATTCACATAAAAGAATCTTTTATTAAAAGAATCTTTTATTAAGAGAATCTTCCACCTAAGAGTTAAACTTTCTCGTGATATCAGATATGCAATTCGTAAAATAAAAATCCATGGCCTCTTTCTTTCTATCTTTACTTTACTTTTCTGGTTTTCTTAATGCCAAATTGGTAAAATTTTTATTTTGTTTGTGACAACTAGAGTGAAAGAAGTATTTATCAACCACTTTAATTGTTTGTTTCCAAAATTAAGCTTAAAGTAATTTTATACCTAATGGACCTCAAGTAACTTGAGCATAACCGAGTGTCATCAATGCACTGAGAGTGTCAATCAGATACTTGATCTTAAAGCATACGCATACAAAAGGAGATATTTACCCGAATTTTCTTTACAGGTAAACACCAGTCACTCTTCCCACTGTGTATTAGAGAACATTTCAACAGCTGCCGTGAATTGCTAATGTTGATACCGCGGCAATTTGCCCTTGTTAAGTGACATGAAAGGTCTACTTTCGACTCCCCTGAGTATCATATTCCGCAAATTGTCCTGCGTTAAACTTCCACAAAGAAAGCATTACCAAACCTCTATTTGTGTATTAATTTCCCAGATCTTATGGCAGTGTGGCAATAGTTTTGATGTCGAATCTTCTAAAAATTAACAATCATGAGAGAAGTGTATACACAGTTTTACTGTCTCAGTAGTCAAAGTTCATCCAAGCAATTATAAAGTTAACTGAATTCCTGGAACAGAAAACAAGACAAGTTAGCCGCAACCAAGAGGACTCAAAACATGGCAGATCATAGGCAATTAAATATTCCTGGTCCACGAAATGAATGGTAAATCTAGGTTTCTCTTTTAGGCACTATTTGCTACTTATGCACCAAAAGAAAAAATCAAGGACGCATGTATTCCTGATGCTGACAATTATGCAAAAAACTGGAAAATGTGGGAAGTCTAGTTACCTTCTCACATTTTTCATGAATCATCTAGGTACACGCGCATCTAGACCTCATCCAAGTCGTGTTATATGAAGTTTTGCATAGCATCATAGATGAAACAAGAAAATAATTTAAAAACTGATCTCTTTAGCTTCAATCAACTTATATATCCAGTTCATTTCAGTTAAATTTTTAGATCTAGGACAATAACAGGATATAATATGTTCCATGTTAATCCAACCAAAGTTTCATTAACAGAAAAATAAAATGATGACCCACACTGTCATGAAAGCGTAGAGCAAAGTTCTGTAAAAACCATTTTTAGGTTATGAAAACATTTTAGTTTTATCTCAGAATAATGATATATCCTTGTTTTCCAGCAGAAGGATAGAATCAAGGAGGAAATACTATAGCAGGCAGGAATGAACTCTGCAAGGCTCCAACAAAGCAGCATTTAAATGAGTTTATTCCCCTACAAATTTCTTAAATGCATAAATCATAACAAGTATCATCTTTAAAGTGGCTTCAGAACAGGGACAAGGTGAGTAGCATGGAACCAGAAGGCAAAATGATATTAGAAAATGATATGTCCTTGTTTTCCAGCAGAAGGATAGAATCAAGGAGGAAGTACAATAGCAGGCAGGAATGAACTCTGCAAGGCTCCATCAAAGCAGCATTTAAATGAGTTTATTCCCCTACAAATTTCTTAAATGCATAAATCATAACAAGTGTCATCTTTAAAGTGGCTTCAGAACAGGGACAAGGTGAGTAGCATGGAACCAGAAGGCAAAATGATATGAGAAAATTTTGAATCTGATAAAAGATGATGCCCTTCACGGCTTTACCTTCCCCCTTGTAAGATACACTAACTCTTTTGCTTCACATCTCGGCAGAATGCACTTCCACAACAACATTGAAATGCCTTTATAGGATGATCATGATCATTGAAGTCAATTCCATAGTCCTGCAGTTAATTTTATCCAAACCATCCTCACAATGAGCAAATGCAGACTGATTTCTTCACCAAATTTCAACTTAACTTTTTAGATGTTCTTAATCAGCCACGAAAGTAATTTCATGTAGTTGTAGACTAGAAAGTACAACTAGAGGATGCCACTAAATGTTAAATTAGAGAGAACAAAGAAAGAATATGTAGGCCAGACATCTATCAAAATTCTTTATTGTCTACTCATCACTTAAGCAGAGAAATGAAGAACATGTGGCTCTAGCACAGGGCGTCTGTCTCGATATTAAAAAAAAAAAACATATTAACATAGTTCATATATATTTGTAAGCAAGATTTCAACAGAACACCCATTGAGTTTGCTCCATTCGGATATAATTGTAAAGTGGTACAGATTTCTACAGTAGCAATAGGCACTTTATGTTCTAAACCATAAAATAGCAAGTACATTGCAACTTGATAGAAAAATACTATTAATTAAAAAAAGAAAAGCAAAAAAAACAATTTAGGTACAAGTTGTGCAAGGTGCAACTCAACAGTAATGAATGAATATAACAGATCAAAGACCATGTAAACAAATAGGTGATAATGCTCTATGTAAAGTGAAAATGAAAAAGCCCCGAGAAGGCTGATGGAAGACAACCTAAGTGCCAAACATTTGCTTATAGGAAAGACTTGCACCTTTATTACAGTGCAACATTGTGGAAATTTCCGCCAATGTGCATTTTTGAGTCCCATTTATAATTACATTGCAACAAGGTTATAGAATTGAATTGAAATATAGAGAAAGGAAAACAATCTCTAAATAGAACTGTCCTTTCATGTCATTCAACGTGTCTTGCTTCTATGAATATATGTAGTTCCTATATCTTAAGGTTGGATAGCATATCACTGACACTACTATATTTACAACCAAGTTACAATGACAAGCATATATCCATCTTGGCACCATGACCAACATCAAGCCTATTGCAAATCTTAGTTTGCAGCAAAAAATCCATGATCCAATAACCATTTATTCCAGATGAACAACTATAAAGTGTAAATAAATACTTGCAATATTTTAACCCACTTACCCAACTCAGCTCTTCTGAAGCACTCACATCCCTTGTTGTGAAAAAAGCAAGCTGCACATAGGAAAGGGAATCGAGCTATTTGAGATGCATTTCTTTCAAAATGTGTAAATGCAAGAATGTACAAAATATTGCACAGATGAAGCCAGTCAGATCCATACATGATAATAGTGGCGATCAGGGGTCTCCACTTCAACTGGAATATCAATCAAGTTCGCATCAAAGCATCTATAAAGTTCAAAAGAAAAATTATATTGACAAAGGGCAGTAAAAGAGGGAAATCATGGGGGAAGAGAGATATGATATGCACTGATATAAGCTCTATAAGAAGTAGAACCTCAGTAGAGAAGTTTACAGGCAAAACATCAACATGATTATAAAACACTGAAAAGAGAATGCAAAAGACAATATAACTAAAAATTTCTTTATTCTACAGGATCGCAAACATAAAACTTAGCTATTTATTTAGAAAGATGTTGATATTTCCTGAAAATGCAGCACACCTCTGTCACTGACAGCCCAAAATAGCACTTATTGTCAGTGTCAAACAATCTATGCAACCACAAGAATATGCACAAGTAAAAGAATAGTGCAATGAACACAGTTTTGAATCCCCAGTTTTGCATACAAAGTGATGTACATTCATTCAAGACTGTCAGATGGATGATTGGATAATCGAATAACTGATATGGCAATCCTATGTAGTGCCCCACATCACTTTCTATCCAAAACTTGGGATTCAAAGTTTTATACGTAGCATTACTCCAAGTGGAAAAGATTACCTATGATTAATAAACCTTGCAACATTTCCACAAAATGTTGCATCCAAACAAAGTGCATCTTCATCCCTCAAAATTTTCTCAGAACCCCAGTCTGCATCTAGAGTAACTGGATATGTATGTCTCTCACCACCACTGCTTTGCATATTCCTTTCATATAACTCCGTGTTCGTTAATACTTCCCCAACATATTCACAAACAAAGGTTCCTTTAGGCAAGTCCTGAAGTGTTCTAAGACCCCAACCTTTACCTTCATGAGTCAAAAATACCTGACGCATAAGAGCATACTGATTATCTGTAAATGATGTTGAAAAATGCATGAATCGCATAACTATAGACAAAGCTAACTTCAAATTCTAAAAAAGCTTCACCAAACAATTTTAAAATGTTAGCAAACTTATATCTAAGATAGCTTCAACAAGCAATAAGCGAACTATCATATAATTGGGGTCTTGCAACAGATTAAGATGCAATAAATTCTTTGTTTCTTATCACAAAAAAAGGACTCAAATGCAATTTGAAATGATCAACAGATATGCCAATGCGCTCTTCTAGAGACCCTATTAATCAAAAATCCTGATAAAAAAATGAAGGTGAAAATTAAGTGAGCTTCACTTGAAAAAGTCGCACAGCACTGACTAACTTTTATTGTTTGGTCTAGATAGAAAGTTTCTCTTCACCGCTGAAGGTATAAGTAAAGAATATTAAATTTTAGTCAAGAATGACATGGAGGACGAAAAAGAGAAAAAGAAAAGATTTCTCAAAAGGAAAATTAATTTCAAGTTATTCTTGAAATTGATTCCATAAAATTGCAACAATAAAAAATATATTAAACAAAAAAACCTAATCAATTACTAAAATTACTAAATAAAAATGATAAAAAGAGAACATTTTACTAAGCAACTACCAGAATTTCATGCTGCATCTTTACCTGCAATTTGCATGTAATACCTCGTTGTACAACTCGATTTCCACACTGCATAGTGCAACCACATTTTCTCCAGCATTCTTTGATGAACTTCCTAACAATATGGCCCTTGCATTTTTCAGGGGAGAAATCATTCTTAGACCTCTCTAAGGGGCAGTCTTGACAATAAACAAGATGTTGGTTACAAGGTTCATTCTTCATAGAGATACAGGTGCTTAGAAATTCCTCTTTCAGCAGACCTTGCCGTGTGTAAGCAAACTCTCCGCCTGTTTCACGTGCACACCCACATGGTATTGACACCGAGAGACAATCTCCTGAACAGTTTGAACAGCAATCCTCATCCGAAATTCTAGCAAGCGAGACATGTACATAAGCATTTTGATAAATTATATTGTGTGGGATGTAAGTAAATTTTGGCAGATCCTCATTGCCAGTTTCATCTACCAATGAAATTTGCACACTTTCTGAACCTTTTGCTATGTCACTGATGCTGCAGCAGGATCTCTTCTTGTGAGAAGTGACACGATGTTGGTGAATGGATACTGGGTTAGATGAATTTAAGCACCAAGAACGGATTGAACCCTTCTTATTCAGATCCCTTTCAGAAGTACCAATAGTAGAAGCTTGTTTTTTCAGCCCTGTAGCACAAAAGGAGTCCCCAACATGAACAATTGCTTCAGAAGAGTCAATCAAAGCTGACCCACCGGTGGATTTGCAACCCTCCTCTAAGTAAGTATCACACAAATCTTTGAGCAACTTGCTAACAGATAACTGAGGCCCCAAAACATTGTTGATGAGATATTTATCCTCCAGGTATTTCAGAACTGCATCAAAATTTGGACTCTGGAAGTTTGGCCTTTTAAGGGCATGAGTACAGTTCAAAAATACTTTCACCTCTCCCATTGCTGAGGAAGCAATCCTAAAATTACTCTTGCTGCTTGCACTGTCAATGCATCCTGTAGCATCATCTTCAACATCAGAATGCACATGTTGAGATTCCAGAGATTTTACAAAGTGATTCTCTGTCAAAGAACCCCCTGATGAACCTGGAAGGACTAAAAGGCATAGGTGGCACATCAGAAATAAATAAATACTAATTATATCTAACTTAATCAATGCAAAAGTCAACATTGTATTCTCTCAAATAGAGATATGGTCTGAAACACCTATAGGTATGATAGTGTATCAAGAAGCAGAAATGATCCAAATATAATATATATATATATATATATATATATATATATATATATATATATACAAACACACACATATATACAACCCTCCATCTAATATTTGTTAGGCTAAAGTATATGACTTCTGAAAAATCATCACTAAAACAGATCGTCACCCATGTGTGAAACAATAACAAATTTGAAAAATAGCACTTAAAGTTTTCTAATGGTGGAAGAACGCCTGCATCTCTCTAAACAATATGGGCAAAGTGCATAGATATTATGAATGCAACAAATTTTCAGCTCTAAAATATAGGTGCTATTATCATAACAAAATATGTTACTATTAGTATAGAGATGCAAGTACCTGGACGGCCGAGTGAAATAGATTCTGAATGATGTGTCATGCCACCAACAGCTTGCTCAGTCTTTGGCTTCTTCGACTTTCTGTTGGAATGAGAAGTAGGAACATTTTTTCCAGGGCTACAAGAAGAACCATAAGCATCCAATGGATGTTTAAAATGAACTGCTTGTGACTCTCTGTTGTGAGTTGACTTTCTTTCTGTGGAGACCAAATCAGATGAAGTTGGGTCCTTCCTTTTGCAGCTAAGCTGCACATTAGGAATCTGGGAAATAGATCCAGTTCTTCTGTCTGTTATACATGGTTGAGAAGGTTTCTTATTTCCCTGTTTAGAAGCAGTCATAGGCTTTACGGCTTCTTTTACTGCTAGCATCGTGCTCGACTTAGCCATTGCTGATGAACCACTATCTTTCTGCCATTCTAAACATAACTTTCTAGAAGGTCTTTCAGATCTGTCACACTCCATAACCTGTTTGTTTTTGTCTTCTTCTCCCTACTCAAATATAGTTAAAAAGGGAAAAAAATCCATTTACATGCAAAAAGAAAAATCTTTAATTACTAATAGCCACCAAAGCTATTATCTTTAAGATCAAAGATAATATATAAAGACAAAAAATTTAAATAAATAAATAAGGTTTAAAGTGCATCAAAAAATTTTGAACAGACTACCAGGTTTTCCTTCAACTCAAAATACGCGTCTTTTAGTGCCCGGTAATCTTCTGCTTCTATGAGTTCCCAGTTATATGCAAACAAGTCTAATAGATTTAACAAAATTGGTTTGACTTCTTTAACAGGAACACCTAAGGCCTTCATTGCTCTAAAAGCTCTGCCTGCTCTCTCTTTGTCCATTGAAAATGAATAACGTTTGAAAAAAATCTTGATCTTGTACTCATCAACAGCCCAACTCCATGATCTTGCACGTCAAAACAATAATCTGCATTAATTGAAATTGAATGAGGCTTATCAAAACACAAAGGCATAATTTGCATTAACATAATCTGCAGTAACCAGTAACAATTTCACATCATTTCCCATATAAAGTGAACCAACTCCTTTATCTCAAATATACTTTTAAAAAATCTCTTGTTACTTAAAACATCAATTTTGCAAAATAGAAATTTAGACTCTTTAACACACCATCATTATTAGGATAATCATGAGTAATCAAAGCCTTCAGAGAACTAACCCAAATGCTCAGCATTCAAACATACCTAGAATACACAATCCCTTTTGTCAGAGAAAAATAACAAATCCACAATCCACTTTCCTCCAACACTCCATTTCTGCGTATTATACAAAACCAAATAAAAATAAACAAACTTGATGTGTGTTCATTATTATTTGGTATTGTATAACTACTACGTTAATAAAACTTAAAAAATTAATAATTATTTGACAAAGAATAGTTACTAATTAATAATATATATGGTATATTTGACAAGGCTTGTATGGTATGGCTTTTTCAAAGGGCTAAAACCCTTTTTTTTTAATGTTAAAAATTCTAATAAAATTTTTATATAACGTTTGATTGTAAATTAAAAAAAAAAAATCAAAGAGTTATATCATAAATAATTTCAACTTTTAAACTTTTAAATATAGAGATTGGAGGTTTTTTTTAATATATTAAATTATTTAAAATACTGTATTTTAAAATTTTTATTTTCATTCTCTTATAAAATAACTTTAAAATATATACTTATTAAAATATTTACAAATTTTTTTCTAAAAAATTATAAGCAACAAATAAACTACTAATAATTTTTTTTTTTAAATATTTATAGAAGCTTTACTGGAATAAGCTCTAATTAAAGAGGTTCTAAGGTGCAAGTACACCTTAAAAAAAAAAAAATCAAAATTGTAAGAGCTTTTATAAAACTAGCCCTTTCGAAAACTATTAACGAAAAATAACAATTTCCAGGTGTTTGTTTTTAAGCCAATACTAGATAATTTTACCAAAATACCCTTCCAAGAATCTGTGCTGGTATTTTCTTGCTCTCAACTCAGTTTGTGCGGAGAGTGTTACCGGCCGCCAAAGCTTTCGGTTAGTCGATCGGTCGGCCGGCCGGCCATTCACTCATAAACCTTTTATTTCTTCTTTAGCTCGAAGTTGTGCGAGATCTGAGCCGATGAGAACCATTTTTGCCACAAAATCTTGGACATAAAGAAGATGAAAAAGCACTTACCGAAACAGTGACGGATGGTCGCACGATCGAAGCAGACGCGGCCGCCAGATAGTTTTCCAACCACCGACAACTTTCTCCGGTGATTTTCAAAGAGTCGGTTGCAGCAATCCCCTCGTGATCTGATGCTTATTTATATTTCAATAATGGTAAATATTACAAGTTATATTTTAAATTATATGTTAGTGGTGATGTGTTAAATAATTATTAATAAAAAAATAATATAATATATAAAAATATTTAAATTTTAAAATGTGATCAAAATTATCATTTTATTTTTATATTTTTTAAATTATTTAAAAATATATTTAATAAAAATAAAATTTTAATTTATTATTTATATTATTATATTTATAATTTATATAATAATATTATTATTTTAATGATGATGTATTAAATAATTATTAATAAAAAATAATATAATAAATAAAGATATTTAAACTTTAAAATATGATCAAAATTATCATTTTACTATTATATTTTTAAATTATTAAAAAATATATTTTTTGGTGATGGTGATGATGAAAATAAAATTTCAACTTATTATTTGTATTATTATATTTATAATTTTGTAATTTATATAATAATAATAATGATATTTTAATAGTGATGTGTTAAATAATTATTAATAAAAAAATAATATAATAAGTAAATATATTTAAACCTTAAAATGTGATCAAAATTATCATTTCACTCTCATATTTTTAAAATTATTCAAAAATATACTTTTTGGTGATGGTGATGGTGAAAATAAAATTTTAACTTATTATTTGTATTATTAAATTTATAATTTTGTAATTTATATAATAATAATATTATTTTATTTAAAAGAACATAAAAAAAATGAGAAAGACAAAAATAAATTAATAAAAATGAGTGTTTTTAAATAATTTTAAAAATAAATGTTATGAAATTTTTTAAATCAAATTTTTTGGGTCTAGATTTTTTTCTTTTATAGTATAATAAGTAAATTATTTTATTATTTAATATGTTATTATTTTTAAATATAATTTATAATGTGTAACATTACTTTTTATATTATCATAAAGAGAATGTGATATAAATTTTTTTTTTTAAATTATTTAAAAGAGGTTATATGAGTTTGTGACCCTTTGTTTAGAAAGTTTTTTATAGAAATATTATCAAGAATATTCTTAAGATATTATCTAATTTTAATAAAATTTATTAATTTAAAAATAGATAATAATATCTAATCGTTAAAGAATATTTCGTTAGAATTAACAAAAATTAAGTAAAATAATTAAATTATCCTTTAAAAAATATTATACTCTACAGAGCACTATTTTTCAAAAAATTATTTTTTTAATAATAAATTAATTTTTTTTTAATAAATAATAATAAAATTTTAAATTAATTTAATAAAAATAATGAACTAGTGGCCAAACAGTTGCCGATTCCAACGACCAAAATGCCACTAACCAACAGTCATTTATCCACTTGAATTACGGCCATTTTGGTTGCTTTAACAACGGCCTTTTAGTCGCTTGAATTGCGACCATTATGGTCGTTAAACAGTAGCTGATAATAGCATAATGACATTAGTATTTTAGCACTCTAGCTTAGGTGTTTTTACTTTAATCCATTAATATTTGACTATTTATTTGTGTTTTTAATCTTAAATAGGTGCGTGAAGGAAAATGTGATACATAGGATCAAACGGGAGGTGACTCGAGTGAGAAACGAGCGAGATGCGCTCGAAAGACGAAAGTAGCACGGCAAGTAGCTGGGCGCCGCGGCGCCCAGATCAGCGAGTAAGCACCGCGGCACTCATCAATGATTTGACGAACCTTGTGCTCGTGTTCAGCGCCGCGACGCCCATACGAATACTTAAATATCCCTTTCAACTCTCCTGTTTTAGGGTGGATTCGAAACTCCTCACGCCTAGGGTATCTTATAGCAACAAAAATATTATTTTGAGTCGAAAATAGAGAGATTTAGTAAGGAGAAAAACACAAGCAACGAATACACATTCAAGTCAAGAGATCAAAGTGAATTTATTGAAGATTGAAGAATCAACTCTTTAGCAATCAAGACAAGAGGAAGAAGAACAACTTAGGGCATCACTTGTATAATTTTCTACCTTAATTTTAAGAAATGATCTTATTCATGATATTTTCATATTTTTGCTTTGATATTCTTGTTGTGAACATGAGTTAAATACTTTTGATCTATAGTTAAACGTTCTTGAACCTAGTACGTAATTGACTCTTTTAAACTCTTAATTGTGAACTTTTATCCCTAAATTGATTCAATCTATCTATGTTTAATGCTTTCATTATACTTGATTACTATTTTAATTATTTAGGAACCATGATAACTTTGACAAAATGATGCATTTATTTAGCCTAAGGTAGATTGATACGTGATCATAGAGTAATATCTATAAATTCCATCTAGAATAGACATATACCTAGATGGTATCATGGTTTGATTAGACTTATTCTTAATGAGTTCCATCTTATTCAGATTACCATAAACATATAAGTAATTGTTAATGTGTGATATTATCATTCGACTGTCGATAGAAGCTTATGATAAAATCATTGTCTAGCCAATCAAATTAATAGTAAAGGAATAACTAAAGGGTTAAAGAATTTAATAAACTATTAGGGGATACGTCGAAACCCTAGATTACTTATCAAACTAGTGAATTTTATTTTCGAGTGCTTGCGATATTTTAATTAGGTTTAATTCGATAACAGTAGTATAATTAGTTAAACTCTATCTCAAAAGTCAGTTTGGATAAAAATAAAATAAAGTAATTTTAGTAATCAATTAAAGAAATAGAAACAATAGTCTCTGTGGGATCGATAATCTGAACTTAGTCCTATATTACTTAGTACAAAAGTGTGCACTTGCGTTAAGTTATTAAATCAGACATCAGTAGTCATTTTGACCGCTTGAACAGTCCGACACCTAAAATGGGCACTAACTTAATTTTGTTTTTTTTTAAAAAAATGAGTATTTAGATACAAGGTTAACATTGTTTTGATAAAGGGATAAATAAAAAAAATGAGTATTTAAATACAAGGTTAACATTGTTTTGATAAAGGGATAAATAAATAAAATGAGTATTTTGATACAAAGTTAACATTGTTTTGATAAAGGGATAAATATGTTTGAATGCGAGATAATGACTATTTAGATAAGACAGCATTCAAATGACGATATTACTCTTTTTACAATTAATTTTAATAAAAGATTCTCTAATGCTTTGATATTACTACTTATTTCTCCAACTAGTAAATTTTTTTAAAATTAGATCATACTTTAATAATATTCTTGATAATATCTCTTTATATATATATATATATATATAAAGGATATATATATAAAAGATATTTGACTTTCACTAGAATATAATATTGTTAAGTTTTTACTATTGAACTATAAAATAAATTTTTAATTTTTAAAAAAATTACTATATGTACTATGACAAATAGATAAATAATACAAAATTTTTAAAAGAAAAATGTAGAATGCCATCACAACATTACGAAAAGATAGTTAGAATACATGTAATGTATCACATAATTATATAATAAATCAAAAATAACATATTTATATTTAAGTTAAAATTTATTGATAAATTAGTAGTTACAATAAATAAAATTACATATGTTATATATGAAAGTGATGATTATTTGAGGGTGTTTGCATGTAAGTATGTGTGTTTATTATTATAAAATATATATCTCATATAATATTTATAGCAGCGGAAGTCAAAAATTTAATTTTTTAAATTAATAAATACAATAAATTTTTTATATTATCATATAAATAAAATTTAAAAGAATTGATAGAGTAATCACTTTAAGAAGCCTTTTGAATGTTTAGCCAAAGTTTCCACTTTGAAGTGAACTTGTTTTTAATTCTAACATCTAACTTGGTGGAGTTGGGCAGGCTAGAATAATAGCTCAATCCCATAAAGTTTTAACATTTTAAACCCTAATTTAATACTTAAACTAATTACTTAACACCTTAAGTTATGTGACTACTACAAAGCTATAAATGTTTCTTATTTAAGTTTAACATTTAAACAATAAAAATATTTGATTATAACTTGTAGTAATTTCGACCACTTAAAAAAAAAAAAAAAAAAGTTTAACTCTTCGAGCATTTCACAACACTTGAAAAACACTTAGAACTTCACTCTCTCTCTCTTGTAATGGTCGAATGTCTTAGACACAAAATAAGCAAAATATTACTTTTATTTGCTTTAATTATTTTTCCTCATTTATCAAACAAAACATTAGCCCCACCATGGTATGGCAACACTTTGACTTGTCATTTTCTTTTATTTTGTAATAATTATTTACAATAAACAATTGATAAAAGTCTAATGATGCAAGTGTGTTAACGGAACCAAAGTAAAAGAATAAAGAAACAATTACTAATTCTTACAAATTTCGTCCCCACTATTTGCCTTGCCATGCTTTAATGTTTCATAAATATTTAAACAATTTAAATAATGAAACACATATTACAAATGAATTCTTAATTCACAAAAATTGTAAACCATCCACAATGATATGGCCGAATTAACCATAAGCAAAATAAGAAACAATTTGTACATATTTGGTCCATCAAACTAACTTTTGGCCATTCATTTTGTTTAATAATTCAAACCAATTCAAATATTAAACACGTGTTTTAATCAATATTCAAATAATAGATTAATTTAAAATAATTAATTAATATTGCTTATCCAACAAGTAAGATCATTATAATAATTTCAAAGTCATACAATTAATGATTAACAATGCGTGTTAGCATCTCATTGATCAACAATTATTATTAATTAATTGATATACTTAATACTTAAATTTTGACACGTGCACATCTTGAGAATATTGAAGCAAATATCTAGTCTGCTGAAATTTATTAGATTGAACTATTCAATTCGATACGCTGCCTCAGTGCACAACGAGTATATTTTATATTGCAGGACTCCTTTGGTCCACGCTCGATTTGTCAAACGGAACTATTTCGTAAGTCCGTGATCAATACCCTATGCACACGTCATATATATTACAAATCACCACGATAGACCATACAAGTTGAGGTTATAACTCATACGTATAATCCTTTCGCCAATTATATTATGGAAGAGCGGTGATATAGATTATCACCATCAAATTCCCATGCACATCTGTGAATTTATCTTTAGACATGTATCTCTATATTTGCGATATTATTTAACCCTATAGAAAACTCTTTTTTTGGGGTTAATTGCTTATGACCACAAGACTTTCTCAGATACAGTCTCAGAGCATTCGGATATACAACTCACCTATATGAGCTAACGAATCTCATATCTACACATATTAGACTCTATGAGTATCGAACCATACATTAACGATCAGACCATGAAAAGTCTTTGACATACGTGGAATCAAAGTATGATGGATCACTCACAAGCCTAACATGGTGCTTAGGTCAAAGGATCATGAATACTACTCAACTAAAGAGGACCTACTATTTACGGCTTTATGGAATATCTATTGGGGTCCTCATTGAGTCTGTTCAGTATTTAATCCTCACTGTATACCCGTATGCTATACGAGCTTCTGTTAAACCCATAGTCAAGTAAGAACTACTATCTAGATCATCCAAATAAAGTCATACACTGATCTATAAAAAAAAATGGCTCCACCAATAGACCAGCATTGATGAATTAGACCATGAATATTATGTTTAAAAATAGACTTGCGTAATAATATTTCTTAGCACCTATTGCAATTCTTTTCAACTATGTTAATACTAGTGTACTCTCAGGTCTTTATCTCGTTGGAGACAAGGATCTAACTCTTTATATTTCGTTAATTAATATAATCTACTAACCCTTTAGCATTTATAATTGTCATTAATACAAACTCTTAACGTTGATCTAAACTTCTTTAAATTAAATTTGAACTCCTTCAAATCATATAATATATGTAGCGTTACAAGTGTTATACTATTTAATTAATATAATTAACAATTTAATAAAATATGCATTGTATAAATATTATAAAATTAAATATTCATATATTTTGGGATAACACGTGAGCACAAATCCTAACAATATACATATCTAATATATTATAGATTTTCTTTATACTTTCTCACCAAAAAAAAAAATGCAAATGATATTGAAAGAAATTGAGCTTTGCTTCTAAGCAAGTTTTAACAATAGAACTTTTCTGTAAAGAGTTTTCTATAATAAAATTTCAAGTAATTGAATTCATTTTGTTTAATAATAAGGAGTAAGTACTCAAATACTCTCAATTTTAACAATTAAATTATTTGAGAATAATAAATAAAAGTTAATTTTGTTTCTTTTTTTTTAAAGCTAAAATATTTTGTCATTCTCTCACTCATTTATATTTCAACAAGGTGAAAATTACTCGACCACTAAACATTATAAAAAATTCTTTTGGTTGAGAAAATAAAGCCAATCAAATAATCTCTAACTCTATAGTGGTCCAATAACAACAACCAAAGAATTATCTATGTAAAAAGAAAGTATAGATTCAATGTTATTTTATATATTTTTATTTTAAAAAAAGGCCTTTGATTGCTTAAAAATAAAAAAGAAAAAAAAAAGAAAAAACCTTTGATAGTTTAGAATCGAATTCAACTAGAATCGGAAGTAAACCACAATTAATTCACGGTGAATGTAAGATTAGAGGTGGAAATATAGGTTACGATTCGTTTATTTATTTCAAATTTGGTGAATATGAATTAACAAAAATGAATCGAATAATGAACAAATCGAATATATATTTACAAATAATTAAACTATCGAGTTAGAATTTGCACACCCCTAATTCACCAATTCATTTTCAATTTGTTATTATTTACATTTGTTAGAAAATTAAGAATATGAAATACAGCAATGGATACAATTGTTATTATTTAGGGGTGTGAATTAGAATTGGTGAATTAGGGGTGTGAATTAGAATTTGCACACCCCTAATTCACCAATTCATTTTCAATTTGTTATTATTTACATTTGTTAGAAAATTAAGAATATGAAATACAGCAACGGGATACAATTGTTGGCGCAGTCGGATCTTAGGCATGTGGGTGTATGCATATGCAATTGTGTTTATTGCCTAACGCAACGGAAACATAAATTTTATAATAAACACAATAAATAAATATATTAATATATTTATAAAGTTAGAGAACTCACCAAACATGTAACATTATACATGTGTTTTTCCTGGAGTTCGCATGGAGACTAACTCGTATGTAGTTCTAGTCACCAACTTGGTGGGCTTGGTACGCTAGAACAACAGCTTGATATTCAACCCGGGATTAACTTTTAATCCCCAAAATGGGCAGGAGTGAATTTACATCATTTTCTCCAAAAGGATAAGAAATGGAGAGTTTGAAGTAATTCATAATTGCTCCAAATGGAAGTATAAAGGAAAAATGAAACAATTTCATTTTTCCTCTTTTTTTTTTCTTCTTCTTTCTTTCTTTCTCCTCTTCCTTTCTCCTCTATTTCTTATTCTCTTCTCTCCCTCAGCCGTTTGGCCTTCTTCTCATCTCTTTTTTTCCTTCTTTTTGCTTTTTATATATATATATATAATATAAATAATAATATATATAATATAAAAAAGATATTTTGATTATTTAACTATTAAATAATCAAACGGAGAAATGACCATTTTGCCCTTCATAAATAGTTACCAAGTTCACCCCTTAGTGGGTTCCACCAAATCCCACACTTGGATAAACTCAACTGAGGGTCCACAATACGTTACGTGTCATAATACAATTAGTAAATAATATTTATTAACTAATTGTTGTATTTAACACTTAAATACAGACATGCACGTATTTCTATAAAAGTACTGAATATTGCTGGATTAAACAATTTAATCCGGCACACTGCCCCAGTGCACAATGAGTACACTCCATATCGCGGGACTCCCTAGGTCCTATGCCCAATTCGTCAAATGGAACTATTCTATGAGTCCATGAGTAATGCCCCACGCACACGTCACGAATGCACAAATCAGCGCATTAAACCATACAAGCTGAGGTTACAACGCATACGTATAGTCCTTCCATCATGATATCCTGGATGTGCGGGGATATAGATTATCACCGTCAAATCCCTATGTGCTCATCCATATCCTATCTCCAGACTTATATCTTAATGAACAATATGCGCAAACTCATTTGCCATATTATTCGACCTTGGCAGAACTCTTTCCCGGGATGATTGTTTGTGGCCACAAGACTTTCTAAGATACAGTCTCGAAGCATCTGGATATCTAACTCCATATGGGAGCTGACGGATCCCATATCTGTACGCACCGAAGTTCATAAGCATCGGACCATACCCAGCGACACCCAACGGTCACACCATGAAAGGTCTGTGACATGCGTAGAACCAAAGTATGGTGGATCACTTACAAGCCCACAATGGCACTCAGGTCAAAGGACCACGTATATTACTCAACTCGAGAGGATCCTCTGTTGACGGCTTACATTGAATGTCTATCGGAGGCCCTCGTAAGTCTGTCTCATATTCAGTCCTAACTGGATACACATATGTCAATACGAGCTCCAAGCTCACAATCGGTCGGGAACAACCATCTATACCTGATAGGTACAACATATGCTGATCTATATATAAAAGTATCCATCGATAGACCTGCATCGGCAGAAATAGATCAAAGACAATTATTCGAGAACGTACTTGGGCAACTTGCATTTTCTGGCACCCGATTGCAACTCTTGCAACTATGCAGTTACTAGTATATTCCCAAGTCTATGTCTCATTATAGATAAGGCTCCAATTCTTGCATCTGCTGAGTATTATAACCAGCTAACACTTAACTGTGCTAACATTTAGCAATTATATGTCTTAGCGTGGCTGACTATGAGCCCTTATCTAAACTCTTTAGATCTGATTCGAACTCCTTCAGATCTACAATGTCTGTAATGTCACATGCATAATACCATATAATTGGGTATTAGCGATTTAATAAGAATGTACACTTGTATAAATACATAAGTATATATACATTCAAGGATGGCACGTAAGCACTGACCCTAACAACAACAATATAGAATTTTAACTGCAGCACAACAACAGTTGACCTATTGTAGCTATAACAATAAAATCAGTGCAAAAATGGCAATAGAAATAATGACAGTAGCAATGCAGACAAACCAATAGTAGCAGTAACAACAAATCTTACCTTATTTATAATTGCCATTTATTTTTTTGAATTAATATATTATATTCTGTTTACTTATTTAGGTTAATTGCCAGCTTATATAAAGGCTTATTATGTAACAGTTGTTATACAACATAATACAGTAAAGATGTAATATTTACAGTTTTCTTGTGTCTCTTTATTTTTTCACTACTTTATCTTTTTTAACATGTTATCAAAGTTAGTTACAGTTCTTTCTTAGGCCTTTCTTTTCAATTTCTGTTCATTTCTTAATTTGTTAGAATTTCACAAGATAAGTTTTTCTAGTTATCGTTTATTTGTTACCAGATATTGTTCATTCACCGACAATCACTTTTTCAGCGTATGACTATACACTGCCTTTCCTTAAAGACTCAACACACGGTCACAACCTTACCGAAAATACTCAAATACGAGATCAGAATTAACTACACGCTAGATTTCTTTCTCTCACGCCGGTAAACCTCCACTTTTGTTTGCCATCAATTTCTTTGGAAAGTGAACTGTCATCGCTCACACCAAGATGTTCAGACACCGCCGGCCATCTTATCTAAAGTACATGCAGCTGATCGGAGCTGCAACGTGCCTTCACACACCACCACAGTCCACTTTCTCTGATTTCAATCAAACTTTGATCCTTGGTAATTTATGGCAAGTGAGTTGACATCTTTACCTCCGTTTGACTCCTCATGGTTCGATCTATCAATCTACAGTGTCAGTTTTTCTATTTGACACCCCGTTTTTCTATAAGGACTTTTTTGTAAATTTTTTAAAATTCTATAAACAGTTTATAGTTTACCTAAGTTTAGGTCCTTTTGTAATTTTCTATTTTTATGGGTCTTCTTTAATTTATACAATTTCAAATAAATTTGTGGATAAATCTCTAAATGCACTTACACTCACAATAGTTAATTTTCTGTGTCTCTATCAACACGTTTGCACTCGTAATGGTTGACCTTCCCAACATGCTTGTCTCTTTCCGGCAATTTTGTCACTTGCTGCAACATTATCACTCATCGCAACATTATCATTCGCCAATGACATTGCCACTCTCCGATAATAGTTATCACTCTCGGACAATGGTTACATCTCTCTAATAATGGTTGTCTCTGTTAGGGTTTGTGCTTACGCGTCATTCCTGTTTGTATGAATATTTATTTTGTAATATTTATGCAATGAATATTTTATTAAATCGCTAATAACCTTTATTAAATGGTAATTAAGCTTGTAACATTATAGACAATATATATGATCTGAATAAGTTCATATTTAGTTTAAAAAAGTTTAGACCAGAGTTAAGAGTTAGCAATGCTGATAGTTATAAATGCTAAGAGTTAGCACTACTAAGAGTTAGCAGGTTATAATAGCCAACAAGATCTAAATAGTTAGAACCTTATCTATAATATGACAAAGACCTGAGAATCTACTAGTAATGACATAGTTGTAAAGAATTACAATAAATACTAAGAAATGTCATTATATAAGTATCTTCTCAAATAAAAAGTTCTTGATCTACGTTCAACAATAAGGGTCTATTAATGAAACATAATAATATAGATTAGTATATGTTTATATCTGTATTGTACAAATGATTATTTTTAGTTAACTATGAGCTTGGTTGAAACTCATATAGACATATAGGTATTTAGTTGGGACTGGATACTGAACAGACTTACGAGGACCCCAATAGATATCCTATGAAATCGTCAAAGAAATGTCCTCTCGAGTTGAGTAGTATTTGTGGTCTTTCGACCTGAGCGCCACAGTGGGCTTATAGAAGATCCACTATACTTTGGTTCCACGTATGTCAGAGACCTTTCATAGTCTGACCGCTACATGTCGCTGGGTATGGTCCGATGCTCATGGAGTTCGATGTACGTAGATATAGGATCTGCCAGCTCACATAGATAGGTTGTATATCCAAAACTTCGAGATTGTATCTTGTAAAGTCTTATGGTCATAAGCAATCAACCTGGAAAAAGAGTTTTCTACAGGTTTGAACATTATAGCAAAAGTGTTTGCGTATATTGTTCATTAAGATACGAATCTGGAGATAAAGAAATGGATGAAATTATCAAAATTTAACGGTAATAATCTATATCGCGCTCATCTAGGATATAATGACGGGAGGATTATACGAATATGTAGTAACTTCAACATATAAAGTCTAACGCGCTAATTTGTAATATCTATAACGTGTACGTGGGGCATCGATCACGGACTTATGGAATAGTTCCATTTGATGAATCGGGCTTGGACCTAGGGAGTCCCAATATGAAACGTATTGTTTGAGCACTTGGGTAGCGTACCATATTGAATAGTTCAGTACAGTAAAATCCAGCAATTTACTAAGGTTAAGTTAACTAAAGTATTTGATTAGATGGTGGGACCTACTTTAGGTTAACTTGGTAACCTAGTAGGGATATAAATGTAATTTTATTTAATGATTATTTAATTGTTAAATATTTCAAATAAATATTTATTTATTTAATTGTTAAATAAATATTTTAGTTTAACTATGATTAAGAGTTAACTATATAGTTAAGTTAAGTTAACCTTACTTAATGGTTAAGTAAAAGTTAACCTAACCATGGTTAAGTTAGTTAACTATAGTTAAAATATTTAAATGTTCTTTTACCTAACTAGAGTTAAGTGTTAACTATAGTTAGAATATTTAAATATTCATTTAACCTAACTAGAGTTAAGAGTTAACTATGATTAGTTTAGATTAAATGCAAATTGAAATTAAGTGTTATAAAATGAAATTAAATTCATTTGTATAAATAAGACAAATGTAATTAAAATTCATAAATTTGTTAATTTTCATTTTACTAAAAATTTGGTCAACCATTACAAAGAGAGAAAAAAGAAATTGTTTTCTAATTTATTGGATTCAAGAGTTGAATTCATAATTTTCTTTTATAAGGCATAAAACCAATTTAGCAAAATAGGTTTTGATTAATTAATTAAGTGTTAATCAAAAGAAAAAAAATAAATAACATAAGTTTAAGTTGTTAAACTTTTGCTGGATCAAAGGCTGTCATTCTAGATAATCAAACCCACCATTGTTGATTACTAGAATTGATCAAATTTCGGTGGACTTCAACAATTTTCATCCAAAGACTTCAAGGGTTATTTCTCAATTTCATTTCTGTTAATTCCTTTAATATGTAATGATTGTGTTTACTGCAATATTTTAAGCTTTCGCCATGTGATTATATGTATAAGATATGTATATATTGTTGTTAAACACAAAACCCACATGCAAACACCCTTGAATAATCAACTCCCAATAATCTCATCTCTTCGATAATGATTACCTCTTCTGACAACAGTTGTTTCTCAACGCTCACCATTAATTTTTTTTTCAAACTCAACATTGTACAATCTTAAGTTTAAAGGGGGAGGAGGATGTTAAAGATATCGAAAATTAATAAATCAATCTCTACCATATTTAACATTATTTTTTATAAATTGAATTAATATATTATATTATGTTTCCTTAATTAGGTTAATCTTTAGCCTATATAAAGGCTTAGTATGTAACAATTTATATACAATATAATACAATAAAGATGTAGCATTTACAGTTTTCTTGTGTTTCTTTATTTTTTTTTTCATTGCTTTACTTTTTTTTAACAATCTAGATGCAATACAGGGTAAGAAAGGCAATTTGATTTCTAGGATAGAATGATTATTTTCTATTGCAATGTTGCACTCCTAAGTGCAATAGACTAGAACAACAATATAACTAACAAATGTTTGGACAAATTTTGTGAGAGAGCAAAAAAAAAATAGCAAAATGCAAGATCAATGACTCCCTCAAACCATTTTCAGGACCCTTTATTTATACTAAAAATTTATTGACTGTTAATATAATATTAACTTTTTTAACATGGGAAAGGAGGGTTCGAACTTAAGATTTTTACTTTAATAGAGAAATACACTGCAAACCTTTACCATTAAGCTATTTAAGTAAGTGCATAGTATTAAATTAGTTGTTATAATATTAATTCATACGAATAAATAGACAAGTTATAATTTGTTTTAAAATTCAAACAAAATAATCAAAATGTTAAATTAATTATAACAACAATATTAATTTATAAATTTAATTAGATAACGACCAAATTAAATTTGCAAATACAAATTATATTCTTTAACAATCAAATTTGCATTCTATAAAGCTCAATCCAAATTTCAAACCAACCAAAAAAAAAATTAGGCTAACCCCACGCACATGTACGAAGCCCTGCAAGCCCACAACTCTCCCTCGCATGTGATGCACGGATGCATATACTAAGTTAACTAGTTTTCTAGATCAAATTTCTAGAATGGGCTTAGGCAATCTACTCTTGTATGTGTGGGATTCTTAAACCCATCATATTTATCCCATGTGGGATTTAGTATTTTGAAATACTCAACTACATTTATACAATCTCTACATATTTTAAAATAAATAATTAATTTACCATAATTATTTCTAGTGCTTTTTAGATTATTTTAAAATAAATAATATATATGTATTAGTGCTTTTCAGATTATAAACTAGCCATTGAATAATAATCTATATCTCATTGAAGTTGGTGAAACATAAAATTTTTATGAACCAATATTTATTTAGTGTAAGACAGAGGGACGATTGCTTATTTTGGACTTTTTATTAAATTTGTTGTTCTACTGTTTGACACTTTGTTGGCCCTGTGCTTTCATGAATTTCATAAGTGCTATAAAGATACATATCTAACTTTCATAGGAACTAACACAATTCCACATTTATTTAAGTAAACTTCCATCAAGTGTGTTTTGTAGTTTAAATACACCATTATGCAAATTTGGAATATAGAATTCATTAAGAGTTTTATCGCTCATCCTTTTACATTATAGTAAGCATTATCTCTGCCATAGGGAGGACTCATAAAACCGATAATGCTACAAGACAACAATTGACATATTGTTGCCATTATGAACTTATTTTATAGGATCAAATTGCATAGGTGGGATTACCATCACTCTTACCTTATGTTTTAGGAAAAAGTCTCATCCCCCTCGACATGCTTACAACTAACCACCTATTTAATGGTTTTTTTAGAGGATCAACCAAATTTAACTCTGACCTCACAAAATCTAGGCTCATTGCCCTAGATTCTAATAGTTGCTTAATAATATTGTATATTAAACGAATATGTTTACTTTTCTCATTATAAATTTACTTTTGCTCTTATAATTATAGCCTGACAATTACAATACATTGATAATGAAGTAAGAGAGTAAGAATAAATGGGAAGATCGACTAAAAGATTTCTTAACCACTTGGCCTCTGAAGATGCTTTATTTGCTTGGACTTCATGGTAGACTAAGCTATGGAAGTTTACTTAGATGATTTCTAAAATACAACACATCTACTAATAGTGAATATGTAACCACTAGTCAATTTAATATCATTTGAATATGTTACCCAATTTGCATCAACATATCCTTCCAATATTGGTAGAGACCTTTTGAAATTAAAGCTAAGGCAACCTAAAAAGAGTGAGTGAATTAGATATTTAAAAATTGACGTTCTAAAATGAAAAATTTATACAATTACTAACATTATAAATAAATTGAAGCACAATCTATTTCAAAAAAATAAGAGAGTAAGATATAGAAAGTGTTGGAATTTGTGATTATGTGTCATCCCTTTATGTATGAATATTTGTTTAATATTTTTACTAGTATTATCATTTCATTAAATCGCTAATTATATTTTATATATGGTAAGATACTTGTAACATTTCAGACATTGTACGATCTGAAAGAGTTTAGATCTGGTCTAAATGAGTTTAGATCAGTGCTAAGAATTAGTAACGCTGAGAGTTATAAATGCTAAGAGTTGGCAATGATAAGAGTTATCAGGTTATAAGAGTCAGCGATATCTAAAGAGTTAGAGCTTTGTCTGAAATTAGACAAAGACCTAAGAATATATTAGTAGTGACGTAGTTGCAAATAGTGCTAGAAAATGTCATTATGCAAATCTGTTCTCAAATATTATGTTCCTAATCTATCTTCACTGATGCTGGTCTGTCAGTGAATACCTTAATAAATATATAGATTGGTGTATGTCTATATCTTGATAGTTCAGATGGTTAGTCTTAGCAAACTATGAGATTAGTGGAAGCTCGTATAGAGATACATATATTCAATAAGGACTGAATACTGAACAAACTCACAAAGATCTCCAATAGACATCCCATAAAGCTGTCAATGGAGGGTCCTTCGAGTTTAGTAGTATTCGTGGTCCTTTGACCTGAGTGCCACCGTGGGCTTGTGAGTGATCCGTCATACTTTGGTTCTACACATGTCAGAAACCTTTTATAGTCTGACCGCTGGGTATCGCTGGGTATGGTCCGATGCTCATGGAGTCTGGTGTGCATAGATATGGGATCCATCAGCTCATTTGGGTGAGTATTATATCCTAATGCTCTAAATATTGTATTTCAAAAAGTCTTATGGCTATAAGTAGTAATTCTCGAAAAAAGAGTTTAACCCTAGGGATAAATAATATTACAAAAGTATTTGGGAATATTATTTATTGAAATACAATTCTAAAGATAAGCTTTCGGTCGGGCATATGGAGATTTGACGGTGTTGATCTATATCTCTGCTCTATCCGAATATAAATGATGGAGGAATTATACGAATATGTTATAACCTCAACTTGTATGGTCTAACGCGCCGCTTTGTAATATCCGTAACGTGTGTGGAGGGTATCGTTCACGGACGTATGGAGGAATTCTATATGAAAATTCGAGCGTGGACCTAGAGAGTCTCACAATATAAAGTGTACTCATTATACACTGGGGCAGCATAATGGATTGAACAGTTCCATCCTAGAAATTTCAGCAAACCAAAAATATGTTTCGAGGTTCCTCGGGTTGTACACTTGTTTAAACTTAAATGTTAAGTATATCATTTAATTAGTTGACAAGAGTTATTAACTAATTAGATGTTAATAAGTGGCACAATTTTATTCCATGAATTATTTTACTATAAATTCACCCATTAACCATGTTAGTAAAATTAAATAAGGTAAATATTAATTATTTAAATAGTTTTTGAATAAATAAATAAATATTATTTAAATAAATAAAATATAATTTTATTTATTTGTTATTTTATTCCTAAATGGAAGACATACCTAATTTGAGAAACATAAATTAAATTAAGTGGAGCACCATTTTGTGATTAATGGTTAATTTTATTAGACCATTAAAATGGCCACCAAAAATTATTTTGGTAGTTGGCCACTTAATCTAATTTTGATGGAGCACTTGTGAAGTGTTGAGAGCATTAAAATTGGTTAGGTTTCATTTGTGTTAACAAGTGTGTGAATCAATTTTCGTGTAAGGATTGAGAGGAAAAGGAAGAGTTGGTTTTGAGAGAGTTTTTCATTGAACAAAGACTTGTAAGAAAAACCAAAGGAAAAAGAAAAAGAAATTCTTCTTATTTTTCTTTCAAGTAATACAAACCTTATTGCTAGAGATTATATTGCTGCTATTCTAGTTTCACAATCCCACAAGATTGTTGTGAACTAGAATTGAACAAAAGTGTACTTTAAGGTGAGCTCAAAGTTGGAGCAAAGAAATTCGAATTTGAAATCTTTATTGGAGGTCTTCAAATGTATGTTTTATGTATTCTTAAATTGTTAAGAATTTAAGTACATGTATATATGTTGATTACATGTTTAATTCCGCTGCCAAATTCGTGTGTATGATACATGTGTTTAGTTTTTCAATATGTATACAATCACATGCATACACCCTAAAATATGTCAACAAAAAGAATAGAACCAAAAGATTTATGTGGTTTAGCACTCCACATGACCAATGTCTATACTGATTCTCATATTCAAACCACACAACCCCTTTTGAAAACCACAACCAATTTATCAAAATTCAAGGATATAGTCATTGAAACCGGAACTGTACCTTCGATTTCAACAAACTAGTTTAGCTAGTTTCAAACTTATTGGAGCTAATTGCTCTGGTCATAGCCAATTGATCTCTATTTTAACAAGTTGTCAAAACTCTTATCAAATTGCACACCTACTTTGCACTTTTTGGTTTAGCATGCTTAAATTACTAATCATAACTTATTGTAGAAAACTCCAAATCGACCTTTATGAAATTTTTTGAAAAAATGACATGATTATCTTACTAATGACACCAAATTTGTGCACTCAGTCTCGTAAAGTGCTATTATAATTATTAAATAAAAAAAATCTTTTTCTTTGTTAAGTTTTTGAAATTCTTAAGTTATGATAAGTATTTCACTTGCTCATAATATACCTCACTTATGTACTTAAACCTTCAATGCCTAATAGACTATTGTATTATAATTAACTTGAATTTGTTATCACCAAATAGTAATTCACATGACTATAAAAGTCAACACTTTTATAATTTAATCCATAATCAATTTTGCCTTTTAAGTATTTTACAAGCCTCTCTAAAGCAATCCAGTGATTCTTGTTAGGATTTTAACTAGATCTACTTATTTGCCTACAATATATGTAGTGTCAGACCTAATAGTGTTCATTAGGTACATCAGGCTACTAACGATTTGAGCATATTGTGTTTGATTAACACTATGTTTTACGTTTTTCTTAAGTGAGGTGTTTGCATCATATAGAGCATAAACAGGCTTTATAATTTTAAAAAAAAACCTCGTTATAAACTTTTCAATATAATGTTCTTGTGATAATATAAGACCATCATCAATTTTAATGATTTTAATGCCAAGTATTACATTTGATTCTCCCATGTCTTTTATATCAAAGTTAAAAGCAAACGTTCTTTTGATCTCATTTATTATCTCTATGCTCAAACTAAATATAGACATATCAGCAACATAATGACATATGATCACATGTGTGCTAATATCTATAGGTTTAAAGTAAATATTTTTTTGAATCATTTATCAAATACTCATTTGATACTAATACTTGATCAAAATTTTCATGCCACTATTTTGATGTTTGTTTTATGCCATACAAAAACTTAATAAGTTTACACACTTTATGCTTAGTTCTTAGAGTAACACAACATTCTAGCTGTTTTATATAAATTTCTTCATCTAGGTCTCTATTTGGAAAAGCAATTTTACATTCTTTTTATAAATATGCAATTGATATATTACAGTTAGTGCAATCAAAACTCTAAAGGTTGCAATTCTAATAACTAGAGCATATGTATCACAATAATTTATATCTTTCATTTGAATATACCCTTCAACAAATAATCTTGCCTTATATTTATCAAGAGATTTGTTAGCTTTTAATTTCTTTTAAATATCTACTTACACCCAATAAGTTTAATCCCTAGAGACAGATTAACTAATTCTCATACATAATTATTTATGATTAAGTCTAGTTCATTATTAATTGTCGCTTTCCAAAGTGGTGCATCACATTAAGTCATAACTTCTTTATAAGTGTGGATCATTTTTAGATAGAAAAACATAGAAATATCCATCAAATCCAATACTTTCCCTTTTTTTTTACTTCTTCTTGGTTTAATATTTGAACTAGAATAACCATCATATGACTCATTTTTTAGATAAAAACTTTTCAATACTAACCTCCTTAGAAAAAGTAGGTTCAACGAATTCAACATTCTCAGACACTATAATGGTATTTGTATCAAAATTGTATTCATTTTGTAATACTAAAAGTCTATGTGTAGCACTATTTTGGGTATATTTATAAAAAAAAAACAATGAACAGTTTTAAGTCTTAACCTTTACCTTTTAGAATTAGGTATAAATACCTTCGCAAAACAATCCCACACTTTGAGGTATGTCAAATTAGGTGTATAGTCTTTCCATAACTCATAAGTTTCTTTCTTATTTTCTTATAGGGTATTCTATTTTGAACATGAAAAGTTAATAACATAGCTTCTCTCTATAAATTTTGTGCTTCCCTGAAACTAACTAACATGGCATTTGCTATATCTTTCAATGTTCTATTTTTTCTTTTTACTACTTCATTTGATTCAAGTAAATAACAAAGTGTTACTTCATGAATAATACCATATTCTTGACAAAAAGCATTAAAAATGCTTGAATGATATTCACTTCCTCTATCAATTCTTAATCTTTTAATTTTCTTATTAAGTTGATTGTCAACTTCATTTTTATACATCAAGAATTTTTCTCTTGCTTCATCTTTATTTTTCAAAAGATATACTTTTGTATATCACAAAAAATCATTTATAAAGGTAATATAATACTATTTACCCTCTCTAATCATAGTTTGTTTTAAATCAACAAGTCACTATTAATTGAATTGAGAATCTCATTTTCTCTTTATAACATTGGTTTTACATGTCTTTCTTGTAGACTTAGATTCCACATATATATCATTTTTTTTTATCTTTTGATGTATTTATATTTGACAATAAACCATAATTTGTCTTCCTTTTGATATAAGAATGATTCGCATGACTAAGTCTACCATACTATAAATCAATAAAGTTAACAATATAAACAAAAGAAACATTATTTCTATTCATAATAATATCAAATAAATAGAGTTTAAAGAGTTCACCAAAACTAGAGCCCTTCTCAATAAAGACCTTATTCCTTGTCATTAGAACTTTTCCTCTTGAAAAGACACTTTAAATCATGCCTTACTAAAAACAAAGACTAACACAATATTGTACCTTATATTTGGAACATAGAGCACATTACTCAATGAGACAGTTTTCCAGAAGTAAATATATAAAGAACCTTTTCTTTGTCTAAAATAGGTGTAGAATAAGAATCGTCAAGGTAAACAAATGCTTTTCCTTCCCTCACTAGAGAATATTCAAAGAAAGAAATTTTATCACACATAAGTGTTTATTAGCTCTAAAATCAATCACATAATCTTTGCTTCTAACAGCAATAATATTCACTTTGAGGACCACTAATAACAACTATTTAATCTCCTTCATCCAAATTAGCCTTAGGAGGATTGTTGTCTTCTTTCTTTTGAACCTTCTGCCAACGTTGGTTAATATATTGCCCAAGTTTTCCAAAAATACAGTAGTGTCATTTCTTCTTAAAATTTAGTTCTTGTTATTAAAATACTTATTATTAGGTTTAAACACTTGTTTGTGTTATCATAAGGAGGATGATTTTCAATAATATTAGCCTTGAAACTTAATTTCTTGATCTTTTCAGTTTCATATCTAAGTTTATTCTTCTCCTTAATTTTGATGCGAATAACAAAATCTTCAAGACTTGTATGTTTTCTCTTATGTTTCATACCATTTTTATAACCTCTCAAAAAGTCTGAAAGTTTCATATGTTGATTAATAATCTAAAAAATAAAGATATAGATCTCTAAAAGTCTTTTTTATTGCCGGTTGTATTAAAAAGTATCGATACCCTCTTATCGTTACCAAAATTATGTTATATTATAACAAAAAAATGTGTTTTTACTTATTTACCCTTATAATAAATTTGAACTATTAAAATCTTGAAAAAATTAATAATAATTTAAAAAGATAATTATAAAAAAATGACAAATTGCTTATTTTTTTTGTCTAATTAAAAAATGGGGCACATGCCTTTTTAAGCAAAACTAATACCATTCTCATCCAAAAATAATAAACTAGAACATAATGATAAGATTAGCACCATCAATGTCAATCCAAGCTCATTCAATGCTCATGAAGCTAATGACAATATTCACAATAAAATGCTAATGTGGAATAATACAAAACAATCATCTACAGTATTTTAAATGGCAATAAATAATGCAATAATAACAGTAGCAAAAAGATTCAACAAAAATTCAATAATCATAATATAGCATATAAGTTAGGATTTGGTATTAGTTTGTTGTATTTTTGGTGATTGTTCATTTTGGTAGGATAATGGGTTGGGCATTGTAATTGGGATAGTTGTTAATGTAACCAGTTTCATCTCTAAATATAACATATCAAATCCATTGTTAAGAATCATTTGCATAACCTTCACGAAATCTTTATCATTGCCCAAAAGCTTCCTTTCATTAGAATAGAGGATGATAGTTGTTAATTAAAACTCCTCATCATCGTATTTGTGTCTTTTATATAGACTTCATTCACCAAGCTGATCAAACTAAGACAATCTATATCATTATCATTCAACTTAATATTTTTTCCACAAAAATTGATCTTGACAGATATTATATCCATCACCAACCCGTCCAACATAAAAATTAATTTACTAATTCAAAGATATAAAATATAACATACTGTCATAAAAGAATAATATAAAAAAAATACCTAATTTTACCAAAAATACTTTATAAGTCATAAATCACAAAACTAAACTTTACATTGTAGAAAGCAAAATTAATCATCAAATATTTTTAATTTATTTTTTAAGATCATATTAGCATGTCACCTTTTAATAATTCAACAAATAATTTTCCACAAAAATTATTAGAAAAATAATCCATAAATAAGTAAAAGTTATACAAATAATGCATAAATTCTTCAAATAAGCTCAAATCTAGCAAGAATCAAAACCCATTACTCACATATTTTCTGCAATCCAAACAATTTTCTTTTTTTGGCCTTTTCAAACATCATATGATAAAAGTTCATAATATCTATTTATCTTTTTACTCATTTCATGATTACAACAAAACCCATACCCAAAATTTCCACTTACTACAATAAAGTTGCTGGATTTTTGTTAATGTTTTCATACCTGATAATTCCACTTTAATAGATTGAATTCACGAACCAACTCCCAAAATGAGTTCAACGCGTTCTTGAATTTTGATAGATAAATGCTTATGTGGTAGACTTTTCTGGAATTATATTTTTACTCTCCAATCATTTTTTTAATTTAATTTTTTTTGGTGAAAGCATCCGGCTAGCATCACACAGATCGTTTTAATATTTTTTTATTTAACAAAACATTGTCTTTTTGTTTTACTTTAAATTTGATAGATTAAACATCTTTTTACTGTTTAAATATGATGGCATATTTCGAAATTCAATATATAAACTTCAATTACATTTTTGCCCTTTTATAATTTTAATTGGTAGCGTTGTTAATCTTAAAATGATATCGATACTTTTTAGAAATAAATATATTTTTATCCTACAAGTTTGAATTAATTCTCAATTTTATTTTATAAATTTTAAAAAATTTAATTTAGTCTTAGTCCATTAGTCAAATTCTATTAAATTTAATTAAAAATCTCTTTTGATTGTACATTGATAAATTTATCCTTAGTTATTATATTAATTAAAAATGGTGATGTGAGTACACTTGTAGTAACCATTTATCCACAACCGATAAGAAAATATATATATATATATATACATATTTTATTTATATGTAGGTGATACTTAATTTATGTACTGTTATTAGTAGTGTTTGTATAGATTAAGAACCTACTATTACTATTGGATTTATTTGTAAGACTTTAGATTTATTTTAAGGACCAAATTATAATACTTTGAAAGTTTTGGGGGTTAATTTATAAATACTAAAAATCAGCCTCTTAGTATAAAAATACACATTTGTAACCTTAATTCACTCATTTTGGTCGAGCCATCTCTTTTAGAGTGAGAAAAGAGAGAAAGAAAATGGAGAGAAAGAGAAGAAGAAGAATAAGAAAAAGAAGAAGAAAGTTGCAATTTAACCTTTTAGAGGTATATTATAACTCTTTCTTAGTTTTTTGGTGTTAATTTAATTAATTCTTTTAAGTTTTGATTTTTAAAAATATGTACAATTGAGGATTTGATGTGAATTTTGTAAGATATTGTGAGAATCGATGATGATTTATGTAGATAGCTTGATAAATTATGATGAATTATAGAATTTTCACTTGATAGTCTCTTGATCCGGAAATTTTATAAATTGTTGTGCTTTGATTTTGATTTTGAATTTTGAGTATATGAAATTAGATATGTCTAGAATCCTTTAAGACTTTGAATCGATTAAAAATTTCATAAATTAAATTTGTAGTGAATTTACTAAAATAGCCCTAAAATTATGAAAATTTTCTATGTTAATAATATAATACAATGACAAATAATTTTTGATCTACTGAATGATATTAAAAAATTACAAATTTCTGGAATATGGTAAGTTTATATGTCTAATATGAAATATTCAAAATTAAGAATTTATATCAATGTGGTTAAATTGTTATGATTTTTTAAAGTGTATCAACTCATTACAATATTTGATTAATAGATTTTTAAAACTATAGAATAAAATAGTTTTAAAATACTTTTGGTAGGGATTTTGAAGTGAAATATTTATCATGAATTGAGATATGTGTCAAAAGTAATTCTGTAGTAGTTTATAATTTTTTAGTTAGTATATAATTTTATAAAATTGGGAGATTGAATACTATTCAATAACTATCTTGATCCTGTCAGGATAATAGTTTAGATTTGATGGTGTTTATAAAATAGATTGTACAGGAATTATGATATAATATTCATATATAAAAAGGATATATGAGTCAAGAATGATATATTCTAATTTTGGAGTAATTAGATATCATTTGATGTATAAGAAAATTTTGTTAAGTGTAAGTAGTCAGAATGACAAGTTTTGAGAAATCAAGTAATTAGACCAATTAGATGTGATAAGTGCAATATGTACAATTTTGTAAGCTATTTAAAATATTTTGTGTGAATATTGAGGCTCATGAAATGATTAATCTCTATTGATAAGTTAAGGAGATTTAAGTTTTGTAGTCGAAAGTGTTAAGAGGTAAGTGTACTAGACTTTTTTGAAATCACAATAAATATAGTAATTGTTATATATGATTTTGTAAATGTGCTTAGGAATATGTTTATGTTATGTCGTGTGTCAGATCTTTTGGGTTTGGGGCGTGATAACACTATACAATATACACGTGTCAGTTATTAATAGACTATTAAAAATAAAAATACACGTGACACGTTTTAATAAGTTCAAATTTTAATATTCAATAAAAATTTATTTTATATTACAAAAATTAATTAAAACTGAACTACCAAAATCGGTGACTGCCGTCGCCGACCACCACCAATTGCCAAATTTCGGTAACGAAAATAGACAAAATTTATATCATTGGATTCAATTTTTTTATATCTACACAATGGTGTAATTATTTTTGTCAAAAGAAAGCAAAAAGGTGGCCAAAAAAATAGATTAAAAATAGGATGAGGGTAGTGGCCATAGTGCGCCACCGTGGAACGGTGGGGCAGTGGCGTGTACTGCCCCCACCGTTAGACAGATCGACGACCGGTCTATCCAACTATGAGGCCAGTGCACGCCACCACCCCCACCGTTGGACAGATCGACGGCCAATTTATCCAACTGTGGGGGCAGTGCGCGTCACCACCCCACCGTTTGACGACGAACGGTGGTGGTCGCCGGTAACACCCCCCACCGCTGATTGCGAGTCGAACGGCGGGGCGGTGCATGATTAGCGGCTGATCTGTCTAACGGTAGGGGTGGTGCATGCCACCGCCTTGTCGTTCGACGCGCGACTGCCGGCCCGTGGTGGTTTTTGGCGGCCCCCACTATTCACCATCGAACGGCGGTGGTCGCCGCCTCTCACAATATTTTTTTTCACTTTTGGCCCATTTATGCTACTCCGTTGACAAAAAAAAAATCCTACCATTGCGTAGATCACAAAAATTTGAGTCTAATGATGTCAATTTTGAGTCGAATCGCAATTGGTCACCAGCGGTCAGTCGACTACTGACGACAACGATAGCGATTACTCTCTTTTTATTTATTTTATTATTTAAGTGACAAATCAGTAGTTGACACGTGAATATATTATATTAAGGCATTTGAAAGTTTTATATATAATAATTGTTTTATCCTTCCAATGTTAAAATTAATCGAATCTAATTAATGAATTAGAATAAAATTAAATTTTTTAAAAATTTTAAAATAAATTTAAAAATTAAGTTAAATTTTTAAAATAAAAATAATATTTTTTAACACTATACGAGATAAGTGGATATTAAATAAAAGATTTAACAGTAAACATCATAAATCTAAATAAAAAGAGGGTTAGGATTGTAGACTGCATACCTTATTATTTTGTGTCCTTTTTTCAGTCTCCATTTCATAGTTTTCAGTGTCTAGATGTGTCAGGAAGTGACGATATTAAATTGACTGTTGCAGTATTAATTTATACAAATAAATAAAATTATTATAATTTGTTTTAAAATTCAAACAAAATAATTTAAATATTAAATTAATTGTAACAACTGAGAGAATGGCGGTCCAAACTTCCTCCATAGACGCAAATCCCTCTTTAGTGATCTCTTCTATTACTCGAGGATCTTTGCTCTTGAAATATATATCAGCTACGTACTTATTTTTTATAATACTAATCAAATTGATTAGAATCATACATCAATAATAAATATATGTTCTTTTTAATCATATTGTGAATTATGTTGATTAACTAAATGTATAAATTAAGTAAATTCATTTATCAAGACTTATGTGCACTTAAGCGTAACTCGACTGATGAAAAAAAAAATTAATCAAGACTTATGATACATTTAAGAGCTACATACGCAATTGTTAAAAAACTTTATGGTAATGTATTTTATTTTATTTTCGTTATATGATTAATTTTTTATTTAAAATCTTTTATAATATAACACATATATAAGTTTATTTATACTAAAAAAATTAAAATGTGTAGCAAAAATTTTAAATTGAGTAACAAAAAAAAAAAATTAACTCCATCATAGTAGTCTTCTCTTATATTTAAGCTTATATAAATATATGTGATGGGAAAAGTTGAATGTATACATACGGATGCAGATTATGTATAGAAAATCTTATACAAAATATTATAGAGTTATTTTGCTCTTCAATTCAAGAATTCTAAATTGACAAGTTCTTTCTCTAACAAAATGATTTTGTATTCCTTCCTATACAAGTTCATAAAAGTTAAGATTTGAAACCACTAACGTATAAACTAAGTACTGCTTAGATTTAGATTAGATTGAGCCTCAACAGTTCCACCCTGCCTTCACCAATATGCAACCACCAGCTTTGGTTTCTTGTGAAGTGTAGCAGAAAAAGGCCACCAACCCACACCACAAATTCTATATCTGGCACCTTTAATTATCCGAAAAAGATAATTTCTTCTGACTAACAATCTGCTTGCAAGGTCAAAATCCCAAGCAAAAATCAACTCATATCATATAAATTACATAATATGACATTAATAAACATTAATAATGAAGAAGTCAACTCAGATCTTTCTTTCTAAAAGACTTGAGGAACATCAGAAAGATAAAACCAAAACCCAAAGCTGCAGCCCCTCCCAAAGCAATCGCCAGTTTTTTACCTGTACTGTTTCCACTTCCTTCTTCTATGCAGAAATAGTAGCACAAACAAACTCGTTCAATGAAGAAAATGAACATGAAATATTGTAAACAATCAAATATCTTCATGAAGATCATTAATCAAAATGATAATAAAGTACTACTAGAAAATAAACATGAAGCAGTGAAATATTTTTTTAACTTATATATAGATTCAAGCATGCAAAAATTCTCATTGATTTATACCTTTGTATGAGTTGCCTGGGACCCCATTTGGATAGTAACTGTAGCTAATAAAGCAACTATCCAAATAAATTTGGCCTGAAATTGAATCACTGCATTCTTCTCTTGCAATCTGAACAGCATTGCTTACACATTCTCCACATTCACAAGCTCCTAAATCTCCTTCACATTGTGCCATGGCATGCACATTCTGAAATTCTCCTGAATAAAACCCTTTCCCATCAATTACATCACTCTCCATTGCTGCAAATGCTTCATCTCTCAACACTTGAAATCCGAAAGCAGCTCCTTTTTCGCTGCAAATCTTGTGTAGGGCTTCATATTTGGAAGTCTCATGAATGGCGGACTCATCAGTTTCATAGTGAAGTAAGCATCCATGAAGCTGAATCCTACCTGCGACAGCTTTGCTGCACAATGTGTTTGATAATTCAGGAACCGAATTTACGCAGCCATAGCAATCGCTGTTGCTTAAATCCCCTCTGCATTGAAAGAGACCAGAAACGGCATTGTTATCATCACCTGCGGTGGCTTTAAAGAACTTGGACTTGGAGGACTGAGGCAGTAGTTCATTAAAAAGAGAGGAAAGGGTTTTTGAGTGAGACTCAGTTGAGTGTGTGAACATTTTCTTTGAGCAATTCTTGTATACGAAAGTGTTGTAATCTGAAGCTTTGGAAAATTGTGATGATGAGATGAACCAAAACAAGATTATTTGTGAAAGAAAAAAGCACAACTTCAATGTTGAATCCATTATCGGGAGTAATAAGCTGGATGATCTCTGTTGGGGTTACGGTGGTTTTTGAGACTTTGGATTAATTTTTCTCAAAACAATTAGAATGAAGAAAAACAATTGGACAATAAGTAATTTGGTTGTTAGGTTAATCATATATAACCCTAATGGTTGCTGCTTTTAGAAAGAGGAAAGATGGCATGGGAAGTTGAGTTTTAGGGTTCATTTTCTTGCCTAATTCCAACTAACATCGCAATGGATATTTGGATTTTGTCACCATAGCTTTTCTAAATTTGAAGTGTGGAATTAAAGTACTCAAATCAGATTTTCAACCAATATGCAACACCCATTTCTCACTTAACATTTGATATGGCTAAAGCCTACTATACAAACTAAATTAAGATAGAAGAGTCATTAAAGCTGGCAGTCTTGAAGCTTCTAAATAACTTTTTTTTTATCATACACCTCACTCCATACATATGCTAAATTTATATAATTTACTCTTTTTAAAATATGTTCATTTAGGGGATACAAAATCTATTATTGCAGGCATTTTTAGCGTGCATTCTAAGAACCTTATGCGTTCACTTATATTTATGGTGGATCTCAAATTCTCGCTTCTTTCATTCAATTCTTTTATATCAAAAGAATCTCTACAAGAAAAACTCAAAGAATACAATAATAGATAAGCTCCTAAAAGATCTACCCAATACTATCTTGCGTTTATACTTAACACTCAAGCACTCTATGATAATCTATCACGCTTATACCTAAGCGCCCTAGAGCTACCCCGGTCCTCAATTCTCTCTTGTTAATGCATTGTCTATTCTAATGAATTACAAAGGTTTATATAGGCTTTAAACCACCCCTAGAAATTCTATTTATTGTTGGAATAAGAGTTCAAGTACTTAATAAGTCCAAAACTGACTTAAACACATAATTAGAATAAAAATATAATTTTTCTCGAACAATATGTTGGTGTTGTATGCTTCTGTGTTCCGTGCTACGGGTGATTATGTGCATTATTAAACTATTTAATAATAAATATGTCATATATATAATGTAGTGGAATTAATATACATTAAAATAATCTTACACTAATAAAATTAGAAAACTCACCCTCGAAGCGTGCTTTGAACAATTGTAGTTGAAGATGTGGTGACTTCCTCAAGCTAAAATAATAGTTTTCCTTTTTGAAATATTTGAAGCAACACTTGCTTCTATTAAATTTTTATTTCTCAACTCATCTTCTATTCACCTTTTTTTTTCTTATTTCTACTCAAATGAATGGATTAAGGCACATATATATAACTTATATTGCCATGATCATGCCAAATCAAAAAAAGGCTAATGTCTTTATCATACGAGCATGAGGTGCTAATAATATGAAAACTAAAACTGCACCTCATGCTTGAATAAAATGAATAGTAACAATGTGTTAGGTGTGTTGGCCGAATGAAAAAGAGAATTATAATAACAAAATAATTTGTAATTCATCAAATCAAATCACCTCACACTAAATAAAAAACATAACACACTATAAAAGAAATTTTATTATATTTGAATATAATAAAAATGGTGACCAATTGAATAAATTATTTTGGTGGCTAAGTTATCAAATAATATTAAAAAAGACTTAATATGTTATTATTTTTATTTTTTTGATATTTTGTCAAAAAAAATTTAATATAATATCTTAATAATCTCAATGATATGAAACCAATATTTTTCAAAAAAAAAAGTTACCAAATAATATTTTAATTTGTGGCAAAGCTTTATTCAATGTATTACCACCTGTTTCTTTAAAAACAAAGAATTGTTTTTATAAAAACCTTATAAATGTGTTGGCAGAAATGATTTTATGGTTTAATCATTAAATAAAATAATTTATTTAATATTTATAAATTATTAATTAAGTCAATAAAATTTTATTACATGTCATACTCTAATAAATTAATAATATAATATGTGACATATAAAATAAAAATAAAAATGATAAGTTACACTTGTTAAGATCTCGAACTTAATACTTAAATTCTATTACCTCCTCGAGAGACTCTGAAGTAATTTATGATCAAATGAATTCAAATAAAATAATAATTATTTCATTTAAATGATAGTTATATCTATCAATGCTTAATTTAGTATTCATATAAATTATTGGCACAATTTGAGACATACACTAGATAGATAAAAGTGTCAAGTCTCACTTGGCATAATTTTAGATTTAACACTTAAACCTTAACTACTCCCCGAGAGACCCTAAAATAAATTCATATTTTCCAAAAACTTTACATATTAAACAATTCAATTCGGTACACTACTCACGTGCTCAAGGAGTACACTTTATATAGTGAGACTCCCTAGGTTCACACTCATTTTGTCTCACAAAATATTTTCGTAAATTCATAACCGATGCCTCACATACACACACATGTTATGGATAATACAAAATGGCGAGTTAAACCATACAAACTGAGGTTAATCCATATTCATACAATCCCCCCATCATTAATATCCAAGAAGAGTGGAGACATAGATCAACAGCGTCAAGTCCCTTATTACTCAATCATTTACTTATCTCTTTTGATTCGTATTCCAATAAATAATTGATAGGGGCGTAAGATCACTAGTATGATTTGTATTCAACTTTTTTATTTTGCTCCAAATCATAAATATTTAGTTATTTAATTGGGTTTTTTTTATCATACATAAATGTACGATGGAAAATTTGATGCATAAGAATAAACGGGAGGCAAATCGGACGTTAAACAAAGAAGTTACACTCAAAATATGAAAGCGATATCAGGGCTGAGTGCTGCAGCACCCAACAACTGAGTGCCGCGGCGCTTAGGTCAGTAGTTGAGCTCCACGACGCCCGTGCGACATATAAGAACCCCTCTTAACTCTTCTATTTCAATTTGGATTCAAAACCCCTCGCCTTTAGGGTTTCTCGTACCAATAAAAAATACTTTTTGAGGTCAAATACATAGACTTTGGAAAGAAAAAAATGGAGAGAAAAAATTTACAACACAAAATCAAATATCAAAGTCAAGAAATCAAGATTCAAGCTTCAAGTCAAGATTGAGAGAGAAGCAACCCAAGACACCTTCTTGATTAGTTTTTCTTCTCTTTTCTTATTATTATATTCTTGTTGTTCTTCATGGATTAGTTTGATATTTTTTATTTTGTGATGAGCTCAACTTATTATTCTAGGGTTAGACTGTGTAAACCTAGTATGTTGTTGGATTTCATTGTTTCTTAGTTTATGAACTTAATTATTGAAATTAATTCATTTTATCTTGTGTTTATTGCTTTCATTATATCTGGCCAATATTATGAATGATTGAAGAACCATGATGAACTTGACAAAGGAATTCATGTGTTAAGCCTAGGGTAGTTTGATGTATGATCATAGGGAAACAACTATGAGTTCCATCTAGGATAGATATATACTTAGGTGGCATGTATGGTATGATTTAGACTTGATATTAATGAATTACATTCTGATTTCATTACCATAGATATATAGGTGATTGTTAGAATGTGTAATATAGTCACTTGACCATCGACAAAGGCTTATGATGAAATTAGTGTCTAAGTCAATCAATTGGTATTAAGAGATGAACTAAATGGTTAATGAATCCAATGAAATATTAGAGGATAAGTATATACCATAGATTATTAACCTTTGGTGAATTTATATCTCTTGTTTGTTTGTTATTTAGGTTTAGTTTAATTTGATATAATTAAGTTAATAAATTCAGTTTCAAATTTTGATTTTTCTGAATAAAAGTTAAGTAGATATTATTTTATTAATTGATTGAAGAATTAGATCATGTAATCCATGTGAGATCGATACTTGAACTTAAAATCCTACATCACTTGATACGATAGCGTGCGCTTGCGCTTAACTAGTATAGCACACATCAATAATATACGTAAATTTTTTTGTAATATTATTTACTCCCAGGAAACTCTTTTCCGAGTTAAATGCTTATGATCATAAAACTTCCTAAAATACAACCTTAAAGCATATTTACACAATGATATTTCTTAGTAACGCTTGCAACTATTTACAATTATGTCATTGCAAGTATATTCTCAGGTCTTTGTCCCATTTCAAACAAGGTTTTAACTTTTTAGACCTGATCTGAATTCCTTTAAATCAATATAATGTCCGAAATGTTATAACCATCTTACCTTAATAAAAATAATTAGCAATTTAATGAAATATTTATTTATTACATAAGTATAAAAATACAATATTCATACAAAATTGGGATGGCACATGAGCACAAATCCCAACAACTCTCACTTGCTCTATTGCCATTCATAGTGGTTCATAGTGGTATCTCATACTTAACGACTCCACATGTTTCTCAAACACCTTTAGAGTTAAAGTCTTAGTGAGTAGGTCCACTATATTATTTACAGAATTAACTCTATAAAATACAATATCTCCTCGAGTCAAGATCTCTCTAACAATGTGGTATTTTCTCTCCACATGTTCAGATCTTTGGTGTGGCCTTGTCTCTTTCGCCTATATAATGGCCCCGTTGTTATCGCAATATAAGGGGATAGAATCCACAGAACTTGAGACTATACCAAGTTCTGTGACAAACTTGTTTATCCACGCTGCTTCTTTTGTTGCTTCTAAAGTTGTAATGTATTCAATCTCTATGGTAGAATTAGTTATAGATTCTTGTTTGAAACTCATCCAACTTATGGCGGCACCATTGAGAATAAACACATATTCAAATGTAGACTTTCTATCATCCGAATCAGACTGCAAGTCTGAGTCAGTGTACCCTCTTACCTGTAAGTCATTTTCTTCATATATGTGAAACTTATCCTTTATACCTTTAAGGTATTTAAAGACATATTTAACTGTCATCCAATAGTTGTTACCTGGATCAGACTGATACCAGCTCGTAACACTTACAGCCATACTAATGTCAAGTTTTGTACATATCATGGCATACATCAAGCTTCTAACGGCTAATGCATAAGTAATGTTAGAAATTCTAATCCTCTCATCTTCTTTCTGAGGACACATCTTCCTCAAAAGGTGAATTCCATGTCTAAAAGGTAAATTAACTGGCTTACAGTTACTGAAACTATACCTTTCTAAAACACTGTCAATGTACGAAGATTGAGAGAGTCCTATGAGTCTCCTAACTCTATCTTTATAAAGATTTATACCCATTATGTAGGAAGCCTCTCCCAAATCTTTCATGGAGAAATTCTTACTTAGGTAATTTTTTACTGACTGCAACATACCGATATCATTTTTAATGATTAGTATGTCATCCACATGAAGAATTAAGAAGACAACCATACTCCCACTGACCTTTTTATGTACACATGCCTCCTCTTCAATTTTTATGAAACTAAACCCTCTGATTACCTCATCAAAATGAAGTTTCAGCTTTGGGAAGCTTGCTTAAGTCCATAAATGGACTTTTTCAGTTTGCATACAAAACTAGAAGAAATGTTGGATGCAAAACCTTCAGGTTATTCCATGAATATCTCTTCCTCAAGATATCCATTCAGGAACACTGTCTTTACATCCATCTGCCAAATTTCAAAGTCATAGTACGCAGTAATTACCAGTAAAATCCTTATTGACTTAAGCATCGCAACTGGTGCAATTCCTCAAAATTGATCCATGATCGTTGATTATAACCTTTTGCTACTAGACGGGCCTTGACGGTCTCTACCTTTTCATCGGGCCCACGCTTCCGCTTGTAAACCCATTTACAACTAATAGAAATTATTCCTTTATGAAGCTCAACCAAGTCCCAGACTTGATTTTGATACATAGAGTCAATTTTGAATTTCATGACATCCTGCCATTTTTTCGAATCAATATCGAATATTTCCTCTCTGTAAGTCAAATGATCATTTTCTTTCACTAAGAAAACCTCAGAGGAACTTTCAGGTATCATACCATACCTTTAAGGTTGCCTCAAGATCCTTTGTGACCTACATACAGAGTGTGTTTGCTCGATTGAGCCTGTGGTTCTATCTGTAGTTCATTCTAATTAATTTCATTAAGATTAATCTTCTTATAATTCCTACGATCCATGAGAAACTGTTTCTCTAAGAAATTGGCATTTCGAGCAACGAACACATTTCGTTCCTTAGAATCATAGAACTGGTATCCCATTGAGTTCATAGGATAACCAATGAACCGATACTTGTATCCCCTAGGTGCAAGTTTATCCTGTTGTGCAACTTTTACATAAGCAGGACAATCCAAAATCTTAAAATATTTAAGACTTGGATTCCTTCCAGTCCATATCTCAAAGAGTGTGGAGGGAACGGCTTTAGACAGAACTCTGTTCAATACATGAGTAGCAGTATATAGAGCATAGCCTCAAAGATATTCAGAGAGATCGGTGAAACTCATCATCGATCGGACATATCTAATAAAGTCTGATTCCTCCTCTCTGAAACACCATTGTGATGTGGAGTACTTGGAGGACTATACTAAGGGAGAATTCCATTCTCTTTTAAATAATTCAAAAATCCACTGCTTATGTATTCTTCGCTTCGATCTAATCGAAGGCATTTGATATATATACCAGCTTGTTTCTCTACTTTAAGTTTAAATTTCTTAAACTTTTCAAAGGTTTCAGACGTGTATCTCATAAGAAACACATAACCATATCGTGACAAATCATCGATAAATGTTACAAAGTATTGAAATTCACCCATAGTAGCGTGATTCATTGGACCACATACATTACTATGTATAAGTTCTAATAAACTTGTGGCACAGTGTCCGACACCAATAAAAAGAGATTTGATCATCTTTCTTTGAATACATGATTCAAAAACTGGATAAGATTCTATGGTTAAATCAGGTATTTGATCATCCTTAACCAGATGAGATAGGCGTCTAACGCCTATATGACATAATCTCATATGCCACAATTTCATTTCATTTAAAATTTTCGAACTACTTGGTGTGTTTATATGTACATTCATGACATTTTGTGTTGTATTTAAAATATAATGACCATTAATTAACTGATAATCAACTATAAAAATATTATGCATATCATATAAATATAAGGAACGATTCCATATATACATATGATAACCCTCACTATCAAGTACAGAAAGGGATATTATTTGTCTTAAAATATAGGGTACAAAAAGATAATTATACAACACTATAGTTCTATTACATGAGAGATGTAAATCAAAATATCCCACAGCTTCGACCTGAAGAAAATTTCTATTTCCAACACGAAGCTAAATCTCTCCCGGCTGCAATAGTCTAACTTCTTTCAGACCTTGCAACATATTGTAGATATGAGAAGAAGAAGCAGTATCCAATACCCAATCAAAATTAGCATCATATGCTAAAGAAATGTCAATGATAGGTAAACATATACCTAAGGGATTCTTCTTTATTAAGGCAATGTATCTCTGGCAATTTCTCTTCCAATGTCCTTCCTCACCATAGTGGAAATATTTTCCTTTATCTTTCTTCAGTGGTTTGCATATGGGTCGTCTTTGAGGACTAATCATAGGTGCCTATCTCACCTTCTTTTTCTTCTTTCCTTTAGGCCTCCCAGAAGCCCTAAGAACAGAAGATGAAGCACCTTAAATAAAGAAGGACAATCTCACTTTGTTCATGTCCTCTTCTACTATCTTCAACATATTATGAAGTTCAGCATAAGACAAGATCATTCTCTGTATATTAAAATTCATTATGAACTGTTTAAAAGACCCCGGAAGCGACTGGAGAATCAAACTATTTCTCAGATTTTTATTCATTATAATGTTCATCGTCTTTAACCTCTCGATTCTAGAAATTATATTGAGGACATGAGGATTGACTGGACTGCCCTCAGAAAGTCTACACTGAAAAAGCGATTTAGCAACCCTATATGCCTCAACCTGAGGACAGTCGCCAAACAGCTCTTTTAGATTGAGCATAATGCTAAAATCATCACCCATATGAGCATGCTCTCTTTGTAAAACTATAGACATAAAGGCAAAGACATAAGATTTAACTTTTAAATTATCATCCAACCATTTTTGATAAGTCACCCTCTCCTTTAGGGTGGCTTCATTAGAAATTTCTGTGGACATACGTTGATCTATCACATATCAAAGTTTTTTAGAATTAAAAATAATTCTCAGATTCATCAACCAGTCTCTATAGTTTTCAGCACCTTTAAGTTGATTCGCATCCAATTTACGTGCCAACAGATTAGATGAAGTTATTTTATCTTCACAAGAGAAAATAAGAGATGTTAGCAGAAAATAAATATTTCAATCGCTAATTTTCGTTTTAAATTAGGAATATAATCAAATTATATATTTTAAAATCTAAAACACCCTCCTACTACATTATATAATTCCCTAAATCTCTCAAAAGGGGAAACAACAAATGTAAACTCTTTAAATTGTACAGTAAGAAGTAGATCCATTTAGCATTTCACTCAGACTTCACGCTTTAATAATATTGGTCATTGTAAAATTCAAAAGGTAGACAACTCTTTTCAATTGTATTTTATGCAACTCTTATCACTGATCCTAAATACACCTTATCTTCACGTTTTAGCAATATTAGATAAGTGTATTTCAGATTAACTTGTCAATAATCAAATGTATATTATTAATATTATCCTCACGCTTTAACAATATTGGCAATACGTTCACATATATTTGCCTCTTTTTATGTTTAACCGGCATAGTCAAAATCACACTAACCAAAACCCTCACGCTTTAGCAATATTGGGAAAGACCGATATGATCTGACTAATACCGTATTGACAAGACGGATCAAGATGTAACATTATCTCATAATGGTACATAATTAAATCTAATTAAGAGAGATTACTTAATTCTATCCCCATTTCATAAGGCTGTGATTCTTAATCACACATTTATTTTATGTAAACACAACTAACCCCCACCAGTAAGACTCCCATTGTGGTTTACCAGCACAAACAAATGGACTATAATATTTATCACATTTATAACAATTATAATTGTCAAAAATAAACTATTTATTTTTAAACTTCTTAAAAAATAAATATTTAGAGTAACCAGCGTAATTAAATTATGTCACGTACACTCTAAATATAAGTACACAACACAACGTTCTGATACCAATTTTGTTAATATTGTGTGCTTGTGTGCGCCGTACTACAGGTGATTATGTGTATTATTAAACTATTTAATAATAAATATGTTATATATATAATACAACGGAATTAATATATATTAAAATAATTTCATTATACTAATGAGATTATAAATTTTACCCTCAAAGCGTACTTTGAATAATTCTAGTTGTAGACGTGATGAGCTCCTTCAAGCTAAAATAGTAACTTCACTTTTTAGAATATTTAAAGCAATACATACTTCTATTAAATTGTATTTCTCGATTCACCTTTTTCTTATTTCTACTCAAATGAATGAATTAAGGCACATATATATAGCCTACACTGACGCGATCATGCCAAATCAAAAAATGACTAATATCTTTATCATGCAAACATGAGGTGTTAATAATATGAAAATTAAAACTGCATCTCATGCTTGAATAAAATGAATGGTGGCAACGTGCGAGGTGTTTTGACCAAATAGAAAGGAGAATTATAATAACAATATAATTTGTAATTTATCAAATCAAACCACCTCATGCTAAATAAAAAAACACGACACACCGTAAAAACAATTTTATTATACTTGAATATAATAAAGATGGTGGCCAATTGAATAAAGCATTTTGGTGGCCTAGTTACCGAATAGTATTTCAATTTGTGGCAAAGCTTTATTCAATGTATTGCCACTTGTTTCTTTAATAACAAAGAATTTTTATTATAAGAACCTTGTAAATGAATTGCCACCTGTTTCTTTAATAACAAAGAATTGTTATTATAAAAACCTTGTAAATGTGTTGGCGGAAATGATTTTATGGCTTAATTATTAAATAAAATAATTTATTTAATATTTAATATTTGTTAATTATTAATTAAGCTAATGAAATTCTACCACGTGTCGTATTCTAACAAATTAATGATAATATGTAACATACAATAGAAAAATAAAAGTAACAAGTCTCATTTATTAAGATTTCGAGTTTAATATTTAAATCTTATAATCTCCCCAGACACCTTAAAATAATTCATGATTATATGAATTTAAATAAAATAATAATTATTTCATTTAAATGATAATTATATCTATCAATGCTTAATTTAGTACTCATACAAATTATTGACACAATTTGAGACATATATTAGGTAAATAAAAGTGTCAAATCTCACTTGACATAATTTTAGGTTTAACACTTAAACCATAACTACTCCCTGAGAGACCCTAAAATAAATTCATATTTTTCAAAAAATTTCTGAATTGAACAATTTAGTCTGGTGTATTACCCACGTGCTCAACGAGTACACTTTATATAGTGAGACTCTCTAAGTTCACACTCATTTTGTCTCACAAAATATTTTCGTGAGTCCATAACTAATGCCCCACATACACACATGTTATAGATAATACAAAATGGCGAGTTAAATCATACAAGTTGAGATTAATTCATATTTATACAATCCATCCACCATTAATATTCTAGAATAGTGGAAACATAGATCAACAGCATTAAGTCCCTAATTACTCAACCATTTACTTATCTTTTTTTATTCGTATTCCAATAAATAATATACGTAAATTCATTTGCAATATTATTTACTCCGCAAGAAACTCTTTCTTGAGTTAAACTTTTATGGCCATAAGACTTTCTAAAATATGACCTTAGAGCATCTGGATATTTAACTCACCCATATGAGCTGATGGATCTCATATCTACACACACTAGACTTCATAAGCATTGGATCATACCCAGCGACACCCAGCGGTTAGACCATGAAAGTTTCTGACATGTGTGGAACCTAAGTATCGTGGATCACTCATAAGCCCACCGTGGTGCTCAGGTCTAGAGACCACAAATACTACTCAACTCGAGAAGACCATCCACTAATGAATTTATAAAAAATCTATTAGATGTCTTCATTGAATATAGTTCAGTATGCAGTACTTACTAAATACATAAATATCTATACGAGCTTTCTCTAAACTCATGGTTTGCTAAAATTAACCATCTGGACTATTCAAATATAGACATACACTGATCTATATTAATCAGTTTCATTCAATAGACCCTACATCAGTGAAAATAGATCAAGAACATTTAATTTAAGAACATATTTACACAATGATATTTCTTAACAACACTTGCAACTATGTCATTGTAAGTATATTCCTAGGTCTTTGTCCCATTTCAAATAATGTTCTAATTTTTTAGATCTGATTTTAATTCCTTCATATCAATATCATATCCAAAATGTTATAAGCATCTTATCTTAATAAAAATAATTAGTGATTTAATGAAATATTTATTTATTACATAAGTACGAAAATACAATATCCATACAAAATTGGGATGGCACATGAGCACAAATCCCAACAACTCTCACTTACTCTAGTGCCATTTATAGTGATATCTCATACCTAACGACTCCACGTGTTTCTCAAACACCTTTAAAGTTAAAGCTGAGGTGTCATTATTGTATTTTTGAAATGTCATTTAATTACTAATGAACTCATTATAACTATAATAATATTATTTTTTTCTCTCCTCTTTTATTTCTCTTTTCTATTTCATTCAATTCATTTTTTTCTCTCTCATATTAATATTTTCCTCTCTACAAATATTATATATATTTTTTCTCTCTTTCCTTGTTATTTTTTTTAAGTGTTTGATTCTTTCTTTTTAATATAATTCTTTCATACTTTTTATTTTTTTCTTTAATTAATTTATAAATTTAGTACAATTATTTTTATGATGATGGTAACATGCTCTTATTTATAGATTTTCTTAAGCTCCAATCGGTTACAACTTCGATGGGTGGAAAGTAAAACTTGAGTCTTTGCATAAAAATAATTGTACTAAATTTATAAATTAATTAAAAAAAAAGTATGAAAGAATTATATTAAAAAGAAAGAATCAAACACTTTTAAACAAAATAAGAAGGAAAAAGAGAAACGTATTAATATAAGAGAGAAAAATTAATTGAATGAGATAGGAAAAGAAATAAAATAGGAGAGAAAAAATAATATTATTATAATTATTGTCTTATTAGTAGTTAAATATTATTTAAAAAAATATAATAATAACACATCAATTTTAATCTTAGTCATTAAATAAAAAGTAATCTAATTGTTAGAAACTTATGTTATAAAAAAAAAAAAAAAAAAGAGGTGCCATAAATCTTGCTCAATTTCAATGTGTATATTTGTAAATGGAAATTTAAAAATATAACACAAATTTTGCAAATCAATATTGCACCTGTAAATTTCAACATGAAGAATAAAATTCAACATAAAAACTGTAAGTACTTAAACATAAAATTTGTAAAGATATATAATCTCTATGAAAAGTAAAAATTAAACATAAGTTCATAAACTACCAATTAGAAGTGTAAATATGATGTAATAAGTGTAAATTGAATGAAATTAGTAAATGAAAATATTATATTCGTAAATAAAACTAAAACTTAAAAGTTTAACATAAATCATGTACATCGATATTGTACTTGTAAATTCCAATATATAAAATATTTAATGCAAAAATTGTACACAAAATAATATTTTATAAGAAATATAAATTGAAAAATAAAAGAATATAAATCTTAGTCAAAAAGTAGAAGTTAAACATAAATTTCATAAACTTTGGTTAATAACAATATTACATTTGTAAAATAAAACTAAAACTTATAAATTTAACTTAGATCTTATAAATCGAGATTGCATATAAAATTATAACACAAGAAATAAAATATAACACAAAACATATCATTTGTAATTTGTAATTTGTAAATTAAAAAATAATATCATCTGTAAATAAAAAAATAAAATTTAAAATAGGAAAAATTAAAAAATTAAATCAAATAAAAATTGAACATAAATTTCATAAACCACGCATTATAAGTATAATATATATGGAATTAGTAAATGACAATATTATATTTATAAAGTGATCAAACTCAAACTTACTAAAGTAATGTAAACTTTTCAATCAACAAACTAACAAATTAAAAGGTTTGTAATTTTTAAGAGATTTGAGCTTGACAGAATAAAAAATGAGACAAAAAGATTTAGGGCAAGGTGTGCATGGCCATGATGCACATAGTTCATCTATGTTACACGAGTTAATAGTGAAACTACCTTTTAAGATTCAACAAGTAATCGATGAACATACTTGTGATAGGATTTCTAAAAATCAAAGAAGCTACTACAGTTTGATTGCATCGATATTTCAAAATAAGTTAAACTATAACCCAGGACTACCACCAAAAGTAATGACTTATGAGATTAAAGAGAAATATGGGGTGTACTGTCACAAAATAATAATAATAATAATAATAAATAATTGGGCAAAGAAGTTGGATAAAGAATGAAACAATGAGAATTATGCAACATCTTATCAAAGGCTCAGAGATTATGCTACCATACTTAGGCAGACAAACTCAAGTGGCCTTATAAAGCTAAAATGCATTATTGGTGTTGGTAATAAACATATAAAATTCCATAAATTTATAATGAGTTTTCCTATACTTAAAGATGGATTTATCGGGGGTTGTAGATAGTTTATTGGTTTAAGTGGGTGTCATCTGAAGAGGTTGTATAGTGGCGTATTATTGTCAGCAATATCTTTAGATACTAATTGCGAAGCTTTCCCAATTGCTATAGCAATTGTTGAATGTAAGTGTGTAGAATCATGGAAGTGGTTTCTTTAAGTATTAAATAAGTGGCTTGATATAGAGGACTAAAGGTTTATCACGTTTATGACAGATAAGCAAAAGAGTATTCTTGTTGGCTTAACAGATCACTAGCCTGATGCAATTCGTAGATATTGTGCCAGCCATATATTTTCAAATTTAAGAAAGCAATAGCCAAAAGAGGTGTTCAGATCTTTATTCTGCAATATAGTCAACAAAAGAAATAGTCTGGAAGAATAACATGGACAATATCAAATCTGTAAAAAAGGTTACATATAAAAATTGAGAAGAATCAATGGACTATTCATGCATTTGACATAGATCTTAAGTGTGACCATGCGATAAATAATATAGTTGAGTCTTTGAATAGATGGTTAAGGGATTACAGAGCTAGACCGATATTTTGTGTGATGAAAATTATAAGAACAAAAGTGATGAGACAGTTGCAAAGCAGTGGAAAGGAAAACTGCCTCCAAATATCAAGAAAAAATTAGGTATTGTAAGACAGGAAGACATGTATATAAAGGTTCTTGTTGCTAGTGACTATAAATTTAAAGTGATTGGTGATGAAAGCCATTAAACCTATATAGTAAACTTACAAATGAGAATTTATGGTTGTGGTGTATTCCAAATCAATGGCATTCCTTGTAAGCATGTGATGTCATGCATTGCAACAAGACATAAAGATGTAGTTGACTATGTCAACCACACCTCACTATAGAAACATATCTTAATAAATATTCTGGAGTGATACATTCCCTTCCCTCTTAAACATCTCAGCCTAAAATTGAAAGTCTTAAAATATTTTCTCCTAATAAGAAAGTATAAGTTGAGAGGCCAAAAATGACAAGAAAAAAAAAAAAAGAGCCAAATGAAATGGTTGGAAGAAAAAAAAAAAAGCACATAAAGTGAATGGAATAAAGAAAGAAACTATGAGATGCAGCAACTAAGCTATTTAGGATAAGAGAAAATGCAAAAATGCATCTAATGAAGGACATGCAATGCCACCATCTCCATTCCAATCTCAAGCACAAACACAAGGTATATATTATTTTTATTTTTATTTTAATGCTTATGATATTTAGTCAATATAGATTATAGTTAATTTAACTACTTATATTCTATTTTTTTATAATAAAAAAAGAACTTGTATAGTAGAACCATTACCTGCAAGATCAATTGTATTTCTAAGAAAATCATGCAGACATGCAAAGCTTCTAGGTTCTATCATATCAACACATGTTGGTCCCTCTTTAAGTTATCAAAATCAAATATCATAATAATCTTAAGGTAAAGGTTACATTCTTTCAATTTATTTATTATTGAGCTTAATTTACATTCAGTATATATTAAATTTCATGCTCTTACCTTTGTAGCACCAACAACTTGTTGGAACAAGCTCCTGTTGATTCTTGAAGTCCTTTTTTATTATTAACGTTTGATAAGTACACGATTGTCACGGTGGAGGCATTTTGTAATGTTTTTCATTTTGTGGGTGCTTGTTTATAAATGTTGCTACATTTGCAAGTTGGCGTTTGTTACAATTTGTTTTATGAAATAAATCTTTGCTACAAAGTCAATTTACCTCTTTTTTAAATGTTAAATCTTTTTGTGGATGAGTACTTGTCCCTCGTGAAAATACTAGTGTTTCATTTTATTCATTTGTTGCAAAAGCACACTAGGATTTCTGATTACAACCCTAAGGTAAAACTATAAGTCCTATCATTCAAATTAGGTTGCCAAAAAAAACACAATCAAGTTGCATGCAATAATAGCTATATTTGTCCTTAAATTTAATCAGCTTTTCATTCAAAAAATTTGGTCTTCCTATAGTGAAAATTAATTTTAAATACCTATTAAACCAAAATTTGGGGCCTAACTATCCTTTGCCCTTATTATTATGCAATGATTTGTTAGCTAGTTTTGATACTTTAAAAAAGAAATTAAATGTAAATGAATTTCATTAGTTTATTATAGCAAATAAATAGGGGTTTTCTGTGTCCCAATTTTTTTTAACATATAATAGAATCATGAAAAAAAAAATTTAATTTTTAGAGCACAAGGTTGCTAATTTTGGCTCCAACAAAAGTCAAATACATGTAAATAAAGAAGAAAATTCATTTCTAATAAGATCATAAATAGTTCTCCACCCAAAATATATTAACTTGTTAGAAAAATAAAAAGGGATTGAATAATTGGGAAACAGAAATAAGTAAATATGAGTCAATTACAGATTGTCCAGAAACCTATATCTTAGACTAATTCATGTAACAGCAAGTAAGTTGCTAAAAAAAAGACATGGTGGAGAAACAATGGCTTCCAACTAATCTCCCTTAAAACTCTCCAAGATCTCCACAACATTTTCACCTCAAATTATTTCCCTTTGGCTTTTTGTAGAAAAAAAAAAAAAGGTCATAAGTTGCTCAGATTTTACACGCAAACTTGGCTGGTATGCCCTCGGCCGTGAGTGGGATCAGAAACGGGAACAATCATCCCCACCTCCGAGGCGGCCGTCATTAATTCAATTGATCAATATCAATTAAAAGTTATCACCGTCAAATAACTATGGTGGCTCCTCCGCGTGTTCTCGAGATCAACGTTATATCTGCCCATGACCTAGCTTTGGTTTCCAAAAGCATGAAAACTTATGCAACTGCATGGGTTGATCCTGAACGTAAACTCACAACTAGAGTCGATCAAAATGGCCTTAACAACCCTAATTGGAATGAAAAGTTTGTGTTCCGGGTAGACGATCGCTTTCTCACTGATGAAAACTCCGCCATAATGATCGAGATCTTCTCAGCAGCTTGGTTAAAAGACGCGTTGATCGGCTGCGTTCACGTTCTCATCAGCCATCTCTTTGGTTCTTTAACCAGCAGCAACTCGGCCACACGCTACGTCGCGCTTCACGTTCGCCGCCCCTCCGGCCGGCCTCAAGGGATAATTCATTTGGGCATCACGCTTTTGGATAACACAATGCGTAGCATGCCTCTTCTCGCCGAGCTTTGCGCCGGCGGCGCAACTTTCGGCGATTTTTCATCTGATGTAAATTATCATTCAACAAAGCCACAAAGGAAGCTGACGAAAGATGATCAACACATTGAGAAAGCTAAATCCAAAGATATGAAAAACGTTAAACTATGTCGCTCGCAGAGTGATAGAACCGATCTCACAAGCGAAGATCACGCAAAACAACAACACAAAGAGGGTTTGGTTTGCCAAAGCTCAGCGATAGGAATTGGTTCGGTGGCAAAAGGAAATGGAAGCGTGATAAACGGGTCGTTGTGCTCCTCGGATGTGGGACCTTCAGCATCGGTGGTGGCTGCGGCGATCGCGAAAGGGCTGTACAAGACGCCCTCGACCCCAAAAACGGCGGGGGGCGACGAAGGAGGTACCTTGATAATAGAAGAATGGAAAGCGAAGGAAAATGAAGAAGACCTTAAGAACAAGCTTGAGAGGTGGCGGACGGAGCAGCCACCGATATACGATAACTCAAAGGTTAAGGCGAATAGCAAGCACGGGGGACGTGCACGGCGGAGAACAGACAGCGGAGGATTGTTTTCATGTTTTGGAAATGCATTTGGGTGTGAGATCTCGATTACATGTGGAGGAGGAAACAGTAAGAAGAGGTACCAAACTGGAAAGGTGTGTCACCTTAGCTCCGTGAACGGTAGTTATAATACTCAATCATAAGTATGAGGGGTGAGATGAAGATTCAGCGACGGAGGTTGAAGATTGATTCAGCTTTCTCTCCGGTTTGATAAGATATTTGTTTGTATGTATTAGTTATTAGTTTCCACTTTTCTTTAATTTTCTACATTTGTTTGCTTAATGTATAAACTCCACTACAGAAATATGTTAATTTAAGCCTCGGAAAAAAAAATCTTAATTGGTAATTAAGTCCATAAAATTTGTTTAAGATTTCATATATGAATTGGGATTCTTTTTAAGTTAAGTTTATCTAAAATTTTTAAAAAATTCTGGCATGTGTCAACATTTTGACATAGTAGTTAATATCTATTCTTTTACTAATTTTTTATCAATCACTAATCATATATTTATATTTACTAAAATAAAAACTTAATTTAAAAGCAGATGCTAGTCTTTTGTGTATATACGACTTTGGTCAATACACCTTTTACATTGAATCACAGTATTAGTTTGCTAATTGCTCATTCATTCATCATCTTTAGAACTTTGCCACCCTACACCCTTGTCTTTAAAAAAAATTAAGGCCTGCAAAATCATGAATAATGGTGAAAGTTTCATGCCAGCCAAGGAGACCTAAAAAAAACTACACACCCTCTCTGTATCTAAAGTATATATATGCGGTTGATCATACAAACAATGTATTTATGAATATGGAACTTTTTTTTTTCCTATGAATTATCAATTATAATCTTCATTCATGGCTGTCATTAGTTTTCAGCTAATCTCGGCAGAGTGTCTAATTTTTCAAACACTTAGTTATTAATTTGATATTTTTACAAACAACTATCTAAGTATGCATGACATGATATTCACTGATAATGTCAAATCTATATCCTTTTTTTTTTTTTTTGAATTCTGTCAAATCTATATCTTAATCACATAAGTGATAATTGTACTAATATGTGTTTATAAGTATCGTATAAATAATATAAAAAAATCACCTTAATTTTTTAATGTAATTTGATTGCAAATGCTTTAAATCATTTGCAGCTATTTGAGTTTGTCTAAAAATAAACAATAAAGATTAATGTTTGTAGGTGAGATTACAAATATTTTTAAAATAATAATAATAACAACACCTTAGTTAGCTATGGGCTTAGAGGAGCTTGAAACGAGACAAACAGAACTATAAACTGTTTGGGCCGAACCTAAAAGGGCAAAATGTTTGAATTAAAAGTGAGTGCTTGGGCCCAAAATAAAATTGAGATGGCCTCTCAGATGATTCACTTAACTATTGCAAGATACACTGACCAAAAAGGAAATTTTAAAAATATACTTGAATTCTCCCTTCATAGGAAAAGATAAAGGAAGAGTGAGGCGAGGACAAAAAGGAAATTTCACGCATAAGTTTGAATTCTACTAGATTTCCCGTTGGGAAAAGATAAACAAGAGTTAGTAGAGGAAACAATTATCAGGGAAAGCATTACATAGAAACTAAAAAATAAAAACCTACATAGGAATACTATACATTTAAAATTTAAAAATCAAAAAACAAAATTAATAAGAGTAATACTAAACTTGTAATGATTAAAATATAAACTTCTTTGCCTAATTCAAATAAAAATTATTTTTAAAAAATAAATAGAAGAATTCCAAATTGTTTTATAATAATTAAAAGAAAAACCTTCCAAAAAAAATCATGAAAATTTTTATATATAATTTTTTAAATAAATATCCACATGACACTTCATTAAAAAAATTGAGATCAATTTTTAAGACAATAACAGTAGTATCAGTCAAAAACTTATGTTGATCTTTTGCTTACATAAACTCAATCACAAAGCTATTACTCAAATATTTTTCCATTTTGTCTGATTATAATGCATAGAAAACCTAGTTTAGTATTACCTTGATTTTACAAAAATTATTCGGAGTCAAAAATGGTCAAAACTCCAAACATCAAGAATTTGTTTTACTGTATAGAAAACTAAACTTATTAGGTTAACCTACATTAAGAGATGGACCTAATTCAATTTGAGAGTTGTAGAAAATTAAGCACTAAGCTGTAAGTTATTGAGAGCAAATGAAGGTGAAATAGAACTATGGATGAGAAGTAGGTGGCAGTGAGGTGGTTGGTGACGACTCTCAAGTAAAATTGTAGATTTAGTGGTGAATGTCCCTAGAATTTATACCCTAGAAAAAGTTAGAGAAGAAGGAAAAAAATTATTTTTCTTACTTATCAAAAGTTTTAAGTGTCTTGTTATACTAGTGTTCAAAAGTTTAAAATATACTTTGAGTTCAAGAGAATTCTCTTTTCAAAAGTTTAGAATATACTTTGAGTTCAAGAGAATTCTCTTTGAAGGTGACACATGGTAGTGTATGATTGAAGATCTCAATATTTAGAAGATGATATTTTTAAGGAGTGTAAGATTGAGAACTTTTTGGTAATTGAGTTTCCTAATAATTGGAGTAAATGTGTCATCTAATTAGACACTTTGTAAGACATAGCCCTTAATATTTAATACTTAAACTATCTAGTGTAACTTACTCACTAGTGTTCAAAAGTTTAAAATATACCTTGAGCTCAAGAGAATTTTCTTTGAAGGTGACACATGGTAGGGTATAATTAAAGATCCCAATATTTGGAAGATGATATTTTCAAAGAGTGTGAGGTTGAGAGTTCCTTGATAATTGAGTTCTCTAATAATTAGAGTACAAGTGTCCTCTAATTAAATATTTTGTGGGATATAACTCTTAATATTTGACACTTGAGTTATTTAGTGTAGGTTTAACTTATCTACTTTTAAATAGGCTTCTTCTCTTTGTCAACAAAGAGACAAAGTGTGAGACACAGTGACATAATGATACAACAAAGTCTCCGAATTATATATTTCAAAGCTTTATCCTCTTCTCAAATTATTTAACAATAAAAATTTTTTAGTGAATTATAGTATAATCTCAATAGTGACATAAAGAGTAATATAATCTGTTATCATGCCTTTCAATTATAGGACTCAATAGTGACATAGAGGCTCGTATGATCCATTGATATATCTTGGGACTATTGAGTTTAATAATAACAAGAAGACTAACATAATTCATTAATATGTCCTTCAAACTGTAGAGCTTGATATAAAGACTGATATAGTTCATTAACATGTTCTTTGATTAACCCCATCTAGTTAACCCTACAATCTGAGTACTAATAGGCTTGAGCCTTTATTAAGTTCAAATATGCCATTTTTAGTTGAGCTGAGTAATTTCCTAAAGATCTTTAAAACTGCCCAGGTGTTATAAAAAAAAAAATATCCCTCAACAGAAATCTTTATTCCCCGATTAAAATTTTCTTGGTGCTAGGCCAAAACTTTCCGGCCACCCAAACAAACCGGCTGCTCAAGTGTATATTAAATGTTTTTCTTGCGTGGAAATGAAGTTGTCCTTACATGCAAGCTCTTCAAATTTTGAAGTCTAAAGGGGCGGCCGTGGGTCCGAACTTTTATTGTATCAAATTATTAATCCGACAACTTGAAAATGACTTGTTTGACACGTTTTAAAACAAAACTCTTGAATCCAAATTGATTGGATTTTGACAAACAATAAAAATTTCTTTATATAGCAAATAAAATAAAATAGAATGAAATTATAAAAAAAAAAAAACACCAATCTTTTTCATTGAAATATCTTGTATATGTAGATCGTATCAAGACACCAGGACCAAGGGATTTGGCTCCTTTTCAATTATCAATTTATTATCGTAAATTATATCACAATTTTTTTTAAAAAAATTTATATATTAAGTAATTTTTTTTAGATATAAATATTATATTACAACTTTCTAAGCTCTTTTTAGGACTTAAATTATAACTAATTATCATAGTCAACAATTGAAATAATTATAAATTATAACTGTTAATTAACTCTAATAATTAAAAAAAAAATTGTCTAACTTGTTTTTAAAGCTTAAACTCTTAATCTTTAACTGCAGGGTGTACATGTATTTTAACTTAATGCATATTTTAAATAATTATAAAATTATACAAATTTAAAATTTATTTATTATACTATTTAATTACTTAATAATTATTTAACATATTATTTAAAATAAAAGAAATTAAAATACAAAAATGTAACTATGACCACATTTTATATTTTGTAATGGACATTAAAATTTATGGAACTTATCCTTAATCTACCTAAGTTTCATAAGTTGACAAATTGGTCCTAACGTCAGCTTTGATTTATGTACAAAAATGATTCGAATGTAAGTGAGGTACACCTAACTTACCAATAAGAAAAGTCATATGAATAGAATATTAATACACCCACATAAAAACAAATTTAATTTGCCTTCGCATTTTTTTAATTTTATATATTACTTTGATATCCACTTTCCCTTGAGGCCAATTAGACATTGTCTTTGTTTTATCATGGAATTTTCTCATCCTTCAATTAGCTAACATATAATGTATTGATTAATGTGTCTTTTGCTTTTAAATTTAATCATGGGTCACTTTTTCAAATAGTAAGAATTTGATCTAATTTACTCAATCATATTCATACCCACCATATTTTCTACTCTTATCTCCATTATCCTTTACATGTTTTGTTTTTAATTGAATTTAGAGTATGTTAGTATTTATGTAAAAGATACTTATTTTTTAATGTATAAGATTATATATTGACGAAATTAAAATTTTAGTTTAGTAGAGGCTAATTTGTTTTGTAGAGTTAATTTGTAAAATAGTTATGTTATATTTTTTAACTATTTTATATAATATAAATTTATCCTACAAAATAAATAGACTTTGCTAAACTTAAATTTTAGAGAGTAAATTTATAAAAAATTATTATTGAGTTTAAAGTTTAAACCTTTTTTTTGTTTATTAACATTTTTATTTAACTCAATTAATTATACCATGTTATATAAATTTATATAAATAATTTGTAGATCTATTTAGTAATTATTGTACTTGTGTTAATAGCCCAATGATGAAAAATTGATCATACATCTATCTTTACATTAATTAAAAATGTTCTTAAAACTAAATATATGTCACAATATATCTCTTATGACTTAAGCATGCTTGAATTGAATGACTAGTCATAATTGGTCAACTTTCTTGTCTTGTGGTTGATACTATTAGTAAGATGGCAATCTAGATCTGGATCTAGAGTTTGAGTTTTTTTTTAGATTTTTTAGAATTTGGGTTACCTTTAAATTTTAGAATTTGCTTTAACTTTTTTTATAAAAAAAATTCATGACCATGATTTGCTCCTTTCTCCACCACAAAAAACACCAATACCACTTTCAAACTTTTTTTGCATTTTCCCTTCCTTTTCCTTTTCCTTTTCCTTTTCCTTTTCCTTTTCCCTTACCTCAAACACATCCTCCCCATGTAAGGAATCTTAATAAAAGCAAAAGCTAATACATTCAGCAGAACACATGGGCAGCAACGAAGAGCCACACAATCAACTATCAGCACAGTAATGCCATGATCTGCAGTACTTGCCTAAAAAGTGAACACTCCATCATCAACAACGACATACCTCCTGCTGCTGCTGCTCTTCCTTGTGGGTAATGAGAAAGATTATATTTGAGAGCTTAGGATTGAGAGGGAGAGACTTAAGACGTGAGTGAAATAGAACACAGAAAGAAATATATAAGTGATTAAAAACCCGTGTTTCGGGCCGGATTAATCCGAGTCAAAAAAACAATTCAAACCTAAAAATAAATAAATAAATAAATAAAATCCACACTTTGGGTTTTTTTTTTCCAAAATTTTAAAATTTATTCAGATATCTGAAAAACGAAAAACAAACAATTAGGTCAAGGAGATATTTTAATTTGTTTATAATTATAATTATAACTATGATGATAATAAAAGTAGAAGGTGGTGGCAGGCAAAGCCGAAGAGCATTTACAATGTAGTTACACTACGTTAGATGACACTTTATTTTATTTGTTAAACCCATTAGTCAATTATACTATCTAAAGAAAGTTCGTTACCACCATGCATTTTTTGTTTTAATTAAAATAAATAAATTTTATTAAAATTAAAATAAGGTGAACAGTCCCTATTATTAAGGGAATTTCGAAGAATTTCACTTAAGAAACAAAGGGATCATTTGACTTTCTCTGACATCATTAAGTATAATGTGATTGGTCAATTTTAAACATGTTAACCTTGAGTTAATGAAGTCTGAGGAGCATTGAGGGGTCTTTTGACTCTATCTCCCTGTGTTTAGCGAGAATAGTATTGAACTGCTCAACTACTTTAATCTGCCTCTGTCTATCGTGTCAATAGTGACTAGTGCTTTGAGTCTAACTGACGTGATACTCAACTATTAGTTTTTTGAGGATTTTTTCATCCAATCTTATCTTTTAGGTCTAACAATTAGCTGAGGTGGCATTCAGGTGCTCTCATAATGGGTCTTGTGTTGACATAGCGTATTCTAACCTAGGTTGATGTGACACTTGTTCAGTGAACCTTTAAAGATTTTCTTATTTAATCTTATCTTTAAATTAAATAATAAATGTACTCCTTTAATAAGCTCCGCTAATGACGTTATAAGACCTGAGTGGTGCTAATGTGTGCATTACTAGTAAGCTCATACTGACGTGGCGGACACCTAAGTCCAGGTGTCCTATCCTCTAATACAATGATTGAGTGGAGACACTTGGCATAACTTGAATCTCACTACACAAGCTCAATGGACCAAGTTAAGGAGGCTCAAGTGTTGTAATTCGAGCTCAATCCCATTGAAATAATTCTCTTTGGACCGAGTACTTAGAAAACTTGTGTTTAAGTACTAGATTAAGCTCTCTAATGTTGAACTGAATGTTACTACTTTCTATTTTTAACATTTAGTAATTTTCTTTTTAAAATGAATTAAAAATTTTATTTTTTAAATTCATATTATAATTATAAATTTTAAAAATAGAGCGTTTTGAATCTGCAATCTAAAAAGCATGGGCATAAAATTTGACTACTCAACTATCTCAATTTTTATGAAAAAGAAATAATTATTAAATTTAAGATAAAAAAATATAATTTATTGTGTTGATATATATTTTAACAATAATACTATATTTAAATAGTTAGAATACATATTACATATTTATCATACTTGACGTGTTTATTTTTATTAGTGTTGTATAATTATCATATTGATAAAATTAATAATTATTTAACAAGAGATAATTATTAATTAATAACACATTAATTAAAATATAAAATATATATCCCAACTTTATAAACTACCACTATTTTTATTATAAATAACAGTCCCGTAACGCATCTCACATAATTTTTATATATCATTTCAATCAACACATTTTTTTTAATTAAAATTATGAAGTTAATCAATTATGCCAAACAAAAAATCATTAAAAAAGAAAGAAAAAAAAGGGAAAAAAAATAGTCGGAGTGGGAGGGAGCGTGGGTTCAATCTCGAGAAGAGGAGAGTGAAATATTAATAATGCAAATAAAAAGAGTGGAAGGAAACGCAAAAATAAAGCAAAGCAAAATTACAAAAGAGAGCGTCAGCTTCTCTCTCTCTCACACGTAATTCCCTCCTTTCTTTTTCTCGTCTTTCAAACTAACATAAACTCAACACCTCAACTCTTTCTCAAATTTAGAAGACAAAGTAAAATCCTTCTACATTTTGTATTGTCTCTGTGATCATTAAGTTTTCAATAACCCACCCAAAAAGAAAAACTCTTTTCTCCTTCTCTTTCTATTTGTCTCTCACTCTCTCAATTCTATATGTTGTTTGAGTGAGAGAGCTTTTATTGAAAGGGAGGGGCTTCATTTTATCTATTTGTATCTTCAAGGTTCAAGCTTTATGTGCTTAAAACTTGGAGCTGGAAATAAGCTGATCAAGATCATATTTTTAAGAATAATTGTTGGGTTTTGGTGGGTTTTTGATTTTATAAGAGCTTTCACCATCAAAAACATGTTTGCTTGTGACTGCTTCTTCCCATGGAAACCAGTCAGTGCTGATGATGAGTTTGAGTTCAACTCGCCCGAGTCAAAGCCCTTTACTTTGCCTTCTCCTCTGCCTCAGTGGCCACAAGGTGATTAATTAACTTCACCTTTCGCTAGAAATTTAGTTTAGTTCATCTATCTCTTCTCTTCAACTACTTTTTTTATTTCGTTTTCTGGGTAGTGATTTGTAAAAATTGTTGCTTTCTTTTTGGGAAATTAACTTGTGAAATTTTTCGCTTTTATAGTTAATGATGATATTTTCATTATCTGGTTCTGCTTTGCTTTTGTTTGATCTTCTAACTCTACTAATTCTAATTCTCATATTTTGTCTTCCTTTATGTGTTTTACTCTTTTAGATTATAAGTTCCATAAGTTTTCTTTTTCTATGGTGATGGTGGTGATGAATTTTTTTACATGGAGTGCAATTAACTAGAATATGTCATGATCTGTCTCAGTTTCATTTGTATGGGTTGCCCTGACCTGAACTAACTTCGGTGTCTTCTTGTTTTATGTGTAAATCAATTGATCCTACTATATTTTCGTTGAAAAGAAAGAAATGAATTGAAACTTGTGCTATTTCCTAATATTAAAAATTACATGTAAACATAGCTTCCATTTTTTCCTAAAGAATAAGTAGGATCAATCTTTGGGTAATTTGTTCTTTTCTTTTTTTGGATTAAATTTACTCTTTGTTTTTTTGGACAATTCTGAAGTTAAAATGATCGCCCTAATATTAATGTTTCAAATTGAAAACAAAATAAAGGTAATATTACTTGTTACTTTAAAAATAAAAGGCTTTCTTGGGAATATAATGGAAAATTAATGTATCTAGCCTTTTTCGGGAATAAAAGAATGTTTTTGTTAGTTTTTTTTTTTTTTAAACTTTAATTTCATTGCAACTAGCTGGCAAAAGGGAAATTGTCCAGCCTAAACATTACAGAAGAGAGACTCAAAGCATGTTTTGCCAGCTTGCTGGCCAAAACATTATGAGCTCTAGGGACATGGATCACCTCCACATGAGGAGTTTCCTTCATAAGGTTTTTGATATCTTGGACTAGCCATTTGATTTTCTTTAAGGAAACAATTTTCCCTTTAACTAAATTAACTACATTTAAGGCATCAGAAAAAACTAGCAAACATAAATGTTAGTTGGTTATCGAAGAAAGTGAAGCTTAGTTGAAACTAGCAAACAGAAAAGAAAAAAAAATTGTCTTCAACAAATTCATCAACTTGTCATTTAAAAGAAAAAAAAAATCAACTTGGTCAAAATGTAAACATGTTGAGAATCAGAAATGCCTTGAAAGTTGAAGCTTGCACACAAGACACAAGTTGTTCAATATCAAGTTTACACCATGATAACACCTTATTCCAGATTTAATTTATTCTTTTTCGAAAGTTTCTCTGTTTTGAATTTTTGGATGGTCAATGCATGGAAGAATGGTCAAGCTTATCCTTTACTAATGAAGAAAGAAAAAGTAAAAAAAATTTTAAAAAAAAGGTGGGGGGAGAATGAAAGTTTGTGAGCATGGTACATGCTCTAAATGAAAATTGAAAACATTGTTGGGGTTGGATGGCTGTTTGCAACAAATAAAAATTTGGTGTGGTATTCTGGAGAGAAAGGCTGTTTTTAAATTTCTTTCTCCCATTGCATCACCCATGCTCATTAACATATAGTTTCATTGTTTTCTTCTCGAACAAGTGTTAAGTGTTGATTTTTCTACTTTCATTTTATGCACTTCTTTTGTTCAAACTCTTGGAATTTTTAATATGTTAATTTGTGGTCTCTCATGCGATTAATTAAACTAAATTTAATACAACATCAAGATGATGGCATTCACTAATTACTGAATCCTGGAATTTATACTCCGCTGACTACTTGCCTAAAACCTTGCTTGTAATCCAGTTGCATCATGATTCTATAAGATTATTTCTAGAAATGATGTTTTATTATATTCTCAGGAAAAGGTTTTGCCACTGGGAGAATAAATTTAGGAGAATTAGAAGTTATCAGAATAAGTAAATTTGAGAGCACTTGGAGCTGCAATGTCTTGAGTGGCAAAGCAAAAGGTGTCACATTTTATAAGCCTGTAGAAATCCCAGATGGCTTCTACTGTCTTGGTTACTATTGCCAGCCCAACGATCAGCCATTGAGAGGCTATGTTCTTGTTGCTCATGATGCTGCTGCTTCTGGGACAGAGGCTGGCTCTATTGATAGTTCACTTCTAGATCTTCCAGCTCTAAGAAAGCCCCTTAACTACACATTAGCTTGGACTACAGATCCTCACCGTGGTGACTGCGGTTACTTTTGGCTACCAAACCCACCAGTTGGTTATAAAGCCATGGGTATTGTGGTTACCAACACACCAGAGGAGCCTGAAGTTGAGGAAGTTAGATGTGTCCGGGAGGATCTTACAGAGAACTGTGAAACTTGTGATCTTATACTTTCCACGGAGTCCAATCTTACATTTCAGGTCTGGAGCACAAGACCCTCCATAAGGGGAATGTTTGCTAGAGGTGTTTCTGTTGGGACATTCATCTGTGGCACCTACTTGAGTTCTGAAGAACAGCTAGATATCGCTTGTTTGAAGAACCTTGACTCCACACTATATGCAATGCCAAATTTGAACCAGCTTCACGCACTGATCAAACATTACGGACCAACTGTTTTCTTTCATCCTGATGAGGAATATTTGCCCTCATCTGTGCAATGGTTTTTCAAAAATGGGGCAGTCTTATACCAAGATGGGAAGCTGAAAGGCAAACCAATTGATTACAAGGGCTCAAACTTGCCTCCTGGTGAGACTAATGATGGTGCATTTTGGATTGATTTGCCAGACAATGATGCTGCAAGAGATTTTCTTAAGAAGGGAAACCTAGAGAGCGCAGAGCTCTACGTTCATGTGAAACCAGCATTAGGAGGAACATTTACTGATATTTCAATGTGGATTTTTTGTCCCTTCAATGGACCAGCCACCCTTAAAATTGGATTAATGAGTATTGCAATGACCAAGATAGGACAACACGTGGGTGACTGGGAGCACTTCACCCTTCGTGTGAGCAACTTTACCGGAGAACTTTGGCAAGTGTACTACTCAGAGCACAGTGGTGGTAGATGGGTGGACGCCCATGACTTGGAGTTTATTGAAGGGAATAAACCAATTGTTTATTCTTCAAAACACGGTCATGCTAGTTTCCCACACCCAGGAACATACCTTCAAGGATCTTCGAAGCTGGGAATAGGAGTAAGGAATGATGCTGCTAGAAGTAAACTTTTTGTGGATTCAAGCACTAAGTATCAGATAATTGCAGCCGAGTATCTTGGAGATGGAGTTGTTACAGAACCACGTTGGTTGCAGTATATGAGAGAGTGGGGTCCAACCATTGTGTATGATTCACGATCTGAACTGGACAAAATAATCAATCTTCTTCCTCTCTTTGTCCGATTTTCAGTGGAAAACATCTTTGACTTGTTTCCCACGGAGCTCTATGGCGAGGAAGGACCAACTGGACCAAAGGAGAAAGATAACTGGGTGGGAGATGAAAGATGTTAGGTTAGTCATGCATGGAATGCTCTTCTTTGACAAGTACCTCCCCCACTTTCTGATCATAGTCATGTCGTTACAAGGGTTAGGCTGAGCTATGTGGTTGTCTAAATTGCTGGCTTGTCGTCAATTTGCATTGCGCTCTAGCACAATGTTAAGGCTGGTCTTATTGCAATGAAGAAGGTAGGTGATTGTGCTCTTGTAGATCCCTCTCTGACTATATGGGGACAAATAAAAGTGCTTCCTCTGCAGTCAGTTCAACTGGAGAGCAATGGGCACAATCATGCGGCCGATGTTGTAATTCTTAAACATTTGATCATGGAGTGCAACGCTACACCCGTGCAAGCTAAACCGTAGTGGGCTTGGTTTAGTCTGCTGCCATTTGTATCTGACATGAAGAAATGCAGGAGAGTATGCCGGCTAAGCTAATTGCTCTCTCTGAGAGTTTAGTCAAAAAGCTCGTGTATATAGTCAAGTCTGCAGAGCACGATAACTACGCGAGTCTCTTTATTAGTTTGCTTGTTTCATGTTTGATTCGAGTAGAAACCGCAACCCTGAAGTGGGCCATTCCAAGCTGCATACAAACCATTGCTCAAATGATGTGAAGTATCAGTTCCCCTAGAAAGCCAAATGCTAAATCTGAAACAGACAAAGTGAAACTTGAGAAGCCAGTGTTACCCATGTGAAGTCTAACCCACAAATTATCTTTGATAGAAAAAAACAAAAGTTAAACGTATTGAATTCGACCTTTCGCCTTGGAAAATTCTCCTTGTGTTCGCATGCTAAGAATTAGCAAATTCTTGCAAATCAATATAGTTTTCTATGGCTTGAAACGGGAATTAGAAATGAAATAACAGGCAGAGTGAATTCATTAATGTCGAGGTAGGCATTATCATACTCCTAAATCAAAATTGTATTTGAGAAATAAAATTTTTCATGTTCTTTCTAAATTAAATGTTTCGAATAGTTCACAAATTCTCAAATTTACACAGCCTAATTCCTTTCTGCTCATGCTACATTCCGTCCAGCAAGAAAGAGAACCTTTCTCCCTAGCAGCTCAATGCAAAAAAACAGCAGAAATACTTCTCCGTGCATACGCAATGATTTTTTTACATCAGATTAACCAAAAGAATGGAGTGTTCAAGAGGATATTGAACTTATAGCAGTTATAATTTACAATCACAATTAATTACATTTGATTAACTACCTATAAACAAACTGGAGAATGCCCGTTCTTCACCTAACCGGTTTGCCATCCCTATTCAAGTCCTCCCAACGTAATTCCTGAGCACATTCGCCACATACAGTACTGCATCCATATTTTGTGCCCTGACTTCTAAGTGTCAGTAAATGTGAAAGATTCGTGCATTTCCGCATCACACGATTCCTGAGAATGCTCCTTGGTTGTGTGATACTGCTGGTCTCTGGTGCAGGAGGAACCACAGTTGATGTGACGGTAGGCTTACGCTCTGATGTAGATTCATCAACGGTAACTCGCTGCACTTCCTCCCATTCTAATGTTTTCTGGAATACTTCCCAAGCCATGTCTTGCTCCTCCTTCGAAAGCTTTTCCTCTTCATTTTCTTGCAAAAGGGTCTCATGTTCATGGTAATTGGCAATCCACCTAGATAAACAAGTTAATGAATTATACAAAGAGTTGGGGGTTCCTTAAGTATCAGAAATAAATCTAATATGCAGCAAGTAGATAGACATGTTGGGGGTTCCTTAAGTACCAGAAATAAATCTAATATGCAGCAAGTAGATAGACACCGCCCTATTGAATGGCAATTATTACTGCAGACAATATGACAACTCAGAAAATAAAACAAGCAGCTACCAACTTTGAGACATGTTAACAACCCAAAGTATACACAATATATGACAAAGGTCATGATCTGTTCTCAATTTAACATACGCAGAATAGCCTCTTTTAAAGAATACGTCCATTAACAACTCGAAGTATACTTGTCCAACTCAATTCACTAGCGTTGTATTAAATGAGAATAAGTGGTCAAAGCATAATCTTTTGAAACCATCCCAATGTGAACTAATACGTTAAACCCATTACTTATGTTTAATAAAGCTACCTTGGATGATGCTTGCCAAGTAAACTTTCCATCAACTTGTCAGAAGAGCAGCTTTCATGGGAAAGAGGCAACTTATGCTTCAGTGAATTTTCAATTTTGCAATTTGTATTCTGACTACTTCCTCGCCCATTCTCTTGACTGAGCTCAGTCAAAGGATCAGGATTTTCATCATCACCAAATTCAAATAGATGTAACATTTCTTCTTTTGAGACAGTCCTATGTACTTGTTGTCTATCAACCACCCTTGCAGCAAGCCCCTCCTTTGTCACCTATTTGAAACATTCTCTTCATCAGAGAACAGAAATGACAAAATATGAAAAGCAATTTGTTCCTTCATTACCTGACGCTTATATATCTTCTCTTCCATAGTTCCGTGTGCCATCAACCTATAAGCAAAAACTGGCTTTTTCTGTCCATACCTACAAAAGTAAAAAAGAAAAATAAGAAGATTGAACTTTTAAATAGAATAGGATAAAAGATATATGTATATATATAAAACACACCTCCAAGCCCGAAATATTGCCTGAAGATCATACGTTGGATTCCAAGAACCATCAACAATAATTACACGGTTAGCAGCATGAAGATTAATCCCCAGAGATCCTGCCCTGGTTGAGATCAGAGTACATTTCACCCTTTTATTTAAGGGCTCATTAAACCTCTCCACCAACTTTTGTCTTTCAGAGCTCTCGGTTCTTCCATCTAGTCTGGCAAAGAAGATCAAGTGGAGAAGGCAAATTTTAACAGATTTGTAATCAAAATTACGCAATATCATGCCCAAATGAATTAAAGATAGTCAAATTTTCGTCAGAGTGGTTAATTAATGAGTGTGTTAAAGTTACCACTTAACCCAAAAATTTAGGTAATAGGTGAAGGTCCAGCCTAATAAACCCCTCATGTGCAAGCCATATGGATCAACACAACTACAGCCGTAAACATATCCAAACAAACATGCAACATAGTATGATTCAATTATTTGATAAGTTCAAACACAAGACCACTAGGTCAAATTAGTTCTGATATGCTATACTGTAGTAACTGATTCCACAATTTTAAGTTAATAGGCAAGAGGACACCAATATTTAAGCCTTCATAGAATGATAGCATGAGAACATGGCAGCCGGAAAAAAAAAAAGTATTCACCTCCAACAACACAACAAATGCACAGAAATCATTACATTTCTTCAGAATTTTGACACAGTTTAGAAGAAGTTTTAAACCAGCTTCTTGAGAAACTCAAGCAGACTCTGCAAGTAGTTCAATAAATCGAAAAAGTTTATGCAGCAACTTGTTTGAATTGAAGATAATTACTTATAATTGTTTAGCCAACCACACACATAACCACATAAAATGGAGTAGATCAAGATAAAGAAAGGAGTAACAAGTCTAACAATTCTAGAGAGTTAGATATACCCACCTGTACCAGTCCTTTCCTTTTTTCCAAAACTTCCCTTGTTTCCCTGGTCGAGGTAATTTTGAAAGATAAAGCTCTATGAGGTCTAGAGTTGGTATGCTCTGGCTAAAAATCAACGCCTTATCACCAATATTTGAGCACATGGTTAGAATGTCTAGCAGCAAAACCATCTTGCCACTGTAGTCAAGCTCTTTATAGGTATGTTCATGCAGAAGATCATTCCACCAATCCTGTAAGCAAAGAAATATCAGCCAACAGTATTCAAGAAAAAAACGAACATATCACCATTATAAAGAAAGTTGATCTCAAGTGACAGAGTCTTCCCACGAAAAGGTTCACTCCAAACAAGAAAGAGAAAAGGAAAAATAAATAAATAAATAATGCCAAATGAATTTGCTTGATCTCATACCTTTCGGAAAAAGCCATCATCACTCTTCCCTTGCAGAAAACCATTATTTCTCGGCTTCTCTGTTAAGCATGAAATATACTGTTAAAGCACAAAATGAACATTCCTTAAAACATTATTTATAAATATGTCAGTTACATGCATTCTAAACAAAAGTCTCAACAAATTAACAGAAGGGCACAGTTGCACAATATCGAAGACGGTATATGAATTAGCTCTAGGTAACAGAAGTAGAAATATTACAAACAGAAAATGTATACTGAGGGGGGAACTAATTATTTTACAAATTTAATTCAATTAATCATCAAAGTTATCCAGAAACATCAAGATATAATTATTGACTGCTAATGGTATTTTTTATAACACTATTCATGGGTACTGTTATCCAAATAGCACATCTAGATAACCCAATAACCAAATTCAAGTACTGCCCTACATCAATTAGAGTAAATCCACAAGTCCAAAAACTAAAGCATTCAATAAACAACTATTCATGCAAGAGTTTTATGTAAAACCCAAGGGAGAAAAAATGAGAAGAATACCTCCTATAACCACATTATAATCCATGTTTTCATCACTGGAGCTATCCTCGGCATCCTCACGACTTGGATAGCCTCTATCTTCTTTTGTCAATTGCAAGATCCCAGGATGATTCCATATCTACTATGGACATAAGACACTTCAGTTAAACAACATGCACAAAGAAAAGCAGAAAGATACTTTAATTTACCAGCATCTATATGCATATAGATACAGATTAGTGATATTTTCAGGCTTTCTTTTACATCTTCCAAGACTCAATAATTTCCACAAACTCAAACTCCACTTGAGTCCAAACTCATTTAGCAAAATAATCCATACCAAACAAAAGTGAAAACATTTTAGAGAGATAAAATGTTAAAACTATTTAACAGCAAGCCAGTTGAGTCAACAATGCTGAAACATATAATATCTTTAAACGCCAATAGAATTTCAAACAATGTTAAGGATATTCACTCAGATTTGCAGAATACCTGGACCCCCTTCCCCACCAAAAAGATCAAAACACCTACTTTCAAGACTCGTTACTTTTATTACTATTATCAAATTTACAAATTCATGTAAAAGATAAAACTGCTATCGCCGTAAGAATAAGACACTAACAGACAATATGATACATGACTAAGAAATTAAATATCATAATAGCAAGGTACTAAAAGATAAATATGAATGAATATTTGTCTGAAAGAAAAGATAGACATAAATAAAAGAAGCAAAACGTTATAAGCAATGAATGTGGACAATATTAAATGTTTCCAAATGGATTAAAACAGAAAATTGAATGGTTCATTTAGATGTGGTTCAAGTTCTTGACGTAGCACAGCCTAAGAACAGCAGTGAAGCAAATTTCCCATGCATGCATATTTATATTAGTAAACTATATAATCCGTTCAGGCTTAGAATTCTGCTTTCTAATGCTACAACACACTTATCCACATTTTGACTTCAATGTATCACACACCTTATATGCATGCAAGCTACAAATTTTAACTCTGGAACTGTTAAAATATTTACTAACATGATCACATGATCACATAATCTCACATTTCCCACCCTCTTTTCAGTCCTTCAACATTTATGAGACATGGATAACTTTTATCTGACTTCTCCACTTTCTTCTTCTCTACTAGATGGAAATTATTACCATAACACACTACATCACCAAATCCAACACTGCATACATGAATATGTATAGATGCAAGTCTGCATAAGCATACAGAAAATCCAGCTTTGGAAACTTTACATTAGAAACATAAGCCGCCTAGGAAACTACCTGAGCCAAAGCCTGGTACCCAGCAAAAAAGCTCTTCCTTATCTTTTCAACATGTACATCAAGGAATCTCTTGTATAATTTCCTCTGTAAAGGAGAGAGCTTCACAGTAATTACAAAGACAGTTTTTGGCGGCAAGTCCTTCTTCACCACACTCATGTCCATTCTCTGCACAAATCCTTTTAATTGTTCATACAGGATGTGAGATCTCTGATTCATGATTTTAACATCTTCAGATGTTGAGTTGGTATGTTGACCATTTTCTATAGGATTTTGGAAGCTGCATGGAATAAAAGCAGAATCACGATAAATTGATACAACATAGAAGTAAAAAAGAAATAGCTATTCGAACAATGTCAGCGAGGAAGACTTGCCGGTTCCTAAACTCATGGCTGCTGCCAAGAAAACCTTCTCTTACGAAATCAACCATCTATTCCACATGAAATCCAATAAAAATCATAACAGTAAGTAGGAATAAGTATTGTCTGCCAAAACCCATAGCTCTAGTGCAAACTTACACAATAATATTCCATGAGATTGTTTTGAAGCGGCGATCCAGTCAATGCTATCCTTCTTTGGCATTTCACTTGTTTTAAGGCCTGGGTTGTGTCAGCTCGGGTGTTCTTAATCATATGGGCCTCATCACAAACAAGTATATCAGGTCCATCCTGGGATAAAAAAAATAAAACCTTGTGACTGCAACATATTAAACAGATGCTGCAAAACTAGCTATGTTTAATCTTATGAGACATAGCAAAAAGAAAATGATGAAAACAACCCAAAAAGAACACCAGTTTTTCTCCAATTACTCATTTCATTTACTAAGACGTACAATTGCTATGAATACTTTAGTAAAACAGACCAACATTATAAAATTTCCATACTGGAGTGCCTCAGACTTGAATCCATATCTAATGCTTCAATAAGCACGCAAGACGTAATATCAACATATGTGAGATTAATTACACCAACAAATTGACAAGAAAATAGATTTGGATTTCTCTAAAATCCAACAATTTGACCATTCCAGAACAAATTAGGTTAAAATTCAAACAAAAGTTTCTAAAATAAAAAGGTTTTCTCCATTAATAACGTAAAATAAGAAAGAAATGAGGTTTATATCATAAACTTCTGAACAAAAAGTTCATCAAAACCATTTAAGTGTCATTGTTGGTAACAATTAGATGGTTGACAACCAAACTAAAACCAAATTGAACAATTCAAACGAGTTTGAGTAACCAGAGGTTCAATTCAACTCCAATAACCCGGAATCTATATTATTGGAAAAGAATAAACAAATCAGAGAAGGAATGCCACTAAGTGACAATAACCTGCAAGGCTTGACAAATTTCTCTGGCCATGTTTCGGTCCTTCACATGCTTTCCAAGAGACAAGTTTCTAAAAGCAGTATAACCAATTAAAAAGACACCACCTTTAGCTCTCCACTTTGCAAACAGTTCTGCTCGTCTCTCCCTGAGAAAAATTAATTTTGACAGTAAGTATCAGCTAGTGTGTTTTTGTGTGTGTGTGTGTGTGTTTGCAAACAGTTCTGCTCGTCTCTCCCTGAGAAAAATTAATTTTGACAGTATCAGCTAGTGTGTGGGTGTGTGTGTGATTGCAAACAGCTCTGCTCGTCTCTCCCTGAGAAAAATTAATTTTGACAGTAAGTATCAGCTAGTGTGTTTGTGTGTGTGATTGCAAACAGTTATTGGTTTCTCAGAAAACAAGTTCAGGACACAAGAAATCCATTAAAAAACAAGAGCATCAAGGTAAGTACTCAATGATTCTCATAACAGTTCAAGTTGATGCACAATACGCTAGACATGACCATTCAAAGAGCACATTCACATTGAAACACGCTATTAAGTACAATTCCAACTTTCGTTAACTGGAAACAACCAGATCAACCCACGAATCTCCCGAATGCTTAACCTCGCCAAATAAATCTCTTCACTTTAAGTTTCTCTTCAAATCATAGTGAATTTGAAACATAGTGCCAATCCAGGCATAACCCAAAGATTGAGTGAATACAAGAGAAATACCAAAAACAAACAATTCTCTAACAATTCACATAATCTAAAAGATTAAAAAAAGGATTTCCAGAATGCTATCTATGGAGCTTTTTCGATCCATTAATTTCATATTTTTATCTTACTTTGAGCCAACTTTTCAATTTGCTACATGTATATGCTTCTCATTCCAATCACCACATGCTCTAATGTCTATGACTTAAACAATCCAATTAGATGGCATATACATCAGATATGAGCATAGACCTAACAATTCGTTCCTCCCACCAATATCCAGAAGTAAACGCCAAAAGTTTCCTTGTCTTCAATTTGTTACACTGACTTCAGCTTGCTAACTGCATTAATATAGACAAATTTCCTAGCAGAATAGAAAAGCAATACTCTGACTTAAAATCCCAACTCATCAGTTTGACAGAGATCTCTAAGACCTTAACTTTGAATTGCTGCAGAATCAAACAAGGACTTGTCATGAAAAGTGTATATTATCAAACTTCTGAGAAAATATACATCAGGGATCATACATAGTATGTCAAAAATATGCATACAGGTAAAAAAAAAAATATAGTAGACCCAAATAAAAGATAAAAATAATGCTGTGCAAACAAATGATCCATAGACAAGTTTTTGTAAAAGGTAGCAAATACCTTGATACATCTTCCAACATGAAGACACGGAGAGGCTTCACTTCCGAAGGCCTCCACTTCATAAACTCCTGCCTCCAATTATGAAGCACATTTACTGGCGTGACAATAAGCACAGTTCTTAATCCCAAATCAACACTTCTCATTGCAGTGTACAATAAAGCTATGACCTGGCAATACATTTCACATATCAGGCAAACTACAATTACAACCTACGGAAAAAGAAGAAGCCAAATAAAGATGCTACCAATTATTCTAAAAACACAAAACATAGCATTAATGTTAACACGATTACTAACTTCTCCTAACATACTGCTAACACCATCATGAGTCTCTGTAATTAAAGAAGAAATAAGTAATGTCATCTCTAACCAAGTTGCCACCAGTTTCTTTCTGGATACAAGTTGCCACTACTATTTAACACAACAATGATGCCAACAAGTAGTGGCCTAATAACTGGGCACACTGTAGCGAATTTTGGCCTTTCAGGGGATTTTTACTCAGTTGAGATCTTCTTTGTAGAGTTTTGGAGTTTCCTTGTGCTATTTGAGACTTTCTCATCCTTGTTTTTTGAATCCGCAGTCTCCTCACCTTTTCTACATTCCTTTTATAGTGAAATATATATTCTCTATAGTTTTCTAGCAAAATATCTATATACGTATATGTGGAAATGCTTGTATTATGCTTGTATTATGGTTGTAATCTAGTTGTAAAGATAGCTTTACAACTAGACTTAGGGCTATATATAGACTTGTATTATGTTCAATTCAAATAAGAAAGTCTTTTCTTTCTCAATTACTTCTTCATGGTATCAGAGCCAACTCTTGGCTTCTGAATGTGATATTTTCCGGCGACATTTTCCGGTGTACTGCCGGTTCTTTTTCCGGTAGATTACTAGTCTTTTTTTTCAGCCACCGTGCTCTTTATTTTATTTCGGTGGCCGTGACCTCAGAAGGTTCTCGTCATTAAGATCCAAATAATCATCGCCGGACGCATCACCGGACGCGCCTCCACGCGCCGTAAACAGTAACTATCTCCGGTGACCGCATTATTTTCAGGCGGTAGTACAGTTCCGTCCATCTCCGTTGACCTCGGAAGGTGCCGACAATCAGAGCTGCAGTCGTAGCTCTCTCCCTGGACAGCGGACGCGCCTCCACGCGCCGGTAACAGCCCAGGTTTCCGGCAGCTTTTCACCGCCGATCTGCAACTTTCCGGCGACTTGAAATCTCACCGCCAGCGTCATCGGACTCAGACGACGCCGGTGACCCCAACTACAGCCGCCGTGCACTCACCGGCATTCGGACGCGCCTCCACGCGCCGTATCTCCGACGCTATCATTTGGCCGCCGATCTCCTTATCCGGCGAGCGTTAGTGCTCACCGCCGGCGCCAACAGATTCAGGCAACGCCGGAAAACCAAATCTCTGTCATCCGGCGAGTTGCCGTCGTCGGCCGCCGGAAACAGCCACAGTATTGCCGGAAAAATGGCTTCTGTATTGTAGAACTTCTCAGTTACTTTTCTCCTTCATTTGTGAGCAAATATGACTACTACTCAAAACTTTAAAACAAGCAGGCACCTTTCATCAGTGATTCTCACCAGTGTTGAATTAGAGAATTACCTTAAATACCAAGCGGCTAAGCAGTCTACTTCTTCTGTTGCCCCCACACAGGACCTAGGTAATTCGGTCGCTTGTCTTACTCAACCTCCTTCCTTAGGACCTTGGATCCTTGATTCTGGTGCCTCTGATCACATTTCTGGTAACCTCCAATTACTTTCTCATATTTCTACATCGAGATTATTGCCATCTGTCACCCTTGCTAATGGATCCACAACAACTGCTCAAGCAGTTGGTCGAGCACATCCTCTTCCTTCCTTACCTTTAGAATCTGTTCTTTATATTCCGCATTGTCCTTTTAATCTTATTTCTATTAGTAAGCTTACTCGCACTTTAAACTGTACAATTACTTTTGTCCATGACTCTGTTCTTATCCAGGATCGCAGTACAGGAAAGACGATTGGGGTAGGTCGTGAGTCACAGGGGCTCTATCATCTAAGTATTCCTCAACCATCTGTTGCATGCAATGTCTCACCCGCACTTCTTCATAATCGTTTGGGACATCCAAATCTGTTAAAGCTTCGAAAAATGGTTCCAGGTCTTTCTAGTCTGCCATCTTTTAATTGTGAGTCTTGTCAGTTTGGGAAACACTCTCGTGGATCGTTTCCAAAGCGTGTCAATAATCGAGCTACATCCCCTTTTGCATTAATTCATTCAGATGTCTGGGGTCCTAGTCGAGTCTCATCTGTTTTAGGTTTTAAATATTTTGTTACATTTATTGATGATTATTCACGTTGCACTTGGTTATTTTTGATGAAAAATCGTTCTGAATTATTTTCCATCTTTGAGTCTTTTTGTGCTGAAATTAAAACGCAATTCTCCACTACTATCCGTATATTGCGTAGTGATAATGCACGTGAATACTTTTCTGCTCCTTTTACTAAATTTATGTCTTCTCAGGGCATTTTACATCAGTCTTCCTGTGTCTATACTCCACAACAAAATGGAGTTGCCGAGCGTAAGAACAGACATCTCATTGAAACTGCTCGAACATTACTTCTACATCATAATGTTCCTCTTCGTTTTTGGGGGGATGCTGTTCTTACTGCTTGTTTTTTGATCAATCGAATGCCGTCCTCCGTGTTACAACATCAGGTTCCTTATTCTATTCTGTATCCTGATCAACCATTGTTTTCTCTTCCGCCTCGTGTCTTTGGCTGCACATGTTTTGTCCATGTCTTCACTCCTGGTCAAGACAAATTATCTGCCCGGTCCATCAAATGTATTTTTCTTGGGTACTCACGTCTCCAGAAAGGATATAGGTGTTATTCTCCTGACACCCGACGTTATTTTATTTCTGCTGATGTCACATTTTTTGAGTCTTCCCCTCTCTTTTCTTCTGCTACAGAACATATGTCAATCACAGAGGCTCTTCCAGTTCCTTATATTATTCCTCATCCTGAGTCAAACACAGAATTTGTTCCTACCCCACAATATGATCCTCCTCCCCAGGATTCTCCCTCTCCGAATAATGGGAGTCTTGTTCCTCTTTCTCCTACAGGTGATGACAGTGATACTGCTCCTGCAGCGCTTGAGGTTCCCGCCGACTCACTTCCTGCTCCGGATCACTCTCCTACTGAGGTCCTACCACCTGATGACCAATTTCCCATTGCTATCCGAAAAGGTATACGTTCCACTCGCAATCCTCATCCTATATATAACTTTCTTAGTTATCATCGATTGTCTTTACCATATTATGCTTTTGTATCAAATTTATCCTGTGTCACTGTCCCTGCCACTCTTCGTGATGCTCTTTCACATCCTGGGTGGTGTCAAGCAATGGTTGAGGAAATGACTGCTTTGCATAATAATGGTACATGGGAATTAGTCCAATTGCCCCCCGGCCACTCCACCGTTGGTTGTCGTTGGGTTTACAATGTCAAGTTTGGACCAGATGGTCAGGTTGATCGGTTGAAAGCAAGGTTAGTTGCCAAAGGATATACACAGACTTATGGCCTAGATTATTCTGACACCTTCTCTCCTGTGGCTAAAATGTCATCTGTTCGGTTGTTCTTATCTATGGCTGCTATTCGTCAATGGCCTTTGCACCAACTTGACATCAAGAATGCCTTTCTTCACGGAGAACTTCAAGAAGAAATCTATATGGAGCAACCACCTGGTTTTGTTGCTCAGGGGGAGTCTGGTTTGGTATGTAAACTTCGCCGTTCATTGTATGGTTTAAAACAATCTCCTCGTGCCTGGTTTGGTCGTTTCAGCACTGTTATCCAGGAGTTTGGCATGATTCGAAGTCAGTCAGATCACTCTGTTTTTTATAAGCATACACCACAAGGCCAATGCATATATCTGGTAGTCTATGTTGATGATATTGTCATTACAGGAAATGATCAAGATGGTATTAAGCAATTAAAAAAACACTTATTTGATCATTTTCAGACCAAAGATTTAGGATTACTCAGATACTTCCTTGGTATTGAAGTAGCTCAATCTAGCTCTGGAATCGTTATTTCTCAAAGAAAGTATGCTTTAGATATTCTTCAGGAAACAGGGATGATGGATTGTCAACCCATAGACACTCCCATGGATTCTAACACTAAGCTTCTACCTGGACAGGGGGAGCCTATTACAGATCCTGGGAGATATCGGAGACTAGTTGGTAAACTTAATTATCTCACTATCACACGACCGGATATTTCTTTCCCGGTTAGTGTTGTCAGTCAATTTCTACAGTCTCCATGTGACAGTCATTGGAATGCAGTTATTCGAATCCTACGATATATTAAGAGTGCACCAGGTAAAGGTTTACTATATGAGAATAAGGGCCATACACAGATTATTGGATATTCAGATGCCGATTGGGCAGGTTCTCCATCAGATAGACGTTCTACTACTGGGTATTGTGTTCTTGTGGGAGGAAATCTTGTATCTTGGAAAAGTAAGAAGCAAGCTGTTGTTGCTAGGTCAAGTGCAGAAGCAGAATATCGGGCAATGGCTTTAGCAACTTGTGAACTTATATGGTTGAAACAGTTAATCCAAGAATTGAAATTTGCAGATATATCACAGATGAAGTTACTTTGTGATAATCAAGCTGCCCTCCATATTTCATCAAATCCAGTGTTTCATGAAAGGACTAAACATATAGAGATTGATTGTCACTTTATTCGAGAAAAGATTCAATCTGGCATTATTTCTACCAATTATGTCAGCTCAAACAATCAACTAGCAGATGTCCTTACTAAATCTCTGAGAGGTCCTAGAATTGATTTTATTTGTAACAAGCTTGGAGCATATGATGTATATGCTCCAGCTTGAGGGGGAGTGTGGAAATGCTTGTATTATGGTTGTAATCTAGTTGTAAAGATAGCTTTACAACTAGACTTAGGGCTATATATAGACTTGTATTATATTCAATTCAAATAAGAAAGTCTTTTCTTTCTCAATTACTTCTTCAGTATATAGGCAAACTCTAGCAAGTTCACAGTCCAAAAAAGGTTGCTTGATGCAGAGAGGGAGAGATTCTATATCTTCTAGCAATGAAGCCAAGAAATTTCAATATGAAGAAGAAATATTGTATAGATTGCAGCCTCATAACCATCTAACCTAATCTTCAATAGAATTACTTGTCCCCACCTAAACACCAAATTTGACCCTCATATATCAGAAAGGGAGAGATTCTATATCCATGATGACCCAGACTTTAGTAAATCAAACAGGATTGGATCCTATAAAGAACTGTCCTAGAAATGAATGGCCTGAATTTTTTATGGAACCACAAAAGCAGGTGTGGACAGCACAATTACAGCCAGACTACAGCACAGCATCCTAGACAGTAAAGGCGAGATTTTTTACCAAGAATTGAGAAGAAAGCAGAGAGAAAAGAAGGATACTGAATACAATACCTGAAAAGTTTTACCAAGGCCCATTGTATGAGCTAGAATGCAACCAAGCCCCTTATCTCCAGACCTCACATTTCTGATTGACTGTATTATATTTTCCCACATAAATCTTATCCCCACCACCTGCAATTACAATTCAGTTAACCTAACATAATAGCACCTTTATGCCATAAACTGCAATAAAAGATAAATCAAGCAATAAATCTGAGCAAGTGAAGAAAAGGAAAATTCTTGAAATGGCTCTCAACCTCATTTTTTCCACACCCAGACACTACCAACCCAATTTTCACGTGCTTAAAAAATGCAGCCAATACAGCACCAGCAATAAGGATGGAATCAGACTATAGTGATATCATTACAACTAATATGTCTGGGCCCATGCTACAATGATATGCACTTGGTGAAAGAGATTCAGCCTTGCCAACGTAGCAGTTCATAGTTTGTAAAAAAAAGTTAAAAAGGAACAAAGAAAAAACCTGATGAGCTTTCAACTTAGCCGATATGCTAGGTGAGATCTTCACTGCTTCTTCACCTTTCTCCCTTACAACATTCACTATATAACCAGTAATGGCATCACCAAGCACTTCAATGCTAGCACCAATGGGCAAGTCTTGATCACATCTAACAGAACTCACCATCTTAGATTTGGTAGAAAACTGTACTTGCAATGATTTCAGACGTTCTTGTCGTTCCTGTAAAAAGTGTGAACACAATACATTAACTGGTACACAAAACATCCAGCCAGACTAAACAAATCAACCAACTAAACATACTTTTTCAATTGCAATTTTCCTTTTGGTCTCTTCTCCTAATTCAGCATCATCCAAAATCCTTCGGATTTTCTTTTTCCGCTTTCTCTTACATCTGGGAAAAGATAAAAAATTGAATTAGAAACAAGCCTCCAAATGTATTTAAGATACGTTAAAAGTACATAGCTGAAAATTGAATACTTTGACCATGTTCCCAAAATTCAATCCTATTTATACCAGCGGCTAAGCATTAATATTATCATCGTTAAAATGAGACTGCATGCTGAAGCTCATATTTTTTCAAATTCTAACCACCAGGACAAAATGAACTAAAACATACCAGGTATTGTAGATAACCTCATAAACATAAATCCAATCAAGTTTTGCTTTCTGATGATTCTTTACCATGGTGTATTGTTTAGTTTTTAGTTTCTGTCTTTCCTTCTTCGTTTTTTTCCTTTGTGGATCCTTACCAACAGTTTTTTTTTCCATCTTTTTTCCTTTTAATAAAATGTTCCTGTTTCTGATTAAAAAAAAAGTTGTTTTGAATATAGTTCTTAAAATGATGAGAAACGTCAATATTCATGTATTAGATGATATCTCATTTCCCTTATGAGACATTTATCATCTGCAGCAATTCAATATCATACAAAAGTAAAGGTACATATTTTTCATTGTTTTATAGAATGCATATATGGACATATTTGTTCAACAGCTGCAAAAATCAAAACCAGAAAGCCATCCTTTATAAGTTTTTTCCATATACATGGCTTAAACACCTAGCTGAACTTTTCTTGTGTTTCAGAATCTAGGAAAAGAAAACAAGTTAATCTTTATCATGGAAAACAAGCCACTAATAAGTGTCTACAAAGCCTCACTGGAAACAGGTCTAATGGAGTAATATTCATGTCGTGCAAGAAACTATCATAAAACATCCAGTTAACACAGCCATTGCCACAATGTGGAATGGAGGAAAAGAATCATATAATGGAAAATAAGAGCTTTAAGATCATAGAATAAAACACCCACGAGAAGAAAAGATTCACTGCTTATATTTATCTCTCAGCCCATTACGGAAAATAACATCATACCCGACTTTGAGATTATTGTCTGCATCTGAATCCTCTGAATCACTTTCAGAGGTAGACACTGTCAGGTCTGAAACTCCCATGGCTTTCTCCAATTCTGATGTCAATGTTTTCAAAAGACTTGGAGAGCAGCAACAACATTGCCAGCAAGAGGCCTGGACCTCAGACAAACATGCTTCACCAATATTCCTCTTCACACAAGTGGTGCAGAACAATGTTGTGCACAACTTACAACTTACTAAATCATTGCTTTGCCCACACCATATGCAGTGACACTCTGAGCAGTCGGCATCCTGACATAACCAATTAATCAACTCAAATTTCTACATGAAATATCAAAGAAAAATTATAGAACAAATCCACACCCAATGGAATTTTTCAGAACTCAGTCAATAATGGTCTTGTAATAGTAATCACAGAGCTTTAAACTTAAGTTTAAATACTAACAAGGTTCAGAATTCTGCCATTCAAATGTTATAATCTATAGGAATCAATAAGCTAATACATAAAAAAGTTACTTAAGTCCATACCTTCACATGCATCTTCTCCTCTAATACACATTTGCAATCCTTGCAAATGATTACTTTCAGAAGTGGATGTGGGTGCACTTCAATAGCCAACTTATGACAGGCAGTACAGAGAAACTTCTCACTCGAACTTTGGGAAGGAAGATAATCATTAGTGACAGAAACATTGGTATTTTCATGGAAGACGGAATGATCCTCCAATTTGGTGCAAACTAATTTATCCTCTACCATATCAGCCTCTTCATCACAATCTATGATAATAGCCCGACTCCTCTTTTCATCACTGTTTGGCTCCTCAATCTCATTCAAACGCTTTAAGCCTCTAGGTTCAATAGAATCAGGTGAAGCAGAATTTGAAACAGAAGAAGAGCCATTACTCATTGGCCTTTCCTTGTCAAAGTTATCTAAGGTTCCAGAACTTTCATGCACATCAGTCTCCAAAATTTGCAATGTCACCTCATTCTTATTGTTGGAGACACACTCCTCATCGTCAGTTTTCTTGTTTGAAAGAGACTCAGAATACTCAACAAGAGGCTGGGTCTCATTTGAACTACCATCGATTGTTTGATTAACTGAGTCACCTTCTTTCTTAATAACACCCTGATTGAATAACAGGAAACAAAAAGAATAAGTATTTAAGCTATTTGAAGTATCAATGCTTGATAATGGTTCCTTTCTACATGAAAACGATACAATTTGTGCTATGTGCTACCGAGCTACATAATTCAAACCTTTTATTCTTTACGCAGAATAGTTAAAACTGAAAAATCAAATTTCAAATCCAAAGTCAACTAATTTTAATTTTTCACATAAAATGTGGCCAAAAGATAAAAAATTGTCATACATACATGTGTATATATCAATAGAGAATATTTCAGGATTCTTTACCATTGTAATTTTACCAAAAATGCCAAACATTTAAACAAATATTTTCATCAATCAACTTAGGTAGAACCAACAAATAGAATAGCAAAAATTATGTGCACCCATATTATACCTGTTTAGATCTTCTTTTATGCCTCCTCCGTTTCAAACGAAGTTGAAGCTTGCGATCAATAGTTGCATCATCTTCCTCTTTGACCTGTAAAAGTACAAAGACTCACGTGCATTTTAAAACTTATATTCAAACAAATGTCAACAGAAAGATCAAATACTAATTATAGTAAAACACCACTAGCTATTTAATTTATTAAAAAACCACAATATCATCAAGTGTCTATCCAAAATAAGGCAACAACTAAACAATCTTGCAAATCTTGGGTGTATCCATATGAATACCATGAAGTTACCACTTAACCCAAAAGCTAAGCTATTAAGGAAGGAATCAACAATCGTATTTAAGCTTTAACGCTCTCCCCCTCTTGCACTTGCATGTAAACTAACTTAATAACAAACACAAGGCTTATTATTATTTTAACAAATATAAAATTTGGTCAAACTGGTTTTAATACCATGTTAAAAGTAACACTTGACCTAAAAGCCAATGCTCTTAGGTAAGGGCCCAACAAAAGCAATTAATCTCTATAAAATACAATTACCTGTGGAACATATTTAGAGAAAAAAACCATCATGTATAGTACAAGACCAGAAGACATAAGTCATGCATTGTCTATCAACCATAGGGCTCCCAGAACCGAGACAAAAAGCAGTTCCATGACCGAAGTTGCAGAACAAAATACTGAGAATGAAAAAAATTTCAGATGCATATCGACAGACCTTCTTATAATTATTCCTTTGCTCCTCAGAGAGAAAGAGCTCTCTTTCATTTGCTATTGCATCTGCAATGAATGGATCATCGGAATTGCCATCAACATCTTCAATCTCCTCTACCTGGAAAAAGGCTCATTGAAAAAATAACAAGGTTAATATGGGACATGACTATAGATAGCACTAAGTTGCACAATCCCATTATACCATAAGCCTAATACACAAATATATATACACACATTAAGGAAATTGATGTCAAAGGGAGGGCTTAGACATAAAAAAGCGTAATGATAGGTCATGAGAACATCTTATTTTAGCAACAACAAATAAGAGAAAGATATTTTAGTACAACTCATGAGCACCCTTCTCTCCGTAAAACTGTTCAAACTACCACATCCTGTAACTAAGCATGGCCAACAAATAAGTTTAGATCTAAACTTTCATATAATTGAGCTCTCACAAATTTTCTAAAACCAAAATGTCATTGGCTGTAAAAAAGAAGTTTCGGCCAATAAGCAGGAAGCAATTGTGTCATAAGGTAGCAAATAAGTTAGAACCCAAAACTCTCACCTCATTGACTCCAGGAAATTTAAGTCCCATTGCTGCAGCCTGCTGCGGAGTACTGGCCATGTAAACCGAAGCCCAGTGCTTGCTGCCAAATGAAGCACAGTCCTTGGAAACATCACCAGCAAATAGCTTGTTGACTGAGTCCCAGTTGATGTCTGAATTTTCTGTCACAGCCTCCGTGCTGCTATCATTAGCAAGTTTTTTCTGGAGGAATCCACTAGCACCCTCCTCCAGAAGTTTACCATGCCGCCTGAACCCACAATGTATATCTGTATGAATCAACCATACATCATAAATAGTCCATAATGCCAACAGCAGAACCATACCTTCTTACAGGCCTTTGGGTTTGAAGATATTCCTCAGCAACAGCTATTGACTCAGTCATTTCACTGGTCACCCGAGATCCTACCCAGTGAGCTCTTTTTTTCCAAGCTTCAGTGCAACAACCATTAGGAGCCTGACTTTCAATCCACTTATAAAGGCTTGGTAATTCAATACCAGCCCCATCAAGTTGTTCCTGTTCAGAGAAGCATATAATCAGAAAGCAAAGAAAAATTCTAATACAGCTTAGAAGGATAATCAGCAGGAATAGGAAAACCTATATCACACACATAAGAATTCTCTATCTACAACAGTATGCTCATATCATCTGAAAACGAGACAAACTTTATTATTAATGTTGGTATGCCACAATACACTTGGAGTCAAAGGGCAAACAGGATGTTTCTAGTCAACTGCAGACTTCTTTATCAGACTGGAACAGAACATGCTTAATGTTTTTCAATAAAGTTCTGAATTTGCAATTATTTAAATCAGGAACACAAAAGGCAAAGTTTAATTATCTAAACCAGCTAGCAAGAAGTGTTAATGTATTTCGGAACTACAACAATAACCATTCAACACTCAGTATGAAATCAGATAAGGAACAACAGAATATAATATTTCCCTGAACATAACTTTAGAAAATATCCTTTTTTTCTTCCATAAACAAAGCAGCAAAATTGTTTTTCTTAATTAAAAAGGAAAAAAAACAAGTGGGCTTCCAAGTGTTGATTTTCCAAGAGAAAATTAATTTTTCTCAAGGAAAACAGGCATGCAAAAAATACAATATGGAGAACCAAAGATTTTACTCAAAATTGAAGGAAGAAGCAGACCAACAAGTGAGAACTCTCAGTCTCAAGTTCGTCCAGCACAGCTTCCCACTGTTCTCCGTAAGCAGTCATTTCATTTTTAACAGCCACCTCCAACTATGGACAAGTAAAAACTGTCAGTAACATGCCAACATGAAGATCAAAAGGAGGGAGACAGGGTCAGTAGACTAACATTATCTCCTTGCAGTACTTGTGCCAACTCCTCTCTCACCTCACTCTCCAATTTGGCAAGGGACTCAAGTTCAAGTGCTTCCTGAGCTTCTGCAGCCTAAAATGAGCATGAGAGAATTATCCGAAATAAAATGCCAAAATAGAAGTCATAAGAAGACGTACAATACCTTGCTCTCAACTTCCAAGAACTCTGCAACTAGCTCCTCTAGTTCCTCCTCAGTCAAATGTTCCTGCACAACATAGTTGAAGAATAAAATAAGAGCAGAAAAGAAAATCTTGTACTCTGTCAATAAAACAAGGTTTAGCAAGATGTAAATAGAACAAGTTTATTGACTAGCCTCAAGATGCAATTCATCATCCTGGCCAGATGTTGATGGTTCTTCACCATCTGAATCAGCTATAAAAGAGTCACCAGAATCACTATCGATATCTTCCACTTCCTCATGTTTGTCCTCTTCCTCGTGTTTATCCTCTTCCCGGTGTTTGTCCTCCTCCTCATGTTTCTCCTCTTCATCACGTTTGTCCCCCATAGATTATTAAAGTATGATAAACCAAAATTAACCTCTCCGGAAACAGAGCCTAGGAAGATTTAAGTTAACTATATCAGCAGTTAAACCAAGGCAGAGCTAAAAAATTCTTTGTTAAGTACGTCATACACAACAACCAAATTTCTTGCTCAACAATTTTACAGAAAGCCAAAAATTCTAATATCATAATATTTCAAGCATCTGTTAACAGAGGTTTCAGGAAGGGGAAAAAAAGATGGAACCAACAATAAAATAAACAAGAATAAGCTAGTTCCAATTTATCATCACCACTTCTAAAGACCAGTCTGTTATTATTTAATACACAATGACTGATATAACAAAAATCTCAAAACGTCTAAATTGTACAAGTTAATTGCATCCACAAGAAAGATTATACCAGTATCAACAGCTTGGTCATGCCAACTAATTGAATGTGGGCCAGCTCCGATAGTGACCAGTATCAAGTGAGCATATCTCATCTAACTTACAATCCACAAAGATCCGATAGTGCGATCAAATTAAACTTAAAGAAAAGGGCAGAACCAACTATATAATTCCAATATCATAAATGGAATAATAGTTTATGCATTCTGACAATATTTCACACAATTTATATACGACATTATCGATTTTTCACATAAGCAATTAGATCCTACCAAAATTTAAGATTGCAAATATTTATACAGCACATCCAAATATTTACACAGCCATCAAATCTGATGTTATTAAATATTTCTATACTAACATGCTAATACGTACAGGGTTCAAAGCCCATATATATTATTGCTTTCAGCACAAATTGATCCAAAGTTTACTGAAACTGACATAGCATAAAAAAACACTGACAGATGATAAAAGATAGTGAAGAGCACTAAATTAACAAAGTGAAGCACTTCAACAAAATTCTGAAGCCATGCATACATATTCCTCAACGAACCGAATTGACACCTTTAACCCCATCAAATCAAATAAAGAACACAACATCACCTTAAATGGTTGGAATAACTTGACTCGTAAAAATTTATAAAACCGAAACCCAAAATGTTAAACAGCATCTGAATAAGGTAAAAACATATGAACGAAGGGAAATCTACAAGCCAGCACCCCATCCCCACCAACCCAAAAGTAGTAGTAGTAGTAATAATAATAATAATAAGTGAAGTAAAAACAACTTGACAATCCAAAAAATTACAGAAATATTGCCAAAAACAGACGCATTTCACAAAAAAAAAAAACGAGTCAAATTTTAATGAACAAAGATCAAAAACTTAATATTTATGTTGCTTCTACCAGGAACTCACCAGCAAAGGCTAGAATTTGAATGAACTTAATCAACTCTAATGAAGGAGAAACAATTATCGAGATTGTAAAAGGGCAAGCATATAAAGAGAAAGATTATCAGTAACGCCTGAAATAAGTAGGGCTGAACTGCAATTTGTCAGCTTTTCCTGTGGATTTCTCTTGTTACTTGGTCGTTTACAATAAGGGTCTTTCAAGTAAGGTGGAGCAACAAATTCCAAAACCAACTGTGCTCTTCCCATGTCAGCACTAAGACAAATTAGAGTCTGCCAAATAATTTGCACCCCCCCTCCTCCTTTTTTATAAATATTAAGCAACAACTACACTAATAAGCTTAAGCTTATAGCAAGTTTATAAGCTCTAATACGCCCACTCACAAGCAAGGCACGTGGATTAAACACAACTACAAACACAAACACAGACAGACTTTATTATAATTTGACTAATACAATGCAGGACTTGAACACAACCTTTTAGTGAAACTATTGCTGTTGCCATATTAAGTAACCACTAAATTGAAAGTTTAAGTTGCTTGAGCCTTTTACTAACCCTACCCGAAACCAGTTATATTATGTGTCTCTGCTTCATAAGTGCCACAATTATTTTGCATGCCTTTGGTAGCACAGTCAGAAATTTAATCAATTTAAGCATCAATATAATGCGAAAAAGCCATTTTACCTACCCCATCCAGTTAAGATTGGCCTTTCCAGTGTGGTCAGCTATCATTCATAAGATATCCTAATCAGTAGACAAATTGCAAGATATAAAGTTGGCTGATTATGCAAAGTTCATTGCCTTTTCCCAATATATTCAGAGTAATATTCCAAGCAACTCTTGTTTTAATTGGTAGGTGCTCACTCTTGAATAGGCATAGTATAAGGTTCAATCAGCAATGATCAGGACTGGAAGAAGCAACTGATGATAACTGCTCCTTTCTTTTGAGGTTTCTGCAATAAATAATTGAAATATATAAATTAAAATGTGTCTCCACGCAAAAAGACATGGACAAAAGGAGTAAACTCTATCACAATGAAAATAAAACAATTCAGCATTTTTGGAAAAATTGTTTGTCCATTTGACTAAATACCCAGGGCACTCAGAAACCTTATGTGCTAATTTCTGTCTTCTTGAAGTCTTTGAAAACATCAGTCATTTGTATATTCATTTAATTGATTAAAATCATTAATACTTAAGAAAAGATTAAATGTTTTATTGTTATTTACCAATAATAGTAAGCTATTAAAGTCCCTGAAAACATTCTCTGACTATGCGAGTTTCAATTCACGCTCTCCAGTCTCCTCTTTCCAAGAATATGGACAAAAAAAGAGGCAGAAATTTCAAAAGTATTAACAACGACCTTTAGCTATCATGACTTCAAGTGAGTTGATATACAATTAAGTTACTCATTGCTATAGCTACCCCACTAGAGGAACTCGTATAATGCAATCTAGTTAAATATGGGTAAGACCAGTAAGTGCACAATACAACTCATTAACTGCCAAACTATATTCACAAAATTTATTTATAAGAGCCATAATAATTAATACACCTCCTTTTCATATATGGAGAACTCTATAATCAATAATGAAAGCTTCTTAAAAAAATATAAATTATAAAGCACATTAATCTTATAAAGATCTATGGTACAGTAATCAATGCGCTAACACCAGTACATCGCCTATTATATTAAAACATTTTATATAATGCTTCAAGCCTCTACGTTGAACAATGAAATGCATATCATTAGAACTCCCCGGACCACTGAACCCAAACCATATTTGAAAAGAATAAAATCACCCTTGCAATGAAAAAACAAAATAATAATAAGAAGAAGAAGAAAAAATAGTGGAAACAACCACGCCTATGACATGCACGAATCCAAAAGACATCACCTTCTCATCATATAAAAGCTAATGGAATCACACACACATTAGCCAGTTCATTAATTCTCAAAGAACAAAACTTCAAAAACTTGAGAAACAAAATTATTTCAATGGAACAAAACTTTATACATGTACTATATAACCCTTTATACAAGCCTACTATTAAACTTAATGTTCATAAACTTTCAAAAAATAAAAATAAAAAAGTAACCATAAATACAATCACTCAAATGCACTAAAAGCATTTCTATATAAGTCAAAACAACACAAGAACCACAGTGTTTCAGTTACTAAGCACTAAAGAACTAAACCAGCCAGTAGATTTTTTCACATTCCAGAAACAAAAGCAATTTTTCTATTTCTTGCTTCCAAAATCAAGACAAATTTTACTTCCAGCGGCAATCAAGCTACTTTTTATCAGCCCTAATCAAACGGAATCATATTAAATAAAATGATAAAATATGTACCTAAAATTAGAAAGCGAGTTTGTTTTAGTTGCGAAGTCGCCAGAGAGAGAGAGAGCGCGAGCCTAGGGCTTGATGCGAGCAAGGCGCGGTGAGTCGACTCGGTTGTTCATAAACTCAGAGGAGGGAAAAAACAATTTATAATTTTTGGACAGTGAAAAAATTGAAGAGAGATTTTTGTCCAAAGAGAGAAACCAGCATTCGTTTTGGGTGGTGTTTGGTTAGATTCCGGTTTGTTTTTGGTTTCCCGTGTTTTATTTATTTTCTCTTTTTTATTATTTGGATTTTGGAGTGAAGACTTGTTGTTAATTTTGGATTAAATATGTTACTAATTATTTATTTATGATTTTTCTATTAAAAAAAAAAGTTGTTTTCAGATAACAATCTAAAATGATTTTAAATTCAATGTAATAATTTATTTGGATCAGTTTCACATTATATATGATTTTTTTAATATCAGCATTAATTTATTTTTAAACAAATATATATTCTTAATTAAAAATCAAAATATGCCATCTTTTGATCTACTAATATATAATTAGAGAATTATTGAAACAATATAATATATCACTTATTATTATACATCTGAACCTAAATAATTTATTATAAATAAAAGACACAAATTAATTTTATATGAAAAAATTATCAATGATAAATCTTATTTTTATATAAAAATAAATAAATTATCATCACACAATAAAAATAATATAAAATACACTAACACATAAATTTTACAGTCTTCGACAAATTTTAACAATAACTTATTCAAAACTTCAACCTAAAGCCAATATCAATATCAATTACATTGAGTTTTGAGTTTTGTTTAAAAATTTTAATGAAACAAAACCAAATTTATTTATTTGACCCATTCTAATATTATTGTCAAAAGCATCCCAAATATTCAATTGAATATAGCACCCACTACCAACGAGGCCCATTTATGAATTGGGCAGCGAAATGGGCCTTGTATTACGAATAAAAGTTTTGGCCCGTACACCTAATTAGATTAGTTAGTTAAAAAAAAAGTAATTAGAAAAAGAGTGATTATTCTTAAAAGGAAAAAAAAAAAGAGTGATGATAAATGCCCACAGCTAGTGAAAATTTTAGAACTAAATAGAACAAACAGAACTAATATAATTTATTGGTTCAATTTGATTTTAGAAACAAATTTAATACCGATCGAGTTTCAATATGGGAGTCAATGGTTTCCTTTAATTTTTTAGACGATCTAGAATTAAATTCTAAAAATTTAAGTAAAATAATTATAAAAAAAAAGCTCCACCTAAATTGTTTTGATCCAAAATTAATCATTTTTAATATTAAAAGAATAAAATGTGCATAGACACTTTGTTTTTTCTTTTGTTAGTAATTGGTTTTTATTATTTAGTTGGTAACGACATCTATTTTTTAATAAGTTAATAGCTATAGTAATTATTTGTTCAAAAAAAAAAGCTATAGTAATTATAATTATATGATATTTATGACATAGATTCCTCTTAAATAAAATTTAATTATTATTTCTCTCTCCAATATTATTCTTTATTAAATAATGTTACACTTTTTAAATAATTTTCTAAATTTTGTCATTTTAAAAACAATCATTAAATAGTTAAATTATATAATGAATAATTTTAAATTTTTATTATTTTATTATTTAATAATTACTTAACACGTCAATTTAAAATAATAAAAATAAAATATCATTTAAAATATCGCATTACTCTTTCTTTCTATTCTTTTTATATTCTATCTCGCAATTCTTAAGTTACGTCATTTTTCACATTCTATTCTAAATAAAACTCATTTACTCTCTCTTTAAATATATATATATATAATTTTGTTAAAAATAATGCTACACATTTTAAATTGTATCTCAAAAAATTATGTGTGAAACAATCATTAAATGATAAAATGATATAAATTTTAAAATCATCAATTACAATACTTCACTATCAAATAATTATTTAACACATCATTTTTTTTATACAATTTAATATGTGAAGCAATATTATTTTCATAAATTTTAAATTGCAGTAATTTAATGCCTAAATATAGTTAAAAAAATTCAATCCTAGATATCCGAAACTTCTATCATGAAATAGACATATGAATTTTTCTAAATTTGAATCTAATTTTTACTAATATTTATACTCATCATTTTATTGTCTATTTATAAGGGTTTCTCTATTGACTATAATATATATATATTAATGTTATAAGCTTTTTTTTTAATATTTGGTGATATTTTGTCACGCTCTAGACCCAAAAGATCTGACACACGATATTACTTACATTCATTCAATAATACTTAAACATTCATTTTAATTTCTTTCAGAATTATAGCAATTGAATTATGACTGGGACAATTAGTAAACCGGAGATACGCAGAGTTTTCTCAGAGATTAACACTCTATTACGTCACCAGTAGCAACTTTGTTACCGGAAGCCCAGAATATATTCATTGTAAATTCTTACTTAAAATCAATCCATTACTACACTTGGTGAAACTTAAACTAAGTCCAACCACACACAATAAAATAATACATACGTATTTATTCACTAGGGACAAATCAAATATCTTATCCCACGTGTCCCCAAATGAAACACTTAGCAACCTAACAACTTAGGGAACCCAAGGAACAGCAGAAGTCTTGCCAAATCCGCTAAGCACACATGTACCTTATTTACCTGAAATCACCATAAACTATAATGAGTATAAAACTCAGTAAGCATACTAGTTTTTTATATATCAAATACAAATACATATATGTACACAATGCATATGTATGATATGCTGTGATCAATCAAAATCATAATCTTATCAAATCACATATCATGTAAGCGCTTACACATTCTTTCAAAACACATAATAGGAATACCATCACTCAACTACTACTTAGTAGGACTTACATATCACATATCACATAATGAGCCAAATGTCACTCGTAGGTGACATACCGTATGAGAGGAATAGTACAAGTGAGGTATTGAAATTACACATATATAATGCGCATACCCGAAGGTAAAAGCCAAACCCTCACCCTGATCATTGGTGAGTCCTCTCACATGCACCAATACGCCACCACACGAATGTGATGACTCACACTTCCTTTAGGTACCAATAGGATCCTCCCTACATACGGAACACATAACATATACCAATCCCGAAGGAAAGGCCACACATAAAGGCTCCACAAATCACATAAAATGCCTACTAAGTTAACAGTGAGTTCAAGTACCCTCAAAACACAAAATATTTCTCATGGACATATTACACTTCAAAAGGTTTCTTTGTTAAACATATCTTATTTTGAAAGCTCACTTTCAAAAACACATGTATGTCATATATGTCCATGCTCACATTCATAAATACATATCTTCACATTTCATATCAAAATATACTTTGACACAACATAAACATATTTCTAACCACATTTACAAAATCATACAAAACAATTACTACGTTTATTGTGATTTCAGTAAAAAGTCTAGTATACTTACCTCTTAACACTTTCAGCTACAAGGCTTAAATCTCCTTAACCTATCAATGGAGATTAATCATTTCATAAGCCTCACAATTCACACAAAATACTTTAAATAGCTTACAAAATTATACACAATGCATTTATGACATCAAATTGGTCTAAATATTTGGTTTCTCAAAACCTGTCATTCTGACCACTTACACTTAACAAAAATTTATAATACATCAAATGATGTCCAATTACTCCAAAATCAGAATATACCATTCTTGGCTCATATATCCTTCTTATATATGAATATTATATCAAATTTCCTACACAGTCCATTCCATACACACCATCGAATCCAAACTACAAACCTGACAGGATCAAGATACTTACTGAACAGTATTCAATCTCCCAATTTTATAAAATCATATACTAACTCAAAAATTATAAAGCTATCACATAATTACTCTTAACACATATCTCAGTCCATGATAAATATTTCACTTCCAAATCACTGCCAAAAGTATTTTAAAACCATTTTATTCTATAACTTTAAAAATCTATTAATCAAATATTGCAATGAGCTGATACACTTTAGAAATTCATAACACTTCAACCACATTGATCTAAATTCTCAATTCCGAGTATATCATATTAGACATATAAAATTATCATATTCCACAAATTCATAATTTTTGAAGATCATTCAGTAGGACAAAAATTATTTTTCACTGTACTATACTGTTTACACAGGAAATTTCCAGAATTTCAGGGTCATTTTGGTAAATTCACTATAATTTTAATTTCCAGAATTTTCAATCGATTTAAAGTCTCAGATGATCCTTAACATGTCTAATTTCATATACTCAAAATTCAAAACCAGAATCGAATCACAACAATTTATAAAATTCCTAGATCAAGAGGTTATCCAGCAGAAATTCCACAATTCATCATGATTTATCAAACTATCTTATAGATCATCATCAATTCTCATATGATCTTACGAAATACACAACAAATCCTCAATTATACATATTTTCAGAAATCAAAACTTAAAGGAATTAACTTAATTAATACCAATAAATTGAGAAATACGTATGATATACCTCTTGAAATTCAAAATTCCAATTTCTTCTTCTTTTTCTTCTTCTTCTCCTCTTTCTCTCTCCTCTATTTCTCTCTTCTCTCTCTTAAAATAGGTAGCTCGACCTAAAAATGATAAATTAGGGTTTAAAAGTGTATTTTTATACTAAGTGGCTAATTTTTGGTATTTACGAATTTACCCCCAAAACTTTCAAAGTATTACAATTTGGTCCCTAAAATAAATCTAAAGTCTTGCAATTAAACCCAATGCTAATAGTATCACCTTAACCTATACAAACACTACTAATAACAATATATAAATCAAGTATCACCAACATACAAATAAAATACGTATATTTATACATATATAAATACTTATTCTTACCAGTCATGGATACTGGTTACTACATATTTAGTTGCAACTGAATAAGAAATTTTAAAAATTTAAAAATTTATTTTATTTTTACTTGCAAACATTCAAAATTTAGGGTTTTAGGAGAGCTTTTTTATTATTATTTTTTAAATATTTGTATAAGCTAGCATGTACCATAAAAAAATTTTCTTAATTATATTGTGTACCCTTAATTAAAAAAAATCATATCCAACTAATATAATTTTATTATTTTCTTAAAAGTTACTATATTTAGATATATCCACAACCATCATTTATTTTTAAAAATATTCTACCAAAAATTTGTTGTCATTCGTAAGTATTATTTTAATTATTTTAATTTTTTTTTAATTTTTATACCAAACACAATATTTTATTTGATTGTTATATATTATTTTTACTTAAATTTTTATGTTTTAAAAGGTTATACTTTATGAAATAAAAGATTTAATTTTTGTTCTTGCAAATAAAAAGAAATGTTGCGTGAATTAGTTGTCATACGCTGACTACAAAATTATTAATACTTAAGTTTTATAAGTATGATGTCTCTCCATCTATTAAGTTAGCTTTTTAAGTTTGACACTTATATCCTAGACTTCTCCCTTATAAACTAAAGGCCTATTAACAAGTAGGATCAGAGACAGGCACTAGAAGTTGGAATATAGATAGAGTCATTATGAAACAAAAGGGTCGGTGTTAGGCTACCATTGGCGGAGATTTCATCTGAAAGAGGGTTGTTGAGTAAGTTGATTGTCCCACACTGACTAAAAAAATGTTGATACTTGGGTTTATAAGTAAGACAGTCCCTCTACCTATTGTTGGAGTTGATGCTTACGTGTCATTTTAATACTGTATGAATGTTAAATTATTTAATATTTATATAGTAAATATTTCGTATAATCGTTAATACAATATAAATACATGGTATAATACTTATTACGTTACATACATTGTATGAACTGATTTAAAGGAGTTTAGACAATTGCTAAGAATTAGCAGAGTTTGGAGTTATAAATACTAAGAGTTAGCAGGTTATAAGAGTCACCTAGATATAAAAAGTTAGATCATTATTTGTAATATGATAAAGACTTGAGGGTACACCAATAATGACATGGTTGCAATAGATGCTATGAGATGTCATTACGCAAGTATGTCATTAAACATAATGTTCTTGATCTGCTTTCATTAATGTGGATTTGTCGATGGATCTATTTTATATAGATCGGTGTATGCTATATCTATATAGTATATATAGTTGTTCTTAGTCGATCATGGGCTTATCGGAAACTCGTACATGCATACGAATATTCAGTCAGAATTAAATACTGAATAGAATTACAATGACATTAATATACATCTTATGAAGCCGTCAATAGTGAGTCATCTCGAGTTAAGTAGTATATGTGGCCCTTTGACCTGAGTGCCACGGTGAGCTTGTAAGTGATCCACCATACTTGGGTTCTGCATATGTCACAGACCTTTCATGGTGTGACCGTTGTATGTCGTTGAGTATGGTCTAATGCTTTTATGGATTCTAGTGTGTACAGATATGTCGATGATCTGCTTTCATCAATGTGGATTTGTCGATGGATCTATTTTATATGCTTTTATGGATTCTAGTGTGTACATATATGAAATTCGTCAGCTATCACAGAGGAGTAGTATATCTAGATGCTCCGAGATTGTATTTCAAAAAATCTCGTGGCCGCAAGTACTAACTCGAAAAAGGTGTTTCTCAAATGATTGAACGGTATAGCAAAGGTGTTTGCGCACATTGTTATTAGAAATACAAATTTGGAGATAAGTTCATAGATGAGCATACGGAGACTTGAATGTGTTAATTTATATCATTACACATCCTGGATATAGATGACGGAAAGATTATATGTATGCGTTGTGACCTCAACTTATATGGTCTAATACATTGATTTGTAATATCTATGACGTGTGCGTGGGGTATTGATCACAGAATCATGTAATAGTTCCACTTGGCAAATTGAGTGTAGACATAGGAAGTCCATACTATGAAGCGTACTCGTTGTGCACTAGGGCAGCGCACTTGATTGAATTATTCAATCTGGTAATTTATAGCAAAACTGAGTATTTGTTTCAGGTACTTTTGGGATATGTGCGTGTCAGTACTTAAGTGTTAAGTATAATAATTAATTAATAATAATTATTGACTAATTAAATAGTGACACATAGCTCATAACGAGCATTCGATTAAATTAACTCAAGTATCGAATATGGTGGGACCTACGTTGGGTCAATTAAATGCTTAAAGATTATTTTCTTAAATTGATTATTTAAGTGTTAAATAATCTAAATATTTGTTATCACTTAAGAGTTAAGTGATTAGTTAATTTGACTAAAGTTAATTGTTAACTCATGATTAAATAAATAAAATAAATATTTAATTGATGACTTAATTGCTAAATAAAATAAGACTTTATTGAGTAATTAAATTATAGTTAAAGCAAGTGTTGTTAAAAGGGAATTAGAAAAACTTTAAAGGCATTAAAAGAAACCTTAATGTATTGGATGATATTTTTTTAATTAAAGACAATGCATGGCCATCCATCATTAAAGATGTGTTTGACACATCTTTAGCTTATTTGATAAGCTATTTTAATAACAATATAAAGTTAATTGTAAAGTTTTTTTTTATTATTGTATACATATATATTCATTTGATGAATATATATAACTAAGAAATGGTGGTCGGCCATGAGAGGTTTTCTAGAGTGCCTTTAAAATTTATTTTTGTTTTTGAAATAGAAAATGAAAAAACTCAAAGTGTGGATTTTTAGCAATGGAGGAAGAAATAAAATTTTATTTAAAGCCATTTTTGAAGGTAATAAAAATTGTTTTTGTTTTAAGTTTTTAAGTGCTTGATAGCAAAAGTTGTTTTGTTATTCATCTTTCTTTTTAAATAAATGGCCACCATTATTACATTTGTATTATTTATGTTTTGATGGATTTAAGTATTGAATATATAAAGAACAATGTGAAAATAGTATAAGTGTTAGGCTATGAGAATTAAAAGTTAATCCCTCAGTTTAAGAGTTAAATCGGATGCTGAAAAATAAAGGCTGCTATTCTAGCGACCCAAGCTCACCACGTTGGGTCTTAGAACTGTCAACAGTTGACTTGATGCGATACTCCAGCTACAAATTCGTTCCGAAAGCTTTATCAAGTGATATCTATCGATTCTCAATCATTAGTATTAATTTGATTAATATATTTTATATTTTATTTATTAACGTAATGAATAAAATTTATTATGTTCATTTTTTAGAAAATTAGATTTTTAGCGTTCGGTGCGAATATTTATGTATAAGATACATAAATGATGTGTATATATCGTATTTGATGCGTATATATATAAGTTTAAAAAATGGACACGTGTATTGCATACGCACACCCAATAGGTTTAGGTTATAAATCGGGATAAACTGATACCCTTACATCTACAGGCTAGTTTTTTATGTTGAACATCTAGATCTTAAACTTCGCCTTTTTAAACCCAAGCTCCCCTCTCCCCAATAGATGATATTAAAGTCATACATTGTTTAATAAATAATATTAAAGCTAAACTATAGTAGTGAAAATGTGGATGGATTCATTGTTGAATAAAATGGCCGGTGTTGTCTTTTCAATAACATAAATTTTGTTCAAAATGGGACCGTGTAAGTAGAGGTGGGCATTATTCTCGAACCCGACCCTTTTCGACCCGATCCGTCCCAAAATTTTAGGTCGGGACAGGAATGGGAATAGGTTCGGGACTCGTTCGGGATAGAAAATTTTGTCCCAAACGAAAATTCTTGACCCGTTCGAACTCGACCCAAACCGTCCCGAACTCAACCCGAATTGTCCCGACCCGTCCTGAACCTGAATCAAAACTATGTCGTTTCAAAATAATTTTTTTTTAAAAAAATTGAGATTTCCCAACTTGATTCGTTCCGACCTGAGGCCAGATCGAAATTTGTCATGACCCGAAATATGTCCCGATTGGGTTCGAAAAGGGGTTAAAAATTTTCAAACTCGACCCGAACCCAAGTTGATTGTTCTACATTAATTAAAAATATATTATAAATAAGATAATTTCTTTAACTATTAAATTAATTTTTTGAGTTAATCACTTAAATTTTACATTTCTCTATATAAGCCAAAATCCCTTAATACGAAATTAAGGCACATGGGAACAAATAGTATGGTTTACGTTTATTTTTTTTATTTTATTTTTAACGATTAGAAGGAAACATGGGTTTTAGAAGTTGGCATGATAGGAAAAATATATTTTATAAGTGCTTATTTATATAAATTGTATGTTGAGAGTGTTAGAATTATAGGGAAAACTGTACTGAAATTCATTAGAATACCTAATGCAAGGAGATAATATGAATATATAGTAGTTGAGATCTACTCTAAAATTATAAGAATAATCATTTCGAATACGACGGGATATTAATTTATGTTTATAGTGAAATTAAATCACTACATACAAAATATATATACCCTAATTTATGCAACATTAATTAAAATACAAAGTTTACATTATAATTATGTGAATATAATATTACTTTTTAAGAAAATTGATAATTAATGATTAATTGTTTATTCATTAAAAAAAATTGAATATTTATTTAAGATTGAAATGATGTAACTTTTAATTTACAACTATTTCAAAATTCATCCATTAAATAGAAATATAAATTAGTGGGTATATAATATAAGTATTAGTGAAGTGGTTGATAGAAAAATAATTTAATGAATTATATAGTTCATAATATATAAATTTTTTGAATACATGTTAAAATTTTATATTATATATTAAATTGTATAAAAATTATGTATTAATTATATAATATCATATGATATTGTTGTTTATTAAATAAAAATTACATAATTTATTAAATTATTTTATATGTAAAATTAAAATAGATTATCATATAAAAGTAAGTGCTTATAAATTAAAACACCAATGCACCTATCCTTATAAGGATAGTTGTGAATTCAAATATTCTCTATATTATTATTATTATTTTTAAAAGAAGCTCATTAACACAATTTTGAAGTTTGATATTTGGATATCAATGTCAAAATTTTACATCTCAAATCATAATTTATTATACTTAATTAACAATTAAAAGTTAAAAAGATTTTTTCAACACAAGAAATACATTACAATTGACGTTCATTATAAAATAAAAAGAATTCCTTAAACAAGAGTGCTTTTTTTTAAAAAAAAAATTAAAAAAATTATACATAAAATTGAACCAAACCGGTTTAAGCAGGCCCGAACAAAACCCCGACATAGTTTTGTCCGGTCCAGTTCAAAACCTGACCCATTTCTCCCTCTCCCTCTTCATTTTCACCCTCACTCGCATAAACCTCTCTGAAAAACTATCCATTCGAGCCTTGCTCTGAGTCTGAGCTTACTCTTCATTCTTCCCTTGAAACGTTCTTCATCGAAATTTCACAATGACCACCAATTTTCTTCTCACATTTTCACCCACACCCCTCCCTTAATTTCACTCATGGACTCCATCTTCCTTTCTTCTTCACTCACCATCCCATTTCCTTCCCAGTTCCCTCCCCCACACAGAACCCCTACATGCCGCAATTTTATAACGAAAACCCACGCCAAATTCCGAATATTATCATCAAAAACCCCCAAAAGACCCGGAAAATTCTTCTCATTATCGCGTAATCTCCTCAAATTCAGCTCCCCAGAAGCATCCACAATATCACAATGTTGCTTAGAAGAAAAAAAATCCGTTTCAGAAGCTTCCGGAATCTCGAAAGAAAAAACAGAATCGCTTATTTCAGTTACAAAGACTTTAGTGTATGCAGTGTTTTGTATTGCTGTTAGCTTCTCTCCCGTTACTGCATTTAAAGCACCTGCAGTTGCTGCCCCGGCGATAACCCAAGTGATTTTGAATAAAATAAGGGGAGTTAAAGAGAAAAGCGAGGAGAGCGAGATTGTGTTGAAAGCAAAAGATCACGAGTACTCTGATTACACGCGTAGGTTATTACAGACGGTGTCGAGTTTGTTAAAGACTGTGGAGGAGGTTAAGCGAGGAAATGCTGACGTGGAGAGTGTGAAAGCGGCGTTGAAGGTGGTGAAAGCGAGGAAAGAGGAGTTGGAAGATGAGATAATGGACGGGATGTATAGGGAATTGAAGGAAATGAAGAGGGAGAAGGAGGAGTTACTGAAGCGGGGGGACGGAATAGTGGATGAGGTGTTGAAGGTTCAGAGAGAGAGTGAGGAGGCAAAAGGGGAGGCGAGGGCACCCATGTTGGAGAGAATTGGGAGGATGGAGAGGGAGTATGGGGAATTGTGGGAGAGGGTTGGGGAGATGCAGGATAGGATTTTGAGGAGAGAGACAGTTGCGCTGAGTGTTGGGGTGAGGGAGCTTTGTTTTATTGAGAGGGAGTGTGAAGAGTTGGTTAAGAGGTTTAGTCATGAAATGAAATGGAAGAGCGTTGAAAGGTAAAGGATTTGATGATGTTTAGTTGCTTGGATTGATGTTTTCTGGCTTTTGCTACACAAGCATTTGATCTAGATTGCGAACATGAAATATGCATTATGGTATCAAATTGTTCACTTTGGTCTCATTTTAGATCAGCATGTGTTATAGTTGGTTAAAACAGCTACTTGTAACTTGCTTTCATGGTATGCTTTATGGCATCTCGTGCACTGGGTATCTTCTTGATTCATTGGCTATAACATTAACATACAAGTCCTCGTATACTCTAATTTACTGAATAACAGTATATTAACATATGAGTATCTCCCCCAAGTGACCTGTTTTTCGGGCTAAAACTAGATGAAGTTAATCTCCCTTATCTGAGCATCTATTTATGTGGTTGCAGTCAGCAGGCAAACTCTGTTACAAAGCTTTCAAGGTCCAAAATTCGGAAAGAATTGGAAACTGCACAAAGAAAACATTTGGAACAACTGATTTTGCCTAGCGTTGTGGAAGTCGAAGACCTTGGACCTTTGTTTGATCAAGATTCTGTGGATTTTGCTCTTCGTATAAAACAGTGCCTTAAAGATTCAAGGGAGTTGCAGAGGAATCTGGAGGCTTGTATAAGAAAAAATATGAAGAAATTTGGCAATGAAAAACGTTTTGTTGTAAAAACACCAGAACATGAGGTTGTGAAGGGATTTCCAGAAGTTGAGTTGAAGTGGATGTTTGGAGATAAGGAAGTTGTGGTGCCTAAAGCTATTGGCCTTCATTTGTACCATGGTTGGAAGATGTGGCGTGAAGAGGCTAAGGCAGACCTAAAACGAAGCTTGTTAGAAAATGTTGATTTTGGTAAACAGTATGTGGCCGCGAGACAGGTGGGTTTTCTGTTGACCATCTGGTAGTTACAAAATATGAGCTATTATCTAATTTCTCTGCAATTTATGTAGATAATTTGTTGCTTGCAACAGTTCTATTGTATCCTTTTCATAATACCACAGAGGAAACTATCATGAAATAAAATAATGAGTTTTCATATGTTACAACTTGGGAAGAGATATTATACGGCTGGACAAACAAATTCATTCACTTTACTTGTTAATTACTGTTCTACTAGATATCTTTGCTAGATTATTATAGAACATGTAATTGCTTCAGCTTCTGTGGATGCAGTTATGATGAATGTTCTTGTTTCTAAGCTGGTCATAGTTAATGCTGATTCTAGTTCCTAATGACATGAAGACATCATCTTCATCACTGTCATTTTTTTAAAAAAACTTTTTGTTTTCAGATTATAGTTTTTCTTCAAACTGCATTAGTTACATCTCCCTCTCCCTTAGTGTGTGTGGGTGTCTATTTTGTTTAGTTGTTTCTTGTTTATTACCTGTCTCTGGAGTAGTCATTGTGTGCGATCAATATTCAACTTTCTCTACACTTGATATCGCTGATGAGTAATTTCTTGTTTACTTGCAAAAGTGCGCTGTCACATATGCATATGCTTTCACTTTAGCTGTATTTTATGTGTGTCTTCAATATTTATATTTTCTTTTGCCATAAAAATGCTTTCCAGTTAATGCTAATTTTGAGTTATTTATGTCTGATACCTGATACATTTCTTTTGGCTGGTTTATTTACTGTATTTTTTTTTAATTCCAGGAACGAACTCTTCTAGATCGAGATAGAGTGATGTCAAAGACATGGTACAATCAAGATAAAAATAGATGGGAAATGGATCCAATGGCTGTACCTTATGCTGTGTCCAAGAAGCTAGTAGAGAATGCTCGAATTAGGCATGATTGGGGTGCTATGTTTCTTGCACTAAAAGGGGATGACAAGGAATTTTATGTTGATCTTAAGGTTACTACTATCTTCTTCTTATCTCTTTACAAGCCATCTTTGCTATGATTCTGATCTTGAGATTCTTACTTTAGGAATTTGAAATGCAATTTGAGGATTTTGGGGGTTTCGATGGGCTGTACATGAAAATGCTTGCCTCTGGTATCCCAACTACTGTTCACCTTATGTGGATTCCCTTCTCAGAGTTGGATTTCTATCAACAGTTTATGTTGACAGTAAGGATGGCACATCGATGCCTGAATGGACTGTGGAAGACAAGAATTGCATCAGTTGGGAGAGATTGGGTTTCTGAGAAAATTAGAAATATAAATGATGACATGATGATGATTATTGTGTTTCCTCTCCTAGAATTTATCATTCCTTACCCGGTATTAATTCTTTCACTCATGATCTGCCACTTTCTCATATAGTTACTTATCTTCCAATCTTCTTCATTTTCTGCATTATATTTTTCTGATTGTACTTGCCATTAAAGTACAGGTAAGGATGAAGTTGGGAATGGCATGGCCAGAGTATATAGATCAATCTGTTGGCTCAACATGGTACTTGAAATGGCAATCTGAAGCGGAAATGAATTTTAACTCTAGAAAGACAGATGATTTTCAGTGGTTTCTTTGGTTCCTCATTAGAACAGCTATATATGGATTTGTTTTATTTCATGTCCTGCGATTCACGAAGAGAAAAATTCCAAAACTTCTTGGTTATGGACCTTTGCGTAGAGATCCAAACTTGCGGAAATTGCGGAGAGTGGTAGTGCTTTGTTTCTTTTATCATTATTTATTTTTCTCTAAAGACTATCTCTATCTTTGATTCTTCTGTCTGTGTTCACGTGATGCATAAGCCAATAACATTGGACCCTGCCAGTTCTTGCCATACTACATCTTGATTTTCATTGTTAGTTTGATTGCACATAATGCATTTGCTATTGATTAGACTTTTTTAGTTGCAGTTAACTGTATATAAATCTTGTTTCTCCATGTTGCAGAAAGCCTATTTTAAGTATAGGGTGCAGAGAATCAAACGTAAGAAAAAGGCTGGCGTTGATCCCATAAAAACTGCTTTTGAACGAATGAAGGTTCATTCTTAAAACTCAAATGTTCTTCTGGATTTGAAATTAAAATTATTTGATGAAACTAATTTTAGGATGCATGTCTGGTGTGCAGAGGGTGAAGAATCCACCAATCCCTCTGAAGGACTTTGCTAGCGTTGAGTCTATGAGAGAGGAAATCAATGAAGTTGTGGCATTTCTAAAGAATCCCAGTGCATTCCAAGAAATGGGTGCACGTGCACCTCGGGTATGCTATTCTGAAGATAAGATGTAATGATTGATATGTTTGCGTTTTGTTTACCTAATTTAATATTGGAATAATTTGTTTTCTTAGAGTATCATGTCCACCCTAGTCTTGTATTTTTTCCATGGCTCATTAAATCAGAGGAAAGGATCTAAAGAACTTATGTAAATCAACTGGAGCAGATTTCCACGAGTTATGTTCTAGTGTCAGTTCAGCATGTAACTTAAGCTGTAACCTCATGCATGTTATGGAGTAATTTATTATAACAGGGTTATAGATATTTATATCTGGCTGATACTGTCGTTTTTGAGGTAGCTCATTGTGTATTGCAGGGAGTTCTTATTGTAGGGGAGAGAGGAACTGGAAAGACATCTTTGGCACTTGCAATAGCTGCAGAAGCTAGGGTGCCTGTTGTTAATGTTAAAGCCCAAGAGTTGGAAGCTGGACTATGGGTAGGCCAAAGTGCATCAAATGTTAGGGAACTGTTTCAAACAGCGAGGGATTTAGTATGTACAGCTTTACTGTTTATTTCCATTTGACTACAATTATGTACTTACTACTTACATTATCTCTACTGCTTAAAGCCAAGATATCTGGGACCAAACTTAAGTGGTCTTTAAAGGGTACATAAATTAGGTAAAATTATGTAGATAAATGCTCTGACTGAGATTCAGTTTATATTTTTTGAATGCATTGACAAATAACTTTTATTGTTTTGTCAAATTTCTGGTACTGTGTAAATAAATTTTATGTTGTTATATCATAAAACCATAGTATTAGTCTCATTCATGGTGATAAGAGGCAATTTACAGGCACCTGTAATTTTATTCGTGGAGGATTTTGATCTCTTTGCTGGTGTTCGTGGCCAATATATTCACACTAAGCAGCAGGATCATGAGGCCTTTATTAATCAACTTCTTGTGGAACTTGACGGGTAATTATCGTTTATCCATTTGTTTGTCAATGTGCTTACAGCCCCTTAACCTTAGCATGCCTTGATGTAATAAATTACTGAAGTTTCAGACATATCAAACACATCGAAGTATAAGACCCATCAAATGAGAGTTCAAGCATTATTCCCTTTTTCTCTTTTGAGCTTTCAGATTTCGTGCCATTGTCTATATTTTGGCCTCATTATACTACACTTCCTTAGCTCATGCTTTTCAGCATATTAATTGCTGATTTTCTTTCATGAGCGATGATAATAAACATTAAATTATTTAACATTCCACACTGTTGTAGATGACTAAAAACTATAAAGACAGAAATATGATTAAAACTGATTAATTGTTAGTGTTTTTTATTATCGAGTTTGTATCCTAAATAGGCAGTTAGTCTTCCCTGATTCAAGGTAGTTTGTAAATCCCTGTCTCTGCACATTTCTTGTGAATGTATTCTAAATGCTCCTTGAAGTGATGATAACAGAGATGATTGTTTCTTAAATTTGGATCTAATAATTGTTTCTTAAACTTGGTTTCAATTTTTAACCTTGTTCAAAATGGATATCGGAAGCATAGATGTTCCATAAGATATAATTTATTCCTATGGTTTTTGCTTTATCTACTGGAACTAATATATTCTCTTCTAACCTTAAATGCTTCCTTGTTTTATCTAATTTCATTGTGGAGCATTGAATTATGTGTGTGTGTATATATATATATATTTGATAGGAAATGATAAAACTTTATGAAAGAAACAGAAATACAGGACACAATGTGGATAAAAGATCCACCAGCACAGTAAAAAACCAAAAGAAAAAGAACACAAAACAAGAACAAAAGAAACAAGGACCATTGGATTATGTATCAATAATGATGAAACAGTCACCATCCTTTTCCCTCCCAGTTCACAGTAACTCTTTTGCAGGTTTGAGAAACAAGATGGGGTAGTTTTGATGGCTACTACTAGAAATATCAAGCAAATTGATGAGGCTTTGCAGCGGCCTGGTCGAATGGATAGAGTATTTCATCTTCAAAGGCCAACACAGGCTGAAAGGGAGAAAATATTGCATATTGCTGCTAAAGAAACTATGGATGAGGAGCTCATTGATTTAGTAGACTGGAGAAAGGTATGCCTCCTCACTTAGCTAGTAATTGTTATTGTGATCTGAAATTTTAACTCTGGTGGGAGTCCTGTCCTCCTTTCGTAAATCTTTTTCCAACAATACAATCTCTTTCCTATTAACGAAGAATTTTTTTTTTATGCCCTTTGGTGTTTTGGTGCTCTGTTCAACCATGTCTTTCAAATTGCTGCACATGTGCAAGTTTAAGCACTAAATGTTATTTGATCATGTTGTTTTTGGTTGCATGTGAGGCCTAGAAGTTGTGTGTTCGTCAACTAATTTATCATTATGTAACTTGCTTAGAGAATATGTAATCGGCTTTCCAAATGCCATTTACTAATCTTACTTACAAAAGTTCTTCCTTTTTTCGATGTCGTATTCTTGATTAATTGTACTCATCCTACGATTCCTCATCCTTCTCTCTCTCTCTCCTTTTTAAATTATGATTCTGTTTTCCAATTTTAATCTGCATTAATATTGTCTTGGTGCATTGACTGCCTATGCTTTCAGGTTGCGGAGAAGATGGCTCTTTTACGGCCCATAGAATTAAAACTTGTTCCTGTGGCTCTGGAAGGCAGTGCTTTCAGGAGTAAATTTCTAGATACGGATGAGCTTATGAGCTATTGTAGTTGGTTTGCGGTAAGAAACATCAGATATTATCCTTTTGTGGTCACTTGAATACCAAGGTTCATCATTTAGTTGAATGAAGTTCTATTAACAAGAATTGGCAAATTGGTTGTGAATTCTTTAGAATTGTTGTAGTAACAAAGACAAAGCAAATGGCAGAGAAAAGAGATGGACGGTAGATGGATCTAACCTTGCACCGAGTTCTTTAGGAGTCATTATGATTTTAGAATTCTCATCCAAGAGGTTGATGCATAGCACATCCAAATAGAATGTGTCACCTAATCAGAATATATAACTCTGAATCAACTTTTTTTAAATGTTGAGAGATAAATTTACTAACCCATCCAAGCGTTTGTTTTCCATAAAGATTTTTGGTGCTCTTAACAATGCTATTGACATTAAATGTTAGTGCTTGGAAGTTCTATTTTATGAAATAATTGAGACTTGCACATTTTTCTCATTTTACATTCTTTATTTGTTTCTGTAGACATTCAGCTTTGTTGTGCCCAAATGGGTTCGGAAAACCAAAATTGTAAAGAAGATAAGCAGAATGCTAGTGGATCATCTTGGATTAACACTGACCAAAGAGGATCTCCAAAATGTGGTTGATCTTATGGAACCATATGGTCAGATAAGCAATGGCTTAGAGCTTCTAAGTCCTCCACTTGATGTAAGAAACTATTTTTCCCGTCAAAGTTATAAGTTGATAGCTAAACTATTACTATGATGCTTTTTTAATCTGGTGCCATTAAGTTTCTTTTAATTTTTTTATTTTCTCCTTAATTTGTAAATTTGACTTTTGGATGGCTAATTTTAATGATGTATATTCTTGTTATTACTACTAGATTTTTAGACAATTCTCTATATATCTATTTATTAACCATCGGTTCTGCTGTGTCTTTTTTCCTTCTTAAAATAAACTTTGAGACTTGATTTTCTAATTTCTTGTATAAGTGAGAAAAGATTTATAAGTTTGTACTGGGCAGGTAACTGTTCTTTTTGCATGAGAATGCTAGCTTTTATTTTATTTATTTTTTGACACCCAAAAATCCCTTGTTCTTTAATGCTAGCATTTATATACAAAGCAAATATTCTTTTTGTTGCTATGAAAATCTGAGTTAATAAGAGTTCTGTTTACCAGTGGACAAGGGAGACAAAGTTTGCACATGCTGTTTGGGCTGCTGGTAGAGGTCTCATTGCACTTCTATTGCCAAACTTTGATGTTGTAGATAATCTATGGCTTGAGCCATCTTCTTGGCAGGTTAGTCATCTTATATCTTGAGATGATATTTCTCTGGCATATCTTGTGTCTATTATTTTCAAAAGTATCTGTAGAGGAGTTCAAACAACCCTTGAACACCAGTTGCTTCTCCAATGCTTTTACTATGTTTTAATGGTAAATTTAGTTTTCTGGTTGGGGGAGGGGTAGGGTTGTGGGAAGGATATACATTTATATAACGACATGGTTTTGGAAAGCTTCCAGAGTGGTAATATCAAGCTACTTTTCCCTTGTTTTTGTTATTTTGCTCATGACTGAGATAAAACAATCTCTTTAGAACATTTTCAAACCCTGATTGCATGATTTGTTGCATCATATTACAATATAGTCGTTTGAAGTTATTGTATCTAATTTTTATCTTAAAGCTTATTGATTGAGTTCTTGGCATTTATCTCATCTGGGCTTTCTGCCGGTAACATCATTAGTTTGGTTAGTAGTGGAAGATGGAACGAACGCAATTCCATCATATGTATATAGGATACATGAAGTAGCTTATATTTAGTAATAGTCATAAAAACTGTTCCAGTTGTTAGTTTGGCAGAGATATAGGTCAATCAAATTACTTTTGGGAATTATATACCGAGTAGAAATGATGAATTGTTGCCTCTTTCCAGGGAATTGGATGTACAAAAATTACGAAGGCTAAAAATGAAGGTTCCATGAGTGGGAATACAGAATCAAGATCATATCTTGAGAAGAAGCTTGTATTCTGCTTTGGTTCATATATTGCAGCCCAGCTGCTGCTTCCTTTTGGCGAAGAAAATTTTCTTTCTTCTTCAGAATTAATGCAGGCTCAAGAGGTTGGTATCTTCTTGCTTATTGTGAAGGAAAACTTATAAATTTTCGATTGAAGCAGATTGCACTATAACTTATTTGCAAGTCGCTACAGATAGCTACACGGATGGTGCTTCAGTATGGATGGGGGCCTGACGACAGTCCTGCAATTTACTTCAGTAGTAATGCGGTATTCTTCTCTATTTATTAATAGTAGAAAACCATTTGATTGACAAACAAAGTTATTACGCTTAGATTGTTGTCACAGTCTAAGATATTAGTAGGTCACCTGCTACTATATATTATCATTGTTCAAGAGATAACATGTACACGTATTTTCTTTTGTGATTATTAGCACTTCTTGTTAACGATTTTGTAAAAAGTATAAGTATAGTCTCTTTTGACTCGGCTAAAGCTTTAAGTTATTATGAGAACGTTTTTGATCTGGTGTTTGGGCTTATTCCGTACTCTTTAGTATTGATTATCTTTAATGTTTTTGTTCTCTGACATAGGTTGCAGCTATGAGCATGGGAAATAACCATGAGTATGAGATGGCCACTAAAGTTGAAAAGGCATGTTTATGGTTAATAAATATATATCTATTGCATTTCCTTGCATGACTTTAAGCTCTGATGAACAAACTAAACACCAATGATTGGATGATTATGGTTTACTATTTGGTATGAGATTGACTCGTGAATTTTCTGTAAATTGCACCTTTATATTTTGTAGATGTATGATCTAGCTTATTGTAAGGCGAAGGAAATGCTTCAGAAAAATCGTAAAGTTCTTGACAAGATTGTTGAGGAATTGCTCGAGTTTGAAATCTTGACGGGAAAGGTAACAGCTGCTGCTTTAGAACTATTTAAATTTATGGAATGCCCTTCATTGCTTCTGAATTTTGACTTACTTTTATTGATTCTATTATTTATACAATTCAGTTATTTGGGCGGCTATACTATTGCTTTTAAATTGTGTTTTTGAACTTGTAAAATAAAAAAAGTGTTTCTTATTATAGTAGTTGCATATGGAAACGCGTTTGGTAGCATGTTTTGAAATTGTGATTTGAAATTAAAAAGAGTGAAAACACATCTAGTAATTTGTTTGGAAATGTGAAATAGTAAAAACATGTTTTCTAGACTCTTTTTTATGGAAACATTTTTTCTTAATATACATGTATATTGGTAGGTAGGTTAGGTTAAATGGCATCTCTTTTTTACACAAATTTTAGACTGTTAAATGATTGCAAAATCAACAGTTGAGATTAAGTCTCAAGCGTGCATAAATTGCAATGCATTAATTACATATATTAGACTTAGCCTCAACCAACGGTTTAAAATTTGTGTAAAAAATTATGTAAAAGAATTGGTAGCATAGAACCTAACCACATACACACACACACATAGGGGAAGGATCAACAACCTCTTAACTTTATACAAGTTTTTTTACATAATTTTTCAACCTTCAACAGTTAAGATTAAATCTCACATTTGTAATTAGTGTTATCATAATTAATGCACATCTAGATGTAATCTAACCATTGAAAGTTGGTTAATTTAATGTTGTAAAAATAAATTGTATAAAAAGATAGGGAGTGAAAAGAGAGGACAAAAGAAGTAATTAAGAGAAAAATAGAAGGGAAAGAAAGAATAATAGAGAAATTTAAGATTAGCTAGGGTTTTAAAGACTGAAATTTGAGAGGGAAAGCATTGGAGCTTGGGTCTTGCTTCAACTTCACCATTTTGGCTCCCTAGATCCTTTTTCTGAGTGAGTTTTCACCCTTGCTTTTCAGTTTTTCTTTTCATAGGAAATAAGAAAAAAGATTTGTATAGAAAGGGGAAAGGAACACAAAAGTGAACCAGAGGTCCATGAAAAAACACCCTACTGAGCAAAAAACCTGAACTATACAGATTTTATCTTAGTAGACCAAAAATTCTAAAAACAATATAACAAACAAAGAAGATAACCCTAATTTAACAAAATCAATCCTAGACTTAATCTCATATCATGCTGGATGAAGAAAAGCGAATAAATCTTGAAAATCCTTAGAAACTGAAGCCCAGAGAGAAGTAGAGATATGAATCCTGTCCCACAACCCATTGATGTTTTCCTCCTCCACATATTCAAACAAATGGCTATTTCTTTCTTGCCATATAACCAATGGTAGGCTAAAACTGCACACTTCCATAAAGTTTTAGGTTTTCTTCCTTTCTTAAAAGCAAAATATTCTCCATCAACAGAGCATCACAAGAAGTTGGGGCACTGGGTATTTGCTGCATTGCATAATCAGACCCACAAAGAATAGGCAACATTGCAGCAAATGAAAAGGTGACTGCTAGTTTCTTGATCTCTTTTGCACATAACACTCCAAGATGGGGAAAGACATGTCTTAGGATTTCTCCTCTGAATCATTTCTCCAGTATTTACTCTTTGAACAGCTACTGCCCAAGTAAAAAAATTGAACTTTAGGAGGCGCACTTGCTTTCGAAATCATTCTATACTGTTCAAAATCACTAGTGGGGTTGTCTTCCATCAGTCAAGAAAAATAAGATCTGCAAGAGAATTACCCAAGGAATCTAATTTCCAAATTCTCCTGTCATCTTTACTCTCAACAATGGTAACGGAATTCAGTAGCACTACGAGAGCAATGTACTCTTGAATGTCTCTCTTTCAAATTTCTCCTTTGAAATGCCAACTCCACTTCTAAGGAAGAGGGATCCATAACTATTCAAGATTTAACAGAAACATTCATGAAAGGATGTAATCTGTACAAAAGAGGAAAGCAATCAGTAAAGCTGAAATCCCCAGACCAATTGTCTTCCCAAAACTTGATCTTCTCTCCATTTCCTACTGCCCACTGGGTGTGATCGAGAAAAAAACAATATTCTTTTGAGATGGCTTTCCAAGGGCTTCTACTAGAAACATTAGAACCGTCTTAGAATCCATACCAGTGGAATGAAGACCATAGATGCTAGAGATAACTTATGCCATAGAGATCCTTTTCCAAAGGAAGTCTCCAAAGCCACTTGGCCAATAAGGCCTTATTTATTTTCTCCTGGTTTCCATTACCTTGCCCTCCTTTTTTCTTAGATTAGCAACCTTACCCCATCTCAAAAGATGACATCGTTTGTTTTTTCCAAAACCTTCTCATGAGAAATCCCTCATCAATCTCTATTCTTTTAGCAACTACACAAGGAATCTTAAAAAGAGATAAGAGATAGAGAGGTAAGGAAGATAGCACTGACTGAATCAAAGTAAGTGTACCCCCTCTAGAAAGAAAAGCTTTCTTCCAGCCTACTAACCTTTTTTTCAATCTTTTCTATTACCAGATCCCAAAAGCTAAAAAACCTTGGGTTATCTCCTAGAGGGGGACCCAAATATTTGAGAGGCCAACTTTCCACTGGAAAACCAAATTTACATGCTAAGGCATTGACCTTAACAAAGATAAATTTATCTTCAATCCAGAGATGATACTGAAGATCTCCATGATAGTTGATAAATTTGTAATTTTCCACTGATCACCCGAAGCAAAGAAAGGAGTGTCATAAGTAAATTGAAGACGAGAGACCTCAACCTTTTGCTTCCCAACTATTATGCCCTCAATAAGCCTGCATCCTTAGCTTTGTTGATTAATCTACTCAAACCATCAACAACCAAATGTAAAAAGGAAAGGAGATAGAGGGTTTCCTTGTCTAAGCCCGTGAGATGCTCCTAAGTGTCCTCTAGGTCTATTTGTTGATAAGAACAGAAAAACTCATGGAAAAAAGACATCCTTTAATCCATTTTCACCATCCATCCCCAAAGCCCTGGGTCTCTAAGACAAACTCTAAAAAACTTCAATCACATGATCGTAAGCCTTCTTGAAATATATTCTAATAACCATCCCCTCTTTTTTCTTGAAATATATTCTAATAACCATCCCCTCTTTTTTCTTCTTCCTGCAATCCTCCACAACTTCATTAGCCACTAAAACTGCATAAAAAATCTGTCTCAAAAGCTGCTTCAGATTCAGAAATGGTACACTAAAATCTCCTAATGGGATTCAAGCTATCTATCATAAAAACCAATTCCAACAAAGCCGACAGCTCCTAATCTTCTGAAGCCTCATTTCCTCACTCGAATCACTTCCTAAATGAAATTAATCAACACATATTGAGAAATATTTAAAACCAAACCGCCTATTTAACTATTTTCATTTAACATGCAATATAAAAAAATAGGCAAAGAAAGAATCAAAAGCCAACTTTTGTAGCATAAAGCAACCGTCAAGGGAAAAATTGGAATTACACTTCAAATTTCTTCAATAAGTTGATAGAAGAATATAATTTAAAGGTGCTTAGCAAAAAAATGGCTTATCTAAGAAACTATCCAAAATCCAATAACGGTAATAGGATTAAAACAATTAAAATTCTGCTTTCAGAAAACAATTCAAACAAATAAGGAAAGTAGGGGTGGGCAATTTCGGGTTTGGAAATACCCAAACCCATTCAGGACACCGAAAAGTGTCCCGTTCAAATTCCCAACTTTTTTACTGCCACTCTGTTCCTGAAGTATTGTTTGCTTATTTGCTTATTTGCTTTATTACTGCCACTCTGTTCCTAAAGTTCGGGTCTATGCAGGAAGTAAGTGCAAGGGAAAAAGTAGTGCATAAATAAATAAAAGTGGGTGGGGTATAGCAGTTTTACTTTTGTTAATCCCCCCAGGCCAAGTTTTTTCTCGTTGTCGGCTCAAAGAATAAAACTTCACTTGTATTTCTTTGGCATTTTATTAACTTAAATTAGAAGCTGGGTGCCCTTTTCCAATGCCACCCCTATTGTGCATTGATCATACTTAAACCTACAACTGTCTTTAAAAAGAAAATTTTATGCAAGAAAGCTTTGTATGGTTATCATCAAACCAAGAACCAACTAACTTTTTTTAGGTTGCTGCTCCAAGCCAACATCTTGTATAATTATTATGACACTAGCTGATAGTTTTATCTCTCGTGGTTCTGTTTGATTCCCGGGAAAGAATACTAATTACTGGCAGGAGATTAAAGGAAAGCCCTCAAAGAATACCAAATAGCCAAAACTAAATAAATACTTTGAAGTTTATGTCAAAGAACCAAAGCCCTAACTCCACTCAAAAGCATGCTCAAGAGTGAAGGGTTGGCCCTGGCAAGGAGGATCGTAAAAGTGATGAGAAGGAGGTTCCCAGTTCACTTCACAAGGAACCAGCTGCTGAGGAGGGGACTGTGTCCTTAGAAAATGAAAAGGAGACAGGTATCCAGATTTCATCCCCAAAGGTGACAGAAGGTGAGTCTGCAGATGTCGTTTCCCCATCTCCTAGTGGGAGCCTTCCCAATGAAACTCGTGCCCAAAGGTCCAGCCGCTCAAAGAAAAAAGAGAGCTTGCTTAAAGAGGCTACACAATCTTCCGACTCGGTTTCCAAAAAGTTATCAGAAGCAACAAGTGATTCAGAAGCAAAACCACAAAAAGTTTTCTTCTTCTCTGAATCCTTTTGACATGGTATCAGAGCCTACCACTCTACTGCCTCTCGGCCTCTTGTGGGTCGGCCGAACGCCGACGGAGGCAGTCGACACTCAAGGGGGGTGTGACTCTGTGTCCCACATCGGTTGTGGAGTGTCTCCTGGTGCTAGATATAAGGCCAGGGCCAACCCTTCACTCTTGAGCATGCTTTTGAGTGGAGTTAGGGCTTTGGTTCTTTGACATGGTATCAGAGCCTACCACTCTACTGCCTCTCGGCCTCTTGTGGGTCGGCCGAACGCCGACGGAGGCAGTCGACACTCAAGGGGGGTGTGACTCTATGTCCCACATCGGTTGTGGAGTGTCTCCTGGTGCTAGATATAAGGCCAGGGCCAACCCTTCACTCTTGAGCATGCTTATATCTAGCCTTATATCTAGCACCAGGAGACACTCCACAACCGATGTGGGACACAGAGTCACACCCCCCTTGAGTGTCGACTGCCTCCGTCGGCGTTCGGCCGACCCACAAGAGGCCGAGAGGCAGTAGAGTGGTAGGCTCTGATACCATGTCAAAGAACCAAAGCCCTAACTCCACTCAAAAGCATGCTCAAGAGTGAAGGGTTGGCCCTGGCCTTATATCTAGCACCAGGAGACACTCCACAACCGATGTGGGACACAGAGTCACAGTTTATACTGCCAGCAGATACTGGAACTCAAAATCATATGGGATCTTCTCAACCGTGACAGAAATCTTGCCACTGTTATGACCCTGCTGCCTTAAGCAATTTTATATTTATATTAATATTTATCAATTCAGAAAAGTGTACAAATATTTAGGAGTGAAGTGTTAGCTGCATTGGGGAAAACCCAATTTTGAAGTGATCAGAGATGTCTCTTCAGAATTGGCGGTCGGTTTCCTTCTCGTAGCTAACTTTTCTGTTTTCTTAGTGATGTCTTTTCTAATACTTTTATTAAAAATAAAAATGAAAGGGAACAAAGCTAATGATGAAGTGTAGAATTTCAATTTTATATGGCATTCACTAGATGTGTCAATTTGCTCGACGACGAAGATGGTGTTAAATCATTTGAATAGTGCATGGTATAAAGACTAGTCCTGGGATGAGTTTTAAAAAGCTTCATATAAAACATGGGTTCGGGAAATTCCTGAACCCCATCCAACCCGTTTGGGACAAAAATCTCTGTCCTGAATGGGTCCCGAATAAATACCTGTTCCGGTCCCGACCTGAAATTTCGGGATGGGTTAGGTCGAATCGGGATGGGAATGGGAATTCTGCCCACCCCTAAAGGAAAGTCAAAATATAAAATTTGAAATTTCTCCCATAAATAAACAAAATGCAATTTAAAGCATACATATTGGAAAACTCACTCAAAAATGTTTTTAAGGAGTGAAAATTTGTGAAGCTGAAGCAAGACCTAAGCTTCAATTCAACCCTCACATCTCTTTTTCTAAACTAAATTTCACTCTTTAAAATCGAAGTAAACCCTTCATTTCTTTATTATTCTTTCTTCCACTTCTATTTTTCTCTCAATTTCCATCTTTCCTTCTTTCTTTCTTCCTCATGCCTTGCAACTTTTCTTTTTCTTTCTTTTTTTTTTTGAAACAACTTTTCGTCTGGTCTTCTTTTTTTTTTTTTCCCTATCCACTTAAACAACAAATAAGGCTTAAAGGCAAAAGGTGGGATAAATTTTTAATGGGCCAATTTATATTTCATAACAGCTAGTGGGTCTAAATTTGGTAAGTAAAGGCTATATAGTAAACTGTAAAATGGGCTTGTGGAATTGAGTTGTTGCATAATAAATTACATATTTTTATATATGTATTTATAAAATATATTAATCATAACAAAAACATGAGTTGATATGCATTAATTCATAAATTGTAATAAATGTATATTATTTTGATATATTTTAAAATAATATCAGGCAGGGCTTCTGGTTATTCGTATTTGCAACTTTGAATATGATGATATTGGGTGTTTCAGTAAAGTATTTTTTTTTCTTTGTTACAATAATATTTAAAGATAGTGAATTTGCATGATAATTTGATTTGTTGGGGTAATTTAAGGTTCTCAAGTCTTTTTTTTGGGTTAGAAGTGGTGTACTAACAACAATAAGATGGACTGTAATGATAAATCATGGTTATCTTATGCTCTGCCATGTATCTTTTCTCGATTTTGGTGAATTCATGTCTGTTGATGCGTTGAGTTTCTGGATTGCACATTCAGTTCTGAGTTTGTATTTCTTATGATAGACTGTTGACTCTGTTTCTTGGTTTTATACATTGTCATAAGTGACATTTGTTTGCATCAATCAATTGATTGTTTCATTCACCATTGCCTTGTCAGGATCTAGAAAGAATAATGGATGCTAATGGTGGTGTTCGGGAGAAAGAGCCTTTTTTCCTTTCAAAAGTTGATTACAGAGAGGTACATTCTTGCCATTTACCTATTTATCAATCAATATCCCTATACAATTTTAGTTATTATAATTGGCAGTTAAAGATATATAATGATTTATGAATAGAATGCTTCATAGTTTTAACTTCGTTTTCTTGGCCATGTTATTGTTGAAGGGTGTGCATACCTTATGCCTTTTGACTTTAGTGCTCCTAATCAAAAGGATTAAACTAGAAGAAAAACAGTACATGTTAAGAGTATATTCTATGATGTTACAAAAACTAAGAAGCCCCTTTGGTTCGCCGCTTACTCGTTCGAAGAGCAGTTAAAACAAGTATAACATTATAAAATTAAAGATATTTTGAAAAAATATAGAAACTGTTGGTTGTTAGGAAAAGCAATGAAATTTAGTTTGATTTTGCTTCTACTGTTAGTACCCAGAAGGATTTTTTTGTATGTTTGCATGACTTCGAAATGCTCTTGGTATTTGCAAATAAGCTGGTAGTCACTGAAATATGCATGTTAAATTTTAGATTATGTACACACCTGACTTAGAAGTTAATGTAATTTTCATATACTCGTTGCCAGTCACTATGGCTATTTATGTATTATACAAAAGTAAAATAGACCTCATTTAAAATTGGTCGTATTTTTCATTTATCAGCAAGATGTATGCTTCTTTACAAATAAATCAAATTTATTGACTGTGTTTGCTTTAAATGAATCTCAGCCATTTTCTAGTAGCTTCCTTGATAATGGGAACGCTTCAGGAACTCCTCTTTTAAATGTGGCAACTTACGATCCAATGAACAAGCAGCTTTGACACCAACAGCTTCTTCAGAGTAGGAGGTTAAAGCCCTCACTTCAGCTATGAGTTTTGCTGGTCTGTCGGAGAGTATAATTTAGATTCTGGTGCTATCAAGTTACGGCTCCAAGATTTTTCTTCTCTTCTCGTGAGCATAGGAAATGTATTATTGTTCTAAATTAGTTGTAAAGGAAGTTTGTTCTGGTTTGAGAAGAGGTTCAATTTTTTTCCTTCTCAACCTTTAATTATAAATGATTCTAGGCTTGTGTAATCAATGTTTATATTCTTTTTCCAATATACTTTCTCACATCTTGAATTAATAATAGAAGGGCAGGGGCAATGGAAGTCTTTGCCTCCCATGTTCAGTGCTATACCTTTAGATTATTTCTTTTAATAGTACTTTTCTGCTGTATTTTTAGTCATTGAATAGAATTAGAGACGCAAGAAACACAATGAACAATCTATGTTATTGTAGACTAGCAGGGTTCAAATTCAATAACATAAAAGAACTAATGACAATAGTTCAATAGCTTGTTCAGAAGCTAGATAAACAAGAACTAAAGTGACAATAGCTGAGACTCCTAATAGGGGTTAAATTACAATTGCACTGAAATCAGAAAGTTGGGTATTTTCAGATGAATAGACATTTATATGAACAATCTTTGCATTCAATCCCTGCAACTGAACTAATGGGACAAACTAGTTGCAGGAAAGGATTTACAGATACGGCAGCCTTGAGATATATCGTTTCTACAGAAGTCCTACTACAGGTGAGGTGCCAAAGATTTGCCTCTCTTTGCTAAGATTATGTCCTCCGTTGTGACACATACTTTTTCTTCTCGGCTTCGCCTCACCAAGCATTGTGATAACATCCCTCATAGATGGTCTGTCCTTGGGGAGTTTTGCGGTGCAAAGAAGTGCGATTCGGAGCACTAGAAGCATCTCTTCTTGAACATGTTTGCACTGACCGGCTATGCTTGGATCCAGTGCTTCTTCAAGAGCTCTATTGCTCTTAATCTTCCTCAGAACCCATTCAACAATATCTACAGAATCTCCAAATTCAGGGTCTAGAGGCATTTTCCCAGTCAGAAGCTCTAAAAGTACAATGCCAAAACTGTATATATCACTTTTCTCATCAACCTTCAGAGTGTAACCGTATTCTGTCGAAAGAAATTTGTTGTTAGAATTAGATCAAATTGTTTCATGTTAGTGGAACTAAAGCAAACCAACATTCTGAAAACTTTTTTGTAACTTACCAGGTGCAATATAACCATAAGATCCAGCAACCATTGAAACTGTCTCATTCTTATGAACCATCACTCTTGCCAATCCAAAATCTGCTATCCTTGCTTCCAGATTTGCATCAAGCAGTATGTTGTTAGACTTGATATCGCGGTGGATGACAGGTGGTTGACAGTCGTGGTGGAGGTAATTCAGACCTTGTGCCACGCCAACCGCTATGTTATACCGTGAAACCCAGTCGACCAACAGCTTTCCAGCTTCTTTACCGTGCAATGCTGCTCCCAGACTCCCATTTGGCATGTACTCGTATACCATCATTACATCTGTTTCGTTGTGAAGATATCCTAAGAGTCGAACAATGTTCCTGTGTCGAAGTCTCCCCAGGAGACTCACCTCTCCAAACAAATCATCTCCATTTTCAATGTCATTATCTGTTCTCCATAGCTTCTTAACTGCCACAACCATATGTGGTCGATGAACTTCAGCCTTGTAAACTATCCCAGTTGCCCCCATGCCGATAATGTTTGATTCCTTTACAGAAGCTAGAATTTCACTGCTTGTGAAATTCAGCCTTTGGAATGCTATCAGCCTCCAAGGCCATTCTTTGCAGCTCTTCTTGAACAGATCATCAAAGAAGCTGTTATATAAGTACCATCTTCTATACACCCATTTCCCAGCAAAAATCGCAATGCCAAGAGATAATATCACCGAAGTTCCGATGACAAATCCTATAATGACATGATTGATGTGCATTTTCCTTGGCTGCCCTGATTTTGCAGCGATTCTTTGAGAACATGGGGGGAGAACGCTGCCACAAAGGCCAGCATTGCCTATAAGTTCATTAGGATTTATGGTCATCAATACACCATTTGAGGGAACTGGACCCTCAAGCTTGTTGAAAGATAAATTGAGCATTTCCAGTGCTGGCGAGGTTCCGAAATTATTAGGGATCCTACCAGTAATAGAATTGTTGGACAGGTCAAGAATGGCTAATGTAGGCATTGTTGCAATTGCTTTTGGGATTTCTCCATTGAACTGGTTGTTTCTAAGGTTGAGAGTCACCAGCTTCTCACATGAAGCAATGCTTTCTGGGATTTCTCCAGAGAGACTGTTGCTTGAAAGATCAAGCACTGAGAGTGATGGGCAGCCTTGAATCTCGTTTGGGATCTTGCCTTGCAAGTTGTTATGAGAAGCCATGAGGGTTTGAAGATTTGGAATGGAGAGAATGCTGGATGGAAGAGATGAATCAAGATGGTTCCAAGAAACATCAATGAAAGAAAGTGATGTAGACAAAGAAATATCTTCTGGAATTTGGCCTGTGAGATTGTTGTTTGCCAATTCCAGCCTTTGAAGCATTGGCAGATTTCCAAAACCAACAGGAATTGAACCAGAAATAAGATTATTTTGTACTCGAACGCGGACTAATGACTGACATGTTGATAAACTCTTCGGTAATGAACCAGAAAAGGAATTGTTGAAGAGAATGAGCTTACTAAGATTGCCAGAATCACACAAACCTGGCGGAATCTCACCTGTCAATGAGTTTGAAGACACATCTAACCAATGCAAGGGTGAGTTCTGCCCAAGTTTCATTGGCAAAGAACCTGTCAAAGAGTTCTTCCATAGTTCAAGTACCTCTAATTTGGTCAACTCACCAAGCTTCTCAGGAATGAGTCCGGTCAGTTGATTGCACATCAAATTCAAGAGCTGCAGGTTCTTGAGTTCAGTTAACTCCACTGGTATCTCCCCTGATATCCGGTTATCAGAAAGATCCAAAAACGCTAGAGATGTAATGTTACCAAGTTCTGGTGGAATCTTTCCTGTGAAATTGTTCCTGTACAAATAAACTGTTGTAAGTTGCTTTAGGTGACCCAATGCAGGTGGAATCTGACCACTGAGGCTGCCGACCGCCAGGTCGAGATACTGAAGGTTGGTGAGATTGCCAAACTCTGCAGGGATTTCACCTTCAAACTCATTGTATCCAAGAATCATAGTTTCTAAAGATGAAAGCTGCCCAAGCTCTGGTGGGATCCTTCCAGTCAGATTATTACCTGAAAGGCCTAGAAACTTCAGTTTCTGCAAATTCTTGAAAGAGGTGGGAATTGAGCCTTCGAAAAAGCTCCCTCTAAAATCTAGGCTTTCGAGTGATGTTGCATTGCCCAGATCCTCAGGGACAAATCCTGAGAAGTTGTTACTTGACGCATTAACTGAAGTCAATCCCGAGGCCTTCCCAAGACCAGCGGGGAAGCTGCCAATGAAATTGTTTTGACTTACATCAACGCTCTTCAATGCAGTAAGATTAGCTAACGATTTTGGCAATGATGAGGCAAACCCATTACAGCAAATGTTGAGAGAAGAAAGACTACGTAAGCTCTGAATGCTATCCGAGACACTGCCACTGAGGTTCATGTTGGACAGATCAAGCTTCTCCACAAAGCCCTTGGAGTTGCACCAAACTCCAGTCCAGTTACAATGTAGTAACCCGTTCTCACCCGCATTGCTTGGCATTTTCCAATCTTTAAGGGCATTTGATGGATCAACGAGACCAGCTTTAATCGACAGTAAGGTTGATAGTTCATCATTTGCAATGGCTTGAACTCCCTCTGCAGAAACAAGAAAGAAACCAATGCAATAGTAGAGGAAAAGCAAGTGGGTTTGCATTTTGCTAATTGTCAGATAGTTTCTTCCTCTAGTTGAATCTCATTTTTGGTTCTATGGTGGAACAAAGGAGCTTGAAGGTGGCAAGAAAGTTAATATATGAAAGAAAGATAAGTTTAGTGAGCTAGGTTGTGACAACAGCAATTAGGATTAGTTTAACAAGTGAGTTCGTGGGATCTTGGGATCTGCACCAGCTAATAATCTGCACTTAATGACTGTAAACTTTGGACTTATTACAAATCTCCCAGACACTGAAACATGGAGAGAATGTGTTTTAATTGATTGCTGATCATGCTTTGTCCTTTATATTATTGCTCTTAGTCAACCCAAGTGGGGGGTGATTAAAAACTAATTAATGTTATCACTTTATATATTATTGGTAGCTTCTTTTTCTGTTTCTGAAACATTACAGTGAAACTGGACTCGTCTCCTTGCATTTATCTTCTTTTTCACTTTGAATCATGCTGTGTTTCAAGATCAGATTCTGACATTCTTCTTCCTAATTGATCTGACAGACACCATTACAATTAACACTGTACTTTTAATAATTATGATAATCTGAAAATATTAGGAAAAAAAAAAAGAGATTTACTTCAGCTTTCTACTAGCATTACTAAATATCCTCAAAAGGATGACTGGTTTTACCTTGCTGGAAATTTGCTCTTCAATTATTCAATTTGCAATGGGTTTTAAAAGTATTTCTTTTGTGCATTATTTCTAATAGTTACTTAAAGATCGCCTTGCAGATAACGCAACCATTGATACTATCATTACCCTCATCATTCATATAATTATGAGAACTTAATAATACACAAAAAGAACCCATTTGTAGCATAACATGCGCATGCAATCATATATTAATTAAGAGAGGAAGCAAAGTCAGATTCCTATTAAGTTGGTTTTGAAGAGGTGCCATCATGAATTTATCTGGGATGGACTAATCTCAAGTATAAAAAGAGATGATTATATCGAACTAAGTATTCAAAAAACTTGCATGTAATTTATTTTTCTTTGGAAAATAAAAATAACCAGACTGATTCAATTCTTTGTTCTATCATTGTTTTGAAGAATTTATTGTCAAATGTAAACTTTTGAATTGAACTGTTCAACTAACATAGTGTCATAGTTAAGTTTTTATTGAAACCTCATTATTCACTAAATTTTGGTCAATTTCTTGATTGCTGATCTCGGTCTCATTACATCTATATTTATCTCAATCAATTCTGAGACCTAACAGCTTAAGCTTTTGAATCAAACTGTTCAAGTAAGAAATGTTGAAGTACATTGGCTTTGTTATTTGCTAACTAAAAGCATAAATAAATCAAATAAAAACTCAACTCAAAAAAGTTAACTGTTTCCAGAAAAGAAAAGCTGTCATTCTGAATCTGAATGTTCACCAGAGAACATGATTGATTTGGCAGGATAGTATCTTTGCATGTTATGGGGGCTGAAAAAGGATAAAGAAAAATAATAGACAACTTGGAACTTTCCATACAAGAGATGGAGGTGAAATATTCTGCTAGTGATAATTTGAACAATCATTTGTCTAGTGTGTGCCCACCTAACTCCAATTCTTTCCCATAAAAAAAGAATAGAGAATTTGCAGCACATTTACAAGCACCCACATGCACACATCTGGCTGCTTGAAATTATTAATTCTAAGTTTAAAAAAAAATTAAACACAAGAACCCAATAAAATATGCAAGGAGATATACAACTCGAGGATACCAAAGGGTAATAATTCAATCCATAAATGAAGGTGGAGAGGCTGGAGCCCATGTGCAAAGAGCAAGCTTGAGAAAGAACTCAAGGTTTCATTATTAATAATGGGCAAGGCAGATACATTTTCACATTGCTGTTTAGGAAGTTGATCAAGTACATGAATATCTTTTGCCATATATTTGTGTTTTTGCCCATTTCAGTATCAATGTGGGGGAATGCAAAGTTAGGTAACCCCACATGGTTTAATGCCAAAAGCCAGCCCTCTCAATATCAATCATTTCATCATTCAGGAAAGAAATATAAGAATTGGAGATCAAATTTTTGGGGGCCATTTTTGATAGAAATTTAAGTCATTAATTTTAGAGGGGTGGAGTTATTTCCACTCTAAATAATACCCAGAAACATTAGATTACTCAAACAACTTTTTTATGTAAGTTTTCAAAATAAACCTTTACTCCACATACATACCAAAAATCCAAAAACAATTCTTAATTAATCTCTTGTTATCATATACATTTATTTCTTCTTTACACCCATAGAAAAAAATTTATCACAGCCAAAAGTTTGTTATTGTGAACATTAAATTAGTTTCATCTTAATAAAACCCATCTTCTTTGTGATATGGAAAAAGAAAATGACAGAAGTACACAAACCACAAAAAGAAGGTAAAGGGGGTGCAGCCAGAATCGTGAAAAGATGTGTCTTCTTAAAGTTGATAAAGATCTGGTATTTGCAAGAGCATCGACCCTCAACAGCATCAGTGATCAGCAAAGATGCTCTAAACACTAAGACCTCTTCCTCTTTATGACTTAAATATTACTGCTCCTTCAAAAGTTTAATAGTCTATAGTGCATGCATCTCTCTCAAACATCTTTTGTGCCCACAATCTCATGCCACAGTTATGTCAATTTTGTGAATAATTCACTCATTAATATAATTATGATATATAATTATTAAAGTTTTTAACGTGTATTTTAAAAAATTTTAAACATTTTATAAAAAAAATTTATTCACAAACAATCAAGAATAACAAAATTGCATAAACAATGAGTTAAATAATTATACACTAAAAAAAGTATACAATCAAATATATGTAGTTCAGCAACAATTGCATACATCGTTACAAAAAATTTAAATTTTAATCACAATCATTTTTTATGGTTAAAATTATAATTTTCGTGGCTAAAACTTTTTGATCATGAACAATTTTTGTGATAATTTTTGTCTATTATAGTGCGTGACAGATTAATATTTCATGGCTAAACGTAATTAGTCACAAAATTTTAGTCACAAATATTTCGTGGCTAAATGTATTATTTAGTCACGACTAATTTGTGACTAAACATACTATTTAACCACGAATATTTTGTAATTAAATGTATTATTTAATCATGAATAGTTTGTGACTAAATGTATAATATAGTCACAAATTTTTGGGTTATTCTCTTTAGCCACAAAATTTGTATTTTTGACTAAATATTTTACTATTTGGTCACATAAGATTTTTGTGACTAAATACTGTATTTAACTACAAAATATTTATTGATTAAATATGTTACTATTTAAAAGTATTTGCTGTAATATTTTTTTGAGTCACAATTTACTCTATTGTATAATAAAAAAATTTTATGGCTAAATATATTTAGCCAATAAATTATTTTAATAAATATTATTAAAATATATATTATAATTATTATATTTGATTAAAATTTTATATTTATATATATTTTAATTTATTATGAATATATATTTATAAAGTTTTTTTTATAGATAACTTAAAATATATATTATAAAAATTTAAAAGTACATGTAAAAAAATACTTAATTATGTTAATTAGTACAACAAAGTGTAATAAAGAGAAATTCAAATACAAATAAAAAGAAATATTTACAATCATGGTTGAGATGGCTATAAAGATTGCTCCAGTGATAAAAGTATATCACCCAAAAGAATTTTATTAATAACAGTCTCAAATTGTTTAAATCGAATAGATAAATTATCAATGGTACTCTATTGGGATCACATAATAATCTTGGTCTATTGCAGCTCTATCTTTGTTGTTTCAACTCACTATTTGTTGCATCTGACTCACTATGTAATGCTGACTCATTATAACTAAATATCATCTGTAAACGTGATTGCCTCCTAACTTCAAATCCCGAGTAATATGCATTTTTCTTTCCAAAAACCTCTTTAAATAAATGCTCATTACTAAATTGTTTATATCCTACAATATTTCTTTCCTTCTGAAGTTGCTACATCTTCTCCCATAAATAATAAAAATAAAATATTAACAAAAAAATTCATTGGTTGCATTAGCATATAAATTAATTAAAAAAATTATGTCAAACGTATAAAAATAATAACAAAAATATTTAATTACACCTTAAAATTCAACCATTTTTTATTAACACTATAATAAGTAGATAAAAATAATTTTAAAAAGTTTTGTACCTCACCACCCTTAGTTTACGTTTAAACCAAATATTTAAAACATAACAAGAGAATTATGTGAAATATTATTAAGATATGAAAAGACTATTTTACCTTAGAGTTTTTCACGATGAATAACAAATGATTTACAACTCACCACAATAATTACATGAGAATTTCTTCCTTTTTTTGTGTTTTTTTAATATATTGCCAGAAAATAAAAAAAATAAATTTTAATACAATATATAATATAAATTTTAAAAGAAAACACTACATTAAAAAATAAATAAACACTTCAAAATATTAACAACACACAAGAATAATATCAATTCTTATATCCTACCAATAAACTAAAAACTTCAACAATAAAACTCAACACTAACAGCAATATCATATAATGTAGCACCTGTTACTATAGCAACCAACAAACGGCGGGATCAGCAGCAACACCAGAATAATCTCAAGATAATGCAAGATTTGTCACTTAATTAACACAAAGCATAAAGAAAAGATGCAAAATTGTAGAAAAACTTCACCAATTATATTGTGCATGAACGGAGATGGTGATGAAAGTCAAAATTCCAGCTTTAAAGACTGATTTGGGTAGTTGCAGGAACAACAAAAATTGGCAGGATTGGTCTAGTTAATTGCAACAACAGCAAATATTACAGAAGTAGAAAAACTTGATTTTTGAGTTCAAGCAGTTGGATCAAAGCAAATCAGTACAAAATAGAGGTAGCAGTAGCAGGATCGGTGAAGAAATAGCCAAGAATCCGCCTACGATCAATAAAGGTACTGTAGCAACAATTTCTTAGGTTACTGTAGCATTGAGAAAGCATTTTCTCCTGTAACAATAGTAGAAGATCAAGACATTTGCATTACAATTATTTGTTAGAGATAGCTTGGCCATTTATAGTACACTAATAAAGTCCAGAGAAAAAAAAAAAGAAGATTTTGGTGGTTATGAGAATGAGAAGTTTGTGAAAAGAACTTTTAAGGTTGCCAATTTTAAAATTTGTAGGCCAAAAGGGCTAGGTTTTTAGTTGGCATTAAAAGAAATAGCTTTTTGTGAGTCAATGTATTCTTTAAACACTTGTTTAAATTTTTTAAAAAAATCATACAAAATTTAAAAGATATTAGTATTACTTGATAAATTTTTTTATAAAAAATAACAAACAAAAAGTAGATGTAAGTGAATGAAATGCTATTTTGTAAAAATATTTTATTAATTAATTTTTTCATATATCATAAATTAGTTATAAGATACTTTTATTTGAGCAAATTGAGATATGCCGTAATTATTTATATTTTCAATTCAAATTTTAATATATTGTTGAGATATATGTATTTAAATCTACATAAAATTTAATCGAATTCAATTTTATTAATTTTTTAAATGAAAAATTGCACAGACACCAATTTCAATTATATTAAATGTTATACTTTTCAAATTTAATTACGTTCAATTGCATTAAATGTTTCAATTACATAATCTAGTTACGTTCAATTACATTAAATGGTAGACTTTAATCACATCAAAATTTCTCTAATCTAAATTTTTTAGTTTAGAATAAAAAAATCAAAATCTAATTTTAATTTTGATTACGTTAAATGTTATAATTTTAAATTAAATTTCAATTAAGCGTTATAATTTTAATTTAATTTTGATTTTAATTATTTTAAACATTATAATTTTAAATCTATTTTCAATTTCAATTATGTTAAATGTTATAATTTCAAAATCAATTTCGATTTTAATTATGTTAAATGTTATAAATCAGTTCCAATTCTACTTTCAATTACGTTAATTATTATAATTTTAAATTATATTCGAATTTAATTACGTTAAATGTATAATTCTAAATCATATTTTAATTTCAATTACGTTAAATATTATAATTATAATTTCAATTATGTTAAAAATTATAATTCCTAATTTAGTTTCAATTTTAATTACATTAAATTTTATAATTTTAAATTCAATTTTAATTTCAATTATATTAAATATTATAATTCTAATTCCAATTTCAATTACATTAAATGTTATAATTCTAACTCCAATTACATACAATTCTAATTTTAATTTCAATTATGTTGATAATTATTATATTTTCTATTCAAATTTTAATTTTTATGATTACATTTCTAATTACAATTATGATTTCAATTCTAACTTCAATTACATACAATTACAATTCCAATATGTTTATAATTATCACATTGCTAATTCAAATTACAGTTCTAATAATTACATTTGAAATTATAAAATAAAATTTCAATTCCAATTACATTTTTTTTCATTTCATATTCAAATTTCAATCCTAGTCATACATATTTGATTATATTTACGACTTCAATTCTAATACTAATTACATATATAATTTCAATTGCATTCACATTTGCATTTATAATTGTTATATTTTCAATTATAATTATTATATTTCAATTATAATTATAATTTTAATTCCAATTTATAATTATTACATTTTTAATTTCAATTATTGTATATTATTATAATTCTAATTGAAATTATATACAATTAAATTGTAATTACCAATTTTAAATCTAATTAAAATTATGATAATTAAAATTTTAATTTCTATAAAAAACTTTTGCAACTAAAGTATTAGTTACAAAATATATGTAGCTAAATACATTCAACCATGAAATTTTATAGCTAATAGTTGGGCAGAAAGTGAAAATTTTGGTGGGAAGTAAAAAATTTTGGAGAAAAATTATTAGCCATGAATTAAAGAGTTCATGGCTAAATAATGCTATTTTTGGCCATGAATTCATATTTTGTGGCTAAACATCAACACATCTACCCATAAACCAAGTTTTCGAGGCTAAAAATATTTTATTTAGTCACGGACTGAAATTTTGCGGCTAAATATAACTATATTTAGTCACGAAACTACAATTCGTGACTACATAACACTACATAATTCAAATTTTAATTTTAGTTATGTTAAATATTATAATTATAATTATAATTTCAATTACGTTAAATGTTATAGTACAAATTTAATTTTAATTTCAACTACGTTAAATGTTATACTTTCAATTTCAATTCAAATTCTAATTCTAATTTCAATTTCATTAAATATTACAATCAAAATTCAATTTTAATTCATATTACGTTAAATGTTATAATTTTAAATTATTATTAAAATTTTAATTTGAAATTTTTTTACAACCAAAGTATTAGCCATGAAATTTTCATGACTTAATACATATAATTATGAAAGTTTCGTGGCTAGTAGTTGGGCAGGAAGTAACATTTTGACGATAAGTAAAAAGTTTTGGGAAAAAAACTTATCAGCCACGAATTAAAAAGTTCATGGCTAAATAATGCTACTTTTGGCCATGAATCCATATTTTGTGACTAAACATCTCTGTATTTGGCAATAAGCTAAGTTTTCGTGGCTAAAAAATACTTCGTTTAGCCACAAATTGAAGTTTCGTGGCCAAATATCACTACATAAGCTACAACTCGTGGCTACATAACACTACATAATTCATATTTCAATTTCAATTACGTTAAATATTGTAATTTTAATTATAATTTTAATTTCAATCATGTTAAATGTTATAATACAAATCTAATTATAATTTTAACTACATTAAATGATATAATTTCAAGTCCAGTTGTAATTTCAATTTCGTTAAATATTATAATCCAAATTTAATTTAAATTTCTATTATGTTAAATATTATAATTCCAAATCATTACTAAATTTCTAATTTAAATGTTTTTTTTGCAACCAAAGTATTAGCCATGAAATTTTTGTGGCTAAATACATATAGCTACGAAAGTTTCATGGCTAAAAGTTGGGTGGGAAGTAAGAATTTTAGCAGGAAGTAAAAAGTTTTGGGAGAAAAACTTATCAGCCACGAATTAAAGAGTTCGTAGCTAAATAATGCTACTTTCGGCTATGAATTCATATTTCGTGGCTAAAAATCTCTACTTTTGACCACAAAAGAAGTGTTCGTAGTTAAATATCACTATATTTAGCCATTAATACAAACTTTATAGTTAAAAGTCACTAAATTTAGTCACGAATTGAGGCTTTGCGGCTAAACATTACTACATTTAATCACGAAACTATAATTCATGGCTAAAACTACATTTAGCCACGATAATATAATTTGTGGCTAAATATTTTGACATTTAGCCACGAAGGTTCATTTCATGACTAAATATAGTGATATTTAGCCATGAAACTTCAATTTATAGTTAAATATAGTGACATTTAGCTACAAATTATAGTTTCGTGGCTAAATATCAACCCATTTAGCCATGAAATTTTATTTTGTGGCTAAATATAAGCTCATTTGGTCACAAAATTTTCTTGTTAGATTAAGTGGGATATTTATTCAAGATAAAAAAAAAAAAGAATACTAAAAGTATTGAAATAATTTATGGTGATAATGAAGGGTGAGAAGCACAATGTACTATATGTGCTTGTTGAAAAAGTTGTAGTTAGCTTAACATTGGTTGTTGAGGGAATGCAGACCAAGAGTCAGCATTAGAGAATTGTTTATTGAGATGATATGGATCGAAAGAGAATGTATAGTAAGAGTGATGATGGTAAAAATAAGTTTCAGTCACTGAGGGATTGGAGTCATGGTGTCAAGAGTGACAAGTGAGATTACAAAACAAAGGCCACCTTAGAGAAGATGCATTCATATCTTTGGAGGACGAAGTCACGGGCCAAGCAGAAGTTAAGTCTGTGCAAATACTTAATTGGAGTTAACGCTAAGTGATTAAAGCATTGGCATGGATGGATTCTGAAAAGTTTCTTAAGAGATTTTGAATCAATGAGTGGTTTGTTGGTGATTGTATTTGAGTATAATTTTGAGTTTAAGACTAATGAGGAGTTAAGATGAGGTTAAAGACGCATTAGATAGATGAGAAGTGGTCAAAAATGAAAGTCAAAAGCAAAGAGTGGAGCATAAAAGGAGCCAAAACATTATACAAAATGCAGGCTTTGGCACCTAGGATCTAATGTTGGTAAAAAGTTGGAGCCTAGGTGCCAACTTGAGGGTAATTTTTGAATTTGTGTAGGATTGCACTTCAAAGTTAGTTTTCGGACTACTATAATGAATAGACTCTTATTCCAACTATAAATATAGTTTCTACAGATCTTTTGAACACTATATAAACTTTTATAACTCCATTGAATTATTTAAGTATTAGAGAGAAACTTCAAGAAAAAAAATAAAGAGTTAGAGAGAGTCTTAAGTGTCGAGTGTGTAAGAGAGTGTCATAAATATGCTTGAGATTTGAATGATCAAGAAAGTATTGATAGATTCTTGAGAGCTTGCTATTGATTGTATTCATTGATTACCTCTTGTGAGAGATCTTTGTGTTATGAGTTTTTTTGAATAAATAAAAGAGGCTAGAATTTCGTGATCCTATAGACGTAGATCCAATAGATGTAGGTGTTCATTACCGAATCACATAATTTTTTTGTGTGATTGTATAATTATTTATCTCTTTATCTTGATATTTTCTCATTCTTGCTTTACCTGTAGGTGAAATCTTCTGTTTGCGCTTAGAAAGTTTTTAGAATGCATGTTAAAAATCTAAAAAAATACTAATATTAATTTAGCATTATTACAAATTTTAAATATTTTATAACTTCAATATTAATGTGTAATTTATGTTTTAAAATTTCTAACTCGTAGAATTAATTTCCATTAACGTGAATAAAATTGTTACTCCAAGAATTATAGTATCCATTAAGATTTTTTACTCCATAATTAATTTAAATTTTAATATAAGATTTTTAAAACCTTTTAACTCCCATAAAATATAGTAATAATCAATAAATTATTTTAAATGTTGTAAAACTCATATCTATTTCATAAAATTTTAAAATATCATTTAAGATCTTGTATCTTTTTTAAAAAAAAATTGTTAAAGGATGGAGAATGCTTTTACCAATAGAAATTCTTTTAGTATTTTTGTCTAGGGTCCGAAGTGATATGATGAATTTATATTTATGCAATTAAAAGGGTATATGCCTTACAAAGAGTAATAAATAAATAAGAAGGAGAAGAAGAAAAACAACTACAATCTTATATATTAATTTGGGTTGAAAATAAAAAAAAATTAAGTGGATGTGGAAATAAATTAACTAGCATGTAATAGGATGATATTCGGCGCAAGTCAGAAGTACAACAAAGGTGAAAAACCCAAAAAGACCCTCGAAATGCCAACACTATAAGAAGAAAAAATGAAGATATTAAAGATGATGATGCCCAAATAGCAGAAGAATTAACACAGAGAAAAAAGGTTTTCCTCCCTCCATTCTAAGCACATTTTTTATTTTCTTTCTTACTAGACTCCCATACAAAATCCCATTCTGACTTAACCATTAGAGTATCTCTGCCGGAACTTGTCAGCGCAGTCAGATTTTAGGCACGTGGGTGTATGCATGTGCAATTGTGTCTATTGCCTAACGCGGCGAAAATATAAATTTTGTAATAAACACAATAAATAAATATATTAATCACATTAATATATTTATAAAGTTAGAGAACTCACCAAACGTGTAATGTTATACACGTATTTTTCCTGGAGTCTACATGGAGACCAACGGGTGTCCAGTTCTAGTCACCAACACGGTAGGCTAGGTGAGCTAGAACAACAGCTCTGTATTCAGCTTGGGATTAACTTTTAATCCCCAAAATAGCCGGAAGTGAATTTATATCATTTTCTCCAAAAGGATAAGAAATGGAGATTTGAAGCAATTCACAATTGCTCCAATTGGAAGCAAAGGGAAAAATGAAACGATTTCATTTTTCCTCTCCCATTTTCTTTTTCTTTTCTTCTTCTTTCTTTCTTTTTCTTCATTTCTTCTCTTTTTTCTCTCTCGGCCGTTTGGCCAAAATTGCTTCTCTTTCTCTCTTTCTTTTCCTTTATATATATATATAATATAATAATAATATATAATAATATATTATATAATATAAAAAAGATATTTGATTATTTAATAGTTAAATAATCAAACTGAGAAATGACTATTTTGTCTCTCATGAATAGTTACCAAGTTTACCCCCTAGTGGGTCCCACTAAAACCCACATTTGAATAAACTCAATTGAGGGTCCACAATATACTACGTGTCATAATACAATTAGTAAATAACACTTACTAACTAATTGTCGTATTTAACACTTAAATATAGACACGCACGTATTCCCGTGAAAGTGCTGAATATTGCTGGATTAAACAATTTAATCTTGCACGCTACTCCAGTGCACAACGAGTATACTTCATATCGCAGGACTCCCTAGGTCCTACGCCTGATTCATTAAATAGAACTATTCCATGAGTCTGTGAACAATGTCCCACGCACATGTCATGGATACACAAATTAGCGCGTTGAACCATACAAGCTGAGGTTACAACGCATACGTATAGTCTTTCCGTCATGATATCCTGGATGTGCCGGGATATAGATTATCACCGTCAAATCCCCTTGTGCTCATCCATATCTTATCTCCAGACCTGTATCTCACTGAATAATATGCACAAACTCATTTGCCATATTGTTCTACCCTGACGGAACTCTTTTCCAGGATTGATACTTGTGGCCACAAGATTTTCTAGTATACAGTCTCAAAGCATCTGGATATCAAATTCCCTATAAGAGCTAACGGATCCCGTATCTGTATGCACCAGACTCCATAAGTATCGGATCATACCCAGCGACACCCAGCGGTCACACCATGAAAGGTCTGTGACATACGTGGAACCAAAGTATAGTGGATCACTAACAAGCCTATCGTGGCACTCAGGTCAAAGGACCACGTATACTACTCAACTCGAGAAGACCCTCCGTTGACTGCTTATATAGGATGTTTATCGGAGGCCCTCGTGAGTCTGTCCCATATCCAGTCCTAACTGGATACCTATATGTCAATACGAACTCCAAGATCACAGTCGGTCAGGAATGACCATCTATACCTGATAGGTACGACATATGCTGATCTATATATATAAAGGTATCCACCGACAGACCCGTATCGGCAGAAATAGATCAAGGACTATTATTTGAGAACATACTTGCGCAACTTGCATTTTCTGGCACCTGATTGCAACTCTTGCAACTATGCAATTACTAGTATATTCCCAGGTCTATGTCTCATTACAGACAAGGTTTCAACTCTTGGATCTACTAAGTATTATAACTAACTAACACTTAACTGTACTAACATTTAGTAATTATATATCTTATTTAAACTCTTTAGATCTGATCCGAACTTTTTCAGATCTACAATATCTGTAACGTTACATGCATAATACCATATAAATGGGTATTAGCGATTTAATGAAAATGTACACTTGTATAAATACACAAGTATATGTACATTCAGGGATGACACGTAAACACCGACCCTAATAGAACTTACCCCGACAAGATTGTCATCGAGCTTATGTCTGTATTTTTTACAGGCTTTCCACAGCTCGCAACGAAGAGAAAGCCTAAGCCTGTGCCAATCACTCCCATCGGGATAAGGCCGAAGTTTCATTCCCGCTCACAAACAAATCCAAGGCTCGTTGGCTCAAGGAACCATTTCTTTAGGTCAACAGTTTTTGGCACCGTTTGTGGGAATCAAACAAAAAGTTTTGTCTGGGAAGGCAACAATCAACTATGGTAGAACGGTCATCCGCCAGCAAAAATCACGTTGCTGGAGAGTAAAGCTCAAACTCAAACAAACTCCTCACTCGAATAAAAGGCTCTCTACCTTTTGAAATACCGACAAAACTAAGAACCTTGAGGGGGGAGAGAGAAGAACTGAGACAGCTCATGACTGAGCTGATTAGGAGTAAGCAAATGAAAGCAGGAAATCATAGGAGGGAGTCTCGAGAGGAGATTTGAGAATAGACAGAGCGAAGGAACAGATCGAAGACTCTGTACAATTTGGCCAGGATAAACAGGCCGAGCTAAGCAATTCCCGAGAGAGGGGAGATAGAGTCTGGGGATTTAGAGCCGATAATGGGAATAGAGCCATCCGCAGAATCATAACAGCATTGACGGGGTGAATCAGGCCTAGAAAGCAAAGTTCGTAGTTTAGATGGAAAGTTAAAAAGCCTCTTGGCAGAAAGGGAGAAGAATGATCAACCTCTCGTAAAGAAGACGAAAAGAGAGAGAGGGTCATTGCTGATAGATGAGCTGAGATATATGGAGCTTCCGAGTGGTTTTCGACTCCCAAACCTACCCACCTATAGGGAAGTCATCGACTAGATCACCGATCTGCTATCCATCGTGGGATTTAGGCAGGATCAAATATGCAGACTCTTCTACATGAACTTGGAGTGGCCTGTTTTACTCTGGTATAGAGGTCTGAACAGCGCAGTGTTGCCTCATATACGAGTTGGCCGAGAAGTTTACCTAATACTTTCGAGGCTCATGTGAGGTAACCAGGGACCCGGAGCAGTTGAAGCAGATCAGACAAGGTCAAGAGGAGAGCTTGAGGGACTACATCCGGAGGTTCCACAAAGAGGTGATAGTATTGGGAGCGTTTGACCAGCCTATTGCTCTGGACGCCCTCAAGGCAGGATTAAGACTAAATAGATTTTGGTACCACCTGGCAGAAAGTGGTATCACAAGCTACACAGCCGCATACAACAAAGCACTAAAGTACATGTCAATAGAAGAGGGTGAAGAGGCTAAGAGATCCTTGGCTAAACAGCCTCGAAGGAAGACACGGTCTCACGAGAAGGCTAGATATAAGGGAAAGGAGGGACCCCCACCCCCCGCTGAAATACTGGAGGATGGACGACTAATACCATCCCCCATAGAGGGGAAATTTAGCGAACTGGCATAACGCACTGGATAATCGAAGGAACCAAGTAACAGCCTCGAAATCATGGGGAAAGGCCGAAATGGTTTCGACCAGGTGTCCCCCCTAGGCTGCCCCAGAACCTAAGAAATAACGAACCTTCAGGTAAAGAAAGAAGGGTGTCTCGTGTCGATAAGTTTTTACTCTTGGCCCTGTGCTACTCGATGATGTCCACAAAGCAATCTAGGACTGAGGGCTGTTACATAGGAACTTCAAAGGGAAAGGAGTACAGCGACAAGCAGACCCTAAGAAGTTATGCAACATACACAAAGGGCCAGGACACACCGCTAGAGAGTGTACGGAACTGAGGAAGCAGATCGACCACCTGATAAGGAATGGATACCTTGAAGAGTTTTAGGCAAATTGACAGACCACAACTGCCAACCAGCCCGGTAGGTCGAATCCCAACCCCGTAATAATTATTTCAGGTGGACCCATATTAGCGGGAGATTCAAACAAGTAGCGGAAGAACTACATTAAGTACTCAATGGTAGCACATCAAGTCATGTGCAACGGCCCTTTAGCCAAGAAGTCAAGACTACCACAAGAGGTGCCGATCATGTTTAAAGAGGAGGCATCAATCCTTATAATGACGCACTTGTGATCAAAGTATTGGTAGAGGAAAAAAAGATAAACAGGGTGTTTGTCGATCTGGGCAGCTCGGTGGACATAATCTTTAAAGAAACCCTGGATGATCTGAAAATTAGGAACCTGTACATGAAGGAGACCCAAACGTCAGTACAGAGATTCAGAGACAACTGTATGATGCTGGTCGGCGTGGTGGCTCTCCTTCTCACAGTGGGATAGAAGCCCTACGAGAAAATAGTGATGACCAGATTCGTGGTGGTAGATCAACCATTCTCGTTCAGGATTCTCCTTAGACGACCCTTCATAGTGAGTATTAATGCGACCTTATCTATTTATTACATGAAGCTAAAATTCCCGGCAGGAGAAGGGATGAAAATAGCGTTAGGTGATTAAAAGGCAGCCAGGAGCTGTTATGTAATGATGAAAAGGAAGACGTTCTGCATTTTCGCCATCGATCTAAGAAAGAAAGTCTACGAATCCTTGGAGCCGGTGAAAGAATTATAAGACCTAGAGGTTGGGGCAGGGGAACCTAAGAAAATAGTTAGGATGAAGAAGAGCTAACCCGGCTAATTCAAGAATTTTTGGATGTCTTCCCCTGGTCCAATAAAGACATGCCTGGAATTGATTCGAAACTAGCTGCCCATAGGCTGACCATCTGTCCTATGTCCTGACCAATCAAATAGAAAAAGAGAATCTTCAATCGAGAGCGAAAGAAGCTGTAGAGGTAGAAGTGGAGAAGTTACTAGTGGCATGATTTGTCCGAGAAGTCCATTACCCTGACTGGTTGTCCAACGTGGTAACAGTGAAAAAGGCTAATGAAAAGTGGAGAATGTGCGTTGATTTCACTAACCTTAATAAGGCGTGTCCCAAAGATAGTTTCCTCCACCTAAAGATCGACCAGCTAGTGGATTGTAGCACCCTACTCATCCGCATTTCCTTAAAACGAGATTAGAGAATGCTACCATTTTTTTTCAAAATCTTAATATTACAATAATTTTTTTCTTTATTTTAAAACCAGATTGACAGAGTCTCCTCTAAAAATTAGACTTCCCACCACCTATTACAAAAAAAAAAACACTCCCAATCATTATATTTCTTAACTCTAATCCTATTACTCAACCATCTACCCACTATACAAATTTTAACTCATTGAGATCAATCATTCACCAATTGTAATCAGATACAACGTAAAATCGAAAGAATATATATAATTTATCGTTTACAACACAAAAGTAGTTCTTGATCATACATACACATGTACATGCATCCATACAATTTGTTATACAAATATTTTGAATACAAATAAAATATCTACCCAAAATATATAAATAGAGGATGTGATTAATCCGGGTTGCTGCAGATATGGTTTTCTCTCTTCAATTTTTAATATTGACAACTCTACTACTTACGCGTGATAAATTCATCATGCTAAGCAAAAACAAATTGCTTAATAGGTGTACATAAAAGTTGAACAATATAATTTATTTATTCAAATAATGTACAAATAACAGAATCAATTACTATTACTTACCACAACGTCGATAGGATAGGTTAAAATTTACCAAAATATTTAAATCAATTAATCAAGACATAATATATATTTTAAATTAAATTAATTTATCATATGCGTGATTGAACAATTACATGTGATCTCAATAAGTGCTCAAAATAAACACTGACACAATACCATAGATTGGCCAATGAGCTATTAGATGGTGATCCGGCATCGGACACTTGGTGATTACCCGTCGGATCCAAATCAAATTAGAGTATATATCGGATCAGAGATACAGATCAGAATCACTAATGATATATAACAGCGCAATACTACTATAACACCCTATTGGCATGTTAACTACCAATTCTCACCTACCAATGTTCAAGTTTACCCAAGACTCCTTAATAATTTAATAATCATATTATATTAAACCCAATTTTTTTTTTCAAATATTAACATATAAATCCAAAACTTTTAAGAATTCACATTCAAGTTTCAATTTTTTTCAAAATTTTACACATAAGTTTAATTTTTTTACTAATTCACATTTGAGTCCGAATTTTTATACAATTTCACATATAGGTCTAAATTTTATCTAATTTTACATATAGGTCCAAAATTTACCTAAATTCACATATAGGTTTAAATTTTATCCAAATTTACACATAGGCCCAAAATTTACCCAAATGCATATATAAACCCAAATTTTTCTTAAATTCATGTAGAGGCCCAAATTTTACCTAAATTCACGTATAGGCCCAATTTATTTTCAAATTCACATAGAGGCCCAAATTTTACCTAATTTCACATATAGGTCCAAATTTTACCTAATATTAAAAATACATTTAATTTACTTAGAACCAACATAATAATTAATTAAACATACTATTTTTATTCAAGTATCCATCAAATAATTTAATTACATAATTATATACTAATGCCCTAAAACAAAAATTTAAGTTCAACTTAAATATACACCAAACCTGAACCACCCTCCAAATGAAATTCACTTTTTCTCTTTGTCATTTCCTTGGCTCTCATTTGCCAACCCTTCACCTTAATATCAAGAATACACAAATAATCAATAAAATTTCAATTAATCCCACTAAAATGTAAAACCCCCTAATTTTAAATGGCAATTGAAATTACAAACCCTTAAAACTCTAAGTCCATATTCAATTAAATTTTTTTCAATAACTCACCTTGAAATTCACATTTCCACTTAAAAATAATCCTTGAAACTTGATGGAAATAGGTTTAATTAAAAGTTTGGGGGCTTGATTTATTAAGGGAAGTATGTAGAATTGTTGAATTTAAAGGGAGAATAAAAGAAAAATTGAGAGAAAAGGTAAGGGGGGGGGGGGCGGGTGGGACGACAATGCTCTTTGTAAAAATGGGTATTTTCTCACACTATTCTTCTTTATATACTCATCATTTTTCTTGCCAAATTTTTTCTCAACAAAATCCAAAACTATAAAAATGCTATTGGTTTGAATTGGTGGTATTTGATTGGTTCAAAAATTTAAATAACTATTCACTAACTAAACTAATTAAAATTTAGTCAAAAACTAACCAATTCTATCACTTTCCAATTCATTTGGTGGCTAATTGCTATTATTTCATGATTAAGTGTTAATAAAGTATAAATAGCTAAGGTTTTAATTCCATGAATCCATTCATACCATACCAACACTTTTTCAACCAACAAAATTCTTTCATTTCCTTTAACAAATAAATTTAATCCTAATAAATAAAAATTAATGCTAGTAAATAAAAAAAATTAATTCTAATAAATAAATATTCCGGGGTGTTACAGTTCTTCCCCTCTTAAGAAATTTCGTCCTCAAAATTTACCTGATTCAAAACGTTGAGAGTACTATTGTCGCATTGCTTCCTCACATTTTCAAGTAGCTTCCTCGACCTTATGATTTCTCCAAAGTATCTTAACCAGTGGAATCTTTTTATTCCATAATTCCTTAATTTCTCGATCTAGTATTTTTACTGGTTCATCTTCATATGTCAGATCAGCCTGCACATTAATGGTGGAAGTCGCTACGATATAAGAAGGATCCGATCGATATCTCATCAGCATTGATACATGAAAAATATTATGTATCTTATCTAATTCAGTTGGTAAAGCTAGTCTGTCGATTACCGGACCCACACGCTCAGTAATCTCATATGGGCTGATAAACCTAAGACTTAACTTACCATTCGCCCTGAATCTCAATACTTTCTTCCACGGAGATACCTTCAGAAAGACTTTATCCCCAACTTCATACTCAATGTCTTTCCTTTTTAAGTTCGCATAAGTTTTCTGTCATGAAGATGCATTATCAAAATATATCAGTTACCTGTTTCAAACAAACGAGGAACTAATTTTCATCTTAAACAAATCCAATACAAGGCTCAAAATCCTTCTCTTGTCCATCCTCAAAATCCTTTTGTTTTTGTTTAATCTTTGAATGTTTTGTGTCCCTCAATGAATTTCAAAGTATTTGAGTTGCCTTGGTGCCTTTGGTAACATAACCACCCAGCCACCATTTCTAACTCACTAAATCGTCTAGTGAAGATGTCATGCATCACTATCAGCTTCTATGGCTACATCACCTAAAACCTTGTCTCCTCCGCCAATATCCCCGCCTTGGATGCACTATCACAACCACCACCACCACTATGCACTCCCTACACAAATGCCTATTCTGCCCTCACATCTTTTGCTACAACCAAAATTCCAATCTCAATATGCCGTCACCGATTTCTTAGTCTTAGTTTATGAGGTGTTTAATTTGATTAAATATTTTGAGTTAAAATGGGAAAGAATAGTAGGAAAAAGAAGAAATAAGTGTTTAATTTGATTAGATATTTTACCACGAATTACATGCTACCACATACATTTAATTAGATACTTAGTATGTTTTTGTAGTTCTCTGTATGTCAAATTACTATTTGACCCTTAGTTAAAACAAATGACAAGTACAACAGACATTAATGTTTTAGGCTTTTTTTGAAATTAAAAGGGTCTTTCAATTAATTTTGTAAAACTTTGAGGGTTTTACAAAATTATTATAAACCCTTAAATTAGATGTTATAAACCCTTAAAAAAATTATTAGTTTAATCTTTAAATTTCTCTTAAATTATTTATTAGGTCCCTAAATTTTTTTAAATATCTAATTTAGTCCCTATTATTAAAAAAATAACCTTTGAATTATACTTTTTGAGTGTAGTAAAGTAAATTATTATATCTAATTATGATAAATGGTCTTACATTTGATCAAACTTATCTTATTATCTTAAAAAAAATGTATTTCAGGCTTTTCTTTTTAATAATAAGGACTAAATTAAGTATTTCGAAAAAATTAAAAATGAAATTAATAATTTCTATAAAAATTAGAAGGTTAACTTTTTCTGTTATTGTGTTATCAACCATAAACTTGTATTTATTAAGATCAAAAGTTTAAACCTCGAAAAGTTTTGTTCGTCTTTATGTATAGGATTGCAAATAATAGAATGTGTACGAGACAAAAAAAATTAATGGTCTTATTCTATATTTCATTTGTTTATGTGATTAGAATTTGATTTGATTGAAGATTAAATTGGGAGTATTTGTCAAGATCCTATATATACATATACTTTGTGGGTAATAAAGATTTTGTTGAAAGATGGAATTTATTGTCTTGTAAATGTTCTTCATTAATTTTAATGGTTTATAATTTATCTAATTTTTAATAAATATTTTTTTATTATCTATTTAAATACTCTTAAACAAGTAGTTTTTTCTTTTTTTTTTATAAAAAAAAAGTAGTTTGTTGTAAATAATTGATACTATTTTTATTTAATTTTTGTACCTATATACGTACTAATAATATTACATATTTTAAATTATATTTTAAGTAATGTATCAAATAATTATTGAATAATAAAATATTATAAATTTTAAAAATTATCTATTACACTTAACGAGAATAATACTAAATATCATAAGTTTGTATTTTAAATTATATTCAAATAATAATGTATTAAATAATTATTAGGTATAATAAATAATTTTAATATTAATTCTATTTTATTATTTAATAATTATTTAATATGTTATTATTTGAAATATAATTTAAGATGTGTGAGATTATTCTACCTATGATTACTTGATTTGATATAATTTAAAATGTAAAATGTAAGGTAACATTATTTATATGTATACTCTTTCGACTTTTCAAAAGCATAATGATATACAAAAATTTTTTGGAGCTCAACTTGGTGCAACTTTTTGCACATGCATCTAATTCTGTTCTCCATTTTCCTTTTCGATATCCCTTTTTAAGATGAGATTATAGAAAGTCACATGTCATGAAGAACCCGATCCTCTTAAATAACAATAACCAATCCAACTAATGAGAGTTCAACAATAAAATTAATTTATATTATTTTTAAAACATTAATATTAGTACATTCCCTTAATTATATATATATATATGAAAAATAGTATAATAGATTACGTAATTTATTATATAATAAATAATATTGTTACATGTCACTATTTAATAAATTTATAATTTTTTATTATAAATTTTATATAATTTATAATATGCTACAAAATTCTATTATGTATTTAAAAATTCATTATATAATTAATTACATAATCCATTAAATCATTTCTCTTTATATTATATATATATACACATAATTTTTTATTGATATAAGGTGCTAATAGGTTAATTAGTAAGATCACTCATATAAATTAAATTTAGAGTTTGAATTTTGTATATTCTCGTTAGAGTTGGGTGTTGCGTGTTTAGAAGAAATCTCTTCGGATTATGAATGATTTAAAAAATATTTAAAATTTATTTAAATAAATTGAATTTTAGACTTTTAGAAAAAAAAATTATTTTTATACTTATTTGAATAATATAATTGTAAAGAGTTTATAGTGTGCTATTTAAAAATTTTGAGATTAAAACTCTCCTCTTCGATATAAAAACCTATAGTTGATATCTAATAAATAAATGATAAATTTTTATTAAAAATTATACTTATAAAAATTCATTTTTTAAAAAAATAAAAACTTATTAATTTGGGTTTTGGCTTATGTTTTAAAATAATGGTTAACGTGTCATCAGCTCGCGGTTCAGTTTATTTTTACTCGGTACATCCGACCGCTGGTGATCAAGATTTTCAGTGTTAAGCAAAAACGCGATACAAGACATTGTTAACGACGAAAATTCAAAAACTTCAAATCCCATGAAACTTCCTATAACATTATCAAGAAAATTAAAAACAAAAATACAGTGATCTCAGTCTCTCAATTTTTCCGAGAAAATTCGATTCATTTTCTCGAGAAAATAGAATCCTAAACGATTATAATGAAACCGATTCAAAATATTTTCCTTTTGCTACTAATCATATTGCTATCAATTCAATGTGGAGCTTCAATTGGATTGCAATCGACGGACCAGGCTTACGTGACGCTGTTATACGGCGATGAGTTTGTATTGGGGGTTAGGGTTTTGGGGAAATCAATTCGCGACACTGGATCCATTAAAGACATGGTCGTTTTGGTCTCTGATGGCGTCTCTGATTACTCCAAAAAGCTTCTTAAGGTAACAAATACACACAAAATTCAATATTTTCCCCCCTTTTTATATGGAATTAAAATGAACTTTGAGTTTTCTTAATTAGGAAAGTTAGTAAACGCAATTAAGGAAAGTTATTATTTTTTTTGGAATTTATTTGGGTTGCCTTTTGTTTTTCTTATAGTTGATTTAATTGGATTTCATATAGTGGCAAATGTCGTTATCTTTATTTGCATTTTGAATTGGTTAAAAAGTTGAAAACTTTATTACTTAGTTACACATTACTTGTTTTCTAGCTTCTATATTTCTATGGGTTTCCTCTGTAATGTTGTTTATTAAGTGACAATATTGTATATTCATATATATATATATATATATATTTCAATTTTAATTTTGTTTGTTGAATGAGAATTGTGCAGGCAGATGGGTGGAAAGTGGAGATGATAAGTTTATTGGTGAACCCGAATCAAGTTCGTCCAAAGAGGTTTTGGGGTGTCTACACTAAGCTGAAGATTTTCAATATGACTAACTATAAGAAAGGTACTGTTGTGTCCAAATCCTCTTAATAGTTTATTTCATACTTTAGATTTGTCAGATGTCTGTATAATGCATTTTATCAATGATGATGTATGGGTAGATTTGGAACTTACTATTATCGGAAGAATAATGGTTTGATATTGTGTTGTAGTGGAATGATAATCAGTTAAATAGAAGATCAATTTGTTGTATTTATTTTCTTCTATATCATAGTATGACAAAATTATAATTAGGTTGTTAGGTACTTGGCTTTTTTGATCCTCTCTCAGAAATGAAACTAAGCTTTATAACTTAAGAAATTTGTGTTTTTGATCCCTCTTCTTGTCTCCTAATCAATGAAGATACATGTTTAATACAGTTGTATATCTTGATGCGGACACTATTGTGGTCAAGAACATTGATGATCTTTTCAAATGTGCAAAATTTTGTGCTAACTTGAAGCATTCGGAGAGGCTGAATTCCGGAGTCATGGTAGTGGAACCATCAGCAGAGCTGTTCAATGACATGATGACCAAAGTGAATACGTTGCATTCTTACACCGGAGGTAAAGAATTTTTTTTGTGCGTGAGTATATTGATACTTATTTGCTAATTTGTTATTTTAACCTTAAGATTTTTGTGTTGCTTCATTGAGAAAAAAACCAAAATTGTCCTAGCAAAATTTAGAATGATATTTTAATCATGCATGGTCCCCAGGCTCAGAGAGAGCTAGCTAGGGTTGACCCATGGCCTTGTTTGATGCGTCTTCTGCTTGAAACGAGTCCTCGATCATTCCTTTCTGACTCCTATCTATTTATAATTCTAACAATTTCTACACCAAGCCATTTGAAGTGCATACCTAGCATCTGCGACATCAAACCAGGGTCAGTAATCTAGCCCTGGGTTTGATTCCCTTGTTTCCTTCCTTAGAAAGACCTGAAAGGGTGGTCGTAGAAAGCTAATTAATGGTGAAGGAAAATCAATGTAAACCCTATTTAGTGATAGAACTAATGGAGGGACGTCAAGCATATTCGCCTTAGAATAAAGTGAATTGCAATATTACTTTCAATGTGTAAACTGTCTTATAATGACATGATACACTTTTCTTGCATTACAAGGAAATTTTAATTTGAGTATCCTTGATATTGGGGTAGGATTCACGATCATTCGTAATGCAGATATCATAAAAGCACTTAGAACTTTTGGACTGCCATGTTTTCCTTGACCATGTTACCTACAATTGATTTCTAATTGATTTTACATTCAACGATCTCTTCTTTTTCTCTATGCGCTTCTCTCTCTTTCTCTGATGTTTCTTTTTTTTGGCAGGAGATCAGGGTTTCTTGAATTCATATTACTCTGACTTCCTTAATGCACGTGTTTTTGAGCCAAATTTACCCTTGGAGGTGTTGAGTTCTAGACCTGTTCCTGATATGGAGAGACTCTCTACCCTATACAATGCCGATGTTGGTCTTTACATGCTGGCAAATAAGGTACTAGAGTTGTGGATTTTGAAATGATTTCTTATATTGTGATGATGGCTAGTTGAAATGTTTGACTGCCATCATTACAAATGATATTATTCTCATGCACTTTCACCTTCAGTTGTAGAGCAAGTTAACGGGTGAATTTTATTGTCTGAAGGTGGTTTAAAAACATGGCAGAGTCAACTGCTGACCTCTGATGAGAATGTGGTTTCCAATATTCACATTAAATTTAATGTGCTTCTATTGCATCCATAGAGCAAGGGATATTTTGCAAATGCCTTGTTTATATGTTTACTTTATATTTTTTGTTTTACTTTTTTGGTGCTCTTATCTTTATGCATTGTATATGTAGTGGATGGTAAATGAGAGTGAACTCCGTGTTATTCACTACACACTTGGCCCACTTAAACCTTGGGACTGGTATACATCTTGGCTATTGAAACCTGTTGATGTCTGGCAGGTAATGTCTATCCTTATTAAATTCTCTATGCAATCTTTTAAGATTCGTTTTTCTATTTTTTTACCCTTTTTTTGCGTCTATTCCTTATGACATTCTCTATGCAATGTTTTAAGATTCATCTTTCTACTTTTACTTTGCTGGCTATTGGTCCCCATCAAACCCTTGATGATTTGAATGGGTTTCTCCCATTCATGTGGATGAGTAGATTTTTCATCAAGTGCTGTTCAAGTTCTATTTCTTTTTTCAAACAAGGATTCCCTTATTTGAAAACAGAATCAAGACACAATAGAAAGTTTAACTATTTTTTTGGTTCTCAGGGTGGGGATTCTTATTTTTGCCATCACCCCACCACTTATATATAAAACAATAATTTTTATTTTTTTAATTTTTTCCCTGAATTGAAGTTAGAACTATTGAGTTACAACTGGTACAACAATTCTAGTTTACATAACATAATTATGAAAATTTCCATTGTTAAGTAAAACCGAAACCTTAAATAACTAAATAAGGCGACAAACCAACCCGGCGAGTTCGCCTAGATGTCTAGTGAAGAACAAGCTGGTGGGAAAGAGCTTGAGATCATGAAAAACATTTCCACACAAGAAGGCACGTGGCTGGGAAGCAATGTTTATAGAATGCCGACTGCCTGTAAACAGATTAAGGACATGGATGGGGGATTACTTTTGCGTTTTCTTTTGTATAATTGTGTCAAATATTGGATTCCTGTGCCATAGTTTATGGTTCATGTGTCAAAAAGGATAGTTTTCAATGCTTTTTTGGTTAATCATAAGATTTGACTTTGTGTTGGTGCTGTAGGACATTAGAAAAAACCTTGGGGAATCTCTTCCTGGAACTGGAGGGGGTAGTAATCCAAAAGATGATACGCTGGTCAAAGTCCTTTTCCTATTACCTCTCTGTGCTCTACTGTTCTGTTACTACCGTTCTTTGCTTCAGGTTAGTACTTAGCAGCCTTTTTTGCAGCTCAGATGTATGACTCGAAGAAAGTAGGGATAATTTTTCTTTGGATCTTAAAGCATATTACTAGTCTTATTAGTGTTTTGGTCATCACGCCATGTCGTTTCTGTTTGAGTTATCTAATCATGTGACTTTTGGTGTAGATACGGGAGAACTTTGGCACATTTTGTAGAACTTCATTATGCGATCAGATGAGACTCCTTTACTTCAAAGTTAGATCAGTTGGATCAATTGCTTATACTGGTGTTTCATCATCATCCACTATCAACTCCGACCACCAAGTTGGTTCTTATTCCCTATGTGATTTTACCCTCATTGTTTCATTAAAGTTTAGTTCAACAGTTGTTTATAAAACAATGTTATCCTCTTGAAATATCCAATTTCTGCTGCATTTGATTCCCATTATACTTGTGCGCTACTTCTATATGTTTGTTGATAAGCTTTATTGTGATGGACAGTTTTCTAATGGTGCACAGTTGAAGGTTCCTGCCTATCTGGGTGGAGTTTCAATCTTTGTCTGTTTTATGGTTGCTGTGGCGTCCCTTGGCATTTCTTTTGCAATTGTGCCTCGGCAAGTGATGCCATGGACTGGTTTGCTCTTGGTGTATGAGTGGACTTTCACAATGTTCTTTCTTTTATTTGGAGGTTTCCTCCATTTTATTTATAAATGGGGAAAGACAGTGGCATTTCAAGCAGGATCCTTCTCTTCTCATACGGACTCTTTTGATTACGACTCTGGAAAACGTGAGTTGAACGTATTAATGTGCTTTGCATTTTAGTAGAATAAAGGTGGATACCCATGTATGAACCATTTGTATTACTTTTATTGAAGGTTTTAATTAGAATATTCTGATGGTTCTTGTATGAATATCAGGCCATCAGCGGCAGGGATCGTCTTGCAATTTTGTTGTGTGGTATTATGGAATGGGGATGGCATTTTTAGCTGTTGTTGCCCCATCATTACCAGCTGTTTTTGGGATTACAGCTCTGTTTTTTAGGTAATTTCTTCAACAATTATTTGTACTTTGATATTATCAATCTATCTTATCAGCTTTCTTTCTTCTACCATTACTGAACTAATCTTAATTAAGTGCTTCTTTCCATCATGTGCCTGTGCTTCTGTATACTTCAGTAGTTTTGCACAGTTTCTTCACCCTATTTTACTCTATATTCAGGATATACTCTTAAAAATCACTCGATGCCTTGTGTTCTCTCTAGGATGTTCAAATTCAGGAGAGAGCTAGGTGTATATTCCTGCAGTAGACTGCATAATTTATTCTTTATCTGAGGTTTAGAGTAGTTTACATCTTGTGAATTGCTCTTTAATCAGCTATAAATTATTATTTATTCATATTGGATGAGATAATTTTCATAGTAGAGTTGCTAGACAGTAGATTGTATAATTAAATGATTTACTAGATTTTTTTAACATTAACCCCCTCCCCACTTGCATGTTTTATTCGAGGGCACTTCTAGAGCGTGAATTCTTGAAGTATCTTATACTCGTGAATTTGGCAGATTGATAGTGATACACCTTTGTGTTTTTCTTTTTCTTTTTTTTAATTAATTAATTTTTTTTTTGTATTGTTCGTGAAAATGAGACTCTTTGCATGTTTTATGACTATTTTTCTCTTATTCTTTTTTGCTAAGCCTTGAGCATAAATAGACTAATAAAATAGGACTCAAGAAAAGGCTTGTCAATTGAACAGGTTAGGGTTGATGGTTGTGGGAGGCATAGTTTTGGCATCGTTCATGACATATGCATCAGAGCACCTTGCTATTAGATCATTCTTGAAAGGCCTCGAAGACCGAGACACCACACGACCAAGAAGTGCATGCTTCTTGTGTTGATACAACGATTCGAACTGATGGTAAGTTTGCATGTAATGTATCTTTCCTTGTAATTTATTTAACATGTAATCTGCTACCATAGATTTGTATAATATTGCAGAATCTTTGTCAGATTAGAAAGGTAGTCTATTCAAAAAGTTTTGGTTTAATATTCTTCTTATAAATTTTTTTTTTCCTCGCAATTTCATTGTTGTCATTCTCAACTTCGAATGTCCCAATCAATGAAATGCACAGCTGAAATGTATTATTTTGTGAAAATATATAAAATTGAAAGAAGTTCCATAGAACCAAACAATTAGCGGCAGTCAATAGAGTTGTTGTGCCTGATAATTTGACGGGATTGAATGTGAAAATTACAGGCTGCTTTTGTCATGTTGGAAGAGAAAACAATTGGGAGTGTTTTAAGCTTTGGCTTGGTCCAGCTCACTCTGAACTGCCAAACATTGTTTGTATTTCTGCGTTTCATATAGTTTTTTGTCATTCAAAATGAGAGAAAAGATTAAGGTAGTACTGTGAACTTCAAAAAGTACTTGTGTTTCTGGACCTATTTTCATTAAATAACTAATATTTAATAACAGTAAGACACTCTTGTTTAAATTGTAGTGTGGTAACTTGGAAGCTACAATTATTGTTGTCGTGAAATGAATGCATTAGCTATGAGTGTTTGGTAAATATAAATTTTATAAGTTTAATGTTTTCTTTTAAAGCAAGGATGATAGAGGTTTATTATTATTATTTTTATGATTATTATCAATATCTATTACAATCAAATAGATGCTGAATGATCACACACTTGAGTTGTATGTTAAGCATCAACTTAAGGGTAAAGGATATTTTTATTCAAATATTTTGAGTTAATTGGTAATTTTATCTTAATAAAATTTAAAATACTTAATTTTATTTTAATTTGTTAACTTTTGTCATAATTTTAATAGTTGAAAGGTAAAAGAGTAATTTAATTTAATATCATTTAAAAAGATAAATTTTTTAAAAAAAATGTGTTATAATGTAATTAGTTACTTTAAATACATGTCAACATGTAATTGATTTATATTTTTATTAAATAATTTTAAAATTAAATAAAAATTAAAAAATAGACTTGGAGTGTTGCCGAAAAATGATGGATGGTTATCATTTTTTGACTATATTTCGATGATAAAAAATAATTAAATTTACATTATTTGACTTCATCTTTTTTAATTTACACAATGGTGTGATTATTTTTTACTAAAAAAAGTCAAATAACGACCAAAATGGATAGAGAGGGATGACAACCTTTTGGCCGTTTTTTAGTATTTTTTAGCCAAAAAAATAACAACACCATTGTGTAAATTAAAAAAAAAAAGAGTTCAATGATGTAAAATTTGAATTTTTTTACCACTCCAACGTTGTCGGAAAAACAATGGCTGGCGATCGGCCAATTGTAGTTTTTTGGCAATAATGACAAAAAATTTAAATTAATAATTAATTAATTTATTAACAATTAACCAATTATATAGTGACAATTGTTCAAATTACATGGTGGCATGTGTCAATTATCACAATTTTTAAAGTTTATTTATTATTAATAATGGAAGTAAAATGATAAATGATTATTAAGAATAGATTTTTCATTTAAATAAATGACAAAAGGTGATGGATTAAAGAAAATTTGGGTATTAAAAATTTGTATAAAGTAAAAGTGTCATTTTAAACCATAATATTAAGGTACGTTTTGTAAAGAGAGCCTAAATACACGACATTTAATTATTGTGAAAAACTCTTGCCTCACACCCATCAAACTCTCTAAAAAAAACTTAGATTTTTCCTTCCATCAATTGGTGTCTTTGGTTGGGAAATGAGCAACGGTCCTCGACCACGAACGCCACCTTGTAAATTGATTGTCACTAAGTCCTAAGGCCACGCCAACGAACTTTCACTAGCCTCCTTCGAGTTGCTGCGACATTGGCAACCCATCTCTGGCCCCATCGAACTCATTGGAACCCCAATCGATCGAGCCATTAAATTTCTTCGACGTCCTTTGACTCAGGCTTGGCAAAGAACTTGTTTGCCATTGTCAAATCTGCACTAAGAGCCATCGTCTGAAGCCTATCCCTACTGCCTTTAGATCCAGTTGATGTCTTCTCGATTCTGACACCGCAGGCTTCGTTGTCCTGTTCAAGGCAGTTATCTAACCTAAATTTGAACAGTGTGTGTACCTGTGATTTGTTTGGTTTTCTTTTAAATTAGGATTGGAATAAGTACAATAAGTGTATTAATTATAAGGATATGTTTGTAATTTTTTTTTTAGGAGATGATATTTTATAATTTTTTTTATACGAGAGCAGTGTGTCTTCTTATGTGAAGTGTATAATTTTTTTTTGTGTGAGAGTCGAATTTTTTAATTCATAATAAGGATATAAATTTTTATTTAGAATATTTTTTATTATGGGACTTAGTTATATATGTGTTGATAAAAGTAGGTTTGAGAGGGTTATAAAATTTTTATCTTATTTTTTATAAATTTTTTTAATAATTATTTAATATATATTAATAAATTTATAATATAATATTATAAATTTATTAATAATACATTTGATTTTTTTTTAGAAAAAAGAGAGCGTGATTTTCAACATGTAGTCCCAAAGAAGATTTGGTATTGCTTGTTTTCGTGACAGAATCTTGAATATAGTTGAATTGTGTTGAATGTTCCATATAGTTGAATTTGAATGACATTTTTTTTCTTTAATATTTGAATATAAATATTAAACAATTTATAATATCATTTATAAGTTAAAAAGTTAAAGAAAATTGACTTTTTATTATTAAAATTTTGATTAAAATTAAAAAAAAAAAAAAACAATTTAAATGGCTGAGCAACGATCAGATTTCAGTAGTCATATAAATTCAAAACCAGGTCTGCATATTTGTCAGAAAGTGAGTAAATTAAATTAGCATAAAAGTAAAAGACATTGAAGTGTTTTTCCCACTTGTCATTTGACCACCTCATTTATTTATTTTAGTGGTGTCCAAAATGTATCCTGCTATAGGATAGCCGCCACACACACTAACTTAGAAAATTAGATTTATTGTCATTCCATATAAAAAGTGGCATGGCATGGCATGGCATGGTATGGCTACTTCTTTCTTTCTTCCTTTCTTTTTGCTTTACAAATCAATTCTAAAAAGACTCTTCTCCATGAACAATTTGTCCACCACTTCTAATTAAAATCATAAATTAGATTTCAAAGTTTTTTTTTTTTTTTGGAACAAAACCCATTTGCTGAAATTTATTAAAATTGTTCACCCATTTTTTTTTTTAAAAAAAAAGAAAATCCAAAAGTGATTAGAAAAGGCAACAAGTAATAAGATCAGTTTTTTTTTTTTGGAACAAAACCCATTTGCTGAAATTTATTAAAATTGTTCACCCAATTTTTTTTTTTAAAAAAAAAAGAAAATCCAAAAGTGATTAGAAAAGGCAACAAGTAATAAGATCTTAATTCATATTGGAAGGTATCTCATCTCTTATTTCTTTACTTTGTTTAATATCAGAATCTTCTTAGTTTTAGTGAACTATCAATGAACTAACCCACCATCTTTTATTGCTATTATTCTTATTTTAAGAAAGAATTATATTAAACTTAATTGTCTTTGATGAGTCATTTAACCAATTGAAAAATGATAATTGATGCTCCTGTATTTGTATTCTTAGTTGCACGTCATTGTCCACTAAACAGACACATGGCGACTAACTAAAACAAAAAAATAAAATAAAAAATAAAAAAATGAAAATGAAAAGGAAAAGGGAGATGATTGAAGGTGGACTTTAATAATTTAGTGAATCATCATCCTTATCCCAAAGTTATAAGATCGATGACAACTAATAAAAATTCATAAAAGTTATAGCAGAAAGCTACAAATTTGTACAGGTATTTTGGCTTTTTACACTCAAAAGAAAGATTCCATATTCATATAGCAAGGATCTTCTCTGTGCTTTCAAGGGACACATGTACATTTTTCTAACCAAGACTGTGAAAGATATTATAGTCATCAAAGAATCTAAACCATACAATTAGCAGAGAAATTCCCAAAAACAAAAAAACAAAAAAATACAAAAAACAAAAAAGAAAAAGGGCTCTCACCAACATGAATTAGGTTAGGTTTGATCATGGTTTTATAGGTACTCGCTACAATTGGGGCAGAGAAAATGATTAATTGACGATAAATTTGAGTACTGTTGATCTTAAAATTTGAAAAAATTTATGTCTATTTAATTTTTTTTAAAAAAAAAATAGATGAATATCTTGAAAGATTGGATTAAGATAATCATTCTGTCGCGTATTAAATTTTTAAAATTTTAAATTTAATCAAGATCATGAAATGAGATAAATATAAATAAGAGTAAAATTATAGTAATTCAATTTAATATGAATCTACATCTACTTTATTAAATATAATTATTTTACTAAAATGTACTATTAAATAATATTTTTACAATAAAAAAAATAAAGAATTAGAACAATTACAGATATGACTTCTAATAATGAAAATTTAGTTTTTTTCCTTGAAAATGTTCATTTCTTCATTACTTAATTTTTTTTTATAGGTGATATTGTATTACGTTGTAAAGTCCTTTTAGAATTAGAATATACTTTTAATTTTTTGTTTAAGACTCATTCTGAGATTATAAGAGTATAATTTGTACTAAAAACTCTTAAAATTTTGAGACTCGAAAATAAAGCCAATTTTAAGTCTTCGATCCTTAAGAGATTTTAATAATCAACTCTTAAAAGGCTTACGCGATCAGTCTCTTGAAAGATTTACATAATCAATCTTTTTAAATAACTTACGTGGTCAGTCTCTTAAAAGATTTACATAATCAACCTCTTAAATAACTTAAGTGGTTGACCTTTTGCAAGACTTATGCTATCAACCTAAGGGCTTATCTTTTAAAAAATTTACATGATTGACCTCTTTAGAATTTTTGAAATTGAAAATATTCTCCAGGCCAAAATTTCAAACGATGTTCTGTCATATTGCAACGAGCTTTGAAAATTAGGCTTGGGTCAAAATTTAAGGGAGAACAAGTATCCTTTTGAACAATGGATAAGATTCTTAGGTTATATTTAAGAGCATGTGTTTGCAGTAAATACTACATAATCTGCAGGCCTATAATCTTGGGGATAAAGGATTTATTTAGTACATTATCCATTAAGATTTTCTTTCCCCAACTATTTGGAAGATTCTTGAACCTTTTCACGGCGCTGGCCGGTAACACTATGAATCAGCTCAGATGAATTGGGATGGATCATAATATTAACTAGTCTTGATTTGGAGCATAAAATGTTGAATTACAATGAACAGTAACTCATATTATGTCCATTCAGCAAGATTCTTGAATCTTTTGTTCCATTGTTATCATTTCTCAATGTCATGATTATGAAACGAAGATCTTAATTAATACCACTTGTTTTGTTCTGTTGAATCCTTTTCATAAATTTATTGCACTGCTAATGCATATAAAATTTCATTTAATCTGTGTTTCAACTCAGAGTGAACATTGAAAATTATGAAGAAACAGCTAATTACAGCCATATATGTTGTTGAAGAGCATGTGCTTAATCAATACCAACTGAATCATAAACATGAGCTGTTATTGAGCTAACATTCTCCAACCAAATTGTTGTTCCTTCAAAAGAATCTATCTACTTACAAACGCCTAAGCATCTTGCTTTTGTTGTTAATACTAATATCAGCTAGAAAACTGAGCTTATATAAAGAGAATATACAAATTTGGTTTCTGGATTAAAAAGCAAATGATTATCCAAATGTTGAAACAAAGAATCTAATGGTAAGATTGCGATGAGAAGTGACTGAATGAACACAATTCCTCACTGGTTTGTTTTGGAAGTTCTACAATATTCTATGCAAAGAATCTTAAATGAACAACAGAGATAAAAGACTATTAGTTTCTCACAGATATATGCTGTTATCTTTTACAATGTTTTGGAGAACACACAAGTACTCAAAAGAAAAAAAAAAGAAAAGAAAGAAAGGTAGTGAAGAGAAAATTAATTTGATTTGGTTTGCCACAACACAGAATTGCAAAGAAAGAGAAACCTTGAAACCTTAAGATGGATATTCAAGATTCTTGTAAACCTTATTCTAGCCACCATCCTCCATTTTCTTGGCAGCCAAACAAAATAGACAAACAAAAAGAGGAAAAAAACGGAGGATATAGATAATTCAAAAAGCCAAGCATTAGACTTGCCTAGAGGTTAACCTTGCCTCAAAGTCCCCTTTGTTGTTGCATATAATACTGTTTAGGCCATGGCTCCAAGGACAAATTCTTCAATGAAACTATTTCCCCTTCATATCCTCCTTCAAATTCTGAAATTCCCATGTTCATCTTCTTCCCCTCAACTTGATGATCAACTAACAACAATATGCCCCCCTCACCCCCACCCCTAAAAGGTTAGAAAAGGTAAAAAATTGAAACCTTTGAAAGAAGAAGATGGGGAAATTCATGGAGTTGTTGGCATCATATATAATGTAATGTGGGTTTACATTTTCTTAGTTCTTGGAGTCTTAAAAAGACAGATGAAACCAAAGGGCCAAGGGATTAAACAAAACTTTTATAATAATAACAATAATACTATACGGCTACGTCCAAAGATATGGCCTACTTCACATGTTTTTTTTAATGTAGTGTTAGTGAAAAGAGTTTCTCATTAAGGACAAAATAAGAGTGGGAATCTAAGATGTAGGCCAAAACCAACAAAAACGAAAAATGAATTAGCAAAAACTATTAATAAAAGAAAAGTGATGATCATAGATTAATTAAGAGTATAATAAATAATGGGACACGTGGTTGACAATTGTGAACAAGCATTGACTGATTCGACCAAATTCAGATCTAATAAACAAACATATTGATTCAAATGTGTTTATTTAGGTGGTCGATTAGGTTTGTTTAATTATTAACTTTTTTTTTTCTTATTCTCTTTTTAGTGGGTGGTGATTTAGTGGCTGACATAATCTCTTATTTATGATAGGTATTTAGTTTGTAAGTATTTGTACAAGTGTTACTAAAATTAAAATAAGAATTCAGAGAAGGAAAAAGAAAAAAGAATAAGGAAAAAGCTTTATATAAATAAGAACTTTATGAGTACTTAGCATGAATGTTGGATTGCTTGCTTGCTTGATAGGGAAAGAGATTGTTACATTTTTCTAACAAGTAATTATAACCCAATTCCCAAGTTAATTGAAATGTCATAATAATATGACAAAAGAGCAATTAAAACAAAAGATTTTATAATTCAATACACCTCTTACATTTCTCTTTTGTTTTTCTAAAAACAACCATGAACCCACTTCATCCAGTCAATCTTGATGGGCTTTAAAGAAAAATTTAGAAAAGAAAAGAAAAGGTTTTGGGTCAGAATGACCAAAATGTGATGAGTTACTCCTGCCCTTTGACAAGGCAAAAATGACAAACAATTAATTTTTTTTTTCTTTGAAAAAAAGTTTTACAAGTGAAGTGAAGAGTGAGAAGAGTCAGTCTAGTGGTGGATGAAGAAGATAGTGAGTTAAAAAATTCAGTTCCAAAATCAATACCACATTCCCATTGATTGGATGGTTGAGATTGTCTAACCTTTTGGTGATTCTAAGTGCAAACATCTTTTTTTTTTCTTCATAAATTTAGGTTTGATTCTAAGTGGAATGTTGCTAATCCGACTTAGTTTCTATTAACACAAGTTAAAAAAAATTGAAAGTTCTCCCAAAATCAAACTTGTGGCCACAACTTACAAATGAGTTATCTATAATCGTTTCCCAAATTGAAATTCTAGTGATGTAATTAGGTTAATGATCCTTCTCTAATCCACTGTCAAACATTTGGGTTTTGGTAAATTTGACAGGCGTGCTAGCTAGCTTATTGAGACCAAAAGCAAAGCAAAAACCGATGATGATAATGATTGAACAAATCAACAGTAATCACATCATGAATTGTAATGAGTAAACTCCAAAAAGAAAAATGGAAAAACATGATTCTCATACAAGTAGACAAAGCTCTTCCCCCAACCATATCATGGTTTGCCACCAAACAAGATTTTCCCTAAACACCTAACGCTTACAAGAAATCTATATAATAATTTTGTTGCCCCAAAAGCCAAAACCAAAAGTGCTTTTTTTTTTGTTTTATTTCCACAGCTAAGCATCATAAAGTTTTGAAAGCAAGAGTATGGGGTTGGTTTCTATAAACCCATTAATTATGGCATAATGCGGGAAGATGGTGAAGAAATTTGTGTTTAGAGTGAAAGCATTTATAAAAGTGGGTGGTCAAAATTGGCTTCTCACTTTCATCATTTGATTAATTTACTACTGTTATTATTACTACTGCTACTATGTAGTTGAAGTAAGTTCGTGTACGACGTGCACTAAAGAATGATGAACAAAGAAATTTTTTTATGAGATCTTATCCAATTCCAAGTTATAAGTTATACACTTCAATCTTTGATGTTACATTTAGATTTTCGACTTTGTAAGACTCATATTTTATAGGGGAGACATTGATATTATTAGATAAGATAAGGGGGGTGCTTCATAACTTTGTAATAAAATATAATTTTAATGATGAAAGAATTTTTTTTTAAAAGTATTTTAATTTGTTGAATCATTGAGACTTTCCTTAGCTGATTTCATAAAAAAACTAATATAGTTTATGATTTTGAATTTATGTTTTTAAATTTGAAGTTATTTTGTTTACTTAGTCAATGCTATTTGATTCCTTAAATCAAGGAATTTCAATAGCCAAATATAAATATCCGTAATTAAGATTTTATGCAAAAATCTCTCTAATTATAATATTTTCTCTTGTATTTAATTAGCTTGATACAATGAAATTAACAATCTTTAGTAGGAAACTCAATTTTTTGTTACTTAAGTAATTTTTTGCACTTTATATTTTGCCATTATTTCTACAATTGATATCAGAGCACTTTTCTTAAAGGGTTGTGAGTGTTAGTTTTTTTTTTTTTTTTTGAGTGAGTGGTGAACTTAAACACTTGAGAGTTAAAATACCAAAAAATTTGTTGTTGATTTCTCAAATAGCATCAAGAAGTTTTTTAACTCCCGCTCCTTTATTTATTGGAGAAAATTATCATATATAGGCCATTAAGATGAAATCTTACTTAAGAGCCATAAGTTTATGGGATATTATTGAGAATGATGTTGAATTTGCTCCTCTACCACAAAATCCAACACTTGCATAGATAAAAAAACATGAAGAAGATTTGGCTAAGAAACCTAGGGCACTTACTTGCATACACTCAGCAATATCAAATGCTATGTTCACAAGGATCATAGATTTTGAATCACCAAAGCAAACATGAAATAAACTGAAGGAAGAATTTCAAGGCAGTTCTAGAGTAAAGACAATTAAGATATTGACTCTTAGAAAAGAGTTTGAAATATTAAGAATGAAGGATAGTGAGATAGTATAAGAGTATTCTTTAAAACTTATACAACTAGTGAATCAAATAAGGTTTTATGGTGAGACATTTGAAGACTCAAAGGTGGTACAGAAAATCATGATCAACTTGCCTAACAAATTTGAATCCAAAATTTCAGCAATTTAAGAGTCTTGTAATTTGAGAACTTTGTCAATTGCAGAACTCATTAGTAAATTTCTATCACAAGAGCAAATGACCTCTCTCAGGTCCAATGAGAACATTGAAGGAGCTCTTACAATGAAGCATAAAGGCAAGAAAAATAGAGGAAAAGATGGAAAGAAATTTCATGGTGACAAGATGACCAAAGGCAAAGCTCTAGTAGAAAGCTAAAAAAAAGTTCAAATAAAGGGCAAGGTCCTACCTTGTGGAACTTGTAAAACAACATATCACCTTGAGAAAGATTATTGGTACAAGGGTAAAACTTAATACCAGTGTAAATACTACAAACAACATAGGCATATTGAAAATTACTGCAAATTGAAGATAGAGCAAGTAGACCAACAACCTACACAGCAAGCAAATAAAGCTGAGGACCAATCACAACTTGAGGAATAGTTGTTTATGATTACAAAAAATTCTTAGCCACTTGGAGCCAACATTTGGCTTATTGATAGTGGTTATACAAGCACATGACCAGTAATGTCAATATGTTCATCACTTCACTTGATAGATCCTATAAATTAAGGTGAAACTAGGAAATGAAGATCTTGTTCAGACTGAGGGCAAAGGTACTATTGCTATTCATACCAAGCAAGGTACTGAATTCATTTCAGATGTTCTATATGTTCCTTATCTAGATCAAAATTTGTTAAGTGTGGCTAAACGATAAAAAAAAAGGCTACTCTCAGAATTTTAAGGATAACATGTGCACTATTTTTTATCCTCATGGCTTTGAAATTAAAAATGTTAGAATGAAAGATGATAGTTTTCCTTCGGACTTCAATATGGCTAAACAACATGTCTATAGTGCCAAAACTAATCAAACTTGGTTATGGCATAGAAGATTTGGCCACTATAGTCAGAAGTCTTTAAAGTTTATGAAAGATAATGATATGATGATGGATATGTTTGATATTTATTTAAGTGATGATGTTTGTGAATGTTGTAAAAAAGGCAAAATCCATAGAAAATCATTTCTTGTCAATAAGGCTTAGAGAGCAACCAATAAGCTTGAATTAATCCACACTGATGTCTATGGTTCAATGAGCATTCCATCACTAAATGAAAGTAAATATTCTTTTATTCATTGACAATCTCACAAGGATGGTTTGGGTTTATTTCTTGACTAACAAATATGTAGTCTTCTCTATGTTTAAGAAATTTAAAGTTTATGTAGAGAATCAAAGTGAATGTAGTATCAAGGCCCTGAGGTCAGATAATGGTATAGAGTATAAGTCTGAAGAATTTTGAAATTTTGTAAAGCTGCATGCATAAATCACAAGTAAAAAAAAATAGGACTGTGGTGGATATGGCTAAATGTATGATCATTGAGAAAAATTTGCCCAAGCATTTCTGGGCTGAAGCTATAAACACAATTGCCTATCTCCTAAACAGACTCACTACAAGGTTTAGAGGATGAGGGGGGGTATAACACTTTATGAAGCATGGTATGGTTTAAAACTATTAGTTAAGCATCTGAAAGTCTTCGGTTCAGTGTGTTATGTTCATATTCCAGTTGTGAAAAGATGTAAGCTTGATGAAAAGGCAGAATTAAGTATGTTTTTGGGTTATGCAGCTAATTTTAATGGATACAAAGTTTACAACTTGAAGACAAAAAGGATTTTAGTTTGCAAAGACCTGGAAGTAGATGAACTGGATTTCTAGAATTTGGACAAAAATTCAGTTGTTAAACAACCTGAAATTTCATATGGAGTAAGCTAAAAAAAAGCAGATGAAGATTCAAAATCATTAGCTGAAAGTGAAGATTATGATGATGATTCAGACTTAGATTCTCCAGTGCTTAAAACTAAGTCTCTCTCTAAATGCAAGGTGTAATATAGCTATTTCAGGACCAGCTGACTTTATTGAAGCCTCTAAGTATAAAGAATGACAAAAAGCAATTGAAGAGGAAATTAAAATGATAGAGAAGAATCATACATAGGAGATCACCACAAAGCCAAAAAGAAGGAATGTTATTGGTGACAAATGGGTTTACAGAACTAAATTAAACTTTGGTGACTTTATTTTCAAGCATAAGGCCATATTTGTAGTAACCAGTATCCATAACCGGTAAGAATATGTATATTTATATATATAAATATACGTATTTTATTTGCATGTGGGTGATCCTTGATTTATATATTGTTATTAGTAGTGTTTTTATAGGTTAAGGATATACTATTAGTATTGGGTTTATTTGCAAGACTTTGGAATTATTTTAGGGACCAAATTGTTATACTTTGAAAGTTTTGGGGGTGAATTCGTAAATACCAAAAATTAACCACTTAGTATAAAAATACACTTTTAAAAACCCTAATTCTCTCATTTTGGTCGAGCTACCCATTTTTAGAGAGAGAAGAGAGAAATAAAGGAGAGAGAAAGAGAAGAAGAAGAAGAAAAAGAAGAAGAAATTGGAATTTTGGATCTTTAGAGGTATATCACAACTAATTATCAATTTATTGGTGTTAATTAAGTTAATTTATTTAAGTTTTTATTTCTGGAAATATGTATAATTAAGGATTTGATGTGTATTTCGTTTGATGTTGTGAGAATTGATGATGATCTATAAGATAGTTTGATAAATCATGATGAATTATGGAATTTCTGCTGGATAACCTCTTGATCTAGGAATTTTATAAATTGTTGTGATTCGATTCTGGTTTTAAATTTTGAGTATATGAAATTAGACATGTTAAGGATCATCTGAGACTTTGAATCGATTAAAAATTCTGGAAATTGAATTTATAGTGAATTTACCAAAATGACCCTGAAATTCTGGAAATTTCCTGTGTAAACAGTATAGTACAGTGAAAAATAATTTTTGTCCTACTGAATGATCTTCAAAAATTATGAATTTGTGGAATATGATAATTTTATATGTCTAATATTATATACTCGAAATTGAGAATTTAGATTAATGTGGTTGAAGTGTTATGAATTTCTAAAGTCTATCAGCTCATTGTAGTATTTGATTAACAGATTTTTAAAGTTATGAAATAAAATAGTTTTAAAATACTTTTGGCAGTTATTTGGAAGCCAAATATTTATCATGGACTGAGATATGTGTCAAGAGTAATTATGTGGTAGTTTTATAATTTTTGAGTTAGTATATGATTTTATAAAATTGGGAGATTGAATACTGTTCAGTAAGTATCTTGATCCTGTCAGGTTTGTAGTTTGGATTCGATGGTGTGTATGGAATGGATTGTGTAGGCATTTTGATATAATATTCATATATAAGAAGTATATATGAGTCAAGAATGATATATTCTGATTTCGGAGTAATTGGACATCATTTGATGTATTAGAAATTTTTGTTAAGTGTAAGTGGTCAGAATGACAGGTTTTGAGAAACCAAATATTTAGACTAATTTGATGTGATAAATGCATTGTGTATAATTTTGTAAGCTATTTAAAGTATTTTGTGTGAATTGTGAGGCTTATGAAAGGATTAATCTCCATTGATAGGTTAAGGAGATTTAAGTCTTGTAGCTGAAAGTGTTAAGAGGTAAGTATACTAGACTTACTACTGGAATCACAATAAACATAATAATTGTTTTGTATGATTTTGTAAATGGGGTTAAGAATATGTTTATGATATGTCAAAGTATATTTTGATATGAAATGTGAATATATGTTTATGAATGTGAGCATTGACATTGAGCATGGACATACATGTGTTTTTGAAAGTGAGCTTTCCAAAATAAGATGCGTTTAACAAAGAAAGCTTTTGAAGTGTAATATGTCCATGAGAAATATTTTGTGATTTGAGGGTACTTGAACTCACTGTTAACTTAGTAGGCATTTTATGTGATTTGTGGAGCCTTTATGTGTGGCCTTTCCTTTGGGATTGGTATATGTTATGTGTTCCGTATGTAGGGAGGATCCTATTGGTACCTAAAGGAAGAGTGAGTCATCACATTCGTGTGGTGGCGTATTGGTACATGTGAGAGGACTCACCGATGATCAGGGTGAGGGTTTGGCTTTTACTTTCGGGCATAAGCGTTATATATGTGTGATTTAAAGACCTCACTTGTACTATTCCTCTCATACGGTATGTCACCTACGAGTGACATTTGGCTCATTATGTGATATGTGATATGTAAGTCCTACTAAGTAGTAGTCGAGTAATGGTATTCCTATTATGTGTTTTGAAAGAATGTGTAAGCGCTTACATGATATGTGATTTGATAAGATTATGATTTTGATTGATCACAGCATATCATACATATGCATTGTGTACATATATGTATTTGTATTTGATATATGAAAAATTAGTATGCTTACTGAGTTTTATACTCATTATAGTTTATGGTGATTTCAGGTAAATAAGGTGCATGTGTGCTTAGCGGATTTGGCAAGGCTTCTGCTGTTCCTTGGGTTCCCTAAGTTGCTAGGTTGTTGTGTGTTTCATTTGGGGACACGTGGGATAGGATATTTGGTTTGTCCCTATTGAATAAATACTTATGTATTATTTCATTGTGTGTGGATTGGATTTGGTTTAAATTTTATAAAGTGTGGTTATTGGATGATTTTAAGTAAGAATTTGCAATGGATATATTCTGGGCTCCCGGTAACAAAGTTGCTACTAGTGACGTAGTAGAGTGTTAATCTCTGAGAAAACTCTGCGTATCTCCGGTTTAATAATTGTCCCAGTCATAATTCAATTGCTATAATTCTGAAAGAAATTGAAATGAATGTTTAAATATTGTCAAGAGAAGTTTATATTTATATGTTAGGTTATGGTTGATTTTAGTGTTGAACTTACTAGCAACTTGCTAAGGATTTCTGTGTTGAATGAAAGTTGAAAATTTTGTGTAATATTATTTATGAGTGCACATGCAGTGAATGAATGTAAGTGATGTCGTGTGTCAGATCTTTTGGGTCTGGGGCGTGACAATATTAGTGTGAAGGGTTATGCACAAATGGCTGGAGTAAACTATGGTGATACATTTGCATTAGTAGCAAGACATGACACCATCAGAATGTTACTAGTTTTTGTTGCCAAACATGGATGAAATGTGTTTCATTTAGATGTCAAGTCTGCCTTTCTAAATGCATTCTTGAGAAGGAGATTTATGTGCACCAACCTCAAGGGTTTGAAGTTACAGGTTAAGAAGATAAAGTCTACATCTATAGAGAGGTACTGTATAGACTGAAATAGGCTTCTAAGGTCTGATATGTCAAAATTGATTCTTACTTGATCCATCAAGGATTTAGGAGGAGTGAAAATGAAGTCACACTATATGTTAAAGGTTTGGAAGATGGTGAAAAGCTTATTTAGTCCTTGTATGTGGATGATATGTTGGTAACTGAAAGTAATTTTGAGCTCTTAAAGAGATTCAAAAAAGAAATGAAGCAAGAATTTGAGATGTCAAATTTAGGGCTGATAAATTACTTCTTAGGAATTGAGGTTTACCAGATGGAGAAACACATTTTTCTTATTCAAAAAAAATGTGTCGAGGATGTTCTTAAGAAGTTTAATTTGGAACAAGGAAAATCAGTTGCAACACCATTTGTCCAAAATAAAAAACTAAGTCTAGAGGATAGTAAAGACAGGGTCGATTCTACTCTTGACAAGAACATGTTTGGAAGCCTTCTCTATTTGACTGCTACACGACCTGATCTCATATTTCGAATAAGTCTTCTATCAAGGTTATACATTCTCCAAGTCAAGCTTACTATAATGCTGCTAGAAGGGTGTTGAGATATGTTAAAGGCATAACAAATTTTGGTGTATAGTATGAAAAAAAACTGATGGTAGTTTGTTGGGGTATGTTAACAGTGATTAGACTGAAAGTATGGATGATTCTAAAAGTACTTTAGGGTATTTGTTCTCATTTGGATCAAGTCCTTTCTCATAGAACTAAAAAAAGCAGGAGGTAGTGGTTCAATCAACTGCTGAGATTGCGTATGTGTCTATTGCTGCTGCAATAAATCAAGCCATTTGGCTTAAGAAATTGATGCTGATTTTAGGGAAGTACAAATGGAGCCTATTGTAATCATGTGTGATAATAAATCTGCAATTGCCATTACAAATAACCATGTGCAACATAGCAGAACTAAACACATTAAAGTCAAATTTCACTCCATTAGAGAAGCTGAAAAGAATCAAGAGATTAAGTTGTTGCAGTATAATTTGAGCAACAAATAGCAAATATTCTAACAAAGTCACTTCTCAAAGGCAGGTTTAAAGAATTAAGAAGCAAGTTGATAGTCTTAAAAAAAAGTCTCAAGGAGGAGAGTTGAATCATTAAGACTTTCTTTAGCTGATTTTATGGAAAAGCTAATATAGCTTATGATTTTGAATTTATGTTTTTGAATTTGAAATTATTTTGTTTACTTAGTCCATGTTAGTTGATTCCTTAAATCAAGGAATTTCAGTGGCTAAATCAAAATATAAGTAGTTAAGATTTTTATGCAATAATCTCTCTAATTAAAATATTTTCTCTTGTATTTACTCAGCTTGATACAATGAAATTAACAATCTTAAGTGGGAAGCTCAATTTTTTTGTTTCTTAAGTAATTTTTTACACTTTATATTATGTCATTATTTCTACATAATCAATGAATAAAAACTTGTGTAATTTTTCATTAAATCGATTTACATCTAAACAATGTAATTATAAGCTTCGTTTTTCAATTATAAGTCATATGTATTATAGATAGTTATTGTGGAGCTCACCATAAGATGAGATTTTTATTAGTGTGATAAGAATTTTATATGTTTCGAATTGGGCGTTTATTATTAACTTAAAAAATTATCTTGTAAGTAATATTAAATATTTATTTATTTATACTCAAAACTTTTTTAATTTTTATATAATATGAGATGTAACATTCTCACCTATTTAATTATATAACATTCTTGTTATATTTGGCTCATATTACCAAAACTCACTACTTTTGAGAGATCTATATTTTATGTGATAATTTTTATCACGATTTAAAGACAATTTTCAAAACCTATTTAATTTATATTACTCATCTTTATTATTTTTAATAAACTTATTATTTGTTAACAATTTTTATTAAAATAATTTTAAAAGTTTACGTATAAATAAAAAATTCAAAACGCAACACGTATCTCATATATGTCAATTAGATTAGATAAAATTATACGATCTTAAGTCAGATACACAATCAAAAATTTTTACTTGAAATATTATTGTATGTCACCACGAGGAAAACACGATTGGCTTAGCTTATTGAAGTGCATCACACGAGTAGATGGAAACCAGGGCCACCAACATTTTCATACGAGCATTTATGCAGGTAAAACTAATAAATAGACAAAAATGAACGCAGACAAATCTTGTATGCTGAAAAAGTGTGGTTACATCTGACAACCGCTTTGGTCATAGTTTGCTGTAAAATCTTGTGTTTGATGTGAAATGTAAATAACTTTGTGATGATTTTATGTGGGGTAATGTTAGTTCCCTGCAATTCAAGTTGGAATCATTTAAGCTAGATTTTGGCGCTCTCAAATCTCATAACTAATCCAGATAACTGAGCTGAACCGAATAAATATAGATGAGTTCATAAATGATTATTTGGCAGATTCTTATATACTAAAACATAGTTACAGTATCATTTCAGTATCAATGAAATGGGACTGGCAACAATATTATAGAATATTCAATCATGGACAAAAGGGAATAATCCAATTTATCAATTGAAGGAAGCTGCTGGATCAAACAATAGCCAGCAGCAGCCTCGGATCTACCTAAAGATCCCATATGTTCATCTCAAAATTTCTATTCCAGATGAATGTCAAACATCAATAGCCTATAAAAGCACAAATCCATCACTTAATCTGACATTTTATGGACAAGTTGACATAACTCCCTCTTACATTTCATTGCTGCTTGAAACCTCTAGATTCCTGGAAACAAGGGAAAGCAAAAGGCAATGTCAGCACCATTGGAAGCAGAGGAAGAAAGAAATGCCATGAGAAACAATGGAGGTCACTGGTCACTACCTTGTTTACAGCATTGTCCAGATAATAAAAAGGCATTATACTTCTGAATGGAAGAGACCCTGTAGGAAAAAACAGAAAGGGAATACAGCAGATGTGGGCCCTAATAAAATCAGCCACCAATATTATAGAATATTCAATCATGGACAAAAGGGAATAATCCAATTTATCAATTGAAGGAAGCTGCTGGATCAAACAATAGCCAGCAGCAGCCTCGGATCTACCTAAAGATCCCATATGTTCATCTCAAAATTTCTATTCCAGATGAATGTCAAACATCAATAGCCTATAAAAGCACAAATCCATCACTTAATCTGACATTTTATGGACAAGTTGACATAACTCCCTCTTACATTTCATTGCTGCTTGAAACCTCTAGATTCCTGGAAACAAGGGAAAGCAAAAGGCAATGTCAGCACCATTGGAAGCAGAGGAAGAAAGAAATGCCATGAGAAACAATGGAGGTCACTGGTCACTACCTTGTTTACAGCATTGTCCAGATAATAAAAAGGCATTATACTTCTGAATGGAAGAGACCCTGTAGGAAAAAACAGAAAGGGAATACAGCAGATGTGGGCCCTAATAAAATCAGCCACCAATTTGTATCTTTGTGTTCCATTATATTATATATAAATGGTTCTTTCATTTGCCCTAACTAACATGAAGATGACAGCTAAATGGGGAAAAAAAGGTCTACCACCCCAAAATGAAGGCATGTACTTCAGCCCAACTCGAGGCTGTGTAAAGAATGCCAGATTTCCCCTTCCAATTAGAAGAGCATCCTTCAATGTATTCCTTCTGTTTCTTAATCAAGCCAGGGTACAATGGGATGAAAGAAACACCAAATTGACTTCCCACTTCCCTTAAGCTTGAGCTAGACCCAATTACAATGCCTATTTCAGCTTCAAGCAGACAAAGTATGTCACCCACAGAGTCTCCAATGTAAACAGTCAAGTTCTTTCTGTCAGTTCCATATTTCTCCAAAATTTTGTTGAAAGCTTGTACTTTGTCGATGGGGGACTCCACCTTCTTAACAATTTCACCCGTGGAAACAGATTCTTCGAAAGAGAACTCATTTGCATGTACATTTAGAGCACTTAAACCTGCTGCTTGAAAAAACAAAACGAGAACTTAATAAAGAAAACATAGTGTTTTATCAGTTTCTGATACCAATAGTCATTGATTGAATTTAATAATAGTAATAAAAAGACAACATTGCACCTGATTCTAAAAGGAAATAGAGAACAAGAAGGAAAATGACAATAACAATGAACCAAATGAACTAAGAAAGCAAATAGTCTGTAAGCTTCAGATAACTTAAGAATTCAACTTAAAAAAAAATGAAGAGCTTGACTGTATTATGCAGTAAGAAGAACAGAAGAAAGGAGGACACGTCTGTAGCAACATAAATTTGAAGTCTCATATTAATATACCCTTCCAATGCTCTAAACATTTGCAGCATATTAAGGTTCTCTGTCTATGTAAAGTGGAAAGATCACCAACTTCTTTTAGTTAGATTTCAGTTTGAAGTTAAAAAATATTGCAAAATAGATTTCAGATAGTGAGAAAAAGTAAAATCTTCTGCTGGAATAAAGGCGGTTGGTTCTTTCTTTTTTTTTTTAAAAAAAAAATCTTTGAGATCCACCAAGTCATTAGAACAGTTTACTAGAAGGGGGTTTCAGCAGGAATGAGTAAGAAAAAAGTAAGTTCAACAATCATACTACAATAGATAATTAATGTCTCAATGCATACACTACGACTTTTGTATTCTTCAATTCTACATGGATGGAGCATACCTGAAGAAAAACATGTTCTGATGAGATCGCCACACCAACAGTATGAAAGTACATGGACATTTGAATTCAAGTTTTCATTCTTCACAACTTTCTGAAAGAAAGAAGTACAACCATCTTGAAGAATCAGACGTTCGCCAGCGCGTTTTATGTCTTCAAGATTTATACCCTTGAGTACTCCAGACTCGATGACTCTAGAATTTGCCGTCTTCTCAAAGCCTGAGAGTTGCTCAAGTGCTTTATGCAGAACTTCATAGTTGAATTCCTCCACTGAAAAACCCAAAAGTTCAAATCCAAATATAGTCACGCCAGTAACTTAATCAGAAAGTTAGATTTGGATGTTAGAGTGTCATGCAAGATACCTTTCTCAGAGGGCATGATGCTTTCAATGCATTGTTCATATTCCTCAGTGAACTGTTTTGAAAGAAGACCCCATGTGTTCCTCAGTTCAGATGAAGACATCCGACTAAGTTGATTTTCAGATTGATTCTGATCAGATTTTGGGGCTGTCAATATTGCAATCTCTGCTAAAATAGCAGATGAATCAACAACAGTGCATGTTAAATCAAAATCAGAAAATATAATAAGACGATCTCCTGCAGGATTGTGCTCTTTAATGAGAGGAACTACAGTGGGCTGAGAAACTGGCTGTGCACAGAAGAAATCTATTTCAAGTTTCATGGCTTGGTGATAGAGCTTTTCTATGATGTCTAGTTCTTCGCCGGTCAAAGAGACACTAAGTTTATCCAGCAAGTCTTCATTTTGCAGAGCTGATGCCTAAATTGAGAAAAAATTCAATCTTTGAGCTTATGGAGTAAAAAGGCCATTTATGTAATGAATTTTGCTCTAAGACTGGAATTAGCAAAGTACAATCAGCTTGACCAGTAAAGCAAATGAAATTACTACTCAAATAAAGACAACGTACCTGAAAATTTTCAGAAGCATAATTATCTATCCATTTCTTGTAAGGATGGCCGCCTTCATCAGGATTTAGGAGGGCCTGGAATTCCTTACCAAGGAAAGCATAAAGCCTCATGCAAGGTGACATGGCACCCAATGTGTAAGCTGCAACTTTTGTTTTCTCAAATGGAGTGGCAAGTTTTCCGGGAGCTTTTACACCTTCAACTTTTCCAGAGGCTGTCGCCAACAAGAATTCTGTATACTTTACTGTTGCAGAGTTAATAGTAGCCTCTTTAGCAAGGTCGGTATCCCATTCCTGCATGATTCAAACATTCAGGACATAAGAATACTCTGTTACAAGTTAGGGGTGAAATTTATTTGCAGATAACATTAGACACCATGAACATAGGAAGCTACGTTGTGATCTACATAGCATTTGGGGGAAAATTCCATCTCTGGGGATAAAATATAAAGCTCTTTTTAACAAGAAATAGTGCCACTCAGATCAGAATTGTCCATTTCTTTTGGAGTAGACTATCAAAGTTAAAACAAAAAAAACCAAAAGATCCTATCTTGTAATGTCTGGAAAAAAAAAAAAGAAATAGTAATCCCATTAAACCAACATCCTGTGCTCTGATCATGGTTTAAGAATCTGCAGTCAACATGCATATGGCATTACTTACAATAAAAAAAAGGTGGTTTGGTCAAATTATAACTAAGTGGCAAGTCAAAATTCTGTAAGTTTTTTACTAAAGCGAGAAAAAATATAATCTTCAAGATTCAAGTCTAATAGTTAAATTTTAAAGATTACAATTTTATATTACCTGTGTAAATGAATCATGCATTTTTAACTCCTCCAGAACACCCTTCCTCAACTCAGAGATTGATAACTTTGCATCGTCATCATCTGCACAGTCTTCTGCCAAGTCATACCTAAAAATTCAAACCAAAACAGAGAGAATGTAATACCTGCCGATAGGTAGCCAAACCCTTCAATTGTAAACAAACTGGAAAAGAAATAGATAAGTTTTCTAGTATTCATGTTGATTTAAACTTTAGAGACTGAAACTCAATGAAAACAAATCAACTAAGTGGAATATGCCCCATGAATTTTCAGTTTAGATTTCATCCCAGGTAATTAAGGAAACCTTAAATTTTTCCCTCTTACCACCTTTTTCAGCAACAAGCAGTGCTTTATAAATATATACAAGATATGTAGATCCTCCAGTGAGAACAAAATTCTAACCCAAGCCACATATAAAATAGAAGCCAGATTAAGATTAAGCAAGATACATTTTCCCCTTATAACATCTAAAATCAATAACACTACTCTTTCCTTTTCCAAGGATAATTCAGCAAACACTTGGCACACATCCTCCCTTGCTAACCCCATCAACCATATTCACAATCTTGTTTTCCTATCATATTAAAAATGTTTTCTTTAAAATTTCAGACAAGCAAGCTAACTAGTTCACCATCAAATATATTTCTTTCGCTAAATATATTCATATTTTGCTACCAAACCAAAAAGACAATAAGAGAGAAATACATTTCTTTTCCTGAACTCTTCATATTTTTGCTTCCAAGCCAAAAAGGCAATAAGAGAAAAAGAGCAAAATTGACTAAATTCACACTAATGTTAGTTTTATTCAAGCACGACAGCAATAAGAATGTTAAAATTTTAACCATACTTAGTTTCAAACAGTCCTTGCACTCTTTAGTATTTCATAAAGAGATCCTTTTTATTAAAATCAGAAAGTTCTATTCCATAAATATATAAAATTTTCAATCATTCTTTCATTTCTGCATTTTTGTTAACAGGAAACGAAATGAAAATATTCTTAATTTCTGTTCCTTTTACAACATTCTATCAGCTACACAGTTTCATTCCTAATTGATGCTTAAATTGCCATCATTTTCCTAATAAAAGATTCACTGGTAGTAAAAGAATCTAATCTATTATTTGGTTGTTATTTTCTTACATGTTCTTGCTATTAAAACATCCCATATAATATTAATTCAACATTCCCAAATTCTATTTCTCTTACTAGAACTCCCAAGCTCCCAAACACACAGTCTAAACCTAAAAATCCTCAAATTTTCCCTCACTTTCCCGCATTTTCTCGGAAACCAAACAAGCCTAAACTACACGAAGCCAAGGCATACCAAGAACCCACTTACGCTTGAGCGAAAGCTTTAAGAAAATGCACGTCTTGCGCGATGTAATGCCTGAATGTCTCGACCTTTAGATTACCAGAAGCCAAACAGACCGTAAACGGAGTGTACATAGCAAACACAGATTCTCTCTTAAACTTGATCCAGAGCCTCCTCGCGAGTCCCTCCTCCTCGGTGCTGGGCGATTTTGGAGGAATCGCCGCCATCGAAAGTGGCGATCTTAAAGTTGTCAAAGAGGGTGAGTTGACTCGGAGGGATGGGAGTGAGTTGGGAGTTCCAAGTCGGAGCGAGTTAAAAGAAGAGAAAAGATTAGAAGAGAGTAATGGGGTCTTGATTGGGTTTGTGAATAGTAATCGCATCACTTCAAAACAACACAACACTAGTCATCTCCCATATCTCTGCTTCTATTTCTGCTCTGTGAGTTGGGAAATATTTTCTTTGTGTTTTTTTATTTGTTTATTTATTTATTTTTAATTTCGTTTCTTGGCTGTACACAGTGTAGTTGGGTGTGAAAAGGGAGGCAAGGTTTTCGTCAAGTGGGCTTTTCTACTTCTTTTTGGGCTTCACATTTTCTGCCTCTCAAATTGGGCTCGACATCTATACAAACTTGTGGCTTAATTACAAGCTCTCCCCTAAGTTTTTGAGAAATTGCATTTTTTTCCTTTTGCTTTCCGTGCCAAACAAATGCCCCTAACATCATTTTATCGTCTGATTTTTTTTTAAAAATTTATTTGTAATATTATTAATAAAATTATTAATATTATAATATAGATCTTTTGATATAAATTTAAAAAATTATTAAAATACTATACAAAAATAAAATAAATCTATTATAATTTATCCAAACCTATTATTATTCTATAGAAAGAACAAATCAATTTCTTAACAGAAACTGTTACCCTTAAACAAGAAGATCTACCCTCTCGTAAGAGGGAATATCCATCCTCTCGTAAAAAAAAAAATTTTATCCTCTCACAAGAAGGAATAGACTACTCTCACGTAGGAAAGATAATTTTATTTAAAATTTTTAAATATATAAAAATAGGTAATACAATATCATCACAGCCCACAAAATAGTGTAAAATTGGGCAGGACAATCTCATTTATAATCTTACAACTTTTAATATATATATATATATATTAAAGAATAATTTTGGAATTATTCTGGAATGATTCTGAAATAATTCTTTTATACCCTCCTACCATATATACATGTTATTAATGTAAAATATTATTTCCTTATTTATGTTACTTTCCTGTTATGTAATAAGGTTACAGCCTATATAAAGGCTCCATTGTACAGCTTTATAATTCACAGTGAAATATATTATCTTTACTTTTCTCACATGGTATCAGAGCTTTGGTTTTTTCATTGTTATTTTGTTTAGCTAGAAATTTGTTAGAAATTTTTTCAAAACTCGACAGAATCTACCGGAGTTTTTTGAAAAATCGCCGAAAAATTCCAAAATTTTACCGTCTTATCCACCGCCCATCTTCAATTACTCAGAATCCTCTGGCCGTTTCAACGCCATCGACGATGCACCGATCCGAGGTCAGAAACCGCCGGATGCCCCGTCGGAAAGCCACTGCCGCCGCCCACTGTCGCTTCAGATCCCAACCATTCTATGGCGACGTGACTGACATCGCCCACACCAAACAAATTCCCCATCACCGGCTGTTCAGTGCCACCGACGACGCGCCAATCGGCGGTCGAAAACCGCCGGATGAGCCGCCGAAACTTCACTGCCGCTGATTACTTTCACTTCAGATCCCAGCCGTTATACGGCGGCGTGACCGACATCGCCCAGACTAAAATAATCCTCAGTCACCAGCCGTTCAAAAGTCACTGAGTTTACCTCAATCGAAGGTTGGAGCAAGCCGGACTCGCCATTTGAAGTTCATTGGTTTCTGTTAAGGGTCTATTTGCAAACTTTTCAATATTTCTAAGTCAGATCGTAATTTTCTACTCTTTTTAGGCCTTTTTTTGTAATGTCCAAAATTTTTGGAGCATTTTTGTAATTATAATGTTTTTAGGAGTCTTGTAATTTTTAAAGAAATTAGGGGCTATTATGTAATTATTATATTTTAAGGGGTTAATTTATAATTATTAAAAGTTTAGGGGGTTTATATATAATTAATATAAGTTTAGGGACTAGATTATTATTAGTTAAAAAAAAGTTTTTTTTTAGAATTTATGGATAAATGTAGTACTTCTGCTGGTTCTACTCTACTTAAGCTATGCCATATATCTAGAACATCTTAAGGTGCAGCTTTTACATGAGTTGTTGTTACTACTGCACAGGATAGTGTGAATTGCTCCCTTAATAACCTTGAATCTTTACTCTGTCTACTCCTTTTTAATTCTGGTAAACCCTTAATTTCTGCTTCTTTCAATATTTCAAGTAATTCTTATTGGTATTTTGACTCTGCATGTTGTAATCACATGACTTCTAATCCTACAATTTTCTCCTCTAAAACTCTTAATTCTTATTTACCATCTATTCAAACTGCTAATGGTTCTCTCATGAAAGCTAACCATGTTGGTCACGTGTCTTACCCTAATCTTTCTGTATCTAACACCTTTTTTATTCCTAACCTTACCTTAAATCGTTTGTCTGTTGGTCAATTATATGAACTTGGTCTTAATGTCTTGTTTACCGCTTTTGGTTATTGTGTACAGGATCCAAAGATCAGTCGGACGCTGGGGACAGGCCGTAAGGTTAGACGTCTGTATGAACTTATCTCTTTAGATTTATCCTTTCTATATCCTTCGTCTGCAGCATCTACCTCTTCGATACCTTCGTTACATCTTTGGCATTCTCATTTGGGTCATGCGTCAATCAATCTCATCCGATCTCTAGTATCCAGTGGTCATTTAGGTATTGTTTCTGATAATAAAGATGATTGCCTTACATGTCCTTTAGCTAAACAACCAACCTTACCTTTTGATAATAGTATTACTGTCTCTCATGCTCCATTTGATCATGTACATTCTGATATATGGGGTCCTTCTCCAAATCCTACAATGGAAGGATCCAAATATTTTGTGATCTTCGTTGATGACTATTCTCGGTATACTTGGTTGTTGCTTATGAAACAACGATCCGAATTTATTAAAATTTACCGAGATTTTGCTCAAATGGTTAAAAATCAGTTCCCATATCCTATTAATGTTTTTCGCACTGATAATGCTATGGAGTATAGAGATTCTGATTTTCTAAATCTTTTACAGGAACACGGTGTTGGGATTTGTGCTTACGTGCCATCCCATAATGTATAAATATATAGTGATTGTATTTATACAATTATTATTTCTAATAAAATCGTTAATATTATTTTTATTAAATGGTAAGATGCTTGTAACGTTTTAGACATTGTATGATCTGAAGGAGTTCGAATTTGGTCTAAAAGAGTTTAGACCAGGGCTAAGAGTTAGCAACGCTAATAGTTATAAACACTAAGAGTTAGTGGTACTAAGAGTTAGCAAAATCTAATGAGTTAGAACCTTGTCTGAAATGGGACAATGACCTGAGAATATATTAGTAATGATATAGCTGCAATGAGTTGCAGATGGTGCTAAGAAATGTCATTATGCAAGTATGTTCTCAAACATAATGTTCCTAATCTAATTTCATCGATGCGGGTCTATCGGTGAAACCCATTAATATAGATTAGTGTATGTCTGTATCTGAATGGTTCAGATGGTTAGTCTTAGTAAACCATGAGCTTAGTAGGAAGCTCATATAGAGATGCAGGTATTCAGTAAGGGCTGGATATTGAACAGACTCACGAAGACATCCAATAGACATCTCATAAAGCCGTCAATGGAAGGTCTTCCGAGTTGAGTAGTATTTGTGGTCCTTTGACCTGAGCGCCACGGTGGGCTTGTGAGTGATCCACCATACTTTGGTTCTACACATGTCAGAAACCTTTCATGGTCTGACCGCTGGGTGTCGCTGGGTATGGTCCGATGCTCATAGAGTTCGGTGTGCGTAGATATGGGATCTATCAGCTCATATGAGTGGGTTGTATATCCTAATGCTCCGAGATTGTATTTCAGAAAGTCTTGTGGCCGCAAGCATAAACCTCGGAAAAGATATTCCGGAGGAATAAACAATATCACAAAAGTGTTTGTGGATATTGTTTTATGAAATATAAATCTGGAGATAAGTTCGTGGTTGAGCAAATAGAGATTTGACGGTGATGATCTATATCTCTGCTCTTCAAGGATATAAATGATGGAAGGATTATACGAATATGTAATAACCTCAACTTGTATGGTCTAACATGCTAATTTGTAATATCCGTAACGTGTGTGTGGGACATTGTTCACGGACGTATGGAGGAGCTCTATATGACAAATTAGGTGTAGACCTAGAAAGTCTCACAATATGAAGTATACTCGTTGTGCACTGGGGTAGCGGATTGGATTGAATAGTTCGATCCAATAAATTTCAGCAAAAGAGAACGATTGTTTAGGGATCCATCGGATTGTACATTTGTCAAGACTTAATTGTTAAGTACATCACTTGATTAATTAACAAGAGTTGTTAATTAATAGAATATTGACAAATGGTAAAATTTGTTCCATGATTTGATTTTACCATTTAACCTTGGTAGTAATAATTAGTTAACAAAAGTTGTTAATCAATAGGATGATGACAAATGGCAAGATCTAAGTCATTCATTTTGTTTCATGATATATTAATAAAATAATACAAAATAGTTTTTGATTTATTTTATTATATTAATTAAATAATCAAAAATAATTTTTGATTTATTTATTATATACTTTTAATGCACTAAAGATTATTATATAATTTAGTGCATTAATTTTGTTTAAATGAATTTAATATGTTGCCATTATGAATGGTGGAGGCCTTTTGCATTATATATATTAATGTAAGCCATTAAATGAATCATTATTCATTTTGATTCATGGTAGTTGGCCGGCCATTTTCTTGGCTAATGGAGGGAGCACTTCCTTTAATAATATTAATGTTTCATCCATTATGAAAGTGGTGAAAGCAATTGAATTTTTTATGATAAAATAATTGAAACAAAATAAATGAAGAGAAAACAAGAATTCATTGAATTCTACATGGAGAATTCGGCCAAGTGCAAGGGAGAGAGAAAGAGGGAGGAAAATAGCTTTGTCTTGTTTTTCCTTTCAAGAGTTAAAAGACTTGTGTGTGAAAATTTTTCTGGTTTTTACTCATCTTACACACTTGGATAATTCTTCAATGACAAAGAAAAATAATAGTTGTTGTGTTAGTAAAGTGTTACTAACAAGAACAAAAGAAAACTTCATCTTCTTCTCCTTTCATGGATGGCTAATCCATATTCATGTTTATGAAACAAGAATATGTATTCAAAGAGGTTGAATACAAGTTGCTGAAAAATTCTAAAGCTACCATTCTAGCTCCATAATCCCACCAAATGTTATGGACTAGAATTGTTCAACATATACTTCAAGGTGAGCTCTTCACATGGATTGGTGAAATACTTGAAGAATTTGTAAAGCTACCTTCATTAGGTAAGTATTTTACATTATGTTATAATACAATATTGTTCATCATTTATTATTGTTATACTTATGCATATATGTGATATATGTTGAAATTGTTAAAATGTGTGTATTTTGTTATATGCTTCCGCTGCGCATATGATAATTTTTGAAATTACGTATACACTCGGATTATCACACACTCTATAATACAATACCCAACAAATGGTATCAGAGCATGTTAAATTGAGTGTGTGATTATTCTTGTTGTTGAATATGTTAACATGGTGATGTTGTATATTTAAACAACTTGATGATGTTTAAATTTGAACATGGTGATGTTTGATATTTAAGTATGATGATGAACATATTGTTGTATTCTTGAACATGTTAGTGTTTAAAATTAAAGTATGATGATGTTTGGAAATGATGCCTATGAGAAAATAGTAAAAATTGGGGGCGGAAAACAGTGTCCGAAGGGTCGGAACACTGTTACCGCGTCCAGTGCCGCGGCGCCCAAATCTAGGCGCTGCAGCGCTGAGGTTCTGACTTGAGCGCCGCGGCGCTCAGGTCCCAGCGCCCCGGCGCTCCGCAAAAAAATAAAAAATAAAAAATTTTAAATTTTTTTTTTTTTTTTGCAGAACATTGTATAATGTTAGAACTTTCAGTTTTTAATGCTGATCATTCCAAACATAATACTTGTATTTGCAATTTTTGCAAATAAAATATTTTTAATACAATTATAAGTATTATATTATTGTATTAAAATTACAAATGATTTGTTTACGTTGTTAAACACAATAGGAGCTCTATTGATGGGGGTTAGTTGTGCTTACGTAAATAAATTTTCTAATTATGAATTAGATTCGTATGAGATGCGAAAAGTTATTATTATTACTATTATTATTATTAATTTATTAATAAAATAATAATTAAAAATTAAATCTCTCTTAATCAGATTGAATAAGAATTATATTATGAGATAATATTATACAATGATCCGCCTTGTCAATACGGTATTAGACGGGTCATTTCGGTCACTCCTAAGATCGCTAAAGTGTGAGGGATTGGTCGGGGTGATTCGGGCTATGCCGGTTAAAACATGAGATGAGGTAAATATATGCGAAAATACTATCTTAGATCGCTAAAGTGTGTAGATAGTATCGGTAACATATATTTGATGATTGACAAGTTAATCTGAAATACAATTATCTTAGATCGCTAAAGTGTGTGGATAATGTGTATTTAGGATTAGTAATAAGAGTTGTATGAGATACAATTAGCAAGAGTTGTCTACCTTTTGGATTTACAAATGCCACGATCGCTAAAGTGTGCGGCTGGAGTAAAATGCCAATGGGGTCTACTTCCCGTTATACAGTTTAAAAGATTAAACTGTCGTTTTTCCTTTTGAGAGATTTAAGGAATTATGTAAAGCAGTGGGAGGGCGTCTTTAGATTAAAAATTGTATAAAAGTTATATCCATGATCTAAAACGTTATTTATTAACGATTAGAAATATTCCGCTAAACATCTCCAAAATTTTATCTTATAGTGATAAGATAAGTAACTTATAGAGATAAGAAAACTATGAGCAACCCGTTAATATACTTGATTAAGCACATAATCTATAAGGTAGCAAAAATTATTAAGACTTGCTTATAATCTAAGAATTGTTCTAGATTAAAAGAAACATATAGATATATAAAAGATCAATAGATGTGTGATTATCACTCGGATTATCACACACTCTATAATACAACACCCAACACACGGTACTATATGTCAAAGGTTTTGTCCTGGTACATCTCAGCAAAATAGGGGAGCTGAACGTAAACACAGACACATTTTAGATACTACTCGTGCTCTTCTTATCTCTTCCTCTTGTCCTGAACGTTTTTGGGGAGAAGCTGTTTTAACCGCTGTCTTTACCATTAATCGTATTCCTTCTCCTGTTATAGAAAATAAGTCACCTTATGAGCGTCTTTATGGAACTCCACCTAATTACAAACTTCTCAAAGTATTTGGTTGTGTTTGTTTTGTTCTACTTCAAAAACATGAGCATACTAAACTCGAGCCATGTACTCGATTATGTTACTTCTTGGGATATAGGATAGAACATAAAGGTTATAGGTGTTGGGATCCTAGATCTAACCGTTTTCGTGTTTCTTGTCATGTAGTCTTTCTCGAGTATACGATGTTTTTCTCTGTATCTAACTTTAAATCTGCTTCTCCTCCTGTGTCACAATTTTTTTACAGATAATTTTGTTGATCTTTTTCCTGATACTTTACCTACAGATATTTCTTCTGAGTTTCATACAGGTGAATATGCTGAAACGACGTCTGCTTCTGAGCCTCCTACCTCGTCTGAAGGATCTTCTTTCAACATCCCTGAGGCCTCCTCTATACCTTCTCTTCGTCGTTCATCTCGGGTAAGAGAACTTCCTGTTAAACTTCGTGATTATCACTGTTTCTCTACTACCGTTTCTTTATATGAGCCTCAATCATATTCCGATGTTAGTTCTAATCCTGTTTGGCAGCAAGCAATGACAGAAGAATTGCAGGCCCTTGAGAAGTCGCATACTTGGGATTTTGTTACTCTTCCTTCTAATAAAACTGTTATTGGATGCAAATGGGTGTACAAGATCAAGACTAAATCTGATGAATCTATTGACCGTTATAAAGCCCGCTTTGTTGCCAAAGGCTTTACCCAAGAATATGGAATAGATTATGAAGAAACTTTTGCCCAAGTTGCTAGACTTACTTCTATTCGAAGTTTATTAGCTGTTGCTGCAGTTCGTGGTTGGACATTATTTCAGATGGATGTCAAAAATGATTTCCTCAATGGTGATCTCACTGAAGAAGTGTATATGAAGTCTCTTCTCGGTTATCCACATCCTCCAGGCAAAGTCTGTAAACTTCGTCGTGTTCTGTATGGTCTTAAACAAGCTCCTCGTGCATGGTTTGCAAAGTTTAGTGGGACTATTCTTCAGCATGGTTTTCAGTCTAGTCCCTATGACTCAATGCTTTTTGTCCGCAAGACAGCACAAGGTTGTGTTCTCCTACTTATCTATGTTAATGATATGATTATCACGGGTGATGATCTTCTTGGTATTTCCACTCTCAAGAACTTTCTTCAGCAACACTTTGTGATGAAAGATCTTGGCAACCTTAGTTATTTTCTTGGCCTTGAAGTACTATCCGACTCTATTGGGTATTATCTTTCTCAAGCTAAATATGCATCTGATCTACTTGCTAAAGCTAGATTGACAGACAGTAAGACTGCATCCACTCCTTTAGAGCCTAATGCCAAACTCTGATCCTCTGATGGTACTCTTCTCAGTGATGCTACCCTTTATCGTCAATTTGTTGGTAGTTTGGTCTACCTTATAGTTACTCGCTCAGACATTGCTCATGTTGTTCATGTTGTGAGTCAGTTTATGGCCGCTTCTCGTACCTCTCATTATGCAGTAATTCTTCATATCTTACGTTATCTCAAAGGTACACTTTTTCACGGTCTCCATTTTTCAGCTCACTCTCCTCGTGTGTTACGAGCTTATGCTGATGCGGATTGGGCGGGTGATCCTACGGATCATAGATCAACTACTGGATTTTTTCTTTTCTTGGATGATTCTCTTCTTTCGTGGAAAAGTAAGAAACAGACAGTTGTTGCTCGCTCGAGTACTGAAGCTGAATACCGTGCTTTTGCTGATACTACCCAAGAAATTGTTTGGCTCCTCTGGCTTTTTGAAGATATGGGTATTTCTCATACTGGAGTTACACCTCTTTATTTTGACAATCAAAGTGCTATCCAAATTGCCCACAATGATGTGTTTTATGAGCGGACTAGACATATTGAAATAGATTGTCACTTTGTTCGGTAACACGTTTCTCAAGGCACTATCATGCTCCACTTCATTTCATCTAAGGAGCAACCTGCTGATATTTTTACCAAATCTCTTCTTCTGTGCCGTTTTTATGCTTTAGTTTCAAACTCAAACTTGCTTCTACTACGTCATTTTGAGTTTGAGGGGGGTATTAAAAAATAATTCTGAAATAATTTCGAAATAATTCTTTTATACCCTCTACCATATATACATATTATTAATGTAAAATATTATTTTCTTATATATGTTACTTTCCTGTTATGTAATAAGGCTACAGTCTATATAAAAACTCTATTGTACAATGAAATATATTCTCTTTACTTTTCTCATAAATAAAATAAATCTATTATAATTTATCCAAACCTATTACTATTTTATAGAAAGAACAAATCAATTTTTTAATAAAAATTGTTACCCTTAAACAAGAAAATCTACCTTCTCGTAAGAGAGAATATCTATCCTCTCGTAAAAAAAAATATTATTCTCTAACAAGAAAGAATAGATTACTCTCCACATAAAAAAGATAATTTTATTTAAAAATTTTAAATATATAAAAATAGATAATAATCTTACAACTTTTAATATATATATATATAAGCACCACATATTAATATTACATGTCAGTTATCACTGACATATTAATATTTCGGTCAGAATTTAGCTTATATAATAAAAATATTATATATATATATATATAACTTTATGCTTGGTTTATGTATTTAAGAAAATTTCATTATTATTAAATAAGATGGCATTTCTCTCTCTTTTTTTTTTAAAGTAACAGCCAAGGTAATGGCATAGAGAAATGTTGTAGAGTTTTCAACACTTCGAGAACGCGATGATATTTTTATAATTTTGCGTTATAATTATTGTAACTAAACTTTGAATTATAGTCCTTTTTATGACTTGGAAATTTATAAATTATTAAATATATCTAGTGAAATTTATAAATAATTAAAAAAGTAAAAAAGAAAATAATATGCTACTAAACGTATCTAGAATTTGCTCTCTTCTCAAGTTTGAGAGTTGATTAAGTGCTTTATGCAAAACTTCATAGTTGAATTCCTCCACTGAAAAACCCAGAAATTCATAGCAAAAGATAATAACTTAATGGAAGATAACTTTCTCAAATGGCATGATCCTCTCAATGCATTGATTGTTGTATGAATATCTGAGATTGCGATCTCTGCTACACTTTGCAGATAAATCAACAACAGTGCAAGTCAAATCAAAATAAATAAATAAATATATATATATATATATAAAATAAGATGATTATTGATAGGATTCTGCGCTTTAACCAAAGTGGCTGTCACGATGTTGAAAAATAGTAACAATAAACTTTGTAAGTCAGGCACGAAATGAATAGACTACGGCGAAGTTTATATATCTTATTCGGAAGATGTGATTAATTAAAAAGATGTTTTCTATATACTTTTTTAGCAAAATTATTATTATTATAAAAAATATTTTTAATATTTTTTTAAAATAATGTCTAACTAAAAATTGCAATAATAGATAACAAACTTTAAATTGAAGTAAAAAAAAAATTATAATCAATTTCGTATTTTTAAATAAAAACAACAAGACGAGTTTTATATAAACAGACATAAAATAAAAAAATAAAATGTGTACAAGAAAAAAAAATATTCACATATTAATTATAATATAAAAATATGATAAGGACATTGTATTACTATTATAATTTATTTATATTGTTTATTTATGATGACGATAGGTCTTTTAAGAGTATGATAAGAGAAGATGAAGAAACTTACTAAGACGATTAAGCCTTGAAATTTAGATTGTTAATTGATAGAATCGTCAAAGAATTTGTTATCAAGGAAAGTCGAGAAGCGTCACCAACCAATTTCAATTTGATCGAAACATAAGAAGCAGAAACGGCTAAGAAATATAAATGCGTCCCAAAATTTATGTGCCCATAAGAAGCACAAGCGGGCCATGCAAGAAGCTGCAATTGCCACGACTAGCCGATAGTCAAAATCGGAAGATCAGTATTTTGAAGAGACCCATTAATCAAATTCAAACCGAAACCCTAAACAAAAATGATGATAACTAATCAGAGAGCTAGAGAACAACAACAATGAACAAGAACCAATTAGAGAGCTAAAAAACAGAAAATTGAACAAGAACCAATCAGAAAAGCCAAAGCCAGAGCCACAAAAATCGAAAAAGAAGAGAAAGACCAACAATAATACAAACCTTGTACAAGAAGTAATCCATGAGATGCCAGAGAGTTTCAAGGACACGATCAAGGAGATGGGTGGCACAAAAGTTGATCTTGTGATGCAAAAGCTTTGATAAAATATGAGTTATGCAAAAACAATAAACGCTTATCAATACCAAAAAAAGTGATATTTTCTTAAGTCACAAGATGCAGAAACTTGAAGCAAAGTATGAAGAATGATAATTAAAAATCAAGTTTAAGATGATTACAAATTAAAGCTAAGAAGGAAGAGTTGGCATGGAGTCGAGAATTAGACAAAAGAATAAAAATAAGACTAAATTTGAGAGAGTATAACTAGAAGTTGATTCTAGATTTGAGGGCCATGGCGTCCAAGTCAAAACTTTCAACACTATAATGTTGCAAGGAGAACGTCGTAGTATATAAATTTGGAGAATCAATGCTGCAATATTGCAAGGAGGATGCTGCGACACTTGAGTTAAGATAACCAATGTCACTGCACTAGAAAATGAGTGCCGCAATGCCCACGCAATTAACCTATTTCGAATTTCTTATTTTAATTAGTTTAAACTTTTTTTTTTGTACAATTCGAACTAGAATTTGTATATAACAAGAGAGACTATAAATAAGATACTATTTAAACTTAAAAGGTGTCACAAAAAAAAATTCATTAAAATTCAAAGAAATAAATTATTATACTTTATGATTTAATAAAATAAAATAAAATAAAATCTTAATTCACGTGAATGTAAATAATTGTTAAATTACATAAATTTAGTTTAATTGTTTGATTTGTGTTTTCTTTTCATCTTAAACCTTTTATACTTCTACAATTTTCAATTACTTATGATTAAAGAATCCTAATACAAAGCAACACACAGAAGTGAAACTGGTTGAGCCATGTGTGAACAAGGTGACAGAGGTGGATTTGAGGAGGTGGCCGATGGACAACACGTTTAGTTCTAATTTGACTGGGCCTTGGCGTAAAGCTGTTGTTGACAACAATGACAATGCTCATGCAATTGGAACGGGGGTGCAGTTATAATTTTTTTTAGGGTACGGAATAATGACAATGAGTTGTGTTTTGCTTTAGTTAGATTAGTTTTTATTGTATTGACCTCGGCTACATTCCATTGTACTCAGATGTTTGATATTTACAGAAAATAACAAGTCTGATTATAATTGCTTGTGATTTGTATTCATAGTGCCCATGAATATAACCTTGTAATAATCATTGCTGTGATGGTAATTCCAACCCCACACCTCATATAATAACAACTCACCTATCTCTTAAATCTGTTCATAATTACAATTTTATTGAATTATACCCAAGTTATTAAATAAATACACAAATATTTATTTTGAAGTTTGTAGATTCCCCAGGGCAGAGGCAGTTTCTTGAAAAAACAACAGTCTTGCCTTCACCACTCCACCCATACAAACTTTGTCTTGTAGATGGTAATCACATCAAGTTGGATGCAGGTCTGCAAAAGAAAAGAAAAGAATCAAGGATATGACAAAAATAAGTACAGACTGTGAAAGCACAAAGGCACTGAAGCTAAAAAAGCATATGTTCAAGATAGTTGTTCTAAGAGTTAGAAATTTTTTTGTTGATATAGTTGGATTTGCTTTTGTGGCAACAATTGATTTTGGAAAGCCCCTTTTACTTTTAATAATTTCTCTCAAAAGTGTACTTGAAAAACTGAAAGAAAAAAAAATGTAAATAAAACACGAGTAATGGTTTAATGTTATATATATACAGATAAAATATAAAATTTGTATTTATATTGATGCGATATTTGGTATGTTAATTATTATTTAATATTATATAATTATAATAAAAAAATAAAAAATTAACAACTATCTAAAAGTAATAATTATCGTTGAAATACAAGTTTTATATCTATAATGTAAATGTAATACTATTCATAAACTCATTATACTACTTAAATAGATATGGATATTTTTGAAATTTTATGGAGTTTATTTATAAGATATTATAATTTATGAAATTTTAATAAAGTGTATTAATAAGTGGGATGCCATTACAGAAAGTGTAAGAGGTAAACATCACCATCTCAATTGTTATTGCTTGAATCACAAAATGGGCAAAGTCCAAGAAATTAACATCAGAAAATGTGAAGAAGGCACATTTAGCACAGACCAAACAAGTAATGGACTTTGTAGACAAGTTTGCAAACAGTTTTTGCCACCATGACAGCTGAGAGAATTGGTTTTATACTGACCATGTGCTGTGCGATCATAGAGTGAAATGGTAATTACCCATAATTTTGTTATTTAATGAGCAGTCAACAAGTTTATCCGGTTTCCATATTGATAGTAATGAGAATATTCAACTAATGATGAATAGTGAAGTGACAATGTGAAACATCAGGAAGATTAATTATGTGAATTGTTAGATTGGTAACATATATGATGAATAATAAAGCAGAACATTGAGAGTATAAATGTAACTTCCACTTTATTTGCAATTTTTATTTTAACACCAGATAGTTGGTTTTTCACATTATTGTGACAAAAATTTTGTGTCACGGACCTTTTCAAAAATTGTGTAATATTATACGTTTAATAATTTAAAAAATTATATAAAAAAAAGATGAAAAATATATACATTAAATGTTTTGTATAATTGAGATTCTCCTCTTTATATATAGTTAGAATTTAAGATATTAAATATTGATCTAATAATATATATACAAAATAAAAAAATATATATAAAAAAATACTCTAATATGCCACCACATAAGGGAGTACGTCTCTTATAAGTTATAGGTTTAGTTCAAATTTTTAACTAAATTAACGAATCTTTTAAAAGTTTTGGCCAATAAACTACTTCATCGGCTCACGTAATCTCTAAAAAACTTTATCAAACACCAAATATTTGAGGAAATAAAACACTTGAGCGTGACACTTAACTTCAAAATTAGATTTTGTCCGAAAATAAATGATTTTAAATTGTACTTAACAGAAGAACTCCTATATTACCATTAAGAGTGAACAAAATTATTCTAAGCGTCAAAGACAACACAACATCAAAATAGCAACTTATTCCAGGGACCCAAAAATGGGAAAAACATCATCAATCAGCGATTCAGCAAGGCCTCAACGATAATCATTTGTCGACAAGGTAGAGAATTCCCAGCAAAGATAAGGACTAAGGGTGGACCAATGCATTGCCTTATTATTTCTATCAAAACAAACTCCAACAAATGGTGCTCTAATTAACAGAGATGTTGCATCCAAGGTAAATGAGGTCCCAGCAATATCTGTTCATATGGCCTCTTTTCACTTCTATCTGGAGTGAGGAAAACAACTACCACTTTTTAATATCAAGATAGCAGTAAGGACGAGTTAGTGCAGAGACTATAAAATCAATCCTGAATGGAAGATTCGATATCATATAGAGGATTAATAAATATGAATCTAGAAAACTATGCATATAGATAACTAAAAAAGCGTGTGATCCTGCCAGTAAATACAATCGAATTAGTCACATGAGGAAAGCAATAAACACTGTATGGTCTTTGTTAATGAAGAAAAAATTAGGGGTTGATTATATATGTGAAAACCCATTAAGCATATGAACATTGTTATAACACACTTAGCCATGAAGGTCACAACCATTGTGACATACAACAAAAAGAAACAGTTGTAGTTCCATATTTATAGCTGAAGAGTCCTTTCTATTGGTTGTAGCTTCTTTAACAAGCACCTGACCATTAGCATCAATATCACCTTCACAAGTAGGAAATTCCAGGATATCACCCAGAGATTCTAAGAACAAATGGAGTAACACTCGAAATTTAAAATTTATGAAACTATAGATAAGTTACATAAAGTTTCTGAGTTACATATGTATAGTGCCTTCTTAAATAATATGAGATCTTTTAAGGAGACGCAAGAACAAAACTGTGTTATTTAAGTTTAAAGTGAATAATATCATATTGTGTTGGAGTTGATCATTACAAATGATATCAGAATCGGACTTACTTTACAATGCAAGCCAACAAACTGCATCAAACCCAAACTTACCTCACGTGTAGACCAACAAGCCCACAATTTAGACTACAAATAAATATGTGTTATGTGACCCTTAGGGTCTAACCCACATAGGTCATCCCCTAAAGGGTTAAATCTAGATTAATGATGTAATACCCACTTTTTTTTTTGGCTAATAATGTTATTATTAAATATGTGAGACTAATGGAATTATTTTGTATAATTTATGTGTGTGTGTGTGTGTAATTATATGCATTATTGAAGGAATCATAAAAGAATTATTGGATTTCCTTATACTACATCTTAGTCTAAATTTTTTTATAAAATATTATAGTTTAATTTTAGTTTTGATATTTAAAAATATTAATTTAGACATGTTTAACTTTAAATTGTTTACAAAGTCCATAAATTTAATTTTTAGTAATTTTTTAAAAATGACAATGAAAATTTGAAAATCCCTATTTCTGTGGTATGAACAAATGAAAGTTTTGATCTATCAAATGATTTTATAAAATTATTGTTTCCTCGAATATTAAATTTACAGATGTTTAGTATGACATATTCAAATCTCATAATTTAATTCATTATTTTTGAATTGTTATGATTTTCTAAAATAAGGTATTCCCATTCTAGGAATTTGCAGACAGATTCTAAAATGTTTGTAATAAATTTATTTTAAAATACTTTTTCAATGAAATTTATCTGGAATGATTTATTGTGGACTAATATTTGTGTTTTGTGTAAATTGGAGGTAGTTTCATAATTTTTGAGTAAGCATATGAATTTATAAAATTCAGACACTAATGGTTGTTCAGTGGAAGTTCTAAATTGATCCGATCTTGAAGACACATTCATCAATTACTTATACATATGCTATAGATAAAATTATTCATATTACTGAATGTGACCTAACACAAGCACTTAACAAACAAATACTTAATTTGATCATATCTTGATGACCCATTCATAACTTATACATATGCTTTATATAAAGTTATACCTAGTGATGAATATGATTTAACACAAACACTTAATAAATAAATACCTAATTTGATCCTATCTTGATGACCCATTCATCAATAACTTATACATATGCTTTAGATAAAGTTATGCCTAGTGATGGATATGATCAAACATAAGTACTTAGCAAACAAATATTTAATTGGGTCCTAATTTGATGATTCATTCATAAACCTAACATGTCCACCCTAAGTAAGTGAATTTACCATCATGCACCACTCAAAGAGACATTATATATAGATAGTGTCTATGTGAGAAAAAGTATAGAAATTGATTAAAATAAAAAAATAAAACTAGAGTATTGAGTTGAGAGTATTGAGCCATAGAACAACCAAATGTTGATTTGAAAAGAAATGAGAAGAAGATAGTTAAGTGTTGAGTGGAATCTTGATCACGAGTATATTTCACATTTTCATACTATAAATTCTTTAGTTATACTTTTCATAACTATGTAGATACTAGAGTTCATACCTAGTCAATATGTTTTTGTGATGAAATTGCTATGAAAATGGTTTATGAAATGAGATTATGTAGAATAATAATATGAAAGAAATTATGTCAAATAGAAATTAAGTGTTGAATTTGTTACGAGTAGTGTATTTATCATAAGTAAATTGTCATTTTGACTAATTGCTTTATAAATTTGATTCTTTTAAATGAATTATATTTCATGATGGTTATTTAAAACTTTGATTTTCGTCAAAAACTCTTTATTTTTTTTACTTTTGATTATATATATATATATATTAAGTATTGAGTGGGATCCTAGAAAAATAGAGATTTCAATAATAATATATATTTCCCTAAATAAACTTTATTGATACACATGTATTTTTGTACCAAAATTTTTACTATTAAAAATTTACAAAATAAGAATTCTAGAAAATTTTGTTTCAATAAAAATCTGAATTCAATTTTTTATGAATTTTTAAAATAGAGACTGTAATGCTGAAAAATAAAAATTTAAATTGTAAACCTGAATTTTGAAAATAGTTTCATTTACCAAACAATCTCTTAAAAAATTCTGACATTTTATATACTAGCATTTATATATGTTTAGTTATTCCAATTTTAATTACGTAATTTTTAAATAAATTTAAAATATTTTATAAACTAACTTACGAATTATGTTCATATACAGAAATTGTTTGATAGATTTTGTCAAGCAAAAATATAAATTTATTGTTAATAGTTTTGCTAAGTCAAATATTCTAAATAAATTATATGTTGAACTCTTATGTATCTATAATAGATGAGTATAGATTATATATAAATTTGATATACATAATATGATATACAAATTTTTAGAGTATTTACTATTCAATATTGAAATAGAAATAAAGGGAGAGTCATAGGATGAGAGCTATACCTAGTTGAAGAATGATTAAGAAAGACAATTAATTGTTATCTTGATGAATATAATACTTACGGTATTTGGACAAGTAGAGATATTCTTTGAGGTATTTGATTTTTGTTGAGGTAAGTAACTTCATTTATAATGTATCACTTTTATTTTCAAATGAGAAATGTTGTTATTATGATATTCGAAATGTGAAAAATGCTTCAAGAATCGTACGATTTATTGTTACTTCTGATACTGATTTATGGTTTTCCAATTAAATAATTTTTCACTGATTTTGGTTTAAAGCATAAATTTATCTTTAAAGTTTATGTATTTTTTGAAGTTTTCAAATAAATGATTTGTTTATAGTTTTAAACATCTTTTTAAACGAGATTGCAAAACTATAGATTTCATACGGTAACTCAAAATTATAAGTTCGATTTTGAGTTAATTGAAAACTGTTTACAAAAATGTTGTAAGCTATGTTGTTATGAAAGAAAAGAAGTTCTGATATTTGAAATAAACTGATTATAAAATTTGAAATTTAAAGAAAACATTTTGGCTCATTTGTCTACAGTCATATGATATTGAACGATTGTTATATATGATTTGAATCAGCTGATATCCTTTATAAATGATTATTGGTCGAGTTATCGGGGGTACAGATGACATTATAAGATTCTGAAATTAACCTAGTCACCAGGGGACAGGTGATATTACAAGATTCTAGTATTGGCCGAGCCATCGGGGGTACATGTGACACTATAACCTTTTTATGAGAAAATTTACAAGAATTGTTATTGAATCGATTTCGTAATGATTTATTATATTGAAGAATTTTGTTTTAATAAATTGAAAATTAAAATTTTTTATTGATATCACTGATGATATTTTGAAAAGACTTGCAACCTTTTAAACAAGAACCCTCGTACATTATGAATAGTTTTACTTATAGAGTCGACGACTCATCCTTCATCATTAATGTTTTTGCAGATTAATTTTTAGCATAATGAGTTACCTTAGATTTAAGCATTCAAAGAGGTATCTTTTGCTTAAGAAGAGAAAGTTATGTCTTTATTAAATTTAAATTTTGCTTCTTTAAGTTGTAAGTATGATTTAAAAGTTGAGACTTTATTTTAGAGATTTATCTTTGTCTAGAGATTTTGAGAACCTTTGATTTGATGAATAAAAATTCGGCAAAATTTTATGAAAAATGAGAAGTATAGTACTTTGATTTTGTAATAAAATTAGTAGTATCTTCTTTTGATGCGTATTTTGTACGAGCAAAAATTCGAAGTGTTACAAATAATCCTATAATAGTAGGGCCAAAATGGATGAGGTAAGAGTCAAGTGTTAGAATCTCACATCACCTAATTAGATAAAGTTTTTGAATATATATGTAGAGCTTCAGTGAGCCCATAGTCTAGGCTACAGATAGCACATACATCCCATATGGATCATCTATGTGTCCTTAACGGCCTAGCGCACATGAAACTGTATGTCTCCTATGAAGTTATATTGTAACACCCAAAATCTAAAATTAATGAAGCCATAGATAATATAGTTAAGGTGGATGAAATGAGAGTCAGGTGTCAAAATCCCACATCGCTTGATTAGATAAATTTTTTAACTATATATGTAGAGGCTCTCTTTAAACAATATAAGACCTTTTGGGTGTGCAGTACGGTCCTTACAAAAAAGGTACAAAAGAAAAGAATTTAAAAAAAATCAATATTTAAACAATTTAATATAGTATCCATAAGAACTAGCCATTTGGTTGCCATTGCATCTCGAATATCTTAACCGATTCTTGAATTCTCTACGGTGCTATATATTTGAAATAGTTCCTATTAGGAAACACAAGGTTTATGAACTATGTCAGTAGAAACTAACACAACTCTATAACAACATCTACTTACCTCTTGATTAATTATTATTATTAATCAGCAAATGGCTAGGGATTTCAAAACCCAACTTAGGCAAAAGTATGTAATGTTTAAGCAACCATGCCCAAATTCTAAAATCTAGTTACTTCCAAATATTTATCTAATTTTCTTAATAAAAATCCAGGTTATTTAAGCAACCAAACATAACTGACATTACCAATTTACAAAAATTCAACTATGAACACTCAACAAGCATTCATTTTAAAAATCCTGCGAGGACAAACATGTAATAATCTCATTATATATTCTTTGTCTCTAAATTTAAGTCTGTATGTACTTCTGTTTATGAATTTTACTACAATTATCGTTCTGTTAAAAGGAAGTGAAGATTAAATTAATATTTAAATCTGTGAGTATCTCTGTTTTTGAAATTTACCACAATTATGATTTTGTTAAAAGGAAGTAAAGATTAAATTAACATTATGACTAAATCATGGGTGAAGGGATTCAAACTTAATATCTTTATTTTAATGGAAGAATAATATACTGTAAATACTATATTATTGAGTTATTCAAGCAAGTGCAATAATAATAATAATAATAATTGTTCCACCATGGAAATCTCTAGAAGCCCAATACCTAGAAGCCCAAATATCAAACTACAAAATGGGTTCAACAAGCGATCGGCCCAAAGCTCAAAGAATTTGGGGTCCTTGATAATGAGAAGTAAACCGTTCAAGTATCATTAGAAAGAATAACAGCACAGAACCTGCTCGGCTCAGACCAATTAACTCATGTAAGACCGACCAACTTAAATTCTACCTGAGATATTCATAACTACGGATCAATACACAGCAACCTGCCCAGCATAACAAACAAAGCCCCAAGATAGCAAGTATGTAAGCATATCATAAGAAGACTAGCACGACAAATTTATCGACCCGCATTTATACAAGTAATCTCCAAAGACCGCACAGGCCTACACTTTGGAAGAGCCGAGTAGTACTCAATAATTTAAAAGGGAAACACAAAGCAAACTAAATAAGGCAAGTTATTTAAAGAGGCAATTAACATTATTTCAAAGATAAAATTATGCTATTTTAGAGGATATTCCTTGCATCACACAAAGAGATCAGAAGATTACCCAAAACAACTATAAATCTGGTGAAAATAAGTATAAAAACCTTAAAAAGACTGATGCAATATAAAAGGAAGAAAATAGCTTAAATAAGTTCCCTCTTGAATTTACAACTTTTGACTTAAGAATTTTCACCTTTCTCCTCAATTTCTCTCTCTCTCAAAACAAACGCCTAACTTAAGCATTTGAGAGTCTTCACCGAAACCATCCCTGGTGAGGTCTTAACAATAGTTTAATTTTCTTTGTCTTTGCGGGCATTATATTGATTGGATACTTAACAAGCTCGCAGTCATAAGCCCAACCAACAAGGCCTAAGGTTTTGATTCTTACAATTAAATAAATTCAAAACTTGATCCGAAAGTTCATTTTTTCCAATTATGAAGTTAACAACAACAACAAAAAGTTAACAATGATTGTTAAGGCTATTGGCGCAAAACAATCTTTGTTTTAATGGCTCCATCCACTAGATAAACGAGTATATTGATTTAGGAAGGTAATTTGAATTTTGAAGTAAACCTAATTCTCTAAAACAAAAAACAAACTTGATTTCTGAATAATCTTAGAATAAGTTTAGGAAACCCGGTTTAATTGGAACATGGTTTAATCTCTTGGCACCAAAAAATCATTATTTGTTCAAAAGGCTCCCCAAAAATGCCTTTATCTACAATTAAGAAGCAAAACTGAAGTAACCCTTACTTTCCTTGAACAATAATTATAATCAGCAAAACTTACTTCTTTCAAGATTAATACCGTATAAGTAGGCTTAAAATCCAAAAGCACTTCATCCTTTCATAAACCCTTAGCTATTTTGAGTTCTAGTTTGATTTCTTTTGTGTTCTTTAAGTCTGTTTTTTTTTTCCTTTTGCTAATTTTTTCAATGATGATAATAGAGGAGAAAAGAGACGTACTTAAGAGAAAGATGATGTTCACTTTTAATTATGATGATGGGTCTTTAAGAGTATTGTTAGAGAGGTTGAAGAAGCTGCAAATGGTGATGAGGCTTTGAAAATGATACCATTAACTAAGAGAATTGTCAAAGAATTTGTTGACAAGCAGATTGAACAAGCATCAGTGGGGGCAACAGTGGTTAAGAATTACGTGCCCAGGAAAAGCAGAAGTGGACCATACAGCAGCAAGCGGCCATAATTGCCACAGCAAGTTGATGACCAAAACAAAAAGATCAATAGTACTAGTACTTCTCTCAAGAGATGATTTAATCAGATTTAAACCCAAACCAAGATCAATGAAGTAGAACAAATCAGAGAACCAAAGCCAAGAAGCCAAAAAAAAAAAAGGCGAAGTTTAACTGTCACGCCCCAGACCCAAAAGATCTGACACACGACATCACTTACATTCATTCAATAATACTTAAACATTCATTTTAATTTCTTTCAGAATTATAGCAATTGAATTATGACTGGGACAATTAGTAAACCGGAGATACGCAGAGTTTTCTCAAAGATTAACACTCTACTACGTCACCAGTAGCAACTTTGTTACCGGAAGCCCAGAATATATTCATTGTAAATTCTTACTTAAAATCAATCCATTACTACACTTGGTGAAACTTAAACTAAGTCCAACCACACACAATAAAATAATACATAGGTATTTATTCACTAGGGACAAATCAAATATCTTATCCCACGTGTCCCCAAATGAAACACTTAGCAACCTAACAACTTAGGGAACCCAAGGAACAGCAGAAGCCTTGCCAAATCCGCTAAGCACACATGTACCTTATTTACCTGAAATCACCATAAACTATAATGAGTATAAAACTCAATAAGCATACTAGTTTTTCATATATCAAATACAAATACATATATGTACACAATGCATATGTATGATATGCTGTGATCAATCAAAATCATAATCTTATCAAATCACATATCATGTAAGCGCTTACACATTCTTTCAAAACACATAATAGGAATACCATTACTCGACTACTACTTAGTAGGACTTACATATCACATATCACATAATGAGCCAAATGTCACTCGTAGGTGACATACCGTATGAGAGGAATAGTACAAGTGAGGTCTTTAAATCACACATATATAACGCTTATGCCCGAAGGTAAAAGCCAAACCCTCACCCTGATCATCGGTGAGTCCTCTCACATGTACCAATACGCCACCACACGAATGTGATGACTCACACTTCCTTTAGGTACCAATAGGATCCTCCCTACATACGGAACACATAACATATACCAATCCCGAAGGAAAGGCCACACATACAGGCTCCACAAATCACATAAAATGCCTACTAAGTTAACAGTGAGTTCAAGTACCCTCAAATCACAAAATATTTCTCATGGACATATTACACTTCAAAAGCTTTCTTTGTTAAACGCATCTTATTTTGGAAAGCTCACTTTCAAAAACACATATATGTCCATGCTCAATGTCAATGCTCACATTCATAAACATATATTCACATTTCATATCAAAATATAATTTGACATATCATAAACATATTCTTAACCCCATTTACAAAATCATACAAAACAATTATTATGTTTATTGTGATTCCAGTAGTAAGTCTAGTATACTTACCTCTTAACACTTTCAGCTACAAGGCTTATATCTCCTTAACCTATCAATGGAGATTAATCCTTTCATCAGCCTCACAATTCACACAAAATACTTTAAATGGCTTACAAAATTATACACAATGCATTTATCACATCAAATTGGTCTAAATACTTGGTTTCTCAAAACCTGTCATTCTAATCACTTACACTTAACAAAATTTTCTAATACATCAAATGATGTTCAATTACTCCAAAATCAGAATATACCATTCTTGCCTCATATATCCTTATTATATATGAATATTATATCAAAATTCCTACACAATCCATTCCATACACACCATCGAATCCAAACTACTAACCTGATAGAATCAAGATACTTACTAAACAGTATTCAATCTCCTAATTTTATAAATTCATATACTAACTCAAAAATTGTAAAACTACCACAGAAATACTCTTGACACATATCCCAATCCATGATAAATATTTTACTTCAAAATAACTGCCAAAAGTATTTTAAAACTATTTTATTTCATAGCTTTAAAAATCTGTTAATCAAATACTGCAATGAGCTTATACATTTTAGAAAATCATAACACTTCAACCACATTGATCTAAATTCTCAATTCCGAGTATATCATATTAGACATATAAACTTATCATATTCCATAAATTCGTAATTTTTAAAGATCATTCAGCAGGTCAAAATTATTTTCCACTGTATCATACTGTTTATACAGGAAATTTCCAGAATTCCAGGGTCATTTTGGTAAATTCACTAAAAATTTAATTTTCGAGATTTTCAGTCGATTCAAAGTCCCAGATGATCCTAAACATGTCTAATTTCATATACTCAAAATTCAAAACCAGAATCGAATCACAATAATTTATAAAATTCCTAGATCAAGAGGTTATCCAGCAGAAATTTCATAATTCATCATGATTTATCAAACTATCTTATAGATCATCATCAATTCTCATATGATCTTACGAAATACACAACAAATCCTCAATTATACATATTTTCAGAAATCAAAACTTAAAGGAATTAACTTAATTAATACCAATAAATTGAGAAATACGTATGATATACCTCTTGAAATTCAAATTTCCAATTTCTTCTTCTTTTTCTTCTTCTTCTCCTCTTTCTCTCTCCTCTATTTCTCTCTTCTCTCTCTTAAAATGGGTAGCTCGACCTAAAAATGGTAAATTAGGGTTTAAAAGTGTATTTTTATACTAAGAGGCTAATTTTTGGTATTTACGAATTTGCCCCCAAAACTTTCAAAGTATAACAATTTGGTCCCTAAAATAAATCTAAAGTCATACAAATAAACCCAATACTAATCGTATATCCTTAACCTATAAAAATATTACTAATAACAATATATAATTCAAGTATCACCAACATACAAATAAAATACGTATATTTATACATATATAAATACTTATTCTTACCAGTCGTGGATACTGGTTACTACAATTCTCCCCTCCTTATAAGAATTTCGTCCTCGAAATTCATAACTTAAGCAAATAGATGAGGATACTTAGATCTCATTTTCTCTTCTCGTTCCCAGGTTGCCTCTTCAACTGCATGGTTTCTCCATAAAACCTTTACCAAATCAATCTTCTTAGTACGAAGAATTTGCTCCTTATTGTCCAAAATCCTAATGGGCACTTCTTCATAAGTGAGATTATCCCTAAGTTGAAGTGGCTCATAGCTTAACCTATGAGAGGGGTACGAAACATTCATCCATAAAATAAACACATGACACACATTATAGACTTATAAAATTATACACAAATATTTTTATTCTTTTCTCTTATTCGCTCAATATTTAATGAGCATCTATACACTTCACCTTTTATTCATTAAAGAATAACATAGATGTAGAATACCCATACTAATCTCTTAAATAAAATTCTTAACTTCTCTGAAAATTTTAATTCCTTCAACATATACCCATACGTCATAATATCATTCACTACCTTGATATCATTCTAAAAATGTGGCATTTCTACGTAACTAAGTTGTCATTCAAATCAGAATATTGAAGGCATTATCTTAAATGATCAAAAATCAACTTCAATAAAATAAAATGAAAACCTTCAGTTCAATTGATTCTTAAACTATAGATCTCAACATTACATCTCTTACTCTAAATCTTAAAAAAAAAATAGTCCACCTTATTGGATATCATTTTCTCATTGAGACTAACATGTCTGCTTTTTCTAATATGCTCGATTTCAAATAGAAAAGATTCCACTAGCACAATTACTGCGATGACATATAATTCTTTTAACTATTCCTTTAATGTCATCCACGTAAAAGGAAAGGACAAAACGATTATTGATTTTCTTTCATAAAACTCTATAAATAGCTTAAACCTCATAATCACTTTTCTAGCAATAAATAAAACCAACCTTCTTACCATCTTCATAATGAATCCCATTATCATAACTCCTCATGTTCCTTTTTCTCCACCACAATTTCCAGACCTAATCAGAACCAGAACACTTCATTCCCGTGCCAAAGAATTCATTAGACACTACGCCATCTTAGCAGTCCAAGAACACAGTCTCACAGTTCTTGGTGGCCCTTTGTTCAACTTAGAATACCCTTTCTTTCACCTGCACTCTTTTTTCCCATTTTCCCAATGGTCCAAACCTGTCCTTTACTTGTTATGGTACCTATTGGATCTGTATACAATCGCCATGGAATTCCCATTACTTAGAACCCTCCAAAAATTAGAAAAATGTGATGAAGATCATCCAGCCCTGATTTTTCTCCAATGGTTTTACCCAAAGACATGGTGGATAACTAAATTTCAACACATGATTGCAAACAACACAAATGCTGCAGTCCCTAGACAACATCTTTGGTCTGTTTTACTTCTCCAACGAAAGGGTATGATTGTTTCAGATCATGAAATCCATTATTACCCCACTGTCAAGGATTACCTCACCTTTACCCTTTCACTAAAGGGATCAATTAAGCTCTGGCCTGAAGAAGTAATCCAGCAAAAGAGAGAACTTGAAAGAATTCTTGCTCAAGAAAACCAGATAATTCCTCCATCCGTTTGGATCTCCCCAGAAGATGCTGCACCTTGGGAGCAGGTTGAAGATGACTTTGCAGAAGAACTGAATTTTGCCAATATACTCAAATTCCAACAAAGACAAAAACATCATCTTTCACATCATAGAAATACAAATTACTCTACCCTCCATCACCATATCCCAAACATGACTTATTATGCCAGATATAGACAAGAAATCGATAACCTTCACCAATGGTCTCAGCCACCTGTCCCGACAGAACCTACTCAATCTCAGCCAGTTGTCCCGACAGAACCTGACCAACACCAACCCAATCTTGACTTATCCCTCTTTCAAGACTCCCAACCTTATCCAACCGACACCCAAAATCTAAGAGGAAGCCAGCACATCCCACATCCAGACCAGCTTACCTGGAGAAGATCAAGATATGGTAGACCTACATTCCACTCAGCCAGAGCCCTCATTCAATGCATGGGAACAAAAACTCCATAAGTTCCTCTCTCACGGATACGACACAGATGAAAGCGACCAAGGAGACTCATTTTGACCTACATTGCTGTTTCTATTTTCACAGAAACTAAATCCGTGTTGCTCTATCACATCAAAGAGAGACTGACTACTGCTTTATCTTTATGTCAAGTGTGCTTTATCTTTCTTCATATCTGCTTTTAAACTATGTTCCACAAGTAATCCCTGAAATGCCTGAGAGTTTCAAGAACTTGATCAAGAAGATAGGTGGTACAAAAGTTGTTCTTATGATACAAAAAGGATATGACTTCATGTGATTTAAGCAAACAACATAATCGCTTATCGATACCTGAAAAATAGATCATGAATAATTGTTTTGAGCCACACGAGAAGTAAAGACTTGAAGCAAAGCAACCCGTAAGAGTTATATTGATTGAACCATGCTAGGACAGGGTGACAAATGTGGATTTGATGAGGTTGATAAAGAAAATCAAGATATTTAATTTAATTTAAATTTATTTATTTTAAGAATTACCCTTTTGACTTCTCAATTTATTAGGTCTATTTCTCTTTTTAGATTTATTTTTTTTCTATTTTAATTTATTCTTATTAGGTTTATTTATTCTATTTTGGTTTATTTCTCTTTTACATTTACTTTTTTCCCATTTTGATTTATTGTAAACTCTATAAATACTCAAACTTTTATAAATGAGAATATAACAAGCAATGCAATATTTTTCCTTTTTTTTTTAAATCTTTACATAGTATCAAAGCTAATCCTAGGTTAATCGTTTGTCTCCACCAAGCCATTGCACAGTGGTGAAATAAGGGTTGTTGCGCAACAACCAAATAAGTTCATGATCAATTCTTTCATTTCTTTTTTTTTTTCTCTTCTTTTTTAAAATTTAAACATTAGTCAATTTCTTAATACCATATTCAATTCCCCTTGATCAATAAGTTTCTTCCTCATGCAAATAGGGTGCATAAATAGTAACTATAAACAGTACCCCCAAACAGTGCACATGAACAGTGTTCGTGAGTATGAATAGTATGCTGCCAGTAACCATGAACAATACCCTCTTACCTTGGAACTTAATAAACTATTTATCATCCTTAATACTAACAATTCTCTCCCAAAGAAAAAAATCATACATTTTCTCTCTGTCTTTGTACGTTACTTCTATTCTATTATATGATCAAACTACTATAAACTCTATCTCCCCCTTTCTATTCTGTTATAAGATTAAACTCCTATAAACTATCTCTCTTTCTTTCTATTTTATTATGCGATTAAATTAAACTTTTATAAACTATTTCTCTCAATCTATTCCTAAATGGAATGTTTACTTTTCTATTTTATTTTAAAAGTTCTCTCTTCAATTCTAAAAAAACTTTTTCTTCTATTACTTCCTTATTATTTTTCTAGTTTTAAAATCTTTCAAGCTCAATAACTTAAGCTAATCTCGGACTTCCTTTCCCATCTTTATTTGTTTTGTTATTATTTAATGATTTTTTCTAGGTTACTATTTAATAAAGAAGAATCACTAATTATACTAAATTCTTCAATTTCTTTTAGTTACTATTCAATATTTCTTCTCTCAACAAGACGGCTTCTTTTGCGCACTCAATTTCTCCTCTTAAAAAACAAGATTGAACTCTCCCCTCAGACTTCCTCTTTTTTACAAATAAGATTGGACTCTCCTCTCAAGACTCTATATTGCAGTGGCATGATAAAGAAAATTAAGAAATTTAGTTTAATTTAAATTTATTTGTTTTATGAATTACACTTTTTGGCTTTTCAATCTATTAGGTATATTTCTCTTTTTCAGGTTTATCTTTTTTCTATTTTAATTTATTCCCATTAGATTTATTTTTCCCGTTTTAGTTTATTTTTATTAGATTTTTTTCTCTTTTAAGTTTACCTTTTTCTTATTTTGGTTTTATTGTAACTCTATAAATACTCAAATACTCATCAATGAGAATACAATAAGTAATGCAATATTTTTTCTTCTCTCTAAATCTCTACAAGTCAATGGGCAATATATTTAGTTATAATTTGATAGGGGCTTAACATAGATCTATTGTTAAGAACGAGGATAATTCTTTTGCAATTGGATTTACAGTGCAACTATATTCGTTTAGAGTAGGGAATAATGATAATGAGTTGTATTTTGCACTTACAAGAATCTAAGATCATTTCATGTCTCGAACAAAATGTTTGGTTTTTATTTTGTTTGTGTTTTCTTGTAAATGTTTTTTAGTTTAATTTCTTTCATCCAATGTACATCCCTTTTTGTCTTGATTTTGTTTATTTTTTTCTTGTAAACTTTGTAGTATGCATTGTTTTAAGCTTCTCTTAGATTTGCTTATACTTACTATTTATCACTCTTTGCATGTAATAGGAACAAAAAGTAACAGTCAAATAATCAATATCTAGAAAGTAAGACTAAGGAAGCCTCTGCCTTCATAGAAAGATAAAGATTAAGGACCTATTAGAATTTAAGGATTCAACAATCTTATATGGGTAAGAATTGTGAAAAATATCAAAGAAGAGAGTTATAAGAAGTCTATGACACATAGGACGTGCAAGGTAGAAGTGAAACAAGACTTGGAAAAATGAAATAAGGTGAGAAAAATATGAGACTGATGTCCATGGTTGAGGCTGTAGCGCCCAAGACAGTAAAGGCAGCGCCGGCCACAACGCCAAACCCGAATAGTTTTAAGACAACTTTGAATTTCTAAATTTTAGGGGTTTTAGACTCCTAAAACACGTGAACTCTTATTCCAATTAGGTTTAGGGTTAGTAGGCAAGAAATAACTTTTATATACATTTTTGTAAACCCTTTAAAGTAATCATCAAGCATTAAAAGAGACTCAAAGAGAGAGAAGAACTAGGTAAGCACTGAGTGCTTGAGTGTGCTAGAGTGCAACCGTTGTTTGAGTGTTCATTATTCTTAGGAGAACATAGGTACGCCATTAATTATATCATTTTGAGTGTTTTTCATTGTGTTTTCTTATAAGTTTTCTAGAGAGTTAATAAGAGAGGCTATGATTCTTGAATCCACTGTAAATATAGGCAATTGGTCGAACCACCTAAGTGATTATATTGTGCTCTTTATTATTTACTTTATATTCTTGTTATTTTTGCTTACCATCATATTATTCTACTGTGTGAAGGATTAGGGTTCAAGGTTGATCTTTGTTAGGGTTCTTCGCTTAACCTAATTTCATAAAGAGAATGATATTTTCTTCAACAGGACCAATTCATATCCACGTACATTTGTGTTTTATATACTTATCGGCTAGTGTTGGAAAAAAATTATTTTAACATTATTCAACCATATATTAAAACATATACTGTTAAATATTTGCAAGGTAGAAATTATTAACAAGTAAAATAAAAATTAAATATAGAGAAAGATTAAGGAAAGATGGAATTTGGCCTTGAGCATAAAGAGGCATATCATAGAATATTGTCTTAAAGCCAAATAGTTATGCCATCGTGCGAGTAGTGACGGATTTATATGACTTTAAGATTCAACCCTATGCTCTAACTACTCTCATCGATGAGTACGATCATCGAAAGATCATACCAAGTTTTCATTGTCAAAGTTGCTCAAAACACAAAATGAAAACTATATCTTTTAAAGGTATACATATACATAGAATACTTTCTTTTCTTTTCTCTTCTTCACTCACACTCCTTTTATATAGTGGTAGGTAGTCTAAATAATAACTCAAGAATTAATAAAAGTAATTTAATATATAATAACTCCATATAACAAAAGTACATAAATATTATTCTCATAATAATAATATATAAATATTTGTAACTCTTTAATATTTAATATATATAACTCCAAAATAATAATGATAATTAAGGTTAATTAAAAATATTATAACCATATGTAATGATAATACTTTATTACTAATTACTATATGTGAATTATGTAATTTATAAAATATTTTTAAAAACTTTTCTTCAATAGTCTCCCACAAAAGATTTGAAAACTTTTATATATACATATAAATCTTAATATATATAAAAAATATATATAATGCACAATCAATAATAAAAAAATATATTGGAGCAACATTCTGTTATGTAGTAAGTATAGGTGCCTTTTAAGCTCAAACCTATATTTAGTGCTATAGAATCTATTTGAGGAACCTAAGTGAACTATATCTTGAACTAGGCCCCGTTATTAAACTTCAATTATAACACACATAATAGAAAACTTGGTTTTACAAGGTGGAACACTAATGGCCTGCACTCTTTTTTGATTCTAGTGAAAGTTCTAGAGAACAACCTACTTGTTAGATGTGTGTCCTAAAAGCATGATTATTTGTATTTAAATACTGCTGAAAATAAATAATAGAGGTTATTCATTTAATATTATGTTTGCAATTTTGATTACTTTTTTTTCAAATATCATGAAATTCTTTTATTATTATATTTAATCTTAAACTTAGTATATAATAGTTATAAGTTTAAATATAATAATCTAAACTTATCCTTAGTTTGAATGAAGACGAAAACTTTATTTTGATAAACTATAAGTGCGGTCCATTTGTATATTGTATATCATGGTCTTATCCGGATCATTCTATGTATTGACATAAAAAATAGAGGCGCTTTGTATAATATTGATTAAATAGGACTGGACCACGATAAAATTAATTCTCTATTAATCTCCGTTAATAAAGAGAATTTATTTTATCACATTATAATTATATATAGATTAATTTTAATCTTAAGTAATTAATGAAATCTTATGCATTGAGTTATGTTTATTAATTTATAAGAGAAAGACTTTAAAAGATTTTAAGTCAATTACTAAGTATTTTATAAATATAACAAAATGGATGGCTGAGAATATTTTTCACAGATACGAAATTCACTCATTTTGAAAAGATGTTAGATAAGTTGTTCCCTTAATAATTGATTATGGTCTTAAACATAATAAGCACTCAGTTTTCTTTAAAACTTAAAGAAAATAATAAATTTATGAATTTTACAAATTAAATGTTCAAAAGAATATCAATGTGGATCAAGGATAAAAATGTAATTAAAGAGATTAACGGATACTCAACTTAGCTATAATTATGAACACTTGTGGAGAATTGATTTATATAAAATGCTTATTCAATGAATAAAGACAATTTTTGTTTTTATAATTTATCTGTAATATTAAGAGTTCAATTTTATATTTTCAGTGGAGTAATATAAAGTTAATAAATAAAATTATATTGATTAAAGAGTTTAATCAAATGATTTAATTTATTGAAGCTTACTTTTGTAGATCTATCAAATCCTCATACTGGCTCCATAAACACTAAAATAAACTATCGAATTAATTGTAGGATCTAAAATATTTATTAACCCAAGTTTAATTTGATTAAACTTATTAGGACCAATATTAATTTTATTAGCCCAGGTTTAATTTGAATAAACTTGTCGGGCTTAATCAATTATTTGCTCAATCCATAATAGTTATAGAATTAAATGAATAATTAGATTATTTATTTAAATTAGATTATTAAATAATTATGAATTATCTAAATTATTTAATTAAATATAATATTAGATATTATATTTATCCTTTTAATTATCTAAATTAAAATAATATAAAGATATTATTTTATCACAATCCTATTAAGATTAAGAGTTTGGATAAAATAAGGATTCTTATACTATAAAAAATAGTTTTAGAACTACTTTTGTGTATTCTTTATTAGTGTTTCTTTTGAGCTAAATTTTTTTTTCAAAGAGAACAAAATTTAGATCTTCTGCAATTATCAACTCACCCACATGAGTAGTCCATTGGTGGAAGATACAAAATAAAAGATTTACTGATGTTAACAGAAAGCATCCATAGAAAATTTGCGATTAAAGTATTTTTAAGCTAAATTAAAATAAATATAACATTTTTTAAAATCATTCCTGCACTAACTCCTATAGTCGCGGCCCTACAACTACTCTCACATAGGTGAGTCATCCAATGGTATATATGACCTATACCTTGCAAGAATATTCTTATCTCGAGTCATACAATTTATGAACAAAAGCATATCTCATCTAGGATATGTCTATAATATAAGTGTTAAATAAGTCACGCAGTATGAATTGTTCTTACTTATTGAACTTCTTTCATGGGGTCAACAACCACAAAAGTTCGGTTACTTTCTTCGATGACTTCTTTGTGAGTTTAAGCACATCTTCCTCGATAATTTAATAGTATTGTTTTTAAAAAAATCTTTTATTTATGATTTTCCTCAAAAGGTTTTTACTTTTGGGATTTTATATAATTCCATTTTATATACAAATGGGTTTAATCACATTCCCATCAATAATTTTATAATACTTTTCTTAAAGTTATATTTATGATTTTTCTCAAAAATCTTTTATTTATGGGGTTTTATATAATTATCATTTTATATATCATACTAAATGAAACATTTCACCTGGTTACATACATCCAATTTGAATTGGTTTTGAAAACTTTGTCCTTGAGCTTTCTGAATTCCAAATAAAATTCTTTCATCAATGAAAAGCATTAGCTTGGACAATTATTATATACAACATAAGAATCTTTCATTTCTAAAAAAATTATGAAAGAAGAAATAATAACACTTTTATTCTTCTTTTCACTCATCATTCATCAATTTCTCTTGTAATTTTGTTTAAAAAAAATGTTAACTAATATATATATTTGAAAACCCTTATATTTTGAAAAAATTTAAGACTATTATTTTGCACATAATTTTAAATTGTAAAAAAAATTAATTAAATTATAACATCTTTCAACAAGAATAATATTCTTTGAATCTTCTCGTACATGTATACACACACACACATAAACTTTATGTGAAACACTAAGATTTTTTGCATGCTATGTCAATATTACCGATTATGGATATTAGTTATTGCAATAACTAAAGCATAGTGAGGAAACTCATTTATTAGTATTTTTTTTTAGCTAAATTGTTTTTTTCAAAGAGAACAAAATTTAGACCTTCTGCAATTTATCAACTCACCCACATGAGTAGTCCATTGGTGGAAGATACAAAATAAAAGATTTACTGATGTTAACAGAAAGCATCCATAGAAAATTTGAGATTAAAGTATTTTTAAGCTAAATTAAAATAAATATAAATTTTTTTTAAATCATTCATGCACTAATTCCCATAGTCGCGGCCCTACAATTACTCTCACATAGGTTAGTCATCCAATGGTATATATGACCTATGCTTTGCAAGAATATTCTTATCTCGACTTATACAACTTATAAGCGAAAGCATATCTCCTCTAGGATATGTCTATAATATAAGTACTAAATAAGTCACGCAGTATGAATTGTTCTTACCTATTGAACTTCTCTCATGAGGTCAACAACCACAAAAGTTGGGTTACTTTCTTAAGTGACTCCTTTGTGAGTTTAAGCACATCTTCCTCAATAATTTAATAATATTTTTTTAAAAAAAATCTTTTATTTATGATTTTCCTCGAAAAGTTTTTACTTTTAGGGTTTTATATAATTCTATTTTACATACAAATGGGTTTAATCACATTCCTATCAATAATTTTATAATACCACAAACTATTTACTATTAGTCATTACTACAAATGTGACTTAAATTCACAATTTAATACTTATTCCTATCTTAATCATTAAATTGAAACTACATATATATATATAAAATAAATATTGACATGTTTTTTTTTTGTTTTGGTTATTAATATTTAATCTCACTCTTACACTTTGTTGGCTTTGAATTTGTGCCTAGGTCCACACTGCACAGAGTCATTGTTGACCAAGAAAGATACTCTGTAAGACTACGCAAGTTGCTGATTCTCCTACTGCGGATTAGTGGGTCAAATCTAAAGATCATTTTTGTAAATGTAAATGCGCTAAATAGCACTCTTTTTCCTTTCCGCATAATAGTTATAGACTTGTGTTTTACATATTTTTTTATAAACAAGAAGAGGTCTCGATATTATAATGATCGTTTCACTTTTTGTTATTATACTAGTTTTGTGTTCAAAATGAACACAAATGGGTTTAATCACATTCCCATCAATAATTTTATAATACTTTTTTTTAAGTTATATTTATGAATTTCCTCGTAAATCTTTTATTTATGGGGTTTTTATATAATTATTATTTTATATATCATACTAAATGAAACATTTCAACTGGTTACATACATTCAATTTTGAATTGGTTTTGGAAACTTTATCCTTAAGCTTTCTGAATTTCAAATAAAATTCTTTCATCAATGAAAAGCGTTAGCTTGGACAATTATTATATACAATATAAGAATCCTTAATTTTTAAAAAAACTATGAAAGAAGAAACATTAACACTTTTATTCTTCTTTTCACTTATCATCCATCAATTTCTCATGTAATTTTGTTTAAAAAAATGTTAACTAATATATATATTTGAAAACCCTTATATTTTGAAAAATTTTGAGACTATTATTTTGCACATAATTTTAAATTGTAAAAAAAATTAAGTAAATTATAACATCTTTCAACAAGAATAATATTCTTTGAATCTTCTCGTAACATGTATATACACACACACACATAAACTTTATGTGAAATACTAAGATTTTCTGCATGCTATGTCAATATTACCAATTATGGATATTAGTTATTGCAATAACTAAAGTATAGTGAGGAAACTCATTTTTTTCTCACCAATAAAATATAATAACTTTCATACAAAAGGGTAATTTTAAAGGAATGTTTAAAGCATACAAATATATGCTGTTATTTATACCAAAGTCTTTTCTCGCAAAATCAAAATTTAACAAACAAATAGATATGCATCATTTTTTTTTTACTCTCTCATAATGATACATGAAAAATAAATAATAAGAATAATTAATAAACTCCCATATTTCAAAAAATACTTGAGACTGTTATAATTTCTTGAAATAAATAATTTAAGCTACATCATGCCATCATAATAATACTTTTATTACCCTTAAAAGTCATACTTATTTGCACATATATTTATATGATGCATATTAGTTATCAAATTAAAAAGGGAAAAGTTCACAAATAGCCTTATTATTTTTTTATTATAATATTTTAACCAACTTAAAATTAAATATACTTTATTAACCAAACATAAACATTTTGGACACATTTGCCCATTTTCTCTATTAACTTTTCACTCACCCGAAAATCAATCAAAAAAAGCAAAAATTATCAAAATTCGTTAGATCGAAAAATTTGAAGTTATCACTGCATAGATCGGAGCTTTTACAACAGATTTCTCACTTCAAACAAAGAAAATGGCCGATTTTTGGTGAGTTTTGTTTAAGTTTTGAAAAATTTAAATTTGTTTATAACATGATTAGAATTTATATTTAAAGCTAGCAATAGATGAAATTATTGAATAATATGTGAAAAATGGGTTTGAATGGTGTAAGAAACGTTGAAAATGGGCAAAAAATCGTGATTTTTGGGTCATATTCGCGATGCAGACGGCGGCCGGAGCGGCGGCAGCCACCGTTGCCAATCTCGGGGCCATCTCGGGCCCGAGATGGCCCCGCGATGCGCGTTAAGGGTGCATCGCGGGCGCGCAACGCGGACCCGAGACGGCCCCGCGATGCGCGTTTAACAGGCGCATCGCGGGGCCATCTCGGGTCCGCGATGCGCCCTTAACGCGCATCGCGGGCGCACAACGCGGACCCGAGACAACCCCGCGATGCGCGTTCAACAGGCGCATCGCGGGGCCATCTCGGGCCCGCGATGCACACCCGCGATGCGCTCTAAGGGCGCATCGCGGACGTCCGCGATGGCGCGAATTTTTTTGAATTAGGTTTTTTTTTTAAATTAAATTTAATTATATTTAAATTAATTAAATATATTTTACATTAATAATTTAGATAAATGTAATTTTATTTAAATTAAATAAAAGATTTCATAAATTCTATTTAGAAAGAATATTATTGATCTAATAGATGGGAAAATTTGCTTAAATGACTCATTAATTTTGGTTTGTAACATTTATTATTATTATTATTATATATGATTATTTTGATTTTAATATATAATTAATGTTGATTAATATTAATATGTTAGTAAATTAATTATTAAGTTTGGTTTGATTTTATTATTATAATATGTTGATTAATATGTTAGTAATTAATTATTTTAATGTATTATGTATGTTAAATTAATTGTTTTTGTAAATAATCTTTCTCTGATTAATATTAATGTATTTTGTTTATTTTTTTTTATTGTTACAGGAAAGAGAACATATCGAAAGAATATAGAATTCCAGAGCATATGTTTTTTCGTGCATCAGTGACGGCTTATGCTAAGATGTGGGGTCTAAATTGCATTAAGGATAAACTGACAACAAGTCAGAAAACATTATTTAGGCAGACGTGTATGGGGTATTTCTTAGATATGTCAGAGTTGACATTCTCTGGTATTTTGGTGCACGAGTTATTGTTGCGTGAGGTGCATACCTCTAATGTAGATGATGAGATGTGGTTTTACATAGGGAGGAAACGCATCCGTTTTAGCCGGCAGGAGTTTGTACTAATCACTGGACTACAAATGCGAGATTACCCTCCCGCCCAGCAGCTGCATAGAAAATTGGGCACTCGATTATGGGATACATATTTTTCTGGGGTAAAGAAATTATCTTACATATTTCTTGATCAATGGTACGCACGTCTAAATTTGGAGAAAATGGACGATACAGATGCAGTAAAGTTGAGTTTATTTTATTTTGTGCATCGTGTTTTGATTCCACATGACGAGCGTAGTGGAATTCAAAATTTTGTTTTATGTTTAGTGGATGACCTTGATGAGTTTAATAAGTATCCATGGGGTAATATTGCATGGACCGTGCTTCATAACTCACTTAAGAAGGCTGCATTCTAAAAACTTGAGAAAATAAAAAGGAAAGAGTTTGCACAGAAGAAGTTTGAGAGTTACAACGTATATGGCTTTTCGCACGCATTTCTGGTACGCCATATGTACTTAACTTTTTTATCTTAATTATATATTTTTTTTGTATACGTCAAACTTATATTTTAAATATAATTATATTAGGTATGGATTTTCGAGGCAATTCCAGTGTGCGGAGAGATTTTTGGTTATCATAATGGTGATCGCTTCCCTCGTATTTTGAATTGGACGACTCGAGGGACTCCATTGTTCGATGAGGTTCAGGATACAATGTTAGCAAAGGATTTGGTATGTGTTGATATGAATGTAAAATATATATATATTGGTTTATAACTTTTATTTTGTTTTAAGCGTAACTTAATATGGTTGGTTGATTTATAAGTTCTTTCGGTACATCGTAAATTAGTACCAAAAGACCACGAGAAGAGAGAGGCAATTGTGCGTCTGGCTAGACGTGTAGGCATTCCAAGCGGAAGTTATGCTGGGGACTTACCAAATATGTCTGATTTCAGCGAGAGCAAGCGCCCCAGGACCTATGCCCATTTTAGCGACCCTAACGATGATGTTATGGATGTGGAGGGGGGTGAATATGAATGGACAAACCCACAAATGTCAGCACCAGTGGCAGGAGCAACGGTATATTTACGTGATTAACTAAAGAGAAATTTCAATATATTTCTAATATTTCTAAATAAGTCATTAACTATGATTATGTTTCTTGTAGTCTGAACACAGTGCATCTGCAGACCATGGCGTAACACATCAGATTGAGCAGCTGCGGGAGGAGATGATTAAGAGAATTGAGCATACTGAAGCTGCACTTCTACAAAGAATGGACAAGGATAAAGATGAAATTTTAACAAGTGTTAATCAACTCCGGACCGATCTTACACAGCAGATGCAGCAAATGATGATGTGGTTTAAGCAGTCATGCTCATTCCAACAGAACGAAAGCCATAATATGGTAAGCAAAATAAATTTTAAACACAATTACCTTAATTGCAGTTTTATTTATTTTAATATATACATATATTGTAGTATGGAGAGAACACATCGGCAGGTTGTCAATATGATTTTCAGACCCCAGCTATTGGTCATGATATATTGCCCCAGCCACTGATTGACAGTCCTGCAAGTGTTGAGATCTTGCCTGCCCCGCATAAGGGAGTAAGTCAATTTGGGAGACAGTATAGGCCTGCATGGTATTTGCACACCCCATATACAAATCCATTTCCACAAAGGATACACGAAAAGAAGAAATTTGAAATTGAAGTGCAACCTCAAGCAGACATGAATCCGTTGCAGCCGATAGACTCGACTATCATGGTTCAGTTTCAGGCTTGGATGGACAAGGATGAGGGTGTAGTCAGCTTACCTGGGCTAGAAGCTAACCCGACATGGTTTCGGGAATTGCTACACAGTTGGCTGGATGACTTTGTAAGTAAATTATTGAATAATTATCCCCTTGCAGTTTTTTTATAAATTTATAGAATCACTTGACGGTTATTGTTTCTAAATGCAGCATATTAATGAGAATTTGAAGGTGATTCGACTTAGGCAATACGGTTGCACTAATGCATTGCCTCAATTGTCCACTTCTGTGGATTCGTACTTCTTTGTGAGTGATGAATTAAATTATTTATATTTTGTTATTTCAATTTTATTGATTATTCGATGGCCCTGCATTTGTAGGAGTCTTTTAGACTCTTTTATGAGCAGCACAAAAATGACATTATTGGCATTGTATGGAGTGATGAAGTGATGGTATATGCTCAAGGCGCTAAAGAAGATTTACTCGGTGCACGTATGTGGATTGAGGTTGATAAGGTAAATGTTGTTATTTTTGTTTATAACTTGTAGTACTATTTTGTGTGAATGTTGTTATTTTTGTTTATAACTTGTAGTACTATTTCTAAGACTTATTTGAATTTTATGTAGGTTTATATTCCTGTCAACTACAATCAACAGCATTGGGTAACGGCTGAGGTAGACATCTTGCATCGGCAAATATTGATCTACGATTCTAGCATCAAGGGATTTGCCGATGGCGTGATTGAGAATCATGTCCTGCCATTAGCTATGTTGTTACCCCATTACTTAGATGCTTGTAGATTATATGAGCAACGACGAATTACACCTGACTTAACCCCTTTTCATGTAATTAGGTTAAAGGATGGAGTGCCACAACAGACAGTGAATAGTGGAGATTGTGGGGTTTATGTTTGTATGTTTATAGAGTTTTTGATGTGTTGTCATCCCTTAGATTTTGGTCCTGAGCATGGGTCATTTTTTAGGACCAAAATGGCGACCGACTTATGGAATTGTGCAAAAAAGTAGTGAAATGATGTTGATTGATTTGTATGTTTTTATGTATGTTTATAAAGATTGTAAAATGATGTTGATTGATTTGTATGTTTTTATGTATGTTTATAAAGATTGTAAAATGATGTTGATTGATTTGGGTAGGGACGGGAGGTTCCCTTTACAGCTAAGAGATGTGAGAAATATTTGAAGTGTATTTTCTGCAGGTTTATGAAATATAGATTTTGAGAAAAAATAGGGGAAACTCTGTCCGTTTTAATCCAGAAATTTTAGAAAATAAAATAAAATTTCCATGTTTATAAGAGTACAAATAAAGTCCATAACTACATGACTTTAAAATACAAATACAAATATAACTCATAAAGAACACATCAACTACCATGTAATGGAATTGGGTTTCGACAAGTTTGTCGATTATGTCCATGCTGCTTACAGCGACTGCATACATTCTTCGTGGGAGCCTCACCTTGCGATAGAATTCTATTCTTCCGACGTCTTCCTGATTGCCGACGTACTATAGGAGGCTGGATGTCAGCAGCTCTCAACTCCTCTGGAACAATCCAATCTAACGGATGACCAACCGGATTTACTGGTTCACTGTATGCACGCAACAAACACTCAGTCGTGTAATATTGCGAACAAAGAGTCTGGTACTGGAATCTGACCTGCCTGCATACTGCAAGTGCATGAGGACACGGTAGTTGCCGCATATCAAACTTTTGACAACTACATGACTTTCCCGGGATGTCCACTATTCCATTTCTTTTTCCGTCCTTAACAACAAAACGAGATCGATCTATTGCATGCACCGTCATGCGAGCGAAATTATCATTGTGCTTCCAAATCTTGTTATGGGCCCAAGTGGTCAAGAAGTTTGACATATTTTCTGCAGCCTCACGTCTCTCAACAAACTATTTTTGCATTAACTCTCGGATCCACTCAATTAAGGCAGTCACCGTCATGGCACGTGCATCTTTCGCAACAGCGTTAATGCTCTCTGCAATGTTGGTGGTCATGATGTCATATCTTCTGAACGCTCCCACTGATCGAGCCCATTTTGAAAAACCAACCTCTTCCTCCAAGTATCTCGTTGCCTCCGGTTTTATTTCTCGCATCTTATATATTTTCCTTTGAAAGTCAGCTATGCGATACGCCTTGGCAGCAACAAAATAGGAGGCCAAGTATCCCCCTCCTTTTGTTGTATGCGATGGTATCTTATATCGTGCTACCAAATTACCCTTCAAGTGATGGATGCATACACCATGATATACATTAGGAAATACCTCTTTAATGGCCTTTTCGATACTAGCATGTCGATCAGATATAAATACAAGGTTCGCAAGATCGCCAATAACTCCTCAGAGTTTTTCCATAAACCACTTCCATGAAGCATCATTTTCAGAGTCAGCAATACCCCATGCAAGTGGAAAAATCTGGTTGTTTCCATCCTTGCAAACAGCCACAAACATTGTTCCCAAGTATGCATTTTTTTAAAATGTACCATCAACTGCAATAACCGGTCGGATGGAAGACTGGAACCCTCTAATACATGGTCCAAGAGCCATGAAGAAATATTTAAAGTGCTTGCAATCGTCAATCTCCAAATGTGTGACTGTACCAGGGTTCTGTTGTTCCAATATATGACAGTATGCAGGAAGTAATTTATATGAACCCTCTGGAGTACCACGTATCAACACCAATGCATGCTCCTTAGACCGTCAAGCAGTAGGGTAAGTTAAGTCCACACCAAACTCCGCACGTATGTCTGCTTGAATTTCCTTCGGTCTATAAAGTCGACTCGCAGATGCAAATTTATTTTTTATAAATTTGCCAATAATCCGAGACTTTGCTTGTCGATGACCATCGCGTAATCGATCTAATTGGCACACGTGACTTGAATCAATTCTGCGCACAATAAAATGTTTCCTTGCATCTGTCGACACTGCACGTAATCGCCATCGACATCTATCATCATCACATTTGATCTCAAAACGGTCTTTTGTCGACCTTGACACTTTAAAGCTCCAATTACCTTTAAGTGCTACCATACTAATAGCCTGGTGAAGTTCGTCTTTGCTATCAAACAACTTTCCTACAAACACATCGTCAATTCCACTACTCGATATCTTATCTGAAATGACCAAGTCTGATGGTGGTATTGGAGGCATAAACGCAAAGGGATTTTCAGCTTCACAAAAATCTATTCTTCTAGCTTCAACATTTAGGGAGCTTGTCGAAACATAACAACGTCCGCCTTCTGCTAAATCATCCCCTTCTAAATTATCAACATTTCTAACATCATCATAGTCCCCTTCCACATCCCCAACATTTTCAATGTCATCACAAGCGTAATGTGTATAGGCTGGGTCTTCATTAAAAGGTATAGGAGAAACATTGTGATACTCGTTCGTTGTGTTTGCAGGAACCACTGCTGGAACTGATAGAGATGTATGGCTCACTTGGTTGCTACCGCTAGCTGACATAAAATAACCATGAATTGATGGTGGATTGGGGGGCTGTACATTATCTTCATAAACAGGAGCTCTAGGATCCACTGTTACACATAAAGGACAATACGATCTTCTATTGGCGCTTAAAAAAAATCGAACATCATTGTCATTTCTAATCTCAATAGGCTTTAGGTTATACCTCGTTGCATCAATTTTGATTTTTAAAGTCACCTTACACTTCACATTGTCGACTCCCAACGTATAACATACTGCATTTAAAAGATCTTCAAAATTAATATCTTTCGAAACCGAAATTCCAAAATTATTATAATCAACATAACTTTCTTCCCCGTCACTAGAACTCTCCCACTTTCCACCAAAACAAATAACTATCGCATCACACTCCATATGACCTGAAAAAACAAAAAAGATTAGGAAAAGTTCACAAATGGAAAATTTAGTAAAATTTTTTAAAACGATAAAATATTTAAAAATAAAAAAAATGCGCATCGCGGGGGCACGTCTCGGGCCCGAGACGACCCCGCGGCGCGCAATCTGTGCGCATCGCGGGGGCACGTCTCGAACCCGAGATGCACACAATGTGGGCGCCGCGGGGCCATCTCGGGCCCGAGATGTGTCCTGACCAAATCGACGGCCGCCGCAGCGACCGCCGTCTGGTTTTCGCCAAATACACTCCAAAACTTATTTTTGGCCGGATTTCAACGCCGTTTATACCATTCTAACTCATTTAGTTGGTTAATAACAACTACTTTTAACTTCAAATGTAAATTTATCTAATTTCTAACGAGTTTAGAAAATTTACCCGAGCTATTTCTTTGATTTGATTCGAAGCGATCCTCAGCAACCCTTTGATTTTTAGAATAATAACTTCAAAAATATTCGGTAAGCTATTTCTTTAAAGTTTCTTTAAACTTTAAAAAAACACGAAGTTATAAATTTGATATAAGGATAAATTTGTCCAAAATTAAATTATTTGGCTAATAAAGTATAATCATTTTATATTTGGTTAAAATAAAATAATAAAATAATTTAAAGGCTATTTATGAACTTTTCTCAATTAAAAATATAAAAATATAATAACTATGCACAATTATTTCACAATTAGAATATATTAAAATAATAAAGTTGTTATCAATTCAATATGATTTGAAAAGAAAATACACAAGTAATTAATATATGGTCACATCTAATGTATAGAATTACCATCAACAATTAAAGTAATTATACAAAAAAAAAACCCATCACACTATTTAAATTATTCAATAGCCCAAAAATGATATGTTAACCGAATTAGATTAATACTTATTTATAAAAATATTAATTTGTGAAACTCTTATCACCCATAAAATATAGTAACACATGTATATTATATTGTATATACTTGAACTAGACGATTTGAAACCATGAATGCATATCTTTCAAGAATGTTATATATAACATTTATAAAATCTATATATAAATTAATATTTTAAGAAAAAAATATATATTAAAATTAATACATAATAGAATTAAAATTAGAGAGCCAATACATATTTGATATATGTCAAATTCATATGATCATAAATTAATCATTCAATAATAACATGATAATCTTTCAATGTTCTTTATTTATACTTAAAAAAATATCAAATATAAAATAACAACACTAACAACTCTTGTAAATATAATAAAACCAATAAACATATGATTATTTAGTTTTAGATTGTTAGGTAAATTTTAATTTTAATATTATTCAACCATATATTAAAATATATATTATTAAATATTTGTAAGATAAAAATTATCAACAAGTTAAACAAACATTAAATATAAAAAAATATTAAAAAAAGATAAAACTTGACTTTGAATATAAAAATGCATGCTATAGAACATTGTTCTAAAGCCAAATAATTTTTTTCTTGTACAGGTAGTGATAAATTTATATGATTCAAAGATTCAACCCTATACTCACAACCACTCTGCTCGATGGGCACGATCACCAGAAAATCATATCAGTCTCCATTGTCAAAGTTGCTTAAAACACAAAATGAAAACATTATTCTTTTAAAAGTATACATATACATATAACACTTTGTTGAAGCGAAAGCACACAAACAAGCAAAAAATTCACCCAAGCAATATAATAATGCAGAACAAGTTATTAAGAAATAAATAGAGAAAGGGGTAGAAGAAGAACACAAAAAGAATTACGTGGTTCGGCAACTTGCCTACGTCCACAGTGGATCAAGATCACACTCTTCTCTTATTATGAATCACAAGCCACTCACAAAGTATGATTTTACAAGAAAATTCACAAAGAAAACTCTCTCTTACACTCTAGGGATTTTCTCTCATAAAGAACCACAAAGATCTCTTATTTATCACAAAGATTGTCAAGATCACCTAGATCTATGTTTTGATCACCAAGATATGTTTACAAGCCAATTGATAGCCTTTATATAGGCTTTGGGACGACTTAAGTTTACCATATACGTGTGAGAGTTGTATTAGGGAGTCCTGGAGCAAGTGGGAGACGAAATAAGGAAGTTTCCTTATTTCGGGATATTGTTCCCATCTCCAGCGCCGCGGTACTGGGCTCTCGTCGATGGCACGCTTCTGCTGAGCGTTGCGGTGCTAGCGTCCTAGCTCCGCGGTGCTCAGGTTCTGGACTGGGCACCGCGGCGCTCACGCCTGGTTGCCGCGGCACTGACGCCTGGTGCGCCCTTCTTCATTTTTCGTCTCCTTTCACGTCTGTCTTTGATTCATGCTCACCCTACGCACTTAGATTGATCTCGAATTCATATTCCGATGATTTTCAATCAATATCTTCACAAATCCCCTCATTGATTCAAAATCATCCACAAAGCAACTCGATCTCTCATTTCCACATCTTCGGTCACCTTCACAAAGTAGTGACTCCGGTTAAGTCCTTGTATAGGACGAACTTAAACGAGGGTATTGGCTTAGTCAACATATTAGCAGGGTTTTTAGATGACGCTATCTTTGTTAGATTAGCTTCACCATTTTGGACAATCTCACGAATGTAATGGAGCCTCACATCAATGTGCTTTGACCTCTCATGGAACACTTGATGCTTGCTTAGGTGTATGGCACTCTGGCTATCATAATACACACCGGTGTTCACATCTTTACTAGCCAATACCTCTATGCATATGCCTTTTAACCACATGGCCTCCTTGATAGCTTCACCAACAGCTATGTGCTCTGCCTCTGTGGTAGATAGTGCAACCACATGTTGTAGAACTGATCTCCAACATACACTATACCCAAACACTGTGAATACGTAGCCCGTCAACGATCTTCTCTTGTCAAGATCACCTGTATAATCTGAGTCTATGTACCCTCTTACTATTTCATTGTTATCTTCATCCCTCTTATACACTAACTCGTGATTCGACGTTCCCTTGAGATATCTCAGAATCCACTTTACTGCAAGCCAGTGATCTTTTCCCGGATTCGCCATGTATCTACTCACCACACTCACAGCCTGTGCTATGTCTGGTCTTGTGCACACTATTGCATACATGATGCTCCCCACAACGCTTGCATACGGTACTTTGCTCATCTGTAGTTTCTCCTCATTGGATGTCGGCGACTGTGCTGCTGAAAGTCTGAAATGCATGGCCAAAGGAGTAGAGACAGCCTTCGCGTTGACATACCAAATTTCTCCAAAATTTTGACTATATATCACTGTTGGGACAAGAAGATAACATCTCTTCTTTCCCTCACAATATCCATACCCAAAATTCTCTTCGCTGCTCTCAAATCCTTCATTTCAAACTCGTCACTCAACCGTTTCTTGAGCTTCTGTATTTTTTCCATATTCTTGCATGCGATCAACATATCATCGACGTATAGAAGCAAATACATCATCCCACAACTTATGTTCTTGAAGTACACGCATCTGTCATACTTGCTCCTATTAAAGCCACAAGCCATCATAAACTTATCAAATCTCTTATACCACTGTCTAGGTGATTGCTTTAACTTGTATAATGACTTCTTTAGCAAACAAGAATGATCTTCTTTTCTGGGCTCCTCGAACCCTTGCGGCTATGCTATGTATATCGTTTCTTCAAGCTCTCTATATAGAAAAAGCTGTCTTTACATACATCTGCTTTAGATGTAAATTAAGGTTTGCACACATGGCTAATAAAATTCTAATAGATGTGTACTTGACAACTGGAGAGAATATCTCATGAAAATCGACTCTCTCTCTCTAAGTAAAACCTTGTGCTACTAACTTAGCCTTGAATCTCGTAGGCTCAATCCCCGGTATCCCCTCCTTCACATTTTGAGGTCTCTCTACCAACTTTCAGGTATTATTCTTCCTAAGAGAACAAATTTCTTCTTCCATGGTCTGCTGCCATTCTTTCTTGTTTTCACTTTTCATAGCCTCACCATATGTCTTAGGCTTATCATACTCAAGAATGTAAGCAGAATTAAAAGCATGAGCAACTAAGTCTGTTTGTGCATACCTAACTAGTGGGTTAATCGTTCTCCTTAACCTGTCTCTAGCAAGTTGGTACTCTTCAAGTTCCAACTCAGGAGTTCTAGTCTTCTTTTGGGTGGACTTGGAGGAACTCGCCGATGTTCTAGGTTCATCTTCAAGGATCTCCTTGTTGAAGTGTTGATCTGGGGGCATATCAAATCCATTTTCAGGCTCTACTTCAACTTTTATTGACTCGGGTGATGAGTCTTCCTTAGTCACAGGCTCTTCTTTCTCATCTTCTTAGGAGGTTTTCAGCATCGTCATCTCATCGAACGTCACATTACAGCTTATGATACTCCTTGGTGGTGTTAAGTCTTTACACCACACCTTGTATTCTTTTACTCCTTCGGATATCCTATGAATACCCCTTTGATAGCTCTGGGTTTCAACTTCCCCTCCTTAACATGTACAAAGGCAGGGCAACCAAATATTCTGAGGTGGTCATACTTCGGAGGATTGCCAAACCATTTCTCTTCTGGCGTCTTGAAGTCAATTGCTGAGGAAGGACTTCTATTAATCAAGTAAGCTGCAGTCACTACAGCTTCTCCCCAGAATGTCTTGGATATCTTCGCATTGGTAAGCATGCATCTAACCCTTTCAAGTAGGGTCATGTTCATCCTCTCAGCTACCCCATTCTGCTGCGGTGTTGATCTTACCGTTCTATGCCTTGCAATCCCATACTTGGCACCAAATCCATCAAACTCTCTGTTGCAAAATTCGAGGCCATTGTCAGTTCTCAACCTCTTCACTCTTTTGCCAGTCTGATTCTCAACAAGAGCCTTCCAAGTCTTGAACACATCAAATACTTGATCCTTACTCTTCAACACACAGACCTATAGCTTCTTCGAATAGTCATCAATCAAGCTGAGAAAATACCTGGCACCACCACGAGTAGCTGTCTGAGCTGGTCCCCAAAGATCCGAGTGTATGTAGTCAAGAGTCCCCTTAGTCTTGTACTCGCCGGCACTAAACCTCACGCTATGTGTTTTCCCAAGCACACAATGCTCACAAAACTCCAAGGGTTGGAACTTATCATTACCAAACGCCTTTTGACTATATAACTCCTTTAGGTTTCTCTCGCCTAAGTGTGCCAGTCTAAAATGCCACAACTTGATTTACATACTCTCATCATCTACAGAGAATAGTGCAGAACCGCTCACGACTTCACCCTTAAGCACATAAACACCTTTGCGCTTCTCTCATCTCATCACCACCATGGAACCTTTCAAAACTCTTAAAATCCCTCCGTCGATCCTGATGGAACATCCATTCTGGTCTAGAGTCCCTAGTGAGATCAAGTTTCTCTTCAAGTCAGAAACATACCTATCATCTGTCAATTCTCTCACTCACCCATCATGCAGCCTAAGCTTAACACTACCAATTCCCATCATCTGACATGCAATGTCATTATCCATTAACACCTTACCACCACTAATAGGCTGAAAATTTATAAACCAAGAATTGTGCGGGCACATGTGAAAAGTACAACCAGAATCTAAAATCCATTGTTCAGAGTTCATACCATCAGTAGCGACGAGTGTCTCTGCGCTGTCATAGCTATCATCATAGGCAAGCACAGCATCCGCTTTCTTCTTGTCTTGTGCTCTCTTCTCAGGACAGTTCTTTATGAAGTGCCCTTCTTTCTTGCAGCAATAGCACTTCCTAGGAGTCCTAGACTTCGACCTTGAACCTTTTTTCTTCTCATCTCTATATGAGGGTCTTCCTCTTACAGATAAACTTTTTGTATTGCCCTCGATTTGCTTTCCTAATAACTTTGAGTATAATGATGATTTCACATCACTCATCGTTAAACTCTCTCTGTCGTAGAGTAGTGTATCAACAAAACTCTCATAGCTCTTGAGGAGTGAACTCAGCAAGATAATTGCTCTATCTTCATCTTCTATCTTGATGTTGATAGACTCAAGATCAAGGATGATCTTATTGAAAGCGTCTATATGATCTTTCATCGGCGTCCCCTCTAACATGACAGCTGATACAGCTTCTTCTTTATATGTAATCTATTAGCCAACGATTTCCTCATATAAAGAGAGTCAAGCTTCTTCCAAAGACCTATTGTCGTCGTCTCACCTGCTACTTCCCTTAATACTTCATCACTCAATGACAAATCGATTGTGCTATGAGCTCTTTCTTGAATGTCCTTTCTTTCTGCCTCAGCTCTAGATGACTCTGGCGTCTTCTCTTCATCACTAGATGGAGCTGCAATCTCCTTTAATGCCGAACCAAGCCTTTGGCTCACCAACAACACCTTAACTTTCATCTTCCACAGATTGAAGTCATTCATACCGTTGAATTTCTCTACCTCGTACTTAGGTGTGGCCATGTCTGCTTTGAACCAATGCTCTGATACCAGTTTGTTGAAGCAGAAACACACAAACAAGCAAAAAATTCACCCAAGCAATATAATAATGCAGAACAAGTTACTAAGAAATAAATTGAGAAATGGGTAGAAGAAAAACACACAAAGAATTACGTGGTTCGACAACTTATCTACGTCCACAGCAGATCAAGATCACACTCTTCTCTTATTATGAATCACAAGGCACTCACAAAGTATGCCTTTTATAAGAAAAATCACAAAGAAAACTCTCTCTTACACTATAGGAATTTTCTCTTACAAAGAATCACAAAGATCTCTTATTTATCACAAAGATTGTCAAGATCACCTAGATCTATGTTTTGATCACTAATATGTGTTTACAAGCCAATTGATAGACTTTATATAGGCTTTGGGACGACCTAAGTTTACCCTATACGTGTGGAAGTCGTATTAGGGAGTCTTGGAGTAAGTGGGAGACGAAATAAGGAAGTTTCCTTATTTCGGGATACTGTTCCCGTCTCCAATGTCGTGGCACTGGGCTCTCGTCGCTACGGCGCTGGCGTCCTGGCGCCACGGCGCTTAGGTTCTGGACTGGGCGCTGCGGCGCTCACGCCTAGTCGCCACGGTGCTGGCGCCTGATGCGCCCTTCTTCATTTTTTGCCTCTTTTCACGTTCGTCTTCGATCCGTGCGCACCGTACGCACTTAATTTAATCTCCAAATCATATTCCGATAATTTTCAATCAATATCTTCACACACTTTATTTTATTTTTCTCTTCCTCACTCATACACTTTAATTCTAATAAAAGATTAACCTCTTTATATAATAATAAATAGTCTAAATAATAACTCAAGAATTAATAAAAATAATTTATTATATAACAACTCTATATAATAAAAATATATAAATATTATAACTCTCATAATAATAATAATAATATTATAAATAAATATTTGTAACTCTCTAATATTTAATATATATAGAACTCTAAAATAATAATAATATATAAATATTATAACTCACATATTTAACCTAAATTTAATAATTAATTAATAATATTATAATCATATATAATAATAATACTTTATTACTAATGACTAATTATTATATATGAATTATATAATATAAAAGTATTATAAAAAAAATTTAAAAAACTTTTCTTCAAACGCTATTGCTACAGGCTGTATAAGATTTTAGCACAGCCTTTCATCCAAATCGTGTGCTGCTTTTGGTTTGTTCATTGTACCAGTTTTAGATTTCTGGGCTACTGTTTACTGCAAAACAGAAGGGCCTGCAAGGCCTATCAGCTTTCTGACATCAGATTTTAGAAAGGGATTTGGGCTTAGCCCGGCATTTCAATCTTATTGGGCCAAACCCGTCCAAAACCAACACTGTATTTGAATTAGCACGATCCATTTTACACCTTTATCTACAAGTATGAACATGATAAAAAGGCATGGTTAATCATAATCTAGAAGGGTTAGTCAAAGAAGAAGCATGGGATAAAGGAGTGTGAATCATAAGTTGCCCTAAGACTATCAATAGGATAATATTGGGAAGTACCCACAGGAAAATGTTTGCAGTATATTCACTTTGTTGCTGTCACCTACTGAAATGGAAATTAGGTGACAAGTAAATTTTAAGGTTGAATCTGAGGATTTCATATGACAAGTAAAATCGCTTCTAAAATTTAGCTCAATGCGAAGAAACATAACTGAAATGGAACAACGTAACCCACTACCAAAAGGGCCCGGCTCAGCATGCTTTAGCCGAAAGCATTTGAATATGAAATCTTCAGATTCAAGCATCTATTGTCGCTTCTTTTACCATCACTTTGACTGTTAAAATTTGCTTTTGTCTATGGTTTCAGAATTGAAATACCACCATTATGGACTTATCCTGTAGTTAAAAGTGATTGTACCAAAAGCATTTCCAAGCAGGACACAAACAGCGCAGTGATTTCCACGCAGTCCACGGGCATGGCTGTTGGCAACACCCAATATTCCATGGTCAATGGAAGTTAGAGGTCTCCATTAATCATTTAATCACAAATTTAAATTAGAAGTTTTAGAGAAAGATTTAAGGAAATATAATATTAAAAAGAATAAATTTATGAGAATAAATTAATATTTTATTAATGTCTTTAGGTTCTCTGTTTATAATGAGGAGAGAGCCCTTAAATTAAAAATTTACAACGTTTCTTTTGGACGCCCTTCACGCCCTTAATGAACTTTTAACAAAAGAGAATTTAAGAGAATTTTCTTTTATGATTCCTGCAGTCAAATTTTAACTTCTAGTAATTTCAAGAAGGTGCTTTACTCTCGAATAGTTCATAGTCTAAACCTGGTTCAAAAGCACATATGCTCAGGAAATCCTTGTTAATATGCATTAAACAGGTCAGATGCGGATCCTGTTCTTGAGCTAATCTGAGCTCATATGAACTTTGAAGGATCTCAATACCAATCACAAGTTTGATATTTACTCAGATAGATGCTCATAATAATATGATAAGCGTGTCCATGCTGTGGAATCTTGATCTTGAACTCGCTATTCTAAGAGTACCACTACTGAGGACATTAGTTGGTTCAAGTACATTGAAATGTGGACATTGTCTGATGCATCTACGATTAATGCTGCAAATCATGCTTTTTGGTACCAGTGCCAATCGTAAGGGATGGTTCTAAATTTCTGAAAGTAAACCCAAAAGCCTGATGACCTGCATTTCCATGTCTGTCACAAGGTCCTAATCTAAAATAGCCATTAGTAAAGCTCAAATTGTTCAACTTTTAGGAAAGATGGTTCTGTAGCGGAGAAAGTTGAATCACTTGGTCGGTGGATATTTTCTAACATGCAAAATTTTTGACTGATTCTCTGACCATCATAAAATAGGATACTGACAATTTCCAACTTGGAATTTTTTAACCACTCAAACAGTCAAATAGTACTAAATGGATATTGCTGTAGAGTGTAAGCATGACAGCCAACTCGGGTGAGTTCACAGACAGAGGAAGGTTCCCAAGCAGGGATAGCAGTTGCAATTCCAACACACTTTGACTTCAGTTCAGTGCACGAGTTGCTAGACAACATCAATGTCATAACAGAGATTCAGACAAATATTAAATCTGTATTAATTCGTTGAAACAATAACAGTAGCATTTTTAAACTTAACAAAAACATATAAAATGCTATTCAGATTCTCCAGCATTTTTCAACAATGACAATAGCATATAATATTTCCATGTAGATTTAATTGAAAGCAAATCAAAATACAATTTGACGTTACCACAGTACCACTCCTTTTTGTGAAATTTAGATAAGAAGGGCAGGGGAAAAGAATTTAAGGACAAAAGAATCTCCATCACATACAAGAAACTCCCCACCATGGGGAATCACATTAAAAGAGAAAAAAAAAACCCTTAAAAGAAAACTAAAGATAATACAAGCCTTTTCATTTTAAGCCTATTCTGAAAATCAGAAGCAAAAACAATAAAGCAAACACAACAAGATGCAAGATAGTAAGTACCCAATATACTTGCCTGCTAGTCAGGCTAAGTCAGGCCATGAGTGGTTTCTTCCTCTACTTCGGGTTGCTAGTTGGCTTCTTCTTGAGTAAGCTTCCAAACTTCCGCATGAAGGGTTTCTTTTTCTTTGGCTGTTGCTGCTTTGATGGTGAGTTTCCGCCATCATCAACATTTTCTGTAGAAGATGGCCCATTTATCTGATCAAAGGTTTCACCACCCTCAACCTTTGAGTTTGCTTCCTCTTCAAAGGATTCCTGCTCTTGTTCTCTTTCCGGTGAAGACTCCTTTTCAATCTTGCAGCTCTCCCACATCTTGAATTTAACTTCTACTGAATCATCTTCCTTCTCCTTGCTTTCATCTTCCTTCGGCTTTCCATTGACATTCTCAATTCTTGCGTCCGCCATTTCAACAGTCTCATTTTTTACGCCATTATTCTCTTCTCTGGAATTTTCCATCTCCTGTTCCTTGCTTTGTTGCACTTGAAGGTCCATTTTGGGCTTCTCTTCACTTGCATGTCCATTCTCTTCTGAGAATTCAACCACCTTCGGGAGGAGATCATAGTCTTTTTCACTGTCTGTAAGCTCACCATTTTCCTCGGTTTGCTTTTTGGCCATAGCTTCTTCGAGTAACTTAGACAACTCCTCAACCTTCTTAACAGTGGCAATTTCTCTAGCTCTGAGCTCCTCATTTTCTTGGAAAACACTCTGCAACTCAGTCTCCTTGTCCAACGCACTCTCCTTCAGTTTCATGCTCTCAGCCTTCACTTGCCCAAGAGTTTCCTGCAGATAAATCACCTCCGCTTCAACTTCCTTTAGGCTATCCCTCAGCTGATCTTCTTCCTCTTTTCGGGCAGAAGCGTCTTCCTCAGTTTGTTTGAGCAGATTAACCAGCCTATTTATTTCTTTCTCCAGATAAGAGTTTTCTTCTGATTTCTTCACACAATCCACCAAATGAAGTTCCTTCTGCTCCCACTCAGCCTTGGATTTCCGGAATTCATCCGTGGATTCCTGAATGGTATTTGTAAGAAAATCAATCTCATGTTTTGCATCATCAAGCATGGTTTCATACTTCTCATTTGTGGCTTTCAGTACCAACTTTAAATCTTCTATCTGAGCCTCATAGCTTTCATGCTCGGTTTGACTGGATAACAGCTTTTCTTTTGCTTCCCTAGCTTCAGCAGAGACTTCATGCAAGGCAGAAGCTAAGCTTTCCATGGCCTTCTTGCTCTTCTCCTCTTCATCCCTAGAATTTTCCAATTCATTTATGAGTTTGTTTTTCTCTTCTAATAGGATTTGAACACTGGATGCTGCGAGTTTTTCATTGTTCAAAGCCTGGGCTTTCTCCTCCTTCAAAGTCTCCAGCTCTGACTTCAAAGACTCAACCATTTTTGCCATTTCAGAAGTTTCATTCTTAGCCATGTTAATTTGATGTTCCGATTCCTCGAGATCCCCTCTCTGTCTTGCTATTGTCATTTCCAACAATCCCACTTTCTCTTTAAGAGCAGCAATTTCAGATTCTGCATCATGCAATTTGTCATTGTTCCCCTCCAGCTGTCTCATGACTGAATCCAGAGACTCTGATGCGGATCTCTTCAACTTGTTTGCTTCCTCAATTTGCTTTTCTAATTCCTCAACCCTGACTTTCCACTCTTCCACTAAATTACGAGCATAAGATTCAGCCATCTTTGCAGCCTCTAGCTCAACATTAAGCTGTTCAATAGAAGCTTCTCTTTCCATCAACTTTGCCTCAACAGCTTTAGATTTCTCAAGTTCTTGCTTTAAAGAATATATCTCCTCCTCAAGCTTCAATACCAACTCCTTATTCTCGATGGACTGTAACTCACGCTTTGAATCAAGCAAAGCTTTCAATCGGGTGAGTTCAGATGAAAGAATCTCCACCTTTTCAGCATGAACCTCAGCTATCTTAGTGGCATCATCAGCATGGCTCAACGCCTGGTTCTTTGCATCAGTAGTCATAGCCAGCTCTTGCTTTATCCTCTGGAGCTCCTCCGTAGCAGAGAGAAGAGATGATACATCCAAAGCATGCTGGTTCCTGATTGCTTCAATCTCTTTCTGCCATTCCTCTTCCTTTTTCTTGGCTGTCTCAATTCCCGCCTGCTCCAATTCAACAGCTCGAAACTTCTCAATCTCAGAATCCTCCTCAGCGCGCTTTTGAGCCATCAATGCCTCTTTAAGTTTCTCATTTGCCTCTTCAGCAACCTTCTGTGCCTCGTTCAGTTCATCAATTGCTCGGGCTTTCTCTTTCTCCATCAATTCTATCTGTTCTTTTGCTTTCTTAAGATCTTCCTGAACGATATTCAACTGAGCCTGCAATTCTGATCCCTTCGCTACCCGTGGTAAGGGTTTCTAATCAAAATCAAATAACAATGCAGATCAAAATTTGCACTTGTTCACAACAAGGACATGTTTGGTTCTATTCCCAAGGAAAAACAAAAAATGTCACAGAAAACACATTTCAGTGTTCTCTATTTCTTATGGTTTTTCATTTTTAACTGGTGCAATATTAAAAGTCTCAGGCTGACAAGCACAAGAGCAACCACTTCACACTAAAATATCAAATTTCATTGCCCAAGAGCAGCTTAATTTTTATTTACCATATAGGTAGATCATATGGGTCCCAAACACTTTGGTCTTTTTGGTTTTCCAAACTTCATAGGAAGTCCAAAACAGCATTTCCAAAAAAGAACCAAGCACGGCCCTAACGCCAAAAATGAAAAGCACTATAACTGCACGCAATGGAAATTGCTAAAACTTACTTCAGGTGGGGTAGTGGCCTTGGCTGGTGGGGTAGCAGGCTTCACTGGTGGGATAGCAGCCTTGGCTACCGGGGCAGCAGCAACCTTTGGTGATCTACGATCAATGGCGGGCTTCGAGTTAATGGATCGTGGGGATTTATCAACAGAAAGACGAACATTTTGCAAAGGAGAATGTGAATCAGCTTCTGGCTTAGTAGCTCCTCTACCAAGTTTACTCACCCTGGGAGTAGCCGGTGAAGCTTTGCTAGGAGTTTCAGATAAACTAGATCTGCTCAAATTCAAATTGTTGTCAATTATGTGGCAAAAACATAGCCCATTATATATAGAAAGAAATTAAAAACAATTACAGTGCCATATATGTAAAACGTAACACTTGCCGAATTGAAAGCAGATTACAGCCAGTATCAGAATAATTATGAATCTATGTCAAAAATGGAAACTTTGCATACAATTTTAGCAGCAGAAGTGAAAGTACCAGATCAAAGCATATACTCAGAGATAAGATAAATTTTTCAAGAACAGATACAAACCATCCAGGAAATGTTCACAAAAAGAAATAATAAATAAGATCAGGATTAAGAACTAAGAAATAAGCAAATAAAGTGTAAACCCACATAGGAAAATAAGATTAAAAAACAAACTTTACATCAAAACTCATCTCCAGATTTAAGATAATAGGGTAACAAAGTGAGAGAATCAAAATTTACACTTACAATAACCAAAAATGATGCAAAGTTAAAAACTTTCACAAAAAAAAAAATCATAACTTGCAGATCCTAAACAAAAAATTTGTTTAGAAATAGAAAAAAAAAACAGACCAAAATTTACATAAACCAGAGAGAAATATATAAAAGGAAAGGCAGATCTAGAGAGAGCGAGTGAACTTACTTGGATTTGGTTGACATGGCTAACGGGAATTAGATAAAGAAGTGTCTGCTGATGTGGTTGAAAGCAAATGAAAGAGAAAATTTTGAAAATGTGTTAAATGAGAGTGTGGCTTTGGCTTTGGCTTTGGATGGCCGCTAAAATGCTGACATTTTTAGTGTTTGTAAGAGTAATAGGATTTAATGTAAATGTTTGATGTGAGTTCCAAGTTTCCGTTTTGTTTACTCAGATCATGAAAGAGATGATGATGGTGATGATAAAAGATCCAATTTTATTTTTTTTTGGGGGTGCAATAAAGATAGAGCAGCAAAGAACAAAGAATTTACAGAAGAGAGAACCAAATTATTTGGGTATGTGTTTGTTGTTTGTGTCTCTAAAGTGGCTGGCCACAGACACCATTTACAAAAAACATAACATACCACAACAACACACACTTGTTGCTGTTGTAGTTATTGTCCTCTCTTTTAACACACCAGAGTCTCTCTCTCTCTCTCTCTCTCTCTCTCTCTCTCTCAGGGAGAGATTTTTTTATTTATTATTAATATTTTTAATTAAGGTTGGAAGAATGGGAGAGTTGAAAATACAAAAATGACCTTGGAGGTGGTTGTTGTTATGGTCTTTTTGGTGCTGTCATTTGCATTCTGTCAAAAGGGGATTGGGTAAAACTTTTTCAGAGAGGCAGAGCCTGTGACTCTGAGGGTGAGGGTGTGATTTTCTCAAGCTTAGGCCACCACCCTGCTTTTCAGGAAAAAGTATATCTACTTGTGTTATGTGTTCTTTCTTTCAATGAAAAAATGGGCCCTCTCTCTGTCTCTCCATTTGAATTTTACCCTTCTTCTTATCTCTTAATATTTTTTTATTATATTTATATTACCACATATGTACTTATTTACTGAAATTTCAAATAATTTTAAAATGCAGATGCCACTTAAACAGCTTTTATAATTTAAAATGAACGACACCCTCACATTATTATGTTACCTAATAGCTCTACATCTTTTAACACCATTTACAAGACCCTTCTTAATTGCACTACGTGGGTGGTTGTCACTAAATAATAGTAATATTGTTTCTTTTTTATAATTACACTATTACTACTCAAATTTATAATATTCATAATCATTACAATATTTATCAGATTATCAAACTCATAATATTAATATTCATACTTATTAGAACTCGTTACAAATTAACCCTTTAAGAAAGACTCTTATTCAAATTATTAGTACTCAATACATATTAATATAAATCAACTCTTTACGAAAGAATTTCAACCGATTGAAACCTAATATTTCGTAATATTCATACTCATTATAAATTAATCATTTAAGAAGAAACTTACTAATCAACCTTTTATGAAGAGACTTCCGCTAGCTCTAACCCAACACCTTAACATTATAATACTCATATTCATTACAAATCATTCATTTAAGAAGGAACTCATATTCATACTCATTATAATATATATTAAATTATCAAACTCATAATACTAATATTCATACTCATTACAACCTATTACAAATCAACTCTTTATGGAGAGACTCCAACTCAAGTTATTCATACTCAATACAAATCAACACTTTATAAAAGAATTTCAACTGACTCGAATTCAACACCTTAAAATCTATAATTTTAACTTTGTTTGTTATAAAAATTACGTCAAGTGTATAATTGTGCTAAATCAAGTGAGCAAAGTTAGATTAAAATGTTGATAACTTCATCTAATTTGCGAATATCCTTTTTGTGTTTTATTTAATAGAATGTTAGCATTGTCAAAACTAGCTAAAACTCATTTTGCATTGCCGTTGGTGCTTTATTTTTGAATAGATTTTCCATATAATTGAAGTAGAATGAAAGTGAAATTCGGACATCTTCCTTGGTAGTTTACAGTCTCACGAAAATGGAAATTACATCAACATATGAACCCTGCTTATTGAAAATTTAACGCACTAATAAATTAAACCAAAGATTTTCTCAATTCTCGTAACATACTGAGATCGGTACTCATCATTTTACTCTTTGATTGAAACGTCTCATTAATTATTTTATTATTATGCTTTACGGCTACAATTAATTCATTCTTTTTATGTTACACATCAAACTGTTACACCACCTAATTATAAAATCAACGTTTAAACCCACATAATAATACAACACTTTTAATTTATCACGTCAAATTGTTAAAATAAATATTAAAAAAAATTAATTCAAAAATTCATAATAATTAAAATATAAGAGTTAATAGATTTCAATAAAAAAATGAAAGTATAATAATCTTTCACAATCAAATATATAATACATAATGGAGTGTTCTCTTTATGATAGAAATAAGAGAAGAGCACTATAAATAATAATTTGATTTAATGACCACAATTTTATCTGAAGTCTTCATATACTAAGTTAATTATTATTCTATCAAATTATAGTTTAATTAGTAATAAGTCTTTACATATAATAAACTCATGTCCAGTAGATATTTTTAAAGCTTAATAAAATATAGTCTAAATAAATTACTTATATTAGCCCTTTATTTATAATAGTCTATAATGTACAATCATTGTTAATATGTAAATTCATATAAAAAAGTAATTAAACTCAACAATATCTTACTTGCTACATATGTCATCTTAAAGCAATTATACATTATAAATCTTTAGTGTGTATAAAAAATATTATTTATCTTGAAACATCTCTTTAAAAATATAATATAGCCTATTAAGCATATCAATAAGGGATCAAAGCAACTTTTATTGCACATATTCACAACTAGACTCATCAATGTTCTCCATATTAAAATAATCAATGACATAAATTAAATATAAATGTATAGTATAGAAATCACATGAGATATGATCTTAAACACGTCTATTTTCAACTGGTCTTATTTGATAACTCTAACAAGTTAAATCAAGTACTTTTTAAATTTTATGTCAAACCGTAATAGAAAGTGTAATTTTATTTTAAAATTTCAACAAATAATCCATCAAACTTTATAGAAAATAAAACATGAATGCATCTTAAAATAAATAAACATCAAATAATAAACTCTCACTATTCATGCATATCATCAAATAATAAAACACTCATAAGTAACATGCTCATAGAGCACTTTAAGCAATAAATATTTGGTGAGCAAATTAGCAACCTTTTGTACCAATATATTCTATTGACACTTGCTAACTTTAAACTCTATTTTTAATAACTAAAAACTTGATGTCTGTGTGTTTAGACTTCAAAAAGTTTTTATTGTTATAAGAATACAACACAACAACTTTATTATCACAATAAATTTTTAATGGTCTTTCAATACAATTAATAATTTATAACACCATGATAAAGTTCTGCAGTAAACTGTATATGCATAGCTTAATTTGATGCCTTAAAATAAGCTGTAAACTCAGGCTCTATAGTGAAAGGAACAATGAGTGTCTACTTAGCACTTTTTCATAAAATAACTCCCTTAACCAAAGTATATGCATAGCTTAATGTGAACCTCTTATTATTAAGGCATTCAGTAAAATCAAAGTTGGAATACCCTACGATTCTAATCTATTCAATCTTCTATATGTGAGCATGTAGTTTTTTTATTTTCTGTAAATATCACATAACCAGTTTCGTTGTTTTTCAATGATCCATTATATGGTTACTTAAATATCAATCTAGCATTCCAACAATGTATGCAATTTAAAAGCGTACATACTTAAGCATAAATGAGACTCTTTATTGATGACACATAAGGAAATTTTTGTATCTCTTTCTATTCAATCTCATTTGTGGGGCACTAACTGAAACTAAACTTATCACCCTTAATAATATGCATATCTTTTGAAGGACAATCATGATACTAAAATTGCTAAACACCTTATCAATATAGTTCTTTTATGATAACTCAAGGATACATCGAGTTCGATCTCTACATATTTGTACTCCTAATACAAAATATGTATTCTCAAGGTCATTCATCTCAAAATTTCTTAATAAAAATCTTTTAATTTTATGTAATAAACATATATCGCTGCTTAATATGTCATCGACATATAAAATAAGGATGATAAATTTACTCCTATTGAACTTCTAATATATACATTCATTAACTATATTTTTGTCAAAGCTAAATAAGATTATCACTTGATAAAACTTATGATACCATTAACGGGATGCTTGCTTGAGACTATAGATGAACTTTTTTAATTTGCAAACCACATTTTTTGAATCTCCAAACACAATTTTTTAATTACACCATATATATTGTTTCCTCAATATCACCATTGAGAAATGTAATCTTTATATCCATTCTATGTATTTCCAAATCAAAATGAGTTACAAGTGCCATGAAAATTCTAAAAGAGTATTTTGTTGATACTTGAGAGAAAGTCCCTTTGTAATTAATGTCTTCTTTCTAAGTGAAAACCTTGGTAACGAAACGCGTTTTATGTCTCTTAATATTGCATTTTGAATCCCTCTTGATCTTAAATATCTATCAGTAACCAATGAGTTTTGCAACTTTAGGTAACTTGATAAGATTCCAAATGTTGTTGTCTTTCATGGATTTCATCTCATCCTCAATGGCCTCAATCCACTTACGAGAATTAGAACTTTGTTTAGCTTGATTGAAACTGATTAGATCATTTTTTAGTCTCACATCAAACACATATTCTTGGAGATAGGTGATATAATCATCCAAAATCGCACTTCTCATTTCTCTAATAAAATTTCTCAATGGCACATATTTTTTAGGCTGTTAAGGTTGCACTTTATGAATAGGAACAAATTCTTCATTTTGAATTGGGGGTTGTTGTATATTATCTTGTATTTTCAAATTTGCATGCTAAATAATATTCAGAGTATCCAATAAAATAGCAATTGACTGTTCTTGAGATCAATTTCTTTTTATTAGGCATATATGACCTAAACTCAGTTAGATAACCCCAAATATGCAAGTCTCCAATACTAAGCTACTTGCCAATCCATAACTCGTATAAAGGTTTAGATACTGCTTTACTTGAAATTCTATTGAGGATATAAATATGTGTGCTATAATAGTCTAGTACAAGCGCACGTTATCATACCAAGTATTATAGGGTTTAAATCTAGATTATCGTTCTTATGAAGACTTTATTACAATTAGTAGCTAATTGTATTTATTTTGTTGTTCTAACACTTAAACATAAAACAAAGAATTCTAATTTTTCGAATTGAAATGGCCACCAAAATTGCAAAATCTAAAAACCATTTTTTAATTTTGAATTTTATTTCACTTTATATACTAATGCATAAATTTCAAACTAATTTGCATTTAATTTAACTATTCACTTAACCAAGGTTAACATTTAACCTTAGTTAAGTTAAATTAACTTAACTCTTAAGTTAACAAATATTCAACTAACCTAACCCTAGAGTTAACTATTAACCCTAGTTAGGTTAACACTTATTTAATAATAAAAATAAAATATCTAAATATTTATTTAACCTAATCATAGTTAATAATTAACCATAGTTAAGTTAAGCATAAAATATCTTTTAACCTAACCCTTTGGTTAACAATTAACCATAGTCAAGTTAGATTTTTATTTAATTATTATTTAAATAAATATCTTGATTGTTTAATTGAAGTAAAATTACCATTATACCCTTACTAAGTTATCAAGTTAACCCAAAGTGGGCCCCACCATAACCATATACTTTAGTTAACTCAACCTTAGTAATATGTTATATTTTATACAGTATTGAACTATTTAATACAGTATACTGTCCAAGTGCACAACGAGTAAATTTCATATTGAGACTCTCTAGATCTACGCTCGAATCATCAAATGGAACTATTTCATGACTTCGTGAACAATGCCTCATGCACATGTCATGAATATTACAAATCAGCGCATCAGACCATACAAGTTGAAGTCAGAACATATTCGTATAACCCTTCTGTCAATAAATCTTGGATGAGCGAGATATAGATCATCACCATTAAATCCTAATAATCTCATCCGTTAACTTATCTCCAGATTTGTATCTTAATAAACAATATACACAAATAATTTTGCTATATTGTTCAACCCTGTAGAAAACTCTTTTCTCGAGTTGATTGCTTACGACCATAAGACTTCATAAGATACAATCTTGAAGCATCGGATATACAACCCATCTATGTGAGCTAGCGGATCCTATCTATAAACACCAAACTCCATGAGTATCAGACCATACCCAGCGACACGTAGTGGTCAGACCATGAAAGGTCTCTGACATACATGGAATCAAAGTATGATGGATCACCCACAAGCTCATCGTGGTGCTTAGGTCAAAGGACCACAAATACTACTCAACTCGAAAGGACCTTCATTTGACGGATTCATAGGATATCTATTAGAGTCCTAGTGAGTCTATGCAGTATCCAGTCCTGACTGAATACTTGCATGTCTATACGAGCTTCCACTAAGCTCATGATTAACTAAGAATAATCATTTGTACAATACAGATATAGACATATACTAATCTATATAATTATGATTCACCGATAGATCCGCATTGATGAACATAGATCAAGAACATTATATTTGACAACATACTTACATAATGACATTTTCTAGTATCTATTGCAACTCTTTGCAACCATATCATTACAGTAGTAGACTTTCAAGTTTATGTCCCATTATAGATAAGGTTCTAACTCTTTAGATCTCGCTAACTCTTATAACCTACTAACTCTTAGTAGTGCTAACTCTTATAACCTACTAACTCTTAGTAGTGATAACTCTCAATGTTGCTAACTCTTAGTCTTGGTCTAAACTCCTTTAAACCAAATCTGAACTTCTTCAGATCATACAATGTTTATAGTGTTACAACATTTATTATCATTTTATAAATGTTATTAGCGATTTAATAAAATATTCATTGTATAAATATTACAAAATAAATATTCATACAAATAGAGATGACACGTAAGCACATACCCTAACATTTATAACTAAGAGTTTAATGAAATTCAACTACATACTATGTGTCTAACCTTATATTAAAAGAGTTTAGCTCATGATTAACACAAGAGTATCAAAGAAATAATTGAAAAACATCGTGAACAAGATCATCTAACTAGGAGAAGAAAGAAAATAACACAAGTGACACCCTAAGTTGCTATTCTTTCTCTTAACTTAAACGCAAAAGAACTTATTCTTCAATCTTCAATAATTTGCCTTAATCTCTTAAATTGCTTTATGAATCCATTTCCTATACATGTTTGCCTCTAAAATTCTATGTGTTTTTGCTTTAAAATTATACTTTTATATGTGTTTTAAAACCCTAGGATCGAGGGCATTCGAATTCCACTTGAATTAGGACTGAAAAGTAGCGTCTTAACACTTATCACATGAGCACTGCAGTGCTAAGACCTAGGAAGCTATATCATGTCTTCTTCGATTGGGCGTCATGGCACTGACCTCTTTGCCTGAGGGGTTGCAGCGCTCAAGCCTAGTTCGTCTAGGTTTCATAATTTGAGCACATCTTGCTTCATTTCTCGTCTGATTCCCCTCTTATTTTTTTTTATTCGTCACATTTTTTCTCGTACACCTATTTAAAATTTAAAAAATGAATAAATAGATAAATATTCATAATTTACAACAAAATATCTTAGTCGGAGTACAAAATATACTATTACAATAATACCCCTATCAATAAACTACAACCTATAATGCTTCTCCCTGAAGTGATTCAAGTAAAGAATAATGACTAATCATACTTCTCATCATGTCTATAAGTGTTTGATTTTGTCTATCAATAATACTATTCATATTTAGTTTCCCAAGTATTGTATATTATGGAACAATGTCACATTCTTCTAGGAATTTCGTAAACTTTTTGGATGTTATTTACTTGATATGTCCTATCTGTCATAGTATTCACCACTACGATCAAATTTGACAGCATTGACAAATTAATTTTTAACTTTAGCTTTAAAAAAATTAAACACGTCCAAAGATTAAGATTTTCATGAATCAAGTAAAAGTACTTATAACAAGAATAATCACCATTGAACATGATAAAATACTGTGGGCTATTCTAAGAAGCCAAATAAAATTATCCATAAATATCAATATGTATTAGTTATAAGATTCTAGAGCTCCTGATGGCACCTAATTTTTTATTATTTTTCTATTTTTCCTTAATGCAGTTCACATGGACTTTAAAAGCTATTAAGTTAAGAGAATCAATAATCCTATTTGACACAAGTCTTTCAATCTCTGTTTAGAAATATATCCTAAATGCTTATGCCATAACATAGTGAAATTCTTTTTAGTTAACTTTTATTTTATACTATATTTATTAACATGCAAAGATTTATTAAAAGAGTATTCAATTTATAAAGATTATCAATTAAAGAATCAATACCAATAATATTTGAATTGATAAAGACTGAATTTTTTATTTTTGAAGGAACAAAGATATCCAAATTTATCTAAACTAGAAATAAAAATTAAATTTCTTCTAAATGATGGTACATAATAAATTCTATCTAAATCTAAATAACAACAAGTCTCTAATTGTAATCTAAATAAGTTTACGACCTCTATAAGAGTTATGTTGCCGTTTTTCACGTAAATGAATCTTTCAACATCAATTGTCAACTAGCTCCTTAGACAATCCTCCATAAGCACACTTATGTAAGTAGTTATACATGTATCTATCCACGAAGTGTGTTTGGATACATAAGTTAAATTAACTTTGAAATAATAAGTTGAGAAATGTACCTTTCTTAATACACCATTTGGCATATTTGAGACAGTCCTTCATCACATGACTAGACTTATTGCAAAAGAAACAAATAATGATCGTATCTTATTTCTTTTGCATTTTTTTATGTGAATTCTCCATTATAGCTTCTTTTCCTTCATCTCTTCTTCTTTTTTTATTAGTAATCTTATCTTAAAAAGTACTTGGTAGGCAAGCACTTTCAATTTTTTTTTTTTGCTTTAATCTTTTTTCTTCTTATACACAATATGAATGAGCTTATTAAAAGTTCATTTATCCTTTTGGGTATTGTAACTCAATTTATATTAGTTGTATTGTGTAAGAAAATAAATCAAAATTAGATACACGAGCAAGTCATCAAACAGCTATAATTTTAGTGCTTTTAGTTTGGAAGCGAGATTAGATATTTTCACAATATGCTATCTTATATTCCTTATTTCTTTATATCTCATTAAACAAGGTTAGCTAGTAGCATATTTGTTTCAACTTTTTTATTTTTGGCAAAATATTTTTCAATTTTCTCAATAAATGTCTAGCATTTTCCTCCTCAGACATAGAGCCCCTAAAGGTTTTCAAAATGGTACATTTTATAATCATAAGACTCATGCAATTAGAATGATCATACTTCTCTAAGTCACTTTTATCCTCACTAAAACTTAGATCATCAAAAAATTTTAATTTGTCAAAGAACGTGAAAAATACAAAATTGAAGTTGAATTTTGATGTTTCCATCCTTAATTCTCCAAATCAATGATCATTGATCACATATAAACTTGTATGATCTATAAACTTATACTTAATAAATTTTGTTCAATTTAATTATCATAGGAATATAGATATTTGATTGAATGAAGTATATCACTTGACCATCGAAAAAGGCTTGTGATGAATTGAGTATTTTGATCAATATTTCAAGTTAGGTGTAATAGCTTAAAAGAGATTCTACTATATTGATTTGCATAATGAGGGATGGTTTGAAATCCTATGCTGTCTCATATTAAATTCAAATTGTATGACCTTAGTTTGTTAATTATCACAATTAAGTCTTTTTAACTTAAGTAGCTTAATCATACACATTAAAATATTTTTTGGATAAGAGTATAAAGACATAATTTCAATACTTAATACATAAAATACAATTCATTCTCTGAGGGATCGATACTTAATTCATCATATATTACTTGTTGCGATAACATAGACTTGCGTTTGATTTGTGTTATACAAAATACACAGCCAGACCCATAAAATATAATCCTCTTGATCAATCATTTCTACAGGATATATGTTGAAAAAAGTTTACTTGAGAAATTTATAACAATTAGAATGCGAGAGTTAACATCTTTCAATGAAAAAGCAAAAGCATAATGCATTTTTTCAATCAAATTTATATAGTAGTTAATGGAGTTCTCTCTTTACGATGAAAAGAAGAAAAGAGCATTATAAATAATGATTTAACTTAAGATCATAACCTTACAAGAGGTTTTTATATATTAGATTAACTATAATCTTATCAATTATAATTTAATTAGTATCGAGTCTTTATACATAATAATTTATATTTAATAAATATTTTTAAATTTTAATAAAAAATAATCTAAATAAATTATTTAAATTGACTCTTTATTTATGATAACATATATAAAAGATAATGAAATTTAAAGACAAAGTACATTACAATTGTCCAATCACAATATCATTGGTATGGATAATATAAGTTAGTGCTAATTAATTTCATAATTTCTATAAGATTCTATTTAATGTTATAAATTAAATTGATGAATACAAGTGAAAAAGAAAGATTACCCAAAAGTTCTCATTCATTTTTAAATCAGCAATCATTTGATTGTGACCTAACAATACGTGAGGAAAAATTAAAACGGTTTGGACATTATTCAAGTGATATAATTGTTAATTTTTTTTTTTCGAAATAAGTGATATAACTAATGAACTTCTCTCCCTTGTGTAATTTGCAATTATAAATCAAGATCATGGTAGCCCACATGACATGAGACCCACATTCTTTCTTTTGTACAATAAACTTTTTTTATTTATTTGGAGGGACTCTTTTAATCCCTCTTTTTAATTAAAAATAAAAATAAATTAAAAACAATAATTAAATCCCAATTTACTTTATTCAATTATAGAATTAGCAAGTCCTAAATTTTACCGAATTTGTTTTCAATACATGTTAACTTTTTAACTTTCCATGAGCTTAAACTTAGAGTTTATTTGTTTTTTTTTTCTTTTAAAGTAAAAATATTACATTTTTAAATAATAAAAAAGGTTATGATATTAGTTTCTTTCTTCACTATATCTAAATAATATGTTAGTAATAAATAAAATTTATAGCTTTAAATTTGAGAATTTACCATTTACCTCTCTACGTACATTTTCTAACTATCAAAAATTCTCCTAATATTTGATAATATAAAAAAAAACTTTATCATTATAACTGTAATAATATAAATTAATTTTAGAAGAGTATAACAATTGTTTTTAAAAGTCGACAATTGTATCTGTCAATACCAAATAATACAAGGTACTGTGTAAATAATAAAATTAGTATTGTGTAACATAATTCTAAATAGTTAAATAGCGTTGCATAAATATTAAACTTATATTGTGCTTCAATTAATAACTTTTTTTTTGTTATATTAATATGACGACTGATATTAAATATCTGTAGTTTAATAAAAATACAGACACCCATATTAAATAATTAGTTGATACACAATATATTTTTACTGTTTATTACTATACAGATGTAATTGTTAATTTTTTAAATAAAAAAAATTGTTATACCTTTGCAATATTAATTTATACTATTACAATTATAACGATAAAGAGGTTTTTGGATATTATCAAATATTAGAGAATTTTTTTTATAATTAATAAATCTAATAGGGGGTAAATGACATTTACCCTTAAATTTTAATAAACAAATTCTTAATTTCAATACCCCCACAAATATATATATATATATATATATTTTTTTTTTTTTACAATAATCCAATTTGCTATCCTCTTCAATTTCTAAAAAGAAAATCATGAACCCCATTTGCTGTACATGGCTTAAGAATTAAGAAACAATGCTCAATTTCTTTAATTGGATGTGAAAAGGAAAAAAAAAAATTTGGTATGGTGAGAAAGATGACTAGCAACCAACAAATCTTGCTATATATTTCTTCCAAATGTGGCAATTTCAAGAATCATCATTAGCTATTAGGTGAGACTTTACCTTGAATAGGGATTTAGCCAAAATTGTTAGTCGCTAATAGTGATTTATATATGATTGGTGCATGCATGCTCGAATCTCAACGGGACTTGTTTGCATCGTTGTCCACACTCTCTTATCTTTTGAAATAGTTCTAATTTTAATACTAATTGCATCTTATCATCAAAAAATTAGGTGGTCTTCTTGCTTCAATAGGTTTGATTGTGCCAACAAATTCATCTTTTGTGTAGATCTTTTTTTCGGTGGCATATCAATTAAGGATTTGAGTTGATTCGTCTTCAAAATCTATTAGTTTTATATAACGAGTAATGCTACATATATTAAATTGTATTTTAAATAATAATATGTTGATTAATTATTAGATAATAAAATTAATATAAATTTTAAAATTAATATTTATATTTAATAATTATTTGATAAATTATTAATTGAAATACAAACTTAAGATATGTAGCGCTATTTTTTAAGTATATTAAATTAATTGAATGTATTAATTAATTTGATCGAGTTTTGTGATAAATTTTTTAATTTTAAGAAAGCAGAAGGAAAAAAGAGAGAGTTGTAGATAATGTAGTTAATTAGTTGGTTGCATTGACATTATAAATTATAATGTATGTGTTGGGATGGGATGGGACGCAAATTTTGGTCTTGAAGGAAGTAATTGAACTATCAAATTCAATCATTATTTCAGTACCAAAATTCACACGAACTTTGCTTCAATTATCATTTTAGATATAGCCAAAGACCAAAGTAAAGAATATACTTTGAATAGTTTTTGGTCAAACAACTTTACGAGTAGAAATTGGTTAAATTAGATAAATGATTTTTCTTACTCCAAATTGGTTTTTGAGTATATGATTGCATTTATCTTATAATAACATTTTTGGAACAAAATTAATTTCATTTTTTGAGGAAAATTTTAATTAATGTGAAAATATTGAAATATGATGAAGTCATATTTAATATCATTATTAAAATAATTCTCAATCTTTTTTTTTTTTTTACATGAGAGAGGGAAGATTGATTCGAATTCATGATTTTTACTTAGATGAATAATGCATTATAAATTCTTTTATTATTGGACCGTTCAAATAAGTGTAGTTCAAAGCTATGTTGAATTGATTAAATTTCTTTTTTTTTCTACTCTTGCCACATGATCTTAATAACACCAAAGCAACCTTATAAGTTTATTTTAATAAAACTATTTTAACTCTAAAATTAACAAACTCATCAATTTCTTTTTTCTTTTTAATTTCTTCACAAACTATATTTTTTAAGAAGAAAAATTAATAAAGTCAGTTAGACTTAAATAATGTGAGGGAGAGAGTAAAGGATTTGAAATTCAATACTATGAGGGCAGGGCAATAAATGAACAAAGAACAAAGAACAAAGAAAAAGAAAAAAACAATAATGTATGTGAGGGCATGAACCAGCAGAAAGAGAAGAGAAATAGGATAATAATCCAGTGTGGGAGGAATAATGTGAGATTTATTTTATCCATCATCAGATCAAACCAGCAGGGCCCCATGTGCATGGATTCCTCTTAAAATCATTGGCCTGATGTTTCTGGGCTCCACATTTCTTTAAATATATATAAAAAAACTAATTTATTGAAAATAAAATAATGTCCACTACACAAGAACATAACAATCACTTTATCTTATAGGTGTACCATCTCTATTGCATATTCTCTAAAAAAAAAATAAAAACAAAAAACAAAAATTAAAAATATCCCTTTCTTTAAATTTTTTAATCAACAAATAAGATGAAAAGCATAATATATTTATTAATTATTATATAAAATATTTTGAGACTATTTAATTTAAAGTAACTCTATACTTTTTAAATTATATGTCAAATTTTGAATTTTAAATTAAAATGTTATTTAATTATTAGATAATAAAATAATATAAAATATAAAATTATTTATTAAATTATTTTATCAATAATTGGTGACACATTATTTAAAAAAAAAAAATTTAGTTACAATTAAATAATATAAACTTTAAAATTATTCATCAAATCATTTCACATTCAATGATTGCTGATACATTATTTTGAACAAAAAAATTTTGAGATACATACCATTTAAAAAATATAATATTATTTTTTAATTTAGTTTGCTGATTGAATGAAATAAGGATTTTATGTATATGCATGTGAAAATGAATGCACTTGTTAGACAATTCATAATATCTTCCCTTTCTTTTTCTTAACACAAAAAGGAAAAAAAAAAGAAAAAAAAACTTTCTTCATTAATTATGTCTGTATTTTTACTGTTTGTTTTTATTTTCATGAATAAAGTGATTTCCACTTTTTTTTTGTTGGTTGCTTTTTCTCTCTCTTATAAATTTCAAGAATCTAGTTATTGTGACCATTGCTAAGCAAATTAACACCAACAAAATCAATTAATTATTGATGAATAATCACCATTATTTATGTTAAAAGGTGGGATGAGATTAGCATATATTCTAAAATCAATAAACTTTACATGTATTAATTATGTAATAATAAAATGCCAAAGCAAAATCTCCTTCTGAATTGCTTGAAAATTGAAACAAACATTGAGTTGGTTTCCATTGTACTGCCAGCCTAACTTCTTATGCTAACTACAAAATTAAAATCTTAATTAACATCAGCCAACTTTACAGATTTTCTCAACAATCCTCAACTATACTATATATAAATTACTCTAAAATTGTTTTTGCAAACAACTCACATGCCCACCACATGCTATGTCTTTCTACTTTCATCTAATTATGCCCTTACCATTAAAAATAAATGATTTCTCTCTTTTTTTCCTTTCCTAAAGAGTTTTTGGGTTTTACTTTTCAACATTTATATTTATCTTCTTATTCTATTTTACAAGAAATTTTTGTGTTTACATATAATAGATTGAAGATAAATATTTATTTTTTAAAAAAATAATGTTACACATTCTAAGTTTATATCTTAAGTTATAGTTCAAGTAATGACATGTCAAATAATCATTGGGTGTAATAAATAATTTTAAAATATATATTATTTTATCGTTACTTAACACATCATTACTTAAAATATAACTTAAGATGTATAATATTACTTTTTTTAATATGTAAAATTATCAATGATTGACACATTTGTTAAAACTTAAATACTTTTATATACCATAGAAATGAAATTCAAAAACCATTTGCATTATGATATTTTTTATTTTAATATTTCTTATAAACTAATGAAGACAACCAAAAAAGTGAGTTGAAACTATGCCCCATACATGCAGGAAGATGGAGATGATATTGAAACAATGCCCACAAAAATAAATTTAACAATATGTAAACTATTTAATATTATTTCAACTATTGCAGACAAGTAAAACAAATTGGGATCTAAAAAAGAAAAAAAAAAGGAAAAAAAATACAAACAACTGTCATGCACATGGGAAGTGGGGATAAAAAACTGATGAAAATTGCAGAGAAACAAAAGGTGATGAGTGAGCTCGCTCAAACAAAAGACAAGATGTACTAACAGCTTGATGTGGCAAGCATGCCTGTGTTTCTTTTTCATTTTTGCTTATTCCTTTGCCAGCTTCATCCTTCCTCCACATATTTTCATATAAACCCATGCAAATAACTATAGACTCAAGCCAATTGCAGGCAGATCTTTATAGAAAAATGCTAGTGACAGTAGCAAATACTATAGAAAATTAATAAGTGTATACTATCTGTGTTTATGAATTAAATTTTTGAATTTCTTCATTGATAAGATTTAATCTGCCTAGATCAAACTTACCTTAAACCCACCCTAGAAATTTACTCCCATAAAAATATGCGGAAACTTCAACTCCTAACCTCGAGAATGAGACGAGAAACTGACAACCATAACTTGTCCATCAATAATTGATTGCTCTATTCTTATACATAATCCTTCTCTTGTATTCTTATAGATGGACAATGGTTTGAAAACATAATGATGCAGTTTATATGTCTAGTTCTTATTTATTTATTCATACATTCATTTATAACTATTACTTCCTGCTTCTGATTGAGAAAAAGAAATCAGGATGGCCCCTACAAGGTATATCGATTCACTATTCATTTAGTTGACTAAGGGCTTCAATACCTCAGATCATTATTGTGAAATTCAGCCATATATATCAACCCAAAAACAAAAGATACAAATAGAAAATTAAAAAGATAAGGACCTGATTTATATTATGAATTATGAAGGAAATACGGGAGATACTGAATAACAGAAAATGGTATGTATCAAGAGAGCAGACATGGAGATATCCACATTTTTAATGTACTGTCAAGTTATAGGTGATGAATAAGAGGAAAATTACATCACTCATCATCGTAAGAAACATGGAAACTGGTGGTGCAGCCAGATGCATCAGAATCCTCGGCCCCACAGCAGTCGTAGAACTTGGCAGCATACGGCGGATCATTGGGTCCCAATTCGTAGTACCTTCAATGAATTAAAAGCATAAAAGATCAACTGACACAGCACTGCTCAACTCTCATGTGAAGAAAAGCAGATACGAAAAGATTGTCTAGAATGCACTTTAGAAGGAAAACATTATCTTATAAATAGGTGAAATTACAAGCAACAACATCCCCTAGTTAGTTACATAGGAAATTTCCAAATGTTGGATGCTTCTGCAATTAATATTTTCCTAAAAATTCATCTTTGCATTAGATTCACAAATAAGGGTATGTAACCTGAAAATACATCTGCATCAGGAAAATTTGCAATCCATTATCTATCTCTCTCTCTCTCCCCCCTCATGGAATATTTCCAGTTTTTCTCTCTCATGCTCCGTTTGGTTTCTATTTTCCCTTGAAACCAGATGAAAGCATACCATTGGCACCATTCATGAATGTTGCTAGCCTATTACACTTCCATCCCCAATGTGTACTCAATTGCTCTTGGTGAGGTCTGATTATTTCAAACATGCTATGCAATATGTCAATTTCACCAAAACTTGAACTGATTTCTATAATTTCTATTATCAAGACATGGTCTAAAAGGACAATGAGGCACAGCAGAAAATAAACCTCCTCTTTTAGAGCAGTTATTGCTGAAACTAGAACACTATGAGAAGATCAAGCCAAAAATCTGTACTCATCCATGGTATAGAATATAACATGTACTCTATTGAGTTCACTAAAGGTTCTCAAATGAATACAGTCATGCAGGACAGTAGAGAGAGTTTCATTCCCACATAGTTCAGTTAAGAAATTTGTCTTCCTAGCATTGTTAAAGAAATTGAAGCCAGACCAGTCACCATTCAGTTCTTCAAAATGTCTTAAAACTATGAAAATTGCATTTGTTGTTCTTATCAAAACAATTTTATTTGTTCTGCCACCCCATCTCCTCGCTCCTCCCTTTCCCCAGCAACAAACTAGCCAGAAAAGGAAAAAAAAAAAAAAGCAGCAAGAAATACACAACACAAGACACTCTTACACACATACCCTATAACGTCAAAGGGAGTCCAAAAAAATACTTTTCACAAAGTAACAAGCTCATAAGAAGTGCCTTGCAAGGAGTTTAACCCTGTTTACTGAAATTAAGATGGAACAAATGACAAAGAAAAATAAAAGAAATGAATGGCAAACCTCAAACGGTAGATTTAGTGTAAACTGAAATGCCTAGGAAACAAACTTACAAAAAATTCCAGCTTTGAGGTTTGTTATTAACCGTTCCACTCCTTAAAGAGTATTATGTCTTTTCAACCCAAATATTTGAAAGCAAACAAAGAGGTGCATTTTCCTCACAATTAATAATCCTCCCAGCTAAGCCTCTTCAACATGATAACGATTTTACCACCTTACAGACGACCCCCTAGACTCCAATCTCAGAAAGAACATTGACCAATTTCTTTGCACAAAATGATATATTGTATTTAATTTTTTTCCCCATTCTCTTCTTGTGTGGAGAACATTTACAAACGGTTACTATTCTTGTAGTAGAAAAAGATAAGGCCAAAATCTGTCAACTAGTAAGTACAAAATGATGTTCCATTACTAGTTATAAGGTGCTTGTGGCTGATAATTTTAGTTCAAAACCATATATTTGAGGTGGCAAACTAATTCTTCAAGTAGCATTGTGATACTGGCAACACTATAACAAGCCAATTGCCCTCAAGACTACCCATAAACCCTCTGATCTTCATTGAAGGATAAGCTTTTTGACACAAACTCCTCAAGAATTAATCAGCGGACTAATGGTACAATTATTCAACAGCATTTAATTATTCCCAAAGTACATAAATATTTCAAAATCATCCAACAACCAACCAACCAAAATAAAGAAGAATTGAGAAGCGAAAACTAGCATCATAGCACGGAAAACAACACAGTAACGCAAAGATTCTTAAACCGAACTTAATTTCATTCAATACCCTTTAGCTGGTGTGATTTTGTTTTATAAGTAACATCCAGACGAAGATGCAAACGGGTCTATGAAATTATCATTAAAAAAATGAAAAAACTCTACAATAAAGAAAAGGGTGATGTCTTTGTCATAAATGGCGGGGGGTCTAACCTTTTTTGGTCGTCGTGACGACGGCAAACGAAGAAGGAAGGGTGAAAACGGCAAGAAGAAGAGCTGTTTGATGAATCAGTGTATGTTTGCTTACACCTCTTGCATATCTTCTCCTTCTCCTTCTCTTTCACCTTCATTTTATCTCCTCTCTCCATTTCTTGCTTTTGCTTCTATTTCTATTGCTATGGCAAGAGTCTTGGTTGTTGGTGAATTCTCTGTCCCTGTGTTTTGGTTTATTAATATGAAAGTTTAATTTGTTAATATTTTCACCTTATTGTTATGCATACGTAGTAGATGATTTCAATTTTCAAGTATCACAGGAACCAATATCCTAATTCCTAAATTGTTCAATAATACGAAATTAAATCACTAATAATAAATTAGGTTCGGTTTATGACAATCTTTTTTCAAATTTCAAAGAAAATTTAAAGCCGCTCAAACACGCATTTATTTTTATCAAATGTAAGAATAAACTGCCATGGGGAAATAAGAGAGATGGAGGCATGTAACAGATCATTCCCAATGATTTTTAAATAAAAAATCATTTTACAATTTCAAAAGGATAATGAAGCAGCTTAATGTTTTATTTGAGAAGAAGTCCGCAGCAACAACTACAAGAATGCAGAAGGGGTAAAACATATATTACGCGCAAGGTAGTTTACACTAAAGATTAATACAGGCATCAATTTTATTCAGCATCTCAAAATCCAAAAAATAAATTACCACACTACTGTAAAACCAATCAACTCTTCAGACTATTTCCTGACCCCATATCAGAGATCACTGAAATGATGATAAATAAACAACCTAAATTGCCGAATTGGACTCAAATCATTACGAGTATCTGCATGGTAGATGATACTGAACCACACTCCATTAGCAGGCATTGGAAGAGAAATCAGGCCTGCAAAAAGCTGGCATACTTGGCACCAAGGAAAAGCCTCTGGATACAGAGTAGGGAGTTTTTGGTAACCTCAGCATTCTCGTGGTTCATCAATTTCATCACCCGTTCCTTGGCTTTGAGGTCTGACACGATGATTCGCCCAGCTGGATGATACTGGATGAACTGCGAGAGATCAAAGCAAGCAACAGCAAGGGCTCTCGGATCATTGGATGTATCCAAAATTGTTATGAGGACCCTTAAAATCTGAGGCAGAAGTTCATGCGTTATTATAATCATGCTGTTGTTACTCTTATGTGCATAGTAGGTGTTATTCAGAACGTTAAAGCAGAATACAAATAATGTCCATGAAAAGAAAATATACCTGGAAATCATTCTCTGCAAAGTTTGTGATATTGTCGCGCCAGAATACAGGATCTTTGTGCATTGGGGACCAGTCAAGGTGGCCAAGGAGGACTTCCTGCTTATACTTATCGAAAGAACTCAATCTCTTGATGTTATCCTTCAAACCATCCTCCAGATGATTCAAAGTCTCCAATAAATCCTAAGAAAGACATATTAAAATCTATTATACATAACAGCATCAAGAAGGGATAACATCATCATGTTAAAGGGTAAATAAAATTCAACAAGGGAAGTTGAGACTCATTTGTGTTGGTACTTTCAAGTAGCTGCCTGGATTATGAATCTCAGCTTGATTAAGTTCATGCTGAATATAACATATTGCATTATGAATTATCAGAATCCTGTTTTATACGAGATACCAACATGTTATGCTAGCAGCAGATAAAGCACATGATCAGACTCCATTCCAAAAGAGGAAAAAGGGAGCCAGCCTTATTAAATAGAAAGCTTTGGAGCTAATGAAAAAACACAGTTTTATAAAAAAAATCATTGTTCAGATGAACGAAGCATAAGAATTAAAGAAAGCAGGAAAGTTGTCAGCCATTAGAGGTAGCATCAACCAAGGATAAATGATTAAGTTGTCAAAGATTTTATGCTTCTGCACAAAATCAGCCATCGCTTTCACCAGCGAGGAGAATTTTAATTGAAAATATGCAACAAAATAAAAAGAAACAAAGATGCTGATAAAGGTGGTTGCTGAGAACATATAGTTAGTCCATATTGAACAGAATGATAATGGAGCATAATAATACCAAAATCATGATTGTCTAGTTGACCCCCAGTATTCTATATAAAGAGTCCTGTGTGTATACCCTCTACTGATCATGAAGTACATTTCAACTCTAATACACATATAATGAACAGAATTGAAAATACGTATTCTAATTGCATAAGCAACTGAGTTTTCTACCACGTTATACCTAAAAGAAGTCGAAGGTAAGAAAATGAAGTCACAAAATTCAAAGAAAATCCAACCAATAACAGACAGCTTCATGACTGCCCTTAAGCTTTTCTAAACAATAATATAATATGTCAGAAAAGAAAAACTACACAGCTTGCAACTTCTTTTACCTCATCACTCCATGCTTGTGCTTTCAAACTTTGAACTATTTGAGGCAATCCAAGGTCTATCATCTGAGCAGCAAAAGTACCTTTGGGCAGCAAGTTTTTAAGGGTCAGGACAACCACCCTGACAACCTAGCAGAACATACCGATCTTAATAACCAGACGTATATAACATTCATTGTTTTGAATTAAAAAAAAAGTCTATTTCTTCCCCAAGTCTTTAAGACCATATATAGAAACATACTACTTAATATAGACATGGATCTTGTGTGGCATTGATCTTTGTATATAAAGAACTTAAGTACAATATGTAGAAAAATTGTGAGATAGGGAAACAGAGCAAAACTGACAAAATATGGAAACACTAACCACTTATGTGAAACTTCTTAGAGAAGTTGTGAATGGCACGACCAAGAAAAGCTAAATGAACTGAAAATGAACAATAGATATCAGGAAGAAAGACCTCACCTTCTCCTTTGTGGAACTCTTAACAACCTCTATGAGACGTGGCAAGGTTCTAGTGGTTGCCAAGTACTCAACTGCAGGTTCATAATAAGATAAGAGCCAGATGCAGAAACTTGTCTCATAAAGGAGCTGTTACAGAGAGAGAAACAGTCAATAGTAGAAATTTGTTGTTCAATTAATGTCTTCTCACCAAAAGTGAAGCTTGAGAACTTTCATTTATCAGTTTCAAAAGGCTGCAGGACAGAAATGGTGAGTTTGAACAAGATGCTCATCCAGCTGGACCTGCTAACTGGCAGGCTGACTGCTGATTTTTGTGTTGAAAATAAGTGACCACATAATTGCAATCCAAAATGTGAAATTTTACCTGGATAGATTGCTGAGTGGATGCAGGAGAAATTAAAGGAGTCAACAACTTCACTCCATCTGCTTGAACAAAGGAAGATCTCACCACGGGTTCTTTCAGCAATGCTGCAAGGCAACTGACAGCAACTGGAATGCCACGACTAGGATGGGAAGGCTTCTTCAACTACATACAACTTAGGGCATCAGGAGTAGTGTTATGACAATATCACCTAAGAAAAATGTAGCAATTAACTAATACTGAAACTGTAGATTTTTTTATTAAAAAAAAATGGAGGATTCAGAAAAAGGTCAAAGCACACTCAACTAGAAATGTATATAAGCGAAACAACTCAGTGAAAAAGTAAATAAGAGAAAAAAAAAAAAAGAATGATCGATTTTGTAGATATCAGACCATGGGTCAGCGTTGCATTACACAACCCTAAATTTGCTAAAGAGCAGCTCAAAAATTCTGAACATTTGTACTCGTTCAAATTTAGAGCATTACATGAAGATGCATAAAACTCTTGTTATCGTACTCTTAAAGACTGAATGATTGCCATTAAGTCCATCCCAGCCCTGAAAATTAAGAGAACACCTACCCCCAGGCAACTGCTAAACTAAATAGTAAAACAACCCAGTTAGCAGCAGCTTATTAGTTTATGGAATCTAGTAGTCTATAGAAACTCAGAATGACTACTTAAGGTTCCAAATAACCACTACATTAAAATAGATCATATTTCCATATCAGTTTGTCTACTAATTTTATTTCCCTAAAATCTCTTCTTATCTCAATCATTAAAGAAGGCTTTCCATTTGCTGGGCGTTCCTTGACCAACAAGAACCTAGGAGCAAAATTTGAACCATAACACATAAGCTAGGCACCTGTTGCATCAAATAAAAATATAATCCAAGCTGCCGCATATTAACCTGTGCACAAAGCCACTCAACCAATCCTCTTAAAACATCATCAATGGTAGTGCATTTGCTCTTCGAATTTGAAGCTTCCCCATTTACAACAATCCCACCATGCATCTTTGGCCTAGCACTATGATTACAGAAAAGATTGCACAATTAATAACTGAATGTAACATCATATGCCATTTGCTTAATTTCTTCAAAGTTGGCACTTATTTTGTAGATGGATCATGTTTTAAGTACCTTACTATGAAAGCTAATATCTTACAGCTCTTTTCTTGTATGAACCAGTTACCTTTCCACAGCAATCTGAAATTGGAGCAAATAACATGTTTCAGTTTCTCATTTGAATATACAAAACTAAGTGTAAATTGTTTGCATTTACTCACGGACACAAATAAAAGGTACATTGATATCTTTTCAAATTTCAAGAAAGAGAAACAAATAAAAAACATAACATTGGTAACTACAGATCAGAAAGTGATGATGAGCAATAAATTCTTTATAAGTGTTTGATGTCCCCGAAAGATGTGTATACAATACAAATTCTGTATTCTAGAACAGAGCATGGGCAGAAATAGGATAATATCAAATGCAGTGTATCAGAAAACAGATCAACTACAAATAACATTTAAAAGCTTTGCTTAGATACTCAACTTAAGAAAGGTTCATAAGTATCTTCACTTGCAAGAGATTTATCATGGAACAATCTGGCTCTCTTTGGATTTGCTGCCAAAGGAAAAAAGTACGTTAATTTGCTAGAATATATATTTTATCACAAGAACATTATCCACCCTTCACTTACCTGTAAGCATCTCATCAATTAAGGCCAGAACATATTCTACCGTTTCTTCCTTATATATATCTCTTAGAATGCTAACAAACACCCGAACATAGGCTGGACCATCCTGTAAGAGTCAATCAACTTGTTAACAACATTACTCACAATCTAAAATACCATTCTTATGCAATCAGTCATATAAATCTTCCCCTAAAACTATAATAAGGCATCAAAATCAGCTTTCTGGCACATTTTGCGATGGACGGAAGGTCCAAAAAGAGTTCATAAGACTTTAAATAATTCTAAAACAAAGAAATATGAAAGAGACAGAGACAGAGAATGTGAACTAATACAGAGCTCAAGTATTAAGAACAGCAAAGAAACATTACATCATCCAGCAATTGCGCCTGGTGACTCTCAGATCTATTATCATATCGTCTTAACAGCTGAAGGCCTGTTCCTGAAATCAGCTTAGTTGTCATGTATGTCTCCCATGGGATATCCCTCTTCAGAACCTTCAGAACAAGAAAATATGTTAACTAAAACCTAGAGTGACATAATTAAATTCCTTACAAGATTAAACAACTGTAGAACACCACACAATAATATAATTGCAATAATCAATCATCATTGAAAATTACACCATAATGGCAAATAGTATCTAGCTATATTAGCTACACAATAATATTGAGCAGGACAATAAAGTATTTTATTTTATTTCACTTTAATTTCAGACGAACACAAACTAAAATTGACTAAACCCTACAGTTATACTAAATTCAGCTGAGTTCCAATACTTATTCAGGTTCCAACAAATAAAAGATATCATATAAAACATAACAAGATCACATAACACTTCATTTTTGTTCTTCCGCACTATTTCCAATTAAAACGAGCGCTAGTAATTTCAGTTTTAACAAATCAGAACTGAAATGACACGTCACGAGATAAGAACTCATTTTGTTCATACTGACAAAGTTAATTACACAAACAAAATATATAATCCTATAGTGTGGTAATGTGCAAGCATTGGAAAAAGACTACGAAAGCAAATCAGAAATCAGATCGACTAACCTGTTCTGTGGAAAGTTCTGCATGCTCCATTGATACTAAAAAAAAAACCTCAAACCCTAACAAAATTACTCCAATTTCAAAACCTGCAAATTCAACCAGTAAAAAATCAATCAAACAGACAACAAGTTAAAGTCAATGAATCTAACTGAAAGTATTCCTTCAAATTCACACAAAATTTTAGAAAATATATTCAATCTATTCCGTAGATTTAGCAAAAAGAACAGATCAAAAGGCTCAAATCTACTTTGTTTACAGTGAAAATCCCACCGAGTTACACAGTTATGGATAAAATTTTAATACAATAACTCAAAATTGATTAGATTTTTTCAGAAAATTGATTAGATTACGTTAAAACATTGAAAATGCAATCCAAATTACCGTCAAAATCTCTACAGGTATTGCAACGAAACCACGATAGAGACAATAATAAATTTTCAGATTCAGTTAAAAAAATAAAATAATATAGAGATGTATAGAATTGACAGTGATGGATCGCGCACCTGATTACTTTTTCTCCCCCGGACTGGCGAGAAGACACTGCTCTTGGAATCAAAATCAAAACAGAACAGATTTTGATTGGTATGTTTTGATTAAGTGCTGCTATTAGTACAGTTGTCAAATTCTAACTTGAATCTGGAACGTACACGTGGCATCAATAGCGGGCAAGCTTCTGGCTGGGCTGGGTGCTGCGTGGGAGAACCTGTTGTAGGATAAAGTCGTCCATTAATTTCCCATAATTTATGTCACTACAAAGCTATCAAATTTATCAGACACAGTATGAGGTCTAAAATCTTATTTCCAAATTTTATTGTCTAAAATCTTATTTTCAAATTTTATTAAAATCATAAAAAGTGTTTCATAAAGGATTTAATTTTGTTGCGCCAAGTGTCTTATTTCCAAATTTTATTAAAATTATAAAAATTATTTCATAAAAAATTTAACTTATTGCATCAAATGTCACGAGTGTTTATTATTAATTTAAAAAATTAACTTGTTAAATAAATTTATATACTTAATCTTATATACTCAATATCTACTCAAATTTTATTCGATGTGGGATGTGACATTCTTCTTTATCTAATTACGTGACGCCCTCGTCACGGTGTGGTTTAAATTCAAAAATTAATCTGGCCCATATTACCCATCCCTCAAAGGTTAAAGGATCCACTACTCATGTGACAATCTTTATTGAGACTTAAGACACATAATTTTTAAGGTCTATTTGACCTATATTGTTTATCCTCTGGCAGCATAGGGAATCTACATCTCAACTGGCAATCTCTATTAAGGCAATTTTGAGAGTTCACATACGAATGAGAATTTGAGTCTGCTATGATACCACTTGTCACAATTCAAGCACTTATTATTAACCCAAAAGACTAACCTGTTAAGTAATGTTGTATACTTACTTTTATATACATAAGATTCACTCAAATTTTATTTAATATAAGATGTGACAAGACTAATAATTGCGTATAAATTTTAATAAATTAATCAATTGTGTGAAATAAATTTAAGAAAATCTTCAAAATTATGTTGATTGTCGCTTTTATTTTATTTTATTTTTTTCATTGATCACGCATTCTATCCATAAAATAAATAAGCTTTTAAATTTATTTAAATAATATATATTTTTTTCAGGTAGTAATATTTTGTTTATAAAAATTAAATTTAAAGAAAACGATTTTTAAATAGTAACCTTGATGGGAAATATAAGCGAGGAAACTTCTTTGAAATTGCAAAAAAAGGTTTATCACCGTGTCACGGATGACTCGCTGGGTCCGAAAACAGATACGGGCTTCAGATATCGGATTCGACTGAGACTGGATTGAGCCTAAGTCCATGGGCCGAATTTCATCCCCGACTGGAAAGCGAAGCCCAACTAGATGGGCCATGGTACTATTGCCACACCTCTAAATTCTTTCTAAACCCCCTTTTCTGAATACACTCCGTTAATATTTGGGTAAATGATACTGGCTTAGAGTGAGTGAAAGATTATGATGATGATGTATGAAAGTGTAATATAATTTTACAAAATTTGTAATGCAATGTACAGCGCAAGCGTTTTTTCTTGCATGTTATATATCACACTTATTTTATTCATTTAAATGCATATATCTCATACAAGTCAATTTAAATCTCATACAAAATTATACATTTGTTATAGATGAAAAATATTTACCAAATGAATATAACTTTCAAAATCTTTGTCTTTTTTTGCCCAAGTAAAAGAGCTCACTAAAAATGTAACTCAATAACAATTTTAGGTCAAATTAAATATAGAACATTTAGTTCTAGAATAATAATTAAAATTTATTGTAGGATTTATTGTAAAATAAGCTTAACACTTAAATTTTTATTCTCTCTTAGATAGCTGTATTTGAGAGTTAAACAAAATAAACAACTCTCTCTCTCTATTTTTTTTTCATCCCAATGAAAACTCTTTTAGATGCTCAATGAAAAAAAATTCACCTTCTCTTCTTTGTTTTTCAAAGCAAAAACAACTTTTTATGCCAAAACTTTTAAAATTAAAAGACATTCTCTCAATCATTATGTTTGTTCTCTATAAAATACATAAGCCCTTGTGCATGTGGTAATGTTTTTGTTTTTCAAATTGGACAAGGAGACAAAAACAAAACATTTCACTCCTCTTCACATGGCCAAATATCCAAAAGCAAAAGAATAATACAAACCATTTTGCATGTATATTAACATATGTCATACACATGTTACAAACATACATTAAACTAAATGGCCAAATATTCTTTTATATTTTATTTAATAAAAAGAATTAATCTGTTTATCCATTTTACACTTATACATTTTCACTTGGCTATCGTTTATTGCTTTTACACTTACACATTTCCACTTACTTCGAAATGCACAACAACATTGTATTTTACACTTATTTAAATTTTTTATTAATATTACCGATAAAAATGTGTAAGTCATGACATTTGTATAAAGTAATAATTTAAATAAATAAATATTAATAAATACTTTATTATTTTATTATTATTAAAATGATAGTGAATAATTATAAAACACCAATTTGGTATTTTATAATATAATAACACGTATCAAATTTTAACACTTTAAAATTTTAATACGTGTACTTCTCAAAAGTTGATAAAATTATATTTTACGTTTTCAAAAAAATTTCAAATCAAAATCTTTAACTTTATACATTACTCTAATATTCAACAAATATAATTTATATTATGAGACTCTCTATATTCACACTCATTTATTTTATTGATAAAAAATGCTTCATACACGTGTAACGGATAAAAATAAAATAACATATAAAATCATATAAATTGAAATTAACTATATTTGTATAATTTCTCCGTCGCTTATATCATAAAAGAGCAAATATATAAATTTATACTGTAAAGTCTCTATCCGTTCAACCATAAAATTATATTCAAATTTGTATTTCAACAAAATAATATTCACAATTCTTTTGTGATATTATTTTAGTTTACGAAACTTTTGTTGTTGTTATTGTTTTACTTTTTGCTAAAAGAATTTTTAAAATGCAATTTCAAAGTGTTAGGATATACGACCCAACCATATAAGCTAACGAAATCTCATATTTACACACACCGCCCTTCATGAATATCAAACCATACCCAACGACACCCAAAAGTAAGATTATGAAAGATTTTTAACATGTATATAATATAAGTATGGTAAATCACTCACAAAGACCACCGTGACATTTAAATTAAAGGACCACGAATACTATTCAACTCGATAATATCATCTATTAATGCTTTTTATAGAATGTTTATTGAATGTTTTCATAAATTTGTTCAATGTTAAGTCATCACCCGACACCCGTATGCTTATACGAGTTTTCATTAAACTCGCGATTTGTTAATATTAACCGTTTAGATATTCTAAATACAAACATACACTAGTTTTTATGATTTTACTAATCGACTTACGTTGATAAACCTACAACTAAGAACCAATTTTGATATTATACTACATAGTGATATTTATTTGTACAATTTGTAACTATGTCACTATTATAAATATTATTGAGTCTTTATTTTAATTTATATAATATTTCAAATTATAGAAATACTAATTATATTGATTTTAACTACTTTTAAATTTATAATATTTGAAAAGTAACAAAATTAATATCATATATTAAATAATAATTTATAAAAATACATATTATATAATATATTAAATAAAATTTATATATTAATAAAATATCACGTAAACACCATTTTTCATAACTAAACCTTTAAACTTTTATAGAAAAAGACTTATAAATTTTTAAAGTTTAAAAAGATCGTAAAAGACCTTTATTAATAAACGATTTTCATTTGACATAAATAATCAAAAAAATAAAATTATATTTTAACTATCAAATAAACAAAAATTACTATTACATCTTTATATTTTTAATCTTTTGTTTCTCCCACATTCTTATTATTTTTTTATTTTACAATTTTCAACAAGAGTGTTGAGTAAACAGTAATTATATTTTTACGCGATCATCCAGTAAGGAAAAAGAAAATAAAAGAAAATAACTTTTATATTCATGATCAACTACATTTTCTAATATGGTTACTTTCTCCATCAATAACTTTTTTTTTTATAAAAAAGTAAATATCTTTAATATGATTTTTCAAAGTAAATATAAGTGTAAAGATTTTTTTATTTAAAAAAAAGTTTATTAGTGTAAAAAATTGCATATAAAATAATTAAACCATTTAAAATCTATAAAAAAAGTAAATATCTTTAATATGGTTTTTCAAAGTAAATATAAGTGTAAAGATTTTGTTATTTAAAAAAAAGTTTATTAGTATAAAAAATTGCATAAAAAGTAATTAAACCATTTAAAATCTCTAATTTTCTCTTATCCATTGCAACGAGCAACACCAATTTTCTTATTTTCTCTTATTACAAGAGGTATTTTTTACTATTTTTCAATGACTTCAATTATTTTTTCTCTTAATTTTCTTTTAATTTTTTTCTTGTTGATAGTAAAGATTTTTTTAAAAAAAGAATTAAACGATGTTATATGTTAATTTTCTTTTTTGCAATTTCAAGCAAGGTCAAATTTGTAAATAGAAAAAAAGGAGTTCGTCTAAACTTTATAACATCTAGAAGTTTGGCAAATGTCGTGGACGGTTGAGATTGCCTCAAATTTTTGTGGCATCGGTGTGTCCATGTTCTAATACCATCACCATGCTTCATAATTGATTTTCTTTATCATATAATCTTTTTCTTGTTTTCAAAAAAATCATCTAAATTTTTTTTTACAATTTTTTTTTTCTGAAAAAAAGACAAATAATGTTGACCATATCACTAAATTTTCTTACAACTACCATTGAATGTAGATCACATAATTACAAGACATACATAGATATGTTTATGCGAATTTTAAATTTAACAACAATTATAAATTTAAAAGTATGTAAATTAGAAATATGTAAAAAAAATAAATAAAAAAAAGAGCATAAAGGGGGCGGGTTGGCCGCAGGGGCAGTAAAAGATAGCGTTGGGGAGGGAGGAAGAGTTTTCGTTATCCATCAAATGCCCGCAAAACATAGGGTGTGTTGGGCTCTGTGAATGGCCATGCGTTGCTTTGCTTCTCCATCTTAGGAAAATCGAGAAGCCAAGAGCAAACTGAACTAGTCAATCGATTTTAAAACACCACCCACCAAACAAAGCTAAATAAGATTTTACTTTCCTCGTAATCAAATGTCTATCTCTCTTCTTCCTATTTCTTCTCCGTCTTTCCCTCTTCATCCCCACTCTTCCTTATATCACCACCGCCCCACGACAACGCTCAAGGCATTCGTTTTAAAACATTGCAAGGCCAAAGAGAGGCTGAAGCTTGCTTTAATGGGGAAAAGAGGACATGGGTATTTCAAGTTTTCGCCTGTTTGTTTTTCTCGTGGTGGTGGGAGAGGGGGAGTTTTAGGAGAAGTTGATGATGATGGAGAAGAGGAAGAAGGGGATGAAGGTGGGACTGTAGAGGAAGAAGAAGATGAAGGGTTGAATGGATTAACTCCAACTTCTGTTTTGCCTGAGAGATGGGATGTCTTGGGCCTCGGCCAGGCCATGGTAATTTTTAAGTTTCAATTTTGCTTCTGTTTATGTTGTTTAATGTTTGCTTCATGAGAAAGTATGGAGAAATGCTTCAGAATAAAAAAAGTTTGGAACTCGTGGTCTATATTGTTAATTTTAATGTAATTTAACCCTTTAGTTGTCGGCAAGGAAAATTAGATGCAGCAGCCATTTCTGCGTCTGTGTGTGTGTGTGTGTGTGTGTTTTTTTTTTCCTTTTCAGAAAGTTAAGAAATCTTGGCTCCTCTATTCTATTCCCTTGGTTAGGCTAAAAGAGGGATTTATTTATCTTCTTTTTTTTACCTTATTCTTCTGTTTGGTTGAAGATGTAATGTACGAAAAGGACTTAAATTTTTGTAGTGCGAGGGAAGGAATGCTGGTTGTTTATTGAGTTGGTTAGGAATCCCCTCTGCTTTTGGAGCGATTTTTAATTTGAATTCTTGTGGTAAGAGCTTAGAGTATTAAGTGGTACAGTTTCAGCTACGAGTCATTATGTGATAACTTTTGCCAAAGTACGAATAATAATTGAAATGCTCGAAGTTTGAGATAATGATGGAGTGACAACAATGTTTTAGAATGATATGGTTGGGATCGCTTAAATATGTTGAAATGGTTGAATGTTGTGGTTGTACTCTTCATTCATGTGAACAAATTGTCAAATTTTTGTTATACTGCTGTTTTCTTCTTGAGTTTCTAATAGGTCCAGAATATATTTATTTGATGCTGATGTGAATTTGGTGGCAGTCGCAATGTGAATGTCTAATACCAGTCGAAGATGTTTCACATTTCATAAATTTTATGAGTTGGCTCCATTTTTTCTTACATATAGAATGTGATGTTTTAGCCTGGTAATATAATAACCAATTAGTCTGGGCATTTCATCTCTATTCTCATGTCTTTAGGTAGATTTTTCTGGCACGGTCGACGATGAATTTTTGGAGAGACTGGGATTAGAGAAAGGAACAAGGAAGCTTGTAAATCATGAGGAGAGGGGTAGGGTTCTGCGTGCTATGGATGGTTGTAGCTACAAGGCTGCTGCTGGTGGTTCTCTTTCGAATAGCCTGGTGGCCTTGGCAAGGCTTGGTGCAAAGCCCATTGGAGGCCCTCCTCTTAATGTAGCCATGGCAGGTAGCGTGGGGAGTGATCCTTTGGGAAGCTTTTACAGGTGAGTCTTGTTTTGACTACACTCGTTAAGTATTTTCTAAACTTATTTACAAGAGCATGCAGAAAATTTTTTCTTACACTGACATTGAGATGGTTAAACTTTTTCTAAGAAAAGATTTTAAGCAAGGACACAGTGCACCCTCAGCTAAACAAATTCATATTTGATATTTTAATGGTTATTTGAGTTTCGAATAGTAAAAAGTAGTATCTAATCATGGATTTTATAGCACAAACACAATAATAGAAAAAATTCTTGACTTGAAATAGGTGGAAATTTTGTGTATTTTTGGGGTTTTTGTGGCAGAAGAAGAAATGATCTCATCGGCCACAATGTTTATCTTTTTTCATTTGTAACTACTGATCACCCTAGATGAAGACAAACGACATAGCATTTTAGATGGCTTGTAGAGACTACTATTCTGTTCTCCTTGTCAGGATCCTATGCTTGCTGTAGTTCCAGAATATGGAGAACTCATAAGAGTAGTAAACAACAACTTCCTGTTTACATATATATATCTGTACATGTATGTACATATGTATATGTATGAAAATTTCTCTAATCCGGATGTCTTATTTTGCTAAATGCAGACTTGTACAGGGATGTATGTTAGCAAAACAGTGATGAACTGTTACAATTTAGCATTCTAAGCATCATTTACAAGTGTGCATGGTGGATGTTTACACCAGATATTGGCTATAGTCCATTTATATTTACATGTACATTCATGAAAGTGGCATATAAGTTTAAAAGGACTTAATAGTCCATAGGGAAGTACAGTTTCTGGTCTTCTTGATTTCAGCCCTGAAAGAAGGATCAATAGGCATCAGATATATCAGTTTGTAAAGAATATGTTGGTGCTAGTTGGTTCAATTGATAAAACCTCTTTGGGTGGTATAGGAGGCTTGGGGTTTGAACCCGACTCATGCTAGGGTCAGAGAAGGGTTAGGTTTATGTAATATTTAAAAAATGTATTTTTTTTTATAAATAAAGTATCGATTAAAACAAATCTCTAAAGAATAGGAAACTTACCATTTGGGCATTAAAATTTGCATCTGAAAAGATAAGAAACATGTCTAGGTGTTGAAACATGATTTTGTAAAGCTCGGGAAAGGTGGAAAGCCATTGTTTGATAGCTTTGGTGGTTCTTTGAAAGGCATGCAACTTTTTTGGTACTGTAAATGCTACTTGGTCAGGGGGCATAAATTTCTGAGCCAATCAAGCTTATAGGGTGCTCTTAGTGCTATCAATATTGAGTTTTCAATCAGTTATGCCTTATATTTTTCTGCTTTTAGCTCTAGCACTAATTTATATTCTCAATTCAACATGAAACATGGTTGCAAAGATGAAGAGTTCCAGGTTCTTGGCTATTCTAAACTCTTTCACGTGCTGCAAGTAGAAACTATTAGAATAAGAGGATTGTTGAGAATTTAAAAAATGATACTAAATTCTGCAACCCTCTGCAAGTTGGAAACAAAGAAAATAAATAAATCAAATTGCGAAATAAATACCTGCGCAGATGAGTGGCTTCCATAATTCTAATTAGCTAAGGACAGAATAACCCTGAAAAATGTAACCACTGATAGATACTTGAGGCTTGAAGATTTGGTCAAATTTAATCCTCATTCCTGCTTACTTAAAGGCTTATTTATGATATGGTTATTACAGCTTCATCTGGGTAGATTGTGTTGTTTAGTATCAAACATCGAACTATTTTAATCCACCTAAAATCTATCTTTTCCTGTTCTTTTCTCTGCATGGTTTCTTTTCTAATTTTCTTCTTTTCTCTAACATGTTTAAAGGGCAAAATTATGTCGGGCAAATGTGAATTTTTGCTCTGCTCCCATCAAGGAAGGTACAACAGGAACAGTGATTGTACTCACTACTCCAGATGCTCAACGAACAATGCTTGCATATCAGGTCAGATTTCTACAAGTATACCTTATAAAAACTTGAATGTTCATTTCATATAAATTTTTTATAGAAAGACAAAAGGTTGTGTAAGTCTGCTTATCATTTCATCTCTTTAGTTGTGAACTTGTAATTTTATTGTTGATGTTGATTTTCCTTGATGCTAAGTTACAGTCTCCTCTGCTAGATGCTTGCTAAGCGAGATTTATAATTGTAAATAAATTGCGTCTAGATTCTATCCATGTGATGCATCTGGGTGGCTTTCTATCTTTGAACATTTGGACTTCTATGTGTTACATCCCACATCGAATAGAAATTGGGTGGGTCTTGGGTATGTAAGGGTGGGTATGCAGCATTACCTAACAGGCTAGTCTTTTAGGTCAATGGCAAGCGCCCGGCCTGTGACAAGTGGTATCAAAACAGACCCAAATTCTCATTCGTATGTGGGCCCCCAAAAATCGCCCCAATGGAGATTGCCACATGGGATGTGGGTCCTCTATGCTGCTAGGGGATGGGCAATACGGGCCAAGTGGGCCATAAAAATCCTGTCTTTAGCCCCAATAGAGATTGCCACGTGGATAGTGGGTCCCCTATCCTTAGGGGGATGGGCAATACGGGCCAGGTTGGTCCTTGAGTTTGGGCCACACCGTGACGAGGGTGTCACGTGATTGGGTGGGGGAGAATGTCATGTCCCACATCGAATAAAAATTGGGTGGGTCTTGGGTATATAAGGGTGAGTATGCAGCATTACCTAATAGGCTAGTCTTTTAGGTCAATGACAAGCGCCCAGCCCATGACATATGGCACTTCATTGGTTGATGCATAATTTTCCCTGATTTGATGTCTATGATCACTGCATAATTTCCAGTCCAAGATTGGATTGGATTGTTTTTTAGCATTAAGTTTATTGTTGGAAATTGTGTTCAAGATCTCTTCCTGAATTTATGTGCTTTCTACTTGCTAACTGCTTTATGACTGTGACCATAATACAGTAAATTACTCTGGCTGTTAATGAAAATTGTAAACTCTTTTCTTCCTTTGTAAAGTTACTTTTAAATTTTTTTCATATAAAATTACAATTAAGTAATAAGTTTTTGGACTCTTAATTCTGTTTGGCATGTGTATATGGTTATGAGTTAAACAAATATCATATATTTACTTTCCACTTCCAATATGTCAGGGTACATCATCAACTATCAACTATGATCCTTCCTTGGCTAGCTTAATTACCAAGACAAATATATTTATTGTTGAAGGCTATCTATTTGAACTTCCTGACACAATCAAAACAATTACAAAAGCTTGTGACGTAGCTCGCAGGAGTGGTGCTCTGGTTGCAGTAACAGCGTCGGATGTCTCTTGCATTGAGAGACACTACGATAATTTCTGGTAAGAATTCATATCTTTTTACCATTCTACTGTCAATAGCTGGTTTTTTTTTGGAGTGTTTGTAAATCGAGGTTAATTGAATTCATATGCTCCAACAAAAGAGCAATGGAATGGGATTATTTCAATTGTGACTGTGGTATCCTCAAGTTCAAAAATTTCAATAAGCTACTAAATAGACTTTCTTCTTTGGAATGTTCATCTTTCACAGTCTTAAAAAAGACTTGTAGTCAAATAAGGTTAGAGCAAGAAAAAGCTAAAGCTCCATGGATTTGAGTAGAGAAAAAAGAAAACATTCATAGGAAGGCGAAAAGAGTGGTTTCCTAGTCCATTTGTCTATTATGTCTTCAACCCTTGACCTTTTTTTGTCCTAGCTGTTTCGTCTTCCAACCAGCTTCGGTAACTATGTTGCATTTACATGAAGTGGAACAATAGTTGTTCAAAGATAAGTGCAAGCATACATTTGGAAAGTATTGATATAGTTAAATGACTTTCATTTAGAATAGTCCCATTTATTTCAAGAATTCTATGTAACTTGTTAAATTGACTTAATTTGACAATTTGCTGTGTTTGTCACTATGAAGGATATGAAGTATCTCAATACTATGATGAAGTTGCTTTGTTTTAGTAATTCATCATATAAATTAAATAAATCTCTCCATTTTTTCTTTTCTCCAGGGAAATTGTTGGCAATTACGCCGACATAGTGTTTGCAAACAGTGATGAAGCTAGAGCTTTCTGCCATTTTTCCTCAAAGGAAAGCCCCGACTCAACCACTAGATATCTAAGCCATTTTGTTCCTTTAGTTTCAGTTACAGATGGCCCAAGAGGCTCTTACATAGGTGTCAAAGGAGAAGCTGTATATATTCCTCCTTCTCCATGTGTGCCCATGGACACTTGTGGTGCCGGTGATGCATATGCATCGGGTATTTTGTATGGTATATTACGAGGTGTATCAGACATAAAAGGAATGGGTTCACTAGCAGCTAGAATCGCAGCCACAGTTGTCGGGCAACAGGGAACCCGTCTTAGCATCCAGCATGCTGTTGAGCTGGCGGAGTCATTTACTTACCATATTGGAAGTTCCCAAGTCGGATCAGATATCAGTTCCGACCATATTTCTAGCTTCTAATTCGGTTCCCCGGGGTGAAATCCCAATTCTTCTGTTAGGCTTTATTACTCAATTTGTTAATAGTCTTGTGACACTGTATATTATCATATAACACATTGTTTCTCTCTGGCTGTAATTCATTTACCGATGGCAAACTCTTTTAAAGATCTTAATAAGACAATACTTTTATTTTCAAATTTCGTTTCTTTCAAGCAAAATTTGAAGTATTGGCCTTATTGGGTATGATATTTTCTCAAGTTTTATGTGATGTGTCGGCTATGATAATACTCTAGCATGGCAAAAATTTTATGTTTGTTGTGCTTATAAGCTAGTGGTAATTACATCTCCTTAGTAGTCTTTCATTTGGCTACAAATGAAAAATAAACTTTGATGTTAAGGTAAATATAATGCCAAGAGTTATTATCCAATGCAAACGGTTGTACTCTTTTAAAATGTAAATGGGTAATTCTTTGTTTAGAGAATTGCAAAATGACAATTCCTAAGTTGAAATTTCTTGTCTGATGGTTGTTGGTCCACATTTATGCATAATTCTCTCATATATAAAAGAGCACCTACTCTACCTATTCTTTCTTAACATGGAAGTATTCAATTGTTGAAGAAATAACTTGGGTGCCAAGGGATGCCCCCTCCTTATGTCGAAAAATTATAGTTTTGTATGATTTTTTTTTAATATTACAATAACTTATTGATATATAATATAATTAAAAGTTTATTGAGATATAATAATAATATCTGTTATGATGCAGTCTAGAAAATTAGATTTGAAAAAATTTAAATTTACTCTAAAATTATTGGAGTGTTTTATATAGAAATTTTGATAGTAATGATAGATGATTGATATAACATACTATATGATTGCATTTAATAAAATCATTCAAACATATTTTTCATTATTTGGCACACATTTATATGCAATATGGTGGTTGGCCCATCCTCCTAACCTAAGTTCCCAATCCTATAATATGAGAAAATAATCAATTTAATTGGCCATAATTGATTGGCCCATCTTAGATTAAAAATATTAGGGTGCCCTCTACTTGTATAACCTCTAAATTTTTAGATTACTTTTCAGTTTTTTTACTCAATGCCATAAGAGAGTCATATGAATCCTTTGTTCTAGATGTTTTCATAAACATAGATTTTTGTAAAATTATTTGAAAGCCTTTTGTATAAAAGCAACTATTCTTAAAATAATAATAATAATAATAATTTACTTTTCACCTTAAGTCTAATTATAACCTAATTTTGAAGAGTGGAATTTAACTCTAAAATTTCTCCTATCGTCTTAAAAAAAAATTTACTAATTAAATTAAATTAGTAAACCATTTTAAAACCGTGTACTTTTTCAAGTATTCTTTTACAAAATACTTTTAAAAATGTGCATTCTTTCATATCTCAACCTTTTCAAACACACCTTTAAAAAATGTGCACACAAACAAGTCTTCGTTTCATTTTTAAATTAGTGGAAATAAGCATAGGCTTTCATAAGCCTTTGAAACTTTTCCACCAACTCCATCTTTGAATAGAAACCAAATGATTATAGGGAGAGAAAATTTAGTTATGAGTAATGTTATATTTTAAGTTGTATCTTAAGTAATTATATATTTAATAATTATTGGGTGATGAAATAGTATAATTTTAAAATTATTTATTACATCCAATAATTATTTGACATATTATTACTTAAAATACAAATTTAAAATACTTAACATTATTCATTTAGTCAAATATGTTGACACACTATTTAATAACACTAGTCAATATATATATATATATATATATATATATTGGATCCTTAGAAAATTTTAGTCATGTAATTTACAAATTTTATAAAGCTATTGGAAGATTAAGTCCATAGATGAAATGGTTGAGTACCTTTGGTCTAACTTAAATGAAAGGACTTCAAAATTCAACATTCCAACTTATTTCATACAAAAAAAGAAATCCTCTTTGAATATCTCTAATAAATTGGTAATAACATGTAGTAAAGTATATGTTGACCACATAAAATAATAAGACTCATCATAGATTTCATAGTGCATACAAAACCTTTATATTTTATTTATAAGTTACATAATGTATATCATTACAAATTTCACATTGAATATAGAGATAGGGACAAAAATGAGGAAATAACTTTAGAGGTTCATAATGAGAAATATAGTAAGTAAATTTGAAGAGGCTAAATAAACAACCATTGCATATAAAATAAAAAATAAGTAGTGAAGCAAACTTAATCTCTTAATTATGATAATGGTTAGAGAACATGTGTAATTTACAAGTGCATTAATGAGTTTAAGTAGGTGATGTGGGTAACCTAACATACAAATTAGCCAATAGAGAGAAGGCAAGAAACAATTGTGGAGTTGCTAATTGCTAATGTTTGATGAGATGAGAAGAATTTTGGTTAGTGAAAAACAAAAAGGATGATCACATTCACATCATCATAATGGGCTAAGTGGCTAAGTAAAGTCCCATCATGGGTTGGGAAATGGGAATGAGAATATGAACCCACCCTATCCAAACAATTAGTTTTTTTTTTTAGTTTGATGGTAGAGTAAGTGGACCAAATGAAATACACTACAATCCATATCATGACATCTAATATTATCATCTTTTTTTCAATAATTAAAAATAAAATTATTCTATAACATTAAAAGGTTTTAACGATATTAATTATAGAATCATCAGTTAAATTTGATTTCTTAATTTGATTAAATGATCTAAATTAATTTTAATATAATTTTGGTATCATAAAATGACCCTTAAAAAGTATTAAGTTAAGGATCCGTTGTCATTTACTTAAAAGTTTAAAAATTAAAAAAAAAAATTTAAAAAAAACTTGAAACATATTTTTTACACTATTCGGTGTTTGTTTTATTTACATTATTTTAGAACTACGATATATATATAAATTAAATTATAAATATATAAATAGGAATAGGAATAATAGAATTGCAATCCAATTCCCTTTGGGATAGGATGATATAGAAAGGTATATTTAACAACCCAACTTAAATAAACAATTTTCAATCCCTTTCAAATATTCCTTCTTAATTATAAACCAATAAATAAATAACATCAAAATAATCACAAGTAAGTGATTCTACATGAACCCTATTTAGGACCCAATTTTTGAATTGATTTTTCTGTAATTGTTCGTTTATAAAATGATACAATGATTAATAGCTTAACTCTTTTTATATGCTCGAATAAAATACTAATAGAAAGTTTTCTAAATTGATAAATGACTTGTGTGATGGGCAAATATTCTTAACATTACAATCGAGCGTTGATAGATTTTAACATTGTGAAATATGTGGTGTAATTGCAAAACAACACTTTCCCTCCCGAAAGTTTTAGTTAATTTTTTCTTATTTTATATGGTTTTAAAAAGTATAAAAACTTTTATTATTATTATTATTTATTGTTTCGTTATTATTATTTCGTTAATTTTTTTTATAAATTAATAATTTTATCATTTATAATATATACTTTGAGATTTTAGCTAATCTACACTTATCTTATAAAGTTTTAAAAAGTATCAAAACTCTTACTGTTATAACTGTTTATGGTTAATTTTAATTTTTTTTTATAAATTGACAATTTTATCATTAATAATATATAGTTTGATAATTTTGACCCTAAATAAATTAGATAACAAATTAAAAAGTACCAAACCTCCTACCGTTACAATTGTTTACTATTCCGTTATAACTATTTTGTTAATTTTATTTTTTTGATGAGTTGACAATTTTATCATTGATAATATATAGTTTAATTGTAGTAACCACTTATTCACAACTGGAAAGAATAAATATTTGTACTTGCATAATATTCATATTTTATTTGTATGTGAATGATACTTGATTTATGTATTGTTATTAGTATTGTTTGTATAGATTAAGGACCTACTATTAGTATTGTTTGTATAGATTAAGGACCTACTATTAGTATTGTGTTTATTTACAAGACTTTAAATTTATTTTAGGGATCAAATTATAATACTTTGAAAGTTTTTGGGGTTAATTTATAAATACTAAAATTTAGCCTCTTAGTATAAAAATACGCATTTTAAACCCTAATTTACTCATTTTTTGGTCTAGCCACCCCTTTAGAGAAAGAAAAGAGAGAAAGAGAGGGGAGAGAAAGAGAAGAGGAAGAAGAAATTTAGAATTTTAAGTTTTAAGAGGTATATTATAATCTTTTCTTAGTTTTTTAGTGTTAATTCCTTTAAGTTTTGATTTTTGTAACTATGTACAATTGAGAATTTGATGTGAATTTTGTAAGATATATTGAGAATTGATGATGATTATGTAAATAATTTGATAAATCATGATGAATTGTAGAATTTCTACTTGATAATCTCTTAATCTGAGAATTTTATAAATTGTTGTACTTGTACTTTGATTCTGATTTTGGATTTTGAGAATATGAAATTAGATATTTTTAGAATCATTTGAGACTTTGAATAGATTGAAAATTCTAGAAATTAAATTTTTAGTAAATTTATAAAAATGACCCTGAAATTTTAGAAATTTTCTGTGTTAAAAGTATGCTGAAGTAGTGAATAATTTTCGGTCTACTATATGATCGTAAAAAATTACAAAGTTTTAGAATATGATTGTTTTACATGTCTACTATGATATATTCAAAATTGAGAATTTATATCAATGTGATCAAATTGTTATGATTTTCTAAAATGTATCAGCTCACTGTACTATTTGATAAACAGATTTTTAATGCTATAAAATAAAATAGTTTTAAAATACGTTTGGCAGGAATTTTGAAGTAAAATATTTTTCATGGATTGAGATATGTGGTAAGAGTAATTTTGTGGTATTTTTATAATTTTTTAGTTAGTATATGATTTTATAAAATTGGGAAACTAAACACTGTTCAGTAAATATCTTGATCCTATCAGGATAATAGTTTGGATTTGATGGTGTTTATGAAATGAATTGTGTAGAAATCATAGTATAATATTAATACATAAGGAGAATATATGAGTTAAAAAAGATATATTCTGATTTTAGAGCAATTGGATATCATTTGATGTATACGAAATTTTGTTAAATGTAAGTGGTCAGAATGATAGGTTTTGAGAAACTAAATAATTAGACCAATTCAATGTGATGAGTGCAATATATGCAATTTTATAAGCTATTTAAAGTGTTTTGTGTTAATGTTGAGGTTTATAAAAGAATTAATCTCTATTGATAGGTTAAAGAGAATTAAGCTTTATACCCGAAAGTGTTAAAAGGTAAGTATACTAAACTTTCACTGAAATCACAATAAATATAGTAATTTTTTATACATGAATTTGTGAATGTCCCTTGTAATATGTTTATATTATGTCAAAGTATAGTTTGATATTAAATGTGAAAGACATGTATTTATGAATGTGAGTATGGACATACATGACATATATGTGTTTTTTAAAGTGAGCTTTCAAAATAAAATGTGTTTAACAAATAAAACTTTTGAAGTGTAATATGTCCATGAGAAATATTTTGTGTTTTGATAATGCTTGAACTCACTATTGAATTAGTAGCCATCTTATGTGATTTGTGGAGCCTTTATATGTGGCATTTCCTTCGGGATTGGTATATGTTATGTGTTCCGTATATAGGGAGGATCCTATTGATACCTAAAGGAAGAGTGAGTTATCATATTCGTGTGGTGGCGTATTAGTGCATGTAAGGGGACTCACCAATAATCAGGGTGAGGGTTTGGCTCTTACCTTCGGGCATGAGCATTATATATGTGTAATTTAAACATCACTTGTACTATTCCTCTCATACGGTATATCACCTACGAGTGAGGCTCATTATGTGATATGTGATATGGAAGTCCTACTAAGTAGTAGTTTAGTGATGATATTCCTATTATATATTTTGAAAGAATGTGTAATCGTTTACCTGACATGTGATTTGATAAAATTATGATTTTGATTTATCACAGTATATCATACACATGCATTGTATACATATATGTATTTGTAATTTGATATATGAAAAACTAGTATGTTTACTGAGTTTTATACTCATTATAGTTTATGGTGATTTTAGATAAATAAGGTATATATATATTTAGCAAATTTGGTAAGGTTTTTGCTGTCCTTTGTGTTCCCTAAGTTGCTAGGTTGCTGAGTGTTACAGGACACGTAATTTAAGATATTTGATTTGTCCTTATTGAATAAATACTTATGTATTATTTTATTAAGTGTAGTTGTATTTAATTTATATTTTATCAAGTATGGTTATAGGTTAATTTTTGTGATGAACCTACTAGCAATTTACTAAGGATTCCTATGTAGAATTTAAGTTTGAAATTGTATACAAAATTAATTATGAGTGTATATTATTAAATGAGTGTAAGTTATATCGTGTGTCAGATCTTTTAAGTTTAGAGCGTGACATTGATAATTTTGCCCATAAATAAATTAGAAAACAAAAGAGAGTTTGAAGAAAATTAAACCCTTAACCTCAAATATAAAATCACTCAATTTCACCACTAGACAAAACCAAAGCTTACATAATATTTTATAAATATTAATATATATACCTATAAATTAATAAGATAAATTGTTAATTCTAAATAAAATAAATTTTGATACTCAAAAATCATAAATAATAAGAAGTGTAAAATATTTTAAGTACCTTTTAATTAAAATAAATTTACAAAAATGAGTTTTTTTTAGAAATCCATTATAAACATCTTCTCATTTTTTAAATTATTCTTAAATTAATTAAAAAAATAAAAAGATACTGATAATTATTTTAATTATAAAAAATAGCTTTCCAACAAAACTCAAAACTTATTTTTTATATGTAGCTATCAATTATCATTTAAAAATATTTTTCTAATATAACATAATTTTTTTTTATTAATAGCTCATTTGATAGTATAGAAGAATTTTACATTATTTGTAGTAATTTTTTAATTTAAAAATTTATGAAAGTTATTTTTTTTATGAGTTGAATATAATTCTTAATATTTATTGTTTACAAATTTTTTATGAATTCTAATAAGTTATAATTTAAAATTTAAATTTTTTATGAAAGTTTATTTTATTATTTAATATAAATAATAAAAATTCACGTATGAGTTAGAAAATAACTAGTTATTTTTATTATGTATTATATTTTAGTTTTTTTAATTACTTTAGATTAATTTTAAGAAATTATAAAATAATTTATTTTTATAATAAGTTCTTAAAATTTAATCTTTAAGTATTTTATTATAAACGTATACATACTTAATTAAACTTATTATTTATTAAAATATTTTACACTTATTATTTTATAAGATTTTTTAGTACTAAAATTTATTTAATTTAAAACTAGCACTTCATTTAATTCATTTATAGGATATATATATTATTCTTCATAATATAGTCATCTTCCACAAATCAAATGATTAAATTAAGGGTAAACAGAAAACTAGCCAATCAAATCAAATCGAGTGAATCGAATCAAATTATTCGATTCGGTTCAATTCGCTTGATCCAATTCGATTTTTGGTTTTATATTTTATAAAATTAAAAATTCAGTTGGATTTGTAGTTTTAAATTTCCAAATCAAGAATTAAATCGAAACTAATTTTTTTAAAAAAAATACACTTGACAGCTTATGAATGGAACCAAAACCAAGGGTTGAATCAAACCATACCATCCAATGCTTATTTAAGCCACTAATTGTCGAAAAACTCAAATAAAAAACTGAACCAAACTGAATTGAACCGATTTAATTCAGTTCGATTTCACACATCTTCAATTATTTCTCAATTTTATTTTTTAAAAACCGACCAATCTAATTTGATTTTCAATTCAACCCAAAAATTAAACCGAACCAATTTTACCCGCTCCTAAACTAATTTACTTTAATAAATAGGAGTTCAAAGTTAATCACTTCTATTATCATTTATTAGATTGATTTTTTTCTCCTATTATTATTATTATTTATACTTGGCACTAGTTTATTAACATGGCAGTGTTAATACCCAACAAAATATAAAAATTTTAAGAAAATCGAGTCCAACTAAATTGATTTGATTCTCATCTTGATGGTTTTCTTTTTTTTGTTTTAATTATCTTTTTGATAAGAATTTTAAAAAATCAATTTTCTCATAACATTTTAACTTAGTCAATATAATTTTTTTATTTTTTTGAAAATTTCTTTTAAAATTAATTGTGGGTAACATCAATAATATAAAAAAGATCATAATTTTAATAAATAAATAAAGATAAAAACACTAACTTTTCCATAAAAATTGTATCCACTTAAAATAATTTGATAATTAATGGACTTGTAGTGCATTATTTAAATCCCAAGTTCAATTTCTTCAGCCTCCAATGTCCAAAAAAAAATTCCCATAAAAATTATACTAAGAATTTCAACAAGAGAATTATATATAAAGCTCATAACAGAGTGAGGTTCCACCCCTCCCCCCACAAAAAAAAAAGAGAGAGAATTTTAAGATGATCCATTTATTTATGCACATCATTTTGTATATACAATTGAAACACATACATAACAATAATAATAATAATAGTAGAACATTTATAATCATTCACATGGTGATCAGAAAAGCCTAAGCATAACAACTACTTTTACAATCCATAACCATATCATTTCTTTTGCTTCAATACCACATACATATACATATCCCTTATTTCTTCTATCTCTTAATTTCCTTTTCTTCTATATGTACATTCTACAACACATAACTATTAAGTTCATATTTCAACACCGGCCCAAACATATCACAAGGCTCAGATGTTGAAATTCTTCAGACATAAAGTGCAATATTGCTAGAGAAATTCTACTATATTCTGGGTATTTTGATTTATATTAATTTGTTAATAACCCACTTCTCTTTTTGTTTGTTTGTGTGTGTGTGTTTTTTTGGGTTATTTTTTTTAGTACTGCATGAGAAGACCTCCCATTGGAGCTCTGTGAGGAACTCCCTTTCTCCTCTTAGCAGCTCTGTAATTGACGGCGATTGGGGGCGGCGTCGATGGTGTAAAGCTAAAGCTTTGTATCCTGCTGCTCTTATTAGGACTTCCATTCAATGATTCAGCATCCGAGCCTTCCATTTCCTTGAACATTTTCCTTTCCCGAAAATTCTTTGACGTTCCCACAATCTGAAAAAAAAGAGAACATATATACATTTATCAAAATTCTCTAACTCTTATTAGATAATCAAATCCAGGCACACCGCACACATTGGCTGCATTCTTGACAGATCCAAAGAGAAAAATACGTATATCCTGTCAGCTAGCAACTTGTCCGTACATTGTCTTTTTAGTATCTAATGTAGGAAATTTCATAACTTCACTGTAATTTTCCCTTGTGGCCACCACACAACTTTTACTTTATGCATAAGTTTTCTCTACCAAAGTAATAATAATAATTTCCCCAAATGGGCAGGTAAAAAATGAAGAAATGTCAATAAAATGTGAGAAAATAAAAATAAAAATAAAAAGCCAAATGGGTGGTGAAGAAAATGTGAATAGAATGGGGAAAAATGAAGGAAAAAAAGTGTTAATTACCTTGCAGCCAAGAGAGCAGAAGGTGAAGGAATCAAGGAGGCTGCGTTCACAAACTTGACAAGTATTGATGACACCTTTACCAGGCCTAGGCTGTGGCCTCTCATTCAAGAAGACAATTCTTGCGCTGTTTATTATGTATGTCTGTATCCCTGTTATATCCAAGTACTTTTGAATCTCAGTCACCCTTATCACATCATGGTATGATGATCTCCTTATCTACCCCCAACAAAAATCAACACAACAACCAAAATCAAAACACAAAACCATTATTTTAAAAAAGCAATGTAATTCTTCCATCTGACTGAGACCAATATTTACCTGGATTGCTCTGTGGTCTTTGTGGAATGCGAGACAAAGAGAACAAAGAGCACCATTCATGCAGTCCAAGCAATACATGTTGCACTCACTTTTGTGAGCATCAGCATGGTGCTTGCATTGAACAAAGAAGCTTGTTTGCAAAAGCGGCCTCAGCCATGGCGGCCACTTGCTCATATCCTCTTTGTTATATTCTTCTTCTTCTTCATCTGGACCCCCTCCTCCCTAATCAATTAAAACCAATAAATATCAATCAAAACTCTCTCCAACCCTGATGTGCGCGAGATTGAAACTCCAAATACACTTCTTGTATCAATTCGAAAGATTTTTATCAGTAGAATTAACTAACATAACATCGACAAAGAAAACATCATTTTTATGTGCATGTAAAATGAAGAAAAACAATAAATGAGTCAATGAATGAATGAAGAAGCTTATATTAAACATGTGTAAGTATCATTGAGGGGGGAGGGGGGACTGACCATGATTCTTCTGTTCTTGGGCTTGAATTCTCTGACAGTGGTGAGTTCTTGATCATTATTATTCATCATCATCATGATCATCTAGAAAGAAAAACAACCCAGTTTGTGGAGAAAGAAAAGGGAAGGGAAACTTTTTTGTTTTCTTGGCAAAAGCTTTAGTAATTTTCTCGAGAAAGTGAGAGGAAAAGGTGGTGGGGTACTTTGTAGTGGTGGGTGGTGGAAGCGAGTGTGGCAAGTGTTTATCCCTCGGGGCTTAAAAGTCTTCATCCGAACCTCTTTCCGAACCTAAACTCCCATTTCATTTTCATATAAACAAAACCCTAAAAAATAAAAAAGAGATTGCGTTTATTTCAAGGAACTTTGATTGACTTAAGAAAATGTTATTTTAAAAATATATACTAATTTAGTTTTTTATTTTTTTAATATATATTATCTTAGTGTTTGTAGAAATAAAATAATAATTATTCAAAAAAAGAAAATTATAATAAAAACTTATTAAAAACGTTCTTACAGATATTAATATGATATATATTAAAAAATATAGATTAAATTAATATATTTATAAAATTAAAGATTAAAATAATATTTTTTATTAATTAATTTGCATGGTGAGAGATGGGGCTCGGGAATTGCCACTACCCCACTTCGTTGTCTTTCAGAAAGCTCTTGAAGGGTGTTAGGTAAAAACAGTTAAAATAATTATTAAAAAAATTACTTTTAATCAAGAGAAAATTTTTATATATCTTTATTTTTTAAAATAGTGAAAAATTACAAGTACAATACAAGTCAAATTTGGAGATCTGAAGATGCTTTTGTGCGAGTCTTGACATTTAATTTCATGAATGAATGCTTTGAATATCTGCAAAATTGTACAAGTCAAAAGTTAGTATGGTCCCTTAGATTTTTCCAGCATTGAATAAAATGATGAAAACCAAATTTTATTAATACCCATTAATTAACTTGTTAATTGCTAATTTGCCTTTTGGAGACCCTTTGAGATTTGAAAGATAGACCTACCATTTTTTACTTTTGAGCCATTTGTGTTGCCTTAAATTATGCATGAGAGATATTAAAAATTTTTGTGTTAACATTTTAAATATATATAATATTATATTTTTAAATAATATTTTTAATATATTAAATAATTTTAAAAATTATACTATTTTACCATCTAATAATAATTATATATAATAAATTTAAGATGTTATTTGAAAAGAATAATATTGGTCTTTAGATATTTTGGAAATCGTTATTATATTTTTTAAATAATATTGTAAATTTTATTATTTTTTATAATAAATATCATATTTAAGTACGAAAAAAATAAAATAAAATAAAATCTAAAGGTTATTGATAGCTACAAGACGAAGAAGTCCAAGCCAAAACATGAGATGATTGATTATCTTAAAATATCATTTTGATGATTAAGACTTGTTGAGAAATTTATATCGTGAATATATTGGAGCCATGATTGCAATTTATACTTGAAGAGCTTCGTTCAATTGATAAATAACAACTACTTATTTGATGTTACTTATGATTTTAACTTCTCTTTCCTTGCAATAATTTTAGAGACATTTTTCGTGTATTTTTTTTTTTTTAAATGAGATTTTTTAGATCCTCTATAACTTGAGTGGAGCAAAATAGAACTTATTCTCTTGATATTTTTTTTCTTCTTTTGGGTAGGGGAGGGGAATGTAGGATCAAACTTAAGAACTTATTCAGAATTAAATTCTGAGGAGTGTGATAAACACGAATTTAATTTTTTTTCTTCAATTAAAGTTTTATTTAATTTTTTAAAAATAAATGATTATTAATAAAAAAAACAATAAAAGAATAAATTTTGATCATTATAATTTTAAATTTTTAAATAAAATTTAATTTAAAAGATGATTCTAATTCGATAAAGACACCGATTCGGAATCAATTGTTTTTAAATAATAAAAATAATCATTTTTAAAGTCATTGTCTCCGTAATATAAACTATTCATTTGCCCACTTTTTGACAATAAAATAAAAGGTGGAGAATCATTTCTAGCACTCTTTAAGAAACAACAATCATGTGTTTACAGTGTTTAGTAAATGGTTTTTGTATCAATAGTTTAGTTAGATACAAGGAAGAAAATTTCAGTGCTAACATTATCAAAATCAATGCACTCAATTGTCTTATTATTCGATGGTAAAGTTTATGTATTCCTTAATTTTGAGATTAAAAATTTGGATATTGATAATAGTTTAAAATATTATAAATATTTTTTTATGATAATTAATCATCTCGTTATCAAAATATGAATCCAGGTGCGCATAAATGTTAAATGACGGATAATTTTAATAATTGTAAATGTTATATAATAGATATTTGATATAATATTAGTGTTAAATTTTTTTTATCAAAAGTAAGAAAATTGATTATATAGTGTTATATTTTATTGACAAAAATTATACATTGTAGGTTATTTTAAAATAAAGATCAATTTAAGTAATTTTTTTAAATTATCATTTATTAAACTATAGAAATATTCATTGAGTATGAAGTTATTATATATAAAAACATAATATAAGATAAACTATGAATGATGGGATGATAGTTAATTTATATACAAAGACTTTTATTATGGTTGTAATTTCTAAATAAAATTATTATAAGTAAAGTTTTTCTCATCCTTTCAATCACAAAGAAAATTTTATTAAACACTACAAAATTTGATTATATAAGACCACTAAATTTTTATATTCTCATTGTAAGCTGTTAATCATTACATTTAAATTGTAATAAACTCTTTATGTATGTTTTTTCTTAATATCCATCACGTTTAATTCGACATGATAGATCTAAGAGTTATAATCAGTATGTATTAATTTTATTTATAATTATGTCTAATATATAGAATATTGTTCGCACAATGTTCTACTTTATTAATATTTAATGTTAAATTCCTAATTGCAATACATATTAATTTTTTTCCTTAAAAAAAAAGGGTTTAACTTGATAAAATAAATAAAATGAGTTTTAATTAACAAAAAAAGAAATGGTATGATATACTTAATAAATGATAATAAGAAAGAATAAATAAAATGGGAAGAGACATTGTCCAATAATTGAAGAAGAGTTGCTTGTGCCATTAGATAACAATAGGAATTCGAAATGTAGAAGAAAGAACAAGGCATTGGGGGCCGTTGTTGACTCATCATCCGAATAAGAAAATTGCCTGCCCACACTTCACGGCAACAAGCAAAGCTTTTTAGATTTTTTCTTTTTCCTTTTCTTTTTTTTGGGTGCATTTCACTTGCTTCTGCATTCTTATGTCATCCCATCACTATTTTAAATAATCCAAACCCATAATAATAAAAGCAAAATCAAGCCATTTAATACCATCTTACGTAATATCCCACAAGTCTTATGTTCACGAAAGTGAAATACTCTATAAATTAAATGTGTTCAATATCTATAACAATATGTTGACTTGTATAATTTAATTAAATAATTTTTAATAGTATTTGTTTTTTATGTTGGACTTAAATTTAAGGTGAGGAAAAGTCAAATTTAAAGTTATAAATTATATTAAATTAAAATTTAATTATATTAAAATTTTGATGTTGGACTTGAAAGTTTAAAGGACCGAATCACAAAAATATATATTTTAGAAAATAAATTTATAAAAATTTATTATTAAATTTTTAAAAGTTTTGGGCCTGCATGCCTTAGGCCCTTCTTACGTTTACAGTGAAATATGCTATTAATGACTAATTTATGAGTTTGTTTTATGAAGTGGTGTAAGAAATTAATTTTCTTTGTATCTTATCTCGCCCAAAATTCTAAGCATCTCCTTCTACATGATTTTGTTAACAATGTATGATATTAGTTTTATTTTATTTTTATGTACTATAAATCACAAAATTAATACAAAAACTTATGTAGCACCAATTAGAAACAAAGATCATATTTTTAGTACATAATTTATTTAATTCATCTTTTATGCATTAGTGAATTGGATTGGACTTTAATCTTTCTAAGTTGGTTATATATATAGGGTGGTGATCATGGCCCCATAGCCCTAAATTTTTTTTATTTATTTAATAATAAATTTTTATAATTTTTATCCTCTAAAATGATAGTTTTATAATTTAATTCCTTTAAGATTTTAAGTCCACATTACAATTTCAATATAATTAAAATATAATATAATATAATTTTTAACTTTAATATATATATAAATTCAAAATGTACAATTTCATTCAGAGTTTAATTCTCTTACATGGATTGCATTAACATTTCAATTTATTATTGAACCTTTTAAATTGAATGATATATATATATAATAATAATAAGAAATAAAAAATCATGAGTGACAAGGGGGAGAGATGAATACGATGTTCTTGGGCAAAATCCAGAAATTCCTTTAATCACGCCTTATTCTTTGTACTTGGACTACAAGTGGGCCTTTCAACTTCCAAGTAAGAGCCCAATTCACTACTTTCAACCTCATTATGTGTGCTTTTAAGAGATCCTATTTTTGAGTAGCGGGTTTTAATTTTAATTTTATTTTATATTATAATATATTCTGAGATTTACAATCAGACATACAAAATGATAAGCTTGAGGCGCAATTCATAAATTTAGATTTTAAAAAATTAAATTTATTTCATTAAATATTAAAAAAAAATTATTTTTATTTATATACGAGAGAAAATTTTAACTTTAACCTTTAAATTAGGAATTAAAACCACCACCAAATCAAAGAGGTAATCGGCGAGTAATAAATTTTAATTAATTTAATAATTATTAATCTCTCCAGATGTACGAGAGATCTTAGAATCGAGATCCCATTTACATTGAGATCATAATGACATTTGGTTTATATAATTATTTTAAATTAACTAACATCATTTAGATGTTCACAGAAATTACGCATGATTTTTTTTTTATAAATATAATAAGTATCTTCAATTGGTGGTAATTATTTATGTAATTTTTATAAACTAAATTTTAATAAAATAAAATACGACACTTGCTTTTGAATATGAAACTATGGCGAGTGTAATTTCATTTCTTAAATTTACATTTTTAAAATTGAACTCATTTTTTTTCTTTTTTGCGCAAACCAAACATAATGAGACCTAATTAATCTTCCCAAAGTGCATAATTTATAGTTAATCAAGCCTAATGCTGACATATAATTCATAAGGAAGATGTAAATTTTGATTTTATTGTTAGAGATGGTCAATAACTTTTATTTTTAGATAAATATTTTTGACTCTAATTCTCGGTTACGAGTTTGGTTTTCAATTGAAGTATATATATATATATATATATATATATATTGAAATCAATCCTAATATGTCTTTTAAATTTATTTTTTGTGATGTTCGAGATTTTTAACTGCACTCACAAATATGATTAAAGTTGTATAGATATTTGTTTTTAATAAAGACCTTCTAATACTTAAATTAAAAATTTTAAATACGTTAATAAATAAATAATAATAAAATTTTAAATACATGAATAAATAGATAATAAAAATATTAATAAAAAAGATAAATAGACTCAAGGCGACCCGGGCTTTTGCCAAGCGTATTTATAAGACAAATAAAAGATGTTTATGATGGCAGGCAAAAATCCTCATATTTTATCAATAATTCTTTTATTTCTTTGTTTACTTTCATAATTAATTATTGAGGTTGAAGTTGCTCCTATTAGTTAGAAAAAAAAATTATTATTAAAAACACCTCTGAGGTAAAGTTAAATTATAAAAAAATTCAAATTTAAAAAATAACATTAATATTCAAATATTTTACAAATTATGCATGAAAACTTCTAAAATTAACAGATTTTTTGTCGATATGCATCAAATTATTAACTTACCTTTCCAATATTGATTTTTTAATTTTTATCTTAATAAAAACTTATAATTAAAAATAAAACACTTAAAAAAATTAAAATAAATTAAATATAATAGTAACCATAATAAAAAAAATAAAACACAACCGAACTAAAAAATTAATAATAATCTTATCAATAAATTTAATAAAAAATTTAAAAAGACCTCAGACGGTGCCTGAGGCCACTAACCTCGGCCAAATTAGGCTGTGCCTGAGGCTGCTAACTGTGTCCAATGGTTTGTACTGGTCGATAAAGGCCTGATCAGACCGTGCTTAAGGCCACTAGTTATTGTAACTAACAGTCCAATTTAGCCACTTTTGTAGCGGCTTTGGTTGGGAGCACACAACAACTTGATTTGCAAGTTACGGATTTATTATTTTTAAATTTTATGTTATTAGTTTCTTTGTTTTTAAAAGTGTTTTAAAATGGAGTTTATGTTGGGATTTGTGCTTACGTACCATCCCTTTTTGTGTATAAATATTTGCTTTATGTTTATACAATTATGATTTCAATATATCACTAATTATTTTATATACAAATATGGTAAGATGCTTGTAACGTTTTAGAAATTGTATGATCTGAAAGAGTTCAGATCTGATCTAAAGGAGTTTAGATCAGAACTAAGAGTTAGTAATGCTAAAATATATAAATGCTAAAAGATAGCACTGATAAGAGTTATCAGGTTATAAGAGTTAGCAAAATCTAAAGAGTTAGAGCCTTGTCTGAAATGGGACAAAAACCTAAGAATATATTAGTAATGACGTAGTTGCAATTAGTTGCAATTAGTTGCAAATGGTGCTAAGAAATATTGTTATACAAATATGTTCTTAAACTTAATATTCCTTATCTATCTTCACTAATGCGAGTCTGTTAGTGAAGACCTTAATAAATATAGATCAGTGTATGTCTATATCTGAATAGTCCAGATGGTTAGTCTTAGCAGACCATGAGTTTAGTGGAAACTCGTATAAAAATACAAGTATTCAGTAAGGACTGAATATTGAACAGACTCATAAAGATCTCCAATAGACATCCCATAAAGCCGTCAATGGAGGATCTTTCGAGTTGAGTAGTATTCGTGGTCCTTAGACCCGAGTGCCACGGTGGACTTGTGAGTGATCCATCATACTTTGGTTCCACACATGTCAGATACCTTTTATGGTCTGACCGCTGGGTGTTGCTGGGTATGGTCCAATGCTCATGAAGTCCAATGTGTACAGATATGGGATCCATCAACTCAATAGGGTGAATAAAATATCCTGAAACTTCAAGGTTATATTTCATAAAGTCTTATGGCCATAAGCAGACATATCTGAGAATTAATTTTATTCTCGAAAAAATAATATTGTAAAAGTGTTTACGGATATTATTTATTGAAATACAAATCTAGAGATAAGTTTATGGTTGAGGACATGGAGACTTGACGGTGTTGATCTATATCTCCGCTCTTCTAGGATATTTATGATGGAAGGATTATATGAATATGTTATAACCTCAACTTGTATGGTCTAATGCGCCGTTTTGTAATATCTGTAACATGTGTGTGAGACATTATTCACAGACGTGTGAAATAGTTTCATATGACAAATCGGGCATGGATCTAGAGAGTCTCACAATATGAAGTGTACTCGTTGTGCACTGGGGCAACGAATTGGATTGAACAATTGATCCAACAATTTCCAGCAAAATAAAAAATGATTCAAGGTTCCTTTTATTATTCACTTGTCAATAATTTGAAAGAAAATACATTATTGGTTTACAAGAGTTGTTAACCAATAAGAATTTGACAAGTGACATAATCTTGCTCCATAAATTATTTACCATGTATTTACCTATTTACCTTACTTGGTAAATACATATATGGTAAATGTAAATATTCAAAATAATTTTGAATTATTAATATTTTATATATTAATCAAATTATTATTATTAATTGGAATAAGTGGCAAACACCATTTACTAATGGAGAATGCACTTGTTATTAATAATAAGGAATGTTGACCACTTAGTAATTCTTAAATGATACACTAAGAAAGTGGTAAAACCACTTAACATTGATTCAATGCCATTTACTTTCTAGAAATTGATTCAATTGGTTGAATCAAATTGGTGAGTGAAAAATATGATAGATTAATATTTGTAATGACAAACATGATTAAGTGGTGGTGGAGCACTAAGAGAAATCATTATTTGCACTTAAGAAAGAATTGAAAGAGTTCAATGTGTGTAAAAAAAGAGTGAAATTTGTTCAAGGTGAAAGGAGAGAGATTTGAGAGCATTTCCTAAGTGTTTTTCTCAAAGTGTTGAGAGAAAATGCAAAGGCTTATCAAGGTACAATATATAGAGTTGTAAAGAACTATAGAAAACACATAATTCTTCTCATCTTTTGGTAGTAATCATTCATAAGGACAAATTGTTTTAAGTGTTAAAATAATCATTTGCTGAAAATTCAAGGCTGCCATTCTAGCTTCACAATCTCACTAGATTTAGTTGTGAATTAGAATTGTGCAAAAAAACACTTCAAGGTGAGCTCAACAAATTGAAGCTTGGAGTTCTTGAATAATTGTAAAACTACTTTCGTAACCGTGTAAGTTATTTATTTACAATTTATTTTTTTATATCATGCATGAAAATATATATGAGATATATATGTGTTTGAATAATCATACATGTGATTACATGTTTGAGTTTGTTATATATTGTATAACATGTATGAATATTTTCGTTGCGTATTTAATTTTTGAAATTATATGCATCTATACACATCACACACCATATCACAATAATTTAGTGGTGAAACGATATTATTATTCTCGAATTTATTAATTTTAACAAAAAATTTATAACAATGAGGCATTCGTGTATATTTTATCAAATATTTAAATATTAATATCATTTTTTCAAACTCATGAATATGTTTATAATTAAACAGTATTTCAGAATATATTCTTAATAATAACCCAAAATAAATCCTGTCATTGCATGCCCCTTTGCATTTTTTAGTTGAAGCTAGCAATGATCTATTGCAGACAATCTGCTCAAGTAAGGCTACTGATACTGGGCAAAACAGATTTTAATGCCATTATCCATTAGACATTCATTTTTCTTAAGATAAAAATATAATATTTTATATATGAATATAAAAGTCATTCCACTATACGTTCATTTTATAATACAGTCCTTTTAATTTTTTTTTCACATGCCTCAAATTTTTATTACACATGATAAATATTTTATTACAAATTTAAAATATAGTGTTTTAAAGTAAAATAAGTAATTGAAAAAAATTAAAATGTGTCAACAAACAAATTTAAAATATGTAATAAAAAATTAACTGTGTCGTTAAAATGGAGTTCATATGACTTTTCAATGGAGTTTAATGAACTTCAACTTTAATAATTAATTATGGAATAGAAAAAGTATATATATATATTTTTAACAAATCTCCTGTAATGCACGCATTCGTAAATAATTCCGGCTATAAAAGTCTATTGATATTTTATAAAAAAGAAAATTAATGAATTGCCTTTAATACTCTACAAATTAATTATCATGCCAATTTTAGCAGAACAAAAGCGATTGTCAATTTGACTTTTAAAATAAGCGATACATAAAAGAAATCACAAAAGTGATAATGAATTAGAGGGTAGATCTAACCCCAACAATTATGAGAGAGTAGATTTTTATTTTGCGAGAAATTTTTTTAAGATAGTTTTTATTATAAAATTGTTATGTTCTTTTTATAAGAGAATAATAAATTTAAGTAAGTTATAATATATTTATTTTATAGATTATTTTTTAAATTTTATATTAAAAACTTAATATTATAATATTATTAATTTAATCAACATATTACACTTACATTTTTTTTAAATAACTTCTTTAAAAAGAAAATGGGAGATAAAAAATTAAATGAAATTACAAAGTGCGTGGAGCGGAAAGGAGTTTTGAGTTGACTGGGCAAGTGGGTTTTGTTGGTGGCGTGGCATGCTCGGTGCTTTTATTTATCGTGTGGTCATTATTTTTATTATATTATTATGTATATTTTAAATAGAAGCATAGAAATTGATGATGCGTATTCCGCTAAAACATTATGAGACCGGACCGGGTCCTCGAAAACAAAATGAGTAATGGGTAATAAAAAAAGGATAAAAAAATTAACAATAACGTGTCATTTATTTATTTGTTCTTTTTTTTTTCTTAGCTAAAGGTTCTTATACATGCATAACCCCTTTAAGTGAATAACAATGAAAAACATATATTCTCAATTCCTTGCAAGTAGTGTTAGATTTATAAAGTTAAAGTACAAATTTTTATTCTAATTAATAATTATTATCTTAAATAGTTGTTAAAATTTTAATTTATTATTAATATGAAAATTGTACAACACTAACCAATCATTATATATCGATCTAAATATAAAATTTATATTTTAAATTTATAAATTTAGCAGTAGTTAAGTATCTCATAATTTATATAAAAGTAGATTTTTACGAAAGTTGGTCTCTCTTTTTATAGGAATATATATATATATATATAGTAGACTATAAATGATTTTAATTTAGACAAGTGTTAATAAAATTTTTACCATGTACTTTGTAGTTTTTTAAATATATATTTATGTATAAGGAAAGAATAGTATTATGCTTATATTGTTGGATATAAAATTTGTACTCAATCGATATATCACTTATTGATGACTATTACTTATTAAGTTGTTGTTGATTTTTTATTTTTATCAGTATAATAATTATATAATATCAATTAATAATAGACACATCAGATATCATATTAATTATAATATAAATTTTATATAACTACTATATAAATATAGCATTACTTATAAGAAAATAATGATGCTAAAGTCGCTTTATAATTTGTTAATATTAATCTTAAAAATGATTGGGTTTGGTTTTTTTTTTTTTTACAAAAAAGGAATTCAAACCAAATTTTCATGTTACATCTTTAATTTCAATAGTAAAAGTTTAAAATTTTAACCATTGATTGTAGACAAATCTAAGTAGATTTTTGATAAGAAATCTCAATCTTAAAAGAAAAATATTTATTTTTCTAAAAAAATCCAATTATCTTTTAATGTTATGTATAAATACAGTATATATTATACTTCAAATTTATTAATTATTTTAAAATTTTATCATATTTTGTGTAATTTAAATTCTAAATTTTTGGACTGTGCCACAATATTATAAATTTGATTGAGATAATTATACATACTTAGTAAATCAATTTGTAATGTAATGTTTTATGATAATAATAAGTACGGACAAGAGTCCGGTTTTGTTCTTTCAGCTTGGGATTTTTTTGATTCGATATGGAATCGTTTTGAACGGTCGACCAGTTTCTGCGGAGACAGATAAATCTTTTCGCAACTCGAGAAAGTTGAATCTTATTTAATTATTAAAATATCTTTGCCTTTTTAATATCTTTAATGTCATGTGTAATTTTGTTACCAAACCCCCTATTTTATTATTTAGATAATTTAAGAGTTTTAAATAAAACAAGTTAATAATAATAATAACCAATTCAATGACTTTTGTATCCTCCCGAATTTATAAATATCAAAAATAATTTTGGAAGCTCACATAGTTGTTGTACTTATATGATGAAAACTAAAAAGATATTATTAGATATATTTATTTTATTTGCGACTTAGCTAGCTTAATAGGAAAATTTTAAAATTAACTTCCGTTTTATTCGAATTTTTTTTATAACTACTCATTAAATTTGTATTTTTTTAATAAAAAAAATTATAATTACACCACTTTATCTTTAAAAAGTATATTTCCCTCGTTTTATAATAAATACTTAGTAAGTTTATTTTTTTAATTAATATTTTATGTTATAATAAATATTAGTAAAATAAATAAATATTGTAAAAAATGGTAGATATATATGAAAAATGGATGGATATTGTAGAAATAAGTGAAAAAATGGTTTGGAAATTCAAAAAATCAATGAAAACTAACGATTTTGGACAATGGCCGTGGCGACCTTAGGTTGTGTTTGGCACGCACGGGCATGTGTGCCAGGCACAATGACAAGTGCACGCTACTTTTCTTTGCCATATCGGCCAGTCTCTAATTTTGCATCAATTTTATTTTTTTCACTCATTTGGCACCATTTCATTTATTTATAACTAATGTATTCATTTTTTTAAACACATTTTTTGTAAAATATATTTTATAATATATATCTTTAATTCAAAAAATTTACTAAGTATTCGACGTCGATTTGTCAAGAATTTATCATCCACTTGATTAGATTTTTAAAATGAAATGAGTGTATCTTCTTTTAGAATTTTATTTTATTTATAAGTTGTTTGAATTTAAAAAAAAATGTAGTTGATGGACAACTTCTTTTATAATCAATTTTGAGTTGAATCACCATCAATCACCGATAGTTGGCTAACGACAGAAGAGGCAACCATTGGTGATCGATGACAGCACGAAAGAAGATGTGAATTTTGATCCCTCAAGAAATCAGGGCTTAACACTTGTTTCTTACATGACATGTCGTGTGTCTTTTTTTATTTTTATAATTAAATTACTTTTTTACTTTCTATCATTTAATTTGACAATAAAAATTAACGGATTAAAATAAAAATAAAAATAAAAAATTTATATTTAATTAAATAAACTTTTTTATTAAATCAATTTCACATGGTATAATTGTCCTTAACCCAAAAATAAACAAGATATTTCTTAATATATAAGTTTAAATACCAATAATAAAAATAAAAAGAACTTACATTTGATTGCGTGGATTGCAATTAAGGGTACCAAAATAGCACTAGTTAACAAAAAGAGTGCTGAATTCATGATTTTTTTTTTTTGTAAACCGTTTATCTCAATTGAAACAAGGTAAAATGTTATGGCCATTCTTTAATTTTTTTAATCGAAGAATTGTAAATAATAATTTGGGTTTCTAAAATTATCTTTAACACATCGTATCCATATGGACATAAAAGTTAAAGCGCAATGCAAATACCCAACGAAACAAATATAAATAGACTCCAGCTCCTCTTCGCTTTCATCATCATCATCATATCGCTTTTGCCATTTTCATCACTCAATCAATCTTCAAACCCTCTCCCTCTCTTTTCAAAATCATCATCACCATGGGAATTGAGCAACGACCCGATTGCAAATCACTGATCTTCACGTATGGGACCCTGAAACGCGGCTTCTCAAACCACAACTTGATCCAAGATCTAACGCGAACGGGCGACGCCGTTTTTAAGGGCACGTACACGACGGCGGAGAGGTACCCATTAGTCTGCGGGCCCTACCGGGTGCCATTCCTCCTCGACATGCCTGGCTCCGGCCACCGCGTGACCGGCGAGCTATACGCCGTCTCGGAATACGGGCTGGCCCGAATGGACGAGTTGGAAGGCACGAGCCGCGGGCACTACGAGCGCCTGCCGATAAGGGTGATGGAAGAGGAGGGCGTAAAAGAGAAAGAAGGGGCGGAGGCGTATTTTGCGGATAAGAGTTACGATAAGGAGCTGTGGAGGAAGAGCGGGAAAGTGGGTTATTGTTGTTATTCGGAGAAAGAGGCAAAAGGGTATGTGAGGAGGAAAGATCGGCCTCAGAATCTGACATTCTTGGACCATATTCGTAATTTTGTATCTTCATCTTCTGATAAGTTGTAGATTTCTCTATTTCTATTTCTAACCAGACACTTTGTAATTGTGATGTTGTGATTTCTCAGGGAGGATGATTATGAAATCACGAAGCTCTTGTTAATTGTACTGATGATTGTTAATTGTTATGGTATTAGTCATAATAATTGGAAGGAGTCTCATTTTGATTTTGTGTTTTAGATTGCATTTTGTTCAGCGAAACGAAAGAGATTGTTTATGGTTACACATGAAAGTGCCAAATTTATGCCTTGGAATTGGAATGCATATGTTGGGTTTTATTATTAAACTTAGGTAATTTAAGTGATTTATTTAAATGATTTTTTAGTATATTTTGAAAATATTTATTGGTTACTAGCTTATTATACGAGTTAATTTAATATATAAAGATATTTATAATCATTATTCATATAGCTTTTTCCCCCCCTCATTTTATCAAGGATAGATTTCTCTTAAACACTATATGCCGTAGACAATCGTTACATTTTTGTATTCTCATTGAAGATTGCATTCTTATCATTTGACTATTAAAGACTGGTATATTTTCATATTCTCATTGAAACTTATTAATTCTTACAATTTCATTAATACTCTCATGTTTTTATTGAAAATTATTAATCTCATGTTCTAATCATTTGACTATAAAAGACATAATCTTTACAAAATTGGAGCATATTTAATTTATTTATTGTTTGGTTAAAAAAATTAATTTTAATGCGATTTCTTTTTTTTCAAAAGCACATAGTTTTTTTTTTTTTTAAAAATGACTTCTCTAGTGAAAAAACACATTAAATATTTTTCTAAATTAATAGGCCATTGAAGACAGAGTTTGTATTAATTTATTTTGATATAATTATATAATAGTTAAAGTCAAAATGAGAACGTGAACTCCCAACTATTTGTGTGTTGGAAAAGCACTTTAAATTATTAATTCATCGCCACTTAAACCAATAGTTTATTATCTAATGGATAGTAAAATTCTTGGGGAGTCATGATTTATTTTTATCCTTCTATTTACCGATTTTAATCTTTTTATTTTTGAACTTCCTCATTTGTTTTATTTTTTTTTTAAATATTAAAAAAAAAGATTAAAAAAATGATGTGATTCAACTTACTATACTCTCATATTTTTATTAAAAAATGTTAATTCTCGTATTTCTATTACTATAAATTTATTGATTAAATTTTTTTTAACATTTATTTTAATAATTTAACATAATAAATTTAGAATATATTTCGAAGGCATCAATTTTAATATGTACGAACAGTATGTTCTACTTCGATACATGTTAGACTAATAGCACGAATCAATCATACCATTAAAACAAAACCTAGTGATATTACGTAAAAAAAAATAATTGACAACATGACTCATAAATATATTATTATTTGCAGTTATAATTATAGAGAATTAATAAAATCATTCATTTAATAATATCACTAATTACAATATTTTTTATGTCATTATCGCTATCATCACCGTGATTGTTCAGTTTTAAAATGACAATAAATAATGTGATAAAATAAAAGAATGACTTGGCAAGAGACGGCAGGAGAGTTGGTGAATTACTCCCAATATTCCCTCAGATAGGATACGACTAAATGTTGCTCAAATTTATTATTGAGAATGTTTGTTTGTGGGTAATAAAATTTCTCTTGACTCTGATGATGAAATGAAATCACCTTTGATTTTTGTCTTGCAACGAATAGGCTCTTCAAAGGACAATTAACAAACACAATGCAATATTGTAGCCCTTCAATACTCAAAAGGAGCACCAAAAATGTGTCATATCAATAAGAAAATCAGTAAGTGAAGTATTTATATAACTGAGTTGCTGATTCCATGTTTAGGGCATTGTTAAACATACATTTCTAGATTGATAATCTAGGACTAGGGAAATAACTTGACTTTGAAGGAGTCCAGCCTTTGAGCTTCATTTAAAACCTTTTGATTTTTATAGATTCGTGAAATGGTGTAACGGATCATTTTAGAATTTGTATAATTTCACCGTTTAACAACGATTGTTTAATTTAAAATTCTAATCATAATAACAAAAGATGGTTGCTTCAAATTGTGATTCCTAATTGTTTTAATTTGCACAAATTCTCCCCAATAAATCAATTCATGTAACGAAAATTTTGTTATATTATAGTCGCCATATATTAGCAAATAGTAATTACATCGATCACTTGTTATTTGACAATAATGACTTCAACATTACTAATTTTTTAAAGGGTAAAATTATTTGAACTCTCAAAATTACTCTTTACAATAAACTCGTAACTAAAATTTAGAAACTTTATATCTACTCTTTACACCTCTCAAAATATCAAACATAAGCCTAACTTATACTTTCCAAAATCTCAATAGATCCTCATAATCGCATTCTCTCTCAATGGCTGTATTTTCATGGCGGCAGAGCTACAAAGTTCTCAAGAAAATGCAAAATTCTTCTTCTAACACTTGGAAAAAAATCTAAAATTTATAACATTTGAATTGGGTGAATGGGGCACCTCCAACTCCTGTGGTTCAACACTCTCAAGCAACCAAAAAATTTCTTTACTGTGGATCAAGTTGTCCTCTCCTTTGCTTTTTATTGCTCATAAATAATCACATCTACATCGAAAATATTGTTGTAAGTTTTATCAATGAGTCAAATATGTTGAATTAAGGACCTAATTGGTGAGTCAATTAAGTAACTGCATGTATTTAAATGTAATTTTAATTTCAGGGTATTTCTATAATAAAAAAAACCACTAATTGTAAATTTGTTGTGCATATACCCTCAGGCTTTCTCTTCATAAGTTCTTGTTCTTATTTTGCTTAAGAAAGCTATTAACTAAAATCTCCATAGACGTTTTAAAAAAGTAGCAATTGTTTACAATAGTTGGTCAATGAATTTACAGTGCATCTTATAAATTATGTTCGATTTTTTCCTTTCCCAATGTTTAAAAAAAATAATAATTAAAAAATAAAATAGAAAGAAAGGAAAACTCCGTCGTCTCCAATGGCTTCTCAAGATTCTTCAAGATGCGGTTGGTGGATTGTCTCCGTTGCTACTTTTTTTTCTTCTAATGAATGGACCCTATTTTTATGATTTTTCATATAAATATTACTAAATTACCATTTGGAATATTCAAAGTAAACCAAAGTGGGGGGCCGGCAGACCAAGCCCTTTATAATTTCTCTATTGAATCATTGTTTCTGTGGCTTTTATCAGCTAAATTATCTTTGGGGAGATATTATTATATGCTAATTATTTACTTTTTTTAACAGTAGTGACATGTAAGTGTTGTCACACTACTGTTATACAGTACATATTTACAACACAAGCGCACAAATCCACACCCCACCTAATGGTCCGGGGGGGGGGGGGGGGGGGGGGGGGGGGCGGGGGTGAGCTTTGAGGTGTTATCCAGCACCCTAAGCTCTAGTGTTATACAAACTTTTGTATTGTAAATAACAGCAACAAATGTTATAAGACAAATGCAACTTACATCATGGAACATTAAATTTGCAATATTGAACCAAAGACTTGTAACCTAACATAACAGCTGCAATTGAGATCAACAGAGAAATTTGAAAGCTACTAAATCATTTATTATCAGTCATTTAGGCATTTATCACCCAGTATTTATCTCATCAATTGTAACTACCAGTTGCACAAGTTTCATATCAAACACAACTGCACCATCTCGTTTCTGTTAACCATCATCAGCTCTGTACTGATTACTGGTGATCATTTTTCATACATTATCTGCAAAACTACATGCATGTCATTTGGCGTTTCATTTCACAGGGAGACTGAAACAAGTGCAGTTTGTACACAAAGCTGATGGGGGGGAGTAAGGAGAAAATTATTTGTTGAGAACTTGAGCGTAATCATAGGAGCATCTACGTTGCTCATGTTCAACATAAACTAGAAGAATACAGTGCTTGAGTGATGATGAAGTGTATCACAGTGCCAGCTACATATTTGGCACAAGAAATCCAGAAACACAAACCCACGTATAAATATATCTCACAGCCCCATAAGAAAAGGCCTTATACTCATTAAGAGAATCATCTACTTACTGATCCGGATCCACATTGTGTCCATAGTAAATTTACAAACTGGACCGGGTTCTTCTCTACTTTCAGCTGCTCCCGCAATATGATACAAACTTTCAACATCTCTATTCCTGCTTCAGTTAATAAAGTAAAAACCTTGTCAATCATATGAAATTGAAAAAAAAATTATTTAGATATCAAGCTTATAAACTATTGTAATGAAAAATATGAACAGACCTTATTTATCTGCTAAGTCATCAGTTTCTGTCAGCTGCTGGGCCCTGCATTAACATAAAGGTTATTAGTATCAACTTAAATGACCAGAGACTGGCAAACTTGTATGCTTCGCTATTTATAGTAGATTTAAGCTGCAAGTAGTTGAAAATAAGCTTAGTGCAGGCAATTTCTAAGCTGGTACATGACAGGAATTTGGGACATCTCTGTGAAAGAGAAACTAGAACTTATAACCGATAGGAATTAATGTTCTACTAAATATTAATGAAGCCAGAAGCAAATGTCCTGGCTAGTAACTAATTCACAAGTACTCTATTTGCACAGGCTCCAATCTATCACATGAACCGTGTAATATTGCTGATATTGATTCAACAAGGTACAAAGCTTATTTGAGAGTGACTAAAGGATTACCACGATGTGTGACTAATGCCAAGCCCGTTGCATGTTAGTATCATTCCTTTAAATCTGGCAAGATATTCCTGTATTGCAAAGGCAGAATTATATTATCTCAGATAGTCAGCGAACACGAGAAGTTTACTGTTCCAGAAGGGTCCTTAATAGCTAAAGAAGTACAAGTTGATAAATATAGACCCAATTCTCTCATAAAAGTTTTTAGATATCAAAATAAAAGATCAAGAAAAAAAGGTAAAAAAAAAAGTTCTTACCCGTAGAGTATATTTATCAATCTCATAAATTCCGGTGAAATCATATTCAAGGCGTTTATCAGGATCACTCAACACTGCAAAAAAAAGGATATAATACAAATACAGAAAAAACATTAGCACAACCCATAAAGTACAATATTCTACACCTAATGCAATGAGGTACTAAAACATACTGTTAACTCAACACTGATGGATGTCAAAAGATGTTGATAGCTCTGTAACAGAACACCTTCTTATCATGATAAACAAAGAATAAAATTCTGCTTTGATAGAGAAGAAGAAGAACCTTGTAGAATGGACAAAAATACCATTGACATATGATTTTAAGTAGAAAACCATTGTTAGACATCAACCAAGAATTCAATCAATCATATGTTCCATAGTTATAATGAAACATTCAAACCCCAGAAACAAATGCTGAACATTAATGTTTGCAGTCACTTGAACATATTCTTTTTCTTTGATCCATTCAAACTTCATTATTTCCTATGTAGTGCACTTGAAGAAACTCTAGGTTTAAACAATATGTTATTGTTAAACAAAGAGGCAAATACTTGTCAATCCCATAAACTCTACAAAGGTATTACTCGGAATTATGCAAGGAGGGGTTATATGGGCGCAAATATGTGGGTTTTTGTGAGCTCAACCAGAAGAATTACCTCTGTAGGCTTCATTTATCTCTTGAAATTTAGCAGTAACAGCATTATCACCATTGTGCTTATCAGGATGCCATTTCTGTAAACACACAACAATATCATGAAAATGTCCTCAGTCTATCGCATTATATCCAATGAAGGAAATGATCACAAACTAGAAGTGTACGAGCCCATCTAGAAAGCTAGTTGGGGGGAATAAGAGAATTACTAACCAGTGCAAGTTTTCGGTAATTTAACCGGATCTTCTCATCAGTTGCATCATAATCGACCTCCAAAATCTTGTAATGGTCCTAAAATAGAATATGATTCCACATCAAACATCCATCAAGGTAAAGTGACACACTAAACAGGGCAATACAAACAGAAATTTCAAGACTTGTGAAACTTAGGCTGCAAGTTGTGTTGGAAAAAGATGAAGTGAGATAAATGGTCCCTGAGTAGCAGCCAGCTAGAAAGTATCCTCAAAGACCTTAAGTGATATGAGTTAACCAGATGGCACAATGTTGAGTTGTAACCAGTAGAGATTACATTGTAAAGCTCATGAGGAGCAGAAGAACAATTTATTGAAACCATTTGCAATGGTAATAAGAGAACAATAGCGTTCCAAAATGAATTCACCAGCAGTACAACAACACACTTGGAACTATACTTATGATCTGCTTGAGTAAAATGGAGTCTGCCTTCTCATGAAGAAGCAAACATTTTCTCTGGAAAATCTCAAATTTTACTCTTTTTCATCTCCTGAAAATGGTGAAGTCTACAGAAACTATGTCGAATAGTTATTTCCAAAAAGCTTGGATAAGTACACTAGGCCATTACTTTCTTTTTTAACTTTATTATCGGTCACCTCTTACGCTCTACAAATAATTATCAAACTATCAATTATTCCCTCGCACAAACAATTTATTGTAACCATATTTGACATTTCTATAAATTCGACCCAAAACAAAATCATTACAACAAATGCAAGATTGACAAAAACTAATTGAATGAGCCAAATGCTTTCTTTTCTTGAATCCCAGATAAATCTCTTATTCAAATTTTAGTTCTTTTATCCTTTCCTACGTTTTCCACTTAATCAAACAGAAACAAAACCCATAAATCTCGATAGGGTGTACGAGAAACTAACAGTTCTTGCAAGATTACAGCTAATTCAACAAAAAAGAGAGGTAAGACAGATGTTTGAGTACCTTCTGGGCGGTATTATCATTGCCTTCCATCTGGTGAAGTAATGGGGCCTGAGAAGAACAGAGGTTTATTTACAACATGCTTCATTTGATTAACAGAACCCAGAAAGATTTTTTTTTCTTGATTCAGCTGATATTATATGTTTTCTTTTCTGGGTTTTTAACAAAAATTAAATTTTGCTAGATATTGTTGATGAAATTGGTGTTTTGTGGTGGATTTTTGAAGTTAAATGAGAACAAAGATGAGCTTCAAAAGCCACAACTGTTAGATTTACGATAGCTCCCCTTCTTCCTTTTTATTTTTTTAAAAAAGAAAAGAAGTAAGACAAATGGATAAAATGAATTTAGTTAAAATAGATACAAATCCGGGTCCTTGTGTAATCCATAGGATATTTTTTATTATTTAAAATTAATTTTGGCGCATGGGCCCAGGCTTACCAAAATGTCGCCCAGGCTGAATCCACACTTGGTATAGGCCCGGCTCGACGGTCTTTTCACCAACCCCATGAACTACCACTTTGTTTAAAAGCTAAAGGCCTTCAAAAAATTTAATTAAAATTTTCATTAGCCATTAGATTTCAATCAAAATCTCCTGTAACATATTATTTATACAAATTAATTTCTAATTACTTAGGTTAAACTAAAATTTTAGCCATTAACTTCTAATAGAGATCTCTCATCTGCTTAATGAAATATTTAGATAAAGTTCGTATCCAATAACGTATGCATGGATTCTTACTGATTTAAATTTTTAATTTTGATTAAAAAATATGAAAAAAATAAAATAAAAATGGATAGATTCAATATTTCTACAATAAATGGTGGGGTAACCAAACATCAATAAAAATATAAATAGGTTTGGGGCATGATTTAGGTGAATGAAAAATCTGATCGAATTAAATTAAAATTTTAATTAGGTTCGGTTCGGTTTAAGATTTTAAAACTAATTGTATCGAAACCTAAACTTATTAAAAAAATGCAGCCTACAAATGAATGATTCTCCTAAAATATTTTATGTCTATTGCTATTTCTTTTTCTCTCCACGACCCTACTAACGGCAACTCTTTTTTTTTATTTTCTTTCTCATAAAATCTTTCCATTTCAATTAATTCCCCACCTAAATCTAATTGATATTCTCTCTATTAATTTAGGCTTAAATTTTACTCTCGATCAAGCTCGCAAGTAAAAAATGGAGTGAGTGGAGACTTGGTGAGTCAAAAAGCTCTTTGTGCTATGGTCATAAGATTTCTAAAAAGCTTTTATAAAGGTTTTGAGATCAATTAGGTGTTGAGAAATAGTTAATATATAGGGCCTTTTGTAGATGATTAAATTGAACTTTGTCTACAATTCTAATAAAACTTTGATGACAACTAAGTTAGAATTGGGATAGATTTAAAGGTGGTGTGAGGCTTGTTTGAAAGCTTTTAGAATATTGAGTACTTGTAGTTGCTCTTCTTTCTTTGATGGGTCTTTCATAAATGAGAGAAAATGTAGAAATATAATGTAATCTTTGTATAAATTGAACTTAGTGTTATGGACTTTTTTAGAATCGTACAACCTTAAACGCTTTGTGTGTTAAGCAGTCTATAAAATTTTATACAAAAGAGAGATAAAAAAAATGCACATAAGTGTATGAGAAAAAACTTTCTATTATAACTGAAAAAGATTACAAATCAAGAGTTAATTTTTACAACTATGAGTATCATCTTTATAAACTATTAGATTTATATAATCAACAGTTATGATCTAAAATGCTATACATTGATCTACGAGTGTATATACAATAAAAAAATACGTCAAAGAATATTCAAATGTGCTACCACATATTTCATGGAATATTCTCTTTTTAAATAAGGGTGTACATCTCTTATAAGTCACGAAGTTAGTCTAGATCTTCATCAAAGTCAACAAGTTTTTTAGAAGCTTCAGTTTATAAATCGTTTTACCAATCCACATAATCTTTTGAGATTTTTTGTGCACATCAAGTGTTTCAATAAATACTTGAGAATACTTGAAGTATGACACTAAAAATTGAAACTGAACTGAATCAAACTGGTTCAGTTCAATTTGATTCCTAAGTATTAATTTGACCATTTTTAATTTCAATTCCGTTTTAGACATTGTATATAAGTTAAAGATCTAAAATTTGAAGCGTAGATAAGAAAATTTTAGCAAAATAGTTATCCTTAAATTAAATGATTCAATTATAAAAGAATTCATTGTTAGAGTTTCTAATATATTAAATTATAAGTTTTTATATAAAAAAAATAATCTAGACTTGGCATCTTGAACTATGATTTTAAGATCTAAATAAAAGTATTGTGACTTTAAAATCACAGTTATTATGGTATGAAAGCACGAATCGTCAATTGGAAATAAGTATTTTATATATAAAAAAAAACTTTTTGGAGTTAAATAATATTTTTTAAATTTGTATATAATGATAAATTAGAAAAATCATTTATTTGACATAATATAATTATACAATTATATTATAATACTAGTGAAACTTAATATTGCATATTAACATCTTAGAAAATAATTTAAATATAATTTTATTATAATTTAAAATTATTTTCTCAAAATTCAAGTTCAAGTTTAATCTTTCAAGAGGCTCACCGCAAGGCACGAATCTCAATTTTGAACTTCCTGAGAACTTTTCAAACAAAGTCCATAGCGAGATTTACTATACAAATATCATAGACTCTAGCCCACTACAATTAGGAAACTTCAGTATTGAACAAAGGAATGTTCTTGAGATTTGCCCATAGTTCTTAACCAAAAAGTCTTTTTCACCAATAAATATATTTGGCATTGGCCTCATTGAGGCCGAACACTTAATCCCTCCAAAGGTCGGCTGTTAGAGTCTCTCAAAGACTAACAGAGATACAAACCAGTTGAGGACTCTAATCGGCCTAAGGACTCAAAACCTCCATTATTCTCAAGAATCTTGAAATCCCAATATTCTTAGTGACAGGACCCGACCCGAGCCCTCCTCGAGAATCGAGACAGATCCTGCGATGACATGTAATTAACATACTCTTTACTCATACATATGATACAATGAGGCTACCTGCCTCAACAAAAAGTATACACATATGCTCCACTATACAAAACATATACAAATACACAGACTAAGACACTTATGTAGCTATGCACGTTGGCCCAACCTCAAAATGTGATGATTGTATCACACTGCACAAATTTCTGTGACAACTTGGGAAGAATAGGAAAAATAGGAAAAAGGGTGAGCTTATGGCTCAGTGAGTGGACATAATCTGAAAATATTATATACTTTATATGTATTGTACACGTATAAATCTGTATGATAAAATAATCATAAAACTGTATACTGAGTAATTAATAAACTTGTACTGAAAATATGAACTGTCATAAAATCTGTGCTGAAATTAAAATCATGACATAGTACTGGAATCTGAAAGCGCAAACTATCATAAAATCTATTATCAACCTGAATATATGTAACATAACTCTGGAAACATGTACTACATATATATACTGAAAACCACACCAAACTTGTAATCGGGAAAAATCTGGTCTAACCTGGCGGAGTAACTCACGCACAGGCAGAGCGGGGGATCTAAGCTGGTCTAACCTGGCGGAATGTTACATCGCTCGGGCAGAGCAAACTAAACTGGTCTAACGCATGTGCAGAGCAACTACATTAAAGGGGATGGTACGCATATGGTGGTTCAAAAACTACTACAATATAATATTGTGACCATAATTATTCTGAAATAATTATTTCTGTACTGAACATAATTATAAACTGTACTATAATAAATTCTAAAACATTTCTGAATATACTAAATAGTATAAATATTTTTCTGTCTAAAATAAATCATAATTAAATCTAATAACGCGCAATTAAATAATAATTGGCTGTATTGAAAACATATAAAATATATATAGTTATCCACTCACAAAAGTGCGCTAATCCTGAGCTGGGTCTAGATTCTGAGATCTACTCGTTATCGGCATACCTCCTATATCATAGGGTGTAAAAATACATCATTAGTACCGATATGTATTATAAATATTAAAATCTAAATATTATAATATCGTAAAACTATTACCCACTAAACCACTGGGTATAAATCTGACTACCCAACTAATTTCCTAAATTTTTTTATTTTCTTTCTTTTTCTTTCTCTTTCTCTTTTTCTTCTTCTTTCCTCTCGGTTTCTCTCTCTTTTTTTTTCTTTCTTTTCTTCTTCTTTTCTTTTTCTTCTTTCTTTTCTTTTCTTCCTTCTCTCGGCTTTCTCTTCTTTCTTTTCCCGTTTTTCTTCTTCTTTCTCAGTTTTAACTTTCTTCTTCTTAACCCAAAAAAAACAAACAATATGTTTAATATATATACGGCGGCCACCGCTTTAACTTCTTCTCTCTCTCTTTTTTTTTTTCTGCCACCAAGATTTATATATATACTACATGTGTGTTACAATTCCTCCCCCCTTATAAAAATTTCGTCCTCGAAATTCGTATACCTCTCTGAAACAAATGAGGATACTGAACTCTCATCTGATCCTCTCGCTCCCATGTAGCCTCTTCCACTACATGATTCCTCCATAGGACTTTAATTAGTGGTATAGTCTTATTACGTAGTACTTGTTGGCGATAATCCACTATCTGAACAGGTTCCTCGTCATAAGTCAAGTCTGTCCTCAACTGAACTGGCTGAGTATCTAGAATGTGAGAAGGGTCAGGTATATACTTTCGCAACATAGAAACATGAAACACATCATGAATGCGTGACAACTCAGGTGGTAATGCTAAGCGGTACGCAACCATACCAACCCTTTCTAGAATCTCATATGGCCCAATATATCTAGGACTTAGTTTTTCCTGTTTTCCAAAATGAAGCACACCCTTCCATGGTGAGATCCGTAAAAAGACTCTGTCTCCTACTGCAAACTCTAGCTGTCTACGGCGTTTATCTGCATAACTCTTCTGTCTGTCTTGAGCTGCCTTGAGTCTGTCTCTGATAATACTGATCTTCTCACTAGTGGTGTCACGCCCCAGACCCAAAAGATCTGACACACGACATCACTTACATTCATTCACTGCATGTGCACTCATAAATAATATTACACAAAATTTTCAACTTTCATTTCAATTTCTTTCAGAATTATAGCAATTGAATTATGACTGGGACAATTATTAAACCGGAGATACGCAGAGTTTTCTCAGAGATTAACACTCTACTACGTCACCAGTAGCAACTTTGTTACCGGGAGCCCAGAATATATCCATTGTAAATTCTTACTTAAAATCATCCAATAACCACACTTTATAAAACTTAAACCAAATCCAATCCACACACAATGAAATAATACATAAGTATTTATTCAATAGGGACAAACCAAATATCATATCCCACGTGTCCCCAAATGAAACACACAACAACCTAGCAACTTAGGGAACCCAAGGAACAGCAGAAGCCTTGCCAAATCCGCTAAGCACACATGTACCTTATTTACCTGAAATCACCATAAACTATAATGAGTATAAAACTCAGTAAGCATACTAGTTTTTCATATATCAAATACAAATACATATATGTACACAATGCATATGTATGATATGCTGTGATCAATCAAAATCATAATCTTATCAAATCACATATCATGTAAGCACTTACACATTCTTTCAAAACACATAATAGGAATACCATTACTCGACTACTACTTAGTAGGACTTACATATCACATATCACATAATGAGCCAAATGTCACTCGTAGGTGACATACCGTATGAGAGGAATAGTACAAGTGAGGTCTTTAAATCACACATATATAACGCTTATGCCCGAAGGTAAAAGCCAAACCCTCACCCTGATCATCGGTGAGTCCTCTCACATGTACCTATACGCCACCACACGAATGTGATGACTCACACTTCCTTTAGGTACCAATAGGATCCTCCCTACATACGGAACACATAACATATACCAATCCCGAAGAAAAGGCCACACATAAAGGCTCCACAAATCACATAAAATGCCTACTAAGTTAACAGTGAGTTCAAGTACCCTCAAAATACAAAATATTTCTCATGGACATATTACACTTCAAAAGCTTTCTTTATTAAACACATCTTATTTTGAAAGCTCACTTACAAAAACACATGTATGTCCATGCTCAATGTCAATGCTCACATTCAGAAACATATATTCATATTTCATATCAAAATATACTTTGACATAACATAAACATATTCTTAACCCCATTTGCAAAATCATACAAAACAATTATTATGTTTATTGTGATTTCAGTAAAAAGTCTAGTATACTTACCTCTTAACACTTTCAGCTACAAGGCTTAAATCTCCTTAACCTATCAATGGAGATTAATCCTTTCATAAGCCTCACAATTCACACAAAATACTTTAAATAGCTTACAAAATTATACACAATGCATTTATCACATCAAATTGGTCTAAATATTTGGTTTCTCAAAACCTGTCATTCTGACCACTTACACTTAACAAAAATTTCTAATACATCAAATGATGTCCAATTACTCCGAAATCAGAATATATCATTCTTGACTCATATATACTTCTTATATATGAATATTATATCAAAATTCCTACACAATCCATTCCATACATACCATCGAATCCAAACTACAAACCTGACAGGATCAAGATACTTACTGAACAGTATTCAATCCCCCAATTTTATAAAATCATATACTAACTCAAAAATTATAAAACTACCACATAATTACTCTTAACACATATCTCAGTCCATGATAAATATTTCTCTTCCAAATCACTGCCAAAAATATTTTAAAACTATTTTATTCCATAGCTTTAAAAACCTGTTAATCAAATACTGCAATGAGCTGATACACTTTAGAAATTCATAACACTTCAACCACATTGATCTAAATTCTCAATTCTGAGTATATCATATTAGACATATAAAATTATCATATTGCACAAATTCGTAATTTTTGAAGATCATTCAGTAGGACAAACATTGTTCGTCACTGTATTATACTGTTCACATAGGAAATTTCCAGAATTTCAGGGTCATTTTGGTAAATTCACTATAAATTCAATTTCCAGAATTTTCAATCGATTCAAAATCTCAAATGATCCTTAACATGTCTAATTTCATATACTCAAAATTAAAAACCATAATCGAATCACAAAAATTTATAAAATTCCTAGATCAAGAGGTTATCCAGCAGAAATTCCATAATTCATCATGATTTATCAAACTATCTTATAGATCATCATCAATTCTCATATGATCTTACGAAATACACAACAAATCCTCAATTATACATATTTTCAGAAATCAAAACTTAAAGGAATTAACTTAATTAATACCAATAAATTGAGAAATACGTATGATATACCTCTTAAAATCCAAAATTTCAATTTCTTCTTCTTTTTCTTCTCCTTCTTCTCTTTCTTCTCTTTCTCTCCCCTCTTTTCTCTCTTCTCTCTCTCTAAAAGAGGTAGCTCGACCAAAATGAGAGAATTAGGGTTTTAAAAGTGTATTTTTATACTAAGTGGCTAATTTTTGGTATTTACAAATTTACCCCCAAAACTTTCAAAGTATAACAATTTGGTCCCTAAAATAATTCCAAAGTCTTGCAAATAAACCCAATACTAATAGTATATCCTTAACCTATAAAAACACTACTACTAATAATATATAAATCAAGGATCACCCACATACAAATAAAATACGTATATTTATATATATAAATATACATATTCTTACCGGTTATGGATACTGGTTACTACAAGTGGCTTGAATGATCTCTGGACCCAACAATTTTCTTTCTCCAACTTCATCCCAACAAATCAGAGTTCTGCATTTTCTTCCGTATAAAGCCTCATACGGCGCCATCTGAATGCTAGACTGATAACTATTATTATATGCAAACTTCATCAATGGTAAATAATCATCCCAATTACCCTTAAGCTGCAACATACAAGCTCTGAGCATATCCTCTAATATCTGTATAGTTCGCTCCGACTGCCATCTGTCTGAGGATGAAAAGTTGTACTAAAGTTTAGCTTAGTGCCTAAGGCCTTCTGTAAGCTATGCCAGAATCTAGAAGTGAATCGAGAGTCTCTATCTGATACAATGGACACTGGAGCCCCATGTAACCGTACAATCTCACTCACATACAAATGAGCTAGCCTATCTAATGAGTATGAAATCTTATAAGGCAAGAAATGAGCAGACTTTGTGAGTCGATCAACGATCACCCAAATACTATCATGACCCCTTCGTGTACGAGGAAGCCTAACAACAAAGTCCATGGTAATATGTTCCCACTTCCATTCAGGAACTGGAAGTGGTTGAGATAATCCTGCTGGCCTCTGATGTTCTGCCTTAACTTGCTGACAAATCAAGCAGTGAGATACAAACTCTGCAATCTCTCTTTTTATACCTTGCCACCAGTAATGTTCTCTCAGAGTACGATACATTTTAGTGCTGCCAGGATGCATAGCATAAGCTGAGCTGTGAGCTTCTTCTAAAATCTGCTTCTTTAACTCTGAGTTATTCGGAACACAAAGTCTGTTACCCATAACTAATGTCCCATCAGCTTTCAATGTTAAATCAGTTTGCATTCCATTCTTTACTTCTTGCTTAAGTTTAACTAAATTAGGATCCTGATCTTGCACATCTCGAATCTGATCAATCAACATAGGCCTAACTTGAAAATGTGCTAGAAGGACTCCAGACTTAGCTACAGACAATTCAACCCCCATAGATCTTAATTCAACTAACAATGGAAGATAAGTCACTCTCAAATAAGCAATGGAGCTAGAAGACTTCCTGCTGAGTGCATCTGCTACCACATTTGCCTTACTCGGATGATAATCAATTGTACAATCATAATCTTTTATTAGCTCTAACCATCTTCGTTGTCTCAGATTCAAATCTTTCTGTGTGAACAAATACTTCAAACTTTTGTGATCAGTAAAGATTTGACATGTAACACCATATAGATAATGTCTCCAAATCTTCAAGGCGAATACTACTGCTGCCAATTCTAAATCATGGGTTGGATAATTCAACTCATGCTTCTTAAGCTGCCTAGAAGCATAAGCTATCACCTTACCATGCTGCATTAATACACAACCTAATCCTTGTCTAGAAGCATCACTGTAAATTATAAATCCTTCAGTGCCAGATGGAAGAGTGAGAACAGGAGTTGAAGTCAATCTCTTTTTAAGCTCTTGGAAGCTATCTTCACATTCATCAGTCCACACAAACTTTACATTTTTTCTGGTCAACTTTGTAAGTGGTGCAGCAATTTTAGAAAAGTCTTTAACAAATCTTCGATAATAACCTGCTAGACCGAGAAAACTTCTAATTTCTGTCACACTAGCTGGTCGCTCCTAATTTACTACAGCTTCGATTTTCTGAGGATCCACATAAATTCCATCTGCTGAGATCACATGGCCCAGAAATGCAACTTTATCTAACCAAAACTGACATTTGCTGAACTTGGCATATAACTGTTTATTTCTCAAAATCTGTAGCACTATCTTCAAGTGCTCTACATGCTCATCTGTACTCCGTGAATATACAAGAATATCATCAATAAAAACTATAACAAATCGATCAAGATAGGGATGAAATACCCTATTCATAAGGTCCATGAATGCAGCTGGAGCATTAGTTAACCCAAATGGCATTACTAAAAACTCATAATGCCCATATCGAGTTCTGAAAGCAGTCTTAGCCACATCAGTATCTCTAATCTTTAACTGATGATACCCTGATCGTAGATCGATCTTTGAGAAAACCTTTGCACCCTGTAACTGATCAAATAAATCATCAATGCAAGGGAGTGGATACTTGTTGCGTATAGTGACTTTATTAAGCTCCCGATAATCAATACATAGCCTCAAAGTTCCATCCTTCTTTTTAACAAACAATACTGGTGCTCCCCATGGTGATACACTAGGTCTGATGAAACCATTATCTACCAATTCTTGTAATTGAGTATTCAATTCTTTTAACTCTGAGGGGGCCATTCTGTACGGTGCTTTAGATATAGGAGTTATGTCTGGAACCAAATCAATACCAAAAACAATCTCTCTATCTGGTGGTAAGCTTGAAAGATCTTCAGGAAATACATCTGGAAAATCTCTTACCACTGGAATATCTTCTAATGTAACCCCATTGACTCTGGTATCAATAACATGTGCCAAATAAGCTGAACATCATTTTCTAAGCAACCGTTTAGCTGTCATAGCAGATATAACACAGGATGGAAGAACTCGTCGCTTTCCACAAAAAATAATATCAGGCTCTCCATGTCTTCTGAATATAACTTCTTTTCGAAAACAGTCTACAGTAGCATGGTGATTAGCTAACCAGCCCATCCCAAGTATTGCATCAAAATTATGTATAGCAAGAGGAATTAAATCTGCTACCATCTCACTACTACCCACTTTGATAACACAATCCCGAAATACATTCTCAGCCAGTAATGATTCTCCAACTGGTGTGGCTACCACCAAACTACAATCTAGGGGTTTTAACATTTTATCCGCATGCACAGCAAAAATATGGGAAATAAAAGAATGCGTAGAGCCCGGATCAATTAAAATATGGGCCTCTCGGCCAAAAATAGTCAGCCTACCTGTAACAACATTTGGGGTAGCCTGTGCCTCTTGCTGAGTCAAAGCAAATACACGTGTCTGGCTACGAGGTCGACCTGGTTGACCCCTCTGTGGATCTCTACTAACTCCTAAAGCTCTAGGTTGTACACCAGTACTGGAGATATGCTCTTCTGTTTGAGATCCTCCATGTCTCTGAATATTGCCACTGCCACCTTGAAAACCCTGAGAAGCTGTACTCTGTACTAAGTTTCTACTCTGAAGAAGATGAGGGCAATCTCTCCTCAAGTGTCCAACTTGTCCGCAATGGTAGCAACCTCTAAAACCTCTCAGACACTGTCCCTCATGACTCCTCCCACACATGGAACACTGAGGGTACCTTCTTATGCTTGCACTACTACTTAACTGGCTACCACCTCGGGGCCTCTGACTCCCTATGTTGCTTCCAACAGATGGAGGCACAAAACTCTGACTAGAACTCTGTCTCTGTCCTCTTGATAGCATAGGGCTCTGACTATATCGTTGTCTACCAGAATACCCTGCATGGGATGTCTCTCCTCCAGATGCTCTACTGCTACTTGATCCACCAACTGACCAATTATGGCTTGGTCTCTGCTTGAATGACTGGGCTCTGCGTGCCTCTACTAGGCTTCTCTCAACTCTCATTGCAGCCCCTACCAACTCACTGAAATCAATGTGCCCCATAGCTGTAATTGTTGTCCTGATATTGCCTCTAAGGCCCTGTTCAAACCTCTTACATTTATCCCTCTCATTCTATATAGCATAAGAAGCGAACCTCGATAACTCTATAAAACGGTTCTCGTACTCCTCTACTGTCATCAATCCCTGTTCTAACTCAAAGAACTTACTAGCCTGGATGTCTTGGTAAACCATAGGAAAGAATTTAACATTAAATTCTTTACAAAAATCAGCCCAGCTAATCACCCCTCCATATCTACGTGATACTGATCTCCACCAGTGGTATGCCCCACCCTCAAGTAAAAATGTAGCAAAGGAAACTCTCTCATCGTCAGTACATCTCATAACATCAAATATCCGTTCTACTCTAGTCAACCATGACTCTGCATTAGCTGGCTCTGTAGTGCCTGAAAAATTCTCTGCCCCCAAACTACGAACACGCTCTATTGTGTTCTCTCTCTTGGGTGGTCCCTGTGTTTGTCTCTCCACTGCAACTGTAACTAAGTGAGCCAGTCTATCTATGGATTGCTCTAAGGCAGGTCTATCAGGCTGTCTCTGTGTAGGCTGTGTCACAGGTTGTGGTACTGGCTGAGGGTGCATCTCTTCTACAATAGGATCAGGCTGAGTTTGAGGTATGGGTAGAGGGGGAACTGACTCACCTACTTCCTATCTAATAGATTCCTCCCTTCTATCTGATACTAAAGGAGCTCCTAGTTCAACCACAAGTTTCGTGCGAGGTCGGCCACGTGGACGCATGATGAAAATCTATAAAATGCAACAATTTATTAATGACATCTCTAATATGCATGTATCATGTACTAGTCTACAGAATCTAAAACCATGCTCGATACCAAACTGACAGGACCCGACCCGAGCCCTCCTCGAGAATCGAGGCAGATCCTGCGATGACATGTGACTAACATACTCTTTACTCATACATATGATACAATGAGGCTACCTGCCTCAACAAAAAGTATACACATATGCTCCACTATACAAAACATATACAAATACACAGACTAAGACACTTATGTAGCTATGCACGTTGGCCCAACCTCAAAATGTGATGATTGTATCACACTGCACAAATTTCTGTGACAACCTGGGAAAAATAGAAAAAATAGGAAAAAGGGTGAGCTTGTGGTTCAGTGAGTGGACATAATCTGAAAATATTATATACTTTATATGTATTGTACACGTATAAATCTGTATGATAAAATAATCATAAAACTGTATACTGAGTAATCAATAAACTTGTACTGAAAATATGAACTGTCATAAAATCTGTGCTGAAATTAAAATCATGACATAGTACTGGAATCTGAAAGCGCAAACTATCATAAAATCTATTATCAAGCTGAATATATGTAACATAACTCTGAAAACATGTACTACATATATATACTGAAAACCACACCAAACTTGTACCCGGAGAAAATCTGGTCTAACCTGGCGGAGTAACTCACGCACAGGCAGAGCGGGGGATCTAAGCTGGTCTAACCTGGCGGAATGTTACATCGTTCGGGCAGAGCAAACTAAACTGGTCTAACGCATGTGCAGAGCAACTACATTAAAGGGGAGGGTACGCATATGGTGGTTCAAAAATTACTACAATATAATATTGTGACCATAATTATTCTGAAATAATTATTTCTGTACTGAACATAATTATAAACTGTACTATAATAAATTCTAAAATATTTCTGAATATACTAAATAGTATAAATATTTTTTTGTCTAAAATAAATCATAATTAAATCTAATAACGTGCAATTAAATAATAATTGGCTGTATTGAAAACATATAAAATATATATAGTTATCCACTCACAAAAGTGCGCTAATCCTGAGCTGGGTCTGGATTCTGAGATCTACTCGTTATCGACACACCTCCTATATCATAGGGTGTAAAAATACATCATTAATACCGATATGTATTATAAATATTAAAATTTAAATATTATAATATTGTAAAATTATTACCCGCTAAACCACTGGGTATAAATCTGACTACCCAACTAATTTCCTAAATTTTTCTATTTTCTTTCTTTTTCTTTTCTTTTCCTTCTTTTTCTTTTTCTTTTTCTTTCCTCTCGGTTTCTCTCCTTTCTCTCTTTTTTTTTTCTTTCTTTTCTTCTTTCTTTTCTTTTCTCTTTTCTTCCTTCTCTCGGCTTTCTCTTCTTTCTTTTTCCGTTTTTCTTCTTCTTTCTCACTTTTAACTTTCTTCTTCTTAACCCAAAAAAACAAACAATATGTTTAATATATATACGGTGGCCACCGCTTTAACTTCTTCTCTCTCTTTTCTTTTTTTTTTACCACCAAAATTTATATATATACTACACGTGTGTTACACTTAGTATAAAATATGTCAAAATATATCATGAATAGAAAATAAAAGTTGCCCTATTCAAAAAGAAATTTACAACCAAGTACAATAATCCTTATAAAAGATAAGCTAAATAATAAAACATAGGCTTATCTTCTTTCACCGCTGCTCTTTTTTATCTTTTTCTCTTCTTCTTATGAGGAGAAGACCCCTTTTTTCCTCTGAATCAATTCTCACAAAGTATATTATTGCCTCATAGGTCTCTAATGTAACCTCTAAAGACTCTATCACTACCTCATAACTTAGTTAAAGCTCTTAATGTTCTAAGAAGCCATATGTATGATTTGATTTAATTGATTTTGTAAAGGCCTGACCTTCTTATATATTTGCTATAAAATAATATTTAATAACGCACTTAAGTGAGCTTATAATGCTTGATGGAATAGATGTACATTCACCTTGAATCGAATCATTATAATTTGCTTCTTGCCTTCTTGCAATTGTTGTTATTGATTTTAATCTTATTTTAGGTTTTAAAAGCCCAACATGCGCAAAGAAATATGTGATTATTTAATTGATTAATTATTATTAATTAAAATTTTAAATACACACTAAACCCATACATACAAATAGATGTATCTCTCGACCCAACTTAGACTCTACCCAGCCTATCAAGAGGCTTATTCATTATTTTTCAAAATAAATAAATTTAATTTATTAACTCGTAATAGCTCAAAATAAAGAGTCAATCAAAATAAAAATATATTTTAAATTCAAAATAAATGCCATAGTTTTTGTCAACACCTAAGGACTTTGACCATCACCTGCAATAAATTTTTTTTACCAAATACCATTGCGTACATTGTTAAATACCATTTTTCACAATTTAATCAACAAAAGCAATGTTAAAATCAAAAAAATGAAAAATATGTTTCATGTGCGGCTAAGTTGTGATAGCCACTGCAATTTCGCTTCAAAAATAAATGTGTTATGATGCGTCTTCATCAAATAAATTATCACAACAAAAATATCTATATACTAAATAAATCCTTAACTTTGTTACTTTAATATGTTTAGCAACTTGTCAAGTGTTTTTTTTACTGCATAATTTAATTTTTAATATTTAAATATTTTTTAAATAAACTATTACTTTTTATTTTTACTAAAAATACTTTAAATAAATTGTAACATTTTATAAAAATAAACTGTATGACATATTCGGGCTCAGTTTCGGCCCATGTGGAGCCTTAATTTTTAAAGTTGGGCCTGGCTTTTTTTGTTGGGTCTAGTTGCGAGGGAGACCGAGCTTCATTATTTGTCAAGATAGGATGTTTCCCTTCTATATGGTAAAGAGATTAATCAAAATTATTTTTGGGTCATAAATTAGGCCTATTATTGGTTTAGATTTTCAGGCTACACCCAAATAAGCTCTATTTTGGTTCGTCTCTATGGCCCTCCGGTTGTGTATTTATCATTTGGATCCTTAAAGTTTTGGGTTTATTAAATAAGATCATTTTTTTGTCAAGTTTTGTGAAATAGGTCCTTTACTGTTAATTTTCTTCATCGAATGTTGATGACAAAAAACTAATTTTTAATTGAATATTATGCTGAGTATTTTCTTATTTGCTCTTCGAAAATAATTAACATAACACATAAATGAAAAAAAATTATAAAACTGTAACCTTTTTTTCTCTCCATAAAATTTAAAAGTAAAACAAATCTAAATAACGTAACTCCATAAAAGAAATTGTAATTGAATATTTGGTTATTCTTAATTCAAATTTCACTTTAACTTGATATTTGCCTAATATAATATATAATTTATTTTTAATTTTCAAAATAACAGAGAGTAGACAAAAGTTACATTGTTTGTTAGTATTTTACTCTTTATAACTTATTAAAAAATATATTAGAAACACGATGAACATTAAAATCAATAAATCACACCAAAAAAATATAAAAAATTTAACATAATTTATCCTAATTTGAATTACATCATAAATACTCTAAGTATTTTTAATATGCCTCTCACATAATTTCTCTCTCGTGATTTTTTTATGATTTTTTATTCTTTTTATATAATAAATAATATCTAATTCTTTGTAGAATGTGTATTATTAATCTTTTTATAATTTGGACTCTATTTTTAATAAAGTAAATTCTATAAAAAAAAATATTAATTTAAGAATTTTATAAACTAACTCAAATAAGATAATTTAGATATTTTTTAAATAAATTTAATTTAATCCAATATTATTAAATACTCTTTTGTTTATGAAAAAAATTAAATGGACTAACTGTTATTTTCTGATAGTAAAATTATTTGGCTTTAATCTACTGTCATCCAATTTCTGCAACACTTAGTATATTATTTTATTTACATCTCACTAATTGGTGTATAATTATAAAATCACTTTACCGCATTTGATAAAATCTCATCGTGGCATTATAATTTTTTATGCAGAAGACTTTGTAATGAAAGAAGAGCTGAAGCTTTTGACTGGAACACACTGCTTCAAACTCCACCCCGCTGCAAAAACTCATTCAGATCAGAATAGTTCTTATGTTTTCTAGGAAATTCATATAAATGGAAGTGTAGAAGGGAGCAAAGTGATAGAAAGTAGGAAAAAAGAAAGTAGAAAAAAAGTGGTTACCTCACGTCCCAAGTTGTGATCGTGCGAGTCATTTGAGATTATAGAAATTGCGGGTTAGTCGGCTCATGCTTTTATATTTACGAGGTAAAACGTGGACATCGTGCTAGGTATTGTTTGGATCGTTCGACATCATAGTCTCACTGGCATAACCTCTACTTGCTTGAGGTAGTTGCGGGACGAAGGTGAGTTGTCTGGACGATGAGGCTACCAATTGAACGGGGTCTTATGTTTTTGGGTAGTTGATCAACTTAAGGAGGTGGCTGTAGTCGAGTATGACTTGTCTTGATGATAGGCCAAGGTCACTTGTCATATGTTAGGCTCAAGCACCCCGAACTTTGGACGGCGTGAGATCTTGGGCCTTATATAGTGGTCAGCATTATGAGTTGGGTTGCCACTTGACAACTAGGCTACCTTAGGAGATTTGGTCCTCGATAGGATATACCCGACGTTAATAGGTTGGGCCCTCGGTAGACTGAATTCAAGATCTTGAGGGTAATATGAGTTTTTTAATTTTTAATATTGATTAGCCAATTCTAAAAGTCAGTATAATGTCATTCTTTAGCCACTTAATCGTTACAAGTACAGTAAACGTGGACTCATCTTAGATTCTTGGACCCTATATGACAACTGAGATTGTTTTGAGCTGATTATTTGAAAACTATACGTTGTTTCAGCTGTCATCCTTTAGCCACTTAGTCGCTACAAGTATAGTAAACGTGGACTCATCTTAGATCCTTGGACCCTATATGACAACTGAGATTGTTTTGAGCTGATGTGCCTATCAGATGAAGAAATGTCTCACACAGGAGTTGACTTAACAGATAAATGTCTTTCAATAACTAAGATAGATTTGGCGTTCTCTATAAATTAAGTCACTTTTTAGACTTTTTACATTTTTAGCCAATTCCAAAACTTAAAAGAGAGAAAGAGCAGTAGATTTCTAGTAATAAAAACTTTGTTCGTTCAAAGATTAACCTTAGCTTCAATCTCAAATAAGTTTTATTTCTTTTACTTCTTCTTTTGTTTTAGTCCTTGTTTGAACATTATTATGGGTTATTTGGCATATTTGGGATTTTGTACTTATATGTACTCTTGGTTTTATACATGAAACTTGAACCTTAGCTCTTTAGACTTTTTACATTTTTAGTCAATTAAAAAAATTAAAGAGAGAAAGAGTAGTAGATTTCTAGTAAAAAAAACTTTGTTCGTTCGACAATTAACCACTCTAATATATTAGCTTCAATCTCAAATAAGTTATATTTCTTTTTTATTTTTCTTTTGTTTTAGTCCTTGTTTGAACATTATTATGGGTTTTTTTAGCATATTTGGGGTTCTTTATTTGTATGTACTTTTGGTTTTATATGTGAAACTTGAATCTCGGTTGAATTTTTTGAATGCTTAGCTAATTGTTCTGCATGCTCAAATTTTTCTGAGTTGTTTGGTCTTTCCCCCTTTAGGTTTAACTTTAGGAAAATGTCCTTATATAGGAGTATCGTTGCCAACTCCTAGAATATATCAAGTCAAAAGTCTAGTAGTTGGATGGTGGACTTAGATGTTGGGTATAGCTATGCTTGAGTTATCCATAGCCGAGTAACCTGGGAGGACCTCGATCTTCTTTAGTTCGCTAAGGAGCTCGGTCAGGAAGGAGATCCCGGAGTCCAATTAATTAAGGTGGGGGTGATTCTGAATGAACTGTGACTGTGAGGTTAGAGGGGCAAGAGGTTTCTACTAGTGCTCCTCGTCAAGGAGGGGATGCTGAAGGCTTGAAAAGGTTGAAGAAGAAGAAGAACACTTTTTGATTAAGTAGTGAAGTCTTCTATGATTTAAACTATCCTCCTTATAACTATCCAAAATAATCGAGGAGGACCTTGAAAGGCCAAATATAGGATTTTGACTAAGGTCACTCTGAGGGTCCTTAACCTGGGAGAGTTAGCTAATGAACCCCTATTCAACGAGTTAGCTCTTCACCTTGCTTTTTTTCAAACTAGGACATAGGTTACTAATCATGCTTTACTTCGTTTGGATGTTGGTGCTTTTAAACATAGCCCCTTGTCAAGTGAACCTTGATTTTTGAAGAGCCTTGTCTGATCTATATGTGATATGGGTAAGAGCTGGATAATTCGAGCCCACTTTTAAGAAGCTTCAACAGTACTACTAGATTTGGGCAAATTCAGAAAAGAACAAAGGATTATACTACCTAATTGAGTATGTGGCCAGGTGACCCTAGTCTAAAAGATACCTTCGAACAACAAAGAGTGGAAATGCCCTCCATTACGCCTTCGAGTAATGGAGGCAAGAAGTCTGAGGACTAATACTGGGGCCTTATTTGTGCCCTCGTGTCTTTAGTGAAGCATGTTTATCTTTGCACCATTTATTCTCCTTCTATGAGTTGAGAATGACCTCTAGCTGATACTTGTTATTTTTGCAGTTTTTTGGTTGTCCAAATCAAACCTTGATCGGAGGATAAAGACGAGGTTGCTCGAGCTTTCCAACATCAAACCCAGTTACTATCCTACTTTCGAAGGATAGCTTAAGAAGCTCGGGATTAGTCAAGGATGAAGTGAGAACAGAATAGCCCAAAAAGGGGAATAAGAAAAGAAGTAAGTTGTAATTAACATAATTCTTCTTTCTTATCTTACTTCCATAGTCATTTTATCCTTGTTGTTCCTTGGCTTAGAAATGTCTAACCATGAAGAGGGCAATAGAAGAATGCTTCACATAATTCAAGGGTTGGGGGTTCAAAAAATTCAAGGGAGGTCGCGAGCATCCCTTTTAAAAATGGCAAAGGAAAGCTCCCTGTTATGCTGAAGAAGGCTAACCATAGAGGGATTTTGGGAGCCACCGAGGGAAATGGGTGGCGGGTCCTTTTGCTCTTACTCATTCCCCTCCTTACCCTAGAGCATGTCCTAGAGTTTGCAGAACCCTACCCAAGAGGTCTCTAAGGCACAAGGATCGGCGGCGAGGAAGCCAATTCAGGTTCCCACCATCAGCACCAAGTGCAGGCCAACCAGTTAGACAACAGGGTCCTCTTTGCCCACCTTCTACTTTTTTAACCTCCCCTTCGACAAAAGAGCAAGGTACGAGCATATGGTCCACATGAACAGAGAAGAGGAACATGTGGTAAAGATTGGGCGTGCTGAGGTGGCCTTCAAATTTGACGAGGTCAAGGCCTTTCACATTGGGCTCGGTGACTTTCAACCCTCGAGCACATTTACTGTCACACTTATACTAAGATAAGTAAAATATGTTCAACTGCTTAGGAATGGGTTAGAAATGAGGAGCACTCGCCTCCGTCTATAGCCCAAGAATAAAGACTATTGCTCCTCATGTTTTGTACTCCACTTTTTATACTCTGCTTTTGTATTTTTAAAAAAAATAATTTATGTATCCTTCTCTTCAATATAATGAATTAAAGCCCAAACATCTTTTTATTCTCCACACTCTCACTTATATTTTATAATTACTAAATACTGCTATTAAATAAGGACCCTCCTAAGGGCTATTAATAATTATAAGGGGGACATGGGCTGATTCGGTCCAGTTTTGACTGGCCCCGAACCAGTTTGCAATTTTTTTTATTCTTCTAGAATAAAAAAACCGAATCTAAGAAGAGTGACCAAATCATTTTTTTAGTTCAGTTTGATTAATTTTTTCAAATTTTTGGGCCAACTGGGCCACATTAAAATTGTGAGCGTTATTCTTTTTTTTAGTGCGGCCCGATTTGAGTCTAAAATTATGTGAGTTTTTTGTAAAAATTTTTTTTTCAAAAACTTTATTGGTCCATTTTGGCCTATTATATATTTACATAATTATTATTTACTTAATTTGAGTTAAATTTAAACTTTTAAATTATTACTAATGAACATAATTTTGAATGCATTTATATTAATTTTTTAATCAAATATATAAACTTAATTTTAAAAATAAAACTACAAGTGTTTTTCAAATCAGATTAGACCCTGTTATTTCAATGAATTTCTCCAGTCTCCCAAAGGAAAAAGGACTAATTCTAGCATTTCATCAGAATAACCTGCATAAATTATCGAATTCACGAAAACAACAAAACAAATCAACAGTAATTAGTTTAATTTCTCCACGCGATAGTAGGCTTATGCACATGCTTGGTTCCCTATCTTTAGCATTCAGTATAACAATTGACTTCTCCATATATTTCCAATTACCTTGAAAGAGGAAAGAAATGCTAGTAGACAAGTTTTTACAGTTCCTAAGAAACGTTACATTTTGAAATTTAGACTGTATTTGTTGCTTGGAATCAGAGCATTGATTTTAGAGTAAGCTCAAATTCCACAGACCTTAAGAATCCAAATATCATATTTTCAACTAGCACATAACAATTTCTAAAATAACATCCAACAGTAACAAATAAAAAATGAAAGGATTCTAAGGGCACACTTCAGAGAATGTTGCTGCTGCCACAAGAGTCTAATGAAGTGCAGTTCTATTGTTCCAGTAAATAAAATATAATCTTCAATGCATCACGTGAAGTAAATTTCACTGTCCATTTCAAGCCTTAAAATGTCCTGCCAAAATTCAAAATTAAAACTAGAAATTAAAAAAGAAAAGAAAAAACAAAAGAAAGACAGCCCACTTACGAGAAAGAATCTTGTGATCAAAGACATAGAGAGGAACAATAGTCTGATACCAAAAAGTAGCAAAAGATCTTGCTTGAAACAAACAGTAGCGGAGTCAAAGCAAATGCATTTGATGGTTGTTGTTGTTGTTCTTTGATTTGGTGGGAAATGGGGAGAAAGAAAGCATGGGAAAGAGATGACAGCCATGAAGAAGAGAAGTGGGATTGACAAAATCTATTCATTTCTATGAGGGGTTTTTTTTTTTTTGGGTCAAGTAAAATATATAGCGTTGGCGAGAGGGAGACAGAGATAAATAGAGAAAATTGTGGAGGAGAAGGGATTGCAAGTTAAATAGTTTTCGTATACAAGCTGAGTGAGAGAGATGCTGGCATCAAGTGTTCTGGTTTTGGCCTTTTAGGGTTTGGGGAATGGAGGGAGTGAGAGTGAGACCGAGAGTGAAAACGGGGGAATTTGTTCTTTTTTTTGTTGTTGTTATATATATATATATATGAGAGAAATTAGGTGTGGAAGATCCCATAGCTACGACGTGGCATTTTTGTTTTTTAGTAAATATAATAATTTTTTTTAATTTTTTTGGTTCGATTCTGATTTTCAATTAAACTAGATTAGAATTAAACTGGACTGTTCAGATTTGAACTTTTAATAACAAAATGATTATTTAAAAAAGACAAAAACTTTAAATAACTAATTCAGTAGGTTTGGTTCGGACCAATTTGGTTTATTAGTTTTTAATTTTTTCTATCCATCTGTATATAATTGTATGATAAATAATTGAACCAAATGCGTTTGTGCAATACCCATCCGATGATAACAAATATTGCTAACAAAAATCAAAACTTGACTACTCTAAATAAAAGTATCCTCAACTAATTAGATCCAGGCCAATTAAAATTTGGTGATGTATTTGTTGAGGTGTGTGAAAGTATGTGTATGATTAGTGAAATGTAAATACGTATCACACAACATATAAAAGCATAATATGTGTTTTAAAATTATATCAACACAAATAATTTTTTTAATAATAAAAAAATATACTTATGATAAACTGTTAGTATTATTAAACAACTGAAGCTCAGTGTCTCACTTTAAATTTTGCTCTCGAACAATTCTAAATTCTGATTACGGTAGACTTAAAACTCTAAAATAATAACTTAAAATTTGCTAGATTTGGCCTCGGTGTTTTAGGATTAACATTTAATCAATTTTAGCTATCTCATTCTCTTGGCTTCTTTTAAGTTTTCACTTGCCAAAGATAAAAGCCAATTTCACTTTCAAAATCACAAAATGCCGAACCAACAAAACTCCAATCGCATAACTTTTATGCATGTTTTGTTGACCTTTTTAATTTGTAAATGGACAAGTGTCCAATAAATAAACTAGCCAATATTCAACATTTGTCAATTAATTAACAAAATCTTAATCATTAAGTTTAATAAAATAATCAAAAGTGGAAACGAAACCATAAATGACAGCTTTTAATTCTTATAGCTTAGTGTATTAAATTCTTAAAATTATAATTTAACACGTGTTTTTTTTTTAAAGTCTTAAAATTAAATTTTATTTATTAAATTTTTTTTGAATTGAACTCTTTAATTTTATTTGTTATTCTAATATTTGAGAATATTTCATATTATGAGAAATATTGTGTTCATACCTATTTGTTTTATAGAATATTTTCATAAATTTATGAACACTGTCCTACTTATATGTTAAGAATATAATAAAATGATACGTTAGACTATATGAGTTGAGGTTAATTATTTTCATATAATTTTTATATCACTTATATATATTCCGAAAGAACAAAGACTTAGATTTATACTGTCAAGTCTTTATCTACTCAATCATGAACTTATCTTTAGATTTATATTTTAATAAATAATATCTGCAAACTCCTTTATGATATTATTTTACCTTACAGAAATTTTTTTCAAGGTAATGCTTATAACCATAAGATTTTCTAAAATATAATTTCGGAGTATCAAAATATATAACCTATTCATATAAGCTGATGGATTTTATATTTATGCATATCGAACTTCTTGAGGATTAGACTATACATAATGACTAGAGATGACAAAAAAGTTTGGATTCGAAAAAACTTAGAGTCCGACCTGAATTCAAAACCCAGCCTTAAAAAATTTGGGTTTCTTTTTTCGGAATTGGATCCAAACTTTTTGAGAAATTCAAATTTTTTTAATTTAAAATTTTTTATTTAAAAAAAAATCCTAAATTAATTCTTAATCTTTGATATTTATGAATCTAATAATTTCTTTATAAAATAAATGCCCAAAAAATTTAAATTTAACTTAAAAAATTATAACAAGGATAAAAAATACATATTAAAGTATAAATACAAATTATACATATTAAACTATAAGTACGAATTATATAATATAAACTATAAATATAAATCTAACAATTAATTTATAAAATAAATACCCAAAACTTTAAATTTTACCAAAATAATAAAAAATTTGAAAAAAATTAAAAAAGGGTATAACCTGGATTCGGCTTGGCTCAGAAAAATCTAGGCTAAACCTGGGTTTCGGATCTAGTCCAGATTTGGGTTGAGCAAAAGCCAGATCCAGATTTGAATTTTGCCAACCCTACAACGACACTTAGAGATTAGACCATGAAAGGTATTTGACATGTATAGAATCTAAGTATGGTGGATTATTCATAAGCCCACCGTGGCGCTCAGGTCAAAAGATTACAAATACTACTCAACTTGATAAGATCATCAATTGACGATTTTATGGGATGTGTGTCGAAGGTTCTTATGAGTTAGTTCAGTACACAGTCTTAACTGAATACTTGTATGCCTATACGAGTTTCTACTAAACTCACAATTTGTTATGACTAATCGTTTCAATAATCTATATATAGACATACATTGATATGTAAGGTTTACCAATCGACCTATGTCGGCAAATTTTGATCAAAAATGATGTTTTTGAAATACTATATAATGACATTTTCTAGCACCATTTGTAACTCTTTGCAATTATGTTATTACAATAAATATTATTGAGTCTTTGTTTAACTTCAGATAATGCTCTAACTCTTAAAATTACTAACTCTTAATCTTGATATAAACAACTTTAAATCTACTATATCTGAAAAGGAACATATTTGTTACCATATAATAAATTAACAATTTACAGAAAATTGCATTGTATAAGTATCATGAAATATTTATACAAAAAAAAAAAATGCAATAACACATAAACTTGACCTTATAGAGGAAAAGGACCAATCAAACTAACTAACAACTCATATGAATTAGAGTTTTCGGCTTATAGATTTTATACCCTGAGCACATTCAATAAACCTTGGCAAAAATTTGCTCAAATAAATGAACCTCTTTTACTATGTGAGCTCGGAGTTAGAATTGTCCAACATTGAGAGGGCACAAGTGCTTGGGTCAAAGAACTTGTTTTTAGAGATTTGAAACCTGATGAGCATTAATATATCTTTAAACCAAATATTTCAAGTATTGAATCGTTTCATTTTATGAGCTCAAAAGCTTGGGTGGTTAGCGAGCATCCTTTATGGATTACTAGACCTCTAAACTTGAGGACAAGTCATTTGTTCATTAAAAAAGTTAAGTCACCTAATCTTGTCATTGGTAACCTGATTTTTCTAAGTTCTGAGGCAAAAAATGTTGGTTGTTCTTAGGGATTATCAGAGATTGAATCATTAGGTTATCTTATCAAGACAAGTCTAATTTTTTTTAAGATGATCACATATACGTGACTAAGCATATAATTACACTGAGGTAGATTTTTATAACTTTGAATGAATTTATCAAAATTAAGGAAAGGGACCAGAGCATTGCTTAGGGATCCATCAATACAAATTTGAACAAGGAACCCTAAAGCATTGCTTGAGGGTCCATTAGTACAACTTAAAGAAATACAAAATATTCAAAAGAGTTTTCAAAAAAAAAAAAAAAAAAAGAAGAGAAAATGACATTTTTTTCCCAATCCGTTAGTAGGATTTTGTTAGACAGAATTAGATCATCATGTAGTAATCCTTATTCAATTTAATTTTGAACACGTAACACATTCTTATCCATTCATTTAATATAATAAAATAAAATAAAATAATTTATATTTAATTATTATATTAAATAAATAAATATTACATTCTCTTTCTTTCCCTAATTGCAAATTTAAAATGAAAAAGGTATTAATAAATAAAATAATTTATTTTATAAAAAATAAATAATTTAAAAAATAAGAAAATTTTTTTTTGTCACTGTCGCTGTTGAGCAATGGAGGACAACCACTGTCGACTGCCAAACTCTAACAACAAAAATGATCACATATATATATTATCACAATCAACATATAGAAAGGGCAACCAAGATATAATGGAAGTGCCAAATTGATGCCACAAAATCTAATACTACAAACAAGGTATACCACTGGAAAAAGAACAAATCTATTACTTTATTTTACAACAAATATTCTTAGAATTCACAACCACAACCAATATATTACAAAATTAAAACATTATCTCAAGATGCCTAAGACAACATCATAATCGATAACCACTTATAGGATTTATTATGCTATTTTGTTCTTCGTACTTTACTATGTTTGAAATATCTTGTTGGAATTTATACTCATGTGCTATCCCATTATGTATAAATATTTAATGATACTATTTATACAATTATTATTTTTTAATAAAATTGTTAATATTATTTATAATAAAAGATGCTTGAAACGTTTCAGACATTGTATGATTTGAAAGAGTTCAGATATGATCTAAAGGAGTTTAGATCAGTGCTAAAAGTTAGCTGTTAGGGTTGGTGCTTACGTGCCATTCTTGAATGTACATATACTTATGTATTAATACAAGTGTACGTTCCCATTAAATTACTAATACCTATTAATATGATATTATGCAATGTAACATGACAGATATTGTACGATCTGAAGGAGTTCAGATTAGATCTAAAGAAGTTTAGATAAAGGCTTATAGTTAGCCACACTGAGAGATATAAATGCTAAATGTTAGCACAGTTAAGTGTTAGCTGGTTATAATACTCAGCGAAGATCCAAGAGTTGGAGCCTTGTCTGTAATAGAACATAAGCTTGGGAATATACTAGTAACTACATAGTTACAAGAGTTGCAATCGGGTGCCAGGAAATATTAGTTGCTCAAGTATATTCTCAAATAATTATCCCTGATCTATTTCTGTCGATGCGGGTCTGTCAGTGGATACCTTTTATATAGATCAGCATATGTCATACCTATAGAGTATAGATGATCGTTCTTAGCCGACCATGAGCTTGGAGCTTGTATTGACATATGGATATCCAATTAGGACTGGATATGAGATAGACTCACGAGGGCCTCCGATAGACACCATATGTAAGACGTCAATGAAGGATCCTCTCGAGTTGAGTAGTATACGTGGTCTTTTGACCCGAGTGCCATGGTGGGCTTGTAAGTGATCCACTATACTTTGATTTCACGCATGTCACAGACCTTTTATGGTGTGATCGCTGGATATGGTCCGATACTTATAGAGTCGTGTGCGTACAGATATACGGCAATGAGGATTCGTAGGTTTATCTCTAGCCTTGAAAGAGTTCCAAGACACATGAATTCTATCCCATAGTTTGCGACAAAACAAGGTCATTGTACAAGCCAAGGTGCCAAGAGGACACCAGTACTCTAATTATGTTGAGAGGAGTCTCACATGACTAGAGGGATCTTGACTGAAGGAGATGTGATTATTTGTACAAGTGCTCTGTAAATAATTTAGCGGACCTACTATTTAAAGGCCATGACTCTTAAAGTATTTATGAAATACGTAGAGTCGATATGTATGAGATGCCATCAGGAATGATACTAGAGCAAGTGAGAGATTGTTAGGGTTAGTGCTTATGTGCCATCCTTGAATGTACATATACTTGTGTATTAATACAAGTGTACGTTCCCATTAAATCGCTAATACCTATTAATATAGTATTATGCAATGTAACATTACAGACATTGTACGATTTGAAGAAGTTTAGATCAGATCTAAAAGAGTTTAGATAATGGTTCATAGTTAGCCATGCTGAGAGATATAAATTCTAAATGTTAGCACAACTAAGTACTAGCTAGTTATAATACTCAACGAAAATTCAAGAGTTGGAGCCTTGTCTGTAATGGGACATAAACCTGAGAATATATTAGTAACTGCATAGTTGCAAGAGTTGCAATCGGGTGCCAGAAAATATTAGTTGCACAAGTATATTCTCAAATAATTTTCCTTGATCTATTTTTGCCGATGCGGGTCTGTCGATGGATACCTTTTATATAGATTAGCATATGTCATACCTATAGGGTATAGATGGTCGTTCCTAGCCGACTGTGAGCTTGGAGCCCGTATTGACATATGGGTATCCAGTTAAGACTGGATATAAGACAGATTCACGAGGGCCTTCGATAGACACCATATGTAAGCTGTCAACGGAGGATCATCTCGAGTTGAGTAGTATACATGGTCCTTTAACATGAGTGCCACGGTGGGCTTGTAAGTGATCCACCATACTTTAGTTCCACGCATGTCACAAACCTTTTATGGTGTGACCGTTGGGTGTCGCTGGGTATGGTCCGATGTTTATGGAGTCGAGTGCGTATAGATATGGGATCCGTCAGCTCGCATAGGGAGTTTAATATCCAAATTCTTTGAGATTGTATCTCAGAAAGTCTTATGGCCACAAACATTAATCCCGGGAATTTTGATTGTGCCAGGGTGAAACAATATGGCAAAGGAGTTTGCACATATTATTTAGTGAGATACAAGTCTGGAGATAGGATATGGATGAGCACATAGGATTTTGATGGTGATAATCTATATTCCTGCACATCCAGGATATCATGATGGAAGGACTATACGTATGCGTCGTAACCTCAGCTTGCATGGTTTAACGCACTGATTTGTATATTTGTGACGTGTGCGTGAGGCATTGCTTACGAACTCATAGAATAGTTTCATTTAACGAATCGGGCATGGACTTAGGGCGTCTCGCGATATGGAGTGTACTCCTTGTGCATTGGGGCAGCATGCCGGATTAAAATGTTTAATTCAGTAATATTTAGCACTACCACGAGAATGCATATGTGTCTGTATTTAAGTGTTAAATATAATAACTAGTTAATAATTGTTATTTACTAATTGTATAATGACACGTGGCGCATTGTGGACCCTCAGTTGAGTTTACCTAAGTGCGAGTTTAGTGGGACCCATTAAGAGGTAAACTTGGTAACTATTTATTAGGGACAAAATGATTATTTCATACATTAATTATTTAATTATTAAATAATTAAAATATCTCATGATTTTATTATATTATATAATATTTTATATATAATAATATTATATTTTGGGTGCCAAATAGTAGGCACCCATTATTATTATTTTTATTATATAATATATTATATTATTATTTTTATTATATAATATATTATATTATTATTTTATTATATATATATATATATGAAATGAGATTTGTGTGTGTGCTGGATGTGTTTTTGATTGTGCTGAGAGAAGCAAACGAAAATGGAGAAGAGAAAATGTGTGTGTGAGAATAGATGACTATTCATGTGCTTTATTGTTATTTATAAGGACTTGAACAAAATTTAAAGAAAGGATTCAAAAAGAGCGAAAATAGGGATGAAAATGCAAAGTTTTCAAAGTATGTGTCCATCGCTCCAGCGTCACAAGGATTATAGCCCCAGCTCTGGAATAGTGATCGAAATAAAAAATGACCTATTTAAGTCGCATCTGGCGCCTCAGCGCCAAATATCCACCGCTCCAGCGATGGATCAAAGCCCCAGCGCCATAAACCCACTGCTCCAGCGGTGAAGCCTTTTTCACGCGTCGCCCCAGCGACAACTACATAGCGCCTCAGCGGTAGCGCGACTCCTAGTCCGACGAGAATTGAGATTTTCAAGCTCATATCAATCCCTATAAAAAGTCACTCGTTCCTAGCCTTTAAGAATCATCCAAGAGTAACTTAGAGTAATTCAAGAACACCAAAAATACAGAGCACGAGTCTTGAAGAGCAATAAGAGTTTAGTTGAAGCAACTTTAGAGAGAGATTCAAGGCGTTCTTCGGTATCAAGAGATCTTAGGCAGCGCAATTAAGAGCAATTCGACGTCTACATCAGTTTGCTATTGATTGTATCATAATTCATTATTATTTTTACTGCTGTTCTTTTGTAGCCATGAGCTAAACTTATTTTCTACAGTTAATACTTAAACTCAATATGTGTGCTTAATTGCCATATCTTTTGAATATTTAATAAACTTAGTTCTTTGATATTTAAATTACTTGATCTTAATACTTCAATATATCTGGCCAATATATGGGGAATGAGTTGGTAATATTATTAATAAACTCGGAAGAAGAATCATAATATTTAGACCAAGGTAATTTGATGCATGATTTTAGAGTAACATTCAATGTTGCATATGTAAGTTTCAATTAAGGATAGGAATATACCTAATTGGCATGTATGATCAATAAGACCTAATCTTAATGAATCTTAATTTATTACAAGTACCATAGGAATATAGGTATTTGGTAAATTAAGGTATATTTGCCTGACCTTGGAAGAGGCTTGTGAATACATTAGTGTCTTGATCAATAACAAAGACTATAGGAGTTAAATATTAGAAGATTAATCATTAGAAAGCATATTGAGGGATAGCATTAATCCTAGGTTTTCTCTATATTGCTATCACTTAAATCTCTTTGTATTGTGTTTTTGCTTTTATATTTTCTACATTCATTCTTAAATTTTTATTTATCTGAATAATTATTTGGAAGATATCATTTTAGTAATTGGTTAAAAAGAAGAAATTATCTCTGTGGGTTCGACATCTGACTTATTTAGTCCATTTTTACTTGCATACGATAGTGTATACTTGCATTTAATTTTATGATATAAAAATATCGCATCACTAAGAAATGTCATTATGTAAGTATGTTCTCAAACATGATGTTCTTGATCTAATTTTATCAATGCAGGTCTATCAGTGAAACCCATTAATATAGATTAGTATATATCTGTATCTGGATGGTCCAGATCGTTAGTTTTAGCAAACTATAAGTTTAGTGGAAGCTCGTATCAATATACAGGTATTCAGTGAGGACTAGATATTGAACAGACTCACAAAGACCTCTAATAGACATCTTATAAAGCCGTCAATGGAAGGTCTTCTGAGTTAAGTAGTATTTGTGGTCTTTTAACCTGAGCGCCACTATGGGCTTGTGAGTGATCCACCATACTTTGGTTTCACACATGTTAGAGACCTTTTATGGTCTGACCGTTGTATGTCGCTAGGTATAGTCCGATGCTCATGGAGTCTGGTGTGCGTAGATATAGGATCCATCAGCTCATATGAGTGGGTTGTATATTCTGATGCTTCGAGAATGTATTTCAGAAAGTCTTATGGCCACAAGCATAAATCTCAAAAAATATATTTCGAAGTGATAAACAATATCACAAAAGTGTTTATGGATATTGTTTAAGAAAATATAAATTTGGAGATAAGTTAATGGTTGAGCAAATAGAGATTTAATAGTAATGATCTATATATCTGCTATTCCAAGATACATATGATAGAGGGATTATACAAATATGCAATAATCTCAACTTGCATGATCTAACGCGCTGATTTGTAATATATGTAACTTGTGTGTGGGGCATCGTTCACGGACGTATGGAGGAGCTCCATATGACAAATCAGGTGTGGATCTAGACATTCTCACAATATGAAGTGTACTCGTTGCGCATTGGGGTAACGGATTGGATTGAATAAATTGATCAAGTAAATTTCAGCAAAATAGAATAATTATTTTGGGATCCCTCAGGATGTGCATTTGTCAAGACTTAATTGTTAAGTACATCATTGAATTCATTAACAAGAGATGTTAATTAATAAGTTGTTGACAAGTGTCACAATTTGATCCATAATTTAATTTTACCTTAGTTTTACCATTTAATTTTGATAGTAAAAACTAGTAAGGTAAAAAGAAATTATTCAAAATTGTTTTGAATAATTAAATTAGATATTATTAGATAATATATTAATCATGGCCATTTTATTTTTAATACAACGAGGGGCCTATATATTGGTCATTTATTTACCTAATATGATTAAAGTAATTATATTTACTAAGTCAAGATTTAATTAGGTCGCCATTATTCTAGTGATAGATTAATTAATCTTGAGTAGGAGACCAACAATAAAATTGGTGGAGCACTTAATTTTTTTTAATTAAAGTGTTGAATAACAAAAATGATTTTGTAAAATAATTGAATCATTCATTCAATTTTGAAGAGCAAAATTCGGTCAAGGATGGAAGGGTAAGAGAAAATATTATTTTTATTCTTTCAAGTGTTGGAAAACATGAAAAGCTTCTATTCTTCTTCTTCTTCTCTCATGGATGGCTCAAAATGAATGAAAAGAAAATGGAGAAAAGATAATTATTTTAGACAAAAGTTGTTCAAAATAATTATCCTATGAAAATTATTTTTAAGAATTATATAAGAATTGTATGTAAAATATTTCTAATTAATACAAGAGTTGTACATAAAATATTTACCATCTCCATTTTAGAAACAAATTATTGTATTCAAAGAGTTTGAATACATGATGCTGAAAATTCAAAAACAAAGCTACCATTCTAATTTCATAATCCCACCAAACCGTTATGGACTAGAATTATTCAACAATATACTCCAAGGTGAGCTCTTTACATGCATTGTTGAAGGACTTAAAGAATTTGTAAAGCTACCTTCATTAGGTAAGTGTTCTTTATATTTTGTTTTAAGTAATACAATTGTTCATCATGTACAAGTTGTTGTATAATAGTTATACTTGAACATATATGTAATATATGTGGTTAAATTTATTAAATTAGGAGTATATGTTCATATGCTTCCACTGCATGTAGTAATTTTTGAAATTATGTATATACTCGTATGTCACACTCAATTTTCAACATATCTTCCTCCTCCTCCTTACCCCTAAAATAGATAGAAGTTGATTGAACATGATTTTTCTTGCTAATTTATAGTGCCTTCATAGACAACAAATTATCATCCTTGTCATTTTTATTTAGAGAAACACAAGCCCTCAATAACTTTTATCTTACTAATTTCTAGGGTCTCCATAATAGAACTGTTTATCGGCAGGTAAATAAGACTTGTAACTACTCAGCTCGCCTGAATCCTAAACAAGAAATTAAAAATTAATAAAGCATAGACATTAATTTTGATTAACAAATAAAATCAAGTCATTAAAAAATTAAAAATACCAGGACTAGGTGTGTCACGCCCCAGACCCAAAAGATCTGACACACGACATCACTTACATTCATTCAATAATACTTAAACATTCATTTTAATTTCTTTCAGAATTATAGTAATTGAATTATGACTGGGACAATTAGTAAACCGGAGATACGCAGAGTTTTCTCAGAGATTAACACTCTACTACGTCACCAGTAGCAACTTTATTACCGGAAGCCCAGAATATATTCATTGCAAATTCTTACTTAAAATCAATCCATTACTACACTTGGTGAAACTTAAACTAAATCCAACCACACACAATAAAATAATACATAAGTATTTATTCACTAGGGACAAATCAAATATCTTATCCCACGTGTCCCCAAATGAAACACTTAGCAACCTAACAACTTAGGGAACCCAAGGAACAGCAGAAGCCTTGCCAAATCCGCTAAGCACACATGTACCTTATTTACCTGAAATCACCATAAACTATAATGAGTATAAAACTCAGTAAGCATACTAGTTTTTCATATATCAAATACAAATACATATATGTACACAATGCATATGTATGATATGCTGTGATCAATCAAAATCATAATCTTATCAAATCACATATCATGTAAGCGCTTACACATTCTTTCAAAACACATAATAGGAATACCATCACTCAACTACTACTTAGTAGGACTTACATATCATATATCACATAATGAGCCAAATGTCACTCGTAGGTGACATACCGTATGAGAGGAATAGTACAAGTGAGGTCTTGAAATTACACATATATAATGCTCATGCCCGAAGGTAAAAGCCAAACCCTCACCCTGATCATCGGTGAGTCCTCTCACATGCACCAATACGCCACCATACGAATGTGATGACTCACACTTCCTTTAGGTACTAATAGGATCCTCCCAACATACGGAACACATAATATATACCAATCCCGAAGGAAAGGCCACACATAAAGGCTCCACAAATCACATAAAATGCCTACTAAGTTAACAGTGAGTTCAAGTACCCTCAAAACACAAAATATTTCTCATGGACATATTACACTTCAAAAGCTTTCTTTGTTAAACATATCTTATTTTGAAAGCTCACTTTCAAAAAACACATGTATGTCCATGCTCAATGTCAATGCTCACATTCATAAACATATATTTACATTTCATATCAAAATATACTTTGACATAACATAAACATATTCTTAACCACATTTACAAAATCATTCATAACACTTACTATGTTTATTGTGATTCCAGTAAAAAGTCTAGTATACTTACCTCTTAACACTTTCAGCTACAAGGCTTAAATCTCCTTAACCTATCAATGGAGATTAATCCTTTCATAAGCCTCACAATTCACACAAAATACTTTAAATAGCTTACAAAATTATACACAATGCATTTATCACATCAAATTGGTCTAAATATTTGGTTTCTCAAAACCTGTTATTCTGACCACTTACATTTAACAAAAATTTCTAATACATCAAATGATGTCCAATTACTTCGAAATCAGAATATATCATTCTTGACTCATATATACTTCTTATATATGAATATTATATCAAAATTCCTACACAATCCATTCCATACACACCATCGAATCCAAACTACAAACCTGACAGGATCAAGATACTTACTGAACAGTATTCAATCTCCCAATTTTATAAAATCATATACTAACTCAAAAATTATAAAACTACCACATAATTACTCTTGACACATATCTCAGTCCATGATAAATATTTGGCTTCCAAATAACTGCCAAAAGTATTTTAAAACTATTTTATTTCATAACTTTAAAAATCTGTTAATCAAATACTACAATGAGCTGATACACTTTAGAAATTCATAACACTTCAACCACATTGATCCAAATTCTCAATTCCGAGTATATCATATTAGACATATAAAATTATCATATTCCACAAATTCGTAATTTTTAAAGATCATTCAGCAGGTTAAAAATTATTTTCCACTGTATCATACTGTTTACACAGGAAATTTCCAGAATTCCAGGGTCATTTTGGTAAATTCACTACAAATTCAATTTCCGAGATTTTCAGTCGATTCAAAGTCTCAGATGATTCTAAACATGTCTAATTTCATATACTCAAAATTCAAAACCAGAATCGAATCACAACAATTTATAAAAGTCCTAGATCAAGAGGTTATCCAGCAGAAATTCCATAATTCATCATGATTTATCAAACTATCTTATAGATCATCATCAATTCTCACAACATCAAACGAAATACACATCAAATCCTTAATTATACATATTTCCAGAAATCAAAACTTAAAGAAATTAACTTAATTAACACCAATAAATTGATAATTAGTTGTGATATACCTCTAAAGATCCAAAATTCTCATTTTCTTCTTCTTTTTTTTCTTCTTCTTCTCTTTCTCTCTCCTTTATTTCTCTCTTCTCTCTCTAAAAATGGGTAGCTCGACCAAAATGAGAGAATTAGGGTTTTTAAAAGTGTATTTTTATACTAAGTGGTTAATTTTTGGTATTTACGAATTCACCCCCAAAACTTTCAAAGTATAACAATTTGGTCCCTAAAATAATTCCAAAGTCTTGCAAATAAACTCAATACTAATAGTATATCCTTAACCTATAAAAACACTACTAATAACAATATATAAATCAAGGATCACCCATATACAAATAAAATACGTATATTTATATATATAAATATACATATTCTTACCGGTTATGGATATTGGTTACTACAAGGTGGGGCATTTGGAAATGAGATTATTGCTGGCGAGAATGAATTTGCTAATGTTGACAACACCTTTTACTTTAAAGGTAGAGATCGTACGGGGACCGATGATTTTTTATACAGTTCCCTTAATAATCTATAAACTTTGTGTTGTAATTCCATTCTTTTTTATTTTTTATTAGTTACTTTAATTATAAAATAAATCATTAAAAATAAATATTAAAATTTAAAATTTTGTGTTGAGTTTTAACTTTACCCGTCTACTGTAAAAATTAACAGAATCCTACTAACAAATTAAGATAAAATTGATATTTTTAAAACTTGTGAGACAAAATTGAAAACTAGGACAAACTTCTGGAACAAAAATGTCATTTTCTCCCAAAAAAAGAAAAAAAAAATCAAAGGAAATAAAGTTGAAGTAAGAATAGCCTAAGGGTAATAGTATCATTTCAAGAGCTCGGTGTTCTAAGGCTTTTTGACTACTTGTCTATTTACATATCTGAGCTTATACATCCCAGGCCTAACCATTTCATAACTTTGTAGGGACCTTCCCTGTTAGGACCGAGTATCTCTTAAGTGAGATTCTTAGTGTTTAAAAACACTTTTCTCATGACGAGGTTGCCTTCAGCAAATTTTTGTGCTCAGATCCATTTATTATAGTGTAGTACTAAGTAACCTTTTGTTGATAGGTCGCTATTTGAACCTTTGTTTACTCCATCTTCTGCTCGTTGAAGTCTAGATGTTCTTGTAATAGCTTCTTATTCTTGGCTTCATTAAAGTATAGCACCTAATGAGTTGGCAACCTAACCTTTTCGGGGATGATTTCTTCAGATCAAAATGTTAATGAAAATATGATTTCCTAGGTCGTTATTTTACTTATGGTCTTGAATAACCACAATACCTCAGGCAGGTTCTTTACCCAAGCCCTTTTTCTTTTAACCAAATTCTTTTTTATATAGCTTTTTAATAAGTTTGTTCAATGATTTCACTTGCTTATTGGTCTTTGGATGAGCTGAGGAGGTGATCTAAAGCTTTATGACGAGTCATCGATAGAAACTCTTAAAGTTCTCATTTTTGAACTACTTGTGTGGTTGGTTATCATAGCATATGGGATACCAAATTGGTAGACAAGGTTCCTTCATACAAAGTCTTTAACTTTTTTTCGGTTATCTTGGTTAAGAGTTATGCCTCAAATTATTTGGTAAAATAGTCAATGTCGACCATTGCATATTTTATTGAGCGCTTTCCTCAGGATAAAGGGCTAATCTGGTTGAATGCTCATTGCACAAAGGCTATGGACTCGACATTACTTTTAAGTTCTCAAGAGGGGAATGAATGTTGTTGGCATGCCTCTAGCGAGTGTCGCACTTCTAGACAAGCTCTTTTACATCTTGTTGAGTTGTTGGCCAATAATGCCCCCATTTGGAAGGCTTTGTATGCTAAGGAATTGACACCTAAATGATTATAAAAAACCCTTTGATGAATCTTTTGAGGCAAATAATTAGCTTTTTCAGACCTAAACACCTTAAGTACAAATAAAAATGTCATCAACAATAGAGGATCCCATCGATCAGAGTATAATGAGCCAAAGTGTACCTTAGTTGGTGGGCTTCCAACTTTTCGTTTAGTGTCTTCCTATTCTTTATATATCTTATAATAGGGTTCATCCAGCACGGACTAGAGTCGACTTGAAGGACATGTTCTATCACTTCTGTAATACTGAGCTTTATGATGAGCTCTAATGGTTTTGATCAAGGTATGCTCGCATCCTCGGTCAAAGTAAATCATGCTAGAACATCTATTTTGTGAGTTTTACTCTGAGAAATCTATTGGATCACAATCTTCTTAAACTATGCCATCAGCTATTTTGCCTTCTAAAGTAGGCCACCATGTTTTACCCCATAATTTAAGGTTTGTTTAGGGCTTTTTGCCTCGAGGGTATTTGAGGCTTGCTCGGGAATCTAAGACCTATTTGGGCATTTAAAATCTATTTGGGCATTTAAAATCTATTTGGGCATTTGAGCTTGCTCTAGCATCCAAAACCTATTTGGGCGTCTAATGCTTGCTCAGCATCCAAAGCCTTCTTGCGCATCTAAAACATATTTTGGCATTTGAGGCTTGCTTGGGCACTTTGGCTGAAAGGGTCATATATGGATCATGGCCTCTATCCTCCAAATTCTTCGATTGGTCTTTTTTCAACGATTATTAATTTTGCAATATTGGAAGTTTATAAAAAGAATGATAAATATAAGATATATTATATGAAAGAACTCATACAATACTCATAAATTTAAATATGTAATACAATATTATAGCATATCGTGAATAATATTGAAGTCATGGATTAACTAAACAACACTAAGTGTCAGTGTTATTTATCATATTATGAGTTATATCACTCACTAAATTATTTCCACCACATATATATAGTCATTTTTTTTTTGTAAACATTTATATCTTTTAATAATACAGATATTTAAATTTTAACTAAAGTTTGATGTTGGACTTTAAAAATAACTTTATTTAGAATTGGATTTTATTTAAGAAAGTAAAAATTTCTACTTAAAAAAAAATACCACACTTAAAAAATAATTTACAATTATAAACTTTTGTTTTTACGAGTACTAAAAAATAATTTCACATATGTCGTGATTCTTTAACACATTTTAGATAGCGTGAAGTTGTATATTAATTAGATAATGTTGATTCTATAACACATTTTAGATAGTATTGAAGTTGTATATTAATCAGATATGATGTTATCTACTAATGGTAAAGGGCTGAAAGTACATCTACCTCCACTAGAGTGGAGGTTTTGTATTTAAATCTCATTCTTTATGTCAAATATGTGTGTGTGTGTGTGTGTGTGTGTGTGTGTGTGTGTGTGTGTGTACATCTACCTCCACTAGAGTGGAGGTTTTGTATTTAAATCTCATTCTTTATGTCAAATATGTGTGTGTGTGTGTGTGTGTGTGTGTGTGTGTGTATAAATATAAACTTTTATTAATAATATTTAAATATTCATTTCAATTTCTTTTAAAATTATAACAATTGAATTATAACTGAGACAATTAGTAAATCGAAGATACGCAGAGTTTTCTCAGAGATTAACACTCTACTACGTCACCAATAGCAACTTTGTTATTGAAAGTCCAGAATATATTCATTGTAAATTCTTACTTAAAATCAACCAATAACCACACTTGGTAAAACTTAAACTAAATCTAACCACATATAATAAAATAATACATAAGTATTTATTCAATAGAGATAAATCAAATATCTTATCCCACGTGTCCCCAAATGAAACACTCAGCAACCTAACAACTTAGGGAATCTAAGGAACAATAGAAGCCTTACTAAATCCGCTAAGCACACATGTACCTTATCTACCTGAAATCACCATAAACTATAATGAGTATAAAACTCAGTAAGCATACTAGTTTTTCATATATCAAATACAAATATATATATGTACACAATGCATATGTATGATATGCTGTGATAAATCAAAATCATAATCTTATTAAATCACATGTCATATAAGCGCTTACACATTCTTTCAAAACATATAATAAGAATACCATCACTCAACTACTACTTAGTAGGACTTACATATCGCATATCACATAATGAGCCAAATATCACTCGTAGGTGACATACTATATGAGAGAAATAGTACAAGTGAGGTTTTTAAATTACACATATATAATGCTTATGCTTGAAGGTAAAATCAAAACCCTCACCTTGATCATCGGTGAGTTTTCTCACATGCACCAATACGCCACCACACGAATGTGATGACTCACTCTTTCTTTAGGTACCAATAGGATCCTCCCTACATACGGAACATATAACATATACCAATCCCAAAAGAAAGGCCACACATAAAAGCTCCACAAATCACATAAAATGCCTACTAAGTTAACAGTGAGTTTAAGTATTCTTAAAACACAAAATATTTCTCATGAACATATTACACTTCAAAAGCTCTGTTTGTTAAACACATTTCACTTTGAAAGCTCACTTTCATAAACACATATATGTCCATGCTCAATGTCAATGCTCACATTCATAAACATATGTCTTTCACATTTCATATCAGATATATTTTGGCATAACATAAATATATTTCTAAGCACATTTATAAAATCATACATAAATAATTACTATACTTATTGTGATTTCAGTAAAAGTCTAGTATACTTACCTCTTAGCACTTTCAGCTACAAGGCTTAAATCTCCTTAACCTACAAAGCATAAGCCTCAACATTTATACAAAACACTTTAAATAGCTTACAAAATTACACATATTGCACTTATCACATCGAATTGGTCTAATTACTTGGTTTCTCAAAACCTGTCATTTTAATCATTTACACTAAACAAAATTTTCTTATACATCAAATAATGTCCAATTACTCCAAAATCAGAATATATCATTCTTGACTCATATATCATTCTTATATATGAATATTATATCATAATTCCTACACAATTTATTCCATACACACCATCGAATCCAAATTACTAACCTGATAAGATCAAGATATTTACTAAACAGTATTCAATCTCCCAATTTTATAAAATCATATACTAACTCAAAAATTATAAAACTATTACAGAATTACTCTTAACACATATCTCAATCCATGATCAATATTTTACTTCAAAATCATAGCCAAAAGTATTTTAAAACTATTTTATTCTATAGCTTTAAAAATCTGTTAATCAAATACTGTAATGAGCTGACACTTTTTAAAAAATCATAACAATTTAACCACATTGATCTAAATTCTCAATTATGAGTATATCATATTAGACATGTAAAATTATCATATTCCATAAATTTGTAATTTTTGAAGATCATTCAGCGGATAAAAAATTATTTGTCTCTGTATCATACTGTTAACATAGAAAATTTCTAGAATTTTAGGGTCATTTTGGTAAATTCACTAAAAATTTAATTTTTGGAATTTTCAATCGATTCAGAGTCTCAAATGATTCTAAATATGTCTAATTTCATATACTCAAAATTAAAAATCAGAGTTGAATCACAACAATTTATAAAATTCCTGGATCAATAGACTATCAAGTAAAAATTATGCAATTCATCATGATTTATCAAACTATCTATATAGATCATCATCAGTTCTCATAATATCTTACGAAATACACATCAAATCCTCAATTGTACATATTTTTTAAAATCAAAACTTAAAGGAATTAATTAATTTAACACCAAGAAACTAAGAAAGGGTCATAATATATCTCTTAAAACTTAAATTCTAACTTTCTTATTATTTTTCTTCTTCTTCTTCTCTTTCTCTCCCCTTTCTTTCTCTCTTTTCTCACTCTAAAAGAGGTGACTCGACCAAAATGAGTGAATTAAGGTTTTAAAAGTGTATTTTTATACTAAGAGGTTAATTTTTAGTATTTACAAATTAGCCCCTAAAACTTTCAAAGTATTACAATTTTGTCCATAAAATAAATTTAAAGTCATGCATATAAATCCAATACTAATAGTATATCCTTAACCTATACAAACACTACTAATAATAATACATAAATCAAGTATCACCCACATACAAATAAAATATGTATATTTATATATATATATAAAAATACATATTCTTACCGGTTGTGGATACTGGTTACTAAATGTTATGATTCAAACTTATCTTGGAGAATGTTGAGAATGTAAAAATTGCACATAACAACTGAGCAATTTGTGCCTTAAATATCCATTAACCCTTAATGGTTTGATGTTGGATGGCACTTCAAGAATGTCTACCATAGGAGGCCAAAAATTGTACCAGTTATTTTCATGCTCAACATGGTGTGAATATATGGTTGTTGATGCCAATTATGTTGTCAAAGTTGATCCAAGCATACCTCATCCGCATGCTAACTTCCTTTCATGTGGTTTCTCAACTGGGTTTGGTGCAGCTTGGAAAGAATTTATGGTTGAAAAAGGATCAACTGTGGCTGTCTTTGGCCTTGGTGCTGTTGGATTAAGGGTATGCATATATAAATTATTGCTTTTTTTTTTCCCTCATTAGATTATTCTGGCCGATGGGGAAACTTGGTTTCAGTTTGGTTTAGTTTTCAATTTTTTTATTAATAATAAATCTATTTTTAGATGGGAAACTTGTGATTGTGATTGCAGGCCATTGATGGAGCTAGAATGCAAGGGGCAGCTAAAATAATTGGCATAGACAAGAACCCATGGAAAAAGCAAAAGGGACAAGCTTTTGGAATGACAAATTTCATAAATCCCGAAGAATCAGAGAAACCAGTTTCAGAATCGGTCAAGGAGATGACTGATGGAACGGGTGTTGATTATAGCTTCGAGTGTACTGGAGTTGCATCATTAGTTTCTGAAGCTCTTGAAGCCACCAAGTTGGTATGCTCATAATTCAGTGTCATCACAATCATAATCACAAGTCTATCTTATGTTGATCCGATCCCATAGCCATTTTCTACTTATTGGTAATTAAGAGTGAGTTAGTTGCAATTGTTGAATCGTAACTTCTAATAACATATGTATTCACACCCTCGGCACAAAACTCTCCCTATCTAAGGGATCGGATTTTCGTTCGTTCAGCGAACTCTAGTATCTAGTATCCAATTATGGATGACATCGAAGCACTATGGAACTCCTTCTCAATTGATAACTCTCATAACGAAGAGGTCTTTGAGATTCCAGAAACGGTGGTTAAAAGACACCGTTTAGCAGCCAAATTTGGCCTGTTTATCAAGATCATGACGAGAAAAAACTACCAACGAGATGCCTTCCAAAGCATAATGCGAAGTCTTTGGCGACCTACGGGAGAACTGAGATTCCGATGGTTAGGCGATGATATCTTCCTGTGTGAATTCTCCCTAGAAGACGACCGGAAAAAAGTGTTAAGAACTGAACCTTGGAATTTCAACAAATTCCTAATTGCCATGGAACCAATTGCTGATGAAGGTCATACTGTCAACCCCACATTCCGTTATGTCTCATTTTGGATCCAAGTACACAATGTTCCAATAGTTCATATGAATGTCGAGACAGCGGAACTAATTGGGAATAGGATTGGAAAATTCTTAGATGTAGATGCCGATGATTCTGGATCATGCATAGGAAGATTTATGCGCATTCGAGTTAAAATACACCTCGACCAACCACTACGGAAAGGAATATTTCTTAAACTCGGCTCAATTGATCACCTGATTTGGCTAGACTTCAAGTATGAAAAACTTCCGGAATTCTGCACTCTCTGCGGCTTCCTAGACCATGGCTACAGAGAGTGTCTACAATCATACCCAATTGTCCTTAAAAAACCTGGTAACCACCGCTACTCAGAGAATATTCGAGCGGCCGGGAATTACAGAGAATTCAAAGCATCCACATCAAGGGACACACTCAAGAATAACACTCATAAAGGCCCGAAAAGAGACCCCCGTAGAGATGAAGAGGTTAATAACAGCTCTCAGGAGGGGACTACCGTTGCTGAACTCCCGGCGGCGAGTGCAGAAAAGAATGGGGGTCTGCAAGGGGCTGTGAGGGATATCGGAACATTGGTTTGACAGTAAACGTGCTCTCCACCACTAAGGGGTGCATGACAGCAAATGGAAGCATGCATCCTTACAGGAATGGTCCCCTAAATGCTTACGAGCCGGTCACCACTTCCGCCAAGAACTCTGCCGAGACATCCACCACGCTTCCGGGAATTCTGGGATCCAATACTAGGGGAGCATGTGATAGGCTTATGGTGCCACGGCAGCAGGTGAATGACACTGATCCAGAACCCACAATCGAAGTGCATGCTGTCGATGAACCCCAATATTGGAACAGAATAAAAAAATTCGAGCTCAAGCCACGTGAAGACCATGGTCAGGAGCACAAAACAGCTGCACATCCTGCCGTTGAGCTCAAACACCGCAACAAATTCAAAGGAAAAATGCTCCAGCCACGTGAAGACCACTCACCCCAGAAACCATGTGTGCTGCTGCGAAGAATTGGGGGAAGCTCAAGGATGGAACCATCAAACTTGGTCGGACCATGCGCTGGTGGAATCCCACCTCATCATGCCTCGATGCTGTCGGCCAGTGAACTCCCAAAACAGAACAGATCCACAACACGCATGGTTGAGTCATGTGCAGATCACCAAGCGCAGCTAACCATGGACAGCACCAACAATCTGGGTGCACGTGAAAGCTTTTCTGGTCGGATGGACCCAGGGAATGGTGAAGATCAGCTTTTGGCTTCATGGCAGCATGTAAAAGATACTGGTTCAGAGGCCAAAAACGGAGCACATGCTGTACACAATGACGTTAGTAGCCAAATCCAGAACGGTGTCAAAACAAACACACTTCAGCCACGTGAAGACCACTCTTTGCAGAAAACAAGGGAGCTGCTGCGAGGTGATAGACAAAGAGTGATGAGGGAGCCATCATACCTGGTCGCACAATGCGCTGGCGGGCTCCCACCTCCTCGTGTCTTGACGCTGTCGGCCGATGATAAAGAATCAACCAACCATGCTCTCCAACATCCGAATTCTTGTATGAATAACAAAGGCACGCGGTGCAGGCCCTCCATGCAACCTTCCCAAATGGAAACACACCAACACCTGGACTTTAGCGATGTTAATGAACACCTGGATTTTTGCATTGTTAACGAGAGCACGCGATGCAGGCCGCCCATGCTTTCAATCCAAGTGGAAACAGAAAAGGACATCCAGTCACCCGATACTGCCACTACCAAGGAAATTGCCCCCCATGCTGTACCAGGCCCTCTTAAGCACGTGACTAACACCCAGCCGCACTCTGCCCCAAATGTCACACTAATGGCCAACCCTATTAAAAATATTACAGAAAAATGCGTGAATCTTTATGGGATCCAAGACAATGGGGAACCATAGCCCAGACAAAGCGTGGGAATAGTGCATTGCTGGAGGAATGGTCCTCCAACTGACTTCGAAAGGCCCTTTGATCACTCCATCCTTCACAAAAGTGGCAGTACTACCACAGAGCCTCCACGAAGATCAACGAGACAAAAAAAATGCAGACAGATATACACCTCTGAGAGTAAAAACGCTCAAAGAATTCCTAACCCAAATAGCAACAAGTCACACTATGCTACCAACAGACAGCTGAATGCCAAAAGGAAAGTACGTAACAATGACAATGATACTGCATACCCTACTCCATCTAAGAAGGTCCGACCTCAAGCAACGGGGGTTTATGAACAATCAGTGGTTTGCTACCACCAGCACCTGGAAGATGAAGACAAGAAGGTTCCTGCTGTTAACCATGATACCTCCTCAAAGTCCCCAGCGGCGGCTCCTGCGGTTATGCAGGACCGCCGATCCCAATGAAGCTTCTGAGCTGGAATGTGCGAGGGCTGGGCAACCCTTGCATATTCCACATCCTGCATACCTTGGTGCAGGACCACTGCCCAGAGGTGATCTTTCTTACAGAAACACGAGCATACAGACAAAGAATGGAAGATCTTCGGGTGAAACTTGGCTGCGTAGGGAAATTGGTGGTAGAAAGAGTCGGTCGCAGTGGTGGCTTAGCACTACTATGGACGGATAAGGTTGATATCTCCCTCCTATCATACTCCCGTTTTCATATTGATGTGGCTATTGCAGGTTTGGGGAAAAATTGGCGATTCACAGGCTTTTATGGCCACCCTGAATCATCTCAGCGTATCCACTCCTGGACACTCTTGCGACGCCTATGTTCGTTATCTTCTCTCCCATGGCTATGTGGAGGAGACTTCAATGAGATCCTTCAAAGCTCTGAAAAACTAGGCGGCTTACCCCGCCCCACCTACCTTATGCAGAACTTCAGGAATACGATTGATGACTGTGGCCTCTCGGGGATCCAATTCAGGGGGCCTCCTTTTACTTGGTGCAATGGACGGGACCGTAGTCTGTTTATTCAGGAAAGACTTGACCGAATGCTCTGCTCCTTCCCCTGGCACTGCCTCTTCCCTAATGCCTTGGTGCAGCATCTAGACTTTTGGGGCTCCGACCACAGACCGCTCCTATTATCATTTGATGAAGCTGGCAGACCAACTAGAAGACAACCTTCTTATCGCCCCATCTCCAGATTCCACTTTGAGGAAGCTTGGGCCAACGAACCGGACTGCAGGGAAATCATCTCAGAAAGATGGCCCCGAAACCTAAGCTCCCTCGACTCAATTCACAGGAACCTCCTACACATTGGGTCTCATCTAAAAAAGTGGAATCTAGCACACTTCCGCAGACTCAAGACTGAGATAAAAAATAAAAAGCAACTGTTAGGGGCTTTGAACCAGCAGGTGAATGCTCAGACATGGCCTGGGATAACGAAGATTCAGAAATCCCTGGATGCACTAATGTACAAAGAAGAGACATATTGGAAGCAACGTTCGAGGGTTCAATGGCTACAAGCAGGGGATAAAAATTCACGCTTCTTTCATTTTAAAGCATCAGGGAGGAGAAAGAGGAACTCTATCTCGGGGATCACAAACAGAGATGGAATCTGGTGCGCAGACCTGGAACAGACTGCGAAGGTTTTTCTGGAGTACTTTTCTGATATTTTCTCTTCTTCTAATCCTTCTGGGACTGTGATTGACTCGGTAGTCTCTTGTGTGGAGCCGAGATTATCTGTGCAGCAACTCCAATGTTTAGACTCCCCATTCCGGGAGGAAGAAGTCCACAAGGCAGTGTTTCAGATGCATCCTACTAAAGCCCCTGGTATTGATGGTATGCCAGCCTTATTCTTCCAAAAATTCTGGGACATTGTTGGAGCTGACATTTGTCGTGTGTGCCTGGGTTTTCTTAACAATGGGGACGACCTCAGAACGGTAAATGACACCCTCATTACCCTTATCCCGAAAGTTGGTGATCCCAAAGTTTGCTCGGATTTTCGCCCGATAAGCCTGTGTAATGTCCTATACAAAATTGTTGCTAAGATTTTAGCCAACAGACTACGAGGAGTCATGGAGAGTTTGATTTCCGAGTCCCAAAGTGCTTTCATACCAGGGCGTCTAATCACCGACAATGCTATAATCGGATTTGAGTGCCTCCACGCCCTCAAACGTAATAAATTTTCAGCGGGGAATTTTTTGGCCTTGAAACTAGACATGTCAAAGGCTTATGATCGGGTAGAATGGGATTTCTTGCTTGCAATGATGGGGAGATTGGGTTTCTCTGACAATTGGTGTCGGATGATTTATCAGTGTATCTCATCAGTATCATACTCTATCATTATTAATGGCACTACTCATGGCTCTATATACCCCTCAAGAGGCCTTCGCCAAGGTGATCCTCTATCTCCATTCCTGTTCCTTATTTGTGCTGAAGGTCTTTCCTCCCGCCTAAAGTTCTCAGAACAACGAGGTGATATACAGGGGCTGAAATTGGGGAATCAAGGGCCCACAATCTCCCACCTACTTTTTGCTGACGATAGCCTCTTATTTACTAGGGCCTCCTTGGACAATTGCATCTCGATAAAAGCCATTTTGAGTTCTTATGAGCATGCTTCTGGACAACTGATCAATAACCAGAAGTCTGCAGTTTGCTTTGGTAAGTCTATATCAGGGGCGGTTGCTGCCCAGCTCACCCTTTGCTTGGGGGTGACCCAAGTCCCCCACCACAGTAAATACCTGGGGCTCCCTTGCATTACTAGCAAAAATAAACAGAACCTATTTGCTGCTATTAAAGACAAAGTGTGGAGTAAACTGAAAGGTTGGAAGAGACATCTTTTTTCAGCTGGGGGTCGGGAGATCCTTATCAAAGCAGTTATCCAAGCCATCCCGACCTATATCATGAACCTGTTTAGACTTCCAAAAAGCCTAGTTAATGAGATTCGTAGGCTCTGTGCAAGGTTTTTTTGGGGCGGTGATGCGTGCTCAAAGAAAATTCATTGGTGTTCGTGGGATGTGTTGTGCCACCACAAGAGGGATGGAGGCATGGGTTTTAGAGACCTAGCTTCCTTTAACCAAGCAATCCTCGCTAAGCAAGGATGGAGAGTGATCGCCTTCCCAAACTCTTTAGTGGCCAAAACTCTTCGAAGCCTTTATTTTCCTAACTCTTCGCTCTTGCAGGTACAATCTAGACAATCTGATTCACAGGTCTGGAAAAGTATTCTTTGGGGTAGAGACTTGCTAAAGAAGGGACTACGCTGGCGTATTGGTGTTGGAACAGCTGTATCAATCTATTATGACCAATGGCTCCCTCGACCATTATCCTTTAAACCCTCTTTCCCCCACAAACTGCCAGAGCATTCACTAGTTGCTGAGTTACTTACACCTGCTGGGGCATGGAACTCTGAACTGGTCCGGGACAACTTTCCTCCTGAAGAAAGTGACTTAATCCTCAGTATCCCCCGCTCTCGATGTTGGGAACAACCAGACTCATTTACGTGGCATTTTGACAGGCTAGGGCAGTATACTATTAAAAGTGGGTACCATCTATCTCATACTGTTGACCAAGCTTCGTCCAGCAACAATAATGTTGATTCTAGAACCTGGTGGCAATACATGTGGAGGTTGAAGATTCCAACCAAAATAAAGCATTTTGTTTGGAGAATTACCCATGATTGGATCCCTACCTTTGCAAATCTTAAGAGGCACCATGTGCCGATTGATGAGTCTTGTAACCGCTGTGCTAAAGGTGCTGAAAACTCTATTCATGCAGTATGGTTATGTGATGCACTAAGAAAGGTACGCCAAGCTTGTCCATTTTTGCATGGTATAAATATTTACCATAATACTACTTTTTTGGATCTCCTAATGAAATGCAAAATGAGCTTAGCGGTTATGGATCTTGAGATACTATTAATTATGTTTTGGAGATTATGGTATATCAGAAACAAATTAGTCACAGAGAAGAAAGTGATATTGGTGGATGATGTTCTTAATTGGGCTAAAAGCTATTGGTACGAGTTCGTATCTTGTTGCACAGACAAAGTTGATACCACTAGTAATTCGAGTTGTAGTTGGCTAGCCCCAAGACTGGGTTTTATAAAACTCAACACTGATGCCAGTCTATCTCCTAAGCACCTCAAGGCTGGGTTAGGGGCGGTCTTGCGTGATAGCTATGGAGCGGTACTTGCCTCTTCATCCTCTCCACTTAAGGCAAAGCCCTCAGTGGACATTTTAGAAGCATTGGCAATTCTTCGAGGTCTTAACCTAGCTAGAACACTGGGCTTATAAGCTATTGAGGTTGAATCTGATGCAGCAGGCATTATTTCTGACATCAACAACCACACTCACTCTTTCTCAGAACTTGGTTTGGTTCTTCATGACATCAGAACGATCTCGTCATGCTTTAACTTCTGCTCTTTCAGGTATTCACATCGGTCCACTAATAAAGTGGCGCATGAACTAGCACACCTTGCTCTAAACATAGTTTCTGATACTATTTGGTTGGGTAAAGTCCCAACACAATGTAATCGTTTTGTATTTGAGGATTTTTCCTCCAAGAGTTAAATTTCACAACCTTATTATTATCAAAAAAAAAAAAGAGTGAGTTAGTTGCTGAAATGGTGAAATAGGGGAAAGGAAAAGCAATGGCAATTGGAGTGGGAAATAATGCGAGCGTGGCAGTGAGTGGTCTCTCACTTGGGTGTGGGAGGACTTTGAAGGGCACTGTTTTTGGAGGCATCAAAACAAAATCTGACCTTCCCATTTTGCTTGAAAAATTTATGAACGAGACATTTCAACTTGATGAACTTTTGACACATCAAGTTAGATTGGGTGAGATTGACAACGCAATTCAATTGTTGAAGTAACTTGATTGTGTGAAAGTTCTAATCAAGATTTGATCGAGACACTGAGGCATGTAGTCTGTAATTTATCATAGACAGCACAGCATCAACTCCCCGTTTCCTTCATCTCTTAATGAAACTTTGTATTACCATTTCAATAGTTTTTTTTTTGGGAGAAAAATGATTAAAAAGCTTATCTTTGACTCTTCTCAATACATAAATTTATATAGATCAAATAAATTGAGGGAGAACATTAAAATTAAAGAAAATTCAAAAACAAAACGTAGTGAGTCTTATCCTTCAAAATATGTTAAAAGTTGAGACAAAATCATAAAAAAAGAGAGAAGAACAATATCACAGAGTGGTCTGCAACAAAATTTAGAAGCAAACAAACTCAAGTAAAGCGATATGCGAAAAGCCCATTAACATTCTTAGACAACTGATCTAGAATCTCAATAGGAACCAGAGACCACTAAGAAAAGTTATCACAATGAACTTCCAAATTTGCTGAAGAATCAGCTTCGGCATTATCTCCTCATAGATATATTATAGGCGTATTTTCTCTTTTCGCAATTGACATCTCCTTGTATTTCTAACTTCTTTATATATTTCTCTAAAAGAAAAAGAAAACTAAGACTTTCTTATACGTTATCATTTATAGATGATATAAATATAATTATAACTTTTTTTTGGGTTCATTTTCAGTTATTTGTGTATATTTTCACTGAAAATCTTGTATTAAAAAAAAAAAACTTCAAACATTTACTTAAATGGCTTAGTCTTGCGATGCATTTTTTATTATTATAAGTGGAAGTCTCAAATTCAATTCTATCCTCTCAAGTTATAAAAAGTAAAAATCCTCAAGTGATAGGTTGAAAAAATGCTCCATTTCCTTATTGTAATATAAATTTAAAAGAAATAAGAAAAAAGAATCTACTCCCTTCCTTTTAAATTATATATGGCTTAAATGGAATAACAAAATGACTATTATTTTATTGAATTTGAAATCAGGACCAGGATATTTTTTTTAACTTATCACTGGTAAAATGTTAAATGAAATATCAAATATCTAGGATTTTTTTTTTGTTTTTTGACAGGGGGAGAAATATCTAGTATATTAATAAAGACATTTCAACGACAACTTCAAATGGATATTTAAATTTAACATTAATCATGCTACCCATATCAACATTAAGGACAGATTATTTTACCGTTATTAAAAAAAAATAGTTTTTTTTTTGTTTTTTAAATACAGGCTCATTCGATATGATTAATTAAATCTCTTGCAATGGCTATATATTCCTGATTTCGTCTACCAAAGAGTCTATTTTGCATTAAGGAGAAAACATTGTTTTTGCAGCTTCAACTAAGCTTTGAATATTACACTTTTATGTTCTTGAAATTTAAACATTAAGGAAAAAAAAAATCTCAATTCAATATAACATAAGAACGCATTTCTACATATCCCATTTCTTACGCAGTTTACAGCAATTTGTAATTTGTGTATGTAGTGTGTATATCAGTTTAGGCACTTATCTATATATCATTTAGGTATCAATTTCAGTCGTAATTTGATTATATTAGTTATTATTTTTATGTGTCTTAATATTTTTATAATTGGTATTTAGTACTTTAAAATTATCTAAACGTTTTGCGAAAGATTCAACCACAAGTAACTAAAAATATAAAAAAATATGCGATAAAGATAAAGAAAACAATCACTATAAGACACAAGATATGCGTGATTCAACGACAAACACTTAAGTCTATGGCGGATCAAAGGTCCAACTTCTTTTATTCAATTCATAAGGAACTCAAGGTCACAAAGACTTCTAAGTCACAAAGACCTAATATTAGAGATTAATTAAGAAATACAATAAATAGTCAAAATTCTCTCTCAACCGATCTATCATCACTTTCTTGTATACTCAGTACTCAAGTGATTTTATAGTTACACTCTTGTGCACTTAGTATTCTAGTGCCTACCTAACTCTCTATTTTCTCTTATGTTTACTCTTTAATGTTTATGTTATTCTAAGGGGTTACAGAGGTTTATATAGCGTTTAAAGCATCCCTAAAAATCATATTTCTAAATGAAATAAAAGTCCATGCATGTAGGAATCCAAAACCTACCCAAAGAAGTCGAAAGAATACAAAACATGAAGTTTTACTCGTTTGGGGCCGTTATTGCCCAGGCCATCGCGTTGCGGCCCCAAAGCCAGGCTTGTTTCCTACACTCATTCCAAGCCCTTTCTTGCTTCTTATGCTCGTTCCAAGTCCCTCTTTACTTCCGACTCTTTGTTTTCATCTCTTTCTCGTATGTTCAATGCGTACTCAACTTCGTATCGAATCCTCATTGGTCTTTAACTCAAATTAAATTTATCGTTAATTTTGAATCACCAAATTTTAACAATTCCCTTCTTAATTTAAAATCTCTTCAAGAAAATTTTCAGAATCTACCCTCTCCTCAACCAATACTCTATCACTCTAGTGTTGATTTAATTAAGTCCTATGCCTAAATTTAACTCTTCTAAGGCTCATGACTTTGGTCTCCAAAGATTCTAAATGTGTTTCTCCTTATACAGCCTTTGTATTGTGATCTTCAGTATCACTTAGATACCATCATAATACCTATGTAACTAGATCTTATCCCTGTCAACAACCCCCTTATCATATTTTTTTTTTACCCCTGCCACACCGATGAGATAATCTTCAATGTTGTCCTTGGTCTGTATCCTCTTAACAACCCATGATAAGCCATACACAACATTCTCATTAAGCACATAGTCTTAAGTATGCTTCTCACCTATATACCCTCAAATATAACTTTCAGTATTTCTTCTTTTACTTTAAATGAATATTCTATTTGATTTAGCACTTCTAGGAATACTAAGGTCTTTATGAGATTAGAAATAAATCTTATACTTAATAGCTCCCTCATTTTTCACTATGTAGTTTCAATCTTATACTACCAATTTTTATAACTACAAAAGTCATATCTCTACTCATTAGTACTTTATCACCCCTAATGGATCAATAATTAATCAACAAAGATCTTCCAAGACTTAGATAGAAACTATACCCTAAAATCAAGTATTCACTCATCAAGCATACTTTCTTGCAAAAGCTATCTAGGTTTTGCAATTTCCTAGTCATTCTCACAAACAAATGCATATTCACCTTTTCTTTTATCTTGGTATTTCTCTCCGGACAATCCCTTATCAAACGTCATTCTTTCTTGCTAACAAAGCATTTCTTAGATCTACTCTTTATTCTTTTATTTCTCTTCTTTTTCAATATCTATTCTCAACCCTTTCTTTTAGAGTCTATACCGCTACACTACTAGGCTATGATCGTTTCACCAATTCTTTTGTGTTCAATCTAAATGACTTTTCAATCTGACTTGGATTTTGATGACACAGACTTTTCATCACTGGTTGTAGCCCGAGTCTCTTCAAAGACTATCTCTAACCCTAAACTCACTAAAAAAGCCATCACATTTTTCTCTTTCAAGTAATCATCCTGCCCATTGAACTTATTTATATTTGTGAGTTACTATGATTGAAACAACTTATGCTCAGCAATCTAGCACTGTTTCCCATGCTCTACAATTTGGTATGGATCTTAACATTTTTTCTGATACTACATGTTAAAAAATCAGCTTAGGCTCTTACCTATGACACCATTTAGGCATCAACCTTAGCTTTGACCTGATTTCAATAGTTAGTTTTTATGTGCCTTAATACCTCCATGCCTAATATTTAGCATCCTAAAATCATCTAAAGGCTTTGCGAAAAACTTTACCCATAAGTAATTACGAATATAAAAGATCATGCATAATAAAGATAAAGAAAATAATCATCACAAGACACAAGATATATGTGATTTAGTGAGAAACACGTATGTCCATGGCAGATTAAAGATCCAACTTCTTTTATTCACTTCACAATGATCTCTAGGTTATAAAGATCTAACACAAGAGATTAATCATGAAATACTATCGTGACTTTTCTACGCATAATATAAATGCAAGTATATGTATCATAACAAGTAATATAATGTAAAATTAGATGTCAAACCCATAGGGAATTATATATTTTCAACCAAGTATTAAAATTATTTCTTTTTTTTTTAATCTAGAAAAATAAATATTTCAATTGAAATTAATATAAAACTAAAGTTATAATTATAATTAAACAAATATGATCACAACTAAGCAAATCACAAGATAGAGAAAGCTTAGGATTATAACTATCTCTCAATATATTTTTCTAAAGATACTACTTCAATATTTTAATTCTTCAATATTATTATTGGTCAAGGCATTATCCTCTTCACTAGCCTCTTCCAATAGTCATATCAAATTACTAATTGCCTATATTTCTATGGTAACCTAATAAAATTTAAGACTCATTAAGTTCAAACCCTTTTAACCATACATATCATATAAGAATATTTCTATCTTATATCGAGACTTGCAGATACTACTCCATAATCATGTATCAAATTACCCTAAGCTAAACACAAGGATGCCTTTTTCAAGTTTATCAATATGTTCCTCAATCAATCAATAACTGATCAAGAATATTGAAATCATTAAGAACAAGTAATTTGAAGAGTAAAAACTAAAATTAACCTTAGGAAAGAAATTAGTTTATAATGACAAGAGAACAATGACAATAAAAAATAGAAAACATGATATAACCAAAGAGCAAACTGAATTTGACGTCTCAAATATCATCTTGTAGTTGGTTGATCTTCACAAGAATATGCCAATACTCCATTGCTTTTCTTAATATTCTCTCTCTAAATTTCTTTAAATTATGTTCTAATAGTTCTAAGAGCCTTAAGTTATGAAAGTATAAAAGACCGAGATGAGTAGCATTTTTATATGGAAGCTTGGAGTATTAAAGTCAAAATTAGAATTAGATTAGGGATTCGCATCAATGCTGGGGTGGTAGCTTCTCAATGCTAGGGCGTTGGCTCGAAATATCTCTATCACTACAATGTAAGGTTCTATAATTATCGCCTCAATGTTCTCTATCTATCCATGCGTGTTCTGCTAAATCATAAACGCTGCAATGTTCACTTCTTCATCTTTGCAACGTTCATATTGATTTTTCTAGATTTTGTAATTAAGTCTTATTTTTTGGGTTTTACTCCAATTTTTGCATTTTCGCTCCAAATTCTTCACTTTTTATCTTTTAATGCATCATCCTATAAAATCAACAATAAATGCATAAATAGCCTTCTATTCACATAAAAACAAACAAATTCTAAGTAATTTGGAGATAAAAAAAATTATTTATTTCACACTTATCAAATACAACAAATAGCCAATGCTCTCTCACAAAGGATATATTATCACTCTCTTGCGCACTTAGTACTCAAGTGATCTTATGATTACACACTCGCGCACTCAACACTTTAGTACATACCAACATTTTATTCTCTCTTCTGTTTACATCTTTAATACTTACGTTAATTTAAGGGTTTACAAGGGTTATATGATGTTTTAAACATCCCTAGAAACCTTATTTATAGTTGGAATATAAGTACATATGTGTAGGAATTTGAAACCTGCCCAAAGAAGTCAAAAGAACATAAAACATGAAAGTTTTGCTTGTCTTGGCATTACCGCTGCCCAGGCCACCATGCCGTGGCACCCGATCTTTGCCACTTAGGGGTTGCAATTTAGCTTGCTCGATCTTACAGCCCTAAAGCCTGGATTTTTTCCTACACTCATTCCAAGCCCCTCCTTACTTTCAGCTCTCCATTTTTATCTCTTTTTCGTATGTCCAATGCATACTCGACTTTACGTCGACTCCTCATTGGTCTTCAACTCAAAATGAAACCTATCTTTAATTTTGAATCACCAAATTCTAATAGTATAGAATTTGATTTGGAAAGATTCTATTCATACACCAACTTGATAAGAAGGAATTTAGCTTTAAATAGAGTAAAAATAACATAATAAGTTGATTATAAATGTGAAATGTTTGACATAAAACTTAAAAGAGGTTTATAAAAGTAAGAATAAGACAATGAGTTTGCTCCCCCTTGACTGAAGTATTCTTTAAAGGGGGAAAAAACCAAAAATTAAAAAAAATAAATTGGTTCAAATTGAACCAGCCAGTATGGTTTAGTTTCTATACTTTAAAAAAATTATCGGTTCTTATTATTAAGAAAATTAAATAGTTCAATTCGATTCCAGCTTGGTTATACATATAATAAGAACCGAATCGAAAAAATCAATTTGTTTAATTATTGATATTTTGTAATTAAATATAAGAAATGTATTGTATAACATTAAAATAAGCTTTAGCTTGGTTGACAATGCGTGCTAATATCCTTAAAAAGGTCCATGGTTCAAATCTAGCTAGATGTATTTTTTTAAAATTATTAATATGTTAACATTTAAATATAAGACAAAAGAAATGTATTTTCATTTATAAACCAACTTTAGCTTAGTTGGTAAAGTAAATGTAGTAGTCTCCTTAGTTCCTAGGTTTGAATCCAAGAGTTTTTGTAAATATTAATATTTTAACATGTAAATATAATAAAATGGATTGTATTTTAGTTTAGTGGTAATGGAGTTTTAGTATTATCATGAGTTTTATAGGTTCGAATCTTACTAATTGGATTTCTCAATTATAATATTTTCAAATTAAAATATGAGGAAACTAATTCTATTTTTAACTTAAAAACCAACTATATCTTAGTTGGTTAAATGGTAGTGGTATGTCTTTCAAGTCATATATTCGATTTCTTAGTTGTGTTGCAATTTGTTTTTTAAATTGACTTAAAAATCAAACCAAATAAAAAAAAATTGGTTCGGTCCGGTTTGGTTTTTATATTCCATTCAGTTTTTTTTTTCATATGGAAAAATCGAAAAACTGTGGGTCAATTTAATTCTGGCCAAAACTGGACTGAATCGACCTATGCCTACCCTTAGTATTTTTTTTTTCTAAGTGAAATTCTAAAGAAAATAACTTATTATTTAGTTTTATGAATCATCATTCTTATAATAATATTAGTATTCTTAAATATTATTCTCTTATATAGTAGTATTGTTCTATTTGAGTTATATTTCTTATATAGGTAGTAATTACTGTATATGACATATTTCTTGTATAAAAAAGATTTGTATATTTTTCTATTTAGTAGTGGTATTAAGCCTATATAAAAGATCATTTCTTATACATATTTTTCTTATAGTAAAATACGTAATTTCTCTAAATCATCTCACATGATATCAGAGCCAAGTTGAATTTTTTTTTTTACTATCTAGTGCTTGTCTCCGGCCACCATCTTCAACAGTCATCGATGCGTAAGGCACATGCATCGGCGTACCATTCACTTGATCACTGAACAGGACCACCAGTCGACTCATAAAATGCTGGTGACCTCCTTGTTGCCCTCCATAAGCTGTCGATCGCCATAAAGGGCCACCGCCTAATTTTAACTCCTTCTTTATCAATGTTGTTGTTATTTCCAGTGCCAAATCAATGCTCAACCACAGATCTGTCAACCTATATCTATAATTCCTTCGTTTCAAAGTCAGTTCTCTGTCAATCTCAACAAAATTCTTAGTTGAGGCATTTTCGCTAACTTAAAAAATGTTTCAGGTCCAAGTGAGACTTTTTAAAGAGTTACTTATAAGATCACAATAATTTTCGGCCAATATGTAAATACACATAATGTTGGGAAAATTTTAAAATTTCATATAAATTTTGGGGCTAATATGAAATTTTGCATAAATATTAGGGTTAAATAAAATTTCAAATAGATTTGGGCAATAATTTAATTTTTGATAGATTTATAATTTCACATAAAATTTAGACAAATTTGTAATTTTAACAACCTTGATTCTGTCATCTCTTAAACTCAGGCCAACTTCCATGTTATTTTCAGGTCTCTATAGTGTGTTCCTCAAGTTCTCATCATCGTGAAAAATCAGAAGTGTTGTAGCCTATTAATGTCATATAATATAGAAATAATTATGTTTATAGACACAAGTTATAAGTAATAATCTTAAAGGAGGAAACGTTGGTGTTATGTTACTTACGACATCACTCCATCTAAATAGCAGGATGATGAAACCAAAGAAAATTTCATTGAATGACTGAAGTACTAAGTTAGCAAAAATCATTAGACTATTACATGGTTCCTGTTAGGGTACGTGCTTACGTGTCATCCCTGTTTATATGAATATTTATTCGATAATATTTATACGATGTATTTTTTTATTAAATTGCTAATAAACCTTCATAATATGGTATTAATACATGTCACAATACTGACGTTGTATGATCTGTAAGAGTTCAGATATGGCCTAAAAGAGTTTAGACTAAGGCTAAGAGTTAGCAACGCTGAAAGTTATAAATGCTAAAAGTTAGCACTGTTAAGAGTTAGTAGGTTATAAGAGTCAGCGAGATCTAAGAAGTTAGAGTCTTGTTTATAATAGGACAAAGACCTGAGGGTACACTAGTAATGATATAACAAAGAGTTACAATTGGTGCTAGAAAATGTCATTATGCAAGTGTGTTCTCAAACACTGTGTTTCTGATCTATTTTCAACAATGCAACTCTATTGGTGAATCCTCTTTCAATTAGATTAGTGTATGTTTATATCTACAGGATGCAGATGATTGTTCTTAGCTAACCATAAGCTTAGAGCTTGTATAAGCATACGAATATTTAGTTAGAACTGAATACTGGACAAACTCATGAGGACCCCCAATAGATAACCTATAACACTGTCAATGGTAGGTCCTTTCGAGTTGAGTAGTGTATGTGGTCCTTTAAGCTAAGTGCCATGGTGGACTTGTGGGTACTCCACTTTACTTAGATTCCATGGATGTCAGATACCTTTCATGGTCTAACCGCTACATGTCACTAGGTATGGTCCGATACTCATGGAGTCTAGTGTGCGTAGATATGGGATCCGTCAGCTCACATAGGTAAGTTATATATCAAATGCTTCGAGATTATATCTTAGGAAGTTTTATGGCCGTAAGCAATAAACCCGAAAAAAGAGTTTCCCATAGGATTGAACAATATAGTAAATGTGTTTTCGTATATTGTTCATTAAGGTACGAATCTGGAGATAAGTTTATGGATGAACACATGGAGATTTAACGGTGCAGATTTATATCCCTGCACATCCAGGTTATAAGTGATGGAAGAATTATACGTATGCGTTTTGACATCAACTTGTATGGTCTAACGCGCTGATTTGTAATATCCGTGACGTATGCATGGGGGCATTATTCACAGACTCGTAGAATAATTCTATTTGACGAATCGGACGTGGACATAGGGAGTCCTGCAATATGAAGTGTACTCGTGCACTAGGGCAGCGTACCAGATTGAATAGTTCAATCCAGTAAAATCTAATAAGAACCGAATATATGCTTTGGGAACCCTCAGAATGCGCGCGATCTATACTTAAGTGTTAAGTATAAAAATTAGTTAATAATTATTATTGACTAATTAAATGATTACATGTGTCGCACAATGAGCATTTTGTTGAGTTCACCCAAGTGTGTGATTTGGTAGAATCTACTAAGGAGTTTACTTGGTAACCATGTAAGGGTATTTTAGTAATTTTATATATATGACTATTTAATAGTTAAATAATCAAGATATCTTAATATTATAATATATTAAATAATATGTAACTCAACTATGATTAAAAGTTAACCAAAGTTGAGTTAATGTTGATTTAATTATTATTTAATATTAAAATATAAATAATATTTAGATATTTGTAAACTTGGTGGCTAAGTTTACTTAACCCAACCATGGTTAAGTGTTAACCATGGTTAGGTCAATAATACATTATTCTATTAACATACTTGGTGGCCAAGTATGTAACCTTACCATGGTCAATTATTAACCATGGTTAGGTTAAGTGAATATTGTGTGTATATATGTAAAATTAAAACAAAATTTAAAGGTTGTATTTGTTGGGATTTGTGCTTACGTGCTATCTCATTGTTATATGAATATTTTATTTTATAATATTTATACAGTATATTACTTATTAAATCACTAATTACAATGATTAAATAGTTCCATACTTGTGACGTTATAGACATTATATGATCTAAAGGAGTTCGAATTTGGTCTAAAGAAGATCAATGCTAAGAGTTAGCATCACTGAAAAATTATAAATGCTAAAGAGTTAGCATGTTATAATAATTAGTGAAGTCTAAAAGTTAAAACTTTATCTATAACGGTATAAAGGCCTGAGAGTACACTAATAATAACATAATTGTAAGAGTTGTAATAGGTGCTAAAAAATGTTATTATGTAAGTCTATTATCAAATTATATATTCCTGGTCTTAATTAACCGATACAGGTCTATCAGTGAAATTTTTTTTCATAGACTAATGTATACTATACCTAGATGGTCTAGATGGTTGTTCTTAACTGACCATGGGCTTACTGAAAGTTCGTATAGCATACATGTGTTCAGTAAGGACTGAATACTGAACAGACTCAACGAGGACCCCAATAGACATCCCATGAAGCCATCAATGAAAGGTCCTCTCAATTTGAGTAGTATACGTGGTTCTTTGGCCTAAGTACCAATGGACTTGTAAGTGATCCACTATACTTTAGTTCCACATATGTCAAAGATCTTTCATAGTGTAACAGCTGGGTGTCGCTGGCTATGGTCCAATACTTATAGAGTTTGATGTGTACAGATATAGAATCCGTCAGCTCACATGGATGAGTTATATATCTAGATGCTTAGAGACTGTATCTTAGAAAGTTTTATAGCCATAAGTAATAAACCTAAGAAAAGAGTTTTTCACAAGGTTAAACAATATTGTAAAGGTGTTTGCATATATTGTTTATCAAGATACGTATCTGGAGATAAGTTCGCAAATGAGCACATAATGATTTGACGGTAGTGATCTATATCCTTGCTCTTTCAGGATATGATTAGCGAAAGAATTATATGTATGTGCTATAAACTTAACTTATATGATCTACTGCATTGATTTGTAATATCCATGACGTGTGCGTGGGGCATCAATCTCAGACTCACAGAATAGTTCTGTTTGACAAATCGGGAGTGAACCTAGAGAGTCTCGCAATATGAAGGGTACTCGTTGTGCACTGGGATAATGTACATGACTGAATAGTTCGATCCAAAAAATTTCAGCAGACCGAATATTTACTTCGGTCTTCCTCCGATCGTGCACCTATCAAGACTTAAGAGTTAAGTACATCAATTAGTTAACAATTAGTTGTTGACCAATGAGATATTGACACATGGCACATTGTGGGCCAATTATTGTTTGACAAAATTACCAATTATTATTTGGCATGTGTTTCTATCATTATTTAATATGATTGAATCATTTATTTAATATTGATTAAATGATATAATAAAAATAAATGGGTGGCACTTGTAAATGGTAGGCTTTAACATGTTTCTTACTAATGTGAAAGTGTTTTATAATTTGGCCTCGATTTAGGCCAAGTTCATCTAAATGATTTTCTATTTTGTTTTGTTTTCATTTGATTTATTGTAAACAATAATAAACAAAACACTAATGACAAACATTGACCAGGATAATAAAGGCCATTATGTAATTAAATGGGACAAGTGTTGACAATTAAGTGAAAAATAAATAAATGAGTAATAGGTTGCCCAATTAGGAGAAGATATATAGCTAAGGCATTTGGAAAGAGAAGTGGGGAACTTTCGAAGGGGATAACACCTCGAAATTTGGAAATTAGGTATTTTTTATGAGTGAAACTAATTCTATGACCATTTTCACTAAATTAAAACTTATTTTTCGATACCCTTTTGTATGGTACCATTAGAAAATCTGATTATTGGCATTAAACCCCACGAAAATGCCCATAAACAAAGTGCACAAAAGGAAATATATACTCCCTCAGAGGCGAGAGCTCTCTCTGCTCTAATTCTCCTCTGGTGGGGGATTATTAAGGGGGTTTGTGGGATATCCATTAATTCCCTGAGAAATTTCCAATTATAAGGAGGCTAGTCTGTGTTCAGCAGCAGTCCTCCTCTTCAGATGAGGGGATTTTTCTTCCTGGCGGCTTTTTTCTTTCTAATCCTAGCGACTTTTGATAATTTGGCTAAGTGTTAAGCAAAAATAACTCTCAAGCCCACCGTGTTGAAGAACTAGAATTATGAACGAGTTGCTTCAAGGCAGATACTCAAGTTCAACCAAAAACCAAAGGCTTGTCAAGGTAATAAATTCTCAATCTTTATGTAGTTTACATTTATGAGATAACATATAAAACTTATTTGTGTTTATCATTAAAAAATTAGTATATCATTTATCTGCTACGCATATATGTATGTGATACGTATGCATATTTGAATGATAAACACAAACTCGCATGCATGCACCTTAGGTTTAAAATCACTCACATGGCCAGCCATTTTTGGGAGCAAAAGAGAAGAAATTGCTTCTTCACATTTAAAGTGTAAATGTTACACCCATTGATTCATCCTGTTCTTGAATTACCCTAGCCAACATTGCAACAAATATTGTTCAAGAGTTGAACACTAGATTAAGGGTTAATATAGGGTTCAAAACGTTAAACCCAAATTGTTGGATTGAGATGCTGTACTAACTGATCAAACCCAAATCATTGATCACTAAAATTGCTAACGAGCTTCACTTCGGGCAGATTCCCAGAATTTATAGTCCAAAGGCTTTAAAGGTGAAATTTTCAATTTTATTTTAATTTGATTAAAAATGTTATTTAATTGTGTTCATAACATGTTTTATGACTTCCGCTGTGAATATGATACGTATATGTATGTATGTGATGCGTATGTATACTGTATGAACACAATATCACATATATACACTGTTAATTAATCGACAATTTCAGCTCTAAGATATTGCTAAAATTCTTTGGAATGTTTTTACTCATCACTACACTACTACTGACTTATCTCATCAATATTAATTACTTATTAATTTACACCATTAGCACTAGGAGCCCAGGCAATCCATCATTAGTTTTTACTCACATATGCAATATCTTTGGGATCAATTAATACGTTCACAACCCATTTTGGAGAATAATATTGATGCATAAAAGTTTATTGCCTACAAAGATCATCTGCGGTTGATCCAACTCCTTATGGGCTTAAGTTTCCTTTAAGCACACTCATCCATCTTTCCTTCATTAAAAGTCATTACCTACTCTTAATCAAGCTATTGATAAACTTATCTCAAAGAAAGCTCAACTCACTACTCTTTAGGCACATTATACAGATATTGTTCTTACTATTATAGCTCCCTTAGAATAAGTCAGTTGACAGTCACACTACTCATACTCCCTCTAATTAGGCATCAACACAAGGATGCATGTATTTGCATCTAATTAGGTATATTGTACTCAATTGCCCTACACAAAAATGTCATCTAAAAGTAAATAAAAATCATCTTAGAGTGCTCTTCGTAAGAGTCATAAATAATTTTCTATTGTGATAACTGATCATGCTATACAAGGTAATTCTAAGCAACTGTCTATCTCTTCCTCTATATTAGCTAGTGATCTTAAGTCATTGCTTCAACAGTTCTTTAAATTTTGATAACACTTCTATCTCTGCCCCCTCCATTATCTCAAATAATTCTTATTGGTATTTTGATTATACATGTTATAATCACATGACCTTAGATCCTATTATGTTTTATTCTAAAACCTCTATTTCTAATTTACTGTCTATTCAAGCAGCTCTTCTTTAATGAATATTTGTCAAGTCGGTAAAATGCCACTTTGAAATCTTTATCTATCAAACATATTTCTCATTTCTAAACTAACCTTAACTATTTTATGTATTGTCAATTATGTGAACTTGGTTTAATGTCTTGTTTATTGTATCTAATTCTTATGTTCAGGATCTACAAACAGGATGAACTATTAGGATAGGTATTAAAGTTATATGCTTGTATGAGCTTGTCACCTTATTTATTCTATATTTGGGCACTCTCTCCAATTACTAACATGGGTGGTTTTAAATATTTTTATAATTTTTATTGATGATTATTCTCATTATATTTGGTTATTTCTCAAGGGTTTTTATTGCGTATGTTTTGTTTTTCTTCAACCCCATGAGTACAAAAAATTAGAACCTCGTACTCGTCTATACTATTTTTAAGATATATATAGAACATAAAGATTATAGGTGTTAGAATCCCATCTTCAATCGACTTCGTATCTCTTGACATATAAATTTCTGGGAATATAAAATGTTTTTATCTGTGTCTAAGTTCTGCTTTGCATCTACTTCCACGCATAAAATTTTCATAGATATCATTGTTGATATATTTCCTAATCTAGATCTAGATCTAGATACTTCTTTAGAGTATCATCTAGGTAAGATTGACAATACAACGCCTACTTTTGAGCTAACCGCTTTATTTGATGGATCTACACTAGACAACTCAGTTACCTATAAGTAATTTGTTTTTCTTTCTCTTCGTCATTCTACTCGAGTAAGAGCTCTTCCAGTTAAAGATTTTTATTTCTATTCTACTACTCTTTCCTTATATGAGCCTTAATTCTTTTTCAAGGCTAGTTTTTTTCCTATTTGTAGCGTCTATATGTGTCCCGACTGATCGATGTTTACCAAGTATAAAGCCAAGAGAGGTAAAGCTCTATTAGAGAATTATATAACTTGTGAGATCATGAGAGTTTGTGGCATAAGGCTAAGGATACAAGGTGTAAAAACTAGGGACTTACATGGTTTAAGGCATATTCCTAATCTAAGGAGGAACTTGATATATCTAGGCAAGCTTGATAAGGATGGGTATTTGGCTAGAGCGAAAAAAGGAAACCTAAGAGTAGAACAAGGATCTATAAGATTTGAGGGTGAGAAGCACAATGAGAGGCTCTATATGCTTACTTGGATGGCCATAAGTGGGCCAATGCGAGGTGTTGGGGTAATGCAGACCACTAGACGACATCCAAAATGTGCTCATTGAGGTGATGAGGGTAAAAAAAGAGTGCAATGCATCCATACCCTATGCAAGGTGCACGAAGGCCTTTAGAGACTAAAGTCACTAGCTCAGGAAAAGTTAAGTCTTGATGAAGACTTAACTGTACTCAACTCTAGGTAATAGAGTATTGGTGTGGATTAGATCCAGAAGCTTTCTTATTTGGAAGATTTTGAATCAATGAAGGGTTTATTGAAGATTTGGTAATTCAACAATCTTGTTTAGACAAGAATTGAGATGAATATCAAATAAGAGGGTCATAAGAAATCTAGAACGTGTGGGATACATATAAAAAAGTCTATGACATGTGGGACACGAATAGAGAAGCGAAAAAGGACTTGAAGATGCGAAGGAAGCAAAGAAAAAATGTGAAGTTGATGGAGGACTGAGCACCGCAGCTCCCAAGGCTGAGCACCACGACACCCAGATCAGTACCCTAGCCCTGCGGCGCCAGAGAGGGCTCAGTCCGTCTTTGTTTCTCATTTATGAATTTTGAAAAGTTTTGAACTTTCAAAACAAGTGGACTTTTACTCTAATAAGGATTAAGGTTGGTAGGCATGAAATAACCCCTATATAAACACTTGTAAACCCTTTAGTTGAAATCAAGCATTAACAGACACTCTAAGATAGGGAAGAACTGGGTAGACATTAAGTGCTTGCGTACATTAGGGTGGAACCATCGTTTAGGTGTTCATTGCTTGTGGTAGAGTAAGGGTACACTAAATATTAGGTCTTTTTGAGGGTTCTTCATTGGGTTTTCCTTATAAAATCTTTAGGGAGTTAATAAGAGAGGCTGAGATCCTTAGATCCACTGTAGACGTAAGCAATTAGCCAAACCACGTAAGTGATTGTGTTGTGCTCTTTATTTTCTGTTTTGAATTCTTAGTATTTTACTTAATATACCGATTATTCCACTGTGTAAAGAAGTTAGGATTTAAGGTTGAACTCGATTATGATTCTTTACTTTAACCTAATCTCATGTAGAGAATAGGATATTTATCCTTTTTTTATGTAAAAGATTCAAATAAATGACAACCACAGAGCATACTCATAAGGATTCTAATATACAATAATATTGTTGTGATATAGTGTATGATGTGTATAGATACATATAATTTTAAAAATTAAATACGCAACGAAAGTATTCATACATGTTATACAATATGTAACAAACTCAAGCATGTAATCACATGTATGATCATTCAAGCACATATATATCTCATATATATATTTTCATGCATGATATAAAATGAATTATAAATAAATAACCTACCCGGTTATGAAGGTAGCTTTACAATTCTTCAAGAACTCCAAGCTTTAATTTGTTGAGCTCACCTTGAAGTGTTCTCTTGCACAATTCTAGTTCACAACTAAATCTGGTGGGATTGTGAAGCTAGAATGACAGCCTTGAATTTCCAGCAAATGATTGTTTTAACACTTAAAATAATTTGTCCTTATGAATGATTGCTACCAAGAGATGAGAAGAGTTAAGTGTTTTCTTTAGTTTTTTACAACTCTTTATGTTGAACCTTAGTAAGCCTTTGTATTTTCTCTTAACACTTTGAGAAAAAACACTTAGGAAATGCTCTCAATTCTCTCTCCTTTCTCCTAGAACGAATTTCAAACTTGAATTACACAAATTGAACTCTTTTAATTCTTAATTAAGTGCAAAGAATGATTACTTCTCTTAGTGCTCCACCACCACTTATCCATGTTTGCCATTTCAAACATTAATCAATCATATTTTTCACTCAACAAATTGATTCATCCATATGAATCAATTGTTAGTGCACAAATAGCTTTTAATCAATATTGAGTGGTCACACCACTTCACAAATGCACCATTTAACAAATTCTAAGTGTCCAACATTGCTTATTATTAATAACAAGTGCTTACTCCATTACTAAATAGTGTTTACCACTTATTCCAATTAATAATAATAATTTAATTAATATATAAAATATTAATAATTCAAAACTATTTTGAATATTTACATTTACCTTATATATATTTACCAAGTAAGGTAAATAGGTAAATACATGGTAAATTATTTATGGAGCAAGATTGAGCCACTTGTCAATTTCTTATTGGTTAACAACTCTTATAAACCAATAATGTATTTTACATTCAATTATTGACAAGTGAATAATAAAAGAAACCTTAAAATATTTTTTATTTTGCTGGAAATTGTTGGATCAATTGTTCAATCCAATTCGCTGCCCCAGTGTACAACGAGTACACTTCATATTGTGAAACTCTCTAGGTCCATGCCCGATTTGTCATATGAAACTATTTCACACATCTGTGAATAATGTCCCACACACATGTTACATATATTACAAAACGGCACATTAGACCATACAAGTTGAGATTATAACATATTCGTATAATCCTTTCATCATAAATATCCCAGAAGAGCGGAGATATAGATCAACACCGTCAAGTCTCCATGTGCTCAACCATAAACTTATCTCCAGATTTGTTTTCAATAAATAATATCCGTAAACACTTTTACGATATTATTTTCCCGAGAATAAAATTAATTCTCGGATATGTCTGCTTATGGCCATAAAACTTTCTGAAATACAATCTTGGAGTTGCAGGATATTTTACTCACCCAATTGAGTTGATGGATCCCATATCTGTACACACCGGACTCCATGAGCATCGAACCATACCCAGCAACACCCAGCGGTTAGACCATGAAAGGTATCTAACATGTGTAGAATCGAAGTATGGTGGATCACTCACAAGTCCACCGTGGCACTCAGGTCTAAGGACCACAAATACTACTCAACTCGAAAGATTCTCAATTGACGGCTTTATGAGATGTCTATTGGAGATCTTTGTGAGTCTGTTCAATATTCAGTCCTTACTGAATACTTGTATCTCTATACGAGTTTCCACTAAACTCATGGTCTGCTAAGACTAACCATCTGGACTATCCAGATATAGACATACACTGATCTATATATATTAAGGTCTTCACTAACAGACCCGCATTAGTGAAGATAAATCAAGAACATTAAATTTAAGAACATATTTGCATAACAACATTTCCTAGCATCATTTGCAACTCATTGCAACTATGTCATTACTAATATATTCTTAGGTTTTTGTCTCATTTCAGATAAGGCTCTAACTCTTTAGATTTTACTAACTCTTAGTTCTGATCTAAACTCTTTCAGATCATGCAATGTCTAAAACGTTACAAGCATCTTACCATATTTGTATATAATATAATTAGTGATTTATAGAAATCATAATTATATAAACATAAAGCAAATATTTATACACAAAAGGGATGACACGTAAGCACAAATCCTAATAATAATTAAATATAAGTGAAACACATGAAATAATTCAAGATCCTAACATGAAAATTAAGAATTAAATTCACCATTAAATCATGTGTGTTATAAAAAAAAATGTTCGCTAATAGCCCCCTTAAAAAAGCCTATAATATTTTATAGTAAAAAATTATTTGGTTAATTTTTATTATCCAATAAGATAGTAAATAGACGAAATTATCCTTGTTAATAACATAACTCAAAAACCTTGTTGTTTGAGTCACAAAATTAACCCCCAAAAAAAAAATTTTGTCATTGTCTAAATAAATAAATAAAAAGTACTCTATTGAAAAAATAAAGTGTGTCAACGAGAAAATATGATAAATAAAAGAAAAAGAATGAAATCAAAGAGGAAGAAGAAGGCGAAGCCAGAATTTCTTGTGTCTCGCAGAAGGTTGCGCGCCATTCCAAGTGTAGCGTAGCGGGGTGCAAAACCTAATCACAGGTCTAACATGCGACGCGCAAAGGATTCTAGGCTTTGTATTCTTTTTCATCCTCAATTTCATTCTCTTTATCCATTTTATGAATTTTCATTTCTCAAACTAGTCTTTTTAGATTCCAACCGTCAAAATGCTAATACTCAAATACATGATCTACTTATTTTTAAACTCAAATTTTTAAAGTGTTGATTGAGTGAATTTTAGAAGAAAAAAAAATCATATAACATTATAGGAGAGAGGTAAAATATAATTTAGAAGTAAAATAAAATGATCCAAATTTAAATTTTATAACTATTAAAATTGTATTTTAATTTTATAAGTAAAAAAAAATATGAGTTTTAAAAAAAGAGCTATTAGTGATCATTTCCCTAAATAATATAAATAAAAAATAACTCAAACACTAAAACCCCTTTAAAAATTATTAAAGTATTTCTAAAAAAATATATTTAAGAATAAAATAGTTTAAATTTGGATTTTGTGAATATTAAATATTTTATTTTAATTTTATGATTTTAAAAAAAATGAGTTAAAAATAAAAATTATTAGTAATATTTTTTAAATAATATGAAAATATAAAAATTAAAAATAATTTAAAGACTAAAGTACCTCTAAAAAATATTAAAATACTTACGAAAATATATATATAAATGAAGTGATAGGGGTAGGATCCACGGCCTCGCCGCCTCGTAATAAACACTACAGGAGCATTTAAAGAGTACGTAGGATTGTCAACTCAAATAAAAAATCTTAGTCTTCGATTAAGATTTAAAAAATAAAAAATTTATAAAAAAACGACTACAGTCTATAGCATCTATGAGTTTCAAGAAAGAAAATTACTAATGTTTTTTTTTTTTTTTTAACTTCGGAAATGAACAGTGAGTGGCTCCAAAATTTTACAATTTTGTACTTTGAAAAGCAAATTTACAATTTTGTGTGAAAAACAGAAAGTATGTATATCTTAAATCAACATAAAAGAATCTCTTAATGTATATGATATTTATGACGTCATTATTTTGGGTTTATGACGAGTTTGGCTTTTGGTAGGTAATTAGGTATAGACTTCTGAATTGAATTGAATTCTTTTTGGTTAAAAATGTTCTTTCTAATTACTTTGAAACAATTAAGAGATTCTCTAATCGAAATATAGGTTTCTACTTTGTAACATTTTATAAGGTGGTAGTCCCGCAGGGGGGTTAAATCATTATGTTGTGAGGTATAAGATTTTAATTTTAATTTCATCAATATCTTATAAATATATTAGAGATAGTATCTTAAAAATATGTATTTATATTTTTTTTATAAAATTAATAAAGTTATAATTTTATATTTGATAAGTATTCATAATTTTATGATATAAATATAAAAAAATTATTTTATTTATGTGATCATAACCTTAATATATAATTATTATAAAGAAAATAATTAAAATTATAGATAATAAATAAAAAAAGTCGGTAATAAATTAATTAAAGTTTAAAATCTTTAATTAAATATTACTAGTGCAGTCCACCTACATTTAGAATGTAGTGATTTTATCCGAATCACTAATGTAGTGACATTATGGTGGAGACACTTTATATAATATGATTATATAGGACTGGACCAGACGTAGTTTGAATTCTTATGTAAATTATCGTTGTTAATTAAGAATTCAAATAATATCAACTAATGATCATATGTAAATCAACCTTAATCTTAAGTGATCATAAACTGTTGTTTGTGTCATTATGTCATTTGAAATACTCATTACGGTTTGTTTAAAGAACAAGTTAAAATTTTATATTTTTGTGACATAATAAGATAAACGGTTGGGAATATGATTTACAGATATAGAATCTATTCATTGGTCATGGAAGTTAGAAAGAATGCTCTTTTAAGGATTAATTTTAAAACTAAACAGTTACAGTGCTCAATTTGTAATAATATTACAAAATAACTGTTCACTAGTAAATTAACGATACTTAAGGATAAAGAAATAATTAGAGGGCTAAAATAGTAATTGACCTAACTCAATTATGAAACATCTATGGAGGATTGAATTGCATGTAGTGATTAAATTAATAAACTACTTTAAATTTTGAATAAATTATATTTACAATTTCAAGTATGCAATTTTAGATTTTTAGTAGAATAACACTAGAATTAATAAATTGAATTAATTAATTAAAGATTTTAATTAATTATTTAAAATTTATTAGAACTTAAATTTGTAGGTCCATAGGTTAATACCATATCTTTCGTTATTACAGTGAACAATTAAAAAAAAAAGATTATGTTATACTACATATTATTTGTGTCTATAAAATAGTTTTCAAATAGATATATTTTATATTTGGATAAAATTAATTAATATATATTATATCTTATCCAAATATAATTAAATATTTAATTTTAAAAATTAAATAAATATAATCTTAAAGATAATTTTTGAAACTGTCAAAAAAAATATTTTAATTAAGTGTTTTTTTTTATAAAAAACTAAAAGTCTATTATTTTTTGAAGTCTAATAATACTCAATTGTTGGATATTATACGTTAACCATAAAAAGTAAAACTTCGTGTGATTTACGTTAATTATGTCTCTTTTTAATAGATAATAATTTATTTAATAATTATTATAATTAAATTATTATTTTAAAAATAGAAGTTTTTTTTATAAAAAATACCCATATGTAAAAAAATACATAATACATATTGTTCTTTAGAGAAGAAAAAATAAGAAGTCCACTCTTCCTCTCGGTGTAGAATAAGAAGTTTGATTTAGAATCTTTTGATAGAAAAAAAAAACCTAGCATGAATTCGGATATATTTTTTATTTCTGTTAAATTTTATTTATTTTAACATCAAATTCATATATTTATAAAATCCTAAAATAAAAATACTTTTTATATGATAAAAACAAAGATTAAAAAAAAATTATTTTCTATTCCGCAGCGTTATGAATGTCATAACAATAATTTAATAAAATATTATATTAAATCCCATCAATTGAATTACTTTTTTAATAAATACAAGAATTTAGGGGGTTTTTTTAGTTTAATGATGAATATGGCTTAATTTAATTTAATTTATTATTTTAATTATTTGTTTTTTTAATTTAATAAAAAATTTAAATCATTTAACTTAATAAAAAAAATTAATTTTTTGACTTTTTGACTTAACATAGAAACTGGAATGATATTACCAATAATTTTAAATAAAAAGTAAACAAATCAGTTAAATTCAAGTCATTCAACTGTATTTAGTATTTAGATTTATTTTATTTTATTCAGAATTAATATAAAAAAATTACTATCAAGTCCAATATTGATAAGAAATAGAATCTAGAATCAGCAAACAATGATTCAATGGACGGTAATGAAAGAGAATTGACCATAAAAAAGCTGGACCAATATTAAATTATTATTTGTTATTGCTTCAAGAAAAGAAAAAAAAATGTACTATTGTGCCGAGAAATTCACAATAAATTCAACTTGCATGCAACTTGAATTGCATATGTCCAATGAATAATTTGTTATTTGTTATTTCCTCAACTCCCCCCCCCCCCCCGCCCCCCCCGCCCCCTCATGAATCTGCATCTCCCCGAGCCGTCATGGTGCCAGAAATGATAATGTCAAAAAATTAATAACTTGAGAGGTAAATATTTAAATATAATATTAAATAAAATATTTAAATTCAAACATAAATTTGAGTTGTTTTTTTTCTAAAAATATATTTTAATATTTAAATTTTAAAATAAATAAATTTGAAGTGATTATATTATGAAAAAAAAAAAATAAAGTGACAAAAAATTGAGAATTATATCGCAAGGAACTATAGTAACTTTGTTATACACTATTGTGCCATCTCGATCAAGACATCTCGAATCAGAATGTCTTGTCTGATAGGTTATTGTGCCATCTCAATTATAGTACTCTGAGCCTGAGATATAATAATTAATATGCGCTGGACCCAAAAGAAGGTCGCCCACTTGCTTCGACTATCATCTGGATTCAATAAATAATCCCAAATGAGCCACTTTTACTAGATTTGAAAAAAAAATGATTATTTTAACTTTTTTTTTTTGTTTAATTCATTTACATCATTTATTTCTAACTTAAAATGAAACTTTTAACTCATTTTTAACAAATATAATAATTATATTTAATATTCAAATTAATTCAATTATATTTAAAATTTAGTAAAAAATAATAATAATAACTACTACCTAAGTCATTGATAAGGAAAAGACAAAAAACAAATTAATGGTGATAGGGTTGATGATAAAATACTCCTGATTCGCGAACAGTGAATCAATGGATGTTGATGAAACAGAATTGGCTACATCCATTTTCGACATCTCAGTTCAAAGAAGGTGACACCAAATGAAGTAAATCTGAATGCATTAAATAACTATAAATAAATCATTTAAATCTGGACGCATATTAAATTATTATTTATTATTTCTTCAAGAAAAAAGAAAAAAAATATTGTACTATTGTGCTGAGAAATTCAACAATAAATTCATCTTGCATGCAACTTGAATTGCATTTGTCCAAAACATAAATTTGGGTCTAAAATCCAATGAATATACGAGAACCCCCCACTATATACAGTTGATGAATCTGCATCTCCCCGAATCAGCATGGTGCCAGAAATGATAATGTCAAAATTTTAATAATTTTAGAGATAAATATTTATTTAATCACTTATTTATTTAAAAATTAGAAAATGACATTTTAGTTTTTACTTAGTCTCTATGTGTTTAATAAATATAATGTTAATCTCTACCGTTAAAAAAATTATGTTAAACGAGTTTTCTTCAAAAATAAAATAATACTTTTTCTATATTTAAAATAAAGCGGCTAAAATATTAATTTGAAAAGTCAAAAAGATAAATTTATTAATTATATAATGAATAAAATAAAATAAAATATTAAAAAAATATAATAAAAAAACAAGTATCATAATATAATAAATTAATAATGACACTTATCGTAATTAGTTAATAATTGTATTAAATATATATTTTAAATAAAAGAACATGTGTCATTATGTAATTAGTTTATATTTTTAATAAATATATTTTCTTTTAAGAAATAAATCTTTTTGAAAGTATATTAATATATATTTTTAATAAAAAAGATATATGTCATAATATAATTAGTTACAAATGACACGTATCCTCATATTAATTAGTTTATAAGTTTAATAAATATTTTTTTTGAAGAAATAAATATTTTTAATAAAAGGACACATGACATAATATAATTAGTTAGAAATAACATGTGTCATCATATAATTGGTTTATATTTTTAATAAAAAAATTTAAAATTAAAATATATAATAAATAATTAAAACATTTACTGCTCACCATCTTTGAAAAATGACGACCAGCCAACCTCTAGCTGTCATTTTTCGACGACGATGTGATACTAATTAAGGCTAAATTTTATATTATTAAATTTTATTTTTCTTGATTTTCATAATAGTACGATCATTTTTTTACAAAACAAAACAAAAATTACCAAAAATAGTGGGGAGGGGCGACGACCCTCGTCATCAATCAGAGCGATGACTTGCACCTCTCCCATCTATGAACAAGTTAGTTGTCGATCTATCTATAGATGAGGGGCGGTGCAAGTCACCCCTCACCATTTGACGCTGGCAGCCACTCCTCCCCACCACTCCCCACCACTTTTTGTCATATTTTGATATCTTTTTTTTTTTGGGTTAAAAATGATTCCAACATTATATAGATCATAAAAAAATAGAGTTCAATGATATAAAATTGAATAATTTTTATTATCGAAATATCATCAAAAAAATAGCAAACGGCTGGTCATTGTTTTCTAACAACAATGGTAATTTTTTATTTTATTTAATTTAATTTTAAATATAGTTAATAAAAATATAAATCAATTACGTTAGGACATGCGTCATGACATGTGTCATGTTGTTTGGTAAACATTTAACTAAAGATATTACGGTAAAAATAAAAAAAAAAGTAACTATTTAATAAAAAAAAAATTAACAATAGAGATTAATGTAATATTTATTAAAATATAAAGACTAAGTTGATTATAAAATTATAGATAAAAATGACATTTTTTCTAATTTAAGTGAGATTTTAAAGCATACCCCTCTAAGCTCTATTTAAGACCAACCTTACCTTATTTGTTTTTTACTGAAAGAAAGAATGAATTAAATTTAAGATCTTTATTATTATGCTGTTACCACAAGTATGCCCTTATCTCAACTTTTAAGTGGTGGCGTCCAATTCCAGCTATGCATAGCCTTATGAGAAATTCTCAACGAAACACCATAAATTTGGCATAAATTCAGAGGTAGCTTCAGCTTTATACATATGTAGTTTGAACATTGAAGCTACAAAATCACACATTATTATTATTATTATTCCCCGCTCCGCAGCAATGTCGACCAAGAGAAATTCTCAAGCCCTAACATGCAAAGGTACGTAAAATTGAGCTTAGCAATATATAAATGTATTTAACAGCTGGGTTCTGTATGCTGAGTTTCCATTTTAATAATTAAAAGCAATTAATGTAACTGAGTTTCAATATTGTTCTTGCCGTTTGGTCTTATGTTGATGGAAAAAAAATTTTCCCATTTTTATTTGCGTGTTAGCTGTGGTGTGTTGGGGAGAAGGGGAGGCATTGAAGGTGGAAGAGATACAAGTAGAGCCTCCAAAATCATCTGAAGTTAGGGTTAAAATGTTATACGCTAGTGTTTGTCACACTGATATCTTATGCTCTAAAGGATTCCCATTGGTTAGTATATTATTTTAAATCTATTTCCCCTTAATATAAATGAATAATACATATCTTGATCAATTTTTGTTTAGATCACTTGGTTTAACGGTGGATATTGTTGTTGTTGTCCTTTTTTTTTTTTCAGCCTATTTACCCTCGAGTTCTTGGACATGAAGGTGTTGGGTGAGTACATGTTTTCTCAATTATGCATGGTGGTGTTTGGGGGTGGGTTGGGTGGGTTTGGTCTAAATGAGAAGTTACTTTTCAGATCATGAAACAAATTTCTAAATTCTAACATGTATCATTCTGGGTTTTTATTTTTCATTTTTTATATGCATAAATATGAATCACATACAAATTTTGCAGGGTAGTGGAGAGTGTTGGTGAGGAAGTGCAAGAAGTAAAAGAAGGAGATGTTGTGATTCCAACTTATCTTGGAGAATGTCAAGAATGTGAAAACTGCACATCACAACTGAGCAATTTTTGCCTTAAATATCCATTAAACCTTAATGGTTTGATGTTGGATGGCACTTCAAGAATGTTCATAGGAGGCCAAAAATTGTACCAGATATTTTCATGCTCAACATGGTGTGAATATACGGTTGTTGATGCCAATTATGTTGTCAAAGTTGATCCAATCATACCTCTTCCACATGCTAGCTTCCTTTCATGTGGTTTCTCAACTGGGTTTGGTGCAGCTTGGAAAGAATTTAGGGTTGAAAAAGGATCAACTGTGGCTGTCTTTGGCCTTGGGGCTGTTGGATTAGGGGTATGCATATATAAATCATTGCTCTTTTTTTTTTCCTCATTAGATTATTCTGGCCGATGGGCAAAGTTGGTTTCAGTTCAGTTTAGTTTTCAGTTTTTTTATTAATAATAAATCTATTTTTACATGGGAAACTTGTGATTGTAATTGCAGGCCATTGATGGAGCTAGAATGCAAGGGGCAGCTAAAATAATTGGCATAGACAAGAACCCATGGAAAAAGCGGAAGGGACAAGCTTTTGGAATGACAGATTTCATATATCCCGAAGAATCAGAGAAACCAGTTTCAGAATTGGTCAAAGAGATGACTGATGGAACGGGTGTTGATTATAGCTTCGAGTGTACTGGAGTTGCATCTTTAGTTTCTGAAGCCCTTGAAGCCACCAAGTTGGTATGCTCAAAATTCAGTTTCATCACAATCATAATCACAAGTATCTTTTGTTGATCCGACCCCATAGCCATCTTCTACTTATTGGTAATTAGGAGTAAGTTGGTTGTTGAAATGGTGAAACAGGGAAAAGGAAAAGCAATGGCAATTGGAGTGGGAAATAATGTGAGCGTAGCAGTGAATGTACTCTCACTTGTGTGTGGGAGGACTTTGAAGGGCACTGTTTTTGGAGGCATCAAAACAAAATCTGACCTTCCCATTTTGCTTGAAAAATGTATGAACAAGGAACTTCAACTTGATGAACTTTTGACCCATCAAGTTAGATTGGATGAGATGGACAACGCAATTCAATTGTTGAAGCAACCTGATTGTGTCAAAGTTCTAATCAAGATTTGATTAATTTGGCTTGTATTTTATCCAAGACCTCAGTCTCTTTTCCTCGCCACGTCTCAAATGTTTAGAGCTAATACTACCGATGTATTTATCATTTAAACAGTATAGTACTTTATAGGCTTCTTTTTATCCTATCCAGTAAATTCCTTTTCATGATCTACATACCGTATGTATTCATTTCTTATATAATATTTAAGTTATGTATGACTCCTGATGAAATATACTCCAAAGCCCCATACAGAATGTCTCCATCAGAACTAGCAGAGTTGTGAAAGCAGCTCAAGGAGTTGCTAGATGCAGGGTTTATCCAGCCATCGAAGGCGCCTTACGGCGCGCCCGTGCTTTTCCAGCGCAAGCACGACGGATCATTGCGGTTATGCATAGATTACCGGGCGCTGAACAAGGTCACTGTCAAAAATAGGTATCCCATTCCTTTAATTGCTGACTTGTTTGATCAGTTGGGGCAGGCAAAGTATTTCACGAAGCTGGATTTGCGGTCAGGTTACCATCAGGTGCGGATAGCCTAGGGCGATGAGCCGAAAACCACCTGTGTGACGCGTTATGGGGCCTTTGAGTTTCTGGTCATGCCGTTTGGCCTCACCAACCCGCCAGCCACTTTCTGCACACTGATGAACAACATACTCCAGCCCTTTCTTGATAGGTTCGTCGTTGTGTACTTAGACGACATCGTCATCTACAGTAACACTCTCAAAGAGCACATGGAACACTTGAAATCTGTCTTGAAGGTGCTCCGCGAGAATGAGTTGTATGTGAAGAGGGAGAAGTGCTTATTTGTCAAGCTGGAGGTAGACTTTTTGGGTCACAAGATCAAAGAAGGCAGGTTGACGATGGACAGGGCGAAGATTCGCGCCATTGTAGACTGGGAGGCACCCACGAAGGTTACCGAGCTGCGGTCTTTCCTTGGGTTGGTCAACTATTATCGCAGGTTTATCAAGAGCTACTCCACCACTGCAGCACCCCTTACCGACTTGCTAAAGAATGTTGGGTGTATATTATAGAGTGTGTGATTATACGAGTGTATGCGTAATTTCAAAAATTATCATATGCGCAGCGGAAGCATGTTACAAAATACACCCATTTTAACAAATTCAACATATATCACATATATGCATAAGTATAACAATTATACAATTATGAACATGATGAACAACATATATCACATATATGAACAAGTATAACAATTATACAAATATAAACATGATTAACAATATTGTATTATAACACATAATGTAAAATACTCACCCAATGAAGGTAGCTTTACAAATTCTTCAAGTTCTTCAATAATCCATGTGAAGAGCTCACCTTGAAGTATATGTTGAACAATTCTAGTCCATAACTTTTGGTGGGATTAAGGAGTTAGAATGGTAGCTTAGTGTTTAAAATTTTCAACACTTGTATTCAAACTCTTTTGAATACAATTTTTGTTTCTTAAATGGAGATGGTAAATATTTTTTATACAACTCTTGTATTAATTAAAAATCTTTAACATACAACTCTTGTATATTAATCTTAGAAACAATTTCTACATGATAATTATTTTGAACAACTCTTTGCAAAATAATTATCTTTTTCTCCATTTACATATCATTCATTTTGGCCATCTATTAAAGAAAGAGATGAAGAGAAGTTTGTTTATTTTTCAACACTTGAAAGAATAAAACTCAAAGAACTCTCTCTTACCTCTCTTCCTCCCATTGCCAAATTCTTCTCCAAAATTGAATGAATGAATTCAATTGTTTTGCCAAAATTCATTTTGTTTATTCAACACTTTGATTAAACAAAATAAACAAAATGAAGTGCTCCACCAATTTTATTGTTGGTCTCCCATTTAGAATTAATTAAACCAAGCACTAGAATAATGGCCACCAAAATTAATCTTTACCTAACAATTATAATTACTTTAATTATAATGGGTAATTAAATGGCCAACATCTAGGCCACTCATTGTATTAAAATACAATGCCATGATCTATATATATTATAATATTATCTAATAATATAATAATAATATATGATTTAATTATTCAAAATAATTTTGAATAATTACTTTTTACCTTACTAATTTTTACTACCATGGTTAAATGGTAAAAAGGTAAAATCAAATCATGGAACAAATTTTGTCATTTGTCAATATTCTATTAATTAACAACCCTTGTTAATTAATTAAGTGATGTACTTAACAATTAAGTCTTGACAAATGTACAATCCGAGGGATCCCTAAACAATCGTTCTCTTTTGCTGAAATTTATTGGATCGAACTATTCAATTCAATCCGCTACCCCAGTGCACAACGAGTATACTTCATATTGTGAGACTCTCTAGGTCCACACCTAATTTGTCATATAGAGCTCCTCCATACGTCCGTGAACAATGTCCCACACACACGTTACGGATATTACAAATTAGCATGTTAAACCATACAAGTTGAGGTTATTACATATTCGTATAATCCTTCCACCATTTATATCCTTGAAGAGCAGAGATATAGATTATCACCGTCAAATCTCTATTTGCTCAACCACGAACTTATCTCCAGATTTATATTTCATAAAATAATATCCACAAACACTTTTGTGATATTGTTTATTCCTCCGGAATATCTTTTCCGAAGTTTATGCTTGCGGCCATAAGACTTTCTGAAATACAATCTCAGAGCATTAGGATATACAACCCACTCATATGAGCTGATGGATCCTATATCTACGCACACCGAACTCCATGAGCATCGGACCATACCCAGCGACACCCAGCGGTCAGACCATAAAAGGTTTCTGACATGTGTAGAACCAAAGCATGGTGGATCACTCACAAGCCCATCGTGGCGCTCAGGTCAAAGGACCACAAATACTACTCAACTCGGAAGACCTTCCATTGACGGCTTTATGAGATGTCTATTAGATGTCTTCGTGAGTCTGTTCAATATCCAGTCCTTACTGAATACCTGCATCTCTATACGAGCTTCTTACTAAGCTCATGGTTTGCTAAGACTAACCATCTGGACCATCCAGATATAGACATACACTAATTTATAATAATGGGTTTCACCGATAGACCCGCATCGATAAAATTAGATCAGGAACATTATGTTTGAGAACATACTTGCATAATGACATTTCTTAGCACCATCTGCAACTCATTGCAGCTATATCATTACTAATATATTCTCAGGTCATTGTCCCATTTCAGACAATGCTCTAACTCATTAGATTTTGCTAACTCTTAGTGTTTATAACTATTAGCGTTGCTAACTCTTAGTGTTTATAACTATTAGCGTTGCTAACTCTTAGCCCTGGTCTAAACTCTTTTAGACCAAATCTGAACTCCTTCAGATCATACAATGTCTAAAACGTTACAAGCATCTTACCATTTAATAAAAATAATATTAACGATTTTATTAGAAATAATAATTGTATAAATACAATCACTATATTTATACATTATGGGATGGCACGTAAGCACAAATCCCAACAAAGAAGACTAAGGCGTAGGAGTGGAGTAAGGAGTGCCAAGGGGCTTTTGATCGACTAAAGTCAGTAGTGATTGAAGAACCAGTCTTAGCATTACCGAATCACCTGTTACCGTATGAGGTACATACTGATGCATCTGATTTTGCTATTAGTGGTGTATTAATGCAGCAGGACCATCCGATCGCATATGAGAGCCGGAAGCTCAATGAGACGGAGAGGCACTATACGGTGCAAGAAAAGGAGATGATGGGGGTCATCCATTGTCTGCGCACTTGGCGACATTATCTGCTCGGGGCAAGGTTCGTAGTGATGATGGACAATATAGCAACGAGTTACTTCCAAAGTCGGAAGAAACTCAGCCCGAAGCAAGCTAGGTGGCAGGACTTTCTAGCGGAGTTTGATTACGAACTTGAGTACAAACCGGGAAAGGTGAACGTGGTGGCGGACGCCTTAAGCCGGAAGGTCGAGTTAGCAGCTATCAGCAAGCTGGAAGGTGATTTGCTCGGCCTATTTTATGAGGGAATGAAGTATGATCCCGCAGCCACACAACTCGCCACTCAAGCACAAGAGGGAAAGACTCAGCGATTTTGGGTAGAAGATGGGCTTCTCTACACCAAGGGACGCCGGGTGTATGTGCCAAAGTGGGAGAACCTGCAGCGTAACCTCATTAGGGAGTGTCATGACACAAGATGGGCAGGACATCCAGGCCAGCGGCGCACACGCGCCCTATTGGAGACAGTTTACTACTGGCCACACATGCGGGAGGAGATAGAACAGTTTGTCAAGACTTGTCTTGTGTGCCAACAGGACAAGATTGAGCAGCGGAGTCCCGCAGGGCTACTGGAGCCACTGCCCATATCGGAGAGACCTTGGGAAAGCATCTTTATGGATTTCATCGTAGCCTTACCAAAGTCCGAGGGGTGTGGGACTATCATTGTGATGGTAGATCAGTTTTCCAAGTATGCGACTTTCATACCGGTGCCCAAAGAGTGTAATGTGGAAGAGACAGCCAAACTTTTCTTCAAGCACGTAGTCAAGTACTGGGGGTTGCCGAGAGTGATAGTCAGCGATCGTGACACGAGGTTTACGGGGAGATTCTGGACTGGATTGTTCAATCTCATGGGATCGGAGCTTCGCTTTTCCACCAGCTTTCACCCACAAACGGATGGGCAGACCAAGAGGGTGAACGCATTACTGGAGCTGTAGTTGCGGCACTTTGTGGGCACAAATCAGCAGGATTTGGTCAAGTTACTCGATGTGGCACAGTTCTCGTATAACTTACAGAGGAGTGAATCGACGAACCAGAGCCCATTCGAGTTAACTACTGGCCAGCAGCCTCTCACGCCGCATGCACTCGTGTCCAGCGATACTGGAAAGAGTCCAGCAGCCTACAAAGCTGCGAAGTCCTGGCAGGAACAATCGGACAAGGCGCGGGTGTGTCTGGACAAGGCGACAAAACGGATGAAGAAATGGGTTGACGGTAAGCGAAGACATGTTGAGTACAGCGTAGGGGATTTAGTGATGGTGAAAATTCTTCCTACGCAACACAAGTCTACGCGCCCACTTCACAAGGATCTTGTTCGAAAATATGAGAGGCCATTTCCTATTGCCAAGAGGGTTGGCAATGTCTCGTACAAGGTGGAGCTGCTTTCGAGACTTCAGCTACATCCGGTGTTTCACGCAAGCTGCCTAAAGCCATACCATGGTGATGCGGAAGACATGGAACATGGGCCACAAACCAGGGCACCATTGGGAGTTTTCACATCTTACAACAAGGAGATTGAACTTATCCTCGATGTAAGGATAGTGCGGAAGAAGAACTGTCGTCCAAGTCGTGAGTATCTCGTCAAGTGGAAAGGATTGCCCGATAGCGAAGCAAGCTGGGAACCCGAGAACGCACTGTGGCAGTTTGAGAACAAGGTGCGCGAGTTCCAGCAAGGACGCGACGAGGGCGTCGCGTGAATTTGGTGGGGGAGAATGTCACGCCCCAAGTGCTCTCAAGCATTTCCTCGAGCACTTGGTGCGCGACTAGGCCTGCTGGAGGTCTCTTGGACTATGGAGCGCTACGTGGACCGGAGCTTCTAGAAGGCCTGCTGGTTAGGATGGAGAACCGAGCTTGGCCCGCAACTTATTAAGGAAGTTAACCCTAGTTAGACTTCCATAATAGGTAGGAGAGCATCTAGGAATATTCTAAAGAATATTATCCCATCTTGTATATACACCGTTAGATCAAATAGATCTCAACCATTGATTGTATAGGGCTGCAACTATAAAAGGGGAAGACCCTCGCTTGTATTTTTCATCTCATAACTTTGTTTTCTCTTCAACAATATAAATAGCATTCTTGCAAACACTTGATGTGCTTCTTTTCTCTTCTCTTTGTGTGATTTTTTAGGCTGCTTAGCACGCAACGCGTCTAAGACCGCACGCTCGAAAACAGTCCGTGACACTAGTCATTAGTTAACTGTCAAAATTAAATCTTCCAACGGAACTTCAAAATACATTATTCAAATTTTAGATTAATCATCCTGCACACATCAAGGCTTAAAGCAAAGTTTACTTCATCTTTATGCAACATCTCGTCAACAAAACTCTTAATTTGCATTTTGGAGAGAGACGAGTTTCTGCAGCTTCAGCTAAGCTGAATGTTACACTTGGAAGTTTTGAAATGTAAACATGAAAAACAACCTCAAATGAATTAACATCATGAACACATCTTTACATATCCGATTTTCAAGCACTGGTTTATAGTAATTTGGAATTTGTTACCCACTTATGGCATCGTTAGAACTCAAAACAAATATCACATAGTAGCTTCAACTTCAGGGTCGGTTTCCGCAGGCACATTAGGTGAATTATTGCCACCTCTCAAACGTGAAGATACATTGTCAATGGCAGAATTGAGTTGGCTGATTTTTGCATTCAGGGTCTGCCTGGTCTTCTGCTTCAAAAGAAACAGAATGCAACTCAAAGTTTGAAAAGGAAAAAGGAACAACACTACAGCATTTTCAGGGAAACAGGGTGAACAATTGTTACCTCTAAACCTTCATCATAGTATATTGGTCGCCTGGCCCTCCTAAAACCATACTCATCTTCATTCAGCAGGGATCTCCTTATCTGATAAACACAAAACAAGAACACTTCAGGATCATACCTGAACACCACAAAGCTTCGAAGGAAGAAAAAGATGATGTTCCAGTGCAGCAACATAATGGATTTATGGTCAAGATTTTATTACAAAATTGATCACTTGTGAGTATGTGCACCATTCAGAAAGAATTGCAATTAAAAGTTACTAAGAAATCATTACTCCCAAAAGCTCAAAGTTACAACAAAACGTTCAAGAATAGTGTTTAAATTCCTACTCCCACACATGCAAGACAGAATCTTAATAAACAGATTTGTTAAGCAGACCAAATGCACACAAACAAACTCATGAATCCAGATTCACAACATTAATCCAAGCACAAACAAATAAAAATGTGGATTCGATCACAAACAAATCCAAACATAGTAATAACCTATTATGGATTCTAGTTTAATTAATACGATGGATGACATTTATGACAAGACCTCATGTTCTCATGCCATGTTGAGAAACTACTAATTCCAAGAGTTTAAACACACAGGAAAGAGCCCAACAATAGATCATTGAACTTTAATAGTAATGAATAGAAGAGATGCACTTTCTCCAATATTTACTCCATAAAAGCCGGGAGTTGTTGCAAACTGTTGGTTAATAGGTTGTGAACCAGGGAATATCAAAAGAATCTAAAAACTGAAAAAAAAAATAATTAAATTCATAAAAAAGGTATCTTCATAATTTTATAATCAGGGGGTATTGATGCATATGAGAACTAAAATTTTACCAAATCTATTTATTCTGTAAACAGTATTAATCGGGGGCAAATTTTTAAACTTTACATTTTTGGATCAAACCCTATTTATAATGGACATTAGCCAGTTGCAACAGGCAATCCACCCTTCTAATTGATATAGCCAATTTAATTGCAGTTAAGTGTTTTTATAGTTCACATATCCCTTTTTCATGAAAAGGAAATTGCATAGAATAACACATGCTATGATGGGAAGATATAAAATTCCCATTATAAAGGGAGTGATTGGCAGCATATGACAATGGAGACAGATTAATCATGCATATTGATTTCCTCTAATATTTGCGAAGGATAGTAATCCTCTGCACATAAAAGATGGCAAGTCATAATTATGTACTTGTTTATCTGACACTGCATATGCACATGGCTTGCATTATCACTTTAACATCATATCTCCTCCCAGAAAGAGTTGCAATTACATTTTTGCCAGGTGTAGAAATTGATTTGGGTGAAAATCATCTAGAAACTTGGGCATGCTAGCTATACCATCCATATTATTAAATGGGATATTGACAAATTTCGCTTCCTAGTCAGCAAATGGGCAATCAACTTTTTGGTCATTCATCATATATGCTGAAATAGTAATTGCGGGATATTTAAAAAAAAAGGTTGAAGTTAGAAATCAAACCACCTGAGGGGCAAAAATATAAGCTAAAGTTCCAAACACAGCACCTCCTAGAAGAAAACCAGCAACAAAATCACCACCTCCCCCCTGACTGCCATTGCTACATATGTTGCAAAAAGTAACAAAAGATAAGGAGGGATAGACGGAAAAGTTATTCCAAAAAAATCAGTAGACAAGGACCAACAGGAAGGTAGTTTAAGAAAATATCCAAACTGGGGGCTCATCAACCCTGCAATCTTCGGAAAGCAAAACACAAGCCTGACCACCCAAATAATCACTCAGGAAATCTTGCGCCACATTACATGAACATTTAAGCAACCAAGAAGTTACAATGTTTATTTTCCTTCTGAAAATGACAATGCTAATGCTTTATTTTAGTTTGTTTGCTTTATTTTTGTTTGTTTTAAGAAATAGGAGTCCAGAATGACATACCGATACTCTGCACGAACTGAAAACTTGTGGTTGGTTTCCACATGGTTACCTTTCCTCTGAACTATCAGCTTCGGTGTTTTCCCGAACATAGCAGACTTTGCCGACGAAAGCTCATGTGCTTTAAGATGAGATCCACCTTTAAACAAACAGACGCAACAATCAGATAGGAAATTCTTAATTAATCATAAACAGGTAAAAAAAAAAATTCCACAATCATTTCCATATAACAACATTAAACTCAACTTTTGGAGAACAAATGTCAACACAAGGAGCAAGCAAATATTCATTTCTAACATAAACATTTCCACTAATATCTCACACTTGACACAATTTTGTCCACAACGTACACACATAACAAGCACTTAAATTACTAGCTTTTCAGCTCGCCCCGTCTCTTTTTCCATTTCAAACTTCAGTTCTTTACTACACTTTTAACACACAATAATACAAACTGTTGAAATTTTGGTGATTCAAAATCAATAATTAATTTAATTTTGAGTTGAAAACCAATAGAGTCAACAAAAATTTTAGTACGTGAAAACCGTGCTAAGAATGAGCAAAACGGAAAGCCGGAAGCTAGAAGGTGAGTACTGTTCACGCAATAGGTACTGTTTATGAGCACTGTTTACGCGGTAACTTATGCTTATTTCCTGTTTTGGCTCAATTGACTTTTTGAGATTTTGACTCCTAAAAGTAAGGACTCTTATTCCAACTAAATTTATGATTTTTAAAGTTAATATTAACACTATATAAACTCTTATAACTCTTTGTGATAACAAATATCAAGAGAGAAAATAGAGAGCTTGAGTACACTTGAGTGATTTAAGTGCACAAGAAAGTGTGATGTAGATTTTAAGACTCTTTGGTATTTAGGTATTTCTTATAATCTCTTAAAGGGATTCTTTGGGTATTAAAGAACGAATTAATAAAGAAGCTAAGATCCGTGGACATAAGCGATTTTTGCCGAACCATGTAAATTTGGTGTGTGTTTTCTTTACCGTGATTGATTTATTTCCTTCTTGTGTGATCTTTTCCTAATTGTTTGAGAGTGCATGACTTCCGCAAGACACAAAAGATTTCAGGGACGTATACCGAAAATCCACAACACAAATCATAAAATCAACTTCAGTAAATTCAAATTAGTATTAGAACAGACACTATGATCAAAAGTACTTGCAAGAAATGTTTCAGCAAAATCATATACAATTAAAATTCAACACATTGCAAAGTTCATAATTCACTAATATCTACTCCTTGTGCAAGGAACTACAAAATCATCTTAAAAAAAAAATTCCAAATGAGCTCGTAACAAATAAGATTATTTATGAACATCTTAATCCAAGGCAAATCGGAAGACAAAGTTCATTATAAATATGAAAAAAAGAATAAACAGAAGTCAATTATACAATTAACCTAAATCTCTAATTAAACAACATTAAAACCTAGGTACCTGAGATTGATACGGGAGCAAAACAGGACGCCATGAAAGAGAGATCTAGAGAGAGAAACTGAAGTGGTTTAGAGAGAGAGAGTGCGTGCGTGTGAGAGCGAAGTTTGTGAAGATATAAAGTGAGCGAGGAAAGCGAGAAAATGGGAGAAAAAAAATGTTTTAATACAGATAATCATTACACTACTATTTTCCAAAAATGCCTCTAGATTTTAGCTGGTTGTATTGATTATTGTCAAGGGTATTATGGAAAATTAGAAAAGGTGAAACTGATAAAGACGGTTCTACAGCTGTGGTGCCTTTGGTGGATCCGCCAAATCTAACCGCCAGTTTTTCAACTTTTATTATTTCTTATTTTTCCTTTTGTTTTGAACCACTTGTGTTTTATTAAACAAATCTAACTTTAAAAAGTTATTGCTAATTCCTGAATTTGGCCATTATATTAAAAAGTAATATTATACTCCTCTCTTATTTAAGCTCGTTTAAGTTTTAAATTATAGAGTAAAACTAAAATCTTAACATTTTAATTTTACTTCCTTTCAAAAAAAAAATTGTACATTTACCAGAAGCGACAATCGTTTTAAATAGGGGTTGGCGGACTCAAGTCTGGTCCGAATTCGGGTTTGCACCTCTTTTAAATAAATTAAAATATGTGTAAAAATAGCGTTGTTTAAGACTCTGCGTGCTATTTTGCATCTCTATTATTTTTTTAAAAAAAATTAAGTGTAAAGAAAACACCGTTTTTAGCCATCCAAAACGATGTTGTTTGCACTTTTTATATTTTTTTTAGTTTTTTTGTTTCGAATTGATTCTCAGTTTAGTTGAAAAATGTTCCAGAATCGAATGACCTAATCGGGTCAGATCCCTTGTAATGGACCCGACTAGTTGATCCTAAATCAAGACCTAAAAATTTCGAGTCGAATTTCTCAGATTGATTCAGGTTCGACTAAATTGCCCAGTCCTAGTTCAACATTCCTTAAGACATGAACGGTAAATTAAAACTTAAAACATCAAATTAAAAAATCCATAAAATGTATGTGATGGTCGCCATACTCTAACCCACCCTAAAAAGACGTTAATAGACCCTTACCTGAATAAATGCCAACTATAATCTAATTAACCCGTTACTTAAAATCTACAAATTTACATGCTATTTATTTAAAAATCGATACAGTTCATATTGTACATCGATTAAAATGTTTACTAAACACTTAGTATTTACCAAACATTTAATTACTTTTCAGTAAGTAACTAATGCTTCCATGACAATAAGAAGCAAACCTTTATTCTTTAGTCACCACGAGGCACGAGCAAGAATACTTTATACCTTTTATATATATATATATATATAAAAGGATCTAGTTAACATTATATTTACAAGCTTAAGCAAATTCAATTTAACCAGCGTCATCAAGCTCTGGCATCTTCTGGTATACGATGCCTTTCCAAACTCAAATACATCACCTGTCAATACCCCTATTGTCCTGGCAACCAGCAGTTCAAATTTGAAAACTGCGCCAAAAGCAATAAGAAAAATCAGAGACCACAAGTTGAATAGAATGAAATACAAAAACACCAAAACAAAAAACTATTCAACAACATATTGATCTTGGAATTTCATGTGGCATTTAATATTTGATACGGCTTTAATTCTCGTTATATACAATCAGCCAGATCTATGCACTCAAAAAACCAGAAAAAAAAAAAAAACTAATGGAAGATATTAAGGGAATTATTTGCAAGTCCTGTGGGGGTTATGAACAGATGGAAAGATGATCTCCTATAGAGCCCATTGAAGATCATTGTACATGATCTTGGTATACATTCACATTCTGTGGGGCAACACAATAATGTACAGACTCAGATTTTCCTGTTGGTCTCGCTATTTATCCAAGAAGCCCCCAAAGAGGATTAGCGATGTATTCACATGACGCCTCTCGGGCATGAGCTGCTCAGATTTTGAAGCAGGTTTGACACTTGTTTGTTCCTTGTCCGAGGACGGGAAAGAAAGGGAAAGGGAAAGGGAAGCGGAGACATCCTCCTCCCCTTCCTTATCTGGAGGCTTGTCCTGGTTATTGTTTTTGTCTAGTGGTCCAACAAAGAAAGGCAGCATTCCCTTATTTGGTTGTTTAGTCTCGGCCCCTAAAGCAAGCTCAAGATTTGGAACCCCATCAAGATATTGATCCTCATGCTTTGATGAGAGCACTTTCCATGGCACCGAGTTGGCCCCCAATCGAAAATCTTCTGCACGTTGTGAGTCCACAGGAAAGAAGTACCTCTCCGCACCCAAGTCATTGGGCAAAACCTTTTTGTCAGAAAGTCCCTCACATCTCTTCGCAACAGAAGAACTAGGACCCAGATCATCTATCTGCGATGAAAACCCATCACCATAATCTCTATCTATAGAACTGCTACACTCGTATGCACCAGAAAAAACTGTCTTCGGCTTTTTACTACTACTTTCTCCATCAACAAATGTCTCATTCCATTGCATCCGCTTACTTGTGCCACTCGAATTCTGTGATGTCTCTCTAAGGTCCAAATCTGGACAGCTCTGGTGATTGGACTGCTGATGACCCATCCCTTTAGAGTTCAGATCCTCTAAGGCAATTTCTGCATCTAGATAACTATCATCATTCATGTCCCTTTCAAGGTTAATTTCATTTCTGCTTCTTTTCATTATAACTGGCACTTTTTCAGCCTGAACACTCCTGTCTTCACCTACATCATGATTACCAACAGGGAGATTCCTAATAGATGAACTATTTTCTCCAAATGAAGTACCTCCATTCATTTCCATCATCCCACCTTTGCTAGAACCAATACTGTTTCTTATTGCTTGACAAGTTTTGACCTCTGTGTCCTGTCCACGCTCTGAAAGATCACATTCTTCCTGCAAAGTAATGGGTAAAAATCAATACGCATCATAAAGACAGGTGAACATAACACTTCAAATTGAGGGAAAAAAAAGTTTGAAACGAGGTCGACATCGAGGTTCATAAGCACAGCATCTGAAAATTTAAAACTCATATGTCAGCTCAACCACTTAGCTACAAACTTTTGTAGATCTCACGTCACCCTTTGAAATTCTCTTCTCAAAAAACAGTTCATCCAGTTCTTCCCAAAATAGACAGAAAATTATTTTATTGTTATCCAGTTAGTTGATGACACACACACATGTATAGTCTATCCTTGGTTAACAGAAAACATCCTTCTTGCAATCACTTTTCACAGAGATCACAAGGTAGCTAAAATTACTAAATAAAAGCATCTAATTAAAATGATTAAATTAATTTTCTAAGCCGCCTAGAGTAGAAAATGTATGGACTATATAGTTTAGTCTCTTTAGAGCTTGTGGAAAACTGTCTACATAAGATAATTCCTCTCAATCTAAAAATTGACGCCAGCTTGTCAGGTAAAAGCATATACTATGAATAAGGGCATTAATATGAAAACAAAGCAATTACCAGAAGCAACAACTGTGACATACTTGATACTTGATTTTCCAATGTACATGCATGCAAAAGAAAGGTTCTCTTTTCCTTTTTCTCATTTTTGAGAAACTGAATAAAGAATTTATACATGAAAAGAAAGAAATATATACATAATAAGGGAGAGACTGTCTACACAAGGAACTGAAGTAAAAGGGGGAAAAAAAGGCTAGAGGCTCTAAAAGAAATTAACCCCACAAATCAAGAACGAAATCAGAAAAAACAAAAACCGAAAAGCTCTCTAACAAACATGCAGAAGGAAGTTAACATTACCAGGGAAGGACTACTGCTAATTTCTGTAGACAAAAGGGACATGGTTGTTGCAGCCCTCAATGCTAATCCGGAGTCCAGTCTACCATCTTGTTGTTCAGAGTTAGGTTGAAAACCCAAAGACGCCTGCTGAACAGAAGACACCTTTTTATCACAATTTCCATTTATTGCAATACATGACTTGTCAGGACCATAAGATCCTAGGGCCATGTTGTGGGAACTATTGCGTGCAGCTGAATCTTTATCTGTTTGCGTTAGCAAATCTAGGTTTTGACACACAGAGGTTCTCTCAGTGGAAGTTACTGGGTTGAGGGGCACCATATTTGAACCGGTAGTACATGAATTCTTTGAGGAATTTGAACAACTCACTCTCCTTACCCTGAACACACCCCATAAGAAAAACAGCATATTCCAACCTGCCAATAACAGACAATGAAATTTTGCAATTAGGACATGTTAAAATAAAACTTAATAGTATTTAAGTTGACCAGATGTTCCACTTCTAATATGCCTGAGATCTAATTACAGCAGCTAAGGTACAACTATGAGAATATATGTGAAGAAGAATATGCGATCACAATGAGCTGCATTACATCAAACTTGTTCCATAAACAGACAGGGGAAAGGTTTCAACTCCATCCAAGCATTATTTCAACCTTGATGCACAGCAAAAACATGCACAGACAATACATAAATCCCCTTTTAAGTCATCTTCTTAATTCCACCATATCCACCATTGCTCATAATCTTCATTGCCAAGTGAGCTACAGTACTTCAAATGATTCAATATATATGCATGATGCAGATAACAATAACAAAACTAAAGACAAGCATGCCATATAGGTGTTCAGGACATATTTTATGGAGCTAGTTCCATGCACAAAAGATATATCACTTGGCCCTCATCCGAGGACTAATTGAAGGTGTAAAAGCAAGATGTCCTATCAAAATCTATGAAAGGTTTATATTTGTTACTTCTAAGATAGAAATTTTAAGACTAAAGCTTACGCTGACAGGTCTCGGGAAGCTGATTTGATGGGAAAATCAGAAGTTCAATGCTATCAAGGTTTCCCTTCAGTGCCAAATCCTTTTTTATCATGCTATCCACCAGACCCTTGTAGATTCTCTCATAACTGTAATACCAGAAAAGAATATTAAAATTCAAAGCAGTATAAGTGTAAGCATCAGGCAGACAACTATAAATATGAAAAGAGTAAGTTGCATATATTTACCTCTCAAGATCTTTGGCAAAGAAGTAAAGAGCAATATTATCTTCTTCAGCACCACTTTCATGAAACATTGTTGGCCATGTGCTTAAGCGAGGTACTTCATTTAAGTGAATTCTCTGGGGAAACTTGTTCACTATTTCAAGAACTTTAGGTGATGCACAAGAAGAAAGATGTGCTTGAATTCCACCACATAAGTCTAGAAATTTTCCCTGTCTATGGACCTCAAAACCCCCTCTGCATGTAAGTAATAGAGGCTTAGCTTAAATTGATTTCCAGATGCAGGAAAAATCCCAATAAACTGATGAAAACATAAGGAAAGAGAAATGCAAAGGAAAAGACTAGTAATTAATAGATAAGAAAAGATTCCTACTGCCAGATGTATTCATGTTCTGGGATGGCTGAAATCTTCTTAAGAGCGGATATATCTGCCAAAGCTTGACCAGGCAGGTCTCTAATTCCAGCCTTTCCAAAAGAAGGAACAGTGGAAATTGAATCCCCCACTCTCAAAGGTGACACCACATCAGTTGAATGGGCACTAAATGGTTTGAGATGATTCATAGATGTTTGTTTATTTGTTTGCACTTCATATGTTCTCTTATTAGAGACTGATAATTGATCTTGAGAAGCTCTCTCGCAATTTAAATCTATATTTGTCGTGCATAATCCATCCGATTGATCATTCACTCTGTTCCTCCCATATGTTACAGGCAACTTATTTGCTGCCTCAAGTGCAGCTTTCAGTTTATTACCTCCAATCACATCCTCCCTAGAATTCCTTCTGGCAGATACATCAACACCAGAAACATGTGGACTCCCAAGGGGGCAACTTTCCACTTCATGACCAAATTCTCTGCATTTTTGACATAAAACACCCTTTGGACCTGCAGTAATAGTAGATCTTGGGCGACTAGAACTGGTTTTTTCACCCTGATTTGTTGATTCCAAAGCTCGAGGTAAAGCATCTTGTAGAATTTCATTAACATTAGTAGATGGCTTCTCTGCAGTCCATGAGGAACTTGATGAGGGTTCATCTTTGGGACTAACTAGGTTAGGCTTGTGTTCAACAGAAGAACTGCACACTCCACTCATACAGAAAGCTCCAACTGCATTGTCCAAACAGCAAAACAGTCTCAAAACTTACTCAAAACAAAATGCTAGTGAACACAAAAGTGATATCAGTGAACATGCAAGATAAATATAATTAACGCATTCTCTCTGTTGAGAAAGCAGAGGGATACCTGGTGTAACTGGGACCTCTACACCTTGACGACCTAGATTGCTGTTTGATTTAGATAAAGTAATTCCTTTTCCTTCAGCTTTCACAACCTTTGACTCTCTGTTGTTGCTTGCAGATGAAATAGATATAGATTCACCACGAGGCATCAGCTTCAGATCAACCTTAGCCGTTGAGACAGCAGAAGGCGCCATTGACGAACCAGGAACAGACCGATCCAACCTAGATAGATTTTTCCTTTCAAATGCATTTCGCTCTTTTACTTGTTTTAATCCTTTTAGATCGTGAACACGAGATGATCTAGGTGAAAGCATTTGAACTTTTGATTCACCAGCACTTGAACGGACAGAATTTGCAGATTTAAATGACATAGATTTGCTCATCACTCTGGTAATCCCTTCCTTTATATCAAAGGATGCCTGTTCTCTGGTCCCTTTCTGCTTTGGATGAACAACTTCATCAACAAGTTTCACTTTTGCTTTAGAATTCAAGGTGCTGAATGATCTTGATTTTAACAAAGTGCCTGATTGAAGAAAAACAATGATGTTGCTCAAATAAGACCAAAAAAATCACAACCCAAAATGCATAATTGACTTTTATACATGCGACAAGGGGGAAAAAACACACACAGAAGAAGATGGATAAAGAAAGAAGAAAAAAGATTTTGGCAAGCAGAAAAGCCATTTACCCTTAGAAGGACATGTATTTTCCACAACATCATTGCTTGAATGATTGCCAAAAGATACTGATCTTACTTTGCCCTTGTCAACACCCTTGAATGAACTATCCCGTGATAATGTGGCTGTTCTGCCAGGGCTCAATGATTTTGGTGATCCCAAGCTTGTTTCAATAGCCTGCCTTTTGGCAGCTGGAGCAGCCTCCAGATTTTCTGTTTGTCGCTTGCCTGAGCTTTGTGTGCTTGCACTTATTTTGTTTGTTCTTTTACCCTCTAAATCTAAACCTTTGATGTACAATTTCACAAAATGATCAGTACGTTAAAGCATTCAATTTCAGAATGATGATTTTTCTTCAAACACAGATGTTATTTCAGCTTTACCTACCTTGCTTCTGCTTTTCAGTTTCCTCAGCGAACTTGCATTCTTCACACAGCCAATCACCTTCAGGAATTTTTTGAAGCATCTCTCGCATGCAATAGCTGTAATGAACAGAAATAACAATGTTAAGACACAAATTTAGCACAGAGACAAAATAGCACCAAGTATAAAACCTTGCTGCTAAAAATAAGGATAATCGCAGTATATTCTTACGTGTGCTCTGCGCCATCGCTACACCTGCTACAAATTGCAAGCAAATCCTCCCGCCCAGCATCCCCACAAATATCACATACTTTTACCTGTTTCAGGCAAAAGTACTTAGCAGATATTTCACTTTCCAGATAACAAACTGATAATAAAGATTGTATAGGAAAAAGGACAGATCCCAAGATACAGCAAAAGATCTAGAAGGAGCAAAGCTAAAAGAGTGTTAAAGATATGCACATAGTAGCATTAACTCCTCTTATTGAGAGACAGCAGACCAATACGCTGAAAAAGAACAATTAATCTCAGTTGTCATTACAAGGCTTAAACTAAACGAAGACATATTTGAAGGCAACCAAGATCTTTGGTAAACAAATAAGTTCTAAAAAATAAGCTAAAAGAATCTCAGCTTACTGTTCAAAGTATATGCTTTCCAAGCTACTTATCTAAATATAAAACAAAGTGAATGAACCAATTACTTACATCATGTTCCACAATGTCTGACTCATCAGTTTCATCACCAGATGTAGCTTGTAAAGGTTGCATGTCAGGAAACTCGGCCAACTGAGTAGACTTTAAATCTTGTTTATCTTGGACTGAACGCTTAAAAGCTTCATCAGGTGGGTCCCCAATATCCTTGTCAGTCTCTACTTCTGACTTTGGATGTACCTTTGTGAAGGCCTCAGAACTGCCTTCAATAAGACACTTGTCACCTTGAGATTGAGACACTGGACTTCGCCCCTTTGGAGAGCCACCACTTGCATCAACCTTTTTTAACAAAGGAATCTCTGACAACTCTAATTTCTGGGAAGATGGTGTCTTCCCCAAGCCATCTGCACCTAAACTACAAACTGAAGCTGAACTATGAGATAAATTCTTAATGTCTACACTTCTGTCATGATCACTGACAGCTGTGACAGCTACATTAGTATCATTGGCTCTACTAACACATGATATATTGTCATCAAGACCTTCTACACCTTTTGGATCTTCATACTTAATCAAGGATATTCTCTGATCCACACCAGTCTCAGGTTTTGGAGATAGTTGAGCCATGGCACCAGCTGCACTGGAGAGCAACTCTATATGCATCTCAAAATCTTCTGAAGCAGCAGATCTATCAGAAGACCTTATAGCTGCTTTACTTTCAGCATTAACAGAAAAAGAATCGTGACTTGAATTGACACTGAGCAGGTTGCTTGCTTCACTGGCTGTATGTTGAAGGCTGTCACATGGTCTACCCTTACATGAATGTAAGCCATCACTCTCGTTGTTGGAATATTGACTACCAGTAGTTTCACGACAGGTTTCATCAGAGAATTCATCAGTCTTTGATCCCATGAGAGCCAGGTTCAGATGCATACAGGATGAACAAGGAGCGAAACACACGTTACAAGTCCCAGACTCTGCTCTCATACGATTTCTTCGACTCATGGAACGCTTACCAGATCTTCTTTCAGCCTGTGATGTTACCTACTAAAAATAAAGAAAATGTTAATTAAGCAAATGAGAGCTAGAAAAACAATAAACTTTGAACTACCACAGGATTCATTTCCCGTCACCCCAGAAAAAACTTGCAGGAAAATCCAGAGTTAGCAATGCCTGATTCCCAATAAGGCTGAATCTCATTCTGCATCCTGGCTCACACTGTGAAATACCTTCCATCTATGTAAACAAAGTTGCCAACCACAATACAACTCGGTCCTCATCCTTTTCTTTTTTTATTTTTTTTTGTTATAAGAAACAAAGAAGATTGTAGAAGAAACAAAAGTGGCTAGATATTCACAAAGAAAACAAAAACAAAAGATTGGAACCCATTATAATCAATAGAACACCCTAAAAACCTTATTTGAGAGCAGCAACTATCTACATGATACAAACTTCCTAACTAGCATAATATTAAAGTAACAATAATAAGAATAATTAATTATCAAAAATCCCCATGTTTATTTATCATGCTTGAAATATCAGAAAATGTCCGATACAAGCATTAAATTCCCACCTTTCAATTAATGTTCCATTCTGAGATAATACAGTAGCCCCCCAAAAATGATTGCCTTTTCCTATTTTTAGTATCATTTAGCATGAGAAGATAGACCCTTTTTTCTTCATTTTATACATCTTCTCTATGTAAGGAAGTAAATTTTCTGGGGTCACCCAGCTTCTAGTGAACCCTATTAATTGAGAATGTTTTCGCTTTGACATGTGCAGTCCTTGCTATGATTAGTGATTTGGCAAGAACGAATTATCCATAGTTTTTAAGATAAGATGGGAAGAAGATCAGGGCCGGAACTAGGATTTTGAGTCAATGGGAGCCAAAAACATATGATAGACTCAAGATTTTAGCTAAGTTGACCCAACATAAGAAGAGAAGAAGATCTCTTGACATGTGCAGTCCTTGCTATTACTAGTGATTTGGCAAGAACGAATTATTCATATTTTTTAAGATAAGCAGAACTAGGATTTTGAGTCAACGGGGGCCAAAAAGATATGACAGACTCAGATTTTAGCTAAATTGACCCGACATTTTCATTTTTTTCCTTTGACTAATCATATACAACACTATATAAACATAAGAATGCAAAAATAATATTACGTAGTTAAAAAGATATGTAGGTATCACAAAAGATATGTGGATCTCACAAATTGAAGAGCTTGAGTAAAACATAATAAAATTATAACAAAATAAAATTTTAGACAATTTAAAAGATCCGAATTTTATATTTTATAAGACCTAAACTTAATATTTTCTTCTTAATTTTGATAAAAATAGTAATCAATTATTATCTTTTTAAAAAAATTTGGATAAAGGCTCAATTCAACATTAAAAAAATAGGACAAAATTTGCTTTTTCTTCTCATTGGTCTTCAGTCTTTAAGAGACATCTCTCTTCTTTCATCAATCTCCTTGGGTTCATTTTGTTTATAGGATTTTTTTTTTTGTAAATCTTGGGACGTCATTGTTTGTAAATCTTGGGAACCAAATACTGGTTGGGGTATAGATATTTGGATGTTGTTTTGTGTATTCTATTTCTGGGCTGTTTTTGCAGCCCTTTAGGACTTCTCATTCACTTTTGTATTCTTTTTCATCCTCAATTTCATTCTCTTTATCCATTTTATGAATTTTCATTTCTCAAACTAGTCTTTTTAGATTCCAACCGTCAAAATGCTAATACTCAAATACATGATCTACTTATTTTTAAACTCAAATTTTTAAAGTGTTGATTGAGTGAATTTTAGAAGAAAAAAAAATCATATAACATTATAGGAGAGAGGTAAAATATAATTTAGAAGTAAAATAAAATGATCCAAATTTAAATTTTATAACTATTAAAATTGTATTTTAATTTTATAAGTAAAAAAAAATATGAGTTTTAAAAAAAGAGCTATTAGTGATCATTTCCCTAAATAATATAAATAAAAAATAACTCAAACACTAAAACCCCTTTAAAAATTATTAAAGTATTTCTAAAAAAATATATTTAAGAATAAAATAGTTTAAATTTGGATTTTGTGAATATTAAATATTTTATTTTAATTTTATGATTTTAAAAAAAATGAGTTAAAAATAAAAATTATTAGTAATATTTTTTAAATAATATGAAAATATAAAAATTAAAAATAATTTAAAGACTAAAGTACCTCTAAAAAATATTAAAATACTTACGAAAATATATATATAAATGAAGTGATAGGGGTAGGATCCACGGCCTCGCCGCCTCGTAATAAACACTACAGGAGCATTTAAAGAGTACGTAGGATTGTCAACTCAAATAAAAAATCTTAGTCTTCGATTAAGATTTAAAAAATAAAAAATTTATAAAAAAACGACTACAGTCTATAGCATCTATGAGTTTCAAGAAAGAAAATTACTAATGTTTTTTTTTTTTTTTTAACTTCGGAAATGAACAGTGAGTGGCTCCAAAATTTTACAATTTTGTACTTTGAAAAGCAAATTTACAATTTTGTGTGAAAAACAGAAAGTATGTATATCTTAAATCAACATAAAAGAATCTCTTAATGTATATGATATTTATGACGTCATTATTTTGGGTTTATGACGAGTTTGGCTTTTGGTAGGTAATTAGGTATAGACTTCTGAATTGAATTGAATTCTTTTTGGTTAAAAATGTTCTTTCTAATTACTTTGAAACAATTAAGAGATTCTCTAATCGAAATATAGGTTTCTACTTTGTAACATTTTATAAGGTGGTAGTCCCGCAGGGGGGTTAAATCATTATGTTGTGAGGTATAAGATTTTAATTTTAATTTCATCAATATCTTATAAATATATTAGAGATAGTATCTTAAAAATATGTATTTATATTTTTTTTATAAAATTAATAAAGTTATAATTTTATATTTGATAAGTATTCATAATTTTATGATATAAATATAAAAAAATTATTTTATTTATGTGATCATAACCTTAATATATAATTATTATAAAGAAAATAATTAAAATTATAGATAATAAATAAAAAAAGTCGGTAATAAATTAATTAAAGTTTAAAATCTTTAATTAAATATTACTAGTGCAGTCCACCTACATTTAGAATGTAGTGATTTTATCCGAATCACTAATGTAGTGACATTATGGTGGAGACACTTTATATAATATGATTATATAGGACTGGACCAGACGTAGTTTGAATTCTTATGTAAATTATCGTTGTTAATTAAGAATTCAAATAATATCAACTAATGATCATATGTAAATCAACCTTAATCTTAAGTGATCATAAACTGTTGTTTGTGTCATTATGTCATTTGAAATACTCATTACGGTTTGTTTAAAGAACAAGTTAAAATTTTATATTTTTGTGACATAATAAGATAAACGGTTGGGAATATGATTTACAGATATAGAATCTATTCATTGGTCATGGAAGTTAGAAAGAATGCTCTTTTAAGGATTAATTTTAAAACTAAACAGTTACAGTGCTCAATTTGTAATAATATTACAAAATAACTGTTCACTAGTAAATTAACGATACTTAAGGATAAAGAAATAATTAGAGGGCTAAAATAGTAATTGACCTAACTCAATTATGAAACATCTATGGAGGATTGAATTGCATGTAGTGATTAAATTAATAAACTACTTTAAATTTTGAATAAATTATATTTACAATTTCAAGTATGCAATTTTAGATTTTTAGTAGAATAACACTAGAATTAATAAATTGAATTAATTAATTAAAGATTTTAATTAATTATTTAAAATTTATTAGAACTTAAATTTTTAGGTCCATAGGTTAATACCATATCTTTCGTTATTACAGTGAACAATTAAAAAAAAAAGATTATGTTATACTACATATTATTTGTGTCTATAAAATAGTTTTCAAATAGATATATTTTATATTTGGATAAAATTAATTAATATATATTATATCTTATCCAAATATAATTAAATATTTAATTTTAAAAATTAAATAAATATAATCTTAAAGATAATTTTTGAAACTGTCAAAAAAAATATTTTAATTAAGTGTTTTTTTTTATAAAAAACTAAAAGTCTATTATTTTTTGAAGTCTAATAATACTCAATTGTTGGATATTATACGTTAACCATAAAAAGTAAAACTTCGTGTGATTTACGTTAATTATGTCTCTTTTTAATAGATAATAATTTATTTAATAATTATTATAATTAAATTATTATTTTAAAAATAGAAGTTTTTTTTATAAAAAATACCCATATGTAAAAAAATACATAATACATATTGTTCTTTAGAGAAGAAAAAATAAGAAGTCCACTCTTCCTCTCGGTGTAGAATAAGAAGTTTGATTTAGAATCTTTTGATAGAAAAAAAAAACCTAGCATGAATTCGGATATATTTTTTATTTCTGTTAAATTTTATTTATTTTAACATCAAATTCATATATTTATAAAATCCTAAAATAAAAATACTTTTTATATGATAAAAACAAAGATTAAAAAAAAATTATTTTCTATTCCGCAGCGTTATGAATGTCATAACAATAATTTAATAAAATATTATATTAAATCCCATCAATTGAATTACTTTTTTAATAAATACAAGAATTTAGGGGGTTTTTTTAGTTTAATGATGAATATGGCTTAATTTAATTTAATTTATTATTTTAATTATTTGTTTTTTTAATTTAATAAAAAATTTAAATCATTTAACTTAATAAAAAAAATTAATTTTTTGACTTTTTGACTTAACATAGAAACTGGAATGATATTACCAATAATTTTAAATAAAAAGTAAACAAATCAGTTAAATTCAAGTCATTCAACTGTATTTAGTATTTAGATTTATTTTATTTTATTCAGAATTAATATAAAAAAATTACTATCAAGTCCAATATTGATAAGAAATAGAATCTAGAATCAGCAAACAATGATTCAATGGACGGTAATGAAAGAGAATTGACCATAAAAAAGCTGGACCAATATTAAATTATTATTTGTTATTGCTTCAAGAAAAGAAAAAAAAATGTACTATTGTGCCGAGAAATTCACAATAAATTCAACTTGCATGCAACTTGAATTGCATATGTCCAATGAATAATTTGTTATTTGTTATTTCCTCAACTCCCCCCCCCCCCCCGCCCCCCCCCGCCCCCTCATGAATCTGCATCTCCCCGAGCCGTCATGGTGCCAGAAATGATAATGTCAAAAAATTAATAACTTGAGAGGTAAATATTTAAATATAATATTAAATAAAATATTTAAATTCAAACATAAATTTGAGTTGTTTTTTTTCTAAAAATATATTTTAATATTTAAATTTTAAAATAAATAAATTTGAAGTGATTATATTATGAAAAAAAAAAAAAAAAAGTGACAAAAAATTGAGAATTATATCGCAAGGAACTATAGTAACTTTGTTATACACTATTGTGCCATCTCGATCAAGACATCTCGAATCAGAATGTCTTGTCTGATAGGTTATTGTGCCATCTCAATTATAGTACTCTGAGCCTGAGATATAATAATTAATATGCGCTGGACCCAAAAGAAGGTCGCCCACTTGCTTCGACTATCATCTGGATTCAATAAATAATCCCAAATGAGCCACTTTTACTAGATTTGAAAAAAAAATGATTATTTTAACTTTTTTTTTTTGTTTAATTCATTTACATCATTTATTTCTAACTTAAAATGAAACTTTTAACTCATTTTTAACAAATATAATAATTATATTTAATATTCAAATTAATTCAATTATATTTAAAATTTAGTAAAAAATAATAATAATAACTACTACCTAAGTCATTGATAAGGAAAAGACAAAAAACAAATTAATGGTGATAGGGTTGATGATAAAATACTCCTGATTCGCGAACAGTGAATCAATGGATGTTGATGAAACAGAATTGGCTACATCCATTTTCGACATCTCAGTTCAAAGAAGGTGACACCAAATGAAGTAAATCTGAATGCATTAAATAACTATAAATAAATCATTTAAATCTGGACGCATATTAAATTATTATTTATTATTTCTTCAAGAAAAAAGAAAAAAAATATTGTACTATTGTGCTGAGAAATTCAACAATAAATTCATCTTGCATGCAACTTGAATTGCATTTGTCCAAAACATAAATTTGGGTCTAAAATCCAATGAATATACGAGAACCCCCCACTATATACAGTTGATGAATCTGCATCTCCCCGAATCAGCATGGTGCCAGAAATGATAATGTCAAAATTTTAATAATTTTAGAGATAAATATTTATTTAATCACTTATTTATTTAAAAATTAGAAAATGACATTTTAGTTTTTACTTAGTCTCTATGTGTTTAATAAATATAATGTTAATCTCTACCGTTAAAAAAATTATGTTAAACGAGTTTTCTTCAAAAATAAAATAATACTTTTTCTATATTTAAAATAAAGCGGCTAAAATATTAATTTGAAAAGTCAAAAAGATAAATTTATTAATTATATAATGAATAAAATAAAATAAAATATTAAAAAAATATAATAAAAAAACAAGTATCATAATATAATAAATTAATAATGACACTTATCGTAATTAGTTAATAATTGTATTAAATATATATTTTAAATAAAAGAACATGTGTCATTATGTAATTAGTTTATATTTTTAATAAATATATTTTCTTTTAAGAAATAAATCTTTTTGAAAGTATATTAATATATATTTTTAATAAAAAAGATATATGTCATAATATAATTAGTTACAAATGACACGTATCCTCATATTAATTAGTTTATAAGTTTAATAAATATTTTTTTTGAAGAAATAAATATTTTTAATAAAAGGACACATGACATAATATAATTAGTTAGAAATAACATGTGTCATCATATAATTGGTTTATATTTTTAATAAAAAAATTTAAAATTAAAATATATAATAAATAATTAAAACATTTACTGCTCACCATCTTTGAAAAATGACGACCAGCCAACCTCTAGCTGTCATTTTTCGACGACGATGTGATACTAATTAAGGCTAAATTTTATATTATTAAATTTTATTTTTCTTGATTTTCATAATAGTACGATCATTTTTTTACAAAACAAAACAAAAATTACCAAAAATAGTGGGGAGGGGCGACGACCCTCGTCATCAATCAGAGCGATGACTTGCACCTCTCCCATCTATGAACAAGTTAGTTGTCGATCTATCTATAGATGAGGGGCGGTGCAAGTCACCCCTCACCATTTGACGCTGGCAGCCACTCCTCCCCACCACTCCCCACCACTTTTTGTCATATTTTGATATCTTTTTTTTTTTGGGTTAAAAATGATTCCAACATTATATAGATCATAAAAAAATAGAGTTCAATGATATAAAATTGAATAATTTTTATTATCGAAATATCATCAAAAAAATAGCAAACGGCTGGTCATTGTTTTCTAACAACAATGGTAATTTTTTATTTTATTTAATTTAATTTTAAATATAGTTAATAAAAATATAAATCAATTACGTTAGGACATGCGTCATGACATGTGTCATGTTGTTTGGTAAACATTTAACTAAAGATATTACGGTAAAAATAAAAAAAAAAGTAACTATTTAATAAAAAAAAAATTAACAATAGAGATTAATGTAATATTTATTAAAATATAAAGACTAAGTTGATTATAAAATTATAGATAAAAATGACATTTTTTCTAATTTAAGTGAGATTTTAAAGCATACCCCTCTAAGCTCTATTTAAGACCAACCTTACCTTATTTGTTTTTTACTGAAAGAAAGAATGAATTAAATTTAAGATCTTTATTATTATGCTGTTACCACAAGTATGCCCTTATCTCAACTTTTAAGTGGTGGCGTCCAATTCCAGCTATGCATAGCCTTATGAGAAATTCTCAACGAAACACCATAAATTTGGCATAAATTCAGAGGTAGCTTCAGCTTTATACATATGTAGTTTGAACATTGAAGCTACAAAATCACACATTATTATTATTATTATTCCCCGCTCCGCAGCAATGTCGACCAAGAGAAATTCTCAAGCCCTAACATGCAAAGGTACGTAAAATTGAGCTTAGCAATATATAAATGTATTTAACAGCTGGGTTCTGTATGCTGAGTTTCCATTTTAATAATTAAAAGCAATTAATGTAACTGAGTTTCAATATTGTTCTTGCCGTTTGGTCTTATGTTGATGGAAAAAAAATTTTCCCATTTTTATTTGCGTGTTAGCTGTGGTGTGTTGGGGAGAAGGGGAGGCATTGAAGGTGGAAGAGATACAAGTAGAGCCTCCAAAATCATCTGAAGTTAGGGTTAAAATGTTATACGCTAGTGTTTGTCACACTGATATCTTATGCTCTAAAGGATTCCCATTGGTTAGTATATTATTTTAAATCTATTTCCCCTTAATATAAATGAATAATACATATCTTGATCAATTTTTGTTTAGATCACTTGGTTTAACGGTGGATATTGTTGTTGTTGTCCTTTTTTTTTTTTCAGCCTATTTACCCTCGAGTTCTTGGACATGAAGGTGTTGGGTGAGTACATGTTTTCTCAATTATGCATGGTGGTGTTTGGGGGTGGGTTGGGTGGGTTTGGTCTAAATGAGAAGTTACTTTTCAGATCATGAAACAAATTTCTAAATTCTAACATGTATCATTCTGGGTTTTTATTTTTCATTTTTTATATGCATAAATATGAATCACATACAAATTTTGCAGGGTAGTGGAGAGTGTTGGTGAGGAAGTGCAAGAAGTAAAAGAAGGAGATGTTGTGATTCCAACTTATCTTGGAGAATGTCAAGAATGTGAAAACTGCACATCACAACTGAGCAATTTTTGCCTTAAATATCCATTAAACCTTAATGGTTTGATGTTGGATGGCACTTCAAGAATGTTCATAGGAGGCCAAAAATTGTACCAGATATTTTCATGCTCAACATGGTGTGAATATACGGTTGTTGATGCCAATTATGTTGTCAAAGTTGATCCAATCATACCTCTTCCACATGCTAGCTTCCTTTCATGTGGTTTCTCAACTGGGTTTGGTGCAGCTTGGAAAGAATTTAGGGTTGAAAAAGGATCAACTGTGGCTGTCTTTGGCCTTGGGGCTGTTGGATTAGGGGTATGCATATATAAATCATTGCTCTTTTTTTTTTCCTCATTAGATTATTCTGGCCGATGGGCAAAGTTGGTTTCAGTTCAGTTTAGTTTTCAGTTTTTTTATTAATAATAAATCTATTTTTACATGGGAAACTTGTGATTGTAATTGCAGGCCATTGATGGAGCTAGAATGCAAGGGGCAGCTAAAATAATTGGCATAGACAAGAACCCATGGAAAAAGCGGAAGGGACAAGCTTTTGGAATGACAGATTTCATATATCCCGAAGAATCAGAGAAACCAGTTTCAGAATTGGTCAAAGAGATGACTGATGGAACGGGTGTTGATTATAGCTTCGAGTGTACTGGAGTTGCATCTTTAGTTTCTGAAGCCCTTGAAGCCACCAAGTTGGTATGCTCAAAATTCAGTTTCATCACAATCATAATCACAAGTATCTTTTGTTGATCCGACCCCATAGCCATCTTCTACTTATTGGTAATTAGGAGTAAGTTGGTTGTTGAAATGGTGAAACAGGGAAAAGGAAAAGCAATGGCAATTGGAGTGGGAAATAATGTGAGCGTAGCAGTGAATGTACTCTCACTTGTGTGTGGGAGGACTTTGAAGGGCACTGTTTTTGGAGGCATCAAAACAAAATCTGACCTTCCCATTTTGCTTGAAAAATGTATGAACAAGGAACTTCAACTTGATGAACTTTTGACCCATCAAGTTAGATTGGATGAGATGGACAACGCAATTCAATTGTTGAAGCAACCTGATTGTGTCAAAGTTCTAATCAAGATTTGATTAATTTGGCTTGTATTTTATCCAAGACCTCAGTCTCTTTTCCTCGCCACGTCTCAAATGTTTAGAGCTAATACTACCGATGTATTTATCATTTAAACAGTATAGTACTTTATAGGCTTCTTTTTATCCTATCCAGTAAATTCCTTTTCATGATCTACATACCGTATGTATTCATTTCTTATATAATATTTAAGTTATGTATGACTCCTGATGAAATATACTCCAAAGCCCCATACAGAATGTCTCCATCAGAACTAGCAGAGTTGTGAAAGCAGCTCAAGGAGTTGCTAGATGCAGGGTTTATCCAGCCATCGAAGGCGCCTTACGGCGCGCCCGTGCTTTTCCAGCGCAAGCACGACGGATCATTGCGGTTATGCATAGATTACCGGGCGCTGAACAAGGTCACTGTCAAAAATAGGTATCCCATTCCTTTAATTGCTGACTTGTTTGATCAGTTGGGGCAGGCAAAGTATTTCACGAAGCTGGATTTGCGGTCAGGTTACCATCAGGTGCGGATAGCCTAGGGCGATGAGCCGAAAACCACCTGTGTGACGCGTTATGGGGCCTTTGAGTTTCTGGTCATGCCGTTTGGCCTCACCAACCCGCCAGCCACTTTCTGCACACTGATGAACAACATACTCCAGCCCTTTCTTGATAGGTTCGTCGTTGTGTACTTAGACGACATCGTCATCTACAGTAACACTCTCAAAGAGCACATGGAACACTTGAAATCTGTCTTGAAGGTGCTCCGCGAGAATGAGTTGTATGTGAAGAGGGAGAAGTGCTTATTTGTCAAGCTGGAGGTAGACTTTTTGGGTCACAAGATCAAAGAAGGCAGGTTGACGATGGACAGGGCGAAGATTCGCGCCATTGTAGACTGGGAGGCACCCACGAAGGTTACCGAGCTGCGGTCTTTCCTTGGGTTGGTCAACTATTATCGCAGGTTTATCAAGAGCTACTCCACCACTGCAGCACCCCTTACCGACTTGCTAAAGAATGTTGGGTGTATATTATAGAGTGTGTGATTATACGAGTGTATGCGTAATTTCAAAAATTATCATATGCGCAGCGGAAGCATGTTACAAAATACACCCATTTTAACAAATTCAACATATATCACATATATGCATAAGTATAACAATTATACAATTATGAACATGATGAACAACATATATCACATATATGAACAAGTATAACAATTATACAAATATAAACATGATTAACAATATTGTATTATAACACATAATGTAAAATACTCACCCAATGAAGGTAGCTTTACAAATTCTTCAAGTTCTTCAATAATCCATGTGAAGAGCTCACCTTGAAGTATATGTTGAACAATTCTAGTCCATAACTTTTGGTGGGATTAAGGAGTTAGAATGGTAGCTTAGTGTTTAAAATTTTCAACACTTGTATTCAAACTCTTTTGAATACAATTTTTGTTTCTTAAATGGAGATGGTAAATATTTTTTATACAACTCTTGTATTAATTAAAAATCTTTAACATACAACTCTTGTATATTAATCTTAGAAACAATTTCTACATGATAATTATTTTGAACAACTCTTTGCAAAATAATTATCTTTTTCTCCATTTACATATCATTCATTTTGGCCATCTATTAAAGAAAGAGATGAAGAGAAGTTTGTTTATTTTTCAACACTTGAAAGAATAAAACTCAAAGAACTCTCTCTTACCTCTCTTCCTCCCATTGCCAAATTCTTCTCCAAAATTGAATGAATGAATTCAATTGTTTTGCCAAAATTCATTTTGTTTATTCAACACTTTGATTAAACAAAATAAACAAAATGAAGTGCTCCACCAATTTTATTGTTGGTCTCCCATTTAGAATTAATTAAACCAAGCACTAGAATAATGGCCACCAAAATTAATCTTTACCTAACAATTATAATTACTTTAATTATAATGGGTAATTAAATGGCCAACATCTAGGCCACTCATTGTATTAAAATACAATGCCATGATCTATATATATTATAATATTATCTAATAATATAATAATAATATATGATTTAATTATTCAAAATAATTTTGAATAATTACTTTTTACCTTACTAATTTTTACTACCATGGTTAAATGGTAAAAAGGTAAAATCAAATCATGGAACAAATTTTGTCATTTGTCAATATTCTATTAATTAACAACCCTTGTTAATTAATTAAGTGATGTACTTAACAATTAAGTCTTGACAAATGTACAATCCGAGGGATCCCTAAACAATCGTTCTCTTTTGCTGAAATTTATTGGATCGAACTATTCAATTCAATCCGCTACCCCAGTGCACAACGAGTATACTTCATATTGTGAGACTCTCTAGGTCCACACCTAATTTGTCATATAGAGCTCCTCCATACGTCCGTGAACAATGTCCCACACACACGTTACGGATATTACAAATTAGCATGTTAAACCATACAAGTTGAGGTTATTACATATTCGTATAATCCTTCCACCATTTATATCCTTGAAGAGCAGAGATATAGATTATCACCGTCAAATCTCTATTTGCTCAACCACGAACTTATCTCCAGATTTATATTTCATAAAATAATATCCACAAACACTTTTGTGATATTGTTTATTCCTCCGGAATATCTTTTCCGAAGTTTATGCTTGCGGCCATAAGACTTTCTGAAATACAATCTCAGAGCATTAGGATATACAACCCACTCATATGAGCTGATGGATCCTATATCTACGCACACCGAACTCCATGAGCATCGGACCATACCCAGCGACACCCAGCGGTCAGACCATAAAAGGTTTCTGACATGTGTAGAACCAAAGCATGGTGGATCACTCACAAGCCCATCGTGGCGCTCAGGTCAAAGGACCACAAATACTACTCAACTCGGAAGACCTTCCATTGACGGCTTTATGAGATGTCTATTAGATGTCTTCGTGAGTCTGTTCAATATCCAGTCCTTACTGAATACCTGCATCTCTATACGAGCTTCTTACTAAGCTCATGGTTTGCTAAGACTAACCATCTGGACCATCCAGATATAGACATACACTAATTTATAATAATGGGTTTCACCGATAGACCCGCATCGATAAAATTAGATCAGGAACATTATGTTTGAGAACATACTTGCATAATGACATTTCTTAGCACCATCTGCAACTCATTGCAGCTATATCATTACTAATATATTCTCAGGTCATTGTCCCATTTCAGACAATGCTCTAACTCATTAGATTTTGCTAACTCTTAGTGTTTATAACTATTAGCGTTGCTAACTCTTAGTGTTTATAACTATTAGCGTTGCTAACTCTTAGCCCTGGTCTAAACTCTTTTAGACCAAATCTGAACTCCTTCAGATCATACAATGTCTAAAACGTTACAAGCATCTTACCATTTAATAAAAATAATATTAACGATTTTATTAGAAATAATAATTGTATAAATACAATCACTATATTTATACATTATGGGATGGCACGTAAGCACAAATCCCAACAAAGAAGACTAAGGCGTAGGAGTGGAGTAAGGAGTGCCAAGGGGCTTTTGATCGACTAAAGTCAGTAGTGATTGAAGAACCAGTCTTAGCATTACCGAATCACCTGTTACCGTATGAGGTACATACTGATGCATCTGATTTTGCTATTAGTGGTGTATTAATGCAGCAGGACCATCCGATCGCATATGAGAGCCGGAAGCTCAATGAGACGGAGAGGCACTATACGGTGCAAGAAAAGGAGATGATGGGGGTCATCCATTGTCTGCGCACTTGGCGACATTATCTGCTCGGGGCAAGGTTCGTAGTGATGATGGACAATATAGCAACGAGTTACTTCCAAAGTCGGAAGAAACTCAGCCCGAAGCAAGCTAGGTGGCAGGACTTTCTAGCGGAGTTTGATTACGAACTTGAGTACAAACCGGGAAAGGTGAACGTGGTGGCGGACGCCTTAAGCCGGAAGGTCGAGTTAGCAGCTATCAGCAAGCTGGAAGGTGATTTGCTCGGCCTATTTTATGAGGGAATGAAGTATGATCCCGCAGCCACACAACTCGCCACTCAAGCACAAGAGGGAAAGACTCAGCGATTTTGGGTAGAAGATGGGCTTCTCTACACCAAGGGACGCCGGGTGTATGTGCCAAAGTGGGAGAACCTGCAGCGTAACCTCATTAGGGAGTGTCATGACACAAGATGGGCAGGACATCCAGGCCAGCGGCGCACACGCGCCCTATTGGAGACAGTTTACTACTGGCCACACATGCGGGAGGAGATAGAACAGTTTGTCAAGACTTGTCTTGTGTGCCAACAGGACAAGATTGAGCAGCGGAGTCCCGCAGGGCTACTGGAGCCACTGCCCATATCGGAGAGACCTTGGGAAAGCATCTTTATGGATTTCATCGTAGCCTTACCAAAGTCCGAGGGGTGTGGGACTATCATTGTGATGGTAGATCAGTTTTCCAAGTATGCGACTTTCATACCGGTGCCCAAAGAGTGTAATGTGGAAGAGACAGCCAAACTTTTCTTCAAGCACGTAGTCAAGTACTGGGGGTTGCCGAGAGTGATAGTCAGCGATCGTGACACGAGGTTTACGGGGAGATTCTGGACTGGATTGTTCAATCTCATGGGATCGGAGCTTCGCTTTTCCACCAGCTTTCACCCACAAACGGATGGGCAGACCAAGAGGGTGAACGCATTACTGGAGCTGTAGTTGCGGCACTTTGTGGGCACAAATCAGCAGGATTTGGTCAAGTTACTCGATGTGGCACAGTTCTCGTATAACTTACAGAGGAGTGAATCGACGAACCAGAGCCCATTCGAGTTAACTACTGGCCAGCAGCCTCTCACGCCGCATGCACTCGTGTCCAGCGATACTGGAAAGAGTCCAGCAGCCTACAAAGCTGCGAAGTCCTGGCAGGAACAATCGGACAAGGCGCGGGTGTGTCTGGACAAGGCGACAAAACGGATGAAGAAATGGGTTGACGGTAAGCGAAGACATGTTGAGTACAGCGTAGGGGATTTAGTGATGGTGAAAATTCTTCCTACGCAACACAAGTCTACGCGCCCACTTCACAAGGATCTTGTTCGAAAATATGAGAGGCCATTTCCTATTGCCAAGAGGGTTGGCAATGTCTCGTACAAGGTGGAGCTGCTTTCGAGACTTCAGCTACATCCGGTGTTTCACGCAAGCTGCCTAAAGCCATACCATGGTGATGCGGAAGACATGGAACATGGGCCACAAACCAGGGCACCATTGGGAGTTTTCACATCTTACAACAAGGAGATTGAACTTATCCTCGATGTAAGGATAGTGCGGAAGAAGAACTGTCGTCCAAGTCGTGAGTATCTCGTCAAGTGGAAAGGATTGCCCGATAGCGAAGCAAGCTGGGAACCCGAGAACGCACTGTGGCAGTTTGAGAACAAGGTGCGCGAGTTCCAGCAAGGACGCGACGAGGGCGTCGCGTGAATTTGGTGGGGGAGAATGTCACGCCCCAAGTGCTCTCAAGCATTTCCTCGAGCACTTGGTGCGCGACTAGGCCTGCTGGAGGTCTCTTGGACTATGGAGCGCTACGTGGACCGGAGCTTCTAGAAGGCCTGCTGGTTAGGATGGAGAACCGAGCTTGGCCCGCAACTTATTAAGGAAGTTAACCCTAGTTAGACTTCCATAATAGGTAGGAGAGCATCTAGGAATATTCTAAAGAATATTATCCCATCTTGTATATACACCGTTAGATCAAATAGATCTCAACCATTGATTGTATAGGGCTGCAACTATAAAAGGGGAAGACCCTCGCTTGTATTTTTCATCTCATAACTTTGTTTTCTCTTCAACAATATAAATAGCATTCTTGCAAACACTTGATGTGCTTCTTTTCTCTTCTCTTTGTGTGATTTTTTAGGCTGCTTAGCACGCAACGCGTCTAAGACCGCACGCTCGAAAACAGTCCGTGACACTAGTCATTAGTTAACTGTCAAAATTAAATCTTCCAACGGAACTTCAAAATACATTATTCAAATTTTAGATTAATCATCCTGCACACATCAAGGCTTAAAGCAAAGTTTACTTCATCTTTATGCAACATCTCGTCAACAAAACTCTTAATTTGCATTTTGGAGAGAGACGAGTTTCTGCAGCTTCAGCTAAGCTGAATGTTACACTTGGAAGTTTTGAAATGTAAACATGAAAAACAACCTCAAATGAATTAACATCATGAACACATCTTTACATATCCGATTTTCAAGCACTGGTTTATAGTAATTTGGAATTTGTTACCCACTTATGGCATCGTTAGAACTCAAAACAAATATCACATAGTAGCTTCAACTTCAGGGTCGGTTTCCGCAGGCACATTAGGTGAATTATTGCCACCTCTCAAACGTGAAGATACATTGTCAATGGCAGAATTGAGTTGGCTGATTTTTGCATTCAGGGTCTGCCTGGTCTTCTGCTTCAAAAGAAACAGAATGCAACTCAAAGTTTGAAAAGGAAAAAGGAACAACACTACAGCATTTTCAGGGAAACAGGGTGAACAATTGTTACCTCTAAACCTTCATCATAGTATATTGGTCGCCTGGCCCTCCTAAAACCATACTCATCTTCATTCAGCAGGGATCTCCTTATCTGATAAACACAAAACAAGAACACTTCAGGATCATACCTGAACACCACAAAGCTTCGAAGGAAGAAAAAGATGATGTTCCAGTGCAGCAACATAATGGATTTATGGTCAAGATTTTATTACAAAATTGATCACTTGTGAGTATGTGCACCATTCAGAAAGAATTGCAATTAAAAGTTACTAAGAAATCATTACTCCCAAAAGCTCAAAGTTACAACAAAACGTTCAAGAATAGTGTTTAAATTCCTACTCCCACACATGCAAGACAGAATCTTAATAAACAGATTTGTTAAGCAGACCAAATGCACACAAACAAACTCATGAATCCAGATTCACAACATTAATCCAAGCACAAACAAATAAAAATGTGGATTCGATCACAAACAAATCCAAACATAGTAATAACCTATTATGGATTCTAGTTTAATTAATACGATGGATGACATTTATGACAAGACCTCATGTTCTCATGCCATGTTGAGAAACTACTAATTCCAAGAGTTTAAACACACAGGAAAGAGCCCAACAATAGATCATTGAACTTTAATAGTAATGAATAGAAGAGATGCACTTTCTCCAATATTTACTCCATAAAAGCCGGGAGTTGTTGCAAACTGTTGGTTAATAGGTTGTGAACCAGGGAATATCAAAAGAATCTAAAAACTGAAAAAAAAAATAATTAAATTCATAAAAAAGGTATCTTCATAATTTTATAATCAGGGGGTATTGATGCATATGAGAACTAAAATTTTACCAAATCTATTTATTCTGTAAACAGTATTAATCGGGGGCAAATTTTTAAACTTTACATTTTTGGATCAAACCCTATTTATAATGGACATTAGCCAGTTGCAACAGGCAATCCACCCTTCTAATTGATATAGCCAATTTAATTGTAGTTAAGTGTTTTTATAGTTCACATATCCCTTTTTCATGAAAAGGAAATTGCATAGAATAACACATGCTATGATGGGAAGATATAAAATTCCCATTATAAAGGGAGTGATTGGCAGCATATGACAATGGAGACAGATTAATCATGCATATTGATTTCCTCTAATATTTGCGAAGGATAGTAATCCTCTGCACATAAAAGATGGCAAGTCATAATTATGTACTTGTTTATCTGACACTGCATATGCACATGGCTTGCATTATCACTTTAACATCATATCTCCTCCCAGAAAGAGTTGCAATTACATTTTTGCCAGGTGTAGAAATTGATTTGGGTGAAAATCATCTAGAAACTTGGGCATGCTAGCTATACCATCCATATTATTAAATGGGATATTGACAAATTTCGCTTCCTAGTCAGCAAATGGGCAATCAACTTTTTGGTCATTCATCATATATGCTGAAATAGTAATTGCGGGATATTTAAAAAAAAAGGTTGAAGTTAGAAATCAAACCACCTGAGGGGCAAAAATATAAGCTAAAGTTCCAAACACAGCACCTCCTAGAAGAAAACCAGCAACAAAATCACCACCTCCCCCCTGACTGCCATTGCTACATATGTTGCAAAAAGTAACAAAAGATAAGGAGGGATAGACGGAAAAGTTATTCCAAAAAAATCAGTAGACAAGGACCAACAGGAAGGTAGTTTAAGAAAATATCCAAACTGGGGGCTCATCAACCCTGCAATCTTCGGAAAGCAAAACACAAGCCTGACCACCCAAATAATCACTCAGGAAATCTTGCGCCACATTACATGAACATTTAAGCAACCAAGAAGTTACAATGTTTATTTTCCTTCTGAAAATGACAATGCTAATGCTTTATTTTAGTTTGTTTGCTTTATTTTTGTTTGTTTTAAGAAATAGGAGTCCAGAATGACATACCGATACTCTGCACGAACTGAAAACTTGTGGTTGGTTTCCACATGGTTACCTTTCCTCTGAACTATCAGCTTCGGTGTTTTCCCGAACATAGCAGACTTTGCCGACGAAAGCTCATGTGCTTTAAGATGAGATCCACCTTTAAACAAACAGACGCAACAATCAGATAGGAAATTCTTAATTAATCATAAACAGGTAAAAAAAAAAATTCCACAATCATTTCCATATAACAACATTAAACTCAACTTTTGGAGAACAAATGTCAACACAAGGAGCAAGCAAATATTCATTTCTAACATAAACATTTCCACTAATATCTCACACTTGACACAATTTTGTCCACAACGTACACACATAACAAGCACTTAAATTACTAGCTTTTCAGCTCGCCCCGTCTCTTTTTCCATTTCAAACTTCAGTTCTTTACTACACTTTTAACACACAATAATACAAACTGTTGAAATTTTGGTGATTCAAAATCAATAATTAATTTAATTTTGAGTTGAAAACCAATAGAGTCAACAAAAATTTTAGTACGTGAAAACCGTGCTAAGAATGAGCAAAACGGAAAGCCGGAAGCTAGAAGGTGAGTACTGTTCACGCAATAGGTACTGTTTATGAGCACTGTTTACGCGGTAACTTATGCTTATTTCCTGTTTTGGCTCAATTGACTTTTTGAGATTTTGACTCCTAAAAGTAAGGACTCTTATTCCAACTAAATTTATGATTTTTAAAGTTAATATTAACACTATATAAACTCTTATAACTCTTTGTGATAACAAATATCAAGAGAGAAAATAGAGAGCTTGAGTACACTTGAGTGATTTAAGTGCACAAGAAAGTGTGATGTAGATTTTAAGACTCTTTGGTATTTAGGTATTTCTTATAATCTCTTAAAGGGATTCTTTGGGTATTAAAGAACGAATTAATAAAGAAGCTAAGATCCGTGGACATAAGCGATTTTTGCCGAACCATGTAAATTTGGTGTGTGTTTTCTTTACCGTGATTGATTTATTTCCTTCTTGTGTGATCTTTTCCTAATTGTTTGAGAGTGCATGACTTCCGCAAGACACAAAAGATTTCAGGGACGTATACCGAAAATCCACAACACAAATCATAAAATCAACTTCAGTAAATTCAAATTAGTATTAGAACAGACACTATGATCAAAAGTACTTGCAAGAAATGTTTCAGCAAAATCATATACAATTAAAATTCAACACATTGCAAAGTTCATAATTCACTAATATCTACTCCTTGTGCAAGGAACTACAAAATCATCTTAAAAAAAAAATTCCAAATGAGCTCGTAACAAATAAGATTATTTATGAACATCTTAATCCAAGGCAAATCGGAAGACAAAGTTCATTATAAATATGAAAAAAAGAATAAACAGAAGTCAATTATACAATTAACCTAAATCTCTAATTAAACAACATTAAAACCTAGGTACCTGAGATTGATACGGGAGCAAAACAGGACGCCATGAAAGAGAGATCTAGAGAGAGAAACTGAAGTGGTTTAGAGAGAGAGAGTGCGTGCGTGTGAGAGCGAAGTTTGTGAAGATATAAAGTGAGCGAGGAAAGCGAGAAAATGGGAGAAAAAAAATGTTTTAATACAGATAATCATTACACTACTATTTTCCAAAAATGCCTCTAGATTTTAGCTGGTTGTATTGATTATTGTCAAGGGTATTATGGAAAATTAGAAAAGGTGAAACTGATAAAGACGGTTCTACAGCTGTGGTGCCTTTGGTGGATCCGCCAAATCTAACCGCCAGTTTTTCAACTTTTATTATTTCTTATTTTTCCTTTTGTTTTGAACCACTTGTGTTTTATTAAACAAATCTAACTTTAAAAAGTTATTGCTAATTCCTGAATTTGGCCATTATATTAAAAAGTAATATTATACTCCTCTCTTATTTAAGCTCGTTTAAGTTTTAAATTATAGAGTAAAACTAAAATCTTAACATTTTAATTTTACTTCCTTTCAAAAAAAAAATTGTACATTTACCAGAAGCGACAATCGTTTTAAATAGGGGTTGGCGGACTCAAGTCTGGTCCGAATTCGGGTTTGCACCTCTTTTAAATAAATTAAAATATGTGTAAAAATAGCGTTGTTTAAGACTCTGCGTGCTATTTTGCATCTCTATTATTTTTTTAAAAAAAATTAAGTGTAAAGAAAACACCGTTTTTAGCCATCCAAAACGATGTTGTTTGCACTTTTTATATTTTTTTTAGTTTTTTTGTTTCGAATTGATTCTCAGTTTAGTTGAAAAATGTTCCAGAATCGAATGACCTAATCGGGTCAGATCCCTTGTAATGGACCCGACTAGTTGATCCTAAATCAAGACCTAAAAATTTCGAGTCGAATTTCTCAGATTGATTCAGGTTCGACTAAATTGCCCAGTCCTAGTTCAACATTCCTTAAGACATGAACGGTAAATTAAAACTTAAAACATCAAATTAAAAAATCCATAAAATGTATGTGATGGTCGCCATACTCTAACCCACCCTAAAAAGACGTTAATAGACCCTTACCTGAATAAATGCCAACTATAATCTAATTAACCCGTTACTTAAAATCTACAAATTTACATGCTATTTATTTAAAAATCGATACAGTTCATATTGTACATCGATTAAAATGTTTACTAAACACTTAGTATTTACCAAACATTTAATTACTTTTCAGTAAGTAACTAATGCTTCCATGACAATAAGAAGCAAACCTTTATTCTTTAGTCACCACGAGGCACGAGCAAGAATACTTTATACCTTTTATATATATATATATATATAAAAGGATCTAGTTAACATTATATTTACAAGCTTAAGCAAATTCAATTTAACCAGCGTCATCAAGCTCTGGCATCTTCTGGTATACGATGCCTTTCCAAACTCAAATACATCACCTGTCAATACCCCTATTGTCCTGGCAACCAGCAGTTCAAATTTGAAAACTGCGCCAAAAGCAATAAGAAAAATCAGAGACCACAAGTTGAATAGAATGAAATACAAAAACACCAAAACAAAAAACTATTCAACAACATATTGATCTTGGAATTTCATGTGGCATTTAATATTTGATACGGCTTTAATTCTCGTTATATACAATCAGCCAGATCTATGCACTCAAAAAACCAGAAAAAAAAAAAAAACTAATGGAAGATATTAAGGGAATTATTTGCAAGTCCTGTGGGGGTTATGAACAGATGGAAAGATGATCTCCTATAGAGCCCATTGAAGATCATTGTACATGATCTTGGTATACATTCACATTCTGTGGGGCAACACAATAATGTACAGACTCAGATTTTCCTGTTGGTCTCGCTATTTATCCAAGAAGCCCCCAAAGAGGATTAGCGATGTATTCACATGACGCCTCTCGGGCATGAGCTGCTCAGATTTTGAAGCAGGTTTGACACTTGTTTGTTCCTTGTCCGAGGACGGGAAAGAAAGGGAAAGGGAAAGGGAAGCGGAGACATCCTCCTCCCCTTCCTTATCTGGAGGCTTGTCCTGGTTATTGTTTTTGTCTAGTGGTCCAACAAAGAAAGGCAGCATTCCCTTATTTGGTTGTTTAGTCTCGGCCCCTAAAGCAAGCTCAAGATTTGGAACCCCATCAAGATATTGATCCTCATGCTTTGATGAGAGCACTTTCCATGGCACCGAGTTGGCCCCCAATCGAAAATCTTCTGCACGTTGTGAGTCCACAGGAAAGAAGTACCTCTCCGCACCCAAGTCATTGGGCAAAACCTTTTTGTCAGAAAGTCCCTCACATCTCTTCGCAACAGAAGAACTAGGACCCAGATCATCTATCTGCGATGAAAACCCATCACCATAATCTCTATCTATAGAACTGCTACACTCGTATGCACCAGAAAAAACTGTCTTCGGCTTTTTACTACTACTTTCTCCATCAACAAATGTCTCATTCCATTGCATCCGCTTACTTGTGCCACTCGAATTCTGTGATGTCTCTCTAAGGTCCAAATCTGGACAGCTCTGGTGATTGGACTGCTGATGACCCATCCCTTTAGAGTTCAGATCCTCTAAGGCAATTTCTGCATCTAGATAACTATCATCATTCATGTCCCTTTCAAGGTTAATTTCATTTCTGCTTCTTTTCATTATAACTGGCACTTTTTCAGCCTGAACACTCCTGTCTTCACCTACATCATGATTACCAACAGGGAGATTCCTAATAGATGAACTATTTTCTCCAAATGAAGTACCTCCATTCATTTCCATCATCCCACCTTTGCTAGAACCAATACTGTTTCTTATTGCTTGACAAGTTTTGACCTCTGTGTCCTGTCCACGCTCTGAAAGATCACATTCTTCCTGCAAAGTAATGGGTAAAAATCAATACGCATCATAAAGACAGGTGAACATAACACTTCAAATTGAGGGAAAAAAAAGTTTGAAACGAGGTCGACATCGAGGTTCATAAGCACAGCATCTGAAAATTTAAAACTCATATGTCAGCTCAACCACTTAGCTACAAACTTTTGTAGATCTCACGTCACCCTTTGAAATTCTCTTCTCAAAAAACAGTTCATCCAGTTCTTCCCAAAATAGACAGAAAATTATTTTATTGTTATCCAGTTAGTTGATGACACACACACATGTATAGTCTATCCTTGGTTAACAGAAAACATCCTTCTTGCAATCACTTTTCACAGAGATCACAAGGTAGCTAAAATTACTAAATAAAAGCATCTAATTAAAATGATTAAATTAATTTTCTAAGCCGCCTAGAGTAGAAAATGTATGGACTATATAGTTTAGTCTCTTTAGAGCTTGTGGAAAACTGTCTACATAAGATAATTCCTCTCAATCTAAAAATTGACGCCAGCTTGTCAGGTAAAAGCATATACTATGAATAAGGGCATTAATATGAAAACAAAGCAATTACCAGAAGCAACAACTGTGACATACTTGATACTTGATTTTCCAATGTACATGCATGCAAAAGAAAGGTTCTCTTTTCCTTTTTCTCATTTTTGAGAAACTGAATAAAGAATTTATACATGAAAAGAAAGAAATATATACATAATAAGGGAGAGACTGTCTACACAAGGAACTGAAGTAAAAGGGGGAAAAAAAGGCTAGAGGCTCTAAAAGAAATTAACCCCACAAATCAAGAACGAAATCAGAAAAAACAAAAACCGAAAAGCTCTCTAACAAACATGCAGAAGGAAGTTAACATTACCAGGGAAGGACTACTGCTAATTTCTGTAGACAAAAGGGACATGGTTGTTGCAGCCCTCAATGCTAATCCGGAGTCCAGTCTACCATCTTGTTGTTCAGAGTTAGGTTGAAAACCCAAAGACGCCTGCTGAACAGAAGACACCTTTTTATCACAATTTCCATTTATTGCAATACATGACTTGTCAGGACCATAAGATCCTAGGGCCATGTTGTGGGAACTATTGCGTGCAGCTGAATCTTTATCTGTTTGCGTTAGCAAATCTAGGTTTTGACACACAGAGGTTCTCTCAGTGGAAGTTACTGGGTTGAGGGGCACCATATTTGAACCGGTAGTACATGAATTCTTTGAGGAATTTGAACAACTCACTCTCCTTACCCTGAACACACCCCATAAGAAAAACAGCATATTCCAACCTGCCAATAACAGACAATGAAATTTTGCAATTAGGACATGTTAAAATAAAACTTAATAGTATTTAAGTTGACCAGATGTTCCACTTCTAATATGCCTGAGATCTAATTACAGCAGCTAAGGTACAACTATGAGAATATATGTGAAGAAGAATATGCGATCACAATGAGCTGCATTACATCAAACTTGTTCCATAAACAGACAGGGGAAAGGTTTCAACTCCATCCAAGCATTATTTCAACCTTGATGCACAGCAAAAACATGCACAGACAATACATAAATCCCCTTTTAAGTCATCTTCTTAATTCCACCATATCCACCATTGCTCATAATCTTCATTGCCAAGTGAGCTACAGTACTTCAAATGATTCAATATATATGCATGATGCAGATAACAATAACAAAACTAAAGACAAGCATGCCATATAGGTGTTCAGGACATATTTTATGGAGCTAGTTCCATGCACAAAAGATATATCACTTGGCCCTCATCCGAGGACTAATTGAAGGTGTAAAAGCAAGATGTCCTATCAAAATCTATGAAAGGTTTATATTTGTTACTTCTAAGATAGAAATTTTAAGACTAAAGCTTACGCTGACAGGTCTCGGGAAGCTGATTTGATGGGAAAATCAGAAGTTCAATGCTATCAAGGTTTCCCTTCAGTGCCAAATCCTTTTTTATCATGCTATCCACCAGACCCTTGTAGATTCTCTCATAACTGTAATACCAGAAAAGAATATTAAAATTCAAAGCAGTATAAGTGTAAGCATCAGGCAGACAACTATAAATATGAAAAGAGTAAGTTGCATATATTTACCTCTCAAGATCTTTGGCAAAGAAGTAAAGAGCAATATTATCTTCTTCAGCACCACTTTCATGAAACATTGTTGGCCATGTGCTTAAGCGAGGTACTTCATTTAAGTGAATTCTCTGGGGAAACTTGTTCACTATTTCAAGAACTTTAGGTGATGCACAAGAAGAAAGATGTGCTTGAATTCCACCACATAAGTCTAGAAATTTTCCCTGTCTATGGACCTCAAAACCCCCTCTGCATGTAAGTAATAGAGGCTTAGCTTAAATTGATTTCCAGATGCAGGAAAAATCCCAATAAACTGATGAAAACATAAGGAAAGAGAAATGCAAAGGAAAAGACTAGTAATTAATAGATAAGAAAAGATTCCTACTGCCAGATGTATTCATGTTCTGGGATGGCTGAAATCTTCTTAAGAGCGGATATATCTGCCAAAGCTTGACCAGGCAGGTCTCTAATTCCAGCCTTTCCAAAAGAAGGAACAGTGGAAATTGAATCCCCCACTCTCAAAGGTGACACCACATCAGTTGAATGGGCACTAAATGGTTTGAGATGATTCATAGATGTTTGTTTATTTGTTTGCACTTCATATGTTCTCTTATTAGAGACTGATAATTGATCTTGAGAAGCTCTCTCGCAATTTAAATCTATATTTGTCGTGCATAATCCATCCGATTGATCATTCACTCTGTTCCTCCCATATGTTACAGGCAACTTATTTGCTGCCTCAAGTGCAGCTTTCAGTTTATTACCTCCAATCACATCCTCCCTAGAATTCCTTCTGGCAGATACATCAACACCAGAAACATGTGGACTCCCAAGGGGGCAACTTTCCACTTCATGACCAAATTCTCTGCATTTTTGACATAAAACACCCTTTGGACCTGCAGTAATAGTAGATCTTGGGCGACTAGAACTGGTTTTTTCACCCTGATTTGTTGATTCCAAAGCTCGAGGTAAAGCATCTTGTAGAATTTCATTAACATTAGTAGATGGCTTCTCTGCAGTCCATGAGGAACTTGATGAGGGTTCATCTTTGGGACTAACTAGGTTAGGCTTGTGTTCAACAGAAGAACTGCACACTCCACTCATACAGAAAGCTCCAACTGCATTGTCCAAACAGCAAAACAGTCTCAAAACTTACTCAAAACAAAATGCTAGTGAACACAAAAGTGATATCAGTGAACATGCAAGATAAATATAATTAACGCATTCTCTCTGTTGAGAAAGCAGAGGGATACCTGGTGTAACTGGGACCTCTACACCTTGACGACCTAGATTGCTGTTTGATTTAGATAAAGTAATTCCTTTTCCTTCAGCTTTCACAACCTTTGACTCTCTGTTGTTGCTTGCAGATGAAATAGATATAGATTCACCACGAGGCATCAGCTTCAGATCAACCTTAGCCGTTGAGACAGCAGAAGGCGCCATTGACGAACCAGGAACAGACCGATCCAACCTAGATAGATTTTTCCTTTCAAATGCATTTCGCTCTTTTACTTGTTTTAATCCTTTTAGATCGTGAACACGAGATGATCTAGGTGAAAGCATTTGAACTTTTGATTCACCAGCACTTGAACGGACAGAATTTGCAGATTTAAATGACATAGATTTGCTCATCACTCTGGTAATCCCTTCCTTTATATCAAAGGATGCCTGTTCTCTGGTCCCTTTCTGCTTTGGATGAACAACTTCATCAACAAGTTTCACTTTTGCTTTAGAATTCAAGGTGCTGAATGATCTTGATTTTAACAAAGTGCCTGATTGAAGAAAAACAATGATGTTGCTCAAATAAGACCAAAAAAATCACAACCCAAAATGCATAATTGACTTTTATACATGCGACAAGGGGGAAAAAACACACACAGAAGAAGATGGATAAAGAAAGAAGAAAAAAGATTTTGGCAAGCAGAAAAGCCATTTACCCTTAGAAGGACATGTATTTTCCACAACATCATTGCTTGAATGATTGCCAAAAGATACTGATCTTACTTTGCCCTTGTCAACACCCTTGAATGAACTATCCCGTGATAATGTGGCTGTTCTGCCAGGGCTCAATGATTTTGGTGATCCCAAGCTTGTTTCAATAGCCTGCCTTTTGGCAGCTGGAGCAGCCTCCAGATTTTCTGTTTGTCGCTTGCCTGAGCTTTGTGTGCTTGCACTTATTTTGTTTGTTCTTTTACCCTCTAAATCTAAACCTTTGATGTACAATTTCACAAAATGATCAGTACGTTAAAGCATTCAATTTCAGAATGATGATTTTTCTTCAAACACAGATGTTATTTCAGCTTTACCTACCTTGCTTCTGCTTTTCAGTTTCCTCAGCGAACTTGCATTCTTCACACAGCCAATCACCTTCAGGAATTTTTTGAAGCATCTCTCGCATGCAATAGCTGTAATGAACAGAAATAACAATGTTAAGACACAAATTTAGCACAGAGACAAAATAGCACCAAGTATAAAACCTTGCTGCTAAAAATAAGGATAATCGCAGTATATTCTTACGTGTGCTCTGCGCCATCGCTACACCTGCTACAAATTGCAAGCAAATCCTCCCGCCCAGCATCCCCACAAATATCACATACTTTTACCTGTTTCAGGCAAAAGTACTTAGCAGATATTTCACTTTCCAGATAACAAACTGATAATAAAGATTGTATAGGAAAAAGGACAGATCCCAAGATACAGCAAAAGATCTAGAAGGAGCAAAGCTAAAAGAGTGTTAAAGATATGCACATAGTAGCATTAACTCCTCTTATTGAGAGACAGCAGACCAATACGCTGAAAAAGAACAATTAATCTCAGTTGTCATTACAAGGCTTAAACTAAACGAAGACATATTTGAAGGCAACCAAGATCTTTGGTAAACAAATAAGTTCTAAAAAATAAGCTAAAAGAATCTCAGCTTACTGTTCAAAGTATATGCTTTCCAAGCTACTTATCTAAATATAAAACAAAGTGAATGAACCAATTACTTACATCATGTTCCACAATGTCTGACTCATCAGTTTCATCACCAGATGTAGCTTGTAAAGGTTGCATGTCAGGAAACTCGGCCAACTGAGTAGACTTTAAATCTTGTTTATCTTGGACTGAACGCTTAAAAGCTTCATCAGGTGGGTCCCCAATATCCTTGTCAGTCTCTACTTCTGACTTTGGATGTACCTTTGTGAAGGCCTCAGAACTGCCTTCAATAAGACACTTGTCACCTTGAGATTGAGACACTGGACTTCGCCCCTTTGGAGAGCCACCACTTGCATCAACCTTTTTTAACAAAGGAATCTCTGACAACTCTAATTTCTGGGAAGATGGTGTCTTCCCCAAGCCATCTGCACCTAAACTACAAACTGAAGCTGAACTATGAGATAAATTCTTAATGTCTACACTTCTGTCATGATCACTGACAGCTGTGACAGCTACATTAGTATCATTGGCTCTACTAACACATGATATATTGTCATCAAGACCTTCTACACCTTTTGGATCTTCATACTTAATCAAGGATATTCTCTGATCCACACCAGTCTCAGGTTTTGGAGATAGTTGAGCCATGGCACCAGCTGCACTGGAGAGCAACTCTATATGCATCTCAAAATCTTCTGAAGCAGCAGATCTATCAGAAGACCTTATAGCTGCTTTACTTTCAGCATTAACAGAAAAAGAATCGTGACTTGAATTGACACTGAGCAGGTTGCTTGCTTCACTGGCTGTATGTTGAAGGCTGTCACATGGTCTACCCTTACATGAATGTAAGCCATCACTCTCGTTGTTGGAATATTGACTACCAGTAGTTTCACGACAGGTTTCATCAGAGAATTCATCAGTCTTTGATCCCATGAGAGCCAGGTTCAGATGCATACAGGATGAACAAGGAGCGAAACACACGTTACAAGTCCCAGACTCTGCTCTCATACGATTTCTTCGACTCATGGAACGCTTACCAGATCTTCTTTCAGCCTGTGATGTTACCTACTAAAAATAAAGAAAATGTTAATTAAGCAAATGAGAGCTAGAAAAACAATAAACTTTGAACTACCACAGGATTCATTTCCCGTCACCCCAGAAAAAACTTGCAGGAAAATCCAGAGTTAGCAATGCCTGATTCCCAATAAGGCTGAATCTCATTCTGCATCCTGGCTCACACTGTGAAATACCTTCCATCTATGTAAACAAAGTTGCCAACCACAATACAACTCGGTCCTCATCCTTTTCTTTTTTTATTTTTTTTTGTTATAAGAAACAAAGAAGATTGTAGAAGAAACAAAAGTGGCTAGATATTCACAAAGAAAACAAAAACAAAAGATTGGAACCCATTATAATCAATAGAACACCCTAAAAACCTTATTTGAGAGCAGCAACTATCTACATGATACAAACTTCCTAACTAGCATAATATTAAAGTAACAATAATAAGAATAATTAATTATCAAAAATCCCCATGTTTATTTATCATGCTTGAAATATCAGAAAATGTCCGATACAAGCATTAAATTCCCACCTTTCAATTAATGTTCCATTCTGAGATAATACAGTAGCCCCCCAAAAATGATTGCCTTTTCCTATTTTTAGTATCATTTAGCATGAGAAGATAGACCCTTTTTTCTTCATTTTATACATCTTCTCTATGTAAGGAAGTAAATTTTCTGGGGTCACCCAGCTTCTAGTGAACCCTATTAATTGAGAATGTTTTCGCTTTGACATGTGCAGTCCTTGCTATGATTAGTGATTTGGCAAGAACGAATTATCCATAGTTTTTAAGATAAGATGGGAAGAAGATCAGGGCCGGAACTAGGATTTTGAGTCAATGGGAGCCAAAAACATATGATAGACTCAAGATTTTAGCTAAGTTGACCCAACATAAGAAGAGAAGAAGATCTCTTGACATGTGCAGTCCTTGCTATTACTAGTGATTTGGCAAGAACGAATTATTCATATTTTTTAAGATAAGCAGAACTAGGATTTTGAGTCAACGGGGGCCAAAAAGATATGACAGACTCAGATTTTAGCTAAATTGACCCGACATTTTCATTTTTTTCCTTTGACTAATCATATACAACACTATATAAACATAAGAATGCAAAAATAATATTACGTAGTTAAAAAGATATGTAGGTATCACAAAAGATATGTGGATCTCACAAATTGAAGAGCTTGAGTAAAACATAATAAAATTATAACAAAATAAAATTTTAGACAATTTAAAAGATCCGAATTTTATATTTTATAAGACCTAAACTTAATATTTTCTTCTTAATTTTGATAAAAATAGTAATCAATTATTATCTTTTTAAAAAAATTTGGATAAAGGCTCAATTCAACATTAAAAAAATAGGACAAAATTTGCTTTTTCTTCTCATTGGTCTTCAGTCTTTAAGAGACATCTCTCTTCTTTCATCAATCTCCTTGGGTTCATTTTGTTTATAGGATTTTTTTTTTTGTAAATCTTGGGACGTCATTGTTTGTAAATCTTGGGAACCAAATACTGGTTGGGGTATAGATATTTGGATGTTGTTTTGTGTATTCTATTTCTGGGCTGTTTTTGCAGCCCTTTAGGACTTCTCATTCACTTTTGTATCTTCTTCCTTTCATTCTAATGAAACTCTTTTGTTTCCTATCAAAAGAAAAATTAGCATGAGATTTTTATTCTCATTCCACAAACCAAAACATCCGAGATATAGCATTACAACTGATTTACCCCAACCTTACTATTTATATGTACCAATCTTCATTTACTGTCAGGTGTATGTACATAATATCCAAACTATAGTATAACTAAGCTTCAAAAAGCCAAGAAATATCTACTTCAGCATGTTTCTTAATTGTCCGTTGGTGTTCCTATGTTCTCAGAACTGTTACACTTGACTTGACGCTTAAGCTAGCAGGTAAGGACCTAAAACAAAGACTCGTTATTTTATATCTTATACACATGTAGACATATTTAATACAACTGTCCTTAATTTCCTACCATTAAGGAGAATGAAAAACCAGTGGGAAAAGAAAAGGAGAAGTTCAAAGATAAGGAACACAAAATGTAAATTACCCTGTTATCTCACCATATTCTTCCGGTTATCAAGATCTGTTTCCTCTACAGGTCCTCGCATGCGGCAACTCCCTCTCAATACTGGCGTGACCTAAAAATCACGTCAAAATTACATCAATTAGTATCTTTAACTCTGCTACTGACAAACTGATATCAAAAATACATATAAACATTTTTTTATCACTTTAGCAACACTATCACTGAGAACACAAAAACAAACATCACCAAAGCCCAACAAGGGCAATAAACACAGCGTAAAAACATTTCAGCGATATGCAAACAACCTGGTTTTCTAACAAACAATCAAAAACCTACCATTATATCAGCAAATTACTAAATTATCCAATTACATACAACTTAATACTGAACCATCAAATTAACTTCAACCGATTCAACAATAAATTCAAGATCAAAAATCGAAACTTCCATAAACCAATCAACGCATAGACATAAAAGTTTAATTACTTTGTCATCACATACAGAAAACCCTAATTAAAAATCCGTCCTTGCCTCAGCTTCATCGATTATCTCCGTTGCATTATACAGCTCCTCCACTCTCCGTCCCTTCCGCTTCGTTCCCAGTCGATCGCCACCGAACCCTAACATCAAACTCTTCAATTCCCTAATTATAACCCTAATTTTACAATCGCAAAATCCCTAACTTTCTCTCTCTAGAATCTCACTCTAATCCAGTTTCGTGGTGCTTCACAGATTCAACTCGATTGCAATTTAATCTCCTATTTTCATAAACACACAAAAACATATCAGATTGAAAATACAAAAATCATTTCACAGTTTCGCTCTATGTGATCTGAGGGGAAAAAAAATCTTCGGTTATAAAGCTTCGTGATTACCTCTCACTCTCTCTCTCTCTCTCTCTCTCTCTCTCTCTCTAGAATTAGGGGAAAATCTTTCTCTCTGTATAAATTTTTTATTTTGTGAAATTTTTGGTTATATATTGAAGTTTATGTCAGGTGTTGTAATTTTTATAGGCTATTTGTTATATTTTTTTCTCATTTTTTCAATTATCGTTTTCTTTTTTTTTGTTTAAAAGCTGCGGAGAATATAAGCCAATAAGGAGCGTGCCTAGTCGCACGTGCAGTTACGGTAACACCAGTGGTGCAAGTAATGTTACACGTGTGGTCGATTTACACATTGCGCGGTGCACTTTTCTATCTTGCGCCGGAGTGTAAACACCCTTTCACGCGGTTATCGACGTCCAAAATTATAATATTTTAAAAATATTAATATAATGTAAAATTTCTTATTTATTACAACAAAATAATAAAACATAAAAGTAAAAATAAATAATCTAAATATTATCAAATTAATATATATAAAAAAAGTGTTTGCAGAAAATTTAGACATAATATATAGTGTGTTCAGTCAATATCAATTTATAGTGAAATATAATTCAATTTTTAATATAACATACAACTTCTAATATTATAAGCTATCATTCGTAATATTTGTTAGCATATGTGCTTTAAAAGAATTGGGTTCTCATTTTTTAAAATAATAAAATAAGATAATTTTTAATAAAATATTAAAAATATATTAATTGAAGAGAATTTATTTTTATTAATTGTATGCTATAAAATTAATAAAATAAAATATTATATATGTATCTGTACATAAATATATTTTTTTTAAATTTTAAATTTAAATTTTTATAAGTAGAGATAAAATTATTTTTTATTTTTTTATTATAATTAATTTAAAAATAATTTTTAATATTAAAATAACTCTTTTAATTAATAAGAAAGTCAAACTAAATATGTATTAAGAAAAGTGTTGGTAGATAATAGAAAATATATGTATTGAATATTTATATTACATGTAATACATTGAGCAGCGTTACTTTATTTGTCGTATTAATTAGAATAGAGAAAGGCTGTTTTTTTTTAATAAGATTATTCAATAAAAATATGACGTATTTTACTTTATTTTCAATTTAAGACAGACAGTTTTATTGGGATCATTCAACAAAAATATGTAACATATTTTATTTTTTTATTTGTGGCTCTCATTATAACAAATATGATTGGTGATTTTTAAGTTAAATGTGTATATGTTTAAAGAGTGATTATATGTTTTTCAAATATTAAATCTTTATTTTAAATTAAGGTATAAAATAATTATTAAATAATAAAATTATATAAATTTTAAAATATTTTATTATATTATTTTATTATGTTGTTTGACATGTCATTTTAAATAAAAAATATTTTAAGATACTATTTAAAAAGTATAACATTGTTTATGTTTAAATTTCATAGAAAAGTAATGTTATATTTTTTAAATGATATCTAAAATTTTTTATCTCAAATTAATGTGACAAGTAATCATTATGGTGGTGAAAATGATTCAAAATTTAAAATTATCCATTATATTATTTTATCACTTAATAATTATTTAACATATCAATTGAGATACCATTAAAAATGGGTAGCATCATTCTTTTACAAAATCTTATTGATTAGGTATACAAAATGATTGTTGGAATTGGTAATTCAAAATCAATAATGAATATTAATTTTGAGTTGGAAATCAATTGAGAGTCAATATATGGTCGAGAACGCAATGGATGGATGAGAAAGAGAACGAAACAGAAAGCTGAATGCGAAGAGGGACACGAAAGCACAAAAGAGAATTTACCCAAGTGTGCTTGTTATAGCGCCAAGGACAAAAGTCATTGCGCCATAGCACAAGGTATCACGCTCCAGACTCAAAAGATTTGACACACGACATAACTTACACTAATTCAATAATGTGCACTCATAATTCATATTGCATAAATTTTCAAACTTGAATTCAACATATGAATCCTTAGTAAGTTGATAATAAGTTCAACACAAAGATCAACTCATGATCGTACATGGTGAAACATAAACTAAATACAACCACACTTAATAAAATAATACATAAGTATTTATTCAATAGGAACAAGTCAATCTTAAATTACGTGTCCAGAAATGAAACACTCAGCAACCTAGCAACTTAGAGAACCTAAGGGATAACAGAAGACTTGCCAAATCCATGAAATACACATGTACCTTATTTACCTAAAATCACCATAAACTATAATGAGTATAAAACTCAGTAACCATACTAGTTTTTCATATATCAAAATATAAATACATATATGTACACAATGCATGTGTATGATATGCTGTGATAAATTAAAATCATAATCTTATCAAATCACATGTCAGTTAAGCGCTTACATATTCTTTCAAAATATATAATAGAAATACTATCACTCAACTATTACTTAGTAGGACTTCCATATCACATAATGAGCCAAATGTCACTCGTAGGTGACATACCGTATGGGAGGAATAGCACAAATGGAGTTTAAATTACACATATATAATGCTCAAACCCAAAGGTGAGAGCCAAACTCTCGCCCTAATCATCGGTGAGTCCTCTTACATGCACCAATACGCCACCACACGAATGTGATAACTCACTATTCCTTTAGGTACCAATAGGATCCTCCCTACATATGAAACACATAACATATACTAATCCCGAAAGAAATGCCACACGTAAAGGCTCCAAAAATCACATAAGATGCCTACTAAGTAAATAGTGAGTTCAAGAATCTTCAAAACACAAAATATTTCTTATGGATATATTATCCTTCAAAAATTTTCTTTGTTAAATACATTTTATTTTGAAACGCTCACTTTCATAAACAAGTGTATGTCATGTATGTCCATGCTCACATTCATAAACATATGTCTTTCACATTTATATCAAAATATACCTTGACATAACATAAATACTTTTCTAAGCACATTTACAAAATTATACATAAAATATTATTATGTTTATTGTGATTTTAGTAAAAGTATAGTATACTTACCTCTTAACACTTTCGAGTATAAGGTTTAATTCTCCTTAACCTATTAATAGATATTAATCCTTTCATAAGTCTCACCATTCACACAAAACACTTTAAATAATTTATAAAATTACACATATGTCACTTATCACATCAAAGTGGTCTAATGACTTGGTTTCTCAAAACCTGTCATTCTGACCATTTACACTTAACAACTTTTTTTATATATTAAATGATGTCCAATTACTCCAAAATTCAGAATATATCATTTTCGACTCATATATCCTTCTTATATATAAATATTATATTATATTTCCTACACAATCTATTTCATAACCATTAAATCTAAACTATTATCCTGACAGGATCAAGATATTTACTGAATAGTATTCAGTCTCCTAATTTTATAAAATCGTATATTAATTCAAAAATTATAAAATTATCACACAATTACTCTCGACACATATCACAATCTATAATAAATATTTTCAAAATCCCTGCCAAAAGTATTTTAAAACTATTTTATTTCATAACTTTAAAAAATTGTTAATCAAATACTGTAATAATCTGATATACTTTAAAAAATCATAATAATTTAACCACATTGATCTAAATTCTCAATTTTAAATATATCATATTAGACATATAAATTTATCATATTACATAAATTCGTAATTTTGAAGATCATTCAACAAATAAAAAATTGTTTGACATTATAACATACTGTTAACATATTAAATTTGTAGAATTTCATGGTCATTTTTATAAATTCATTAAAAATTTAATTTTTAGAATTTTAAATCGATTAAAAATCTTAAATGATTCTAGACATGTCTAATTTCATGTTCGTAAAAGCGAAAACCAGAATCGAAATACAAAAATTTATAAAATTCTCTGATCAAGAGACTGTCAAGTAGAAATTCTGCAATTCATCGTGATTTATTAAGTTATCTATATAATCATCATCAATTCTTAATATATCTTACAAAATCCACATCAAATCCCCAATTTTCATATTTTCATAAATAAAAAATTAAAGAATTTAACTTAATTAACACCAATAAATTGAGAAAGAGTTATGATGTACCTATTAAAACTTAAAATTCTAATTTCTTCTTCTTCTTCTCTTTCTTTCCTCACTATTTCTCTCTTTTCTCTCTCTAAAATGGGTGGCTCGACAAAAAATGAGTAATTATGGTTCAAAATGTGTATTTTTATACTAAGAGGCTAACTTTTGATATTTACGAATTAACCCTAAAAACTTTTAAACTATTATAAGGTGGTCACTAAAATAAATATAAAGTCTTACAAATAAACTCAATACTAATAATAGGTCCTTAATCTGTACAAATAATACTAATAACAATACATAAATTAAATACCATCCACATACAAATAAAATATGAATATTATATATATGAATAAATATTTATTCTTATCGGTTGTGGATAAATGGCTACTACACTAGGGTCTTCTTGCTGTAATGCTAAAGCAAAATCGCATTCTCACAGCGACAAGAGCTTTAACTCACCGCAGAGCTACCTATTAAAAAAATTGACTATTTTAGTTCCAATTACGAGTTCAAGTCAATTTTAAACTCTCACAGATTCTTATTCCAACAAGAAATTGAGTTTTTAAAGACGCTAAAATATTATGTAAACTCTTATAACCTCTTTGAATTTATCAAGCATCAACAAGAAGTACAATAAAGAGTTTATGTTACATTTGCGCTATTTAATTGCACAAAATAGTGTGGTATAAATCCTTATGAGTTTTGGGCATTGAATTTTCATTGTAATCTCTTATAGAAGTTTTGTGTATAAAAAAATAAATAAAATAAGTTAGGATCATAAGATCCACTGTAAACATAGGTAGTTATTGCTGAACAACATATATTACTTGTATTTTCTTTTGTGTGTGTGATTGTTAATGTAGTAACCAGTATCTACAACCGGTAATAATAAATATTTATATATGTATAAATATACGTATTTTATTTGTATGTGGGGGATATTTGATTTATATATTGTTATTAGTAGTGTTTGTATAGGTTAAGGTCATACTATTAACATTGGGTTTAATTGCAAGACTTTAGATTTATTTTAGGGACCAAATTGTAATACTTTGAAAGTTTTGGGGATAAATTCGTAAATACCAAAAATTAACCACTTAGTATAAAAATACACTTTTAAAAATCCTAATTCTCTTATTTTGGTCGAGCTACCCATTTTTAGAGAGAGAAGAGAGAAATAAAGGAGAGAGAAAGAGAAGAAGAAGAAGAAAAAGAAGAAGAAATTGGAATTTTGGATCTTTAGAGGTATATCACAACTAATTATCAATTTATTGGTGTTAATTAAGTTAATTTCTTTAAGTTTTGATTTCTGGAAATATTTATAATTAAGGATTTGATGTGTATTTCGTTTGATGTTGTGAGAATTGATGATGATCTATAAGATAGCTTGATAAATTATGATGAATTGTGGAATTTCTGCTTGATAGTCTCTTGATCCAGGAATTTTATAAATTTTTTTAATTCGATTCTGGTTTTGAATTTTGAGTATATGAAATTAGACATGTTAAGGATCATCTGAGACTTTGAATCGATTGAAAATTCTAGAAATTTAATTTATAGTGAATTTACCAAAATGACCCTGAAATTCTGGAAATTTCCTGTGTAAACAGTATAGTACAGTGAAAAATAATTTTTGTCCTACTGAATGATCTTCAAAAATTATGAATTTGTGGAATATGATAAGTTTATATATCTAATGTGATATACTCGGAATTGGGAATTTAGATCAATGTGGTTGAAGTGTTATGATTTTCTAAAGTGTATTAGCTCATTGCAGTATTTGATTAACAGGTTTTTAAAGTTAAACAATAAAATAGTTTTAAAATACTTTTGGCAGTTATTTTGAAGTAAAATATTTATCATGAATTGGTATATGTGTCAAGAGTATTTCTGTGATAGTTTTACAATTTTTGAGTTAGTATATGATTTTATAAAATTAGGAGATTGAATATTGTTCAGTAAGTATCTTGATCCTGTCAGGTTGGTAGTTTGGATTCGATGATGTGTATGAAATGGATTGTGTAGGAATTTTGATATAATATTCATATGTAGGAAGGATATATGAGTCAAGATTAATACATTCTGATTTTGGAGTAATTGGACATCATTTGATGTATTAGAAAATTTTGTTAAGTGTAAGTGGTCAGAATGACAAGTTTTGAGAAATCAAGTATTTAGACCAATTTGATGTGTTAAATGCATTGTGTATAATTTTGTAAGCTATTTAAGTATTTGTGTGAATTGTGAGGCTTATGAAAGGATTGATCTCCATTGATAGGTTAAGGAGATTTAAGCCTTGTAGCTGTAAGTGCTAAGAGGTAAGTATACTAGATTTTTTACTGAAATCACAATAAACATAGTAATTGTTTTGTATGATTTTACAAATGGGGTTAAGAATATGTTTATGTTATGTCAAAGTATATTTTGATATGAAATGTGAATATATGTTTCTGAATGTGAGCATTGACATTGAGCATGGGCATACATGTGTTTTTTGTAAGTGAGCTTTCAAAATAAGATGTGTTTAATAAAGAAAGCTTTTGAAGTGTAATATGTCCATGAGAAATATTTTGTATTTTGAGGGTACTTGAACTCACTGTTAACTTAGTAGGCATTTTATGTGATTGTGGAGCCTTTATGTGTGGCCTTTCCTTTGGGATTGGTATATGTTATGTGTTCCGTATGTAGGGAGGATCCTATTGGTACCTAAAGGAAGAGTGAGTCATCACATTCGTGTGGTGGCGTATTGGTGCATGTGAGAAAACTCACCGATGATCAAGGTGAGGGTTTTGATTTTACCTTCAAGCATAAGCATTATATATGTGTAATTTAAAAACCTCACTTGTACTATTTCTCTCATATAGTATGTCACCTACGAGTGATATTTGGCTCATTATGTGATATGCGATATGTAAGTCCTACTAAGTAGTAGTTGAGTGATGGTATTCCTATTATGTGTTTTGAAAGAATGTGTAAGCGCTTACATTATATGTGATTTGATAAGATTATGATTTTGATTGATCACAGCATATCATACATATGCATTGTGTACATATATGTATTTGTATTTGATATATGAAAAACTAGTATGCTTACTGAGTTTTATACTCATTATAGTTTATGGTGATTTCAGGTAAATAAGGTACATGTGTGCTTAGCGGATTTGGCAAGGCTTCTGCTGTTCCTTGGGTTCCCTAAGTTGTTAGGTTGCTAAGTGTTTCATTTGGGGACACGTGGGATAAGATATTTGATTTGTCCCTAGTGAATAAATACTTATGTATTATTTTATTGTGTGTGGTTGGATTTAGTTTAAGTTTCACCAAGTGTAGTAATGGATTGATTTTAAGTAAGAATTTGCAATGAATATATTCTGGGCTTCCGGTAATAAAGTTGCTACTGGTGACGTAGTAGAGTGTTAATCTCTGAGAAAACTCTTCGTATCTCCGGTTTACTAATTGTCCCAGTCATAATTCAATTACTATAATTCTGAAAGAAATTAAAATGAATGTTTAAGTATTATTGAATGAATGTAAGTGATGTCGTGTGTAAGATCTTTTGGGTCTGGGGCGTGACAGTTAATCTCTTAGTTGTATCATCTTTTCTTATGCTTATATACTTGTGATTAAAAGTCTTTCGCAAAGTGCTTAGAAGATTTTTAAAGTGCATGTTAAAAATCATAATAAATAATATTAGAGTAAAGGTTGAGATCAATTATTAAGCATAGGTTATTCAACTATAGCAAATCACAAGTATGAAGTATAAATTTTTAATAGGCATAATAATTTCAATATGTAAAAGATAAATGTTATGACTCTACTGGTGAGTCAATGGTTAGATTCAACATTTGAGAAAACTCAAGCAACAATCAGTGAAGAGAAGAGACCAACGAAACATAAATTTGAGTTGGATAGAAAAAGCATTCAGAATAAAAGCCTATAGCACCATATTTCTGTCTTTAAGTGATGAAGTTCTGATGGAAGTGGTTGAAAAAAAGACAACATTGGGTCTTTGGAAGAAACTTGACGCCCTTTACATGATAAAGTCCCTGGCGAATCGTCTATATGTAAAAAATAAATTGTATCAACTATCTATAGCTGAAGGAACGTCAATAAAAGACCACATTGACGTATTTAATAAGATTATCATAGATCTTCAAACGATAGACATCATGATTACATATGAAGACAAGGCAATAATCTTGTTATGTTCTTTACGTCCAAGTTACGAGCACTTCATGGATACACTCATATATAACAATAAGACTTTAACAGTGTCAGATGTTAAAGTCTCGTTGAACTCTAAAAATTGAAAAAATATCAGAATTTGATAGTGAAACTGGGTTAATTGCAAGAGGGAAAGTTGGTAAGAATAATCAATAGGGCAAATACAAAAATTGGGGAAAATATCATAATTTGATAGTGAAATTGGTTTAATTACAATAGGGGAAGTTAGTAAGAATAATCAATAGGGAAAATACAAAAAGTGTTACTTTTATAATAAGAATGGATACCTGAAGAGGGATTATCCATAAAGATAGGCAAAAGAATAGTGGAATGGTTGCAATAGTTTGTGAAGAAGGTGTGAAAATTACATAATCATCTATAACTTCTGATGGAAGTGTACAAATGAATAAATACTTGATTCTAGCTATAATTACCGTATGTGTCTAAAAAAAATTCTTATTTACCAATTATAAAATCATTATAGGTATAAAAATACTAATGGGGAATAATATAGCTAGTTAAGTCACAGGTTTAGTATCATAACTATAAGGATGCATGACGAGAAGATTATGGAGTTACATAGTGTAAGGTATATTTCTAAAGTTAGATGGAACTTAATATCCATAAGAGTGCTAGATCAAAATGAGTATTAATTCAAGGCCAAAAAAATGAATACTCGAGGTAATGGAAGAATCTATTGTGGTTATGAAGAGTAAGAGCACAATAAACTATATGTGCTTGTTGAAAATGTTGTAGGTGACTTTAACATATGTTGTTAAGAGGATGCAGACCAAAGAAAAACACTAAAGATTTGCTTACTATAGTAATAAAGGTCAAAATAGAATATATAAAAAAAGTGTTGCTAACAAGGTTATGTCATAGAGGTATTATAATGGTGTCAATAATAATATGAAATATCATAATACAAATACCATCCAAAGGAAGATATATTCGTATATTTGGAGACCAAGGTCATGAGCACAAAAGGAGTTAAGTTTGGACAAAAACTTAACTAGTGTTAATGATAGGTAATTAAGTGTTAGAATAGATGGATCCTGATAAAATTTATTGAGAGAGATTTTAAATTAAGAAATGGTTTGTTGGAATTGATGATTCAAAATTAATAATGAATATTAATTTGACTTGAAAATTAATAAAAAGTCGACACATAGTTGAGAATGCAATGCATGGACAAGAAAGAGAATGAAACAGAAAGCCGAATGTGAAGAAGGGCGCAAAAGCATAAAAGGGAATCTACCTAAGTTCGTCTCACCATCGCTACAAGGAAAGTAATCACGACACTGAGATGCTAAGGTCCTCTCGTTGCAATGCTAAGGTGAATCATGTTCTCACCACAACGGTTGCCTATTTGAGAATTTGACGATTTTAGGTTCAAATGCAATTTTAAGTCAAATTTGGACTTCTTTTTCTTGTGAATTTTTATTTCAACAAGAAACAAAGTTCTTAAAAACGTCTTGAACACTATATAAACCCTCGTAATCTATTTAAATTGATTAAACATCAAAAGTATCAACAAAAAAGATAATAAAAAATTTAGATCACACTTAAATGTACAAAATAGTGTGATATAAATTATTAAGAACTCTGTGTTATTAGATATCCCTTTAATCTCTTGTGAGAATTCTTTATATATAAAAGAACTAAATAAAATTCTAAAATCTAATATAAATATAAACAGTTATTATCAAATCATGTATATTATTTATACTTTCTTTGGTATATGATTATTCATCTCTTCGTAGTATAATATTTTCTTACTTTTATTTATTTGTGATTAAAAATCATTTGTAAAACACTTAAAAGAATTTTAAAATCTATGCAAAAAAAAAATTATATATATATAAAGAATAATACATTAGTCTAATTAAGTCTTTTTATTTATATTTATTATAAGAATAATTGGTCAATTTGGGTTAAATACACAAACGGTGAAATTTCCTTTATATTTCGACATTATAAAGGTGGGATTATTTTATTTTTTAATTTTTGAAAGACGGGATTATTTTATTTAAAAAGGATAAAAAAGAAAATAAAGCAAGAAGCACGTGCAGGGTCATAAGTATGAGCATTGACAACTAGCAGTTAAGCAAAGCGTTTCTTGTACGTGTATAAAGAAAGAAACTGACTGACCGGTCAAAGAAAAAAAAATTAAAAAAATAAAATACAGAATCAAATTCAACGGCTTTAAAACGCCCTTAAACAAAACAAAAGAGATAAAATTCTTTGTTCTATTTTTTTAAATTTTTTTTTGCTATAAAATGTCTACATCCCCCTTATCTCTCTTCGTTGTTCGGAGAGAGAAGAATAAGAAAAAGTAAAAAAAAAAAATGAATAAATTTTATTTATTTTTATATTAATTTCTTGGATATGGATCTGATTCATCTGAATTGATATCGAGAAGAGTAAGCTTAGCTCGCTCGAGCTGCATGTGATCTGATTTGACTCCGGAAAAAATCTAACGGCCGTGATTGATTTGAGGTAGTTGTTTGAATTTTCAATTATCAATTATCAATTTTCATGGTCATTTTTTGATATATATATATATATATTTACTTTGCTTGTTCAGTTGATGGATGCCGTGATTTATGGCTTGATTTTATGAGTGATTATTAGCTCAATTTAATGAAATATTGTGATTTTTGTTTTTGTTTTTCAATTTTTGGATTAATAATTCAGTTGGCTGACCTAAGATGGATTAAGGCATCATTTTAATTTGTTATTGCTACTGTTAATGACTTAATGCTTTGTAAATTTTCGGATGATAGTATATTTGAAGTGCGAAAAATGAAACGACTGTGAATTAAGCTTGTTGCTGTGAAAAAATAGTGTAAATTTTCTTTGGTTCTTGTGAAATTCAAGTAAAATTTAGCAAATGGTTCTTTTGAATGCTTATATGTTGAGGTTGTTATCACTCTACCACTGTTATGTTTTGTGTTTTGCATGGTAGGCTTCAGCTGTTTTATTATTATTATTATTATTATTATTATTATTATTATTATTTATTTTTTGGTTTTGAATGGGTAATTTAACTGACTTTTCATGAGATTTGCCCATACCACAGAGATACTTGTTTATTTTTTATCGGTGCTGGGTTTCTAACAAAATTTAGAAAGTTTTGAAAGTTTTGATGACATTTAGAGGGAATTTACCGGAACATTTAGAATTTTAGGGGTTTTTTTAATTAGTTATTGATCCACTATTTCAAGACACTGTTGATTTATGTATTTTATTGTTATATTCAGTATGCGATAAGTTTTAAACTGTTCTTTTGAAGAGAACTTACATTGTTAATATGGTTGCATTAATTTGGACGCTTGATTGTTGGAGTTGTTGGCACCGTTTGCTGTGTGGTCTCCTTATATCACATTTTGACGATTTTTTTTCGTTTCTGTTTTCGCTCACTGAGTAGTGCCTGGACTGCACTTCTTTCAAAAATGGTGTTCAGATATTCCCTTGAAGAGCCTAAGAACAGAAGGGTAGGAACGGATTGTGAATCCTCTGTCAAGCATGATTTGCAAGGCCGTGTCATGGCACATCTTTCCATGCTCTTAGGTCAAGATTTGAAATTCACTCGGGAGAATTGGCAAATGTTGATGCATTTTCTCTTAGCAAGGAATATCAGCTTGAAAGATGTTAGTGAAGGCTTACTTGACAAGGAGATACAGATATCTGGTTTAGACTTTGCAGGATTGAAGAACAAAAGCCCAAGGCTGATGACAAGAAATGGTGAAAACCATAATGATCAAGCATTGGATTACAGTTTCTTACCAGGTCTTCATGATGACACAGCATTAGATATCTTGGCCTGGGGGAGCAGATCAGATTATCCCAAACTATCCTGTTTGAATAAAAAATTTAGATCATTGATTGCCGGTGGATATTTATATAAGCTGAGACGTCAGCTTGGTGTCATTGAACACTGGGTTTATTTGGCCTGTATTTTAATGCCTTGGGAAGCCTTTGATCCCATAAGACAGAGATGGATGAGATTACCTAGGATGCAATGTGATGAATGTTTCACTTCTGCCGACAAGGAGTCTCTGGCGGTAGGAACTGAGCTACTTGTTTTTGGTCGTGAGCTGTCAGGTCTTGCAATTTGGAAGTATAGCGTGATCACAAATTGCTGGTCTAGATGCCCTCAGATGAACTTGCCTCGTTGTTTGTTTGGTTCAAGCAGCCTGGGGGAAATTGCGATTGTAGCTGGGGGAACTGATAAGAATGGTCATATTCTAAAATCTTCTGAGCTTTACAACTCTGAACTGGGTACTTGGGAAACCTTGACAGATATGAACTTGCCGCGCAAATTGAGTTCAGGCTTCTTCATGGATGGTAAATTCTATGTCATTGGGGGCATGTCAAGCCCAACAGAACCTTTAACTTGTGGTGAAGAATATAACCTTGAGAGAAGGACATGGAGGAGAATAGAGAACATGTATCCTTCTACCAATGTTGGTACACAATCTCATCCTGCAATGTGTTCACCTCCTCTAGTCGCTGTTGTAAATAATCAGCTTTATTCTGCTGATCTAGCAACAAATGAAGTTAAGAAATATAGTAAGACCAATAACTCATGGAGTGTTGTGAAGAGATTGCCAATGAGGGCCGACTCTTTTAATGGATGGGGACTAGCATTTAAAGCATGTGGTAACAGATTATTGGTAATTGGAGGACATAGAGGGTCTGAAGGTGAGGTTATTGTTCTGCACTCTTGGGATCCAGCAGACGGAAGTGATGATGGACAAGAATGGAATGTTCTTGCTGTCAGGGAGCGAGCAGGTGCTTTTGTGTGCAACTGTGCAGTAATGGGTTGTTAGTGATTTATAACATGTTCGTCTTTGGTGCAAACCGTCCACCAGTGAGGGCAAATTAAATGCTCCATTGATTGGAAAGACGACATGTTTTTTCCTGTTATCATTTATCTGAAAGTTTAAAAATTAACATGTATGTCCAAATTTTTGTGGTTATTTGTTTATGGAGCTTCTGAAAGATCATATTTGATTTTAAATTATCATTGGAAATTCGTAAATGGTTTATTTTAGATCCGATTAAACAAAATGAAATTTCTATAGAATGGTAACTGTGGTGAAAGATCGTGCTCCTATTTCTCATTCTCATAAAGTAAAATAATCTGTTTCCTCAAATGTCCTGTTGGATTGTGTTTATATCAATGTCCCACTATTTGGTTCTCCTAATTTCTTTGCTGTATGCCTTATGAGAGTCCTGAGAAGCTCCATAGAGCTTTTTTTATGCCTCATGAAAAAAAAATGATCCTAGGGCTTATAAATATCATATCTGACATTAAATTAACTTTCAACTTTTATAAATGATTTATTTTAGACCTCAGAACCTGAAGAGCTTATTTCTAGGGAACGAGAATTATCTTTGAGATTGTGCTACTAGTTATCTGCATGTATAGTTAATTGATCACTTTTTTCCTTGATGTTCCATTGGATTGCTTTTTTTTTTTTTTTTTTTGAAAGAGACTTGATTCAATAAGAAACAGAGCTACAACAGGGGAGAGACCTCACATGAGTCTCTTCTATCCAGATTTGAGAATCTAAAAAACATAAGGCTAGCTTCGCCAACTAGTGAGCTGCCTGATTACAAGATCTAGGAACAAAATTGAAGTCTAAAACACCTAGATTACAAACCATCTCCTCAATTTCTGATAGAATGCAGCCAATTTCAGACTTCAGATGAGCTTTTTCCTTTATGTACTTTATAACATTTGAGCAATCTGATTCTACTTGAATTGGCCATAAGCTTAAATTAGTTGCCAGCTTAATTCCTTGCACAACAGCATACGCCTCCATAAATTCTGCATTGACTTTAAGTTGAGTTGGTATAGCTGCAGAGGCCATGACTTCACCAAAGGAATCTCAGATCATGATGCTGAACCTGCCTTACTATCATCCTCCTTCAAAGCTGCATCAACGTTTGCTTTGTAAGAGCCAGTATTTGGAGCAATCCAAGCTGTTTGAGAAGATACCTGAATGCTGGTAGAAGCAGGTGATGAATGGGATTGAGCTGCCTGGTAGGATTCCAGAATAGCTTCTGCCCGGGAGACTATCGAACCTGGTAGATACCCAAATGTGTTTTGATCATTGTCATTGTGCTTGGTCTGCATGTGATATTTCTCAGAGAGTGAAACATGCTTGAGCTTTTAGTTAAGTATTCAGCTTAGTATAACCTCTCTGTCTTTATTACTAGGTCGTCTGCTTGGAGGAATGCAAGGGTTCTAAAGAGAATTTTGTTGGAACAGGAAAATATAATTGTGTTGCAAATATTTCATGGCATCAACTCTGCTAGTAAGAATCAGAGCTGTCTAGTTTATGCTGATTAGAGGATGGGATATTAATATAAATGGGTGGGCTGTAAGTGAAGTTAAATTGTGTACATTGCCATAGGAAACACATATCAACGAGTAATACATTAGGAAACTGTAATTATGACTTATGATTAAACTAAAGTTTGGCTTCTAGGTCTAGCTGAAAGCATAGCTATTCTGCATTTGTTTGTGACAGTAAGTCGCTTGCCATGATGAAGTTGTGTAGCTGGAGCAGTGAGGTCATAAAGAGCCATGATGAAGTTGTGTAGCTGCAGCAGTGAGGTCATAAAGAGCGCTTTGAGTCATAGGGAGAGTCTAGAAACAACCACCCAGTGATATTATAACATGTATTTTTATTTATTGTGATCACCAATTTGTCTAGTAGTTTACAAATAAATGTATAAATGGTAGGATGTCATTGGATTATTGTGTGCTATAAAGGATGTATTCTAGACTTGGCCTAGTCTTGGCATGCTTATGAAAATGAGTTGATTTGGAGTGAATGGATCTGCAGAAAAATGAACACTTTTAGCAGATTTCTTGATGAAAGCTGGCAGATTATTGGAGTCCCTCTGAGAAGTTTTTGGTTGACCCCAAGGAAGTATCTTTTTGATTGGCTTGGTAAATTTTAGGGTTCAAGCATTATTCATTTTATGAAATATATTTTTAAATTTGAGGTCTATGGAAGAAAATGTTGTGGAGACTTGGACTTGAGATAATGAATCTTTGCTAGTGTTGAAAACTTAAAACGTTAGAAATGGGCTTGTGTTCTCATATTATATACTCTTCACTTACAAGCATAATTGCATAATTTAGACATTTTAATTTTGAATTATTTCAAGTGATTTTCGAGGTAAGAAGTTCTTGGTAAAGGGCGGAGGAGCAAAGATTTTGGTGGCTGCTTGAAACACAAGAATGAATAAGAATTTCTGTGATGTAATATACCGTGAAAAAGAATGGTGATTTTAATTGATCAATTGGCTAAATCCAATTCAATTTCACACCTACAACATTGTTGATCAAAGCTCGAGTAACCCCGTCTTTGCATACAAAAGAATTATGCACAACAAAATAAGTATATCTTCATACTCCTGACGATAGTCCTTTCGGTAAAGCCATCAGTTGTCATCCATAAATCAATTAAAAAATTTCTTCCCCTGACTTTAATATCTTCTTTCTACAAACTCGTGTAATTTGGAATCTGCAATAAGCAGAAAATGAACCTGCAATATGCAGAAACAACTAATTACTAAAGGACGACAGATATGTAGTTATTAATAAACCAAAATAAATTAATTATGATAGTACTTCAATTTCAGAGCAAAGTTAGAAAAGCAGATTACTACATTCAAAGAAATGGAAAATAAAGTAATTTGCTAAACAAGTACTTACATATTAATACATCAATCAATTGGGTGTTTGTCAGCCTGGCGAGATGTATGATGTGCAGAGAGTAAAAGAAGGGAAAGGAAAGCACTGGCTACAAAGATTGCATCAAACCACCGATGGTAGAAGTCAAATTGTATTTCCCCACCCAATACCTCTGTTATGATAATCCTGCAAGGAATTACCAGCACCACTAAACCATTCTGAAACTAGCATGAAACTCTTACTAGGTTCTACTACCACATGAAAGGGTGCTGCTGCACTTTTCCGTGCATAGTTAAAAAGTATGCTGATTTCAGAATTCATAATGGCTTCAAGCTGTGTGTAGAGGTCTCAACCAATTACAAATCTTCCATCTAGATTTGGAAGGAAAATTTTCCAGTTCGAAAACTTGACTGAAGAAAAAAATTTGCTGCCCATAAATAATTAGCACCTTTAGCTATTTTCATGTGACCATCTCAGTTAAGTTGTTTCTGATAGACATATCATAAAATATACCTATACTAATATCCACCGTGAGGTGACACTATCTCAAAGTCAACAATGAGCATACCTGTATTCAGTTGCTAGGCTTTTTCTTATCAAAAGAATTGAGGAGACAAAATACATTCCCATAATTTCAGAGAGAAAAAGTACAACATTGCTTGAAGAGCCACTCCCTACCCTGGAAACTGCAAAGAAAAACTACACAGCCAAAAAAAAAACTTTCAAGTCAATTTGCAGGATACCAAAGCTACTAAGACAGGTTGTTCCCTCAAGCTTCCACCAATTTATTCCTTAGGAATGTTTATTTCAACACAAAAAATTAAAATTATATCAATATATTGTCAATGCTACTGCCCTAAGCATGTAGCAACTCTAATCAGATCAGAAAGCATAGTGTGCTAGAACTATCTGAAAAGATTGAGACAATTACTAGCATATTTCCTGAAATTGGTTACCATATTAAACGAATCGAAAAAGTATTATAGACTTGAAAGTTGTGATATGAACATAACACCTAAAACCAATTGAGATATATTTGTCTGTAAGATAAAACACTAAAATTGTATCTATTTTGAGCTTATTAGCTCCTAGGTCAATGACCAATTTTGTTTTCCCAAACTTAAGACACAAAATGATGATGCTCCTAGGGCTTCTTTCAAAGGGATTGAGATTCTAAATTAAGGATAATCGTCAAGGAAAAATGATAAATGATTCTTCCTAAACATAGATAAGCAACACGATTAACAAATAACTAGGAAAAGAGCAGGGTTACCTTCATTACGTTCATCAAGAAACCCCGCACTGACACAACAATCAGCATTCCGATAAATATAAGGGAAATATACTGCACAACAACTATTAGAAACAGCATTAGATAACTGCAGTCAGCCTGTACAACTAAATTTACAAAAGCATGTAATAATTTTAGCAGCTAAGGCACTGCAACATCCATTTGATTTTTCCACTGAAAAATGACAACTGATGTACAGCACTGCTAAAACATAATATATGCCCATAGCTTTCAGTTCAGTTTGTGTTTCACGGGATTATTTTTGTTGAAATATACATTAAAGAAATATCAAAGATTTTAACAAGACGTGAAATTGCTAAATTTGACTAAACATGTTCACTTTAAGTTCACTGAAAAAGGATGGCAAGTAAAAGCACCACATGATGTGAGATCCATCATCAGATTGAGATATAAAGCTGCCAATCAGTGCCAGTAAAATATGATATCCCGGATTGACAACTAACCTGTGATAATAATGCAGCATCAACTCCAATATCAAAGAATTGCAAAAATATGCTAATTGTCATTGTCACCGGATCAACTGAACCAGCCTGTGAAGAAAGATATTGTAAATGAATTAAGAAGACAAAGGAAAGTGATTTCACAATGTAAACGGGGGCAATTGGGTTGGATTAATCTAACCCAAACCCAAATGGGTTAGGTTACTTTCAACCCACCCTATTACTCAAATCTTAAGAATAGGTTTGGGTTGGATTACACCCAATCAAATTGGTTATAACCGATGGGACCCATTACCTAATTTTTATTGTTGGGTTTATTATTGAACTAATTTTTTAAAGAATTTTCAAAGATTACTTTTAAAAGTAATTGTCCAAATTATTAAATATTAATTATATTATAACTAAGCCTAATATTATTAAATTATTTTTAAAATATACAAATCACTTAAACAAAACAACTTAATATCATTAATCATTGTACAAAAATGAGAAAAAAAACATATATAGAAAATGATTAATGTAAACATATTAAACTATATATAGTTGTAAAATGTGCCAAATTACATCAAATAAAAAAAAATACAATATATAAAAAAAATATTTCTCTTCAAGTTTCTCCACAATCCTACATCATAAAATATAAAAAAATTATGTTCAATAATTTTAAACATGTTTTAATATAAGAAATTAATAATATCTATAAAAATATTTATCTCACATTCTTCATCTTCCTTCTCATCATCAACTAATGTGTCAATTCTTATCTTAAAACAGATAGCTAATTCAAAATAAAAGAAAAATAAGATAAACAACATAGTAATTATAATAAAAATAATAGTAAAAAGTAAATAAAATATAATTAAAAAAACTTTATACCACTTAATTTATCACGTAGCCAACTTTGACAGTACATCAAAGCGATGTGGAATAAAAATTCTACCACTAGCACTAAACGCTAATTCAAAAATGACTGCGGTAATTGAAATTGCTAAGATGTCTCTAGTCATACGAGCCAATATAGAATGCTTGCATTTACTTTCCACCAACCCAAAACATCAAAGCCCTCTTCAAATGTTTGCACATTTTCATTTAAGTATGTCTCTAACTCTGTCTTACAATTCAAAGTATTGCCTAACCTCACAAAATCTAGATAACCTAAAAATCATTAGGCTTTTTTCTTATGAGGAGATCCCATTTCCATAGAAATAGAAGAAGTTGAAGATTCTATTTTGAGTGTAAGAACCCTCATTTGAAGAAAATTTCAACTGATACTCATTCACCAAGTCTTTACAAAGGGTACGTATTTGATCAACATAATAAGAAGAGTCAACATTACAAAGCATAGGAAAGTAGTATTCAACCAACCTCATTTTGTACTTTGGGTCCAATATAAAAGCCACAACTAACAAACCATGAAAGTCCTTCCAATATTTTTCAAATTTTTTTTATTATGCTAAAAACCATATTTCTAATATTTTCATAATTCGATGAAGACCAATCATTTAAAAATAATCTAATCCCACTAACATGATAAAAAAATATGTTTAATGTGGGATATGTTGTACCAAAAAACAAATAAGTGAGATCATAAAATGATTTCAAATTATCTTCTAATTCACTAATCAATTTTCACTCTTGCTCACTAGGCATAGCAGTGTATTGTGCAACAATTTGATGCAATCGATTGAAAGCATTCTTAAAATGCAACGCAGAAGAAAGCATGAGATAACAAGAATTCCATCTAGTAAGACAATCAAGCACTAATTTCCTACCAATTGTTATATTGGTATGCAACATCCATACACCAGTAGAACACTTGCTGACTTATTGATGGCTTGTTTGGTGAAACTTAATATTGAGCGCAAAGTATCTTTAGTCATTGTTGATAATTGTTCTACAAATGATCATATGACTAGTTGTTTGTTAATGAAGATTGAAAAGTCTAACTTACTCATGAGTGGGAATTTATTTCATATTCGTTGTTGTGCCCTATCTTAAATGTGATTATAAATGAGGGATTAGACATGGTTGGTGATATAATAGGCAAAATTCGGGAAAGCGTTATTTTCTGAAATGCTATTCAGACTAGTATAACAAGTGGTAGTAAATTAGTATTTGATTGTCCTACTAGATAAAATTCTTGTTATCTCATGCTTTCATCTGCGTTGCATCTTAAGAATGTTTTCAGTCGATTACATCAAATTGATGCACAATACACTGCTATGTCTAGTGAGCAAGAGTGGAAATTGAATGAATTAGAAGATAATTTGAAATCATTTTATGATCTCACTTGTTTGTTTTCTGATACAATATATCCAACATCAAATACATTTTTAATCACGTTAGTGAGATTAGATTATCCTTAAATGATTAGTCTTCATCGGATTATGAGGAGATTAAAAAATATGGCTTTAAGCACAATAAAAAAAAGTGAAAAATATTGGAAGGACTTTCACGGTTTGTTAGATGTGGCTTCCATATTGGAACCACGGTACAAAATGAGGTTGGTTGAATACTACTTTCTTATGCTTTATAATGTTGACTCTCTTTATTATGTTGATCAAATATGTACCCTTTGTGAAGAATTGGTGAAGGAGTACCAGTTGAAATTTTCTTCAAATCAGAGTTCTTACGTTCAAAGCAGCTCATCTTCAACTTCTTCTATTTCTATGGAAATGGGGTCTCCTCATAAGAAAAAAGCCCAACGATTTTTAGGTTATCTAGACTTTGTGAGGTTAGGCAATACTTTAAATGGTAAGGCAGAGTTATAGACATATTTAAATGAAAATGTGCAAATATTTAAGGAGGGCTTTGATGTTTTGGGTTGGTGAAAGTAAAAGCAAGCATCTTATATTGGCTCGTATAGCTAGAAACATCTTGGCAATTCCAATTACTACAGTCGCGTCTGAATCAACGTTTTGTGCTAGTGGTAGAATTCTTACTCCACATCGTAATAGCCTTCACCCAAACACAATCGAGGATGTGCTATCAAAGTTGGCTATATGATAAATTAGGAGGTATAAAGTTTTTTTTTTAATTATATATATATATATTTTACTATTACTTTTATTATAATTATCATGTTGTTGATCTTATTTTTCTTTTATTTTGAATTAGCTACCTGTTTTAAGATAGGAATTGACACATTAGCTGATGATGAGAGGAAAAATTGTAAGGAAAATGAAGAACGTGAGATGAATATTTTTATAGATATTATTAATTTTTTTTATAGATATCATTAATTTCTTATATTAAAACATGTTTAATATTACTGAACATAATCTTTTGATTTTTTATGATGTAGAGTTGTGGAGAAACTTAAAGAGAATTTTTTTTTTATATATTGTATTTTTTTTATTTGATGTAATTTTGCACATTTGACAACTATATATAGTTTAATATGTTTACATTGTTATGATTAATGATTTTTAAATATGTTTTTTTCTTTCTCCTTTTTAGTACAATGATTAATGATATTAAATTGTTTTGTTTAAGTGATTTGTATATTTTAAAAATAATTTAATAATACTAGGTTTAGTTATAATATAATTAATATTTAATAATTTGGACAATTATTTTTAAAAGTAATCTTTGAAAATTCTTCCAAAAATTTGTTCAATTTATTTTAAAATAAGTTCAATAATAAAACCTAACAATAAAAATTGGGTAATGGGACCCGTGGGTTATACCCAATTTGATTGGGTGTAACCCAACCCAAACCCATTCTTAAGATTTGGGTAATGGGGTGGGTTGAAAGTAACCCAACCCATTTGGGTTAGGTAAAACCCAACCCAACTGCCATCCAGTGTCACTCACTAAACCCATACATAGAAATAGAAAACTTAAGCATTTCAATGAAAATAATTCTTGAGCTAGAGAAAAAGTACCTCTTTGAAAACCACACTCTGCAAAGACTGCAGATAACAATGAGATTGATCAGAGACCCTAGTTTCCACTTATCAAAATTGAAGGGAGAAAAGAAAATCATTTAAAAAGGAATAATATGAAAAAGGTTTACTAGCCCTTAATTTCCCAAAATTGTTTACATCAATTCCAGATTGTAGTTCTTCTAAGCACAGACGAAAACCAACTTAGAGAATTTTTAGAATCAATGCATCACTTTTATGAGTTAAGCTGGAAGTTTAGAGCTTTAAATCCACCATTCCAAAAACCATAACATAAATATAAAATTCCGCTGTTTGAGCTGGTTAAGCTATTACAGTTGATTTAATAGCTCCGGTTTTTATAGTTGACCACCTATAGAAATTGCATTCTTTAAGCACCCATATTATACTTTGCTAAAGTTTACCTTGGATATAGAGGTTAAATTTTTTTGGAATGATAAAAAATTTGTTAAAAGGATGGATTATGAGAGCAGCATAAAAGTCCATGAAGTTCTGTCTACTATCTTCATGACTGAAACTATAGTTGACGTCCACATCAGAACTAAAACAAGATAAAAGACCTTTTTCCTGGAAAACTGACTTGGAGGGAGAGAACAAACAAACAACAAAAGACTAGGAAACTATTAGTTATGCCAGGACAGATTGAAATTAACAATTGAATGATCTGACCAATCTTAAAGTCTGTGATATTAAGGATCAAATCAACAATAATGCACAGTTATTACAAAATTTTGGATTTAGATCCTACACAGTTTCAACATCAAAATCCTCGTTAAACTGAAAAATAGGATTTGTGGGATAAAATCCTGATTTCTATTTTTATTTTTTATGGCATTAGAACAGAGAATTTAACCATTCAGCAGTTAATCAGTTATGTACAAAGGGGAACTGGTAAAAACAAATGGTCCTCACAATCAAAATTGGGCATACCTTGATCATTTTATAAACACAATAGATAGATAATGCATAACCAAGCAGATTCTGCATGTGACCTCTCCAGGTTCGAGAATAAGCAGCAGCCTCCTGCAAAATAAGAACAAGAAACATAACAGGTATTCTGTTAAGAATATAATACATAAAATACTACTGAGAACGTATGCAGATTGCAGTACAAGCTTCAATGAATTAATTAAACATTGAAAATATATAACAAGAAATGAACCTTGGCTTGGCGAAGCTCATATATTTCCAAGAATAGCTGCTTTGAGAGCTCCTCTAAGGCTTGTACCTCTGCTTCCATAATTTTAATATCTTAATAGGGAAAAAACAATAGAGAATGATGTCATTTGAGGAAAGCATAGATTGAATATAAAATAATAGGATTCCAAGAAAATATGCGAAAAAAAGGACCTTGCTCCTTTTGATCATCTTGAACAGAACGTACAACCGTGCCCACAATCCGCTTGAAGAAAGATCTAGCCTTTAGTTTCTGAGAAAGAAAACTTTTAATGAGCATCATTGAAGATGGAAGCACTATTTTCTGAGAAGAAACTTAACAGTATATTAAGGAAAGAGAAAGATTATAGAGGTGGACCAGGTGTCCACATAGAAAAACAAAAGAGAAGGGAAATAATCTAAAAAAAACCCATCCAATAATCCCAAAGTGTTCATCCTTCCCCTAACCAAAAAACTGTACAAAATTACCCCAAAAGCCCCTCCCAATTAAGATTAAAGAGTACATCAAAATTTGGGTTTGAAAACATCACGAAGTTACAGAAGGAAAATCTAAAATGATTACAACTGAAGTGTTGAGTTTAACAATTAAACCGATTAAGATATCCATATCTGGGTTCCAAATACTAAGCAGTCAAGAAAGATGAGCTCAACATGAGCTCACAGAACCTTTGACTTTAAAATCCTTCAACAAATTCTCACACACACAAAGCTCTCAATTGCAAAGCATCAGCTTCCCCTAAAACCTTTCTTCATGACAGTTAACAAATAAAGCAATATTAGCAACAGGATAATAAGTATAGCAAGATAATAAAACCTCTTCTGATCCTTGGATCCGTTCCATCTCCATTTGACAAAGAATAATCTTCTTTTTCTTGGCAATACAAGTCTCAATTGATTGCATCAGTTGTCTCTCCAAGGCCTTGATTTCTGCTTCATCAATCTCTCTACCATAATTAAAAAAAAAAAAAAAAGTAGGAAATCAGAAATCAGCAAAACAACTGAAAGTAAAACATAAAAAACAACACTTAGTAGGTGTTTGATTTGTAATTGCAATAACAGTTTCCAAAAACAACCTTTCAGATTGCTTTTAGGTAAATAACTTCTTATTACTTTAGATTTATACTAGTTTTTTTGGATTATATTCAGAAACTGATTTAAAAATTTTCAAACCTGACACATTCTTGGAAGATTTTATATCCCTTGTTTTGAAACAAAGAATTGCATTCAAAGTACAAAAGCAAACAGGTTCTCAATATCTTGGTAAATATATTCTTGACTTTTTCTGTCATTTTAATATGTATAACTAAATAGGCATATTGTTTCAAAAAATAAATAAAATACCAAGTTTGTCTCTTTTCCCAAGTTTCTAAACACAAAAGATTAATGACCATTTGGAAATGAGCTATCTTTACTTTAGAAACTGAAGGAAGAGATAAGGGAGGGGAAGCAAACTGAAAATAAAAGTAATAGTAATAGTAATTAAGCAGTAACATGCCATATGCCATCCTAACAAAAATAATGTGAACAATATCTTTCACAGTCACCAGGGGGAACAATATTATCATCTATCCTGATGACACAAATTCAAAGGTGGCATTGACAATTACTGATCAAGCAAAGTCCTATCCTATCAGTTATAAGTTTAAACTTACTGACACAGTACCATGTATGTACCTGATGAAAAGTGACAAGTAACTGTATGGCAAATTTACAGCTCCAAAACCAGATAGAACAGCCATTACAGTCACACCAATGACCCCAATTCTACTAACCAACTGAGGTATGGTGAAAAAACCTGCAAAGCAACATCATGAGAAGGTTAAAAATAAGCATTTTGAAACACTTCAACATAAAGTTGGACAAAGAAAGTACGTACACCATGAAAAGAACAAAAAGAAAATCAAAACCTTTATCAGGTGATGGCATGGGGAAGTGAATGCCCATGCGCCAAAATGCATAAAGAAATGCCAGCAAGAACAAGATGGCTCCAAGTGCAGCCCGCTCCTTTCTTACGCCTGAAATTAATGTTCATAATCAAAGGATGGAAAAGAAGAAGAAGAAAGAAACAGTGGAGGTGTAAAAAATGTGTTCTGGTCCTAAAAATAATGCCTTGTCTACAATCCTCAAAATTAGCCAGAACCAACATGAGAACAAAATAGCCAATCAAAACATGGAGTATGAGAGAAGGAAAGAGATGGATGAAGGCAAATTGACAAAGAAGATGACATACCGCTGTTACAAAGCATCAAGTAACAGTGATAATAAGGCAACATGAAAACCAGTAGCAATATCAAACAAAACAAATCCACCTTCCAGTTCACCACTCTCGCCCTACAGCCAAAATTAAGTAAAACCATTTCAGAACGATATATTAATTACAAAGTCTTCCCAACAGTCAAATAAATCTTTGGCATAGAAATAATGTAATCATTCAAAATTGATGGCATGCATGGCATCCCGGCAAGAAATAACATACAAATGAAATAACAAAGATCATATCCTGATTAAACATGAGGGTGTATGTGCATAATTCCATACAAACATGTTAAATGACACAACTTGAAAACACTTGGTGTCAGCCTTATACAAACATATGACAAGACATACTACAGATGAGTCAAAAACATATGTTGGTAAATAGCACCCATTTTCTGCTCAATCTCTTTTTCTTTTTTTAAAAAAAAAAATTAGAAACCTTCACTTTCAAAGGTTCCAAAAACCAATTAAGGCAAATATTGTTTGAGCTCACTTAGGTCCATATTTTCATCTAAGCAAAATCACATTTACATTTATTCTTCTCCCTCTAATCCTATTACCATAGGAGAAAACAAATCTCATAACAATGAAGGCAAATATTGGTTGAGCTCACTTAGGTCCATATTTTCATCTACCCAAAATCACATTTACATTATTCTTCTCCCTCCAATCCTATTATCATTGGAGAAAACAAATCTCATAACAATGAAGGCAAATATTGTATGAGCTCACTTAGGTCCATATTTTCATCTACCCAAAATCGCATTTACATTTATTCCTCTCCCTCTAATTCTATTATCCTATCTTTCAAATCATTTTAGCAATCAACCTAAAACTCTAAACTTTACTTTAACTCACATAAAGTTAATGGTCATAATAGCACCAAAGCAACCAAGAACCAAGAACCAAAAATTCAAAATCTATTATCCTCAGATTTCCCATGACACCTTATGGCCACATAGCGTATACATCAATATCTTGAGAGAGATAATAATATATTTAACCATGAGACCGGAACAATCTTAAGGAACCACAACAGAAGCATAATCCCAAAAAATCCCAGAACCAGTTTTACTCTAAAATTTCAGTTCCCTCACAATTCCCACATTTTCTCACCAACCAAACAGTCATTAAAAGGGGGAACCTAGGATGGCAATTAGTCTTTGAAAGGAGCAGGGATGATCTTATCCAAGCACAAGTCTGCATCAATCCAAAGAAGGAAAAAGAAAAAAATATAGCATCGACACATATGTTTTACTGAAATTTTACAATTTTAGTTGGTATTCCGAGCCTAAAATTAAAGTACCGCAAAATAATAAAAACCTATCAATTCTGAATTCTATTTTCCTTCATTTCATCAGGATCAAACTAAAGTAAGTTGTACAAAACAACTAAAATAGCTACAAAAATTTCTAGAGCACCCCCATAGAGTGAAAATGGTCCTTTATGAATCCTTGCATACAGAGAATTATAAGGAAATGGTAATCCCCCTAACCTATTACAACTGGTAACATATCAGTAACAATGTTGTCAAGTATTATCAAACAACCCTATAGCTACACAACCACGAAGTAAATTATAAGGAAAGGGTAGAAAGAGGGTTTACTCTTTGGAGAGAATAGGAATGATCTCGAAGAGAACGAGCTGAAGGAGATTGCAAGAGAAGGCAAAAACGACAATGAATATGATCTGAACCAGCGCTCTCTTCTCTTCGTACTCTTTGTACAACCTTATGTTCAAGAACCAAACCCCTGCCCATCCCAACAGAATCAACGATCCCACGGCCACTGTTCCTTCGTAGATCGCAAATCCAAACCCCATTTCTACAATAAAATTAATAACCGCAACCGATTTGCACTGCTCTGCTCGAGGAAATTATTTTTACTTTCTTTAATTCTATGTCTTGGTGTCTTCTTCTTCGATTGAAAAATGGGACAAAAGAAGAACGAAACGTTTCGTTAATTAATCTTTCTCGATCTCTAAGACTCAGTACTCTCTTTGGCGCTCTCACTGTCTCTGCTGTGTTACGGGTTTGTTTTGTTCGTGATCTGAGCAGTTCCTTTCGTTAAGAGCAGCGAAACGTTTTTTTTTTAAACACTTTTTTGTCTTATTACAAGCAAAGCTTATCTATAAATCATAAATTTCAAATATCTAATATTTTTTAAAATTTAAAAAAAAAATTAAGGAATTTCAATAATTAAAATTTAAATGGATAATAAATAAATCTTTTTAAGTTTGAAGTGATTATTTGTCCAAAAAAAAAAAGCACGATGTTTGTAAATTGAATTGAAGTATTTTCATGTGTGTGTTTATTTGTAACTGTGCCTCTGTAGATCAAAGACCAAAACAAAAAAAATCTTCCAATTTCTTTTTTTATATTTTTTTTACAATAATGGAGAATAGGCTAACCCTATAGAAAATGGAGGTTGAGAGAAATTGATCATTGGGTTTAAACGAAGAAGTCCAAGGAAATGAGATATCGAGGCCAGGACTCTAAATGGACCTTCATGCTGTCAATACAAACATTCGACAAAATTACGAGTAGCGTTAAAAGTGGCATTAGACTTGGGCTTCATAATTAGAAGCCCACGAGAGCTTAAGAACAAACAGAACTTATTTCCAAGCACAACAAAATGCGTAAAATCATTTGACGGTTAATGGCTTTTAAATTTACTGTCCTTTTTACTATTTAAACCCGCTGGCCCAATGAGTTCAATTGACCTTTGCGGAATTTACAACTAACTCCATGTATTTGGATTTGATTAATGTACTCAAAAACATTGTTTCTACTTATTAAAGCACTTCTAATTTTGTTAAGAGTTGGGATTTTTATGAGAATGTTGGTAAAAAGGAGAGAGCAAGGAAATGCATTATGAACACAGAATTACAAATGTTTCCTAGAAAAACAATTGGCTTTTTTTTTTTGGGTAAAAAATAAACATTTTTTTTAATTTTAGTAATAAGAATCATTAATAAATTTAAATATGATTGTACTTATTACTTAAAGCGTATCGTTATTTCAACCCCCTTTTTAAATATACATAAAACAAAATTTTAAAATAATCTTAAACTTTTAAAAGAGTCATCCAATTTTATTTTATTAATTCTCCTTTCTAATCCAAGTCAACGAGCAATCTTTACATAGAATATAGATTGTGCCACTGTTGACTTCTGTTGGTCGTGCAAATTGAATGGATGCTTTACTTATAGACAATTTTTTTTAAATAGTGATTTGATTTTCAGTGTTGAAATAATATGATTTTGTGAATCCTTTCTAACTTCAAAAATCGGTCACTATACTCATAAAATTGGTTAAATTATGACGGTGATTACCTTTAATAATAATTCTTCAATGTTTAAGTTAATAATAAGCTTTATAAAAAAAATGATAACTATAAAATAATAAGTTTATAATAGATTTAAATTCTCTCGTATTTTGTACTTTTTTTTAGATAATTTTTTTTTCTCCTCTGAAAACCTCTTTTAAATAAATATACTATCTTTCATATATAAATTTTTTTATGCACTTTTGTCGTCAAGTCAAGTTCCTTAGGACTCAAATAAGTTACAAAATTTTATGTATGAAATATTTTTGAGATATTACAAATAATATATATATTTGAGATATTTAGAAAGGAATATGCCTAATATCTAAAAAATAAGATATATATATATGTGTGTGTGTGTGTATGATATCTTAAAGATAATATGCATTCGGTGTTATAAAGGTAGTGTTATTTTATTTATAAAATCATCTTCAAATGCATGGTAAAGTTGATCAATCTAAACATATTAAAATACTCGAAACAATTCTCTTTGGTGCTAACCCTAAACTTTTTAGGTCTTTATAAGCCTATGACCCTAGAGCCTTATAAAAGGGTATTTAAACTTATGTTTAAGGTAGGTTGGGGATTAAGTTCGAGAAATAATTTCAATATTTAATCTTAAGACTTGGAACCTCAAAATGAGTTCTTTAAGAATTTGGTATTCTTTTAAATGGGTTGAGTCTGGATTGAGGCAATTGAAAGCAACAACTTCTATTAAAAATATATTAATATTCGTTGCTCAAAGTTCACTTATGATTTATTTTCTTATTGATTCAACGCCACATTTTCTTTAAGAACTTTAAAAATTAAACTGCGAACTTGCTAGAATCTTTTATATTTTACATTATTTTCAACATATAATTTTCATCATCACAAACAATTTAGGGGGACCTCTTATGAAATAACCGTGCATATGATAACTTAATAGAATTAAAAAATTTTACTATTTTTTTCTGCTAATTTATTTCCCTAAACATATTCATTAAGCATATTTGGAGTACGTAGATCTTTTTTGTTTCTCACTTTTAAAATTAAAAAAAAAAAAGACAACTTTAATTAATGAAGGTCTCGTTAGATAAAAATGGGCTTCAAATAGCATACTCGTCCGTAAAATGGATGTTGGGCTTTTGGTGGCAGAACTTTAATCAATTGGGTCCATTCCAGCTGTGAGATTATGATAGTTTTGAGGGAGTGTACAATGTATCGCAGGCTTTTTACTACTCCATAAAGCAACCTATGTCCATGTGCCACGTAGCATTTAACTAGGCAGAAACACAGAACGAATGATGTGATGCCACGTTATAAGTCCAGCTTACGCTATTAAAACGGTTGACATTGTATTTGTAATTTTCCCCCAACAAAACCCACGCCACCAGACAACGGGAAGAACATGCTAAGTCTCGGTGAAGTTCCCATTCCTCCGGTATTTGTACAAGAGATAAAATGTTTAATATCTCTATATAAACCTCTCACAATTAGAACTATTTTTAAGTTTCTCTAATTTTACAAACTTGAATATAAGTAATGTTGACTGACAGTTGGCGGTGCAGTGGGAAGGACGTTGACCTGGCGTTAGTGATGACGTCATGTTGATGTGGTGTAATAAAAAAAAGAAAAAAAGAGAAAAGCAAAAGAAGAAAAGACAAGGAGGGGTTGACGTGGAGAAAGGGCAGATGTACGGTAAAAAGACAGTAGACGCCTGACCACTGGATGATGCCCCCACGCACCCCAACCTCTCATCACCAGCTGCATTTGGGCCCACCACCCACGAGGCTGACCTCATTCACTCTTCCCTATGAGCACGCTCGCCGACAATTCGTACATTATCTTTCCCTCTATTTTGTTTTTTTTTTAATCTTCTTTATTTATTTATTTTCTAAATGTTTTCTCTTTAAAATTAAAGTCGAAGAAGAGTAAAAAAATTTCAACTCTTTTCTTTTTCCCTGTAACCTGTTAGAACTTAGAACATATTTGAGTCCCGAGTATATCAAAATTACCTTAAACTATGTTTAATTTGTCTAGGGTTGACATGTTCTTATTAGGGCTTGATTTTTGAATTAAATTTTAAATTTATCTCTTTTTTTAAGAAGAGCTTTAAGTACTTTGTCAATATTATTGTTTGATAATTTTTTATTATATAACAATAAATTATGTAATATTTTAATTTTTTTAATCAATAATAATAAAGTTTAAAAGAAAGGTTACAAACTTACAATTCAACCCACAAACCAGTTAGGTCAAGCCTATTATCATTTTGTTTGCATCTAATTTTTTTTTATAATTAAAATGTGGCAAAATTCCTAATTAAATGGAAACTCTTAACCCATATTAGTGAATTCAAGCCTGCAGTTATGAGTTGAGAAATTCAAACTACACAATGAGATGAAAATTCTAACTAGTAACCAGCAAACGAATGGAAAATTTATTAAGCTCGTAAACAATCTTACACAATTAGTTGGAGTTTGAAATTGAGAACAAAATATGAATGATTTAGAAAGAACATAACTTGAGGAAGCGAAGTCATTGTTTTGAAATATAATGGCAACAATGACCGCATGCAATTCTAGAACAGTGAGTAGAGCCACTTTGATTTGATGTTGCAAGACAGGGAACTTGTGGGTTACAGCTATTGCGATGTGTATCAAGCAATCTTCTTCAAACACATGGCTTCACTTCTCTCTATCTTTGTATGTAATGCAAACTAAACTTCACTCCATATATGATATGTGCGAGATTGGATACTAGGAATTGAATATATCATCACCAGAGATTGTACCACACACAATCATCTAGAAATATCAAGGCGACCGCAGATGAGCAGTCTAGATAACAATTTTGGAGCTCCTTGTAATCATTTTTTCTAAAATATGTCTCATAAACAAACCAAGTTCCAGGAAATCACTCGTATGCCGTCGGCATATTAATTTGAAAAGAAAATTACTCAAAAGATATGAATGAGAATGACCCTCTAAAGCAGTAATTATAAAATAATTCCATAGAACTTCAGTTTAAAGAAATCAGGGAAACTTTATTTAGTATGCGTAGAAGCTATCAATCAAAACCAAGCAGGAAAGTTGCTGCTCTTTCATTTAATACAACAAGTGTTTTGGATTTCTCAATCACCAGCTAGATTTTGCTTTTATTCATACTTAAAACTTGAACCTAAAATTGCAGTAACACCACACAATATTTATGCAGTTCAGGTATTTCTCAAGCTCAGAAGTGGACATGCTAGCACTTGCCGGTGACTTGGACAGCTGAGCTCCCAAAATTCTTAAAACATGTTCTCTTAGTTATCTGCAGCAATAATTCAAGCAAGCTCAGATGGGGATTAAAATTTTTCACAAGGAAAAAAAAAAAACCCTGATTAGAAACTCACCATGGGGAGATTGAGAACTTGTTCCCGAGAAATCGGATGAGGCCATGGGAATGGATATTGAGAGCTGGGTCGTTGAGAATGAGGTCTGGTTGGATCTCTCGTCTTCAAGACCAGACCACGAGTCCCTGGTTTTAGGCCACTCATCAAAGAAAGGTCGTAGAGATTGACCCTCCTGTTTTCCGTGCTCAGCCGATGCAAATTCACTGGTGAAAAATGAATGCTGAGGATAATCACTCTGCAAAATGGAGGTGTTGGTCAATTTCGACTGGGGAAGTGAGGAGACTCTAGGTTGCATCAGAGGCCAAGGGTTGCCCAGTGGTGAGTCCATCTGAAGACCCCTATTGCTTCCTGAAGCTTCAGTGAAGAAAATATGCTCACCAATCTCAGGTTTAAGTCCTTGAAGGTACCTATATGTTAGCATTAATTAAAAAGAAACAGATCATACTTAGTGTTCTTCAAACACTAAATCATATTTCTTAAACACAGATATTAAGAATAAGGTGGTCTTTGATCCCATCATTTCTGGTAATATTATACTTAGAATTTTGACCAGAACAAGCAAAAAGGAAACAATGATGTTAGATAATCAGGCATAACTCTGACAATTATCACCAGACAGATTGATTAAGAGGGCTTGCATGAAGCAATGACAACAAAGAAATTATCAGAAAGAACAGCAGAGAGTAGGGGCTACACATATTTCAATATGTGAACAATAATGCACAGAGGTTAAAGTCATGTAAATAAAATGTAGACACCAAATGAATCGGGCATATCTCATCATTCAGCAAATAATCCTTTAACATAATATTTCTGCAAACTCAGAATACTCTTTTTTACCTTTCCCTTATGACAGAAAAGAGGCAGAGGGTCAATAATATACCATTAGTGCAAGCTGCTTGTCAGATTTCTGCAAATAATTTAATAGAGGAAACATAAAGAAAAGAAGCAGAACAAAAAGAAGATTGCAGAAGAGCACAATCTGCAAAGACACGAGGTTTGACGATGATCTTCATGGACATCAGGGCCCAGAAATCTGCACCCCTGAAGAAATTTTATAAAGAGCAACTTATCCAAATCCAGATAGCAGGAGTTTTCCAACATAACTCCTCCTAGTTTCAACAATGGGTCCAAAAAGTATAGATACAGCGACAATTTTGACAATCAAAGCATTTGAAATTCATTTTTAAGAACAAAATGGTTGAATACAGGAAATTACTAGACTTTAAGCTTTGACTATCAAGGTGAGTAGTCAGATTAGTTTGTGGGTGCATGATGTTAAAACAATGATAAAGGTTTCAACTTCATTCATGTATCTTTTGAACAGATCAACTTCGGAAGAAAATGACAGTTCCCTTTCCCTCCCAGGCTTCAGGCAAAGTTTGGACATAAAAGTTCAGCAATAACCCCATCTTAACCATTAGTCAGAAACTAAAAAGAGTTCATAATGTTCCACCGATAAACATGCTCGGGACAATTCCTAATGGTTGTCAGAGTTCTGGGACAAAATTTTCAGATAAAACAGAAGCAAAGAATCAGACCTAACAGAAAATCTGTCATCCCAAAATACTTTTTTCAAAAAAAAAAATGCTAAAACACTATGGAGTTCATCATCCATCCTTGAAAACACCAGGGCCCAGAACCCTGAGCTGAACAGAATCGAAACTTGGAAAGTTTCTGCATGCACTATTTACATTACCCACATGGCAGAAGTCCACAAATTTGCCCTACCACAGAATTTTATCAACATGGGACCAATTATATATCTCAGACCATGTATGAGAACTCAAAAGTAACTAAATATTCATATCACAAAGCATATGCAGAACACCTAAAAGATTGAAATCTTAGCAATGCAGAAAATCTGGTATAGAAATCTTACTGAAGTGAAACCTATAGAAAATGAAACAGAAATGAACTTTAAACCAATACGTTTCATTACAATTTCTCTTTCTGGATAATGAATAAGATAACTATGTACCAAAGAGATCAAAAGTCCAAGCAACCAAAGAATCAAAAGCATTTTATTATTTTGGAAACAAGAATCTTATACCTGTAATCTTTGCTTGGAATTCCATAGGAACTGGACTCAGCATGATAATGGGATTGATTGGTTCCAGAAGCAGTGCCTTGGGGATTACTGAAGGCATGTAAGGGAAGGTTCGGGAAGCTTCCAGTCCCACTGCTGGTTCCAGTGACAGTTAGTGATGTCACAGTGGATGATGACTGTGTCATGGTTTGTGATTCCACAGGCTTTCTTGAACGGTTGCGGCCGCGGTGCATGTGACGCTCACAGTACTTAGAGTCTGGGTATGCCTCTTTGGAGCACCGCCATTTTTTGCCATCAGTTCTCCTGCATCGTCCTGGCTCAGGATCAATCTTCTTTCCATAGAAGGAACAATAACCCACTGCAAAATTATACTAAAAAATGTCATATGTAACACCACACCTCTTCATTAAAATAGCAACACAAGATATAGTTTAAAACTATGTTTCTCAAGTAAAATAATGCATCATCTGCAACAAAGAGACAAAGCTAATGTATTATATACTATCAATGTTATGATGACTTTACAGCTAACAGTATCAGAATCCAAATAAATAAACCTCACTAAAAGTAATACAACACTTCATCATCAAGACATTAACAACATCACATGGATGAATGAAGGAAGACTGAAGGAAAGAATTGGCATCAACTAACATATCTCATTAAATAATAAGCACCAACAACTAGAAACTGAAGGAAATAACCAGAAAATCCTTGCGAAAATTTTATTTTAAGCATAAATCTATGAGAAAGGCAGTGAAGTCAGCAATACAAGTTTTATATACATTGTTGAACTATTGCCCCGACATGATTTAAAGGATAACTTTTCCCTTTAAACAAATTTGCAAAGAAAGATTTTGAACCTTTGCCCCTGACATGTGATTTAACTCATCAAGTAAGGCATAATCCGCAAACCCCAACTGTTTTTCAAGGTCAATAACTTCCAGAGGCAAAAGGGTTTTCCCCTAATATTTTTTGGAATTACAAATAAATAAAGAAAAATCAAATTTACACTCGGTAAGCTCAAAACTGGTAAGGAAATCTTGTGAAAAAAAAAAAGCACAAGACTAATCTCTTCAACACCCATCATTATCAACAACTAAAAAGTATTATGAAGAAGAAGAAGAAGTAAAACGCCCATCTAAAATGCTTATTAGTATTTACGCGTATCAACCAACTGAAATGTGACGGCACAATAATTTTCTAACACAAAAAATAAGTTCAAAGACACAAACAAAGAAAGGGAAAAGGAGTTCCTTAAAATCAAATCAAACATGCCCAAGCAAAGAGAAAGAATAAGCTAAAGCCAGAGATTAAGAAAAGCAAGATAAAGAAGGGATATATGTATAGAGAGAGAGAGAGACAAAAGAGGAAGTTTTAACAGGCAAAGCTTACTGGTGGGGTGATGAAAGAACCTATGAGAAATAGACTCAAAGCTCTTTTGAATAGGGAGCACAAGATCAGGTGGCACAGGCAAACCTGCCACCATGTACTTAAAGATCAGAGCCTGATGTTCCAGTTCTTGCCATTGCGATACTGTAAATGGTGATACTGATACCGATGATGCCCTCATTCCCACCATCCCCAACCCACGTCCCCCACCACCACCAACCCCACCTCCGCCGCCACCGCCTCCACCGCCATTACCACTATTCATCTCCACCAACCACAACTAACACTCACTAATATTTATAATAACACAACACAAAAATACTTCGGAATTTTTTTTTGTTTCTATAGCATAAAAACATGGCCTGTGACAGTGATTAAATTAACATGGGACAACAACAACACACAGATGATGATAGATCAACTTGTGTCTGAAACTTGAGTATATTTTTCTTTTAACTGGGTCACTGAAATCTTTTAGTTTTAAAAGGGGGCAAGTCCTGAGAGAGAGGAACAAGCTAAGGTAAGCTAACTCAGTTGAGTAAAAAGTTTTGGCTTTGATCTGATTTTATTAGGGGAGCCAAATGCCATTGGCATGTTGCAATTAGTGGGTTGTGGCTAATCATCTGACTATTACATTAAGCTAATAGGTTAATAAGCTAATAAGCTCTGAGCTTTTTGTTAATGAATAATGATAAAGACAATATCACGAGGGCAAATCTAGGCGAGTGTCCACTGTCCAACATGAAATGTGTTATGTTGCCATCGAAGTGAAGTGATTGTGATTTGTGTATTCGTGTATGTTTTGTCAACCAGTCAAATGTGGGCAAAGTTAATGGAGAAAATGTGACATGAAAACGTGATTCTAAAATAAACTATCTATTTCCATTGAACGATTTTAAAAACACATAATGCTATAAGAGTTTTCCAAATTAACATAGTTAGTAGAACCGCCACTTTAGTTGGATTAATTTCTTAGAATTTAGTTTGTGTTTGTTTCAAAAAATTTACAATCTAAGTTATTTGAGTTTTTTTAATACTTTTTGTATTAAAGTTTTTAGTACTTTATATGAAATGTTGAAGGAGGTCTTAAATAAATTTATTAATAAATAATATTATATATTTTAAGTTTGTATTTTAAATTATATTTTAAATAATAATATATTAAATTATTATTATATATAATAAATAATTTTAAATATATTAAATAATTATTTCGATTCAATTTTCGAAGTGAATCAAAAATTAACAAAACTAGTTAATTTTCAAAAAATAAAATTGAAAACCAAACCGTAAATAAAAGGAACCGAATCGAACCGATTCAATTTTACAATTCAATTTTTGATTTGATTTTTCGATTTGGATGGTTGAAACAGTATATAGGGTTTATATATATATATATATATATATATATAAATGATTCAATGTGGCAAGGTTCACATTAAATTTGTACAAATACCAATAAAACTGTTAAAAACCGAGTGTGTGACATATAAGTGTATACGTAATTTTAAAAATTATTATACACAACGGAAACATGTTAATATATACATCTAATTTAACAAATTTAACCACATATATCACATATATGTTCAAGTATAACTATTATACAACAACTTATACATGATGAACACTTGTATTAATTAAAATAAAATGTAAAGAATACTTACCTAATAAAGGTAGCTTTACAAATTCTTCAAGTCATCCAGCAATTCAATTGAAGAGCTCACCTTGAAGTAAATTATTGAACAATTCTAGTTTATAACGATTTGGTGGGATTATAGAGCTAAAATGGTAGCATAGTTTTTACAATTTTCAGCACATATATACAAACTTTTTGAACAATTTTGTTTCTTAAAATGGAGATGATAAATATTTTACACACAACTATTGTATCAATTCTTAGAAACAATTGTAATAGGATAATTATTTTGAACAACTATTATTTAAAATAATTATTTTTTTTCATTTTTTTTCATTTATTTTTAGCTATTATTGCGAGAAGAAGAAGAAGAGACGTTTTTCATGTTTTTCAACAATTGAAAGAGCAAAAACTAATTTTCTCTTACCTCTGGATTCACTTGACCGAATTCTTCTCCAATTGAATGAATTCATTTCAATTGTTAGCTTAATCTTTTGTTTTTGTTATTCAACACCTTTTGATAAAACAAAAATAAGTGCTCCACCAATTTAGTTGTTGGTCTCCAACTTTGGATTAATTTATTAAGCATTAGAATAATAGCCACCTTATTAAATCTTGACTTAACAAATATAATTACTTTAATCATATTAGTTAAATAAATGACCAATATCTAGACCACTCATTGTATTAAAAATACAATGGTCATTATTAATATATTATCATATTATCTAATAATATAATAATAATATCTAATTTAATTATTCAAAATAATTTTGAATAATTTTTTTTTACCTTACTAGTTTTTACTATCAAAGTTAAATAATAAAATTAAGGTAAAATCAAATCATAAACCAAATTGTGCCACTTGTCAACATCATATTAATTAACAACTCTTGTTAACTAATTCAATGATGTACTTAACAATTAAGACTTGACAAATGCACATCCCGAAAGATCCCAAAATAATTATTCTATTTTGCTGAAATTTACTGGATCGATTTATTCAATCCAATCCGATGTCCCAGTGCGCAACGAGTACACTTCATATTGTGAGACTTTCTGGATCCACACCTGATTTGTCATATATAACTCCTTCATACGTAGGATGTCTCAGACATACATTACGGATATTACAAATCAGCGCGTTAGACCATGCAAGTTGAAGTTATTGCATATTTGTATAATCTCTCCATCATATATATCCTTGAAGAGCATAGATATAGATCATCACTGTTAAATCTCTATTTGCTCAACCATCAACTTATCTCCAGATTTATATTTCCTTAAACAATATCTACAAATATTTTTGTGATATTGTTTGTCTCTTCGGATTATATTTCTTGAGGTTTATGCTTGTGGCCACAAGACTTTCTGAAATACAATCTCGGAGCATTATAATATACAACCCACTCATATGAGTTAATGGATCCCATATCTACGCACACCAGACTCCATGAGTATCGGACCATACCCAGCGAACACACTCACAAGCCCACCATGGCACTCAGGTTAAAGGACCACAAACACTACTAAAACTCGAAAGATCTTCCATTGACGGTTTTATGAGATGTCTATTGGAGGTCTTTGTGAGTGTGTTCAATATCCAGTCCTCACTGAATACTTGTATGTCTATACGAGCTTCCACTAAACTCATAGTTTGCTAAGACTAACCATTTGGATCATCCAAATATAGACATGCATTAATCTATATAAATGAGTTCCACCGATAAACCCGCATCAATGAAATTAGAATAAGAGCATCATGTTTGAGAACATATTTGCATAATAATATTTTTTTAACACTATTTGCAACTCTTTACAACTATGTCATTATAAATATATTCTCAGGTCATTATCCCATTACAGAAAATACTCTAATTGTTTAGATTTCGCTAACTCTATTAATGTGCTAACTCTTAGTACTGATCTAAACTCATTTAGATCATATCTGAACTCCTTCAGATTATATAATGTCTGAAACGTTACAAGCATTTCACCATTTATTATAAATAATATTAACGATTTTATTAAAAATGATAATTGTATAAATACCATCATTAAATATTTATACATAATGGGATGGCACGTAAGTACAAATTCCAACAAAAACAATGTCACGTGTATTATTTATTAACTTTTTTATAATATTCGATTTACAGTTTGGTTTTCAAAAAATCGAAATAAAAAACCGAACTAGTTTTTTATTTTCTAAGAATAATAACCAAGGAATCGAACCAACCTCATAAAAATCGAATCGAATAAACTAGTTCGATTTAGTTCACTTGGGCCAAATTGATTTTTCGATTTTTTGCCACCCTTAATTTTAATGGTGGAAGGGTAAAAATATAATCTAATTATAAAAATAAATTAAACTTTAGACACATGGCATAATCTTACCACTCATTGTCTTTGAACACGTGGCGCAATCTCATCCAATAATTTAATTTGATATAATACAAAAAAATATTTTTTAATAAAATGACACATGTCATAATATGTTTTGTTGTAAATGGCATATGTCATCGTGCAATTGGTTTATATTTTAAAAATAAAATAAATTAATTAATTAATAATTAAAAACAAAATCTATCACTATTTATGGAGCATTATAAAAAAACAGTGGCGAGCAGTCTTTTCTGATAATGCTTTACTGACAAAAATGATCAAATTTTACATTATTAAACTTTATTTTTTTTTCATCTATACAATGATGGAGTCATTTTTTGTAAAACAAAAGATCAGAAAATTGCTAAAAATGATGGGTAGGGATGGCAGCCACGACCATCTGCTATTAAATTTGGGGGGGAGATGACTTGCACCGTCCCCACTTATAAATAGATCGGTGTAAGTCATCGCACTTTGTTTGACAACGATCAGTGGTGACTACTGCCCCTCCCCAATATTTTTTGTCATATTCTGATATTTTTTTTTGTCAAAAATAACTTTATCATTATGTAAATCAAGAAAAATAGAATTCAATAATATAAATTTTGGATTCTTTTATTGACGGTCAGCCGCCCTTTTTGGCCGACTGTGGTAGATTTTGTTTTAATTATTTATTATTTATTTAATTTTTTAAAATATAAACCAATTACATAATGACACGTGTCATCATTAACTTATCATATTTTTACTTGTGTCACTTTGTTAAATTTTATTTTTTAATTATATAAAATTAAATAAATGAATAAGATTGCACAACGTGTTCAAAAACAGTAAATGAGTGTGTTTGTGCCACGTGTCCAAAGTTAAAAGGCAAATAATGAGGGTGAATTGGTAATTGCATATTAAAACTACTATTTCTGTCTAAATTAACAAGAAAAATTAACGGATTAAGATAAAATTAGATATTTTAGATCTAATTAGGGTAAAGTTATCAATTAGGCTAAACTATTGATGTAAAATTGTTCTTATCCATTTATTTTATTTTTATATTTCAGTTTCTAAAATTTTATTTAATTAATTAATTTTTAAGTTTTTTAATTAAAAATAAAAAATTCAATAATAAAATGCCATACATGTCATCTGTAACTAATTACAAAAAAATTTATAATTTTTTTAGTTAAAAATATTAAATAATTATATTATGAGATGACATGTGTCATCTTAAAATTGTGACATGTGTTTTTAAATGGTAAATATACGGTTTTACCTTTTTTAAAGTTTTGTTTGTTTAAGTAGACAAAATATGTCATCTAACAAGTGTCTCGATAAAATTTTTAAATATAATGGTGTTGTCCCTTATAAAAATTTTAGGAGTTCAGTTGTCGTTCCTTATGGTTACAATTACAATTATGATTGCAGCTATAATTACTCTTATAATTACAATTGTAATCATTATTTAATTTACTTAATGGTAATTATAATTATAATCACTATTATAATAGATGCAATTTTAATTACGATAAAACTATAATTATATTTATATTTATAATTATAATTATAATATAATAAAAGTAATTAAATTATAATATGATAATTGTAATTACATCAAAATATAATTGCAATCACAACTATAATCATATATGTAATACAAAGTAATAAGTAATACAATTTTTATAGTTGTAAACTTGTAATTACTATTATCGTAATACATAACTATAATTTTAATTTTAACTATAATTATAATTATAGTTAGATTTATAATCACAATTCTAATTAAAATTTTAAACTATATGATTATTACAATAACATCTCTCTATTTTTAGCACTTTTTTAATATTTTGTTGACTAAAATTTTTTTACTATTATATTAGATTATGAAAATTTTAATCCACTAATGTCAATTTGCCATTGATGACATGTGGCCACCAGCCAGTTGCTCCTTCTTGATGCATTGTATATGTAATTAAACTAAAATGTCATTGTTTCATTTAAATTAATAAATTAGGATAAATTTTGATATTTTAGATATAATTAAGACAAAGTTATTAATTAAACTAAACTTGAATGACTAAAGTGCCTATGATTGTCAATCGTATTAATAAATTATTAATGAGTTACGAAATTGGACTAAAGTGTCCAATAAAATCGGAAGGACTAAGGAGGGACTAACCGTATTTATGAATTATGAAATGGATATTGTGAATTAAAATTTTTAATAATGCAAACATATTAAATAAATTTGTAACTTCCAAAATTTTCAAACATATTAATGAATTATAAAATTAAATATTGTAAATTAAAATTCTTAAATATTATAATTATATTAATTAAACTTGTAACCCTCAAAATTCTCAAACGTATAATGAATTATGACTTAAATTAATATTCTTAAATGTTACAAGTATATTAATTAAATGTGCAACAATCAAAATTGGACATTTATAATATGAATTGAATATCATAAATTACAATTTATTCTCTATTGTAATTGTGTAATGGTAGTTTCTAAATTAATTTTGGTAGAGTAAGGGGCAAAGGAAGAATGGTAGCTTCTAAATTAATTTTGGTAGAGGAAGGGGCAGAGAAAGAATTGCAGCAACAACTTGGAGAATGCAAAATTTAAATTAAAATATTACGTTCAATTTTTTTATGATCTATAATTATTAATTTATAGCTATAATTATTTTATGTGGATGCATATTTTTTTGAATAGTTGTCATGTCTAAATTATAAAACATTTTTATATGTCGTGTTTTATCATAATGCTATTTTTTTATATATATATAAGTAGGATTCTTTAATAATGTTTAAATCAACACAAGAATATTTGATATTTAACAAATATAAGAGAGGACATTTGATATTTGCTTAGGGATTAGGATGTGTTTGATCTTGTATGGTGTGTTGATAATTGACATAATGGTGTTTTGTTTTTTTTTTGTTGTTGTTGCAGTAGGTGCATGAATACTGAGTAATCTTAATTTACTTGCCCATTTTCTTCAATCGGCAACTCATTTTGCCACAACTGTTAGATGTAATCGAACAGCTATAATTTTATCTTAAAAAATAAAGTATTAATGCTGCTGCAATATAATAGCTCAAGCCTTAACGACATTTGGTTAACATCAGTAAGGTTTGACACTAAGGATAATATTTTGTATTATTTCATTAAATTGCTCTACAAAGATGTTTTTATATGAGAATTTTCAAATTAACACGTTAGTTCAGACTCTTAAAGAAATTTGAATTCCTCTTTTCTCATATAAAAAAAAAAAAAAAATGAATCTCCACTAAGCCTAGTCTCTTAGAAAGTGCCTCTTTAAATTTAAGTGCTATAATTTTGACAAATTTTTGTCGAAGTTTAAAAAAATAATAACAACATAATTGTGTTAGGGTATGTGCTTATGCGCCATCCCAGTTTGTATGAATATTAAGTTTGTAATATTTATACAATGCATATATTATTAAATCGCTGATAACTTTTATTAAATGGTAATTAAGCTTGTAACATTATAAAAATGATATGATCTGAATGAGTTCATATCTGGTTTAAAGAAGTTTAAACCATGGCTAAGAGTTAGCAAAGCTGATAGTTATAAATGCTAAGTGTTAGCAAGTTATAATACCCAGCGGGATCTAAAAAGTTAGAACCTAATCTATAATGTAACAAAGACCTGAGAATCTACTAGTAATGACAAAATTGCAAAGAGTTGCAATAGAGACTAAGAAATGTCGTTATGGAAGTATCTTCTCAAAATAAAGAGTTCCTGATCTACGTTTACCAATGAGGGTCTATCGGTGAAGCACATAGATTAGTGTATGTCTATAGCTGTATTGTACAAATGGTTATTCTTAGTTAACCATGAGCTTGGTTGAAGTTCATATAGACATACAGGTATTCAGTTAGGACTGGATACTGAACAGACTCAAGAGGACCCCAATAGATATCCTATGAAACCGTCAAAGGGAGGTCCTCTCGAGTTGAGTAGTATTTGTGGTCCTTCGACCTGAGCGCCACGGTGAGCTTGTGGGAGATCCATCATACTTTGGTTCCACGTATGTCAGAGACCTTTCATGGTCTGACCGCTACGTGTCGCTGGGTATGGTCCGATGCTCATGGAGTTCGGTGTGCGTAGATATGGGATCCGCCAGCTCACATAGATGGGTTGTATATCCGAACTTCGAGATTGTATCTTGTAAAGTCTTATGGCCGTAAGCAATTAACCTGGGAAAAGAGTTTCCTCCAGGTTCGAACATTATAGCAAAAGTGTTTGCGTAAATTGTTCATAAAGATACGAATCTGAAGATAATAAAGTGATGGATGAAATTATCGGGATTTGACGGTAATGATCTATATCCCGTTCATCCTGGATATAATGACGGAAGGATTATACGAATATGGAGTAACCTCAACATGTATGGTCTGACGCGCTGATTTGTAATATCCGTAACGTGTGCGTGGGGCATCGTTCACGGACTTGTGAAATAGTTTCATTTGACGAATCGGGCGTGGACCTAGGGAGTTCCAATATGAAATGTACTCTTTGAGCACTTGGGCAGCGTACCGTATTAAATAGTTTAATACAGTAAAATCCAGCAATTTACTAAGGTTACGTTAACTAAAGTATATGGTCAGATGGTGGGACCCACTTTAGGTTAACTTGGTAACCGAGTAAGGACATAATTGTAATTTCACTTGATAATTATTTAATCGTTAAATAATTCAAATAAATATTTATTTATTTAATTGTTGAATAAATGAATTAAGTTTAACTAAGGTTAAGAGTTAACCATTTAGTTAAGTTAGATTAACTATACTTAATGGTTAAGTAAAAGTTAACCTAACCATGGTTAAATTAGTTAACTATGATTAAAATAATTAAATATTCTTTTAATTAACTAGAGTTAAGAGTTAACTATAGTTAGAATATTTTAATGTTAGTTTAACCTAACTAAAGTTAAGAGTTAACTATGATTAGGTTAGATTAAATTCAAATTGAAATTAAGTATTATGAAATGAAATTAAATTCATTTGTATAAATAAAATAAATGTAAATTAAATTGAAAAGGTTTTTGTTAAATTGATTTTGCAAAATTAGCTCAGCCATTTTACAAAGAGAGAAAAGAGAAATTGTCTTCTAATTAATAGATTCAAGAGTTGAATTCATTATTTTCTTTTAAGGCTTAAAACTAATTTAGCAAAATAGGTTTTTGATTAATTGATTAAGTATTAATCAAAAGAAAAAATCAAGAACACAAGTTTAAGTAGTTAAACAAGTGCTGGATCAAAAGCTGTCATTCTAGATAATCAAACCCACCATTGTTGATTACTAGAATTGATCAAAGACAATATTTTGGTGGACTTCAACAATCTCCAACCAAAGGCTTCAAGGGTTATTTCTCAATCTCGTTTCTGATTAATATATTGTGATTGTGTTTACTGCAATACTTTAAGCTTCCGCTGCTTCATTATATATATGAGATATGTATAAATTGTGATTAAACACAAAACCCACATGCAAACACCCATGAATGTACAACTCCCAACAAGTTGAACTTTGTCTTTCTTTGTTATTTTTCTATTTTTTAAATAAAACTTTAATTTTCATATTATGCAAAAATTTAAGATAATTAGGCAATTTTGTAATAAAATTTTTAAATTCAACTCTAACGATTCAAAATGGCCAAACAAAAAAAAAAACCTCACTTTTGTATTAAAGTTCCTGGTACATTATATGAAATATTGAATGAGGTGTTAGACATATTTATTAACGAGAATGTTTAAAGTTGTGTGGTTCCCAGCTCAATTAGAAAAGGTCAAAGACTGTGTTGAAATGTGCAAAAAGACAAATAAAATGCTATAGTTTGGTTATTAAGCTAAATGGTGTTGTTTTGTCTTTAGTATATACTTGTGATAATGTAACCCTAAGAGAATTCTCTCAGCACGAGGAAATTGATTTTAATGATATATATATATTTTGGTTGTTGTTAATTATACTACTATAAGAATTATTTTATTATTAACTACAAATTTTAATTGAGAATTAAATCAATTAGATGTAAACATAACTTTTTTACATGATGATCTTGAAGAGGCAATTTATATGAAATAACTTGAGGGTTTTGAGGATAATAATAAAGAGAACTTAGTTTGTCATTTGAAAAAAATTGCTATATGAACTAAAACAATCCCATAGATATTGGTATAAAATATTTGATACTTTTATAACCAAATGAAATTTCAAGAGAAGTAGTTATAATTCATGTTTTTATTTTAAAACTTAAGAACTGAATTGTAATTATTTCTTTTGTTATATGTTGTTGACATATTGTTATCTAATTCCAATAAACTTGAAATTAAGAAATTAAAATCTTTCCTTAAAGAAGAATTTGATATGAAAAATCTAGAAGAAGCTAAAAAAAATTTAGGGATGGATATCTTTGGATATAGATCTAAAAATATGTTGATTGTATCCCAAAAATAGTATATCAAAAATGTATTAGTCGATTTTGCTATGAATGATTCAAAATCTGTTAGTGTTCCTCGAGTTGCACATTTTAAATTCTCTAAAGAACAATGTCATGTTACCAAAGATGAGAAATATAAAATATTTGATGTATCATATTCAAATGATATTGATTCCATAATGTATGCTATAATATATAATAGACTCGACTCGGCTTATTCTATAAGTGTATTTGAGTAGGTACATGTCCAATAATCTTGAAAAGGAACAATGGATAGGGATAAAATGGTTGAGGTATTTAACTGGTACAAAGAAGTATGGTTTAGTCTATGAAAAATATGAGAATGGTTTAAATGTTTTTAATTATGTAAATTTTGACTTTGCATGTGATAGAGACAAAGGGATATCCACCACCATTTACATATTTACCTTATGTGGAAATTGCATTAGTAAGAAGTCTTAGTTGCAATCTTTGGTTGCTTTATATAGTACAAAAGTTGTGTATATAGCAGTAACTAAGGTAATGAAGAAGCAATCTGGCTGCAAAATTTGCTAGTTGAAATTAGAGTGTTGACAGAACCTGTCACTATTTTCACAGAAAGCCAAAGTGTCATATACCTCGACAAGAATCTAATATTTCAAGAAAGGACTAAGTATGTAGAGATGAAATACTATTTTTAAGATTTGATATTCAAATGATAGCTTCACTCAAAAAAATTCTAACAGAGAAAAACCCTATTAATATGGGTACTAATGTATTACTAGTAAGTAAGTTCAAGTACTACTTGGACTTACTATATATCGACAATGGATAAAGATTCATTGGGAAAGTGAGTTGAGAAGAACAGAGTAAGTAATTCACTGTGGAATCAAAGTTAGTCATTTTTGGAACCAAAGTGAAGATTGTTGAAAGTTGTATAATTCTAAAGTGAATAAGAAAAATGCTAAGGACTATGTTGAAATGTGGCAAAAGGACGGAAATAAAATGATATGTTTTGGTTATTAATCTAAACAATGTCATTTTGTCTTTAATATATATTTGTAATATTGTAACCCTAAAATCATCATTGAATTATTTGAGAGTTTCCTTATTCTTCAAGTTGAGAGAGTCTTTAAGTTTTTTATCTAGGGTTTCTGATTTTTCGTCTTTATTTCTTCAATTTCTTGTTAGTTCTTGTAATATCTTAGATCGTTGGGTGTGGTTATCACTCTTAGGATGTATTACTTGATTTGATAGTGAATTGGCTTCTCTATTCTAAGCTCAATGGATGTAAATTTTATTTAGAAACCGAACCACTTAAATCTTATGTATTATCTTGTTATTGTTTTGATATGTAATTCTTTATAAATATTTTATAGTCTTTTGTTGATTTTATAACATTGGTATCAAAGCTTTAAGTCTAGAATTAAAAATAAAAGAAAGTGTATTTTCTTTAAGTAAAATATTTTCTTTAGATAGCTTGAAATTAAAAATTAGGTCAATGTCAATGGGGTTAATCATTTAAGTTAGCATTTTGATTTTTTTTTATTTAAAAAAAGCTAATATTTTTAGTTTTTGAATGTTCTTAAATTATATTTTTTACTTTAAAAGTAAAATTATTATATTAGATAGGTATCACCTGATTTTTTTTAATTAAATAAATAATTTATTGAATATGATTTTTCTTTAAAAATTGCAAAGATATAACAACGAGAGTTACTTTAATCATTTTATTAATATATTATCTATTTAATATTTTTTTTGGTAAAGTATTCTTGGTTTTTAGTGTTATTATTTACAAAAATAGAAAACATTTGTTTGCTTGTAGTTTGTTTATATAAAGAATTAATTAATAACTTTGAATTTTACTGTGTAGTGTATATGATACGAAGGACTTGAGGACCCACTCCACTGCAACTTTCAGTGGTTGGTATTTGGTAAGGGTAGAGTATGATCAAATTGTATAAAAATAGATAATATAGTATCTTTTTCTAATAATAAAATTTAATTCTGATTTTTTTTATTGGATTATAGTACATTTATATACATATAGTAGCATTTCACTAATAGTTAAAACTTTTTATTATTCTAAAATGATTTCACGTTTATTTATATATTTATTATTAATAAATATGTGTACAAAATAAAATATACAAATTATGGAGTAAAATCACATATGCTAAAAATTAAAAAGTGAGTTTTTTTTTTAATGATTGTGATTAAGAGGGTACAAGGAGTGTTGATGCATAAAACAACGTATTTCGTTAATGTTAAGAGTGTTGAGTACATAAAGTATGATGTATAATATTTAGTTCATAAATATTATAAATTAATCACTTTTTATTAATTAAAAAGATTAATTTGTTAAATAATAATATCTGTTTATTTATATATTTAAATTTTATTTAATTTTTATCTGATGTAAAACGTGACATATAACACATTAAACGCACGAAAATATAGTGTACAAAGAATTTATGGTGTGAAGGCATAACACATGATAAGTATACTATACACATAGCATAACTAACAAGTGTGAGTGTGTCAATAATCATTCCATAATAAACTCTTTAAGAGACAAGAGGATAAACTTATTAAGAACTAGATAGCTATCACCTAATTTTATTGATAATTTTCTTAGATATTGTACTAGGTTATAGAATGCCGGCCAATCAAAAAGAAAAAAAAAATTTAAGAGACGAGTAATAATTTCAAAGTTCTTAGAATGGGACCTTTACAACTATGCAACAAACGAAATATAAAGATAATAAAAGAACTTCCCATTCCCCACTAACTTTGGGAAAAGCTGCAATTATGTCACAGAATAAAATTATGAACAAAAAAAAAAATTCTCACTATCACCAACAATTTTAGCAAAATTTTATGTCTAATTTTCTTTTTCGCAATTGGTGCAATCTCGTTAAGAGAATAATGATCCGTTATGATAAAAATGCATTGTTGATATAAAATATGATGTTTTTTTGTTGGCACGAAATTATTTATTTAAAAAATATTGTTTTATTTATATAATATTTTTTATATAAGATATGTTATTTATATAAGACATATTATTTGTATAGAATATATATTTTATATAATTTTTTTTGTGTAAAGTAAATTTTTGTTTTATTTTGTTGCAGCATTAAACTTATATAAATATTATTGAAGGAGGGAATACTCTTCTCACTCTTGAGGTTATGTTGAAGAGAAGAATTCAAGATTCAACTTAGAACCCTAACCTCCTTGCGTAGCGGAATAACCTGTTAATAAAGCAAAATAATAAGAATTTAAAGTATAATATAAAATAGCATAACACAATCTTACGTGGTTCGGTTAATTACTTACGTCCACGGTGGATCTAAGGATCCTAACCTCTCTTATTAACTCTCTAGAGATTTATAAAAAAAATCCAATTTGAAGAACTCTCAAAATGACCTAATGTTTAGTGAACCCTTACTCTACCACGAGCAATGATCACCCAAACGACAGTTCCATCATAACGCACACAAGCACTTAGTGTTTATCCAATTTTTCCCCTCTCTTAGAGTTTCTCTTAATACTTGATTTGAAATAAAGGGTTTACAAGTGTTTATATTCCTTGTTGGAGTAAGAGTCTACTTGTTTTGGAAGTCCAAAACTTTCCAAAACTCAAAATTCGGATAAAAAAACAGACTCTCTGTCGCATTTGGTGCTGCGGCGCTCATCATTGAACGCCGCAGCGCTAGCCATGTCGCACCCATCGCCGCAGCGCTGAGCTTCTGTGCTGGGCGTCGCGGCGCTTAGCCCTGGTGGCCTCCCCGCGTGTTTTTTTCGCTTCCCTCTTCGTGTCCCACACGTCTTAGACTTCTCCATATGTGTCCTACACGTTCTAAACTTCTTATGACTCTCTACTTTGGTATTCATTTTAATTTTTATCCAATCAAAATTGTTGAATCACTAATTTTCCAACAAATACCATCTCTTATATATATCATTCCTTATTGAAAAATATTCATATTTTTCTATAATTTTGACATAATATTAAAGCAGGTTTGAATCTTCTTTAAATTTATATTTCGAATAACATAAATTGAACTCTTATTGTCGATTTCATAATGAATGAATGATGGAACTTTACACCCAAAAAAAAGTCTTGAAAGAATATTGTAGAAAATGCTATGATAACTTCCATGAACGAGGAGATAACCTATTTATACAAAATGGTAAAAGGGCCCAGAAAGAGTGATGAACCCATTTTGATCTGGTCATTGGTTGGTCTAAAGAACGAGAGTCGGCTTCCTTAAGTCCATTGTTCCTTAATAGCTTAATGGTAGAGCGATTGATTGTTAATTGACTAGTTGTAGGTTCAAATCTTACTTGGGAAGAATTTTTAGCTATCACTTTTATGGCCTAAAACCCCTGTTCTTCTCCTTAGTTTAAAAAGGTTATTTTATTCAATTATGAAATTCTTTCTCTCCCACTTCACACCTCACATGTTCTTATTTCTTATACAGAGAAATATGCTTTCATATCTTCTTAACCCAAAATGGTTGTCCTGAGGGCCAACAAAGGCTGGAATTGTTCCTGTCAAAAATAAAGGACCTACTTCTCATCCTAGTAGTTAGTAGGTATGATAAAATCACCTCTCTGTTTGTCTAGTAAGTACAACGTACGATCAATAGTATCCAACCAAAAATACTTGATAAAACCTCTACATTTTGTCACTTTTAAGAATAGTGCGTGAATTATTGATACAAGTGAATTCAATCACATGACTAAGGATCTTAGACAATTAAAATCTTTTCTCCCTTTTTCTCAATCAATTATTTTCATAACTAATGATAATATATGTTCTATTACTAAAAAGAGTTCTACTATCTTATCAAATACTCTCACCTTAGATATTGTACTTGTGATTTTATCTCTTAAATATAATATCTTTTTTGTTAGTTGAATCACCTCTACCATTGCCTATACTGCAATATTTTTATCTTTTTTTAATGTTTTCTAAGACATTCTAACAAGAAAATTTTTTGTTGTGTTATTAGACGGGGCAAACTTTATTATTTGAAGTTAATAGAAAAAAAAGTCAAAACTTAGTCAGTTGAATCAAGTAATTGGTAAGGATAAAGATTGAGCGACAATTTGGTTGTGGCACCAAAGACTTAGACATATTTCCATTGACTATATTAAAAATCTATAACCACATTTATTTTCTAGTTTGAATGATTTCAAGTTTCATTGTGAGATATGTAAACTAGCTAAGAGCCATCGTATTTCTTATATATTAAGTTTAAATAAAAGTTTGAATCCTTTTGCAGTTATTTATTCAAATATATAGGGTTTTGCAAAATGTTGTCACATTTTAAATCATATTATCTTGTTATATTTATTAATAAATGTACTAGAATTACTTAGATATCTCTTATTCGAAGCAAAAGTGGCATATATATAGTTTTTCAAGAATTTCATAGTATATTGAAAACTCTATACCAGAGGCAGATTCGTGCTTGGCAATCTATTATAAATGTCTTTTTAGGTGCTTTTTCTAGATAACATGAAATTCGACACTAAACTTTATGTACATATACTCCATAATAAAATAGATTAGTGAAAAAAAATAGGCAACTATTAGAGATAGTTTAGGCTTCTCTATTTAGTGTGAATATATATAAGTTTTATTGGGGAGATATAGTAAAGTCGATGGTTTATTTAATTAATTGAACACTATCTAGTGTGATAAAATTTTAAACGTATCAACAAAAGATGGAATTATTATTTTCTGTCCCTCATCTCTCTAATCTTGAACCTCGAGTTTTGGTTATACAATTTACATTCATGTGCCTAAAGTTCTTTGAGGTAAATATGATCCATGTGCAAAATAATGTGTCTTTATTGGCTATTCGATTTCGAAAGGGTTATAGGTGTTATAATCCTCAATCTCAAACGTTACATGTTACCTTGAATTGTTTTTCATGAGTTAGAATCATACTACTTAATGGGAGTTAATTAGTCTTATTTTCAGAGAAAGAGTCATAATAATGAGAACTTGTCCAATAAATTTGGCTTGACTCATGAATTTAGTGAATAAAAGAACTTGTTTAAAGTAGAAGAAGGAAAAGTGATTTTTTTTTAATCCATACCTACACCGTAACATTCGATCAAGACCCCTCAAATCTATCATCTAAGTTTCTCGTACTTACACCATCAACTGAAGAATCAACCAATGATATTTCTTCACAAGTAACATTAGAACCCAAATTAATAAACCTAATGAAACATTCGAACTCAAAAAAAAAAACCAATAAATATCCATAAAAAGGATAACAGAGGAGTTCCAAAAATAATATGAACATAACCTTAAAGTAAAATAAAGTACCCAATCAGTAATCACATGTTCCTTTGTAGGTTATCAGAATTATATGGACTTATTATTAATCAATTAACTACTATATCTATTCCTAGTAATGTATGGTATGCTTTAGCATATCCAAAGTGGACCAGGGCAATGAATGAAGAAATTGAGGCCCTTTAGAACCCTTTAGAAGAATAATACTTGAGAGATTTGTTCATTACCTGAAGGGAAGAAAACAATTGGGTATAGATAGGTGTTTACAGTTAAACTCAAGGTTTATGGCAGTGTTGATCAATATAAAGTGATGTTAGTTACAAAAGGATATACGCAGAAGTATGAAATTGATTATTAAAAGATCTTTGCACCAATAGCCAATATTAATATAGTCTGTATTCTTATTTATATAAAACCAAACTAAGATTAGCCTTTGCAATAATTCGACGTCAAGAATGCTTATCTCAATGGAGAGTTAGAGTAGATGTTGAGGAAGGAAACGACATTCTCCCTCTTAAGGTTATATTGAAGCGAAGAACCCAAAGTTCAACCTAAAACCCAAAGTTCAACCTAAAACCCTAACCTCTTTGCGTAGCGGAATAACCTGTTAATCAAGCAAAAATAACAAGAATCTAAAGCAGAATATAAAAGAGCACAACATAATCTTACGTGGTTCGACCAATTGCCTACGTCTATGGTGGATCCAAGTATTCTAGTCTCTCTTATTAACTCCCTAGAAATTTTACAAGAAAAATCTAATTTGAAGAACCCTCAAAAGGACCTAATGTTTAGTGAACTCTTACTCTACCCCGAACAATGATCACCCAAAAAACGATTCCACCATAACACACACAAGTACTTAGTATCTACCCAGTTCTTCCCCTTTCTTAGAGTCTCTCTTAATACTTGATCTCAAATAAAAGGTTTACAAGTGTTTATATATAGTATATTTCGTGCCTACTAACCCTATTCCTTATTGTAGTAAGAGTCCACTTGTTTTTGAAGTCCAAAACTTCCCAAAACTCGAAATCCCAAATCAAAACGGACAACTGATGCGTATGGGCGCTGTGGCACTAGGCATAATCGCGTCCATTGCCTCCGCGCTGGGTTGCTGTCCTAGGCGCTGCGGCCCTCAGCCCTGGCAGCACTTATCCCGCATTCTCTTCGTTTTCTTCTCGTTTTCGAGTCCCGTTTCGCTTCTCCCTTCATATCCCACATGTCATAGACTTCTCCATACGTGTCCCACAAGTTCTAGATTTCTTATGACTCTTTACTTTGATATTCATCTCAATTATTGTCCAACTTAGGTTGTTGAATCACCAATTTTTTAACAGTAGAAAATCTACATGGGGCTACCGTTTAAAGCTAAAAGCAAACTTCAAGAACAACTGAAGCATATAAACTGAAGAAGGTGTTATATTGGTTAAAGCAATCACTTCAAACTTGGTTTATAAGGTTCTTGTCCACAATAAGGGAGTTTGGTTATAAGTAAAGTAATTCAGGCCATACTTTATTTATAAAACACAAGGTATGAAAGATAATAGTTTTGATTATGTATATAGATGGCATGGTCCTGATTGAAGATGACTTAGACCAAAGAAAGGCTTTACAAGAGTATTTTGTGGCTAAATTTGAAATAAAAGATCTCGGTCAACATAAATACTTATTAGAAATTGAAGCCTAAATGTCAAAACTTGATATTTCTCTCTCACAAAGGAAATATATATTAGACCTTTTAATTAAAACTGTGATGCTAGCTTGTAAATCAGTTGAGACACCAATAGAGATGAATCACTAGCCTGTAGAATTTGTATGTCAAATTTCAATTGACAAAGGACGCTATCAAAGGTGGGTTGAAATACTAATCTATTTGTCTCACACTATGTTAGACATGGCTTATATAGTAAGTGTCATAAGTGAATTTAGGCATGTACCTAGTGAAGAATATATGAGTACAATATATCGAGTCTTAAGATATTTGAAGAGTGCGCTTGGAAGAGATTTGCTATTTTAAAAAAATGGGATCTTAAGTAGCAAAGGGTCTATGAATTCTGACTAAGCAGGAAATAAAACCAATAGAATGTTTACATCTAGTTACTTCACTTTTGTGGAAAGTAATTTAGTTACTTTGAGAAGCAATAAGTAAAATGTTGTAACTAGATTAAGTAGAGAAGCTGAATTTCAAGGTATAACCATGGTGTATATGAGTTGTTGTGGGTTTGAAGTATATTACGAGATTTGGGGATTGAATATGACTTATCGATGAGTCTATATTTTGATAATAAGACAACTATTGAAATTGGATACAACATAGTTCAACATGATCGTATTAAACATGTGGAAGTTGATCATCATTTTATCATAATAGAAACTTGAACAAAAGACCATACAACTTATGTTTGTTAAGTCTAAAGATCAACTATCCAATATTCTCACAAAAACAGTCTTATAAAAGATGTTTCATGATGTAATTAACAAGATTGACGGGATAGATATATATGCATTGACTTGAGAGGAAGTATTGGCATGAAGTTATTTATTTGAGAAATATTATCTTATTTAAGTCGTATTTTTTATATAAGACATATTACTTGTATATAAAATATGTCTCGTATAAGATATATTTTTTGTGTAAAGTAATTTTTTTTAATAATAATATTAAGGTTATATAAAAATCACATCTTGTACATATTTATTTATTGTAGAAAAAAAATTCATATTTTTTTATTATTTTAACATTTTTTTCTCTTCTTTTACGATTGGAAGGTCAAATTTATAAATTATAATATTATTATTTCATTTTTTAAAACATTTTTCTATACTTGATTTAGAAGATGGTGTAACTTGTTTTTAAGAAAAAAAATACGAGATAAACATTTGGTTGTTAAATTAAAAAAAAACACTTATTCAAAAAAGAATATAATGGCAAACTCTGAGAGCATCAAAAGCAAATTAGATGTATCATATTGTTTAAAAAGCCAATTTATCACTTCAAATATCTAATTTGTATAATAAGTTTGCCACTTCAAAATTAATCAATAAAAATGATAATTTGAAACATATGATCATCTTTTTTCTTTTTACAAAGTTAAAGAGTGTGTTAAAGCACAAAAAATTTTATTCTGTAGGCTCTTTTATAAAATTAAAAAATATATTAAAGTACAAAGAGTTTTATTCCATAAACTCTTTAGAGTTAAACCTATGTTACTTATATGATAATCATCTAACTTACCATCAAACCACACCCCTGGGACAACATGTGACCAATTTTAATACGTATCAGAAACAATTATACCTAAGATTTTTATTTCTTTTTAATCTGAATTACAAGGGCAATGAGTCAATGCCGGTCAAATGGGGACAGCGCCACCTTCGTGCACGAGTATGTCATTTTAGCATAACCCACTTAGAAAACATCGTTTCTTTTTTTAATAACTTAAAAAAATATTATTGATTACTTGATTTGTTCCCCCACCCACCCACTGCCACCCATTTACCTGACAGCAACCACAGGGAATGGGCTGGACCGGGGTCGGGCCCCATAAGGCCCAATAACCTGATATAGCCGGTGAACCGATGGGGAGAGCTACCGCTTGCAGCTTGCTTGCTGGGAAGCAGGTGACATTCGATGGGCGGAGCCCACATGTAAGGCAGAAGGGCAAAGTGGAGAGAGAGAGAAAAAAGGCCAGCGAAAACGTGGGGCCCATAGCCTTTTTCAACTTTTTTGGGGTTCTGTGAATTGTATTGTATGATTGTGCTGTGGGACTAATGGGCCAGTGGTTACTTATCTCCATATGGACCACCAAAAGAAATAGAAAGAAATATCTCGAATTTAGCACCGTTTACATATCTCTTTTGGATTGTGCCTAAGATACCTCTTCCTCCTGTTTTGCATACAAAAGTTTACCTTTTAAAAAATTAAAAAACAAAACGTAGTTGTTTAAATAAATCGATAATAAAGAATTTATATATATATTTATTAAAGTAGAGATTTTAAATTTTTTTTTTTTTCAAGTAACAAAAATTAAAAAATAACAATTAAAAGACGCTTATTTAAATGACCTAATAATGCACTTGTTTAAGATAGCCTCGTAATTTAAAATTTTACAATACATTCTTTAAGTTTTAAATTTGATTTTCATCTCTTTTATATATCAAAAAATAAAAATCTAATAATAAATAACTATAATATAATTTTTTTTAAATTAACGTAATTGCAAAAATTTTAAAAAAGTGTTGTGAGAATCACGTCAAGGTGCTGAGTCAATTTGTAATTATCTAAGCTCGAGGATTAAATGAAATTCGTCCATTTTAAATAAATAGCATTATTCATCTTGTGGTTTATTTTTGTGCTTTATTTAAACATCTTTCATCAATAAATGTATACTTAGTTGAGCCTAACATTTATAATTTTTTTTGAATTTATTTTGCTGATTATGTAGGATGGACAGATTTATATACAATATCATAAATAGGTATGATTTCAAATTGGGTTTGGGACATATATTTTTAAACTTGCATTCGCATTTATTTTAAAAATAAAATATATACTTTTTTAAATTTGTTGCGAGTTTAAAATTTTATTATAAAATTTGTGCTAACAGGTATGTATTTTTTATTAAATTCACATTGATTTATCTGTAAATTTTAAGCGGTTGTAAATTGTTAAAAAATTGATGATTCAACAACTTTTGTTTGACAATAATTAAGATGAATACCAAAGTGGAGAGTCACAATAAGTCTAGAACGTGTGAGACATATATGGAGAAGTCTAAGACGTGTGAGACATAAAGAGAGAAGCGAAACAGAACTCAAAGACGCAAAAAAAAACGACGAAAACGTGTGCTGAACGTTGCGGCACTCATGGCTGAGCGTCGCAGTGCCCAACACAGAAGCCCAGTGCCGCAACGCTTGGTCCCCAGCACCGCGGTAGTGGGCGCGATATTGTGAGCGCCACAGCGCCAAACGGGACAAGGAGTCTGTTTTTTATCATGATTTGGAATTTTAAAAAGTTTTGAACTTTTAAAACAAGTGAACTCTTACTCCAACAATAAATAAGGTTAGTAGGCACAAAATACACCATATATAAACACTTGTAAACCCTTTAGTTAATATTAAACATTAAGATAGACTCTAAAAAAATAGAAGAACTATGTAGATACTAAATGCTTATATGCATTAGGGTGGAACTGTCGTTTGGGTGATCATTGTTCGCATTAGAGTAAGAGTTCACTAAATATTAGGTCCTTGTGAAGGTTCTTCAAATTGGGTTTTTCTTGTAAACTCTATAGGGAGTTAATAAAAGAGGCTATGATTCTTGAATCCATCGTGGACGTAAGTAATTGGCCGAACCACGTAAGATTGTGTTGTGCTATTTTATATTCTGCTTTTGATTCTTACTATTTTACTTGATTAATAGGTTATTTCGTTGTGCAAAAATGTTAGGGTTCTAAGTTGAACATTCTCTCCCTCAACATAAATTAATATAATAAAAAAATATAAAATCATAACATTGATTTTAAATAAAATTCATAAAATATAATAATCAAAATCATATTGCAATTTTAAATTCAATAAAAACCTTTTTACCAAAGTTAAACTTATTTACAAGTTAAAACTAATAAAAATAATTCACAAGTATATAACACAGCACTAGACAGTATAATTAAAAAACAACTCAATTTAACAAAAATAATTTTTAGTAGGCTTGATTCAAAATTTAAAAATACATCTTATAAATAAGTTTATATTGTTATATTATAATTTCAAGATAAGCCAATTTATCAACTAATTAAGTTAATAACATATTAACTATTAAAAAAATAAAAAGTAAAATAAAATTGTTATCAATACCCATAAGGTGAACACAATAAAAAAAGTTAAACGAGATAATTATTAATCTCTATTGAGTAAAAAAAATCAACTCATCTTTCTCAAAATACTTATATTATTTATTTAAGTAATATAATATTAGTGATATGAAGATTAAAAAGAGATTAGAACATGTCATTTAATAATTAAATAAATATTTAACAAACGCGAGTTATAAATTTTATGAGAATAGAGAATTAAATATGACAAGTGAACCGAAAATAATTGATATTAAAGTAGAGCTAAAAACTATTATTTTAATTTTGACATTATATAAGAGATAAAATTGTTATTTTAATTTTTCATTTAGTACTACAACCAAAATAATATTATTTATTATTTATTTAAAAAAATTAAAATATAAATATCCGCGAATGCCTTAACAAGTATTTGTAAAATATTTCACTAAACTCATATCTATCTCAAATTATTGTGAATTTTAATTTTATATATTAAATTTGTTTCAGCATAACCAAATCATTCTCACGAAGAGTATGTTTTAACAAATTAGTAAGTTTATAGATTATTTTATTATCCCTAATCATAAACTATTTAAGTGGATGCTTACTTAATTAGAAACCACCCTCTCACCTTTAAGTCAGGGTTTGATTCCCCGTCCCCTACCCTCTCCCTTCTCGGGTTGTAGTGTAGTGTGTGTGGTGTAGTAATATTTAAAAAAAAAACAACCATAAGCTATCTAACAATAACTTATAATTTGTTTTTCATAATTTGTTTGTTTTTGGTATCATTTAAAGAGTTCTATTAATTGATACTCAATTTGAAAAGAAACGCTTTGTAGCATATCTTATAACAAAATATATTTTTTTAATATTACAATAATCTACTTATATATATAATTATAAGATTATCAGGACATATAAAAACGATATTAATTATAGAGTAGTTCGCAAATTTAAATTTAAAAAATATCAAATTTATTTTATTAAAAATTAAAAAAAAAAAATTATCCGTACTCATGTATAATAAAATAAGGGACTCGAGTGTTTTTTCATGCACTTCTTTTTGTAAATTATACTTATTACACGAAAATGTTTTCCAGTAAAGCATTTTCTGGACAACTTGCAAAACATCTAGTGGTGCACGAGAAGCCAAAATTAAAGAGGGTGTATTATGCAACTTGGGCAACAAATATGACAACTTTTGTACTCATTTTTTGATCCATGTGCATTTATTTCATGAAATTGGTAGTCTAAAAATTGGGTTATCGTTTTTGTAAAGCGAGATGAAAACAACCTCAATTATGAACGTAATTATGAACGTGCTCCTGTCAAAGTTTCATTATACTTAAAGAAAGAAATTCCATTCTTGTGGAGAAAATGACGCCAATTTCAAACTCAATTTGAGTTTAAAGAAATTAAAATTGATCCAAGGGAACATTGAATTGACTCTTCACCAACCATGCTCGCGTCGCCCGTCGCTATCTCCTTCAATGGAAATAGTCTTCTCTTAAAAAAAAGAGAGAGAACAAAAAACTGTAGACGAATAATAAATTAGTATTCTAATTTCGTCGAGGTGACTTTCTTGGATTAAAATTAAGAGACTATTTAAAAAAAAAATTGGTGGAGGAAGGATTCAAATGAATTATTAATTTTGTCAACGCAACTTTTAGTTTGAAATTGATACTTATAAATATGAATTGTTTTATATTTATATAATAAATATTTTAAATAAAATTTATTAATTTTATAATTATATAATATAATGTTTGTAACACTATATAAATTGTATGATTTGAAATAGTTTAAATCTGGTCGAAAAGAATTTAAATTGAGGTTAAGAGTTATCAATGCTAAAAGTTATAAATGGTAAGAGTTAGCATTATTAAAAGTTATCAAATTATAAGAGTCAGCAAAATTTTAAGAGTTAGAAGTTTATTTGAAATTGGACAAAGGTCGGAAGTAAACTAATGATGACATAGTTGCAAAGAGTTGCTATAGGAGTTAGAAAATGTCATTATGTAAGTATGTGTTCAAACATTATATTCATGATCTATATTCATTAATACGGGTATATTAGTGAATCACTATTATATAGATTAGTGTATGTCTATGTCTGACTAGTGCAAATGGTTGTTCTTAACTGATCACGAGCTTAAAGCTTGTATAGACATACGAGTATCCAGTCAGGATTGGATATTGAATAAACTCACGAGGACCCTAATAGATATCCTATGAAGTCATGAAAAGAATATCCTCTCGAGTTGAGTAGTATTCATGGTCATTTGATCTAAGCGTCATTGTAGGCTTGTGAGTGATCCACCATACTTTTGTTTCATATATGGCAGAGACCTTTCATGGTCTGACCGCTATGTGTCACTAAGTATAGTTCGATGCTCATGAAGTCCAGTATGCATAAATACAGGATCCGTCGGTTTATATAGGTAAATTGTATATTCGATACTCCGAAATTGTATTTCACAAAGTCTTATAGCTACAAGCATAAACCTTGAAAATGATTTTTCTATAAGGTTAAACAATATTGCAAAAGTGTTTATGTATATTATTTATTGAAATACGAATCTAGAAATAAGTTTAAGGATGTGATTTCAGGGATTTGATGGTGCTGATCTGTATCCCCGCACATCCAAGATATAAATGATGGAATGATTATACATATGCATAGTGACCTCAACTTGTATAGTTTAACGCGCTAATTTGTAATATCCGTAACGTGTGCGTAGGGTATTTATCACAGACTTATGAAATAGTTTCATTTGACAAATCGGATGTGAACTTAAGGAGTCTTGCAATATGAAATGTACTATTTATGCAATTAGACAGCATATCGTATTGAATGGTTCAATGCAGTAAAATCAAACAATTACTATGGTTAAGTTAACTAAAGTTTATAATTAAATTGTGATACCTACTTTGGTTAACTTAGTAACATAATAAGGATATAAAAATAATTTTAATTAACGATTATTTAATTATTAAATAATTAAAACAAATATTTATTTATTTAATAATTAAATAAAGAATTTAACTTAATTATAGTTAAGTTAATATTAATCTTACTTAATAATTAAATAAAAGTTAATCTAATCATGGTTAAATTAATTAACTAGAATTAAATTATTTAAATATTTATTTAACTTAGGGGTTAAGTTAAACTAATCTAATTATAGTTAAACATTAACTTTAATTAAGTTAAGTTAAATGCAAATTCAAATTTAAGTGAAATTAAAATCAATTACATGCTAAATTAAATGAATTTGGTTTATATTAATAAAATGAATCAAATTTATGGTGAAGTGTTTTAGATGGCCAACTTAAAAATGCAATGTTTTCAATAGTTGAAAATATATTTTATTCATCATATTTTTTAATTAATGTTAGCCATTAAATTATTAATTAAAGTTATTTTTATTCAAGAGTTGAATAAATAAATAATAAATTTAATTAAATTAAAGAGTTTAATTTTGAATTAAGATTTAAACTGGTTATTTAATTAATATATTGTTATTATAAACAATCAATTTCACTATTTGTTGATTGCTAGAATTAACAAATTTTACATTTCAAGTAAATTTCAAATAATTTAATTCAAAAGCCTCGTGGGTTGAATTCTTAATATTATTTATTATTTTAATTAATATGTATTAATTGTATTATTTGTAAATTTTTATAATTATACTGTGTACATATATATACGAGATATATATATTTTTATATGATGAACACATTTTACATGCATGTACTCTTAATAAATTAACACCAAACACTTTTTTGGTTTAAAATTAAAAAGTTTTTTTTTTTTAAACGGTGGAAGAAGGATTTGAATCTAAAATATTTGTAATGCATTGCAAGTCTTTTTACCACCAAATCATTTTAGTAAGTGCCAATTAAAAGGTTATTGAAAACAACTTTTTTTTTTTCTGATCTTGAAATCCGACTTAATTATAAGTTATTCTAATAAATATAAATACAAATACAACATTGAAATTTTGAATATTTCACAAATTTTGAGTAATTTTTTTTGAAAACATTTATGAATTATCAGAAATTTTATCACAAACCTTCTTATCGAGTAAATATTTGCATAAATTTTAAAATTAATTTGTCCAATCTCTAAGAAATCAATGATATCCAATTATCAAGAAGAAAGTTGAAAGGGTCATTATATGATACTGAGATTAATGTTACAGTATAATACTAATTTAATTTAAATCGTGCCAAACAAATAAAAAAATCAAATCTAACGGATATAAATAATCTCATTATTAATAACTTAAAAAACTTCTCAGTATTGTAAAATAATTCAAGTTGAAAAACTAAAATTTTGCCGAATTAAAATATTGGTAAATTTTAGGATGGTACAAAATTTTAATATTTGAATCCCTCACACACTATATTTGCAGAAAGATTTAGTTCATATCTATGCATTATTTTAAAAAATATAAAAATAGATCCAATAATTTAACTGTATATAAAAAAAAAGCTCCTTTCATTTTAAAACAAAAGAATACTGCAGGTCATGGGTCCAGTCCAGACCGATTTGGGTCGAGAAGAAATGTCTAGTAATAGACCATCAAGTAGAAATAAAATCTGGCCCACCTACTAAAATGAGCCTAGTCCGTTCTAAATCAATTGGGCCGCCCCGTCAGCCAACCCTTTTTCTTTTTTTTTTTTTCCACTTAAATTGCGAATTTATGATTAACCACGACTACTACTTTCCCGCCAAAAAACAAGAGAGAAGACGCATAGGAGATAGAGGCAGCCTCAACCCTAAATCAAAAGGCTGTTTCTTCTCTCTCTAGATATTTCAATGGCGCCAACTGCAGCAGTCGCCGATTCCTCGCCTCCTTCAAGTCCCGAAACCACCGAGAACCTCTTACAGGTTCACTATTCGGTCCTCGGTTACTTATGCTTACGTATTTTTCCGTTTATTTCCCGAGAAAACTCGCTGGAAAACGAAATCAATCAAGAGATTTTCTTCGACGTAGACAGAGCTCTGAATTCATTATCAACATTTTTTTTATTATTTGTCAAAATTGTTGACTCTTCTTTTAGTCCCCCTTAAGGATGCCTATTATATTCTGTTCGATTGCTTATGAATTAAAAGACACTTTAATTATCAAATCAGCTCCAATTGACCACCATTTTTTTTAAATAAGAATTGATCACGATTTATTAATTTTCATGCGATTCTTCTTTTTCTCAAATGCTAAGAAACTTAAGGCAAATAAAACATATTACAATCGTGCAGCAGGTGCTTTTGTCCAAATTTATTATTCAATTTCATGCGCTTATATGTTCTAATTTCAATCTTTAGTTGAATTTTGATTATTGAGCACGCTGCACTGTTGTTCTTTTGCTATGTACTACATTGTTGTCTTAGTTCTTGAAAGTAACAAACATTGTAAACAAATGATGTATTAAGGTCCCCCCCGATTGGGTGCTTCAAAATTCAAAATTAGAGTATCTCTATTTTTCTTTTCTGTTTTACTTATTATTCTACACAACAAAGGGTCACTTTTGTTTTTCTTGCACAAGAAGTAGAGTATCAAGATAATTGTCGTTGTTTTATCAATTACAGCCATTCTTTATTCTTAACAAAGCTTCCTCTCGGAAGTCTGTGAGAACGTCAACTGGACCACTGAAAACCAGGAGGAGGATTGATTTATCTCCATTGGCATCTAAGAATGTTGAGAAACTAGAGGTTGAGAGTGCTAAAGACGGTGATGATGATGGCTATGTGAACTTGCGTATGGAAGCCTTTGAGATTGTTTGGTCAAAGATTGAGTCCACTATCAAAGTTTGTTTCTTTTTCCAAATTTAGATTCATGTCCCATATTCTCTACAATAAAAATGGAGTTCTGCTTCAGAAGTACTAAAGTATTTAGATTTTGTAACCCAAACTGCAGGATGTCTTGAGGGATATCAATGCTAACGTCTTCAATGAAATTCATCAATGGGTTCATGAGTCCTTCCATACTATTAGATCATATGGAAAGCTTACGTTTCGTGAAGCAACCCAGGCTTTTCCCATAGTAACAGACGCTTCTTCCAAACAACTGTTCACTGCTCTTGTTCTAACCAGTAAGTTCCCCTTCAGTTGAAGACTTGGTTAAAGTTTGATGGAATAAATTGTAGCATGTTTGGATACAAGGTGTAGGAGCCTCTACTGGGTGGATTAAATTCATGTGTCTGAATGAGAAAAATCCAAACTTATTAACCATCTGTGCATCCTTTCTGATGTTTATAAGCAGATTACATAAACCCACATTATGAACTTTTGATTGATATTAATGCTATAGTTTTCTTTTTAAGTGCTGATATGGCTGGTCTCACATAAATTTTAACCTATACGCTTCTGGGAGACCTAAGACAACCGTTTTTCATTTAATAGGTGTTTCAAATTAACCAAGCAATACCATTTCACTCCCAACCCTAGTACGCTCCATACTGGAGAAAAGAAAGCATCTGTTAGTTTTTAGTAAACCAACCTTAGTTTGATTTTGTATAGGTGATAGTCAACATGGAATAATAATGTTGGGCCTTGCTCTGCTATCTTTTTTTTTTTTTTTTCCTTTTTGGCCTTTGTTTGTTGAGAACAATCTTTGTTTGTTGATCCATGTTGTTGTGAACATATGATATGGCAACTTTAATATGATTAAAATTATAACTTTTCCTCCAAAAAGGATTCTTGATAGAGTAATGATTGGCAGAAAATATGGAGTTCGTTGATGATCTTTTGACATTTGAAGAGCTTGGTCGACATTTAAAATCTCAAGGATGCCATGTAGCCAACCTTTCTTCGTTAGATTTTACAGCCAAGAGCGGGATCAGTGGTTGTCTAAGAAGTTTACTGAGACAATTCTTGGGGGCCCCTTTGGATGTAAGTATTAAACGCTGAATACTCCTTCCATAGTTGGACTTGGTTCCTACTTAAAGAACTTTGTAATTCATACTTGTTTCTTTTGCTGCTTTTGAACAGGCTGCTGACATATCCATCTTAGCATCCTGGTACAAAGAACAAGGAGCTTATGATAATCCAATTGTTGTAATTGTCGATGATATTGAGCGATGTTGTGGTTCTGTTTTGTCTAATTTCATCCTTATGTTCAGGTATATTTAACAAATGTTTAGAAATTTTTTCTTATCTTTAACTTCTGGTTATTATATGTTTATCTTGATCCCTAATGGCTTTCCAAACCAGTCAGAAATATTTGTCCGACGGAGTAGTCATTACGATATTTACCACATATACCAATCTATTAGTTTTGCAGTCTAATGAAATGAATATAAAGCATGCTCTTTCCCTAGCATATGCTCTTGATTATTTATGAAGTTTTAGCTTGTAAGTAGCTGATGTTGTTTCTAGCAGTGAATGGGTACTGAAGATTCCAGTCATTTTAATAATGGGAGTCACAACTACACTTGATGCCCCGAGAAACATACTTCCTTCGAATGTGCTTCAGTGCCTGTGCCCTTGTAAGTTCACTTTAGGAACCCCAACCGAGAGAATGGATGCTATTATTGAGGCTGTTCTTGTGAAGCAATGTTCTGGGTTCAGTATTAGTCACAAAGTGGCAGTTTTTTTGAGAAACTACTTTATAAGACAGGATGGGACTTTAACTTCTTTTCTTAGAGCTCTGAAGGTTGGTAATTGAATTTGATATGCATTTTTAAAACCTTTTAGTCTCATTGTACTGTCATGGCTTCTCTCATCTTTTTTTGTCAACATGATTATATCTGTGCTAGTTTTACGTTCAAAAATGTAATTTTCAGATAGCATGTGTTCAACATTTCTCCATGGAACCTCTAAGCTTTATACTCAAAGCGCTTTTTCTTGAAGAGGATGGAAAGGTTGGATTTCCTTATACAATTTTTTTAATGCTTTTTTTTTTTCTAATTTTCCTTGCTAGGAGTTCCATCTTTTGTCATATCATGGGCTTGACTTTCTCTTGCATTCTTTTCTTTTATCTTACGTTCTATCATTACAGGGGTTACAAGATGGGTTGTTGCCACAAGCAATGTTGAAACATGCATTTGACTTACCATCTTATGGAAGGTACTTCAAATACTTAACAACTTCATGATAGCTGTACTCCAATATCTCAAACATGCAGATTGAGAAAAATAAATATTTTTTTGGTGGTGAAATGTGTTGACCAGGAATAAAAGGGAAGAACAGAATGTTAAAAATTTTGCTCATTGTTTGTCAGAACTGAAGAGATTGCAGAATCAGTGGAGCACTGTGGTTTTGGTGAGGCTTCAATCTAAATTTTATTCTCATCTTGAAGTGCATGTTCAAAATGCCTTATTGTTTCTTATTTTGGTGGAATTGTTTCACAAAATTACTTTCAACAATGCTGTTTCAGCTAAGTAAAAGTATGTAGTTTGGCCTTTTTAACCTTAATTTATAGGCCTTTAAGAGAATGCAGCCTTTTCTAATTCTCCTCGTATCTATTTTTTTTTGTTCTTCATATATAACTATCTTGCACAAACACACAAGTAGAAACCTTTTTAAATGTTATCTTTATGCTACCTTCATAGTTTTGATTTTTATATTTCGAAGAGGAGTTATTGCCTTATTTTTAAGTTATGGCTTCCTTCATGGCTGAATGGGCTACCTTTGACAAAAAGTTCGTGCTCTTATCACAGAACTAATCTCTGTTGCGGACACATAATGTTGTGCAGTGCCTCTATGAAGCTGGAAAGAGAGATAAAATTCAACTGTTGGACTTATTATGTGAGGCACTTGATCCAGCATTGTCTAAATGTATGACTTATGATACACATGCAAAAGTAGAGAAAGATCCAGGTGGATATTCTTCAAATGGTTTTCAGTTTCAACAATATTCTATATCAAGAAGGGGTCATTATATCTGTCAGGCAGTACGCAAGGTGAAGTAAGTAACGTTGTTTCAAAATGGCTCAAATGTTGAGAGGAGTAAAATGAAAGTTTCCCCAATCCGATCAGACATTTTTCTATTTCTTTGTCTATGCCAAAGGATGTCAATATATTAACTCAATTTTTCATTGTTTCTTGGTTAAAATTATTTTTAAGGTTTCCCGAGGTACCATATTTTGCTCCCTGAGCTTTACAGCTCCATTATGTTTAGGCTTGTTATTCACATTCTGTCTTGTAGTTAGCAAAGTAATACCCTTGAAGTTTCTCCATTAGAATATCTTGTTTATTGCATCATGTTTGTGTGCTAAAACCAAACTCTTGAGCTCAATTCTAGGAGGTTTAAAATGTTATATGCAGACTATTAATTGTTTAACTTGCATGCTCGAAGTTTATTTGATAACTTTCTAGAAGTTAACTTTGGAGTTAATGATATTGGAACATTCATGTAGGAGATCTAAATTCATGATTGCCTTTCTTCCCCATTTGAATTTGCATGTTAAAGTATTAGGTATTCTCTTTCAACCTTACTTGTAAGCTCCCTTTATGTAATAAATAACCCAGTCACTTTTTTTGAACCATGTCATTAGTATACTGAATTTTGAATTTTTATCAGGGATCTGTCAACAGAACAACTGTATAAGTTGCTTAAAAGATGGGAAGAGCTTACTGTGGATATCATCGAGGTATAAACACAGTATGGGGAAGTTATTCATCCTTGCATATTACAACTATATCACCATAACCTCATTTCATAGGCAGAACCATTTCCTGCTGTGTTCCTTGCATTTCTTCTATTTTTCTATGATCAGCATTGAGAATAAGTTTCTTTTCCTTTTGGTGCTTGGGTGGTTGTCATAAGCACTGAACTATAAAAGAACACTCCATAAATAATCAGAAAGGTCTTCACTACCATAAATCTGTACGCAGTACTTCTGATTTGTCCCTTTGTCATCTGATCTATGTTTGCTTGTGGGCTTGTGATTTGATAATTAGGCAGAGGATCATGGATTACCCAGACATGACTTAAATCTTGATTATGTATGAAATTTATTATCACTTATTTATATTCCTGCCATAGATCCATGAAAAATTGAAGGAGTTGCAATCAAATATAAAAGCTGAGAATGGCAGCAGTTCAAAACAAGATATGTCTGTCTCTTTCAAGTAAGTTCCTGGTTGTTTTCCTGAATTCTTAAATTTATTGCTATTATAAGTCTAATGTACTCTATCCTTCATGTTGTCATTTGTTAAAATATTGTTATTTTGAAATATGAAATGACCTTATGGAATTCATGAAGTTTTTCAACAATATGCGAGATTTCTGATTTTCTATATTTTTGTATACAGCTGATACAATAATTGGTATTTCAACTATAATTCATAGTAGAATCATTCAAATGATGGATGGAATGAGTTGATTCTCTTCGTTTATTTCTTGGTTTGTCTTTGGACGGCTTAGGTACACTTTGGCACAGTTGACTTTCATTCCAGTGGGTTGAGGAGGGAGCCAGGGAGGTGATTGATTGTTTTAGGGGTTTAAAAATTGTTGAGTTTCGATCTGTTAAGCACATCTTGAGGTTATACCAAACAGACCCTGTAACTTTTGGATATTATTGGATTAAGTAGACTTTAGAGTTACATATATTTTGTTATTATCTCTTTGTACACTAATTGAACCACCAGGCAGCAAGTAAAACTTCTCGGAGTTGATGACAAATGAAAGTTTTATTTTTTTGAAAATTGAAGTGTAATATCATTGATTAAATTAGTAATATTACAATGTAGGGCTCTTGATATAAAATCAGAAGATTACCGAGATGCTACACAGGAATAAGATATATATATTATGGCTTGCCCGGACTTACTACTCTCCTATAGAGAGAAACTAATCAATCCCGATAATGGGGACTATCCCTAGAAGGGATTATTATGACTACCCCTAAACGGGGATATCTACCCTTGCGTAGGAGGGAAACCTACTCTCTCGTAAGAGGAAAAACCTACCCTCACGCATAAAAGACCAAAATCTACCTTACGTAGGAGGATTATTACACAAAATTTTACCATCGTGTAGGAGGGAGATTACAAATATACCCCTACACTAATGTCCATTGTACACGACGAACCTTAAACTAACCATTAAGCACCCACACAAACCAATACAATCGCAAAAAATAATCTGGTAATGAGCTGGCGGCAGAGCTTGTGGTGGCTAAAAAAACAGAAGATAGCATTTGGTCAAGAAACTAGTAGGAGTAGACATTGAACGGTAGAAAACCGTTGGGTTCTGGCAGACTCAACGTTGACAGAAGCAGAATTGGCATTCACAGTGGCACCAGTGGACTACATGGCTGTTGGGGGAGGGCGGCGAGAAGGTTCACGTGTTGGCCTCATCCGTCACTCGTCGATGAGAGAAAAACCACGACCGACATGGAGACTTCGGCTTCACACAATGGTTGCTGCGGTGGCCCCATGGTAGAGACGATGGTTCTGCCTCAGGGGATGACGGCGAGGGTTGCTTATGTTGCCGCAGCCGACTGTCGCCGGCAAAGAAAGCTCACAGCCAGATTTAAGTCCGGCAATCTTTGCAGAAACAGGAGAAAACAGTAGAAAAAATACCCAAAAGAAACACAAAAACTATAGCTATTAAAAGCATAAAAGGCAAAAAAATAAAAAATGGGAGAGGCGGCCGCCGGAGAGGGGGCCAAAAGCCCCCTCTCTGGTGGCAGGGTAAAAGTCACTAGTAACAACTCGTTTGCTTTTGAGAGAAAAAGTGGGGGGGTTTTTTGCGTTAGTAGTCAGTCTTTTGACGATGCGACAAATGAAAGTTAAAGACACTCTTAAACTTATTTTTAATGCTTTAGATGCCGAACATCAAGTCTTCTTAGCCTTTTTTTATTGTTTATAACTTTTATAAAGACAACTTCAGGCTTGTAAGGATAACTTTCATTGTAACCTAATTAAAACGGGTTGGATTGAGTGGTTAAGACCCTTCTGTTCAACCAACCGGTCAAGGATTCAAAACCCTGTTGGCTACCCACTTGGGATATTTATATCCCACGTGTTTCATGATCACCAGTGTTGTAAGGTACCAACAGTCCCTAGTTCAAGTGAACATGGAAAGGTCAAGGGATTTGGATATCAGAAAGAAAGACAGTTTCATCTGTGATCTTTTTTATTCTGTTTCATATGCTTTGACTTTCCTTTTCAATCTTCATTATTGCCGCTTTCCTGGGATTTGATTACAGTATCTTAAATGTTTCTGCCATGAAAGCAAGGACTTGTGTCCAAACTTTTGAGTTTATTGCATTTAAAGGCTTTCTAATTGTGTTTTTATTAACTGAGAACCTTTTATACATCTGACTTTTAGTCAGTATGGTGGAAGCACTGATAGTGTAGCTTGATTTGAGTACTTATTGTGACAGGAGACATGCATCTCAGAGTCAGGTGAATATGCAGAAGGATTCCAAAGCAGTAAATGAAAAAGCTGCTACATTAATTGAGTGCATGGTCAGGTATCGGCAGAACTTACTTCTAGCTTTTGGCCTTACATTTTACATGCTTCTATCAGTAATTCAGTATATACTTAGTGGCTTTGATTCTTCTCTATACGTACACACAAATAAAGAAGCAAGGATCTTATGGGTTATCCTGGATTCTTGTGTTTCATTGTTAATAGAAAATCACTGCATTTCAAGGGGGGTGAAAATGCTTTTGTTTATCTAGATGTCGTTAATCTTCTTTCACGTTATTAATAAAATTGGTTTCTCATTTCTTTGTTTAAAAAAGAAAAAGAAAAAGAATGGTTCTTATTTAACAATTAAAAAGAGAAAAATAAAAGAGAAAGAAAAAAAACATAGTCAAGTTAAATAACGGCCACCGATATCAACTGACTAGTTATTTGGAAACATCGAAGATATGTATACTTAGTATTTCTAGTCCTATCTTGCTCATTTGTTCTCTCATTAATCTTTTCTTCTTGCAAATCAAAACTCAAGTTACTGTAATGAGAATGAGTTGGGATACTGTTCATGGTCCCTCTTTAATGTTTATGTTACCTGTCCGACCTTATTTTGGTTCTTGTCACTTCATTCCACCTCCTAATTCATTGTACAGATTAAGAGTTTTGCTATACTTATTATACTTTGCTGCGGAGTGAAAGCAAGGCAGGTTCTTTTTCCCTGTAGTACAAATATGTTATTCATAGTAGTTGTGACTTATGATCCGCCTTTTTAAAACAGGGATTACATGCAACCAGTTGAGTGTTCAGCTTTGCATGAAATTGTCTGCTTTAAGAATGTTGAAAAACTTCAATTGGTAAGCATTCCTCCGATAATTATGAATTTACTTACCTTTGCATTAACTATCAGATTTATTCTAAAGAACCAAGCTCTATTTTTCTTATGGAAAAAGATATTTATACCATATGTTATAATCTGAGTGCTATGTCAAAAAACAGTTAGCTGAGCATTGGTTTTAGAAATTATGATGTTTCCTTTGAATATGTCAAATAAATTAAAGGAAACACAGCCTCCTTTACTATGTACGTCCATAAACTTCTCTTCATTTCCAATGAATCAGTTTAGTGTAACTACAATTTTTTTGTCAAGGTGTCCTAGGTTTTATCAATTCCTTCTTTGCCATGGAGTTAACTGCCTGCCCCTTTTGAAGTTTAAAATTTCTGATTCCTGCCAAATTTTTGTAATTCGCGACTTATTTATTATTTAGGCTTTAATTGGAGACCCAAGAAGAAGGATTCAAGTCGATCTCCTGGAATCCTACAAAATCCTTCGATGTAGTTGCTGTAGTAAGAGTGGACATTCTCTACTGCCATCAATGCATGAAACATCAATTCTGTAAGCATTTCCTGATGGTTTTTGAATTAATAGAATCATGGTGTAATAAAATTCCGACAGTGACATAGGATTCATCTAGGATAATAGTCACTGCAGTCTGAATTATGCTTATACTTCCTGAAAATTTGTCCTTATTCCTTCAACTCTCTGCTGCTTATGATTGCAAGAATTCTTTCCCTTCCTCAGGTTCCTTGTTAAATTTATATATAGACACTGGATGCCAGAATATTTGCAATGTCTTATATTAACCTCGAAATTTTTTCTTATGAAACTAATTGAATAATCTAAAGTGTAACATGCGCCCTTTTTGGGTGCACAGAATTGTTTGTTATTTCACGCTCACCTCTTATCCATTATGCAAAACTTGCTACAATCAATCATGAATTATGAATTCATCCTTCGTATAGAAATAAGAATTTGTAATATCTTTTCAGTATAAGATGAATGACATTATTAGAATGAAAGGTAGGAGTGGGAAGCTAATTAGCAAAAAGGTTTTTCATTTATTAATTTACTTATCCAATTGATATATACATATATATATATATTATCTTATTGTTTTGAAGGTATGATATGGTTGGACTCTCTCAACACTGTTCATTACTCCATAAAGGATGTTATAAGCTAGACTCTCTCTTAGGTTTTTCCTCCTCTTGGTATGGATTTTGTGGAGATGCGTTTTTGTTCTTCATAGCACTAAAAATTGTTGGCTGGGCTTCCTGTCTACTGTAAACATGTACACACTTTGTAACTGCTATCCTTGATGATTTATCCTATCTCAAGAAACTAGAAATGATCTAGCGGCTGTTGCTCACCTACCGAATTCCCCCAGTTGAAGTATTGTGCAAGCTGGGGTGAAGCTTGAATTTAACTGAAATCCACTGGTGGAATTTACTAGCAATGCTTCACATAATAGATCATTTCTACTCGAGAAACTAAGAGTCAACATATTTTCAATTTTTCTCTTTGTTAGATGCATATAAGGTTTCTGTTACTTGGCAAGTTCATAATTTGTGTTCATCTATGTTATTAGGTATAACCTAGCTCAAGAGCATGGGGATCGTATCAATCTCCATGACTGGTATCAATCATTCAAGTCAAAAGTTCTTAGCCAAGGAAGTAAAGGGAAAAACCGATCAAAGCAGTCCCCGCTACCGAAGAGAAAAAAGGATATGAATGAACCTGATAAGCCGTGTGAAGCTTCAATTCAGTATCCTATGGTTTTGTTATCATTTTTCATATGTTCTGCTTTCCATTTTTTAAAGTTGATGCGTTTAAATATAAATCATACAGATTTCAATCATTTCCATGCTCCAATTATGATTCTTCGGTCTTTACGGATCCTCAGATCATACCACACCAATTTGTTGATGGAGCAGCTTTTCTTGCATGGTCAAAGTTCACATAATCTATCTACACCTCCATATTGTGATTGTTAGCATTTTCAATTAACAAAATGCTTCTCTTTAGCTTTGCTGCTTACCATTTAACATTCTTAAATATTCAACTTAGATATACTTGTTTTTGACTGCTCTTCATATCTATAACTAAGTATCACTGTTTTAATAAACATTTAATAACCTCTAAAAATTTATTAAATGTTTATTAAAACAGTGATTCTTATGCACTATTCATTCCTCTCCATTGGTTCCTAGTGTCATGTCTAGCATCGAATAGAAATTGGGTGAATATTGAGTATATAAGGATGGGTATGCAGCATTACTTAATAAATTAGTCTTTTAAATCAATGACAAGCGTCCGGCTTGTGACACTAGTGTTCATGATCTTTCATCTCAGTCAGATATGTGCTAGCAAGCTCTTTAGTCTTTCACAGCATTGGATGATTTCTCTTCAGTTGATGATTTTACTTAAGTCTCATGTGCGGTTGGATTTGATGCATTTTTGGTCGCAACAATCTATTCTTGCCTGCATTGACAATTGCTTTTCTCCAGAAGATGAATTTGCTTGAAGATCCTTGACCTTGTTCTCCTACAGAGCACGGTTTTGCAGGGCAGTTTCGGAGCTCCAGATTACTGGGCTGGTTCGCATGCCTACCAAAAGGCGGCCAGATTTTGTGCAGAGAGTGGCTTTTGGACTTTAAGTTATAAACAGTTAAGACTTGATCCTGTTGCTTGCTTTTTATCTTTGCATCTATTCCCTATGAATGCATTCGATAATTGATTTTGACATTTCATGCAATCATGTAATTATACTTCTTAATATGAACTATAGAGACATAAAATTCAAGCTATTAACTATGGTTTAAAAAAATTTGATAATCTGAAGTAGATTTTGTAAACTACATCGATCTTGTTCTTACCCGTGCATTTTTTTTTATTAGGAATATATTTCTCAAATGTTTTATTTGAAATCTGAAAAGAACCAATAAGTTGGTTTATGTGAAATTATTTAGAAAAAAAAAAAAAAAAATTCTAAAATTCGCACTGAGAGTCTGCAAAACCACCACCACTCAAATGAAGATTTTTTATGACCAAATATTGACAAACAAATCTGCCCCCACAAGGAGTATATATATCATAATTGATAATTAACCTGACAAAGATATATCCCACGGAGGGACGGTATGTCTTAAGCAGTGGAAAGACAGGATGAATTATTTGTTTGTACGGATGAAGGTACATGTATTCTCCAAATTTGTCATTGAATAATTTTACATTTTTTAAATATAATTTTAATATATTATGTCATTATTAAATAATAAAATAATATAAATTTAAAATTATTTATTATTTAACATGTTTTTTGAAATAAAAAAATAAAATACATTAAAAATATATAACGATATTCATTTGTTGTTTACTGAAGAGTGTCAAATTAAACTTTTTTTTTTTTTTTGAGATAAGTGTCAACTTAAACTATTAAGATGCAAATTTAAAAGGTGTTTGTGTTGCCATCGATGATTAGTTTTAAGATTTTAATTATGGAGGTATGAAATTTGGATTCGGACAAAGTTATTTATTTATTTTTGTATTAATAATATTTATTTGTTTCATTTGTTTGGAGAGTTAACATTGTACGAAATTATATTATTGTATTATTTAGATAGGAGAGTTGATATTGTACGAAATTATGATATTATATTATTAAAGATTGGTATTATATGAAATTATAATATTGTATTATAATAATTTATTGGGAGAATGAACATTATACGGAATTGTAATATTATACTATTAAATGTCGACATTATATGAGCATGGGGGCTCAGCCAAGTTGGCTGAGCCCCCCAAGGTCTCACATCCCCACCTGGGTTCGACCCCCCCTCCCCCCAGGTGGTGCGGAAATGTTGAAAAATGTTGTAATTCCCACATTCAAAAAAAAAAAAAAAATGTCGACATTATATGAAATTTAATGTTGTATTGTAAATTTTAGTATTAAGAGTGTACATTGTACGAATTGTAATATTGTAGTTATTATATAAAATTATATTATTATAATTATTTGAGCTTTTATAATATTTGTATTATTTCTTTAAAATAAAAAGTGTCGATTATGTGGGACGATATTTTCCTTAATGCCAAAGCGAGGGAAAGATGCTGTCTATAAAGTTGGAACAGCCAAATCTGCTGGTAAAATATTTATATATAACTAAAATATTTCTACTGTCTCCTTCATTAAAATTTAAAAGTCGAGGTAAAGCTGGTCCATTTTGTAAAACTTATGTGGATGAAAAACATTCATCATCTCAAATATAACATTAAAAAAAAAGTAATTATATATAACTTCTTTAAAATCTTAACTCATACAAAATTTAGACTATTTTGATAATAATTGAGAGGAATTCTCCTCCTATTTAAAAATAAAATGGACATCTATGAACTCAGTCTATTTCGATTATAATTATAAAAAAAGAAATTGCATTTAATTGGTAGAAATATATGGGTAAGGATTTGAAACATTGATCAATGATATAAAATAATTCGTAATATAAAGTTATCATATTACTAATACTGAATATTAAACAACTCAAAAGATAAAAAATAAATTTTTGAATCGCATCGATCTAACTCAATCACTTGAATTATTAAACCGAAGAAAAAATTAATAATTATAATAATTAAAGATAGATAGATTTATGGATTTGATTTTATAATTTATTATTGCCTATAATCTGGCGAGGTATTAATACTGTCACTTCTTGAAGTTAGTATAAATTATATTTTGATAATCATTAAAATAATTTCATTATTTATCATATAAATTATTAAAATATTTATAAAAAATAAGAACATTTTAATATTTTTAATTAAATAAAAGAATAATAATATAATTAAAGTTATCGTCAGGGATGAAAGTGTTAATATCCCAAAATCTGGCCGCAGCTTTCCAAAAGTGCCCAGGGTCCAGCTTATATACAGCTAAATAATAATAATGCCACGTGTAGGGGCATTATTTACCAATTATTTAGTACTTACCCGCGGTATAGAATTAAAACGACGCGATCAGTTCTCGTTATATTTGTATAATGTAAAAATAAATAAATTTAAAACACATTTATTTTTTATCAAAGTATAATTTACGCTAATTTCAGGGGGTGACAGTGTTAATATCCCAAAAATCTAGCCGAAGCTTTCCAAAAGTTCCAAGGGGTCCAGCACTCCAGCTTATGAACAGCAAAATAATAACAATGACACGTGTAGGGACACTATTTCCGCGGTATGAAATCAAAACGACTGCGTACTGTAATCTACGATGAAGAAAACGACGCGATCCGATCAGTTTCCCGTTTTATTTGCATAATGCAAAAATTATTAAATCTATAAAATATTCACACACACATATTTATATTTTATCAATTCACTCGTCGGCACCGCTGAATCCCCGCGCTTACACTAAAATCGCAGTCTCAGAATTTTCTAATTAAGTCCAAAAAATCTATCTTCTCTATTTTTCTTTAACCACAAAATGCTTCAGTAATTCTTTCATCTCCTTCTTCAAGATCCACATTTCCCAATCGACCAGGTACTCTCTCCCTCTCTCTCTCTCTCTCTCTCTCACTTTCTCTCGACAACTTTTTTTTTTGGGGGTTATGTTTATAACAATGCGGCGATAATGATCTGTTAAGGTTTATTAATATGTCATATAATTTTCTTAATTTTATTTCTTAGTTCCGTTTTCTTATTAGATTTTACATTTTTTATTTGCGTTTCATTTGATTGTGTAACTTGTGGTTTGAATATGAACTCGGATTTGATGCATTTGTATATTTTGTCTATTTGTTTGCCTTAATTGTTGAATATACTTTGTTTGTATTGTTTGGCTACCCAGATTATACAAAGAAAGTATAATAAACCCAGAATTTTAGATCTGGTACTTTTCACAAATTTGAACTAAGCTGATTTTTGCTTACCATTTCTTTTAAACGAACCAAGTAGCATAATTGAAAGTTTTAAATTCTTTTATATCCACCTATAGCAAAAGGGTTTTTTTTTTTTTTTTTGAGTTTTGATTTTTAACAGTTTGACGGTAACACTGCAGATCCTGTGATATCCACAAACTGCAGATCCTGTTATATATAGCAATTACTAGCTGGAATGACTTTGAGCAATGACAATGCGACCCAAGTGGCTGCTAATGGAGAAGCGAAAGCTGACAAGCCCTTCAGGATCTTTGTGGGTTATGATCCGCGTGAAGATATTGCTTATGAGGTCTGTCGTTATTCAATTTTGAAGCGATCATCCATCCCTGTGGAGATCACTCCCATTGTCCAGTCGGATCTTCGAAAGAAGAGCCTTTATTGGCGCCAAAGAGGCAAAACTGAGAGCACTGAGTTCTCATTCACTCGGTTCTTGACCCCTTACTTGGCTGGTTATGATGGCTGGGCATTGTTCATTGATTGTGATTTTCTGTACTTGACTGATATCAAAGAAGTGAGGGACATGGTTGATGAAAAGTATGCTGTTATGTGCGTACATCATGAATATACTCCTAAAGAGACCACCAAAATGGATGGGGCGGTCCAAACAGTGTATCCAAGGAAGAATTGGTCGTCGATGGTGTTGTACAACTGTGGTCATCCAAAAAACAAAGTGTTAACACCTGAGGTTGTGAACAAAGAAACGGGTGCATTTCTTCACAGGTTCCAGTGGCTTGAGGATGAAGAAATTGGGTCAGTCCCATTTGTATGGAATTTTCTTGAGGGTCACAACAAGGTTGTTGAGAATGATTCCACAACAAATCCAAAGGCATTACATTATACTCGTGGAGGGCCATGGTTTGAGGCCTGGAAGAACTGTGACTTTGCAGATCTTTGGTTGAATGAGAAGGAGGAGTACCTGAAGGAAGCTAAGAAGCAAACTGAAAGTTAGATAGGACCCGCTGGTTGCTAGTAATATTTGATTTTCAGGTTCACAAGTAAAGTTTACCATTCACTTGCTCTATTCTCTATGTTGAATTCGCTATTTATATTCTAGATCTAACGACTCTACTAAGAGTCGAGTTGTCCTATGGAGTAGTTATCAGGTAGGTATTTCAGGTATATCTATGCCTATATATGTGTGATGTTTCATTATTTATCTGTCTAAAGACTGCTTGTGGGTAGTACACTTATATAGATTGTAATTCATATCAATTGATATTCTGATTTGTGAAAGCTATTCATCTTCTGTTTCTTGTATTATATTGTTGTTGATGCGGTGATGATAGAATGGATCTGAATAATGCACTAATTTAAGTGATTCTATAGAGAATGTCTTCGTGTGTCCTTTTTTCTTCTGCTTCTGTAGTTTGCTTTATTGATTGAACTTATGCCTGTTCTTCAGTAATCTTTTATACTACCAGAATAACTTCATCCTTGTTTTTAGATGCCAAGAATTATATATTTATTTTCATCATTTTGTTTTAACCAAAAAAAAACATCTTCATGCTTAATAATAATAATAATAGTAGGTTTTTCCCCCATTTATGGTACATTTCCGAAATCAATGTTAGATTACATTGATCCAAACGTATAAATAATACTTATTATATTATATATCTTTTAAGGAAATATTTGTTATATTATATTTTTTTTAGTTTTATTTGCTAGATTAAATTTGAAGTTCATGAATTTTAGAATCTCAAAGAATTGCTTCTTGATATTTCCTGGGTATTTCAAGAACACCACCATCTTCCTCCTTTCTTGTTTCTTGAATATTTTTTTTAAATTTTAAAACAACACCGTCCTCCTGCAAAAAAATAGACACTTCGATGCTCAAATCAATAATGAATTAAGAAAGCAAGAGTTGTGTGTGAAAATTGTTTAGGCAAATAAGAGACTTATTAAATTGATAGGGGATTGTCTTAGAGTTTGCTAGATCTCAGCAGTATTCTAGTTTGTGTCTGGAGTGGAATGAATAAATTACGAAAAATCATCTCCTTATATAGCAGTGAAAATAAATTTGAAATAGGATTTGAGTGTTGGCATATAACATATATTATGTGGTAAATAAAAGAATTAAAACAAGATTTAATAATCATAATCATATTTGAATTCATAAATTATAATAAAAAAAGGAATAGGAATTAAAAACCAAACTTGTTTCCTCCTTTCTCAAATATTTTTTTTTTCAAGAAATATCCGTAAAGAATAAATCGGGTTTTACTTATTAAACAGGTTAAACTTTGATTTTGGATCTTTTGATAGCTTCGAACTCTGAGTTAGGACGTATCAAATCCAGCTTTTTAATAAACTAAAATTAATATTTATTATTTTATTTATTAATTTAATTTAATAAAATAAAGCATATAGGCGGACAATTACCTTCAGTGGTAAAGTCAACAAACTTTATTAAAATTATTATTAAATTTTAAAATTTATAATTTATGTAATGATAATATTAATTTTAACAATTAAATATAAGAGTATCAAATGCGAGAAAAGAGGTAACAACTATTATACCCTTCATCGTTCAGTGATGACAAGTTACAAGACATTATTGCCTCTCTATCTAATAGATTGTTGGTTGTTAAATTTGAGGGAGGTGGTAGTATATCGTAAAGGGCCATCATTTGAGAGTGGCATTATTTAGATTTTGTGTTTTTATCAATTTTGAGGCATCTTTGAATGCGTTATTGAAATAATTCCATCACCATCTAAATCATAAAAATTAAAGTCTAATAGAACAAATAGATAAGTACTTCCTCAATTGTTGCCGCCACCACTGTTGATGCCGTCTGTGACAACTGTAGTGGCAATATTGGTAATTTCTCTTTTCTATTTTAATTGAAAAATATAAGAAATTAATTTTAAATAATGTGCCATGTGTACTGGTGATTATTTTATTTTTTAAATTAAATTTTAATTAATTCAAATACAGTTTTTACAAATGGCTAAAATAACGACCCTTCGTAGTACTCAACAAACCAACTGACAAAAGGGTGTACCAATGTCAATTTTTTAAAATTAAAAAAAAAGTCATTTTTAATATATGTTAAAAATGAAGCTGTTATTTTTCTTTGGACAATCTTTTATAAATAACTCATATTTTTAGGTAATATTTTTTTTAACCATAAATGAATAAGTTAATCTTCATTAATTAAGAAATTGACAATTGAAATAATTATGTTTTTGAGTTTCTCCACCAAATATTTAAATCTGTTTTTTTTTTAAATTAAAAATTAAAATTTTTTGTATTTGTTTATTTTGTAAATATATGAATATCAAAGTGTAATATAATTAAATAAAAAAATAAAATAAAATAGAGAAAAATATAATAAATTGAACAATAAAAAAGTGAATGAAAAAATGAAAATAGATTTGTGGATCCCATTTGCAGCGCACGAATGGGATTCACAAAAGGAGACATTCCTTTTTTTTATAAAAAAAAAATTATTTTTAAAATTTCTTTTTATTTTTTATTTTATTTTTAATTAATTTAATTACATATTTTTTAATTATAAATATAAATAATTTTTATTTGTTTAATAATTTTAAAAAATAATAACTAATTAAATAATTTATTAATATTTTAAATAAAATATTATTAAATAATAAATATATTTAATATGTATATATATATATATTTCACGTGTTGTGCACATGTGGGATGCTCATCGGACATTTTTTACAAGTTATATGCTACGCAACCCACACATGCATAACACATATGCATATTGCGCGAGCGATACATCTCACATAAAATATAAATATATATTATTATTAAAAAATTAAAATAATTTATTTATAAATAATAATAATTTATTTATTTACTTAATTATTAAATAAATAAATTATTATGTATTTATTTTAATAACATTTCATTACAAATAATTAATAAAATATTTAAATGGTTGTTATTTATTTTTAAGTAAAAGGAAAACAAGATGTCCAATTAAATTAATTAAAAATTAAGAAAGCAAAAATAAAATAAAATAATATTAATTAAAAAAAAAAGAGATGTCTTCTTCTGTGGATCTCATTCGTACTGGGGTTCGTGCAACTGTTTATTTTATGACTCTTTAATTCATTTTATTTTTATCCGGTTAGCTTTATTTATTTTTTCATTTTATTACAGTATACTTTGATAATCATATATTTATAAAATAAATATAAACAACTTTAAAAATTTTAATTTCTTAAAAAATAACGGATTTGAATATTTAATGAAGAGACGAAAAGGCATAGTTATCAAATTATTCATTTCTTGACTAATAATAATTAACTCATTTATTTATAGATAAACAAAAATTAACTAAAAATATGATCATTTATGAAAAATTCCCTTTTTCTAACTCCTGCAGTCTGATGGAATATACCTCGCATAATTTAGGATGTGGTTTCGATTGATAATATATTTTTAAGTTAGCGTTATCACATTACAGTTTAGATCCAATAATTCTTTCAACTGCTCCGATCTATTTTAATAATATAAAAATATTTTTGTTTTTGGTTCCGTTTGTATTAGGTTTTGAACAACTTTGATTAATAATTTGGTTATAAATAATAACATTACCTTCAACGTAAAAAGGTAGTGCATTTTTAGTCCAAATCTCTTGTTATTATACAAAATACAAACGAACAAAAATAATTATTACATATGGTTTCATTTTTCTAATTTTGTGATTTAATAATTATTGGGAATCGAAATTAGGCTTTATTTAGTATAGAAGTATTTCTAGTTAATTATAAACACAACAAAGTATTTAGTGAGAATTTTAAAATGCAAGGTTATTGTATAATTATGGAATAATTAGTGCTTGAAGATTATAATAATACACTCTCTCATGATTTGAACTTTATTTTATAAATGGATGTCAATTTTGTTCTGGTCCATTGGCCTCCTCCGTTTAAATTGACAAAAAATTTGTTTTTTTTTTACAACGATATTTTTTGTTCTTATTGAAATTTAAGTAACATAATTTTAATAAAACACGAAACACACAAATGAAATTAAAGTTTAAAAAAATTTAAATATGTAGCACAGTCTAAAGTATTTATTCTAAAATTTTATTTTATAAGTAACTAAATAAATAATTAAAAAAACCTTTTTTTACTGTCAACGGGGAGCGGCAATACTGCCGTGTGAAAATTTATTTATTTACATTATTTATTTATTAAAAAAATTTAAAAATAAATATTAAAATTTAATTTTTAAAGGGTTACATGTTAAATTTTTTTGAGATATTATCATTAATATCATTAAAGTATAATTTAATTATAATAATACTTATAAATTAAAAAAATTACTATTTATGTCTAATTAATACCAAAATTGACATGATGTACAAAAATTAAGAATATTTCGTTAAGTTTAATAAATTTTATATCAATTAATGTTAAATAAATATTTTGTCTCTTATATACTTAACGAAGTTGACTTATGCAGATTTGACTTTAAAATATATTAAAATAATAATAATAATTAAATAATAAAAAATAAAATTTAAAATTTAAAATTCTTTAAAAATAATAAAAAATTTAAAAAGTTATAAAAAAAATTTTAAAAAAAGTTTAAAGGCCAAATGATCGCTTGATTCAGGCGATTTGGCCTCTTGTTCTAACGGTCATTGGACCGGTGGCCGTTTTGGCTGTCGGTTCAAGTAATCATTTTAATTCCCGGGACTAGTGGCCATTATGACCGCTAAAACCAACGACTATTTGGTCATCGATACAGTATTTTTTTTTAAAAAAATTATTATATTATTATTATTTTTTTTAAATTTTATATATTTAAAAATAAAAAAATGTGATTACTTTTAAATCTATCAATTTTAATAACACATCGTTGACAACTTGATATTTGTACTTATTTTGACAAAAAAATAGATACAAACATTAATTTTTTTAAATTTATGAATATTATTATAATTACATCATACATAAAAAATATTGATGATAATATTTTTATTTTTTATTAATAATTAATTTATAATTAACATATAAATATGATATATTACATCTCATTGTGTCAACTCCTTTTAAATTTTTATAATAAATTTCAAATTTATCTTCTTACTACATAAGAAGTAAAATAGTAATAGATTTAGACAAAATTAATCATTATAAAATTAAAAAGTAAGACAAAATTGTACTTATCCATCGTTTAAACTCCAACATTTGAGCCCACTCACTCATCTTTCTTCTTTCCTACTTTCCTCGGAGTTCAGAAAAACCCCACAAAAGAGAACAATCAGAAATGGCCACGTGTCTCCGCTCTTTCTTCTTCGGCCCCCGCACGTCCCAACCCCAACCTCCCTCGTCTGCTCCTCCTTATCCGTTTCTCTCCGCTCCCACGCGGCGAACTTCACTAATTCTGAGACTCAGCTCCAGGAGCCAGCCGGCACGTGCAGCCGCAACTACGAGCGACGTGCGTGAGCTCAAGGAGGGGATAGCGGAGTTCTACGACGAGTCCTCTAGCATCTGGGAGGACATATGGGGGGACCACATGCACCACGGATTCTACGAACCGGGTTCCTCCGTTTCGGTCTTGGATCACCGGGTCGCTCAAGTCCGTATGATCGACGAGGCACTCCGTTTCGCCGGCGTTTCGGGTTGGTTATGTAGCCTTCTTCTTCTTCACTATCTTATAATATATAAGAAGGATGACGAAAGAAAAATTTTCTTTTAAAATGATTTTTTTATCCTAAAAAAATGAATTTTGTCTTCTTAATAAAATTATCTTTACGAAAAAGGAAAAAATAATTCCAATAATCTAAAAAAATGACTTTTTTTTTTATCCTTAAAAAATGAATTTTGTCTTTTAATAAAATTATCTTTACGAAAAAGGAAAAAATAATCCCAATAATCTAAAAAATATATATTTTTTAATATTTTTTAAAAATATATATAATTAATTTAATGAGTTACGTAATTTAATAATTTTTATAATTTTTTTATTATTTTTACATAATTTATAATATATTATAAATTTTCATATTTAAAAATTTACCATATAACTTACTAAATTAATTAATTATTTAAAAAATAATAATAATAAGAGTTAAGTAATTTGACAAGAGTCAAATAATTAGTGAAGATTGGTTTCATCATTGAGTACTAGTATGTTTTTTGTTAAAGTATAAACATGTAACGTGTTAAATTATTTATAACAACATTGCTCAATGATTCATTTACTGAATGAAACCCAAATCATATTTCATATTTCATAATCATATATAAATATATATATATATATAGTTTTCTAGTCCTAAATTGATCTGCATTAATGTTCTTAGGTGGGTTATTATACTTATATCAAGCACAAGCTGTAGCATTTGATCTGTAAAGTCTCTCTTTTCTCAAATTAAGTGGTAAGGATAATTTTTAGATGTCAATTTTTATGGGTAGGATATATGATACCTCTTTTTTTTTTTACACATAATTTTTTAACTAATAAATTATATTTTATTCAATAATTAAGATTAAAGTTGATATATAATTGTTATATTTTTAAAAATTATTTAACTACAATGAACCTCTCACAATAATAATATTTTCTCTCTTCTCTTTTATATCTCTTTTTTTTTAACTCATCAAACTCATTTTTTTTAACATATTAATATTTTCTTCTTTTATTACATACAAATATCATTTTTAACTAGTTTTAACAATTTAACTTTAAAAAAAAAAATAAAGTTTATAAATTTTATAGATTATATATGACTTATTTTGAAATTATTTCCTTTTTAAAAAAAATATTTGAATTTTTAAATTAAAATTATGCACAAGTGAAATTTGGACTTTTTTTTTCAAAAATAAAATAGAAAATTAAAGAGAATTAGAATTGAAAAAAAAAAAAACTAGTTAGAATTGTTATTTTTCTATTTTATTGTGAACCGATGGAGAAATGAAGTTGTGGTGATGAAGAGAGTTATTGATGCTAACTAAGTATTTGTAGTGATAAAGGAAAATTTACATGTGGAAAATGGTGGTGGCTAATGGGCTTTAGGGATGGGATTTGGAGTAAAACAAAAATAAAAACGTATTGTATTTAATATTTTTATAGCTGAAAATTAAGAATATCAGTTTGAAGTTGTCCTCTCCTCTTTACCTCCCTTCGTTGTTTTTGTTTTATAAAATATGACGGGGTCAATAATATCGAAGTTCTTATATTTTTGCATATTTTCAAGCAAGGTTATAGTTTGGCCATTTGTATAAAAAAATACTCTTAACCCTTGTTAAAATAATTAAATTACCACTTAATATTAAGTTGGATACACTTACATTGTGATGATTAAAATTAATTCAACATAAGAAAAATTTAAACACATTTTTAAAAAAGAGAGAATAATTTTAAAAAAGGGTCATATATAATTTATAAATTCAAATTTGTACTAAAAAAATATTAATATGAGATAAAAAAATGAGTTGGATTAGATAAGAAAGAGATATAAAAGATGAGAGTAAATATTATTATTATTATTATTATTATTATAATGAGGTCTATTAATAATTAAATAATTTTTAAAAATACAACAATTACATCTTAACTTTCATCTTAGTCATTAAATAAAAAATAATTTAATAACTAAAAATTTGTATCAAAAGTTATATAAAAAAATAGGTGTCATTAATCCTGCCCATATATATATATATATGTATGTATATATATAAAGCAAAGCTAATCCTCTTAACAACTAAAATTTATGTGTTCAGAAGATCGAACGAAGTGGCCAAAGAGTGTAGTTGATGTTGGCTGTGGGATAGGAGGCAGCTCTAGATACATAGCTAAGAAATTTGGAGCTAAATGCCAAGGCATCACCCTGAGTCCTGTCCAAGCACAGAGAGCAAATGCTCTTGCTGCTGCTCAAGGATTAGCTGACAAGGTATGTAAAAATCTTTCTCTTATTTATGATTTTATTTTTATATACAGAATTGAACTAGTGAGTAACGTTGCCCGTTATATGTTGATATTTTTACATGGAACCTGATGGTGTCAATAGTTTTGATCTCCTGCATGAGTATTTGTTTGTGATGTTGCCTCAAGTTTATGTAGCTATCAATGAGAAGTATTAGAGATATATTTTTTGAGATAACATTGGGAAAGATCAGCAGGTTTCCTTTCAAGTTGCAGATGCTTTGCAACAACCATTTCCTGATGAACAATTCGATCTGGTTTGGTCCATGGAGAGTGGAGAACACATGCCTGACAAATTAAAGGTCCTTTCTCTTTTTACATTCTTTAAATTTAACTATTTCAATATCTTTTAGTTTGGCTTGTTTAGCAAATATGTCTTCGGTGTCTAATTGCAAATATTTTCGTTGTTTGATTTCCATTTGTGGTGTGGGAATCTCAATGAACTTGTTTAAATTGGCAGTTTGTCAGTGAGTTGGCTCGAGTTGCAGCCCCAGGAGCTACGATAATAATAGTGACATGGTGCCATAGGGATCTTGCTGCTTCTGAAGAGTCTTTGCAGCCATGGGAGCAAGAGCTGTTGAATAAGATATGTGATTCTTATTACCTTCCAGCTTGGTGTTCCACTGCTGATTATGTCAAATTACTTCAGTCCCTTTCTCTCGAGGTAGATACTTCATATAGTTTGGCTTGAACATTCTTAAAGCAGAGTCGAATGATCGTGTAATCATTCCATACAATAGATTAACTTATTTACTTGTTAAGGGGGAAACAAACATAAGAAAAAATTGGCATTTTCATTTTCATGACTGACCAATCAATTTCTGGGTTCACGCTTTAAGTGCCTCCTTAGTTTATTAACAACTGGGTTTTGCTATGTTCAAACTATTGAATTTGCAAATTACTGTGGCAGGATATAAAGGCAGAAGATTGGTCGCAATATGTTGCGCCATTCTGGCCAGCAGTTATACGCTCAGCATTGACATGGAAGGGCCTCACATCACTGCTGCGTAGTGGTAAGCTTTTAGCATTCACTTTCATTGGAAATGCCAATAAATTCGGCCTGCTATATTTAGAACCTTCACTTTTGTCCCCCCCCCTCTCTTTTTCTTCTTGATTTGGGTTCGATGTGGTTATTTTAATCAGGATTAAAAACCGTAAAAGGAGCATTGGCGATGCCATTGATGATCGAAGGATACAAGAAGGATCTGATTAAGTTCGCTATCATTACCTGTCGAAAGCCCCTGTAAGTGGTAAAGGCAGCAATTGGCAAGCTTTAGGATTATGAATTGGACTTCACGAGTCACACTTTCTATCAATATTTTCCCATTTGTAAATGCTTTCAATAGAATAAGGGGAGCCTGGCTGAGAGAAACTGTCCCAGCATTGATACTGGCTACGCCAGTTTGGTATTTTTATATAGCCACATTGTCTATCCTTAGACTCTCATGATATTGCTGTTTCACAGAGATATTTAAGTGCTTCTGTTGTTCAATGTTTCATTTCTGTTAGAAATTTACTGTGTCCAGCACATTCATCAAACAGTATGAACTTCCTGAATTTGTTTTCTATAATTGACTTTTTAAGTACTTTAGCTTTCACTATTTAAAAAAAATTGCTTTATGTTTCTTGATTTTGACAACTGTGTTTTTTTTTTTTGGAACAACTGTGATTTTGACAACTGTGTTAATAGTCTAACTAAACCAATTAATCGACCGTAATAAGTACAATATATACATCTACCAAAAACAAAATATCTATAATATAACATATACATCTATCGTAACACATTGATGCAACATATACATTTACTGAAAACAAGATATTTATAATACAACATACACATCTACCGGAAATGTTGTATCGTATATTTATAATATAGCATTTACATCTATTGAGAGCAAAACATTTATAATATATATATATATATATAGATATATCTACTTGCAACACTTATATTACATTGGATATTTAAAATACGAACATATCCAAAGATACCAAATATCTATAATACAACATATACATTTACCGAGAATAAGATATCTATAGTATAAACATCTAACAAGAACACTATACTAGATAATCATAATACAATATATACATCTATTGGGAACAGTATATTTATAATACAACATATATATACCTAGAACACTGATATTACATTAGATATCTATAATATAGCATATACATCTACTAGAAATAAGGATATTAGATATCTATAATACAACATATATATTTATAGGGATTATACATCATTTAAGTATACTCAGACTCACACTTTCTTAATGAGAGGATCATCACTTAGTATTTAAGTACACTCAAACTCACACCTCACCTTACAAGAAAAAGAAAATATTTACAATACCTTGAAAACATTGATACAACATATGCATCTACCGGGAACACTATACCAAATATCTATACTACAACATATGCATCTACCGGGAACATTATACCAAATATCTATAATACAACATATACATCTAGTGAGAACAAGATATCTATAATATATCATACATATCTACAAGAAACATTGGTATTACTAGGGGTGACATGATTTTTCATTGGGTTGGGACTCCGTGGGGACTAGCCCAAATAAGGAGTAATTTGAATTGCATTTTAGACATTTTTTTAGGATGGGTTAAGTTTTAATACAGTAAGCCAAACTTGAATTAAATTCGGGTTGGGTTTGGGGATAAATTGATTTCTCTAAATCCGTCACACATATCTGATTTAAAAACAAATAAAAAAATTACTTATTTATCCAAATCAAAGTTGGCTATATGCAATTTGAAAGTATAAAATTTACTTATATTATATTTTTTAATTTTTTTTAATTTTTATTTTTATTCATATTATTTTATTTTTATTTTTTAGTTATATTTAATATGAGACACTTGCTTCTAAATTGGAGTGAACTTATTTATTAAAAAAAATATGTAAAGAAATAAATAAAATAGGTAAATAATTATATTACAATTTTTAATTTTTTAGTCATCACTTATCTAACTCAAAATTTCTTTTACTTTATATTATAGATTTGCGATGAATTTTAATAGAGACTTGATGTTTAGATTACAAATGAAGAATAATGATTTAGATGCCAACTTTTAAAGAAACTATTAATTTTTTAATTTTAATTCGTGTTATCGATTATATAAAATTAGTAGTTGAAGACTTGATGTAATTTATATTTTCATGTGATGTTTACAATTTATTTTTAGTATATTATGATTAAACGGAATAAAATACTATTTCATAAAATTAAATTGGCACAAATAAAAGAGTATTTATAAAATTAAACAAGAATTCTAAGTATGGGGTATCCATAGGGATCCCAATCCCATTTGGAATCCTTAACCCAAACTCGAATTATATATATTGGGTACGAGATGGATACGGAGATCTTCACCCTAACCTGCCCCATTGTCGCTCCTAAGTATTACATTAGATATCTATAATACAATCTATAGAAAGATACCAAATATTTGTAATACAACATATACATCTATCGAGAACAAGATATCTATACTAGAACATATACATCTACCGAAAACACTATACTAGATATCTATAATATAGCACATATATTTATTGAGAATGAGATATCTATAATACAATATATACATCTATTGGAACACTAGTATTACATCAAATATATATAATACAACATATACATTTATTGGGAATTGAAATATCAAATATCTATAACACAACATATACATCTACTAGGAACCAAAATATTAAATATCTATAACACAACATATACATCCTTATCATATATATATATATTTTTAAATTATACATTATTTAATACTTACGTACATTCAGATTCACACCTTTATAATCGGAGGACATCTATGATACAATTTATACATTTATAGGAACTGAAACACTAGATATTTATAATACAACATATATATTTATTTGAATTATACATCACTTAACACTTAAGTACATCCAAATTTACATTTTCATAATAAAAAGGACTATCATTTGACATTTAAGTACGTTAAAACTCATTTCATCTAAAAAAAAAATATATATTTATAATACTTTAAGTTGCTACAAAACTCGGATCTCTAATCATTAAGTTAGGATGTACAAACCTTACCTAAGTGCAGCTTAAAAACATTTCTAACGTTCATTATATATCTATTAATGTCGTCTAGTTGTAAAATGAGAAAAAAAAAATTAGAAAAAGCATATAAGCCTTGTGTTTGATACTCTACAAATGTCAAAGGGATCCTTTATAGTTATAACTTTTAAAAGTCCGCCACCGTACTAATACTAACAGGAGAGAGAATATAATTTTTTTTCTTTGCTTTTCTAATTTAAGAAACTATGAGTTAATTATAAATTTATGCTTAATATTTGAGTTCAGGTCATTGGCTAGTAGTAGTTCACTTCTCATTTATAGATAATTATTTCCAAATTTCTTTGGCGAGTAATTATTCTGTCATTGTAATAAAAATAGATTGAGATTTTCATCGGCCATTGATTGGCCCTTTTTCAAGCCTACATTTTAAGTAATGTTATATTTTTTAATTTATATTTTAAAATTTAAATAATATGCCAAATTATTATTAGATAAAAAAATAATATAATAAATAATTTTAAAACTTATAAAAATTATAAAAATTAATTATTAAATAATTATTTGACACATTATTTAAGATCCAAAATTTGATATTAAAATTTAAAATATATAACATTATTATTATATTTTTTAATAGTGTAGTTTTATAGGTAACAGCACAAATTTACTTGGTTTGATAGTTTTAATTGCAAATATTAACCAACTGTAGTAATGTAATTTTATTTTATTTTAAAAAAAGTGTAATGTAACAATGTTATCCTAAAACAGAAAAAAAAAAACAGATAATGTTGTCAGCATTTAATCTTTACTCTGATTCTCACTTACTCTTAAGAGAGACTATAGAATTTATCTATGTTTAGATTTAGGGATATAAAATTTGTATTTTAATTAATATGATATTTGATTTGTTAATTATTGATTAATTTTATATAATTATAATATTAATAAAGAAAAAAATCAACAATTATATGATAGGTGGTAATTATAAAATATTAATAAAGAATAAAACATCAATAATTACATAATAAATAATAATTACTAATTGATAAAATATCAATTGAGATTAGGGATGACAAAATTTGAATTCAGATCCAAATTTTGCTCACTCAAATCTAAATTCGAATTTTTCGTATGAATTCACAATTTAAGTTTTTTGGGCAAGGTCGGATCTAAGTTTTTTTTCTATTTTTTTCATACAAATATCTTATTACAAACAAAATACACAAATATCTCATCACAATTATAACTCAAATATCTCAATATAATTATTTCATCATAATTATAACTGTTTCATTACAATTGTCAGCTCACAAATATTTTATTACAATTATAACTGCATCCAATAATTAAAGAAAATAAAATTTCTTGATTCATTCCATGACTTGAAATACAAATATCATAATTATAATTGTCAACCTACAATTGTCTCTAATATTTAAAGAAAATGAAACTCTTTAATCCTTTTTAAAACTTGACCAAAAAATAAAATTTATTGACCTCTTTTAAAACTTAAACTCTTAACTTTAGACTAAGAAGTACACAAACATTACAACTAATTTTTTTTTAAATTTTTTTTGATTAAATTTAAAATTTTAATATATTTATTTTTTAAAATAATTATTAAATTTATCTATATTAAAAATTATGAATTTTAGAAATTAAATTAAATTTTTTTTAAAAAAAAGACAAAATTTGAGTTTTAGCCGAATTTTTTGAATTTGACACAACTTAGATCCTCGATTTGAATTATTCAAAAAAATATGAAGATAAAATTTAAAAAATTTAATTTTTTTGAACTCAAGCTAAATTAAATTTTTAATTGTTTTTCAAATCAAAATATAAATCAAACTGAATTGCCATTCCTAATTGAAATACAAATTATATCTTTCACTACTCAATAAAAAAGAAGTAGGCCGAAGAAATAAAAAACAAGCAAATCTATGGGATAGAATATAGGTCAGCAATAAAAAAAAAAACACCAGATCTGTAAATGACCAACAAACACACCCACAGTACATGCTTCGCACGTTAAGAACATTATTAGCGAGTAATCTATAATATTCTTCAAAATCTATTTATTTATTTTCTCTTTTTCAGATACCTTTCTTTTTTTATAAAGCAGCCAAATCTTACCGCCCTGTTTGCAAGTGCATTTCCCTTTTTTCAAGAAAAAATAAAAAAAAAATAAGAAGAGCAAAAAGAAAAAGAAAAAAGCAAAAGAAAAACCAAACAAAAAAGAAAAGAAAAGAAAATCCTCTATAAAAATGCCAAAATTTCATCTTGGGCACTTGCTTAACACGTGTCTTTATGACGACGTGGCCACAAAAGAATTTTACTTGCAGGAAAAAAATTATTTATTTACAATTACATAGAAGAAAAATACAGACGATACAGTAACTCTTCAGCCAAAGCCTAAAGCCGTCGAGCCATTTCACAAACCCTCCTCTCTTCTTCTCTTCTCTTTTATTTTCTCAGGTATTGTTTTTTTTAATTATTATTTTTTCATAAAATAATTTTAAAGTGATTAAAGCTAGCGAATTTTAGAGTTTGAGAGAGATAGAGAGAGAAAGCTCGCAAACGACGTCGTGGGGGGAGTTTCATAGAGAGAGAGAGAGAGAGCCAGAGTGGGGAGGGAGAATCCAATTTCTATCTCTTGGATGAGGTTTGTGCTTTTTTTCTTCTATACGCTTTCTTGTTTTCATTCGACGTTCATTTTTCGATCGATTTTTTAAATTTTTTTTTATAATGTTATTCTGTTTATGAAATATAAATGGATGATACGAAAAATAATAGGGTGATTTGTTTAGTAAATATGAAGTTAATAATATTTGAACGAGAAAAAGTATGCAAGAAGTGTCCGATGGTTTAGTTGTGTTGATGAAGATAGAGTTTCTGGTAATGTGTTTGCGTAATTTGGCCTTTCTTCTTTGGGATTTAATTATGTGGGCTCTGCCCGAGTTGCTTATATAAGAGAAATTTGCGCGATGTTGATTTATAAATTTGGCTGGGAAATTTTTTTGCTTTGAGGAATTGAGGGTCCGAGGGGAGGAGAGGCCGGAGAGACCGAGAGTGTGTTGCAATATTTGTCAGTTTCAGCTCTTAGTGAAATAGCAATGAATTAATGCTCCAAGCACAAACTGTTGATGTGTTGTTGAGTTGGTGAGAGATGTGATACCAAAATATTGAGAGGAAAAACATTGAACATTCTTTGACATGACTTGTATTAAATTTTTAGAGTGATTGAAGTGTAGCATGTGTATGATGTGCATATTATATGCGATTGTCCATTCTATTTACATAGTATCTGAAGCAGTTTTTTAATAAAAGGGAGGGAAAAATTGATTTTAAGTTGAATCCACTGAATGATATTTTTAAGTCTTCTGGAATTCTAGTATGTGAAAGTTCTAATTCTGTAGGATTCAACAAATTTGAGTTTTGATGTTCGAGTGTAGACATTTGATATAGCCGTTTGACTATACTTTTTGCTATGAGATTTTCAAGCGTTTTCTTTTGCCAACGAGTTTTTTGTGAGAATGCTTCTAGTTAGGTTCAATTGTCTCACCGAGAGCATGTGCATGGATACAGCCTTCACAAGTTTGGTCTAGTTCTGTTTATTTAGTCATTGTTTAGGACGTTAGCTATATTACACATGTATATTTATTAATGCAAGCCTAAGGAGTCATGACTTATGATTTTTAATTTGGTACGACATATGTACTTTTTCATGTAGATATATTTTTCATATTTTAAGCACTCTACTATGGGTACATTTAGGTTTACTTTTTGGGGGAAAGTTATAAGATATCTAGCATGGCATGGACTCTGGCTGTCAGCACTAACAGCATTGCAGGTGGATCACGAATGCAACAACAAACTATCCATAAGTGATGAGATATATGTTATGGACTCAAGAAAGGTTATAGGAATATAAACATATAGTTATGTGATGCATGTATCTCTCTGTGGATATCTACAATGATGAATCAGCCATAAAATTTGTTTGTGTATGTGAATAGTTGGTTGAGCTGAATAAAATCATGGACATGATATGGAATGTCTTAGCCATGGGCTGAATCTCTAAGAAGTATTTGTACTAGATTTTTTGATGAAGAGAACCTCCTTTATTGCTCTTTATTGTTTCGGAAAAGTAGAACCTTCCATAAGTGTGTCATCTTCTTGATCCCTTTTCATCTGATTTGTCTGTCATATAGATAGCAATGGAATTTTGGTGCATTGTCAATGTAGGTCATATCTGGATTCTTCAGAATTTTTCTCTCCAACATTTTGCTCAATATTAAAATGAAACCAAGAACTGATGGGGCATCTAGGGCTCAGAAGGCCAAGAGCATTCAGGGGGAGGGACCAAATTGGATTTTGATCGCAGGAGGTGCTTTATTGAGTACATTATCAGTTCGCCTTGGTTACAAGCTGAAGCAGGCACGTGACTCAAAGCAGCAGGCTAATGCTAATAGTGCTCTAAAAGGTCTTGTAATATAATATGTATTGCATCACCGGGTTCTCTCTAGTATGCAAACTTTTCTAACTTATTGTAGTATGCACTTCAGGCAATGGAAAACTTTCTGACAGGGGGAGGTCAACCGGTCACCATTTGCATGCAAACATGTTTTCCTTTACACAAGACGATGATGGTTGCTTCAACTGCATTTCAGGTTAAAATCTTTCTGTGTTCTTATGTTTTTTGATCTATGCATGGTTAAAGATAGCTAATATCAAGCTTGACTGCAGACGCTTGGCAGTGCCTCCTTGATAACTCTGTAGGTATTGTGAGTTTTTTTATTTATTTATTTCTTGGAAGTGGGTGCGAATGCGAGGTTGATCTGGTCTACTGGCTGTTTAGAGAATTTTCTTTTTGTTAAGATTGAATGCATCTTCTGCAGCTTATAACAGATATATCAGGTAAAGATTTGCTCAAATGATTTGGAAATGAAAACTTAAAATGTATAATTTTGAGCTCCGCGCTTGTACTTCATCCATTGTGATTTATGTGAAGGCCAACTAGATGAGCTGGGTGGTTTTGCAATACAGTGAATGGAAATTAAAACTAAAGTACTTTTTTGTTTAATCTATGACTTTTTTGCCATGTATGATTGCTGTGAAGTGATTTGAAGTTCACTGGTGAGATACTGAGTATATAAGTGATGAATTCCAATCAGTAATGTTGTGGTTTTGGTTATTGATGCAAGGACTTTGGTTCTTCAGTACTATAATTGACTTTTAAGGTTTATGTATTAGCAAGATATAATTAGGTTTTTGATGACCGGAGAAGATTGACTTGTCATGGCTATTGGTATGGAAGCTAAGATGTTTTTTTCTTTTGAGAAGATGGCAGCTAAGATGTTAAGTGCAAAATCATAGAACATTAGGTGTAAATTAGGGTTTGAAGATGCGCTTTCTAGGTTTGGTAAAGTTAATCAGGGGCTGGCTATGATTTGATATGTGTATAAAATATGGTTTACTTGGGTGCAGTAAAGAAACCTCAAGTTTGATCCATGTAAAAGTATTAAAGAAGAAAGAAGAGAAAAGAGGAAGAAACAAAGGTATAGGCAATAACACCTAGAAAAAGAATAGAGTCACCCCTTCAAGGATAGCTCGAAAGCTGTTGGGCGTTGTTTGATATGATAACCATATTTACATAGATTTTTGCAACTAGGACTCTAAATAGTATAAGGTTCGACAACCAAAAGTACTCTTGGACCACTAAATGGTCTAATTACATCATAAGACAAGTTCTAAGATACATCTTGAAGAAAACTGGAATCTAGAAAATTATTTTGAATCCTTAAACGAATGGAATCAAGATAAAACTGAATCAGCAACAACCCAACATAGGGAACATAAAATTAAGTTTCTGGGAAACTAAAATGTTAAACTGGAAGAGATTCAAGTATTGCCTGTGATGAATTAGCAGTTGCTGCACCACTTGTTAATCCTGTTCTGTGATTCCCATGCATTACTTTGCATTATTCATTGGTTAAGATAATAACTTTTTGGTATTTTCATAATATTCTTTGATTTCTTACGAAGTTTGGACTTGTAACAGGAAATGAAGGCATGGTGGAGATGAAGCACCCTCCAAATGGTCAGATTTTGTCTGAAACTGATGTCCCACTCCCTCTGGTGACAGTTCCTGCTCCAGAATTCAGCAAGGAGAATGGGGTTATGTGGGCTTCATCTCCTGATCGGCTTGAGCTGCCTCCAAAGCCATTCCACCATTCAAATTGCTCGGACTCGCCATGTGTATCAGAATCTGGCTCTGATATCTTCAGCAAGCGGGAAGTGATATACAAGCTAAGGCAACAGTTGAAGAGAAGAGATGATATGATACTTGAAATGCAAGATCAGATTGTGGAGTTGCAAAATTCACTCAATGTTCAGCTTGAGCACTCAACTCATTTGCAGACACAGCTTGATGCTGCAAATAAAGACTTGTTTGATTCCGAGAGAGAAATCCAGAGGCTGAGGAAGGCAATTGCAGATCATTGTGTGGGATATTTGGCCACCAGTGAGAAAAAGCCCCCAATGGTCCCGAGTTGGCCAACTGAGGCAAGAAACGGCCATGTGAATGGGTATGTTGAGGGGGAGAACAATTTTGAATTTCAGGAAAAGGGCAGGGGAGAAGTGGAGAAGATTGAGATGCTGAGGAAGGAAGTTGGAGAGTTGAAGGAAGTGATAGAAGGGAAAGACTACTTGTTGCAGAGCTACAAAGAGCAGAAAACAGAGTTGTCGATGAAGGTGAAGGAGCTGCAGCACAGATTGGATTCTCAGCTCCCTAATATTTTGTAGGTACATTTAGGGTTTTTGTGTATTCTTTTGTTTCCCTTGTTTTTTTGATTATCCTTTTCTTTGATTAGATGTTAGAAGAAGAAAACAAAAAGAAAAAAAAGAAAAGAACAGAAGTCTAGGTTGAGTTTTCTTTCTTTCGTTCTTTATTATTGTTTGTGCTTTTCTTTCTTCACTATCCTTAATTTGAGTTGTCGACGGGTGGTATGGTCCGTGCTTGTGTTGGTGTGAATATCAGAGGGGGAGAGAGAAATAGAGAATAGGCAAAAGGCAAATGCCTGTTTTTCCTTGCACAATCGGGAAAGCTTTGACGAGATTGGCTTGTTATTATCCCGTATTTATTTAATATCTTTTATGGATATGAATGGCACAGCTTCATTCAACTAAGGTTTCAGTAAATATCATTTTCAATGTAAAAAGAAAAAATGAACTTACCTATCGTAATTGTTCACGAATTTCACATAAATGCCTTGCATGCACGCTCTCTATTTTTACAATGCGGGCAACGGAGAACTCTTTGTACGAATTATTAGTTTTTTTTATCTGTCTAGGGTACAAAACGCGTCAGTTCAGGGTGACCTAAAAAACGACAGTATACATCTTGCCCCTTCGACAACGACAACGTTTTACGTTTACAGCCGTTTAAAAACTAAATGAAGCACCGCCTCTCCTTGTTTGTTACTATGTCCTTTTCTTCCCGCGCTGGAGGCGCCGCCCTAAATTCAAATCCTAAATAAAAGAGCCGTTGCCTTTGCCGTAGCGAAGGTTTCAGAAATTGTGCGAACACGGAATCACATCGTGTCTAGCGATTTTTCGAAGAGAAAAAGACTAAGCATTATCAATTGTTCTGTACTATAACGAGTTTACAGATTTCTATAAAGAAATAAAGCAGAGGAAAAGAACGATGGCTGGAGATAACGGAAAGCGACGACTGTTGAGAATTATAGTCCTGCTTGAAATAATTAAGGTACTTTTTTTACCAATCTGTTTTTGGGGACAAAATACGTTATAAGGGCTATGGGGTTGCCAATGTATTTGATTGGAAGTGATTTAGGGTTTTTAGGAGAGAGCTTTTATGTGAAAGTACTTTAGTGCAAAAGTGCTTTTCGGAGAAGTGCGTACAAGTAATTCTGTAAAAAATTATTTCACGTGTTTATTCTTATAAGCATCTTTATGTATTTGAATTGAAATTATCTCTATACTATACGTGCAGATGTAACATTGCTTTTGTTTTATGGGTTATATGGGTATTCAGGAGTTAGCTTGCTGTGAAAGTACTTTTATTCAGAAGTTCTTTTTGTGGGCACTTACAAGTAATTCTCTCAAGAAGTGTTTTTGAAGTCAACAATGTTTACTAAGAAGCAGTTAGTTCAAAGACCACATATCTGCTTTATTCATTCTTATAAGATTTATGTTTAGTTTAATTAAACATTTGGCATAAATATGACATCAGTTTTGTCTATATGAAGGTGTTTCTAATGGCGAGAGTATTTTCCTAAATGCATTATTGTTATAAAATTCATTTCTTAACAGAAAAATGCATTGGATGTGCTTTTCAAGAACATGAATAGGGATACTTTGGGGAAAACTTTGGATGGCTATAGCAAACTTTTCCTTCTTGAGAAATTCTAACAAGTTTGAAAGATATTTAATCAGCTGACTGACGTATTGCTTTATTTGGACCTGAGAGTGAAAAGTTCTACTGGTCTGAATCTTTACGTTGCTGCGCTTATGATAGATGACTTTTGTTTGTGTATTGTGGCTTCAATATCAAAATAATCTTTCAGACATCTTGGATTGTATTGTTGAAAATTTAAGATGCCTCTGCCTCTGTTACTTGGTGTTGAAAGAGCGTAAATGTAAGTTTTCTGAACTTTACATATGAAACTTAGCTAATCATTTGAAATGTTGCTTTTATGCTTTTTGAGCTTACTTTTTAATCACATTACGATTAATAGTTAATTTGTGGATTCCCAAAATCCCATCATTACTCACTGTTATCTCATAGTGTGACATTTACTTCCATTAAAGTTGTAATAGCTTGTTAAATTGTGGAAAAAAAGTTGTTTGGATGTCACAAGAAACTTTCATTCTCTTTACAGGTCTCCTCTTCTGTATGTGGAATGCTGGAAACTCCTGACTACAATTTAGAATATTATTTCTTCTGAAGGATTATCAAGCCGCTGGTCAAAAAATCTTTTTGGCATTGGTTATGGATGTTAAGAAAAATCAAACATAAGATTAACAAGTTAGGTGGATTTTATATTTGAGGATTGGTAGAATAAGATCTTGATTACTCTTTGAAACTCACTGATCTTGTCAGTAAAGTAGTCTCAAGTTCTCAATGCTGCGAGAACTTCCTGTCATGCCGTTTGGACCTAGATGGGTCTCTCTGAGTCAAAGCTAGTCTTGAGCAAACCTTCCTCTAACAGTAAATTTTGTGTCCTAAAGTGGACAAACTAGACGTAGTGCAATTGTTATGATAGTTCTCTTACATGGTTTTGCAAATGAAAAGCTGGGTCCTTAAGGAACTTTTGAATGGTCAATAGCTATATTTGCAGAGCACTGGAGGTTTCTGGAGGTTCTTTCTGGTTGCTCTAGCTCTATTTTGATGTGCTGCTTTTTTTGTGGTGTGGAATTAAATACTAGACTGGGTAAGCCCTTATGATTGCTTTATCCAGTTTTCTACTATGCTGGAATGTGGTGGATAAATTGCATGAATTGTTTATTTGACATACAATTTGGGTGCAATATTGAGGTGCTGAAAACCAGCTAAAAATTCTTTTACTATCAGAAAGCTTATTGTCTTCTTTAGTTGATTTTGACAGCCTGCCTATTTGAGCTGGTGGATTATTGATGCAACATCTATATTTATACAGCTCTGCAGCAGGGAATTTAACTGTCTATCTGGAAGTTCTCTTAGTGCTTAGCAGTTTGTAAAGCAGCAGAAGCAATCTGGTAGTCCCACATCAGTTGTTAGATGTTTGCTTTTGATTTAGACTTTAGAGGACTTTCATTCGTGCTGATTTGGTGGTGGCAGAAAGAGGTACTCTTGCTTGCTTTTCCGCCAACCGCATAACCAGATGCTGATGCTCTTTCGGATGGTTTAGATTTCTTCCCCCTTTTTCTTTTGGCAACGGGAGTATGAGGTATTTCCTTGTTTGGAAATTGAACTTTATGCTTGTAAACTTTAACGAAATAACTCTTTAGATGTATTCATTCAAACTTAATGTGTTAGTCTCTAATAAATTTTGTGTAACAAATTGAGGTATTGTAATCTGTCCCTACCCTCGAGTCTGTAGGATCAAACTTTTTCAGCTGGTTGTATATATGGTTTTGAAAAGTTCATATTTTATACAAGGTGTTGTTTATCAATTGAAATCTTGGAGAAAACGCTAAAAGAAAAATAGAATACATGCGAACTTTAGCAAAAGCATGTAAAAGGAATTAAATGCGAGGCAGGCAACACCACAACTACAGATTGTATTCAATCTACTTGGATAAAAAAAATCACTTTACAAAGCTTTAACGTTTGTTTGTCAGAAAAAAGAAATAGAAAAAAAAGAGATGTGATCTTTTGAGCGTCTAGCTTAGATCACTATATAGTTAGCACTCATGCGACCTCCTTACCAACAACTCCTCCTATTGCTCTTCATTGTTCACCTAGAGTTCAAATCAAATTCCCCAACTTCACACCACTCCTCTTGGGCACCCGCGTCTCCATTTTCAGTTTCCTCATCATTCAAGAAATCTTCAGATGGTTCTTTCTCATCTCTCTGTGTATTGTTTTCCCACCCATTCATCATTTCATCGGGGTTAACACCCTGTTCTTGTTCTCCCATGTCATGTCCAATTTGTACATTATTTCCTTGAGAAACTAAGGCACTTGCCCTTATTGGACCTCGGGCCATTAATTCATCATGCGCATGAGACTCAGCTCGAGCTTGCTCTGCCTGAACCATGGCTGCCATTCGCAACCTCGCCTCATGTGCCTCTCGACCAGCCTTTTCCCTTGATTCTATTTCAGCCCTCAATTCCAGCATGGCTCGTTTCTCCTCTTGGAGGAGAGCTTGCTCTATCATCAACCTCTCCTCGGATCGGAATTCACCAATAGCTCGCTTGCGGGTTATAATGTTAAAAGCAAGGACCTGTTTCTCAAATGTGCCAGTGAACTCTGCGACTTTTGTGGCAATGTTGTTGTCCCACTGCTGGGAGCGAGACGGCATCTGTCCTGTTGTGTCAGAATCAAGGATTCTATCATCTTCTTCTGCTTCATAGTCTGCTACCACATGGTAAGGCAGTAACCTGAAAAGATAGAAATGAACAAACATGCATTTGCAACATATCTGTCAGATCAATACTGCTTTTAGTTTCTATTTTATGACTTCCTTAACATTTTAAGTAATTCTATCTGGCAAGCAGCTGTCATGCACCATGTGCAAATAGCAGCTAGGCACTATCCTAACTTGTCAACTTATATATTTCTTTCCCATATGAAAATGGAAAATATCCTTCTTGAATTTGTCAAATCTTTTCCAATCACATCCCATGGTACACCTAATTTGTTCTCTGTTCACAATGATGAATCAGTAATGGGCACTGGAAATGTTTCCAAAATTGTTTGAGTACTCCTCATAAGTATTGGTTAAATTCTCAAATCAAACCCACATTGAAGATTTGAAGAAACCAAGGTATTGTGTACATAGGAAATATAGTTACACGGGATAAAAACATAAGATTTGTAAACAAATTGTTATGACCCATACAAATACAGTTACCAGGGCAAATGGTTCCTTCCTACACAATGTAAAAGCTGCAGATGCTTGTGCAATCAAGTCACACCTAGATTATTCATTAAAATAATAACAAATGTTTGACATTGTATTAATGAATCCATGTGATGTCAAAGCTGAATCTCATACACCAATACATGCTCCATATTTGGTGCTTAGAGGAGAAAATTCAAGGGGGTTTTTCTCCCTCTACATGCACCCTTACATATCCAATCTTAAAATACAATTTAGGATCAGTGGTGGAGTAAATGGCACGGATAGGGGGAAAGACCCAAGTAATTTAACTTAATAAAATCTAATTATTGGAAAAATACGTTCCCATAACCACGATTCTAGTAAACTATAATCCTAGTTTCCAAACTGTAGAAACTTTAATACATGACTAACATACAAACAAATAAAACAAATAGATAACAGGGATTCACAAAATAACGTCACAGTAAACTAAAATCAGGCTAGCCAAAAAGTTTTGTGCCAAATGGTGCAAAGCTCCAAACCCGCAGTATCTCCAATCTGTTCGTATCTGATTTCATCTCTTATCTGTTGAGAAAATCATCTAAAAATTAATTTCCCCAACTCTGTGCCTGCCAAATGTATTGATATGAAAATAAAGAATGTATTTCTCATTGGTTTCTAGCAAAAGTTGCAAGTATCGTCACCCATATTAACAAGTGTCACGGTACATCATCAAGTTGTTCCGTCTTTATGCATATTAATTCAAATTTGATCATAAAATATACATAAATACATTCTTCTACTAAAGGACCACATATCTTCCAAGAACCTTAACTAAATTAATGATATAGTTCCGTTTTATTAAAACAATGCCAGGGAAAATCACCCATAAAATTTTCCCCCATCTATTGGGAGCTCTCCAATGCTTATGAGCCAATCAGGTTCCCAATGCTTAAGGCCAATCATTTCGTGTCACATTAAATGCAAACCATAATCTGGCTCAATTCTCCAAGCAGAGCACTTACATATCCTAAAAAGTCAAAATTCTACAACAATAAGCAAAACCTATTCTCTAATTGCCTAAAAATCTCATTTTCGTCCCATGTTCTGATCATTCCAAACAAGTTATAAACAAACAAACCTCTCACAAGCATCTTCCAGCGACATGAAAGGCCGCTTAAAGTCCGGGTGGCAGACCCGCCACGCGTCCTGGGAAGCCATCTGAAGCTCCACTTGATTCAATGGCCTCATCCCTTTTTGTTGTTGCTGCTGCTGTTGCTGTTGCTGAGACTGTTGCGAATTTTGTTGACTTTGTTGCTGTTGTTGCAAATTAGAATTAGGGTTAGGGTTAGGGTTAGGATTAGAATTAGAATTAGGGTTTGGCTGTTGGAGAGGAAGGGGACGGTGTATGCCCGGGGGACGCAGATGGGCATCGACATTTGAAGGGAAACGCGACATTGCTGCCTGTTGTTGGAGTTGTTGTAAAAGAAGCAATTGTTGTTGATTTTGTTGCGCTTGTTGTTGTTGTTGTTGTTGTTGTTGCTGTTGTTGTTGATGATGTTGTATGAGTAATTGCTGCTGGTGCTGAGCTAAGGCCTTTGCTTCTTCCATTTTTCTTTCAAATCCTCTTCAGAATTTGAGAGAATCTGATTTTAAAAGCCTCTCTTTGTTTCTATTAAGGTGTTTTAATGGCGATCAGTGTGATTAATTGATTGGGGGAGCACAAAGAGGGACAATGATGGTTTGGGTCCGAGAAGAAAAAACGTTGGGCTTTCTTAACAAGCCCATTCCGTTAGGATTTTCTTAATTGGATATAGGCCCACAAAAGAACCATATGTATTTTATCGTTTCCCAATTTTTAAAATATAATTCATATAAATAAAAGTTAATATGATTTTTGGCACAAAAAAAATCAATATGATTTTCTAATAATTTTTTTTTTAAATTTTGAAGATAAAATTTAGATTACAAAAAACATACAAAGTTAATGCGCATTTGAACTATCTCTTAATGTAAGAAATATATAAATTTTGTATTCTAATTAACGTAATATTTAATGTATAATTATCAAATTAATACGAATTAAAAAATTAAAAATTACTTGATATGTAATAATCATTAATTGATGATACAAAATTTGTATTTATCTTTATAAGTCTAGTGCTATTTTGATTTAAAATTAAGTGAGAAGGAAAGTTGCGCATCATCTAATACTAACAATAGTAGAAAACTTTAACTTTATTTGAGTTCTTTTATAAAATTGAATTTTTGATATATGGGTTGCATTACAATAAATTCTTTCCCGATTAATTTTAAATAATTTACCTTTTTTAAAATTTTAAATATCAAAATTATCCTTCCAAATCTATAACTCCAATTGTGAAAACTTTTAAAAAAATTCTTTATCTTTCGCTTAATTTACAAACAGGAACTTGCATATAACAATACTTTTCTTTTGCGGTCTTTTTCTAATTAATAATAAGTGTTGGTCATGTTTAATTTATACGTCAAAAACTAGATTATTTTCAAGTTCTACAAAAGCTTTAATTTTCTTTCCTTTTTTTTTTACCTGTTGATTTTTTTTTTTTTTTTTAAAAGTTGTTTGTTGCCTTTTTTTTTTCTTTTTTCACAATTGTAGTTTATTTTTAAAATTTTTTTATTTGCATGGAAGCCAATAGTTATTTTTTATGTGATGTGGAGTTGACATTTGTACTATTTTTCATTAAGTTGTTTGGGAAGCTATTTCTATGTCATAGTTTCTAAATTCCTTGAATTCTTAGTTAAATCTGTTGATTATCTTATTTTCTCATTTGACTGCTGTTAGTTTGTCTCTTAAATTTTGATTTTTTTTCTCTATCTCTTTGAATTGTTTGAAAATCTTTAATAACATGTTTGTCGTTATGAAAATTTCACTTCTTAAAATAATTACATCCGTATTACTTGGATATTTATTTTCTACTTTGCTTAAAAATCTTGAGTTGGGGGGATTAGTGTAATTCACCATGTTTGTTTATTATTATTTTTAATCTTAATAAAGTAAAAGTATGCTTTTTATTCTAAACTTCTCGTAGACAATGTCATTGATGTTTTATGATACGAATTTTATTAAAATTTATCTCGTTATATTTATGCACTTTTTATAATTATAAAAAGACCTTTCATCCTCTTGTAAAAAAGAACACTTCGATACTCAAGTTAATAATTACAAAATAAAAGAACGAACGCGTTTGTAAAAGTAAATTATGATACAAGAACAAGTAAAGTTATTAGTTTTTGTGTGCTTAGAATAATTATACTTTATGTTCCAAGAATTTTGTATATGTTGCAAGATTTCAAGATAATCTTTCACAAGAAAATTTATAGAGTTTATATAAACTTAAATCTTAAAAAATATTACCAAATAGTAATGAAAAAATTAATTAAATTCAATAATAAATGATATTAACTATTAATAGTCATTAGTACAATTCATAATCATCAATCCATTCAATAAACATCAATGCAATTCAATATTTATCAATGTCATGCAATTCAATAGACATTAATCACTTGAAAATTAAGATCAATATTAGAAAAAAAAGTTTTGGTGATGGAATTTCACTATCACAAATCATATTTGTGTTATAATTTTATATCACCAGAAAAACACCTCAGTAATTTGTGATAGAAAAATTCTATCACAAATCTATGATGGATAAAGTTTGTGATAGAATTTTTTATCACCAATATGTGTCATCTAATGAATATTTAAAATTATATATTTAATAAAAATTTTATATTATTATTTTTTATTACTAGTGTCTTTAATCCCTTTATCTTAAGTATGTTTACAATATTATACTTAATTAACTTTTAACTGTTTTATGGTAAGTTTGATAAAATGGGCATAACTTTCTATCTAAGAAACCGAATACAGTGATTCTTAATCCTGTGAAGAGCTGACTCAATGGGTTAACATATTGTATTTCACAAGGCATTTGAAATTCGAGTGTTTAGAGAATGAAAATAGCTTAGAATAGAACTGATTTGCAGTACAGGCCCAGTCCAAATAGTCATTAGTATTTGGCTAATAACTATAGAAATACATATTTAATACGTATGAGACAACTCAATTTGTAAAGATAAGAGACTTATCAACAACTTTGATGTTTTGAGTGATAGCTAATTCGGATTACATGAATTTTAAATTGGATAATCAAGTGAATGCATTAATGATAATCAATGTAAATTATTTGTCACAATTCTTGACTTTTATCATCCAAGTGGTTCTCTCTTCATTTGTTTCGATTTATCCATATTTTTCTATAAATGAGTAGCATGTTTATGTCCAAAGAATGTAATTAGAGAGCTAAATTTTAATTCAAAATACTTATCTTTTGTATTATTTCTTTGCAATATTATTTCTCTTGTTTATTATTTTAAAGTCATATTATCTCTTCTTCTATCTCTTTTTTTTTCTTTAGTTTTATTATATTTAAATAATTTTTTTTTAACTAAGGTGAAATGGTGAAACTATTAGTAAGGTAATAAAATATACTTAACTCTTATTCAAAAATTTAATGTTTCATTATTAAGTTATGCAAATTTATATATAATATATTTTTTTTTGTTTGTAATATTAATATCATTTCTTATAAAGTGGTGTATCTTGATTTATTATAGACATTTTTTATAGTTGGCACAATGAATTCTTGAAACCATTTATAAGATTTGGCCTATATACCTTTTTTTGTAAAGTGAGAGTCTTGATTTATTGTAGACAAATATAAAGATTGACATAATAAATACTTGAAATCATTTATAATTGAAGAAATAAATACTAGTTAATATATAAATGGTGATGAACTTTAATTATTATATCTTCCGGTTGAAACCTTCGTCGTGTGAGGATTCTAATTGAATTATAAAAAGAGTTGAATATATTTATATTTCATATGTCAATAGTGGATCCCTCTCATCTTAACTTTTATTTTAATTGGTTAATTGAATAATTATTTGCAAACATCTTATACTATTTTAATTGTCTTTAAAATATTTATAGTTTGTAATTTTAATTCTATTTTCTTATGGATTGACCCCGTTCTCACTGGGTTATTTATTACTTCGATAATCTTCCACTTGAGAATAAACTCCTGTATTTTAGACGTGTCACCATCACTTAATGATAGAAAATATTTATCACTAAATTATAATTTTTGTCCTACGTGTACAAAACTTATGTGACAGATATTACCTACATGGACGATGATGTGGATGCTGATTTGACACCTAGTATAATAAATGATGTAAGTGTGATGTCATGAGACTGAACTCACACAAAAAAATGTGACCTAATCAAAATACATAATCTATCACAAATTTGTGATAGATGTGTATCACAAATTGGTGATAAATATTTTTCTAGATATATATAATCTATCACAAATTCGTGTTAGATGAAAATCAAATTTCATTAATTATATTTTGTAATCAATTTAGTAGGTTTTATGAATTTAAATTATATTCATATATTTATAATATATTATTTATTTAAATATATATTACAAAAATTAAAATATTCAATAAATATTATTATCTAAATGTTCAAATAAGTATAATTTCAACATCTATCCATTAACTAAAATACATCATAATCATAACTGTAGCAATGTATAAACACTATAATTACATGACATACTCACTGTATTTTCAACATCAATATATAAAATCCAACATCCATTTTATTTTATAGGTGAAACTTTCAACAGTTAAAACTATAAATATAAATACTTAATAGAAATTTCAAGTACCACCTTAAAAAAGGTTCTATCATGTTATAAATAGTACATCATAGACAAAGTTTCACCATTAAACTAACAAATCAAATCAATGTAGTAGAGGCAAACTGTACATGCTTCCAGTGCCATCTTCAAGAAAAAGAAATTTTAAGTTAATTATTATGTTTTAGTACAAAATTAAGAAAAAAAATTAGAACAAGATATAAAATATTGAGCGAAAAAGTTATATGCCTAGCTTATATTTTAGAAGAAACAAAAAAAAAAATGCTCGGTCTACATGAACCTCATCTATCTTTTCTTTAATATATTGTCTTACTTATGAACTAATAATATATAAAGCAGAAGAAATATTGTTATCGATTGCACGTAACTTTAAAACACATATATAGGTAAATGAATTTAAAAAAACTTACATTTTGTGTAAGTATGGTGAAGTCATTTATAACATCTCTCATATATGTCATGACATATAATTCGCATTCGATAGTTTCTAGTTGAAACAAGGCATGCGAAAACAATTTCATAGTTAAGAAAATTATATTTTTAAATAAATAAATGTATTTAGTTGAAAGTTACTTAAAAGTGATATTTTTATCTTAACTTGAATCCAACTATTGGTGATCTTTTACCATTGGCACTTTCTTGCGCAAAATGAATGCATATGCCACTAATCTAAAAAATAAAAATAATTCATCACTTATTCATACTTAAACACAAAATAATTTTTTTTTGGTATTGATATGTGGAACTCACCTATTTAAAATAGTTTGAAAGTCGGTACACATTTAATTTCCCAAAAGATTCAAATGATAAACCGTTTTGGTAAAGAGGTTAATAATGATAAGAATCTAATAGAAACTATATATATAAAAAAGAGTCAAAATATTAAAAAATCAATAAAACCTAAAATGCATTATATTAACAACTCATTAGGATTGTAAGAGATTAGCCACAACTAATTGTGTGACGTACTTTGTAATATCCATTCTTATGGGACTATAATTTTTTTTAAATTTTAAAAATTTGGGAGAAAATTATCCAAAACTTTAATTTGACTTTAAAGATAAAGAGATAAGATAAACTTTTGAATTCTAAAGTGCGTAATATTTAGAGATATGTTTGTTAAAAAAGAAGAAGATAAATAATGATAAAAGAGACGTGCGTGTATATAAGAAAACAAAAGGGAGATGTGTGTGTATGTGAGGAAATAAAATGGAAATGTATGTGAGAGAAAATAAGTAAAACGTGTGTTTAAGAGTGATTATTAAAAGAAGAGCATTGTAAGTTAAAAAAATTCAAGATGTGATTTTAAAGATAATGAAAAGTGCTCATAATTAAAAATATATTTATATAACATAAATTTTGTTAAGTGTCAATTTTTAGTTTTGATGAGTTCTTATTTTACTTCTCTTTTTTTAATTATTTGTTAACGTTATAAAAAGAGAAAAAATGAAGAATTTGAAGGAAACAAAGATTGATCCATTTGAATTGTGAGTAGATTATACAATTAAATAATTTTCTTTTTCAGCTGTGTTATTATATTAATCAGTTTTTGTTCCAATAGATTTATATTATAGATTTGTTATGGCTATGAGTTGAGTTTAATAGCCACGTTTTGTTTTTGATTTTGAAAAAAAAAATCACGATTTTTTCCGGCATCAAGTTAAAGATGACAAGAATATGTATAAATCGAAATGTTGAGTTTTTATTTGTATTTATTTAACTATTATTATTATCATTATTTTTGTTAATGCACTTTTGCCCCGTGTATTATTAATATTGTTTTTTCTTAACTAAACATAAGACAAGTCTTAATAATCTTTTTCTTTCATATGTATCAGCAAATTAAATACACGTTACTGTCATTGTATTTTATATAATAAATTTTAATGTTTTATCTTATTATATATTTTTGTAAAGCGTGATTTTTAATTCAACTAAAACAACTGTTTTGTCCAAAGAAAATTTTACTTTGAGTTACTAACCTGTGCAGTATTGTCTTTATTTGAGATTGACATTATTTTGGCATAAAAATCTGCAGTGTTTAATTCTCGAAGGACTAAACAAGGAATTTTAGATAAAATATGATTCTCAAGAATATTTTAAATAAGTGTTTTTCTTAGAGGAAAATTAACAGTAATTTTTTTTTATATACGTAAAACTTGTGCTAATCATTTTTTTTTTCTAGTCAGAATCATGCAGAAGCTTTAAATGTTTTACAAGGTACACTGTAAAGTTGTCTTGAAAATTATTATTATTTCTTTCCGTAATTACTTAAGCCACCACACAGTATTTTATTTATTTATTTTAACTTAGTTGTAAGTTTTGCTGAAGCTTTAATTGTCCAGAATATTAGTTAAATAATTTCTTTTAGATAAAGTTAAGCTTGGTTAAAAATGTGGCTCATATATCAAATTGATTCCTTCTATTTATATATACTGTTTACTAAATGTTTTTTTAGTACATACTGTTTACTAAATGTTTTTTTAGTAGTACTAACTGTATTGAAAAAAAAAAAATTCCCATGTAGTTCGTTTATACACCTTACATATTAAATTATTATTATAGTTTGCCATGAAAATTTTTATAATATTATTTTAGATAGATTAATTACAAGTCTTATATAATATTATTCAGAGTAAATATAATTCAGAGTTTTGTTTTTTTATAAGCTAAGTGATTTTTAAGTCACCTATCATGTACCATCCCCTGTTTAATTATAGATTTAGATAAATTTTTCTCCTGTTTAATTATAGATTTAGATATAAATTTTTGAAACCCATTCAGATACATATAAAAATTTTGAGCCGTATATTTGAACGTCTAATTTTTTAGAAATATAACTCTGTGCATGCATATATGACCAGTTAGTATTGTACTCTGTTTGTGCGAAGTAATGCCGCTAGGTGTATGATCAGCTTATCCCTTTTTGCTCTACCTGTGTGTTAATAGTTACACATGGTGTATGACCAATTTTTTCTTAGATACTTGTTTGGCGTCTTTTTTATCTATCAGTATAGTTTTTAAATTAGAAGTATAAATAAATTATTTTACAGAAAGATGAAAATTTTACAAGTTATTTTCAAATATAGAATATTTTGTTCAAGTATTACATATGAATTTAGTATATCCTAAAATGAGTTTTCTTTACGTTATTGTGTTGTGGTTAACAGAGTATAATATAAGAAACATATTTTTGGATAAATATATATGTCAACTCACAGAGTTTTATACTCATCTCTTTTCTTTAAAATTTTTCCCTCTTCAAGTTGTTGCGTTTCTGCTAAAGCATGTTAGCTTTGATAAGGTCGACCACAGAGTGCTGTAAAAAACTATTCTTGATTATTGTGTTTATTGAAGATAATTTCATACCCTCAATTTTCTTGTTATATATATTTATTTTCTAAGAATTTTGATGATTGAATAAAAATTGGGTACGCTGGGGTTTACTCAAGTTAACCTTGATAAGAGTTAAGATCCTTCCTAATCATAAGAGAGATTTGGTCGTTTAATGCTTTGAATACAGTTTGCAATTGCACGTGAATGTTCATTCACCACTATCCTTACAGCTGACTTTCCTGTGAGAGAGACGATAAATGAATCGATGAATCCAAATGCATAAGTAAACTTGGACTCTTTCAGCTTTTAGTACAATAACCTAGGTAAACATTTAAAATTAATCATATTGTCATATTATTTGGAAATGAAAAATTAGACAAAAATACTAGTAAAACATAAATACTATTCACATTATATGCATTTGTATATAACATATACTAAGAGGTGTGAGGTACATAACATACTCACAATCCTACTTTTGTAACCAAGTTGTACATTCATGTCCAAAAATCTAAGCCTTAAATGTTACTTCTTTTGCTCTTTTATAAAGACATTTATCTATTAAAGTTCTAAAAAATATAAGTAGTGGGCATCTGACAAAGTTATATTTCTTTTCATGTCTTTGTATTCCTCTTATACTCTTGTATAGGTTTAGGAGTGGCAATCTTTTTCCTTTTGGGAGTGGTTGTTGGTGACTACATCATACAAATATAGGATAATGAATTGTTTATGTAAAATAGATAAAGTTAACTATGAAGAAGTAAAAATCAGCACATCTTTAATTTGCAATTTACCAATTCCATAAGAGTGTGTAGCTTTGGACTTTGCTCATTCTTGTTGGGGTTTGTTGGCATTTTTTTGAAAATTTTTTTTATGATGTTTTGGTGGGTGTTTTCTAACCTTCAAGATGGTGTCTTCATCTTAAGTGATTTACAATATAAATTTATAAATCTTGTGGGTGTTTTCTGAATTCTTTATGGACATTTTATAATCTTTTATAAATGAATTGATAGTAAGCAATGGTAAAGTAATTTACATTAGAATTTTTTTGTGATGGCAAGTCAACATCCATATCCAACCTTTTGGGAACTGTTAACTAGTTTGAACTACCCCTGTTAAAGCACAAGCAATAATAAGTAATAAACTTAAAGTATATAATGTAGCAACTAAGCAATTAAAAAAATTAGAGAGAGAAAGTAGAAGAAAAAAAAACACACACACAGAATTTATGTGGTTCAACAACTTGCCTACATCCATAGCGGATCAAGATCACACTATTTTATTATTAGATATCTAACCTTTTGGGAACTGTTAACTAGTTTGAACTACCCCTGTTAAAGCACAAGCAATAACAAGTAATAAACTTAAAGTATATAATGTAGCAACTAAGCAATTAAAAAAATTAGAGAGAGAAAGTAGAAGAAAAAAAAATACACACACAGAATTTACGTGGTTCAGCAACTTGCTTACATCTATAGCGAATCAAGATCACACTATTTTATTATTAGATATCAAAGCAGTCACAAAAGTATGCCTATTACAAAAAAGAACTCAAGAACTCATAAAAAATATAATTCTCTCTTGTAACTAAGGGTTTCTCTCATAAAGAATCACTAAGCTCACAAATCACAAATATTGTTGTGATTTTCACAAAGATGTATTTACAATCTAATAAAGGGCTTTTATATAGACTTTAGGATTACCTAGGTTAATCATAAAACATGTGGGAGTCGTATTAGAGAGTCTAGGTACAATTAGAAAATAATAATTTTTAATCAACTTTCTTACAAATCTCCTCCTTAATTCAAAATCATTCACAAAGTATCAATGATCTTTCATATTCATATTTTTGGTCACCCTCACATAGTAGTGACTCTGAGTAAGTCTTTGTATAGGATGAACTTAACCGGATGCACTGGCTTAGTCAACATATCAGCAGAATTTTCAGACGATGCTATCTTTGTTAGACTAACCTCACAACTTTGAATAATCTCTCGAATATAATAGAGCCACACATCAATGTATTTAGACCTCTCATGACACACTTGATGCTCGCTTAGGTGTTTGGCGCTCTAGCTATCACAATATACATCGGTGTTCACATCTTCAGTAGCCATTACCTCCGTGCATATACATTTCAACCACACGACCTTCGTAATATCTTCTCCAACAGCTATGCACTCCGCCTCTGTGGTAGATAGTGTAACCACATGTTGTAGAACTGATCTCCAATACACACTACACCCAAACATGTGAATACGTAACTCATCAATGATATTCTCTTGTCTAATTACCTACATAATCAGAGTCGACATATCCTCTTACCATTACACTGATATCTTCAGCCTTTTTATACATCAATTCATGATCTGAAATTTTCTTAAGATATCTCAATATCTATTTTACTACAAGTCAGTTATCTTTTCTTGGATTCGTCATGTATCTACTCACCACACTTACAGCTTGTGTAATGTTTGGTCTTGTGCAAATAATCGCATACATGATGCTCTCTACAATGCTTGTATATGGTACTTTACTCACATGTAATTTTTTCTCTTTAGATGTTGGTGATTGTTCTGCTGAAGTATAAAATGCATGGCCAAAGGAGTGGAGACAGCCTTTACATTAGACATACAAAATCTTTCCAAGATTTTGAGTATACATCAATGTTGTGTCAAGAAGATAACATCCATTTTTTCTCTTACAATATCCATATCCAATATTCTCTTTACTGCTCCCAAATTCTTCATATCAAACTCGCCACTTAAATGCTTCTTGAGTTTGTATATTTCTTCTATATTGCTATATACGATCAATATATTATCGACGTACATAAGCAAATATATCATCTAATTACTTAAGCTTTTAAAGTACACGCATCTGTTATACTTGCTCATACTAAATTTATAAGCCATCATAAACTCATTAAATCTACTATACTATTATCTAGGTGATTGCTTTAACCCATATAATGACTTCTTTAGTAAACAAGCATGCTCATTTTTTTGGGCTCTACAAACCTCTATGACTGTGTCATGTAAATCGTTTCTTCAATCTCTCCATGTAGAAAAGTTATCTTTACATCTATATGCTATATATGTAAATCAAGGTTTGCACATATGGGTAATAGAATCCTAATAGATGTGTGCTTGATGAATGGAGAGAATATCTCATGAAAGTCAACTCCCCATTTCTGAGTAAAACTTTATACAACTAACCTAGCCTTGAATCTTGAGGTTTTACCCCCGGTATCCCTTCCTTAATCTTATACACCTATTTGCACCCTACTAGTTTTTTTAAGGGCTCTCCACAAACTTCTAGGTATTATTCTTCATAAGAGAATTAATCTCTTCTTCTATAACTTGCTGCTATTCATTTTTATTTTTACTCTTTATAACATCACCATATATTTTAGGCTCATCAAATGCAAAGAGTGTAAGTAGAGTTAAAGACGTGAGCATACAAATCTAATTATGCATACATGATTATCAAGTTAATAATTCTTTTTAGCTTATCTCTAGCTTGCTGGTACTCTTCAAGTTCCATCTCAAGAGTCCTAGTCTTTCTTTGGGTGGACTTAGAGTAACTCGCAAGTGTTCTTCACTCAACTTCAAGAATCTTCTTGTTGAAGTACTGATTTGTGGGTATATCAGGTCTACACTCAGGCTCCACTTCAACTTTTATTGACTCTGGTGCTGAGTCTTCCTTGAACACAAGTTCTTATTTCTCATCTTCTTAAAAAGGCTTTCAACATTGTCATCTCATCAAATGTCATGTCACAGATTATGATACTTTTTAGTGGTGTCAACTCTCTACACCATACCTTATATCATTTTACACATTTGGGATACCCTATAGATACCCATTTGACAGCTTTAGGTTCCAATTTTTCCTCCTTAACATGAACAAAGGTAGGACAACTAAATCTTCTGAGGTAATCATACTTGAGAGGGTTGCTAGACCATTTCTCTTCTGGTGTCTTGAAGTTTATCATTGATGAGGGACTTCTGTTAATCAAAGAAGTTGTAGTTACCACAGCTTCTCTTCGAAATACTTTGGGCATTCTTACATTGGTAAGCATGCATCTAACCCTTTTAAGTAGGGTCTTATTCATTCTGTTAGCTATATTATTCTTCTGTGGTGTTGATCTTATAGTTTTATACCTTGCAATCCCATGCTTGGCACAAAATCCATCAAAATCTTTATTACAAATTAAAAGGCTATTGTCAGTTCTTAGCCTCTGATTCTCAACAAGAGCTTTTCAAGTCTTGAACGTATCAAACACTTGATCTTTACTCTTCAGCATATAGAACCACAGCTTCCTCGAATAGCTATCAATAAAGTTAAAAAATATTTAGCCTCACCATGAATCACTATTTGAGCTGGTCTCCAAAGATTTGAGTGTATGTAGTTAAGAGTCCTCTTAATTTTGTGCTTGTCGGTACTAAACCTCACTCTATATGCTTTACCAAGCATACAATGCTCACAAAACTTCAATGGTCAAAACCTATCATCACCTAATGTCTTTTGATTAAATAACTCCTTTAGGTTTCTCTCACCTAGATGTGCTAGTCTACGATGCCACAACTTGATTTACATATTCTCATCATTTATAAAGAATAATGCAGAACCACTTATAACTTTTTCCTTCAGCACATATACACCTTTGTGCTTCTCACATCTCATTACAATCGTGAAACCCTTTAATACTCTCAAAACCCCACATTGATCCTGATGGAATACCCATTCTGGTCTAAAGTCCTTGGTGAGATCATGTTTATCTTGAGATCAGGAACACACCTAACTTTTGTTAGATCTCTCACTCGCTCATCATGGAATCTAAGTTTGATACTACCAATTCCCATAATCTAACAAGTAACGTCATTGCCTATTAACATCTTACCACAACTAATGAGCTAGAAATTTATAAACCAAGACTTGTGTGAGCATATTTGAAAAGTGAAACTAGAATTAAGAACCTATTGTTCAATACTCTTACCATCAGTAGTGACTAGTGTCTCTGCGCTGTTATAACTATCATTATAGGCAAGCGCAACATTTGCTTTCTTCTTTGGACAGTCTTTTATAAAATGTCATTCTTTCTTGTAGTAATAGCACTTCCTAGGAGTCCTGGACTTTAATCTTGAACCATTTTTCCTTCCAAATCTATGTGAGGACATTCCTTTTACATATAAACTTTCAGCATTACCATCAATCTACTTTTTTAATAGCTTTGAGTTTAATAATAATTTTACATCGCTCATCGTTAAACTCTCTCTGCCGTAGAGTAACGTATTCAACAAAGCTCTTATAACTCTTGGGAAGTGAACTCAACAAAATAATTGCCTTCTCTTTATCCTCTATCTTGATATTGATAGATTCAAAATCAATAATGACTTTTTGAAGGTGTCTATATGGTCTTTCATCGGTGTTCCCTCTGACATGGATAACTGATACAACTTTTTCTTTATATGCAATCTGTTGGCCAACGATTTTTGCATATAAAGAGAGTCAAGTTTTTTTCCAAAAACCAATTGCTATCATTTCACCTGCTACTTTTCTCAGTACTTCATCACTCAATGACAAAATAATTATATTGTAAGCTCTTTTTTGGATGTCTCTTCTTTTTGTTTCAGCTTTAGATGACTCTAACGTCTTTTCTTCTTCATTAGATGGAGCTGCAGTCTCCTCTAATACTGAGCTTAGCTATTAGCTCACCAACAATACCTTAACCTTCATTTTCCACAAATTGAAGTCATTAGTCCCGTTGAATTTCTCAACTTCATACTTGGGTGTGGCCATGTTTGCTTAAAATCAAGCTCTGATATCAGTTTGTTGAAGTGAAAGCAATAACAAGCAATAAACCCAAAATATATAATGCAACAATCAAGCAATTAAGAAAACTAGAGATATAAATTAAAAAAAAACACACATACATACACATACACAAAATTTATGTGGTTCGACAACTTGTCTAAGTTCACGGTAGATCAAGATCATATTTTTTTATTATTGAATCTCAAGACACTTACAAAGTATGCATTTTACAAGAAAGAACTTAAGAACTCACAAAGAACATATTTCTCTCTTGTAATTAGAGGTTTCTCTCACAAAAAATCATTAAGCTCACAAATTACAAAGATTGTTGTGATGTTCACAAAAATGTGTTTACAGACTAATAAATGGTCTTTATATAGGTTTTAGGATGACGTAAGTTAACCCTAAAATGTGTGAGAGTAGTATTATGGAGTCCAGGTATACTTAGGAAATAATTTAAAATAGAAAACACTTTTCCTGCACCAGCGCCGCGACACTGCCTTAATGAACTTGATGTATAATCATTGCGTAACATCTTTAATTTTCATGTGAGATAGAAATACACTCATATAACATACATTATTAATAAAGAACCTATTCTCAATGAGTTTTGTTTTAATTTGATTATTGTGGAAGATGATTAGATAAAATATTTTCACTCGACTATTGAAAGAGGCTTGTGAGTATATTAGGTTTCTTAGTTAACAATTCATATTGATAAATTAATTTACGAGGAATAATTGAGATTCAAGTGAATTATTGAGAGATAATTATAGTCTTAGGCTCTTTACAATTGACGACTTAACATCTATTTTTTTTACTCTGTTTTATTTTATATTATTTATTCATTTTAAATTTTATTAATTTAAATACTTAAATTATTTGAATAAAAATAAAAAGACACCATTTTAATATTTAATAAAATTAATATTAATTCCTAGTAAAAATATTACTCTACTCTCATTATATTATTTATTTAAGATGATATACACCTACGCTCTAACCTAACAAAAACACATACCCACACCTGTAAGTCATTTTATCAACCTGAACTAAAATTATGCTTGTAATTATATCTTTTTAGTAGCTGAAGTGCTAGTTTGTAATTATGTATTTAAAGAAGCTAAGTGTTAGGTAAATACTTATTTTAAATAGGTAGTTAATATTTAAGCTTAAGAACTTATTATTATTATTTAATTTGAGCTTTCACCTAAATAAATACAACCTGATAAATGGTGATTAATAAAATAGAAAATAACGAAAAAATATACCTTGACTATACGTATATAATTAAGTCAAAACTTTTAAAGTTAAGGCAAACTTAAATGAAGATCTTTTAAAGTGATCATTTGCTTTTATTCATGCTCTTTCACAGATATTTTTTGAAGTAATTTAATTAAATGACGTTGAACGACAATTTATATTCTACTTGAAGTTATTGATATATTGGCTAACAGCTGAAATGAATTTTACTTATTCTTTTTTGTTGAGTCAAAAAGTGTGGTGCCATTGAAATATTATCACAACATTTGTATTATGACTCACATAGATCCAGGGAAGATGATTACCATTGAACAAGTGTTATACTATATAGGAAGAAACTATAAAATTAGGAGGTACATAAAGAAACAACAACAATAAACTGTAAGGAATAGGAAAGAGTTTCAACTACAATTAGTATATTTTGGAACAATCAAAATATTCACATGATTGTTTCCTCTATCTCTATTTTGTACTTAAATTTCTCTTTATTATTTTTTTAATTATTTAATTAACCTAATAAGTTATTGTGTTTTTTCATGTATACCCTTAGATAATTGTAATATATGTGTTTTATTAAATTATTCTTAAACAAAATTTTAATATATATATTATTTTATTCATAATAGTGAATTAAAATATATCAATTATATTATAAAATGAATATAAAATTTTAATATATAACCACAAAATATTTTATTTCCAAATAATATAATATTTTTGTAACTAAATAATACATTTTTAATCACAAAAAATTTCGTAGTTAAATATGTCATCTTTATTCACAAAGTGTGTCATAGCTAAGAAGGCATATTTAGCTAAGAAAATAACTTAGCTACAACTTTTGCAATAAATTTTTTTTATCTCTAATTGTGGTGGCAATAGAATATGTGACGGTTAATGTAATTGCACATTACAACTTATAGATACAAAAACATTAAGACAAATAATAATATTTAGCGACAAAGTAATAGTGTCGTACATGAGTTTTAAACAAGAATTTTTTTTTTTGTTCTTCTTTCAATACCATTTGCAACAATTTAAACAACAATTAAAGATGAAATAATTTGTCATGCATTGGCGATCTATGTTAGACGTAAAAGATTTTAGTGGCTAAAACTTTTTATGACTGATTTTTCGCGATCGGTGAAAGGTTAATGTTACAAAAAATATAAGATGACAAATTTGTTGCAACATCACAATATTCTTGTAGCGTACAAAGTAGTGTATATCTAAGAAGGAGTGTTATAAAATGGTAGATTTATTATTATTTTAATTTTTTATTTATTAAAAACTTAAATTAATAAGCTTTACGTTTTCTTGTGTTAAGATTGTAAATATTTTCACTATAAATAATGTTGCAGTTGCAATGAAAATGATATCTCCCTTAAACACGAAGAAAATGATTAGTCTATTTTCTTTTCACTCACTTTGCTCTATAGTATTTGTTAATTTGTTATTAAATTTATAACAAAAAATTATTAATTTTTTTATGAACACTATTGAATTTAAAGATAAAATATGGACAACTTTGAAATTAACTTAATGCTCAAATTGGCTTTTCAAAATGAAAAGTTAATTCAGAATTTAAACAAAGAAATTAGTAATTAAATTGGCTTCTGAGTTCCAAAGTTCAAGTTTGTCCCCAAGATAAAAAATTGTGCAAATTTAATGAGTTAGTGAATCAAAAGATTATTTATTATTTCTCACTTTTAGTTAAGTTAATTTGTGTGAAAGCATAAAATTTAGTCAAATAAATTTGATAGAATTTGTGCTAAAAAGATTTCAATAGTTGATTTTTAAACATTGCTTGCTAAATAATGATTTGTGAATATTGGTTAGCACTAGAAAAATGACAATTAATTGTAGTTGTGAATAAGCACAACAATAAATTGGGTCTAGCTTTGGATCCTCAAGATCTAGACCATAATAAATAGAGTTTGGGTCTATTTATATATTTGGAAATTTTTTTAAGAAATAATTCTCTAGTTTTATATATATTATATGTTAACCGTATTTTTATTGTCTACTTTTTATTAATAAAATAAATTATTAATGTATATATTTTCTCTTGTATGCATAATATAATATTAAATAATGTATTTGAACACCAAATCTAATAAATACAAACTTAGATTCAAGACAATCCATCTTCAAGAATATAGTTCAATATTTACAATTTTAAATAAGTAAATTTAAAGTTGTAAAATATCTGAAGAAGATATGTTTCTGTTATGTTATATATTTTTTGTCATATATATTGAAATGTTAGATTTGTTAAAAGTTGTGATTATTTTGAAATAAATATATAGAAATACAATTGTAATATATAATAGTGAAGTATAGAAGAGAAATGATGTTCAATGAGAGAAAAATAAGGTGATAGGGGGAGAATTAGAATTAAATTGCGAATTGCATCATGGGTAACTGTGGTAGGTCTGCGGTTATTAGTCGAAACGCCCAATAAATGAGGTTGCATCTCGGACTTGAGATGCCCAATAATTGCATCTTGGCCATCACATCTCGGATTCAAGATGCGATTGTTGGGCATCTTATTCATCACATCTTGGACTCGAGATTATTAATCGAGATGCAACCTCATTTGTTGAGCATTTCGGCCATTGCATCTCGAATCTGAGATTATTGGTCGACATGCAATCTTATTTATTAGGCATATCAACTAACAATTATAGACCTGTAATAGTTGCCTGAGATGTAACTTGTAGTTTAGTTCAAAATTTCCTACTCGTCACCTCATTTATCTTTCAAACTTTATCATTATACACCACAAGTATATTTCTATGCATTAAATCGTGTTCTTGGAGATGGATTAGCGCAAATTAAATTTGTATTTTTTAAATTTGGCATTCAAATATTTTATTTAATACTATATTATACTTTACAATTTATTTGGCTAATAAAAAATAATCAATTAAAATATAGCTAACAAAGGATATTTATAAAATTAAAGAATTATTTTTGAAAATTTTTCATAAATTTGAAGTAGATCTGAACTTGTATAAAAAGATCTAGGTTTGACGTAGATTTAACTTAAGAATTATACCAAATCCAAACCTAAATCCATTTTACGGTCCTATAATTTGTTAAATTTTTTTTCTTAGAAGATTGAAAATTGAGCAATGAATTATAGAAAGGGTATTGTATAGCAATTTTACAAGAGAGAAAAATAAAATAAATTTAAAATTTTGTTAACTTATTTTATCGGTCAACTTTTAATTTCTCTGTTTTAATTTAATTCTATTAAAATTATTATAAACTGTTAGATTTCATTCAATAATTAATCACAACATAATAGAAATACCCTTGATATCCTTGATTTTTGATCACATATTAATATAAAATATTTATTTAGCTGCACTAGCCACCACGTAAATTTGATGTACAATCAATATTCTAATGAGCGAAGTAAATGAAAATAGATAAGGAAAAATTATAGTCCATTTAAAAAATTCATAATTTTTTATAGCCAAAAGTTATTGGAAAATTTTTGAAGTTGATTATTAATTTTTGAATTTTTTTTTATTAAAGTCAAATATTTTAAGTTTTATTAACCACATATATGTTACGTTGACTATTTTACCCTTATTGTAATTTTAATAATTTTTTTCCTATTTAATCTTTTATTTTTTTTATAAATTAATTAAGAACATAATTTTTTAAATAATTAATTTTTAAAATAATTATAAAAAATATTATTTATAATAACAATAATAGTTTTAAAATAATAATAATATAAATTATTTAATTAATTAAATTTTTATTTTTTATAAATAAATTAAAAAGAATTAATATAAAAAAAAGTGAAAAAGTAAAATTTTAAAATTACAAAAATGAAAAGAAAAAAAATTTGTTGGGCGCGCCCCCAGCTAGCACCCACCAACCTTTAATTTATTTTTCTTTTAATAAATAAATTTAAAAAATAAATTTTTATTTAAAATAAATAAATAGTTATATATTAATTAAAATTATTTATAAATTAATTAAAAGTAAATTAAAAAAAATTAAAAAAGCAAAGCCTTGAGCGCATGCGTGAGGCGCGCGCCTGACGTATATGCCCATAAGCTTGTTATTTTATTTTACTTAAATATGTAAACCAAATAAAAATATACTATTTTTTCTTATTTTATCCCTCATAAAATATTATCCTCCTCTTAAAAATTTCTCGTATTAAAACTTTCTCTCTCGCAAACCTAGCTCTCTTAGAAGAGATCTTAGATCTGTTGACAATTTTGAAGATATTTCTTGATGCAACGATATTTTGAAGATTTAAAAGAATAACTGAAGTTGAAAGTTAGTAAGTTTTTGTTTTAATTAACAGTAGTGTTTATTTTTATTGAAAATAAATGTAATAGATGAAAAATATAATAGATGATTAAACTTGATTATCACAAACAGTGCGTGAGAGAACGTGTAGTTGTTGCTAGGCTGTGGCTGCACGTGCAGTTATTATTGGGCCGTCGCCTCCTGTGTACATTAGTCGTAACAAGGCGCTCATGCGCAACAGGCATGAGCACTAGTCGCAACAAGATGCTCAAGCGCACGTATGGTTGCATACCACCGTGGCACCATTACCAAATTTATTTATTTATTTTATATATTATATGAAATATATATTTGTATACATATAAAAATAGTTATATATTCAGTTTTATTTTTAATTTAGTTGTATATATAATTAAATTAAAATTACGTTGTATTTTTTCAAGTGTCGTTGATTATGTCACAAATTTCGACCATTATATATTTTTGGGAAAGATGAGAGAGCTGTAATGATGATTTTGAAATATACATTGGATATCAAAATATGAATATGATTGTTCCAAAAAATATTAGATATAAAACGTTGTTATATTCTAAGAGTTGATCAGGTGCATTATAAAGTAACTCTGAACTTTAAGGTTCCTTTAAGTACTATAAAGTTGAGACCCATTCCACTTAAAAATAATGATGATGCAATATTGTGGTTGAGCTTATATAATAATATGGCTACACCTCTTTGTATAACAGTAGATGTTCGAGGACCTGAAAGTAATACAAAAGCATCGATGGAGCAAAAAAAAAGTTATGCTAAACAATTCACATCGGGAACTCCTGTGTATATTTCAAATTCCCTGGAGGATTATCATTATTCTTTTTCGATGTTCAACGAACAATGAGGCTACACATATTATAATAGTCAGATATATGGAGATGTTAGCATTGATCTTGGCTATGATATTGGTCAAGATGTTGTATATAATGTAAGTAATAAAGAAAAAAATGAGAAACGTTATGAGAATGATAATCATGGTTATGAGGTTGATGATGAGACTGAGGATGTAAATGATGATGATGCTGCTGATGCTGATGATGATGATGATGATGATGATGAGGGTGATAATGATGATGATGATAATAATGATTATGGTAGAGAAGAAAGGGTTAAGGTTGAAAACCCATTTCAGTTTCAGCCTGAAATGCCATCATTTGACTTGAATATATTGAAAACAATATATTGTACTGGGGAATCGTGATGTATTTATAGGAAAATTGTATAACAATAAAGATGAAATTCATGAAATTATAAGTATGGTTGCACTGAAGGAAAAATGGAGCTTTAGAGTTTACAAATCCACCGAAGATCGTTTCGAGTTGAAATTCGATGATGACAACTACAAGTGGAGATTGCAGATAGTGTCAACAGAAGGGCGGCATTTTTTTTTATTAGACGAGTGGATATAGAGCACACTTGTGTTTTGAGTCAATTATGAGATAGTCACGGGCAAACCAAAAGTCGAATAATTACTAAAGTAATAAAAAATAAGTTTACATCGGTCAATAAAAACTATAGGCCGAAAGACATTCAAGCAAACATACGTGAAGAATTTAGTGTTCAGATAACGTATACTACATCTTGGTGCGTTAGGGAGTGTGCATTAAGATTAATAAGAGGTGCTTTAGAGAATTCGTTCAGATTGCTTATTGCATACAGTTATGTGTTGCAACAAAATAACCCGGGTATAGTAACTCATTTGGAAACTGATGCGGATAATAACTTCAAGTATTTCTTTATGGCGTTAGGACCCTACATCAGAGATTTTAATTCATCAATCTGACCGGTGATTGCAGTGGATGAAACATTTTTGAAAGGTTCCTATCTTGGTACAATGTTTGTGGCTATTTGTAAAGATAGAAGCAATAAGATTTTTCTATTGACTTAGGGAATTGCTGACTCAAAAAATGATACTTCTTGAGAGTGGTTTATGATTAGACTGCGTGGAGTTATTGTAGATCATCATAATCTTATCTTTATATCTGATTGACATGCTAGTATTGAGAGGGCTATACAGGGTGTGTTTCCTCGTGCATATCATGGGTTCTGCATCTATCATTGGAAAGAAAATTTGATGACAAAATACAAGTTATCATAAGAAAAGTATAAAAAAATAGTATACTTATCTGCCTACTTCACTGCTGCCAATGCTTATTGTGTCCATGATTTTCAATACCAATTAAATAAGATGCGACAAATGAGATCTGACGTAACAAAGTATTTGGAGAAAGATGTTGGTACAGAGAGATGGGCACGATCATCTAGTGCTTTTAGAAGGTACGACATTATGACTACTAATATCACTGAGAGCATTAATGCAGTTGTAAAAGAAGTAAGAAAGCTTCCGGTGGCTAATTTGGTAGAGTAGATGCGAGAGCTAACACAATTGTAGTTTTACTATAGACGATTGGCAGCATAAAATATGACGAATGTCTTGACGTACTGGACACATCATAAAGTTATAAAACATAACGATGACATAGGTCGAATGAAAATTTCTCCTATTAATGATTTACGATTTGTAGTTATAGATGGTGGAATAAACTGGATAGTAGACATTGGCGAAAGAACATATAACTGTCGAAAGTTTGATTATTGGCAACTGTCTTGTTCCTATGCACTCGCCGTATGCATATACATCAGATTATCGTACGAGAGTCTTTGTTTGACTTATTACACATCTGAGACTTTATTCTGTGCTTATAGCGAGCCAGTACTTCCAGTTGGTCCAGTGTTAGATTGGATAGTCCTAGACTGTTTGAAAAATATGGACATTCAGCCTTCGATAGCACGTCGTCAGTCAAGTAGATGTCGGATGAATCAAATTTCATCTCAAGGAGAAGAACCATCAAAGAATATATATAGTCGTTGTAGACAATATGGACATAACCGACGAATATGTCAAAACCCTATACCTTTACAGAGCAAGTGATGTATATTCGTTTATAAAATCTACCTGATTGATATTTAATTTTATTATAATATAAGGCTAATATTTAAATTTTTTTTGTTTCATAAGAATATGAAAAATATAGAAAAAAGCTATACCATGAGGCTTAATTGTGTATGAGAGTCGAGTTTCGTCACTTCTGTGCACTTATTTTGTAATGCATTAATTTTGTAATACACTTGTACTTTGTATTATATACTTATTTTATTTTAATGCACTTGTCTTTCGTATTGATATTGATAATTTTCACGAAATTTCAGTAGAATCTCCCCTATAATATGGACGTTCCTAAACCTGCCATATTTAAAAAACACACTTCTATCAAACTAAAAAATCACTTCTGCACATATACACCTAAATCAATGGCCACAATCAATTATAGTATATCAATTATACACCCAAATCAATGCATATAAAAAAATATAGTAATAAATATCTATGAAGTAGCAGTCCACAAATCAACGGTTATTTTCTGTTTATAAAAGGTACCAATGTTGGGGAATGAGTCAAATGGCCGACTTAACATAAGATATTCAATGTACATTTAGATGAAGACGCTATAGTTTCCGCTTCCGACCTCTTGTTGCGGCACATTCTCCCGTATACGAGTAACTAGTCAAGAGAACAAATTTAGGCTTTGTATGCCCCTCAAACTATAAAATCTACACTTCTAAAGGTACAAAGGCATTGCAACACGTAGAGGCTCTATAAATTTCATGATGGACTAATTTGAATAGCCGTTCACGCTGGAATCATAAAGAACGATTACAAACCGAACAAGGTTAAGCTGCGCTATAATCCAATGTTGTTGATTGATATTTAGAGGGACATATACCTACAAAAATAATTATTGTATTATTTTTAATTTATTGTTGTTACATGCAAAGTAAAAATCATTATTGTTCTTAAAAAGTACCTTATTGACCAATGCCCACGGTTTAGCACTAAGTAATTGTAGGAGGGGCGGGATCTAATGTGTGTGGGTGTGTATATGTGTAATTGTATCTATTGCCTAAATACGTATCATATACGAATTTAAACACGGTGGAAGTGTAAATCATGCAATAAACACAATAAATAACATATATTAATCACATTAATATATAAGTAGTGTTGAGAACTCACCTCAACGTGTAACGTTATACACTTATTTTCTTGGAGTCCACATAGAGACTAACTCGTGGGCAGTTCTAGTCACCAACACAGTGGGTTTGGTGAGCTAGAACAACATCCCTCTACTCAGTACTGGGTTTAACTATTAAATCCTAAAATGATCAGTGTGTATTTTTATCATTTTCTCCAAAAGGATAAGTAATGGATAATTTGAAGTAATTCACAATTACTCCAATTAGAAGCATAAAGAAAATAAAACAATTTTATTTTCCCCATTTTTTTTTCTTCATCTTCTCTCCATTTCTTTTTCTTTCTCTCGGGCAAAAAATGCCCACACACTACTCAAACACACGCTTTCTCTCTCTCTCTCTATATATATATAATATAATATAAATATAATATATTATATAATATGAATAATAATATAATGAGTGTAACTATTTGGCACCCAAATATAATAATAATATATATAATATGATATAATAAAATATAATATAATAATGAGAGAGAATGATTATTTAACAATTAAATAATTATAGTGTGAAATAATCATTTTGCCCCTCATAAATAGTTACCAAGTTTACCATCTAGTAGGTCCCACCAAGTCTCACACTTGGGTAAACTCAACCGAGGGTCCACAATGTACTACGTATCATTATACAATTAATAAATAATAATTATTCACTAATTATTATATTTAACACTTAAATACAGACACATATATTTCTGTGGTAGTGCTGAATATTACTAAATTAAACACTTTAATCTGACACGCTACCCCAATGCACAACGAGTACACTCTATATTGTGGGACTCATTAGGTCTGACGCTCGATTAATCAAATAGAACTATTCCATGAGTCCGTGAGCAATGCCCCACGTACACATCACGGATATACAAATCAACGCGTTGAACCATACAAGCTGAGGTTAGAACGCATATGTATAGTTCTTTCGTCATGATATCCTGAATGTGCGGGGACATAGATTATCACCATTAAATCCCCTAGTGCTCATCCATATCTTATCTCTAGACTTATATCTCACTGAACAATATGCGCAAACTCATTTGCCAAGAAATGCTAGTTGCGCATATTGTTCCACCCTGACGGAAATCTTTCTTGAGATTTATGTTTGTGGCTATAAGATTTTTCGAGATACAGTCTCGAAGTATTTAGATATCAAACTCTCTATATGAGCTGACAGATCCCATATCTGTACACACCGGACTCCATAAGCATCGGACCATATCCAACAGCACTTAGCGGTCACACCATGAAAGGTCTATGTCATGCGTAGAACCAAAACATGGTGGATCACTTACAAGTCCACCGTGGCACTTAGGTCAAAGGACCACGTATACTACTCAACTTGAAGACTCTCCATTGATAGCTTATATAAAGTGTCTATCGAAGGTCCTCATGAGTCTGTCCCATATCCAGTCCTAACTAGATACCCATATGTCAATACGAGCTCCAAACTCACGGTCAGCTAAGAATAACCATCTATACCATATAGGTCAACATATGTTGATCTATATATAAAGGAGTATCCATCGACAAACTCGCATTGACAGAAATAGATCAGAGATAATTATTCAAAAAAAATACTTGTGCAACTAGCATTTCTTGGCACCCGATTATAACTTTTGTAACTATGCAGTTACTAGTATATTCCCAGGTCTATATCCCATTACAAACAAGGCTCTAACTTTTGGATCTGCTGAGTATTAAAACTAACTAACACTTAGTTGTACTAACATTTAGCATTTATATCTCTCAATGTGGCTAACTATAAGCCATTATCTAAACTCCTGTAGATCTGATCTGAACTCCTTTAGATCATACAATGCCTGTAACGTTACATGCACAGTACCATATTAATGGGTATTAGTGATTTAATGAGAATGTACAATTGTATAAATACACAAGTATATGTATATTCAGGGATGGTACGTAAGCATAGACCCTAGCAGTAACTCGGTCTTTGTTTCGAGTGCACAAGCCAACAATATTTTGAGCCATTCATCACTGTCTAAAGGATTGGTAGTGAAGGACGTTTGTCACATTTATCGAATGTACTCGAAGACAAATAAAAGATACTCGTTAAACTCCTTAATAGTTAATATACACAACGGTATGATAATGTTATATGCACAATAAACGGGTAACATAATAGTTCGAGTAAAAATATGCATCTGCAGTTGTGCAATCCTGTGAGTACATATCAGAAAATATTCTTTGACGCAAATGCAAAACCTTTAAATATTCATTTATGTGCTGCAAAATAAAGAATAAGTATAAGTTTTGATATTATTAGACAATTCACAAAATCAAAAAAAGTAAAAATAAGTCCTCACCGAATCGTTAAGCCAGTCTTATAGTAGCCATTAAACCATGTGTAGTTCGGATCGAGTCCGTCCAAATGAACCCGTTGTGTTGGGTTATTATTTTTTATCTAATCCAAAAGCTCAACATATTTAATCTAATCAATTGGAATCAGCTGCCCGTTTACATTGATTATAGGTGCTACTTGTAATTCTACAAGTTTCTTCTTCACAGACTAACGGATTGGTATATGGACTGACTTGGGCTGCTGCTTTCTTGCGAAGGCGCCCATACCTACTTATGTTTTCACCCAACAAAGTAGATATAATTTTTACGCTTGCAGTGCTATCAGTTACAGGAGCAAATGGCTAATGATGAGACTCGCTGGTAAGAGCAAATATCTGAAAGTTAGTAGCTATGAATTCGATACCTTACAAAACTAAACAATACAAGTTAATGTATTGACTTGTTAAACTTTGTATCAAATGTAATTTAGGTTTAAAACATACTATACTCTATCTTACATCCTCAGAGATCTTAGTTAGTTTAAACTATTGCACTAAGAGAGATATCTGATATAAGATATTTTTTTTAGCTTTATCAATCTTGGCCGAAAGCTCTGAGTTAGCCTTATCAATCCCGATAAATATCATTTTTTCAAGATCATCTATCCTCTTCTCCAGGGTATAATACTGTGATATTGACGTGCCGAATTGAAATTATATATAAGTTATTATATTCAATTTTCACAAGTTAATACACATCAGTAACATAAGTAATTATAATTTAAGGGAAAAAAAATAAATTATTATACCATTGATTCAGTCACTGGCAAGGCTTCAAATTCGTGGTTAGGCTGCAGATCATTGGTGAATTGGGTGTTCGGGATATTAACTGTCTCCAACTTAAGACTCCCTCCCTATTTTTCTGATGGAATGTGAAAGTTTACCACCACACGATAGTCCACAGTCTTCTCATGTTTGCGGGATACCAACTTCCTATAAACCTCCAAAGCCTTTATAATATTTTAAATTTATCAATCATTATTAAAAAATATAGCACAAATTATAAGAAAATTACATCTATTTTTTGTTGAACATAAAAGCATACCCCAACACTATCGAAGAGGACGTCTACGATATTTTCGTATAATGGAGTGCTTGTACTAGACTAATTTAGAATACGCAAAAAATAGTCTCTATTCTTGTCGACAAACAGCTCTCCATACATCAGGATCGCCTCGTAGATCCACACCTGAGATGATAACAAATTCAAAATTACAATCTCAACAAAATAAAATTTTCTGTATCCCAATATGATAATAAATCGAAAAAATAGAATTACTTACCAAGATTGCGTGACTAAATGAGTATAAGTTATACGATTCCTTATCCAGAGTGCTATCTTTTTTGACATTCGTTAACTTTTTAAATGGAGCAGTGCATAAACTATTGTAGAGTACAGTCCATGCAATCGTGCCCCAAGGATAAACATTAAACTCATCTAAATTATCTACGAGACGAAGTACAAAATATTGTATGATTCTATTTCAATCACATGGCATTAACAATTTATAAAATACATAAAATAGACACATTTTTACTGCATATACATCATTGTCAAATATAACGCTCACGAACCACGGATCCAAATCCTTGTAAGTCAACTTATTTCTACTCGAAAAATATTTATGGCATAGTCTATCACCTAACCCACTTACTACAGGATAATCCCTCATCCTCAAATCTATAATCAAATAAAATTCTCGATAAGAAAATCTAATACGTCTTTTGCTTACATTGAACCATAATTCTTCATATAAAGTTTTGGTATGTACACGTCTTAATAAAATCTTATGTGCTAAAATACCTGAGAATGGAATCTGATACATCCAAAAAAATTACCAAAACATATGGTTCTAAATATTTCTACTTGCCTCAAAGTCAATTTATTTTTTATATTTCGTATAACCCATAATTTCGAGTAAGTATGTACGTTCGCTTGGTAGAAATATTTTTCTGCAATTACGTAATTTTTTGAGACATCTTTTTTCCTCAAAAAATTTAAAAAATTATTAATATTGACAAAACAATAATCAATATATAACTAACTATTAAATCAAGATTTTTATTATAACTAACAACCTAACCTAATATTGACAAAATAATAAAAATATATTTACATAATAATTAAATAATTTAAATTATTAAATTAAATAATTATAAATAAACCAAAACATAAATTAATTAAAAAAATTGGCAAAACAAAAATTGGCCACGTGGCAGACGGCGATCAATCGTGTGGCGAACCTAATGGCATACGCCTAATGCAATGGGGTGTAGACGTACGCGCCTGCGCATGTTAGGCAAAAAAATAGCCAAAATTCGCCATTTTCAGCCATTTTTGATTTCACACATATTTTCAACTTATTTTTTATACTACATCTATACATTTCTAAACATTACTAACAATTAAATACAAAATACTCAAAATCATAAAAATTAAAATTAAAAAATATACTTACCAATTTTGTCCCTTTTTTTTCAACTCTATACTAATCAAATATATCTTCAATCTTTAAATTTCTGAGTTAAAATTTGAGTGGATATCGTGAGATAGTTTTTTGTATTAACCGTGAGATGAGAGAGGGGGAGAAAGGAGTGTCGGTGGATTTTGTTTGTTATTTAAAATTTTGATTTTTTTATTTTATTTTCGAATAAGGGTAAAATAGTAAAACAAAAATATTTGGTTACTATTGTTTAAGTTATTTTAACTCGGTCAAAATAAGTTAAACTATATTAAATTTGGTTAACTTGAAATTTTTTTTAAAGTTATTTGGACAATTTTTATTAGTAAAAAAGATCATAAATGAACTAAATTATCCTTGTTAGTAACATAACTCAAAACTTATTATTTCACATTGTATTTTGAATTTTTTTTTTGGTATTTAGTTTATAAAAATATAAGTATGAAAATATAATGGTTGTGTATTATGATGAAATAAAGAAGAAATAAATTGTGTTGGATTGAAAATATAGTGAATCGGGGAAAGAATGAAATCAGAGACGAAGAAGAAACAAAACTTAGAATTCTCCGTGCCTTGTATGCGACACACGAGGAGGGGTCGCACGCCCAGCCTCGTACCATACGGTCCCTTCCTGCAATCCAAGACACGTGATGTGAGGCAGGCGCTCTAGTTTCGCTATCCTTAACCATTTATTTCTAGCAATTTTTATTGTTTTCTGACCAATTTCAACCTATACTAGTATAAATATAGTCATTTTCAATCATTTCTAACAAAAATACTAAATAAAAAAAATTAAAAACTCAATAATTTTTGCCTAATTTTTAAATTTTTACTTCATAATTAGTCTTTTTAGTTTTTAATCTTTAAAACGTTAGTATCCAAATGACACACCTTACTTGAGCCCTCCTTAAAAGTCCAGACGGATCCTGTAATGATACGAGTCTAACATACTCTTCTCTAATTACATATGATACAATAAGACTACGTGCCTCAACAAAAATGTACACGTGTACATAAATATACAAAATATAATAACTTATACAATTATGCGTGTTGTGGGCTAACCTCAAAATGTAAAAACTATATCACATCGTACAAATTTCTGTGACAACTTGAGAAAAATAAAAAAAATGGTGAGCTGTGGCTTGTGACTCAATGAGTGACATAATATAAAAATATTATATAATTTGTTTGTACTATAAATAATAGCTTCTTAATAATAATAATTTAATAATAAATAATAAACATATATGTAATGTACACGTATAAATCTATAATACAAAATAATTATGAAATTGTGTACTGAGTAATCAATAAACTTGTACTTAAAATATGAGCTGTCATAAAATTTGTGGTAAAATTGAAAATCATAACATAATATTGAGAATCTGAAAATTTGGAAGCATAAACATTCTGAAGCTGAATATATATAACGTACCTTTGGGAATATGTACTATATACATACTGAAAAACCACACCAAACGTATACTTAAGGAAAATGTGGTTTTATCTGACGGATTAACTCACACACAGGCAGAGCGGGGAACATGGTCTTACTCGACAAAATACTGCATCACTCAGGCAGAACAAATAAACTGGTCTAATACATGAGCAAAACAACTATACTAAAAGGGGGGGATACGCATATGTGGTTCAAATACTACTATTATATAATATTATAAAAGTATAATTATTCTAAAATAAATATTTTGGTACCTAAACATAATCATAACTTATACTATAATAAATTTTAAAAATATTTTTGAATATACTAAATAGTATAAATATTTATCTATCTAAAATAAATCATAAATAAATCTGATAACGTGTAATTAAATTATAAACTACTGTATTAAAAATATATAAAATTTATATAATTATTCACTCACAAAAGTGAATTAATTTTAAGCAAATTTTGGATTCTGAAATGTACTAGTTATCAATACTCTTGTTATATCATAAAATATAAAAATATATTATTATTACTAATATTTATTATAAAAACTAAAACATCAATATTTTAATTTCATAAAATTATTACCTTTTGAGTTATTGAATATAAATTTAATTACTCAAACTCATTTTTTTTTATATTTTTATAATTATTTTTCTCGACCCTTCTTTCTCTCTTTTTCCCTTCCTCTCAGCTTTTCCTCTTCTCTTTTTCTTTTTTCTTTTTCTTCCTTTTCCTTTCTTCTTTCTTTTCTCGTCTCATTTTTGTTTCAAATCTCTTTCTCAAAATGAAGCAAATCATTGCTTGTTTATATACTACAATATACCGCCCACTTAACCAATAAAACTGAGTCATCACACTTGATTTTTATTTATTTCTTTTTTTCCCATTATACTATTATGCCCCACGTGTTAGTGCCTTGTCCCAACAATTCATTTACTAAACAATTTCGTTATACTATTATTTATTCATCAAAAGCCGTTGAACTTAATTGCACAAAAATCACCTGTTTAAATAAATAATGCCACTGAACTTATTGCAATATAAGTATTGTTTGAATAAATTTTAAAGAAAAATAGTGAAAGAGAGATAAAATATATAGAATGGTAGAAGAGTGATAAAATATACAGAATAAAATAGTTTGAATTTAAATTTTATAATTATTAAAAATATAATTTTGTAGTTTTAAATTTAAAATATAATTATTTGTTTACATTTTCCAAAAGATACGGAAAATCGTATTACGTGAATGTTACAAAACATATTGGCGATGAAAAGAACGAATGACCACTGCATGCTCCGAAGTTGGGTCCATCGGGTCCCCAATTACCTCCATATTTTTCATGACCGACAGGTAAGGAGCAATTGTGTTTTTTTTCTTTTTTAAAGAACAAGACAAATCACATAAATAGATTTTCTAAAATTAAAAAAAGAAAAAGTAAGAAGGACAAGACAATATATGAATGACATCTCAAATAAAAAAAAAGATATCGTGTATATAGCATCCCTTTCATGAGAATAAAATAATACTAAATAAAGGAAGAGTTAAAAAATTTATATGTTAATTAATGTGGTATTAATTAATAATTATTATGTATTTAATAATAATAATTATTATATCATTATTAATGAGATAGTTGATCTCGTGTATAAACAATACTAGATACCATTCTATTGTACTTTTTAAATTTTAAAATAAAGATAGCTCTCGTAAATAAAATGACATTGAATTACTTACAAAGATAATTCTCAAATAAAAATAGACTAAAATATTATTAATAAGTTATTCTAGAAATTATAAATAACAAATTTATTTTTATTAATAAAAATTTATTTTTAAATAAACAATAAATTTTAACTAGTAACAAAATAATTATAATAAATAAACGATTTATATTTTCTAAAATCATGACTAAATAAGAAAATAATTCTACTAAAATAAAGAATACAAATTAAATTCAGATAATAATTTTGAAAATGTTTTGTCGTTTATAATATAATTTTTTTATTTGGATTTTATAAACCCAACATACTCTTTTATATCAATTAATTGTGTACATAAATAAAAAAGTTCAGATCACAAAAATTGTTTTTTTTTTTTCAAACGGGAACGGTGACCTTATTTTTCACTAACTAAACTCTCTGGTTATGCACGTGAGAGAGGAAATATCGTCAACAGTACTAGAATGAATTGATTTGATATCATCATCCTGTGGTTTTGTGAAATGAGCTGTCCTGTCTATAAAAAGCTGCAAAGAGAAGGAGAAGCTGAGTGCACAAAGACATGGCCAACTCTAGCCAAGAAGTGAAGCTGTTGGGTGCATGGTTCAGCCCTTTTGTCCACAGAGTCGAATGGGCACTAAAGCTGAAAGGAATTGAGTATGAGTTTTTGGAAGAGCGTTTGAACAGAAAGAGCTCTCTCCTTCTCAAGATCAATCCTATTTACAAGAAAATTCCTGTTCTTCTTCATGGTGAGAAACCCATCATTGAATCTCTGCTTATTGTTGAGTACATTGATGAGACTTGGAAACACAATCCTATATTGCCTCGAGATCCTTACGAGAAAGCCGTGGCTCGCTCTTGGGCTAACTTCGTAGAAGAAGAGGTACATTAATTATCTTCTTTTATATATATATATATCTATATTAGTGGGTTGTCTAATTCGGTGAACGCTTGAATACTTAATAAAATTTTATAATGTAAATTATATAAAAATTGTGAATTAATCAAATAATATTATATATTAATATTGTTTACCGTATAATAAATTATATATGTATTTGCCTATTTATTATTTTTGAGATGACACACACGTAAAGACATAGTAACTTCCTAAGAAGAAGAGGTAATTAACTTTCTCATCATATATACATATTCTTGCCTCCGTTTTTTTTTTTTATATATATATATATATACCGATAATAGTATTAATATCTCTAGGATTCTCTAATAAGTTAAATTTTACTTAACATTTTAAAATTCTTTGACACGTGTTTTGCATTTAAGCATGGATGGTCAATATATATATATTTTTTATTATAATTTTTTTATCAATGACCGATTCTTACTAATTAAATACTAGTAAAAGATTAGGTGAAAAATTTAACTTAAAAAAAAAGATTTGGATTAGTCGTACAAGTTGGATTTAACGGGCTCGTCGCATGGATTAATTTAAGTGCAAAAGCAACTACGAAGAAAAAACGAGGGAATCAAATACAAGAATTCGGTATTGGTCATGGATTAATTTAATGTCATGTTAAGTTACCACTTCAATTTTAATATTACTAAAGTTCATAGGTGAGAATCCAACAAAACATTGAAGCTTTAATAAATGCATTTTGCTTTCCTAATGTTTATTATTAGGTGATAGGGAATTAAATTTACTTTTTGTTTTATGGGTAAATTTAGATAGACAAAGACAAATATATGATGACCATTTTTTTCTTTTAGTTACATGATAGTATAAGGAGAGCACTAGTTTTTGAAGGTGGGGAGCAAGATCAAGAAGTGAAGAAAGCAATTAATGCAATTGAAGTACTTGAAGAAAAGCTCAATTTTCACAAAGGTAAAAAATTCTTCGGAGGAGAGACAATTGGGTTTCTTGACATTGCCTTGGGATTTATTACCGTATGGTTGGAAGCAATTGAAGAAGCTGCTTGCATAAAAGTATTCAACTCTCTCAAATATCCTCTCTTGCATAAATGGAAGCAAAACTTTCTTGAGCTTCCATGTATCAAAGAGAACTTGCCACCTAAAGACAAGTTGGTGCCCTTCTTTCAGAAATATCGACGATTGTCACTACAATAGCTGCTGCTATACAAGAGATCAACGGCTTTCTTTCATAATTATTATTAACGGCGATCGACCGCGAAGAACAGTTATAAGAATAATTATATCAACTCTCTTGATCGATCGATCTCTGTGTTTGTGTGATGTTAAGTATGATGCAAGATCTCAATGTTTGCCAAATATTATCAAGAATATTTTTTTTTTTTTTTTGCTTGAGATCTCAAAATTCAGTTTTCGGAAAGAATTCATTTGGAACTAAATGAGACCATATGATGGCTCCTATATTCTCTTGGTGAATTTTAAATATCGATATAAACATACATTATGAGACAGACGAACAATGTAATAGTTAGGTGTAGATTTAGTAATATAAATAAAATGTTTTTTGCTTGTAAAACAATCGGGATGACATTTTTCCTTCCAAAAGGACACAAGTTCTCGGATAAGACTTTCTGAATGCATTAAATATCCAAACCTGCCTCTCAGAAAAAAAGTATTAAGTCATTGCATGGAATTTCTTCATCTTTGACAAGTTGGCATAAATTTACATCTAACATTCACCTTCTGTTTATCATGTAAGGTAGATTCCAATTCCTGTCTCAAGGGTCTGTGATAAACGTGCGGAAGAGCAATTCATGATACAGTGCCTTTGAGCCCTAGTGATCCCTAGTGTTTTAGATCATTTAGTGGGTTAGTTGGAAAGTTATTTAAGTATTTTTTTTTATAATAATAGAGGGGAGATGCAATTTTTTGTTGTTGCCACTTTTGGCATGTAGTATTTAACAATCATTTTTCACACGTGGATGTCAATACAAAGATTCATTTTCGGATTTACACACCATCCTTGACAATTAAGTGCCAAAATTTAACAATTTAGCGCCAATACCAACATTTATGGACAAAATTCATATACTTAATGTTGTTATATCTGAGATTAGATTTATTAATGATCTTAGCGGAAAAAGGACAGATGCTATAGGCATTATGCATATAAAATCTTTTTTTTAAAAAAAAAAGTAAAAGGAGGTGTGTAAGTACAAAGAATTTTTTATTCTTATATTTATTTTAAAATCAATTTTAAGTGACACATAGCACAAAAACTTAATAGCCATTAGACTACACCTTTAGAGGCACTATACATATAAAACTTGAGTATTAATATTTTCATCCCTTAAGAGTTGTACCTATCTTACAATGATTATCACCTTAATTACAATACACTCCCTTTGCCAGAAGAGTGGGTAAAAAAATTAAAAAATTAAAAAATTAAAAAAATTAAATTAACCGGTTTAATTTTATTTGATTCTTATAAATAAAAGCTAATTGTTAACTAAATGGTCGGTTCAATTTTAGATATGAAATTAAAGTATTGAATCAAATGAGCTGAACTAAATTAGGATTAGATATGTAATTTTAGACTTTGTTTTAGTTATATTTGTACACGTGGTGTCTTAATACTGACGTACACATAACATATATATATATATATATATATGAAATGTCTTAGTATAGGATGCAAAACACCAAATCACTACCCTTAAGTATATATAGAATGAAAAAAAACTCTGAATTTTATTTTTATCTTTCTCATAGCATCCCACCTAGGGGTGGACAAACAAATCAAAAACCGAATTGATTTGGTTCGATTTTTTTTTGGTCGGTTTGATTTTTAATTTTTTAATTCAAAAAATTAAAAAATTGGGTTTGAAAGGCCAAATTGAGAACTGAACTGAAAAATTAAATTTTGAAAAAATAATAATAAAAAATTAAAAAAATTAAAAAATCTAACCGAACAAAAAATAACCCGAACCGGTTCGGTTCGCTATGAGCTCAGTTCGGTTTTTAATTTTATGTTTCAACAATCGATCGGTTTCGGTTCAAAAATCGAATAGAACCAAACCGAACCGAGTTTGTCCACCCCTAATCCTACCACACGTAAAGCCTAATATAACTTCACTCTCTCTCCCTCCAAGTCAACCCCTCATCAGAAATCAAATACATCTCCACCATTCATGTGCTGTTAACTTCACCACATTTTTCTAGGTACTATATTTTCCCCTCATTGTTCTTCATTCCAATTTTTCTTTCCGTTACTTGGCATAAAAGTCTTAAACACATGGTCCTCGACTTTTTTCTTTACTAATCGTCGCTTGTATTAAGATGCTTTTTTATGCCTCTATTTTTTTTTTGGAAAAATTATCCATTATAGCTTACGTTGACTTCAAAATTTAGGAGATCTTAGGTTTACAAGTTAAATTTATTTTCTTTTAAGAACAATAATAGGATCTTTTGAAGGGCTGAACTGAGATGATCATTTTTGATGCGTACTACACTCTATTAGTCTTCTGTAACTACAAATAACTAAGTTAGGCTATGCTGTTGTTTTTTTGTTCTATATTAATTATTCGATACTTAAGTCAGCAATAGGAAAGAAAGTAATAAAAACAGAAGTTTTATATTTTGAGCGTAAATGCAGCTTTTAGGGTTATAATTTGTTCAAAAGAAAGAGTCTTCTAAAAGTCCCTTTCTTTGTTTAGCTTCCTATTTAGGCTTGATATTAGACTGTAGAATTCTATTAGAATTAGGTCATATCTTAATCTTCCTATTTTGGACTCATCTCAAGGTTATAGGAGTAGAATTTGTACCGAAAATTTTGGGAACCAAGATTCTCAAGAATAAGGATAGTTCAAGTCCTCAATCATTATATATCTTCCATGGCCCTCGGAGGACTTTGGTGATCGGTATTGGTTAGAACAGATTGTCAAAGATACTAGTTGATATTGAGGATTTTGGGGGCTGAGAACCATAGGTAAGTTATGAGGATATTTCTTTGTTTAATATCCGGTCTTTCAAGTGGAGGTGGGTTGAGACTTGGGGTGCCTATACAATGAACCTTGTGAACCCATTGAAGCATTCTCGAGATGTTCGAGTTTAAGGTTCATAGGTTGCAATGGGTTTTTTTAAAGATTGAGCTTGGGTCAAAGAATCTAATGGGGGAACAACTTAAAAATTAGGGCAATATTTTAATTTAACCAACTTACTTAATTTATAATTATTATAGTAAAACAACCTCAAACGAATCAAAATACCTTTATTATTTTAATTTCCCTCCCTCTATCTCTCAACTCTCTAATTCAAAATTCCAAACATCTTTTTACATTTTAAATGTTATGACCTAACTCAGACTTGGCAAGATATTATTTGCTTTGGGCCTAAGCCCGCACGATTTTATTTCTGGGCTTCACACAATCATCCTTCACCCAAACGTGTATTGCTAATTAAGATGTGGATCACCCCTTATAAACCTAACATCTCTCTCGTGCCTTGACGATGTGAGATTTGCTTAAGGTGTTACATACACCCCTTTAAGAACTTAGCGTCTTCGCTGAGGCTTGTCCCACTACTGCTCCACTGCATACCGAGAGTGGCTATGATACAATCTGTCATGACCCAATCTAAACTTGGCAAGATATTATTCACTTTGGGCCCAAGCCCACACAATTTTGTTTATAGGCTTCACGCAAGTGTCCTTTACCCAAAATGCGTCTTACCAATTAAATTATGGATCATCCCTTATAAACCCAACATCTTTCTCGTGCCTTGGTGATGTGAAATTTACCTAGGGTGTTATATTAAATAGAAAATTAGCATATTAAAAGTCTTCAACAAACTTATTCTTTATCTTCACTTCCACAGCCAGAGCAATTGCCTAGAAATTGACAATTCATTTTTTTAGTAAGACAACCAACTCCATATAAAGGGTTTGCTTATATGGATAATGACCATGATTTTTTATTAGACTAACATTAGAACAATATTGGATTTTATTCTCTTCTAAATTTTAGGGTCAACCTTAATCTTAAAAAAATGAGGGTCTTTATCCTTAAAATTATGAGATCTTATGAGAAGATATTATCCCTAAAATATAAGAAATTAATGAGGAATTAAGCACTATTTTAAGCAAACTCTACTACTAAGGCCCATAACATCTATAAAAATGGGGGACTCAATAATAGAGATGGGAGATCTCCCTATAATGTTAATTTCTTTATGTCTCATTTTTTATTATTTTATTTCTTCTGTAATAGCATAGTGCCTTGTACTGTTGTTGTAAAGTAATTATTAAATAGTGCAATGAGTGAGCCTATAAAGATCGTTGAAGTGGATGTAAACTTGAATTGTGTCGAACTACTATATATTTTGTGTCCTTGTCATCTCTCTATCTTTGTTTTAGTTAATATTAATCTCATTTTTTTTAAAAAATAAATTAACTTGTTGACTAAGAGATTGCCCAAATTTTTAGGTCAATAGTTTGACGTTGTCTATGGGAATGAAGACCACTCATGGAGAACAATAACCCAAAGATAAGTTTTTTTTATTTTAATTAAATGCTATTGTTTGATTTTATATAGATATATTCATCTTAATTAGACAAATTTTAATATTAATTACTTGAATTTTTTAATTAATTTGGTGGTAGGGTAATTCTGCTACAATATATATATATATATATATATATATATATATATATATATTGGGGGAAGATGAAGTTGCTTTCAATCTTAGAGAAGGGGGGTGGGGATAGGTAAAGAAAGAGTTCTTTTGAATATTAAAAAACCAGAATAGAAAGAGGCTGCTATTAACCTTGTGAAAGAATTAAAAATTAAAAAAAGAGAAAGAAAGACTCCTTGGTTAGAAAAGGGGAGGGGCTTCTAAGGTTCTTTTAAAAAAGAAGAAGGGGGCACTCTACAAAGAAGGGTGTAGAAGGGAAAAAGGCTCCACGAGTTCCTAAAAAAAGAAAAAAAATGTCAAATATAAAAAAATGACACTTTCTTGGGTTAAGAAAAAAAAGATAATATCAAAAGATTTGAAAATAAAAAAAGAAGGTGAAAACAAAAAACAAAAAATAAAAAACTCCTAAAGTGAAAACAAAATAAAAATAAAGAAAGAGATGCTACAGGAACTCTCATTGGATAAGAGGTGTGATTTGGAATATATATATATATATATATATATATATATATATTTGCAGTCATTTTCAAAGTTTATTTCAATCGACCAACCCTAGTTTGGATAAAATGAGGAGTTTGTTTCAAAATCTTCCTGGTTTGTTATTGTTAAAATTACAACACCAAATAAAGTTAATTACAACATCAAGTTCAAGATTAAGTTTAAATATTTACAAGTCCAATTCTTGAAGTTTCTAGATTTGGTAAGATATTTTAAAGTTAATAATTAATGAGATAAGTATTATAAATTTGTGTGGTTAATAAATTTTTATATTATTTTATTTGTGTGATTTTGGCTTATTGAAACTAAGTATAAATACCTTTATCCTTCAATTAATTTTGCAAGCAACCAAGTTAAGAATAAAGAGTTGATCAAGTATTTGATCAATTATTGAGAGTTTAGAGTGTTAGAGAGTTGAGCAAATAATAAGCTCAACAAAGAGTGTGTGAGTGTTGAGTTGTGAGTGTTGTGTTGTAAGTGAAAAAGAGTGAGAGTTTTTAAAATTTGCATTGTAAGTTTTGGGTTTATTGTATTAATAAAAGTGTTCTATTTGTGTTCCATTATTCTTAATAATTGGTATCAGAATGAGATTATCTGGGATCGCTCAAGTTGTAGTATTTCTAAGAATTCTGAGTATGCTCTGTGGTTGCAGCTTTGACTGATTTTTCACATCAGAAAGGACTTTTAGAAATTGTGAGTGAGTGAGCTTCTATGTGTCGTGAGTAGTTTGTGACTCTGCAAGTTTGTTGACAAAACTTATTTGGTATTACTGAGAAACTGCCAACACGATAGGTGACCTTCAAGTCATTGGAGGAATTAAGAAGTTCAACAACTAAAATTATAATACATGAGCGACATTGATGAAGACTTACCTTCAAGGCCAAGATCTTTAGGAGGTCGTTGGCCGAGAATGAAGTGAAGCAGCCAATAGACGAAGCTACTTTAAAAAAGTGGATGGTAAAAACTGGTAAGGCTATGTTCTCCATTAAGACCACTGTTGAAGAAGAAATGTTAGAGCACATAAAAAAGGCCAAAATGCCAAATGAAGCATGAGACACTTTTACATCACTCTTCTCAAAGAAAAATAACACGTGACTACAACTTCTAGAGAATGAACTATTGTCGATTTGCACAACGCAACATGACGATAAACCAATACATTACAAAGGTAAAGTCCTTGTGTCGTGAAATATCTGAGTTAGATCCTGCTATTGCTATTGCTGAAACTAGGATGAAAAGAATTATCATCCATGGTTTAAAGATCGAGTATAGAAGTTTTGTTACTGCTATACAAGGCTGGCCAACCCAACCATCTCTTATTGAATTTAAAAATTTGCTTACTGATCAAGAAGCGATTGCCAAGCAAATAGGTGAGGTTTCATTAAAAGGCGATAAAAAAGAACTCTACATCGACAAAAGAAAATGTCGATTTAAATGACACACTGATGAAGGATCTAAAAGAGATGATGACAAGATAAAAAGTATCATAAAAAAAGTAGCTCACAAACAGGGGGAGTATGGAGGACTCATGACAATGGTAGTCAGTCCAACCAAAAGAAAAAGTTTGAAGGAAAATGCTACAATTGTGAAAAAATAAGACACATGGCAAAAGATTGTTGGTCCAGGAAAAGGTCTGCTGAGGGTAATGCTGCCACATCAAACTTAGAAAGAAAAAGTGAAGATGAGTGGGATGCTGAAGCGTTTGTCACTATAGAGGAAGAAGACTTATCACTCTCAGTGATAATGCCTGACGGATTGACTATGAAAATGATTGAATCGTTGACTCAGGATGTTCGAATCATATGACTGGTGATGAAGAAAAGCTGCAAGATATGACTAAGTACAAAGGAGGTTGCGTAGTGGTGACAGCCAATAACTCAAGATTGCCTATAGCTTACATCGGTAACACAGTCATTGCACCTCGTTACAGTCATAACAAGGTAACACTTCAAGATGTCTATCATATCCCTGGCATGAAAAAGAATTTATTGTTAGTATCACAGTTAGCATCTTCTAAGCACTATGTCTTGTTTGGTCCACAAGATGTTAAAGTGTACCAAGATTTAAAAATCACGAGAACACCAACAATGAAAGAACGACGACTAGAGTCGATTTATGTACTATCAGCAGAGTCAACTTATATAGACAAGACTCGAAGGAATAAGACAGTAGATTTGTAGCATTCAATATTGGGACATGTAAGTTATCATAAGCTAAAAGTGATGATGAATAAGGCAATGCTTAAAGGTCTATCTCAACTTGATGTGAGAGTGGATACAGTATGTGCGGGATGTCAGTACGGCAAGACATTTCAACTACCATATGAGGAGTCAAAGTTTAGAGCTAAGGAGCCATTAAAGTTGGTTAACTTTGATGTGTTTAGACTTGTCAAGTAGCCATCAATTAGTGGCATGCGGTACATGGTGACATTTATTGATGAATTCTCGAGGTATGTATAGGTTTTCTTTATGAAAAAAAAATCAGATACTTTTTTAAGTTCAAGGAATTTAGAGAAACAACTAAAGGAGAATTCAGAAGGAAGATTCATTGTCTCTGCACAGATAATGAAGAAGAATATACCTCTGATGAGTTCTCACAATATCTTCGAGAAAATAAGATATAACATCAGTTCACATGAGCCAACATGCCACAACAAAATGGTGTTGCAGAAATGAAGAATTGACATCTTACAGAAATTTGTAGAAGTATGCTGCACGCAAAAAATGTACTAAGAAGATTTTCGGTTGAAGGAATGAAGACTACAGCCCACGTGATTAATAGGCTTCCTCAACCAAGGTTAAGTTTTATATCACCCTTTGAGAAGTTATGGGATATGAAATTTACTGTGAGTTATTTTCGAGTATTTGGTTGTATATGCTATGTGTTTGTGCCAAGTCACCTGAGAAACAAATTCGAAAAAAAAGCAATCAGTTGTATCTTGGTTGGATATGATAACCAGCGCAAAGGATGAAAATGTTATGACCCTACTAGTGAGCGGTGCTACACATCAAGGAATGTGGTGTTTGATGAAGCATCTTCATGGCGGTCGCCACAAAAAGAGAAGCTTTCAGATTCAAAAGAAATAGAAGAACAACTATAACAAAAGATAGATGAGAAAATTGCTGAAGTTTGATCGAGCTAAGAAGACCTTGATAACGGAAGCAGTGATGACAACACCGAGTAAGAGACAACTCAAAGTCCATGGCAAACTGGTATCTATTAACAACCAACAACGGAAGTCAAATATGAAGGAGCATAACCTGCAACCCTTCAATCTCATCCTTAAAGGTCAATAAGAACACGAAAGCCTAATCCCAAATATGCTAATGCAGCTATGGCGAAAAAGGAAAATGTTAAGGAGCCTGAGACTTTTGAAGAAGCATCACAGAACTCTGAATGGATTAAAGCTATAAAAGAAGAAATCATAGTGTTGGAGCAAAATCAAACTTGAGATTTAGTGGCAAAGTCAAAGGATGTAAAACCCACATCTTGTAAGTGGGTGTATAAGATCAAAAGACGTCCTGATGGATCGGTGGAGAGGTATAAAGCTCGATTGGTAGCTCGAGGATTTTCTCAACAGTATGGACTAGACTATGATGAAACGTTTAGTCCAATAACCAATATCACCACTACGATTTTACTTGCACTGGCAGCTAGCAAAGGTTGGATATTATGGCAAATAGACGTAAAGAATACTTTTCTACATGGAGAGTTGGATCGGGAGATTTACATGATTCAGCTAATTGGATTTGAAAGTAAATTTCATCCTGATTATGTGTGTAAATTAAGAAAGACATTATATGGATTAAAGCAAGCTCCAAGGGTGTGGTATGGTAAAATTAGAGAATTTCTAACACATGGTGGTTACTCTGTAGCATAAGTTGATTCGAGCTTGTTCGTCAAAGCTAATGGAAAGAAACTTGTAATTGTACTGGTATATGTGGATGACTTAATTATCATTGGAGATGATGAAGAAGAGATTCGTCGAACAAGAGAGAATTTAGTAGTTCGCTTCCAAATAAAAGAACTTGGATGACTTAATTATCATTGGAGATGATGAAGAAGAGATTCGTCGAACAAGAGAGAATTTAGTAGTTCGCTTCCAAATAAAAGAACTTGGATAACTTAAGCATTTTCTTGAGCTTGAAGTCACTCGGACAGTAGAAGTGATTTTTCTAGGACAACAAAAATATGCCAAAGATTTGTTGCAGAAATTTGAGATGTTAGAGTGCAAGCCTATCTCAACACTGCTAGAAGCCAATGCCAAGTTGTGCAGTCATGAAGGAAAGAATTTAGAAGATGGAACTTTGTATTGACAACTGGTAGGAAGTCTCATCTATTTGACATTGACTCGACTAGACATTTCTTATGCAGTTGGAGTAATAAGTCGATACATGCAAAATCCTAAGAAAACTCACTTAGAAGTAGCTCGACGGATATTAAAATATGTGAGAGGCATAATTAACTATGATCTCTTCTATAAGAAAGACTAAGATTATAAAATAGTTGGCTATTGTGATGCTAGCTATGCTGGAGATCATGACACACGACATTAGACCATTGGGTATTTTTTTAAGATTGGTTCAGGAACAGTCTCTTGGTGCAGTAAAAGACAACCGACTGTATCATTATCAACTACTGAAGCTAAGTATAGAGCAGCAGTAATGACAGCTCAAGAAAGTATATGGTTGATGCAGTTGATGAAGGATTTATATCAGCCAAGAGATTATAAAGTGTCAATATATTGTGATAATCGGTCAACAATTTATTTAGTAGAAAATTCAGTTTTTCATACAGGAACAAAGCATGTGAAGGTGCATTATCACTTTATCCGGGAGAAAGTTCTGCAAGAAGAAATTGAGTTGTTGTATGTTAAGACCGAAGATCAAGTAACTGATTTATTCACAAAAAGCTTAGGTGTTAATAAGTTTAAAAAGTTTCAAGGACAACTCAATATAATTAGAAGAACGGAAGTTAGTGTTGATGGGGAGTGTTAAAATTACAACACCAAATGAAGTTAATTACAACATCAAGCCTAAGATTAAGCTCAAATATTTACAAGTCTAATTCTTGAAATTTCTAGATTAGATAAGATATTTTAAAGTTAATAATTAAGGAGATAAGTATTATAAACTTGTATAGTTCATAAATTTTTATATTATTTTATTTGTGTAATTTTAGTTTATTGAAACTAAATATAAATACCCCCCTCTCTCATTTAGTTTTACAAGCAAGTAAGTTCAAAATAAAGAGTTGATCAAGTATTTAATCAATTGTTGAGAGTTTTGAGTGTTAGAGAGTTAAGCAAATAATAAGTTCAATAAAGAGTATGTGAGTATTAAGTTATGAGTGTTGTGTTGTAAGTAAAAAAGAGTAAAAAATTTTAAAATTTATTTTATAAATTTTAAATTTATTATATTAATAAAAATATTTCATTATTTTTTTATAGTTATCACCTCACTCAATTTTATTATTAGAGGAGTTTAAAGCTTCGAAAATTTATAGGGCTATTTTTTCTTTAGGTTCTCACAAGGCCCCGGGCCTAGATGATTTTCATATAATTTTCTATTAGCAGTGCTGGAGCATAGTAGGTAAGGATGTGACAGAGTTCTGTTTGCAGGTGCTTAATGGTAAGAAATTTTTGGCTGCTTTTATCAGACTATTGTGGTTGTAGTACCAAAAGTTACTTCTCCGACTAATTTAGACTAATTAATCTTCGTAACGTGTTGTATAAGATAATAGCAAAGGTTCTTACAAATTGACTTAAGCTAGTTTTGCCTAATGTTATTTTTGGGAATCAGAGTACTTTTTTTTATGGGTCGGTTAATAACAGATAATTTGATTGCTAGATTCGAGCTCGTCGATTCTCTTCATTAGAGACAGTCTGGTAAATTGGGATATATGACCTTGAAATTAGATAATGAAAAATGTCTATGATAGAGTTGAATGAGAGTTTCTTTTATTTATACTTTAACAGTTCGAATTCCTTGATCATTGGGTGAGAATCATTTATAATTGCCTCTCTACTATAGGTTTTTCTTTCTTGGTTAATAGCAAGGTCACAGGGGTGGTGCAACCTTCTGGGGGGTGAGGCAAGGATGTTCGTTGCCACTATTCATATTTTTTTTGGTGTATGCTTAGGAATTTTCTTATCTGCTTAACAGAGCAAAAGTGTTGGGGGTACTTCAGTGGCTATGCATATGCACATAGTGGTTCACAGGTTAATCATTTGTTCTTTGCAGATGATAGTCTCATCTTTTGTCGTTCCATAGTATTTGATAATTCTTTTATTAGAACTACTATTTCCTTGTATGAGGAAGTGTCAGGGTAACAGATTAATTTGCAAAAGTCTACGGTATCATTTAACCCCAACACTAAGGTAGATTGTCGGTAAACTATTGTGTCTTTTCTGGGTTTAGCGTGCTTTAAGCCTTCTGGACGCTACCTTGGACTCTCTACCTTGATTGGTAAAAAGAGTTATATTTCAGTACATCATTGATCGAGTTCGGAGCCGAATCTAGTGGTGAAAAATAAATTGTTTCTCAACGAGGGGAAAAGTAGTGCTTATTTAGGCTATGATTCAGACAAGCCCTACATATGAGATGTCCATTTTTTTGGTTGCCTTCATCTGTTATTGATAGGTTGCATTCTCTGGTCAGGCGGATCTAGTGGGGTCAGAAGGGCAAGGTGGAAAAAATAAATTGGTTGAAATGGGAGCTTGTTTGTATGCCCAACTAGGATAAAGGATTGAAGTCTAGAGATTTGACCATTTTCAATCAAAACTTTATTGGCAAAGCTAGGATGGCGCCTTCTAAGTAACTCAGATTCATTTGCCTCTAAGACCCTAATAGAGAAATACTTTTCAATCTAGTCATTTATAGAAGTCTCGAATAGGTACGAGGGTTCTTATTTATGGAATGGCCTTGGGGGAAGAGAGCTTCTGCAATTTGGGGTAAGATGGCTTGTGGGAAATGGCAACTCTATTGCTTTATTTTCTGATCCTTGGATACCAAGACCACCTTCTTTTAAACTCATCACCCCAAGTAGGTTTAATGATATTTATAGAGTCTCAGATGTCATAATCCCTAGTGGTGAATGAAATTACCTCTTACTGAAACATTGTTATGGTCGATGTATGTGCATCGAATATTATCTATTTTTGTCGGAAAGTTTAATGGGCAAGATAAGATTTTATGGCACCATTATGCTTCAGGGCTTTTATCAAATAAATTTCCTTATCATTTAGGAGATGTAGCTTTGAATAATAGTGGAATTTCTTCATTGAGACTTTGGGGGTTACAATATACCCCTAAGGTAAAATTTTTCATGTGGAGAGTGATATTAAATTTATTCCCCACAAATGTTAATTTAGCTCTTCGGGGGGTAAATATTTCACGGTAATTTAGTCGATGCATGGATGAAGAGGAGACAGTCTTGCATAATTTGGTCATGTGGTCTTTTTCCAACCGAGGGTGGGAGGAGACTTTATTTGCTAGGTTGATTTGGAGCTTCGGGGAAAACATATTACTGAACTGATCGCGAAAGTTATGAAAGATGTTGACGCTGGTGAAGTTGAGATCTTCTGTATGGTTTTGTGGGGATGCTAGTTGGCCTGTAACAAGCTGATATTTCGGAACATCTTAAGAGGAACCAAAGACAATGACGGATTCAGTGGCTTTTTTACTGTTTGAGTTTCAAGCAGCAAAGGTGGCTGACGACGCTTTTCGACAACTACTTCCATCGAGTTTCAATTCCAATGGGTCTGTCAATGAAGGAACACGTCTTATGACTAACGGTTCAGGCAGCTATTAGAATCCTCCAGCTCCAGACAACTTCAAAGCCAATATAGATGTTGTCGTGAATTGTGATAGACACTTAATTGGGTTGGGTATGGTGGTTAGAGATGATGTTGGACGCGTGTACTTCGCAGTAACAAAGTCTCTAGTAGGTAATTTTTCACCATTGACTGCTGAATGCTCAACGCTATATCATGGGGTCTCGTATGCTATTGCCAAGAGCTAGATTGTCTTAATGTTACTAGGGCTTTGAATAATCGTTTATTCCCGAGAGTCGAAGGAGATATCTTGGCTTTTGTTTTTCATCTTTTAAATGATATGAAGGATGTATCATGTTCTATTGTTTGGCGAGAAGGAAATTCGGTGGCTCATTTCTTGGCTAAATTTTTTGTATGCAACAATGTTGATGCGGTTTGTATACATTTTATATTGTGATTTTTGAGCCATTGTGTTTATGCTGATTATCATTTATAAGGTACATTCTTCTCTCTATAAAAAAAAAAAAGAAACTGTGACCCGGATGGATCGGAATAAACTTTTGGTTTCAATGCCAGTTCGATTCTGATAATAGGTTTGGTCCTAATCGATTCATATATCAGAAGACCTTCGATCCTATTTGGTTTTGTTAAAAATAGAACTAGACCTTGAACACCTCTACCCTACCAACCCTCTCTTTGCTTCTGCCGTGGGCTGACTGCTAAGTTGAATTATAATGAACAAAATTATATGCATGCATCAGTTGTCACCTGCTTGTTATATATAAACTCTCTGTTGGATAAGAATGGTATGCCAAAAGCCATAAGTTATCATTGCTTTTTGAACTTCGTTTTCATAATTTTGTAGCAAAGCATCACAAACACTCCAATTATATGTCTTCTGCATCATCTTCATCCAATTATATTAATGTCCTTTATTACTAACTAAGCTTCAGGTGGTATTGATCTCCTTTACTATGGACCCACTGTATAAGATGAATTTGAAGTGCACACACATCATCAAAATTACACTTTGTTAATAATCAGACGAACACACCAAGCACTAGAATTATAAAATAGCTCATAATAATCATAATCAGAACCTTGAATAAGCAACTATTATGCGGTTACTTCAAATAGCACCAAATATAACCAACATTCAAATTGACATAAGGAAATTCAATTGAACCAGGTATGATGAAAAATAACCATTGCAGCACCCTTTAATTAGATAATGTAGTCAGTACAATATAAAAAATTAACCGACTACAAGGATACTGTATGCTGCAACACCAGCAAGATTAATGACATTTTTGTAGTGGTAAGTTTTTTTAAAACCAAAATGTACAACTCAGTTGTATAAACCAAAATGACACGTGTCAAAGTTGCGTTGTCTTGTGCTAGCTATATGGTGATTGTAATATTCAACATACTGGAATGGATTTAGAGTGGTTATATTCTAGAGTTGAGTGGTGAGACATGTAAATATTGGATAATGGTTAATTGTATACTAATGAAATGGATCAGAGCTACCAAAAGATTCGGACTTACCAACACCAAAATGGTGTCACAGTGAGTTGAAAAAGTATTAAACAGGGATTCACAGCTAATTCAACAATGGAAGTAGAATATATTATAACCTCTGAGGTAATAAAAAAAGCTGCGTGGATACGCAAATTTGTCGTTGAGCTAGAAATTTTTCCTACCTTGATAGATCATATCCCATTATTTTGCAACAATAATAGGGCTATAGCACAAGCTAAAGAACCAAGAGCATACTAGAGATCTAAACATATAGAGAGAAAATATCATATAATTAAAGAGATATTGGTTAGAGGAGATGTAATAATTTGTAGAGTTAATTCTGTAAATAATGTAGCGGACCCGTTGACTAAGGCCTTAACTCCTAAGGTGTTTGAGAAATACGTGGAGTTAATGGGTATTAGATACTATTATAAATGACATTAGAGTAAGTGAGAGTTTATTAGGATTTGTGCTTACGCGGGTGTATGAATATTTAATTTTAATATTTATACAATTGATATTTTATTTAATTGCTAATTATATTTATTAAAATAGTAAGATACTTGGAACATTTTAGACATTGTATAATCTAAAAGAGTTTAGAATTGGTCTAAAAGAGTTTAAATCAGAGCTAATATTTAGTAATATCTAAAGAGTTAGAGCCTTGTTTGAAATGAGATAAAGACATTAGAATATATTAGTAATGACGTAATTGTAAAGAGTTGCAAATGATGCTAGAAAATGTTATTATGCAAGTATGTTCTAAAATACTATGCTCCTAGTCTATTTTACCAATACAGGTCTATTGGTGAAACCCTAATATATAGACCATTATATGTCTATATCTGAATGATCCAAATAGTTAATCTTAGTAGACTATAAATTTAGTGGAATCTTGCATAGGCATATATGTATTCAGTGAGGATTGAATATTGAACAAACTCATGAGAACCTCAAATAGACATTTTATGAAGCCGTTAATAGAAGGTCTTCTTGAGTTAAGTAGTATTCGTAGTCCTTTGACCTGAGCGCTGTGGTGGGCTTGTGAGTGATCCACCATACTCTAGCTCCACATATGTCAGAGACATTTCATAATCTGATTGTTATGTGTCGTTGGGTATGGTTCGATGTTTATGGAGTTCGGTGTGAGTTAGATACAAGATCCGTCAGCTTACATAGGTAAATTATATATTTGATGCTTCAACATTGTATCTCAAAAAATCTTATAGCCATAAATAATAAATTTGAAAAAAGAATTTCCTGAAAAGTTAAAAAATATTGCAAAAATGTTTGCGTATATTATTTATCGAGATATGAATTTGAAAATAAGTTCATGAATGAACAAATAGGGATTTGACGGTGCTGATCTCACTTCAATGTGAGCTCCGAAAAGTTTTAATCACTAAATCGTCGGCAAAGAACAAAAGACTTGCCAAGATAATTCTCTAAAACCCTAGTAATTTTATTTATGAGATAACATAAAAAATTTATTGTCTTTATCCCTTAAGAAATTAGATCTCCAAACTTCTGCGTGCTCATAAATATGTATATGATGCATGTTTTGTAATGATGAACGCAATCTCACATATATGCACTCTAAGATAATCAACACTCACAATTTATACTTTTTAATAATTTTTAAATTTATTATATTATAATTTTGAAGATTATTAATAATATTATTTTTACATTTTTTTATATACTTTATTTTTTAAAATTTTGTATGATAATTTTAATTATTTAAATATTTTGTGTAATTTACATATTCAAAAAATACTAAAAAAATAGCCGTTGATGTATGCAATTATATTTTTTTCTTGTGACGATTATTTAGTCATTGCAAAAAGACTTTTTAGTTATTGTAAAAAACCCTTTTACAACATCTTTTTAACTCTCATAAAAATTTATAAAGGTTGCATTTGTGTCCCATTTGTTACCATCGTAAAGTCATCATAAATACCTTTTTGCGAAGGCAATTTAGCTATCACAAAAGATACTATTTTGTGTCAACATTAATAATGTATAAAATAAATCATACATGACAAAAAGAACATTAAAACTTTAATGTAATTTATTCTAATTTATGCTACATCCACAAATAAAATAGCAATCTACTATAATAATAATAATAATAATAATAATAATACATGGCTACAAAACTCATTTTTTTATGTGATCTTTCACATATCTTTTCTTTATCATAGTCTTTTTGTTAATCATCTAATATTTTTATATAGTAAATGGTATTTTATTGTTGAACTTATATTATCAATCTTTATACAATTTAGACTTTATCTTAAATAAGTTAAATCTTATAAGGTAAATTTTACGATAAAACTACTAGAATTTCTTACACGAAGGTAAATTGAGTTTAGTTTAAATTCAATGGATTCTATTGACCCTCTTCAAAGTTTAGAAAGAAATTTCTTGAAAATTGTAATCCAAGAACAAAACAAATATACCTAACTACCTTAGTTGCTCGCATGTTCTTCTCTTTCTTTTTTCGTATTTTTTTGAATTTTTTCCTGAGTTGATTTCAACTCAAAGTCTGAAAGCTAATTTTTGGAGAAATTGCACTTTTATCCTCATTCCTTGATGATATGTTGGAGAAATTTCCTGAGTTAATTTTTGGTGATAAAAACTCTAAATGTTTAAATATTTATTTATTATTTATTAAAGAAGAAGAGAGAGAAGTAAAACTAAAGTTTGGATTTAGATTATTTTAAGAAGAAGAAGAAGAAGAAAAAGAGGAGAGAAGAATAAGTAAAAGGATAGTTAGAATTTGAGTATTTTTTTTATCATATTTTGTCAAAGCCAAGATCACACAAGAACTTCTTTGTCTTTTCTAATAAAAATTATTTTTTTAGAGAAATAAGTAGATCATGGATATAAAAGGGAGAAAGTGACTAAAGTGACAAAACGTCTTTACTTTTGGTAATAATCTAAATTACAAAAGAATGTGTATGTATTTATAATGATCACAGTCAGGTATTTGTCGTTTCCATACACCAATGGCTTCTTGCCACATAAATAACCAATGAGATGATGCCATTTGTCAATAAACTCCATGAAATTCTTTATTCACATAAGCCAAATGTCTATTACAATATGGTGGACTCTCCCTTGAATATTCATTAGTTTATTATAATTGCATTTTACCACTTTATAATGATAGTACTTATAAGTGGTGTCAAATATGTAACTATCTCATTAAAAATTTTGTCAGAAAAATTTAATAGGATAAAATTTAATCAAAAGAAAAAAAAAATACAATGCACATTTGTCTAATATAATTGTAGAAGTTCTTCTTTTTTAAAAATATGCTTACCTTGATTAAATATTCCCCCTCAAAATAACATTCATCAGTTTGATAATTCGCATAGTTGACACATACCAATCTTGTGGACTAATTTCAAAGTTGATGTTGGCAAAGATTTTATGAACAAATCTATAAAATGATCAATGGATTGTATCTGTTTAACATCAATCTTCTCATTCTCCTGCATCTCATGGTTGTCGAAGAATTTTGAGAAAATATATTTAATTCTATCTCTTTTGATATCTTTGTTCTAACTTGAGTAATACAAGCAACATTATCTTAATATATTATTATTGGAATATCTATTGTAAAAGGCAGGTTACTTATGCTCTAGATGTGTTGAATGACATATCACGCCATATACATTCCTCATTTGCTTCATGTAGTGAAAATATCTTAAAGTAATTGGAGAAAGTGACAAATTTTTTTTTTTTTTGTGTGGATCACCTTGAGATCACTATATATTGTAAGTAAGGCATATCCCATTTGTGACAAACAAGTGTGGGTATCAAATAAGTATCAAGCATTTGCATAATCAACTAGACTTAGATTTTTTGTTGGCTCATTGGAGTAAAATAATCACAGATCTATCATTCCATAAAGGTAATAAAATATAAGTTTAACATTATTCTAATAATGTTAAGTTAGTGCAGAGTTAAATCTTGTCAATAAATTTATTGCAAATGTTATATTTAGTCTGGTGCATTGAATTGATATAATATTGCATCAATTATATTAAAATATGATACTTTGAAATAAGTATCTTTTTACTATCCTTTTTAGGATGAAATGGATACTTTTAGGATCAAGAAATTGAATAACCATAAGTGTTACTTAAAAGATAACCTTTATTCATATTGAATCATTTAAGGATCTTTTTAACATGGGTAGATTGATGAATAAAGATTCTACTTGATTTGTGCTAGATTTATAAGTTGCGATAAAAAATTTTCTTCCTTAAACCTTTCATTTCAAATTTCGTTTTCAAGTACTTTGTAGTCTTTAAGAGTCTCGATCATATTAATATCAAATATTTGCAGTCACAATGACAAATTCATAATCATTATTATTTATAAACATAGATGGACATTAATTTATCCTTCCTTTATCAAATTTTCTTAAGTGATTGTACATGTGCCCAAATTATTTTAGCCTATATAAAGACCTTTAAAGCTTACTTGAGTACAAGTTACAATTACATGTTTAAGGTATTTTGTATCTTTTAGGAATTTTTATTTAAATCTATGTTAAGTGACCCATATAGTTATGTTGTCGCTATGTCTATAAGAGCATGTCAAGCTTTTTTAGAGACTAACAAGCTCATTAAAAATTGAAACATAATTGTGTGTATTACAAGGAAATAGATTCATCATAATTAATACCAGGTCTTTATGGGATATCATTGACAATGACTTTTGCATTATATCTATGACCTCATTATTTTCAATATATTTTCATACAAAATATCAAAACCCATTTGTGTCCTACAAGTTAAACATCTTCAAGTTTTTGGATTACAAGCTAAAATATTTCATACTTGGCTAAAGAGGTTGATTTTACTTGAATTACTTCTTTTTATTGAGGTCAATTATACCTCTATCTAATCATTTATAATTTCAATAACTATTGAAAATTAGAACACATTGTTAATTATTATTTTATCGTATTTTTATATTTTTCATGTATAAGCATAATTTATTGCTTTTTTTATTTTCAAATTCTTATGCCCCTTTTGGGACTAATATTTTTTCCGTAACATATCTCTTTTCAAGGACTATTAATTCTTCTAATGTTAGTGATTTAGATATTGTAGATTTATTGGCTCGATCATTATTTTCAACATGATCTAAATTTTCATTTTCTTCTTTCACAAAATAATATATATTAATCCAAATAGTCTGCCATGCTTCTGCTATATAGCAAATAATTCATTTTCTACCATTTGAATAAATTGTTCTATAGGAACAATCACTCACATTGGTCTATTATAAGTGGTATATACGATTTGGTTATGTTTTGATGCATCTGGTAATTCATTTTCCATTCATTAAAGATGAGTAATTCTTTGCATCTCATTTTAAATCCTGTCCTGAATGTTTATGACCATCACAAGTACGATAATTGTGCCATGTCCTACCTTTTCAACTATGTCTAGTACTATTACAAGTGTTTGCAATCATTTTTAGAAATGATTGAGAATTGGATGTGATTCATATTTTTTAAAAAGAGATCATTATTTTGTTCTCCTAGCAGAAGACATTAGATTAATTTTTAGTATCTTTTAAATTAGAGTTCGTGGTACTGTTGTTGCAGAGCAACATTAGAGACATAAAAAGTAGAGTAAGTCTTCTTTAACATATTTTGTGATATAACTTTCTCATCACATAATTTCAGCTATGAGGTGATCCTAAACAAAGCATAATGTATTCAACAATAGTTCTTAAATGTTTTAATATTAGATTCATCTACTCATGCCTTATTCTTGAGAGAAATACATATTTCTAATTGTCATATATTTATTTTAGATTTTTTAAGAGAATTTTTTAAGTATTTACAATCAAATATTGAGCTTTCAAACTCTCACGCAGGTGATAATAAAGAAAAAGCATAGCATTTAATTTTTTTTAAGCCCATGCTTAGGTGCATTTTAGCATCAAGTATCCATGAAAGTTACTTGCGTCCAAAAACATTAAGGGTAGGAACTTGAAAGTTTTTAGAAACATTTTCAAGGGCTTTTTTGTATATAAAAAAAGAGAATTAAATTAGCACAATGATAAATATATAAAATCTAACAAATTAATAATACAAAACGTAAATATAAAAAATAATTTTTAAAGTGGCTTTTCATATATATAAAATAATAACAATTAGAAGCTTTGGCCTTTGTTTAGGAATAATATAAAAGTTATTAGGAGCCTAGTCTTCCACAAATAATACGATAATGATTAGAAGGTATGGCATTCTATTTGAATAAGTAATTAAGATAAAGAGACAAATTTAAAATTTAAAATTTATGAATATGAAATATATTATAGAACTTTAGTTTCTAATTTAGTATTATAACTCAGAACTTAAGATTTTGGTTAATAAATTAATCATTAGATTAACTTATTTATTCATTTTTACAAATTTTGAATTGCAATCACAATATTTAATAGTACATGAGTTAATGTTGTAAAGTAACTTATGAGAAACAACATTAAAAGAATAATAATAATAATAATCAGAAAATATTATAAATATGAACATAAAAGAACAAGATCATAATTAATAAAGAATTTTGTCCTTATTTTCTTAGATCCAACTAAGTAGTAACAACAAAGAATATTCATAAGGATAATAAATATAAACATAATACAAGTAATTATTATATATAAAAGCTAAAAACTTAACATATTAACAACTGATAACATGATATAAATTATTGGATTAGGAAAATAATTAGATAATGAATATTAAAAGAAAGAAAGTGACTAAAATGACAAAACTTCTTTACTTTGGAAAATAATCTGAATTACAAAAAATACTAAAATCAGTCACTTGCCACTTCCATTAACCAATGACTTCGTGTCACATAAATAGCAAATGAAATAATGCTATTTATCAACAAACTCTCTTCTCTTACAAATTTCTTCGTGCACATAAGCCATATATGTCCATTGACAACGAGATGGATCTCCGCTCATTTACATAATTTTCGTAAGTAACAGTCAATGCAAATGGTAATTAGGTAGAACCATCGTGCTCCAGAAACTAATATTACGACAAATAGATAATTCCAAGGAAGATTTCACAAATGGATATGGATAGCGATGATTGTGGCCAATAGAAAATAGAGAAAAAAAAAAGATAATATCAAATTTTTTATAGGAAATTTTTTTAAAAATGACCTTAAATTTAAGTTATTATTTTTTTCTAGTCTCGAATATTAAAATTAATATATTGTAGTCAAAGAATTTAAAATTTAACAATTATACCTTTAATTAATATTTTTCTTTCTCTACTAAAATTCTCTCATTCGAACCCAACAAACTCTTTCTCTCTCAAAAATACTAAAATTGACGTTATGTAGATAAGTGATTTCAAGTAGCATTGTGTAATATGCTGGCGTCTTTTTACATCAATTGCCGACTTCAAATCTAAATAATAGTTAATAATTAGTAAGCTTTTTAGATTTAAGATAAAATTAGTAATTTATGTTGAAAATAAGTGAAAATAATTAGATTGAGTGAAATAGGTGAAAATGAGTAAATTGTGTGAAAAATATGTTAAAATGAAAAAATTTGGCCAAAATCGATCAAAAACGAAGTTTTTTCAAAATGCAGATGGCGATCGGTGAGAAATGTTTAAGAGAGGGTTGTTTGGAGTGCATGAGCTTCACGTGCTGTGCATGCTAGGATTGCCTATTAGGCTCCCAATGCATGTGCGCCAAATGGCACGCAAAAATAAATTTTTAAACTTAAATTAATTAATTAAATAATTAGTTATTTTAATTTATAAATTAATTATTAATTTTATTTTAATAAAATAAATAATTAAATTACCCATAATTTAATTTGAAATATTATTTGTTAAAAAATAATTAATTAGTATATATTATTAATTAAATAATTAATTATACATTTTGATGCCACACCACTCTAATTATGCATGTTTTATGCTTTTAGGAGAGATTTTATTTTAGATTTGTCGCCATTCGTGTGATTAGGTAAAAAGAGGATATGACTCAATAGAAGGTCAAGAGAAAAAATTGTGGGGTTTTATTTATATGTTCATTGAGTACTTTATATTGGGTTGACCTTTAAATTTTGGTCTTAAAATGAAATTTTTTTATACAAAAAATAGTTATAAAGTTGCGGACACATACCTCAAAGTAAATAATTGTAATGCATGATTTAGATATTTATGATTTTGTAATATGGAAGTTTTAAAGTGGTATATGAAATTAACATGAATTTCATAAACATTAACGTTAAATTTAAGTTACGTTATATAAATACAAATAACATTAAATAGTAACAAAATACAACAACAACAATATTAATTGTGCTACAAATTACAACATGGTAGCAAAATGACAAACTTAGTAAGAAGTTGCATTAATTTAAAGTTGAGTTATAAAAATACAACATCAAAGTAACAGGGTTTCAACATGTTTAGCAGTTATATCCATGTTAGTTACAGTAATTGCACACATTATTCATTGATTCCACATGATATGATAAAATCTGCTTCTTTCAATGCCTTCGGAATTGATGACATTCTATAAGAGGTTGGATGTCAACATGTTTTAACTTGTCTAAAATTATTTAAACTGATGAATGGTTAATCAAATTGACTGGCTCATTATAAGTACGAAGTAAGCACTTTTAATTATGTAATAGGAAGAAAAAAAGATCCTAATACTGTAATCTGGTTTGTCGATATATTGTAATAGAATGGGCACAAGGTAGTAATTGAAAGTCAAACTTTCAACAACTGTATCACTTCGCCAGGATGTCTACTATTTTGTTTCTACTTTCATCCTTCATGACAAAGCATTGATTATCGACCAAGTGAACTGTCATGTGGCTAGATTTATTATTATGCTTCCAAGTCTTATGATAAGCTTAAGTCGTCAAAAGAATGTCATACCTTTTGCAGCCTCTCATCTTTGAAAAAAAAAACTAATTTTGCATTAAATTTAGTATCTACTCAACCAAAGTCATCACAAGAAGGAATCGCGCATCCTTTGCAACAAAATTAATACACTTTACAATATTAGTGGTCATGATATCATATATTTCTGAATGCTCATATTGATCGAGCCTATTTGGAAAAATCAACATCATCCTCTAAGTATTTTGTTGCCTTTGGTTTCACTAGCAGGCGGGTTACATGTTCCACTGTGCCGAGATGTTCACATCTTCTTAAATTTCTCTTAAAAGTAAAAAAAGGTAATATGTCTTCATAACAACAAAATAACAAGCCAAGAATTCTCATTTCTTCTTTTTTCTTTAATGGTATCTTTAACCAAATATCCTTTCAAGTGATAGATGTATATCCCATGATAAGCATTAGATATACCACTCAAATAGTCTTTTCAATACTAGTGTGTCGATCGAATATGAAAACAATATCCTCAAGATCACTAATAATTCCCAGGAGTTTGGTCATAAACCATGTTCAATAAGCATTATTCTCAAAATTAGCAATCCTCAATACTAATAGAAAATTTTAATTATTTTCATCTTTACATAAGGTTACAAATATCATATGCAGGTACACATCTTTTAAAAATGTTTCATTAACCACAATAACTAGTCAAGTGGATAATTAAAAATGTTAATGCATGGTCATAACACTGCAAAGAAATGCTTAAAGTGATTACAATTGTCAATTTCTAAATAAGTAGCCGTACCTAAGTTTTGTTGTTCTATCAAATAACAATATGCAAGAAGTTTATTAAACAAATCATTTGGAATACCAACTATTAACCTGCATGCATGTTCCTTAACTTGCCAAGCAGTAAAATATGTTATCTCCATACCAAACTCCTCATATATGTTGGCTTGGATCTCCTTCAGTTTATTAATTTGACTGACTGATGTAAACTTTTTTTTTTTATGAATTTATCAATAATTTGACTTTTGACTTATCGGCGTTTATCACGCAACTAGTCCAAGTGACATTGTGATCTACATCTATTCTGTAGAGGATGAAATTCTTCTTCGAATCCGTCCACACCACACGTAATCGCCATATGCATCTCTCATCATCACATTTTATTTCAAATAATATTTTGTAGACCTTAAAACTTTGAAACTTCAATTACCCTTAAGTTTCAATAAGCTAATAGCCTGATAAAATTTATTTTTATAATTATACAACTTTTTGATAAATACATTTCTAGTTTCAAAACAAGATACTTTATCGGATATGGCTAAGTCTAATGGTGGTATCGGAGAAAAAAACTAAAAGAAGGTTTTCTAATTCAACTTCATCTCCTCTATTATGCGAATTGTACTCATCATGTTTCTCATTAAAAGAGTTATTTGAAATATAATAATATTCACCTTTTGGTAAATCATCCAATCTGTCACATTCTTCTACATTATCAGTATTTTCCAAGATCAACGACATTCTCATCTGTCTCACTATCATAGTGCATATAAGTTGGGTATTTATTGAACATTATAAAGGATAATGATAGTTAACCGTAGTATTTGTGGAAAGCACAACAGATGGTATTATTAGGGTTGTGCAACTTACTTGGTTGTTATTGTTAGAGTGTGTGGAACCTATCAATACCTTGGTCCACTAGCTAGATGACACCTAAGAGCCACTAGCATCCCAACACATAATTCTTAGGTTACCTGCGCCCTCAAGAAATGGAACCCCCACCCCCATCTCATAGAGGCCTTATAGACCTTTAGAGGTTTGTCCTTATACCCATTCGGCTGACTAGCCTGATGAGTACCGGTCTCAAACTCGTATGGCATAAGTGGATGAGATCCCGGGTTCGAGCACTTGGGAGGTCGCGCATGAGATGCGTCTGTGGCTGGGGCGCCAGTTGCTGCACCCTGATGGACCCTAGGCAAAGGGGTGGGCCTTACCACAGTCTATCAAAAAGGCTGCCCTTTTTTTTTTGTTAGGGTCAGTGCTTACGTGCCATCCCTGAATGTATATATAATTATGTATTTATACAAGTGTACATTCTTATTAAATCATTAATACCCATTAGTATGGTACCATGCAATGTAATATTATAGACATTATACGATCTGAAGGTGTTCAGATCAGATCTAAAGAAGTTTAGATAAGGTCCACAGTTAACCACATTGAGAAATATAAATGCTAAATGTTAGTATAGTTAAGTGTTAACTAGTTATAATATTCAGCATAAATTCAAAAGTTGGAGTCTTGTCTGTAGTGAGACATAAACTTAGAAATATACTAGTAACTGCATATTAATTGGGTGCCAGAAAATGTCAGTTACAAAAGTAAATTCTCGAATAATTGTTCCTAATTTATTTCTGTCGATGCGGGTTTGTCGATAGATACTTTTACATATAGATCAGCATATATCGTACCTATAGGGTATAGATGGTTGTTCCTAGCCGACCGTGAGCTTGGAGCTCGTATTGACATATGGGTATCCAGTTAGGACTGGATATGGGACAGATTCACGAGATCCTCCGATAGACACCCTATGTAAGCCGTCAACAGAGGATTCTCTCGAGTTGAGTAGTATACATGGTCCTTTCACCTGAGTGCCACAGTGGGCTTGTAAGTGATCCACCATACTTTGGTTCTACGCATGTCACAAACCTTTTATAGTATGACCGCTAGGTGTCGTTGGGTATGGTCCAATGCTTATAGAGTTTGGTGTATACAGATATGAGATCCGTCAGTTCGCATAGGGAGTTAGATATCTAGATGCTTTGAGATTGTATCTCAAAAAGTCTTGTGGCCACAAGCACAAATCTCGGAAAAGAGTTCTATCAGGGTAGAACAATATGGCAAAAGAGTTGCGCATATTGTTCAGTGAGATACAAGTCGGGAGATAAGACATGAATGAGCACTAGGGGATTTGACGGTGATGATCTATATCCCTGCACATTCAAGATATTATGACGGAATGACTATACGTATGCATTGTAACCTTAACTTGTATGGTTCAAAGAGCTGATTTGTAATATCCATGATGTGTGCGTGGGCCATTGTTCACGGACTTATGAAATAGTTTCATTTGACGAATCGAGCATAGGACCTTGGGAGTCCCGCAATATGGAGTGTACTTGTTGTGCATTGGAGCAGCGTGCCAAATTAAATTGTTTAATCCAGCAATATTTAGCACTACCATGTGAATGCGTGCATGTCTGTATTTAAGTATTAAATACAATAATTAGTCAATAATTATTATTTACTAATTGTATAATGACACGTGGCGCAATGTGGACCCTCGGTTAAGTTTATCCAAGTGAGGGATTTGGTGAGACCCACTAGGAGTATACTTGATAACTATTTATAAGGGATAAAATGATCATTTCACACTTGGATTATTTAATTATTAAATAATCAAAATATCTTATTATTTATATTATTATATTATATATAATAATATTATATTTTAGGTACCAAATAGTTGGCAACTATTATTATTATTATATTATATAATATATTATTTTAATATTTTAATATATATATATATAAAGAGAGAGAGATGAAAAAGTGTGTGTGTGTGTGTGTTTTGTGTTTGACGAGAGAAATGGAGAAAGAAAAGAACGAGAAGGGAACCGAGAAGAAGAAGAATAAAAAAAAGGTAAAAAAAATAAAATTATTTCTTTTTTTTTTCATGGTTCCAATTGGAGCAATTGTGAATTATTTCAAATTCTTTATTTCTTATCATTTTGGAGAAAATGATGAAAAATACTTACCCGGCCATTTTGGGGATTAATAGTTAATCCTGTGCTGGATATGGGGCTGTTGTTCTAGCTCACCAAGCCCACTGTGTTGGTGACTAGAACTGCCCGCGAGTTGGTCTCCATGCGGACTTTGAGAAAATACGTGTATAATGTTACACATTGAAATGAGTTCTCTACCCTATTAATATATTAATATGATTAATATATTTTATTTATTGTGTTTATTGTATATTTCACGCTTCCGCCGTGTATAAATTCGTATAAATTTGTGTTTAGGCAATAGATACAATTGCATATGCATACACCCCACATACATTAGATCCATGATAACAGCTATTACATGCTGACATGAAGTGATTATAACAAACGGTTGGTTATAAATAGGTATCTATGCATCCTCTTCATATACGAGAGCTTTAGAATTTACTGTTATACATAAAGGAAATAACGACCTTCTATTGATCCCCATAAAGAATTGAACATCATTATTATTTTTAATCTCAATTGATTTCAACTTAAGTCTCATTACATCAATCGAAAATTTAGAGATGCCTTATACTCCATATTATCAACTACAATTGCACGATACACAATATTAAAAAGATCTTCATTATTCACATACTTTAGAATTAAAATATTCAAATTCCTATACTGAACATGTCTCTCATCATCGTTACTAGAGCTCTCCTACTTTTCTTTAAAATATACAATGAGTGATTCATACGCCATAGCACCTGTAACAAAAAAAAAATTATTTAAGTAAAAAGAAAAAACAAAAACAAATAGTGTGAAACCATGTTAAATTGTCACGTATACGCACAAAAAAAGCATGTGCACCACACGTGCAGAGGTTGGCAAAGTGAGGCATGTGACATGCTGGCGCTCGCCTCTATGTAGGCTTATGTAAGTAAATATTTCATGTGCACTTTCCCTCGTGTGGGATTGGCGAATGATTTGTTTCGTGCATCATCCCGTGTGTAAAAAAGGCTCGTGATATGAATTTTCAATTTAAAAAATTCAGAACTTCTTAAATTTTTTAAATTTTCTCTCTCATTTACCTTATTATTTTTGAAAAATCACCACATTATATTGAACTATATTTCAATGCTTATACATTTATAAAATAAGAATAACTTCAAAACAATTATATTGGTAACTTGACTTATATTCGAAATAAATACATTATATAATAATAAAAATAATCTCTCTTTTTAAAATTTAAAAATTAAATCTTTTTATTTTGAATAAGGGTGGTCAAGAATAATGACTGTTTGGTTTTGATATGGAAGGCAAATCAAGAACAGTAAAAGGGCATAAGAAAATATTAAAAGAAAAAAGTAACAAAATTTTTATTGTTCGTTGTTTAATATTTGAGTTTGAGCCCATAATTAAAAAAATTGAACTGGACAGAACAAAAAAAAATTTGATCGATTCGATTTGATTTCATTTTTAAATACATTTTGGTTATTTTAGTTTTATCATTAAAACAAAATTGATTATTCATAATTTTAATTTAATTCCGGACAAAAATCAAAATGAACCAAATCATGCCTATTCTTAATTTTAAATATTAGAGTATATTTCTTGACCTTGATTTATAGAAATTCAACCGATTTTTGTAAATTTATTTTTAAATATTTTATTAATAAGGGCAATTATGTCAATTTCTCATTATTTTGGCTAATAAACATTACCTAAAAATATAGGTCTATTTCCAAAAAGTTCTCATTTTTATAAGAGCATCTCTTCAGACTTCAGCAACCATATTAGTTTCTAAGTCTAGAACCCAAGAAACTTGGAACCAGACGAACCCAAAATAATCATGGCAGATCAAAAGGTGATGCTGCTGGGAGGATGGTTCAGCCCTTTTGCTGTGAGGGTGGAATGGGTACTCAGGCTCAAGGGAATCAATATGTATTACGGGAAGAAGTTATTGCCAACAAGAGCTCTCTTCTTCTCAAATCCAACCCGATTCACAAGAAAATTCCAGTTCTGATTCATAATGAAAAACCCATTTGTGAATCACTTGTTATAATTGAATATATTGATGAAACTTGGCAACACAATCCAATATTGCCTTAGGATCCTCATGAGAAGGCTGTGGCACGATTTTCGGCCAAGTTTGTGGAAGAGAAGGTATGTATGTCTATTTTTTATTTTCAATATTTTAGTTTATGAAGTTTATAAGGCTACTTAGATTTAGCCGAAGAGAAGGTATCTATGTCTATTTTGCATTTATTTTAGTAAATGAATTTACAACTCCATCCCACCATTTTCAAAAACCCTCTATCCCAGAAACACCACCAATTAGCAAACCACTATTTAGCAATACCACCAAGTGCCAAACAACATACTAAATGTCAAGTATTGCGGACTATTTTTGAACCGTGCAGCCTTAGACGCGTTGCGTACTAAGCAGCCAAGAAAACCACACAAAGAGAAGAAAGAAAGGCACACCAAGTGTTTGCACAAATGCTCTCTATATTATTTGAAGAGAAAACAAAGCTATGAGATAAATTATACAAGTGAGGGTCTCCTCTTTATATAGTAGCAGCCCTATACAATCAACGGCCGAGATCTAAATGATCTAATGGTGTACATACAAAATGGGATAATATTCTCTAGAATATTTCAAGATGCCATTCTACATTTTATAGAATTCTAATTAAGGTGAACTACTCTAATAAGTCACGGGCCTAGCCTAGTTCTCCATCCAAACAGCGGGCCTTCTAGAAGCTCCGGTCCACGTAGCGTTCCATAGTCCAAGAGGCCTCCAGCAGGCTTAGTCGCGCACCAAGTGCTTGAGAAAATGCTTGAGAGCACTTGGGGCGTGACATTCTCCCCCACCAAATTCACGCGACGCCCTCGTCGCGTCCTTGCTGGAACTCACCCACCTTGTTCTCAAACTGCCACAGTGCGTTCTTGGGTTCCCAGCTTGCTTCACTATCGGGCAATCCCTTCCATTTGACAAGATACTCACGACTCGGACGACAGTTCTTCTTACGTACTATCCTCACATCAAGGATAAGTTTAGCCTCCTTGTCGTAAGATGTGAAAACTCCCAATGGTGCCCTGGTTTGTGGCCCACGCTCCGTGTCATCCGCATCACTATGGTATGGCTTTAGGCAGCTTGCGTGAAACACCGGATGTAGCCAAAGTCTCGAAGGCAGCTCCACTTTATACGAGACATTGCCAACCCTCTTGACAATAGGAAATGACCCCTCATATTTCCGAACAAGGCCCTTATGAAGTGGGTGCGTAGACTTGTGCTGCGTCAGAAGGATTTTCACCATCATAAAATCCCCTATGCTGTACTCAACATGTCTTCGCTTACCGTCAGCCCATTTCTTCATCCGTTTTGTCGCCTTATCCAGATACACCTGCGCTTTGTCCGATTGTTCTTGTTAGGATTTTGCTGCTTTGTAAGCTGCTGGACTCTTCCCTGTATCGTTGGATACTAGCACGTGCGGCGTGAGAGGTTGCTGGTCAGTAGCTAACTCCAACGGGCTCTAGTTCATCGATTCACTTCTTTGCAAGTTGTATGAGAACTATGCGACATCGAGTAACTTGACCCACTCTTGCTGATTTGCGCCTACAAAGTGTCACAAGTACAGCTCTAGTAATGCATTCACTCTCTCGGTCTGCCCATCCGTTTGTGGGTGAAAGCTGGTGGAAAAGCGAATCTCTGATCCCATGAGATTGAACAATCCAGTCTAGAATCTCCCCATAAACCTCGTATTACGATCGCTGACTATCACTCTCGGCAACCCCCAGTATTTGACTACGTGCTTCAAGAAAAGTTTGGCTGTCTCTTCTGCATTACACTCCTTGGGTGCCGGTGTGAAAGTCACATACTTGAAAATTCAATCTACCACCACAATAATAGTTCCACACCCCTCGAATTTCGGCAAGGCTACGATGAAATCCATAGAGATGCTCTCCCAAGGTCTCTCTGGTATGGGCAGTGGCTCCAGTAGCCCTGCGGGACTCCGCTGCTCGATCTTGTCCTGTTGGCACACGAGACAAGTCTTGACAAACTGTTCTATTTCTTCCCGCATGTGTGGCCAATAGTAAACTGTCTCCAATAGGGCGCGTGTGCGCTGCTGTCCTGGATGTCCTGCCCATTTCGTGTCGTGACACTCCCTAATGAGGTTACGTCGCAAGTTCTCCCACTTTGGCATATATACCTGGCGTCTCTTGGTGTAGAGAAGCCCATCTTCTACCTAAAATCGCTGAGTCTTTCCCTCTTGTGTTTGAGTGGCTGTGTGGCTACGGGATCATGCTTCATTCCCTCGTGAAATAGGTCGAGAAAATCACCTTTCAGCTTGTTTATAGCTGCTAACTCGACCTTCTAGCTTAAGGCATCCGCCATCACATTCACCTTTCTTGGTTTATACTCGAGCTCATAATTAAACTCTGCTAGAAAGTCCTGTTACCTAGCTTGCTTCGGGCTGAGTTTCTTCTGACTTTGGAAGTAACTCATCGCTATGTTGTCCGTCATCGTTACGAACTTTGCCCCAAGCAGATAGTGTCACCAAGTGCGCAGACAATGGATAACCCCCGTCATCTCCTTCTCCTGTACCGTATAGCGCCTCTCCATCTCGTTGAGCTTCCGGCTCTCATACGCGATCGGATGGTCCTGTTGTATCAACACCCCACCAATGGAAAAGTCAAACGCATCAGTATGTACCTTATACGGTAACAAATGGTTTGGTAATGCTAATACTGGTTCCTTGATCACTGTTGTCTTCAGTCGATCAAAAACCCATTGGAACTCCTTACTCCACTCCCATGCTTTAGTCTTCTTTAGCAGGTCGGTAAGGGGTGCTGCAATGTTGGAGTAGCTCTTGATAAACCTGCCATAATAGTTAACTAACCCAAGGAAAGACCGCAGCTCGGTAACTTTCGTGGGTACCTCCCAATCCATTATGGCGCGAATCTTTGCCCTATCCATCATCAACCTGCCTTCTTTGATCTTGTGGCCCAAAAAGTCTACCTCCGGCTTGGCAAATGAGCACTTCTCCCTCTTCACATACAGCTCATTCTTGTGGAGTACCTTTAAAATAGCCTGCAGGTGTACCACGTGCTCTTTGAGAGTGTTGGTGTAGATGACAATGTCGTCCAAGTACACGATGACGAATTTATCGAGGAAGGGATGAAGTATGTTGTTCATCAATGTGCAGAAAGTGGCTGGTGCGTTCGTGAGGCTGAACGGCATGACAAGAAACTCAAAGGCCCCATAACACATCACACAAGTAGTCTTCGACTCATCACCCTCGGCTATCGGCACTTGATGGTAACCTGATCGCAAATCTAGCTTCGAGAAATACTTTGCCTGCCCCAACTGATCAAATAAGTCAGCAATTAAAGGAATGAGATACCTATTTTTGACAGTGACCTTATTCAGCGCCCGGTAGTCTATGCATAACCGCAATGATCTGTTGTGCTTGTACTGGAAAAGCACGGGCATGCCGTAGGGCGCCTTAGATAGCTGGATAAATCCTGCATCCAGTAGCTCCTTGAGCTACTTCCGTAACTCTGCTAACTCTGGTGGAGACATTCGGTAGAGCATTTTGGTTGGAGGTTTAGCTCCTGGTTCCAGCTCAATCTCGTGATCAATCGCTCGTTTTGGTGGTAATTTCTGTGGTAGTGTTGTTGGCATCACGTCCTGGTGTTGCTTGAGCACTTTTGTGATCTCTGTTGGCAGCTCCTCTTCGCCCCCGTACGCCTCATCATCTGCCTCTCATATCGTGGCAAGGTATGTCTCTACTCCCCGCTTAGCTCCCTTCTTCAGTTGTATGGCGGACAAGAGAGTGGTGTGAGTGTTGGGCTTGGATTTCCCACCTGTTGGCTTGTTTACTGTCGGCACCATACATGGTCCTCCCTCCAGGATGCATACGTAGTTGTGTCGAGGAAGTGGCACCACATTAAACTGCTGCAAAAAATCCATACCAAGAACAACATCAAAATCATCGAGAGAGGCTACCAAAAAGTTTACCTTACTGCTCCATTTTTTTAGGCTCATTTCAACTCCACGAATGACCCCATCCAGTGGCTTAATTGCGGCATTCACGATGTTGAGGTAGCCAATCCCCTTCTCCACCTTGAGGCCCAAGCGTACTGCTTCCGCATACTTTATAAAGTTGTGCGTAGCTTCAGTATCCACTAGCGCTTGAGTCATCTTCCCGTTAATGTAGGCTTCAACGTACATCAGCGCCTTTCTTGCTGGCACGCGGGCTGCCCACTTGGCATTGAGGGCATTGAGCAACTGCAAACATCCCAATTGTCCCTGTTCGCCCGCTTGTTGAGTCTCTAACATCGCGTTGATAGCTTTCTTCTTTGGACAGTCCTTCACCCAATGATCCTCATCCATCGTAAAGGAAGCAGCTAGATCTCGGTTTTTTCTCATCGTTGCGCTTTTGTTCTCTCCCTGTGGGCGGTTTACCTTTCCTCTCCTTATCCTGCGGAGGTTGAGACTCCCTGGTTCCCCCACATTTGCTGTGATTGGGCTTCGCATTTTTGGACTTCCCCGCATCACCCTTACGGTAATCAGTGAGCGTTTTCGCTAATGTGAGGGCGTCAGATATGTTCTGCACTCTATGCCGCCTCAGTTCATTGGACGCCCATGTTTGTAATCCGTCGAGAAAATTGAACAGCAAGTCTTCTTCACTCATATTGAGGATCTGCAGCATCAGTAGTGAGTACTCTTCTACGTACTCGCCAATCGACTTGGTCTGTTTCAACTCCTTTAGACGCTTTCTAGCGTCGTGCGCCACATTCTTCGGATAGAATTGACGCTTCAGCTCCTGTTGCAACTCTGTCTGGGTGTTGATGGTGCAGGTACCCTTGTGAATCTCCTCGCTCTTCCTACGCCACCATAGAATTGCATGATCAGAGAGATATAGGGTCGCGGTGTTTACCTTATCCTCATCCCGTATACCTAGGGCGTTGAAGTATCTCTCCATCTGCCAGAACTAATTGTCGAGTTCCTTGGTATTTTGCTTCCCGTTGAACTCCTTGGACTTAGGAACATTAACCCTTGGTGTAGACATCGTTACTTGAGCGGCGATAGACCCGTTCGCCACTGCCCGCTTGCATAGCACCATATCCTCCTGGAAAGTTTCAAACGCTCGACGTAGCTCATCTACTTGGGTCTGAAACTTGTCCATCATGGTGAGGACCTGCTCCTGGAAAGCCTTAATCCAGTCTCGCTGCTTATCGGCGTAGGCCTCGATGGATGTGCTGATGAGGGAGCGTAGCTAGTTTCTTTGAGTGTCGAGGCCCACCTCGACCTTCTCTATATACTGCTTCAGCTCTCCAAGGCGATCTGCTGCCTTCCCAACAGCGCCGTTGAGTGCTCTCACTATACTCCTCACATCTTGACTTGGATCTGCTGACTTCTCACGAGGACCCGTGCCATGCTTCTTAGCTTTGCGATTTCGACCCCTCTCTTCAGTCAAATCTGATGGTCCACCATCTTTCTCCATCTCTGAACTTGCTCTGATACCAACTGTCACAGACTGTTTTCAAACCATGTGGCCTTAGACGCGTTGCGTGCTAAGCAGCCAAGAAAATCACACAAAGAGAAGAAAGAAAGGCACACCAAGTGTTTGCACAAATGCTCTCTATATTGCTTGAAGAGAAAACAAAGCTATGAGATGAATTATACAAGTGAGGGTCTCCCCTTTATATAATAGCAGCCCTATACAATCGACGGCTGAGATCTAAATAATTTAACGGTGTACATACAAGATGGGATAATATTCCCTAAAATATTCCAAGATGTCATTCTACCTTTTATAGAATTCTAATTAAGGTGAACTACTCTAATAAGTCACGGGCCCAACTCGGTTCTCCATCCAAACAGCGGACCTTCTAGAAGTTTCGGTCCACGTAGCGTTCCATGGTCCAAGAGGTCTCCAGTAGACCTAGTCGTACACCAAATATTTGAAGAAATACTTGAGAGCACTTGGAACGTGACACAAGGATCATCACCACCACCAAACACTGTCACATGTACCATTGTTTTTTTTTTCCTTCACTAAACTGTAATTGGTCTTAAAAAAAAATTACTTTTGATTTTATGTAATTATCACTTACATGGCCAAGCTTACAATTATCAAAGTTAATATGCAATTATCTCACATTATTCAAATTTTATAAAAATAACATTATTGTACTGTTACTACCGATGTCATAATTTTCAGTTCACTGAAGTGACAATAAAAGCTATAGTTTCGCAAGGAGAGGAACAAGAGAAAGAAGTAAAGCTCGCAAAAGATGCCTTGGAAGGGCTTGAAGGAGAGCTCAAGCGCGGGGGCAAAAAATTCTTTGGAGGTTACTCAATTGGACTAATTGACATTGTTTTGGGGTGGATCACAATTTGGTTGGGAGTTGTTGAAGAAACTTCTGTTTCAAGATATTTGATTCTCAGAAATATCCTTGCTTAGACAAATGGACTCAAAATTTTTTGTCGTTGCCAGTTGTCAAAGAGAATTTACCACCAAGGTATAAATTTGTAGAGTATTTTCAGCAAATTCCCTAGCTTTTACAAGCCTTAACAGCTAATAAATGTGATCAGATGCTATGTTTGGGAATTATATATATAGTGCCCAAGGAACAAGGATCAATTATATGTATGTATCTCTGCTTCCACATTTTTATGGATGACAATTTCGTGTTATTATTTGTTGCTAAGTCAAGCATTTTATGTAAAACGGGCATTAATGTTCATTAGTAATATTATTAATTTCATTTTTATTGTCGAAAGTTTTATATTTCAACATTAAGTATTAGTATTCCTCACCATGTTACCGTGTGTTTTTCTTGATAACATGCTACAAGTCATATCCCGCTTGAATGAATAATGGGTTGCCTTCATTAATTTTATGTGACAAGCCTGACTTTGGTTCTTACAACTCAACCATATTTTTAAAATTAGGGTTATTATTATGAATATTTTTAAAATAAAGTTTAATTATAGAAATATTTGTGTTTCAGATTCTATCAATAATATTTAATGATTTAAATTTTTTTCATTAATACCTTTTTTGTCAAGGAATTTTTTATTAAAATTGATGAGATAAGAATAATAAAATTATTTTATACATTTAAATATTAAATAAATATTTTAAAAATATTAAAAGATTAAAGTTATAAAAATAAAACAAAAAAATCTTTGTTCTATTTTTTTAAGTGAAATTTGACAAAACGAAAAATTTATTAATGAAATAATAATGAAAGAATTATAAAGAATGATGGGGCTAAAAACACTTCACCCATAAAAAAAAGGCTAATAAGAGGATGGGGATAAAACCCTATCTAAAAATTTAATATTAATAGAATCTATAAGTAGGCATTTCATTTGTATCCTTAAAGAGTATAGAACTAATATTAATAAAAGGCCATAACCACCATGTAAAATCATCAAATTGTAGCTCGAGGTTCGCCAATTTATTTATCACTGCATTGTTCTCTTTAAAAGTACGATTAAATTTAAATTGCAAGCGCTCAATATAATCCTTATAGCATTGTAATCTATTATGAATTTTTCAAGGACATAACGTAGGCTTAAAAAGAAGATGGAAGACTAAAATAGAGTCAAACTCTAAAATCATCTTATACCATCCATGAGCAATAGCAATCTCCAAAGCTAAGATAACCCCTATTATTTCTACAAAGTAAGTTGTCTCAATTTCTAAGAGACAAGAGAAGCTTCTTAAAAAAGAACTCACCTCATTTATGAAGACTCCTCTATAAGTAGTCGTACCTGGGTTACATTTTGAAAATTCATCTGTTTTGATCTACCCATGAGGAGAAAAATTCCAAAAGAGAATAGTTATTTTTGGAGCACGTCTCAAATTAATGGCAATGTCCAGATGGTCTAAGATAGAACTATCAGCATCATAAGAAAATCTAGAGCAAAATATAGCAAAGTAGCGAATATAAGAAAGATAACCTGCCTTAATGCCAAAAGAATTGAACTCTGATTATCAAATCTAAGGTGATTTTGATTTTTCCAAATCAAATAGAACAGATAAACAGCTGACAATCTCCACAAGTTTAAAAGTTGGGGGCTAAATAATTTAGATAAAATCACTTTTCATAAATCTATAATAGTTGAAACTGAATAAAGGTTTTGTTTAAACATATAGGCAAACCATGACCAAAACTCCATAACACGAGAGCAACAAACAAATATGTGATCCACTATGTTAGTATCTCCTATACAAAAAGAGCATATTAGAACAACAAATACCACGAGACCACAGTAATTCATAAGTAGGAAGAAGGTTCTGAAGCAGACGCCACATGAATATAATAATTTCAGGTGGAAAAAAAACCATGCCAAAGAGATAATTAAGCTAAATCAGTGATTGTGAGACTCTTGATGAAATTGTAGCTTTCCTTTAAAGAAAGAATTTCATCTCTAGCAGAAATTCAAACAAACATATCAGTCTTACCATTAATAGAAAAAATGATATCACTAACTTGTTATCTTATATGTGGAAAAACAGAATAAAGAGAATTTAGAATTCTTTATTGGCCATCTTTAATCATATCTTTCACCATACATTCTAATTATAAACTATCAAAAGAAAGAATGGGTTCCTTTAACCATTTATCATACTAAAAATTAATTGAAGTCTCATCACCGATGATCCATTTTACCCCCTCATTAAAATATGAAAGAATAGATTTAAAATAATTCCAAAGAAAAGAGGGGAGGTATTACTTACTTGCATCTAAAAAATTATACCATTTTCTAATGAATTTTGGGTAAATAGAATCTGTTTGGTGAACGTCCCAAAGTGCTTTAAGAAAACAAGCCTTATTAAGTAAGTTCAGTTTACGAAAATCAACCCCACCAGCCTTCTTTGGCATGCCAAGCCTATTCTATGACATCAAGTTCATCTTACGAGAGCAATGCTCTCTCGAGATAATAAAATTTCTAGCCCAACCATTCAATCGCTTGAGAATGAAACTATGCCAAAGATATGCCTTGAAATTGTGAAAAAGGGTACTCTGGAAAACTATGTGAACAAGCTTAATTCTACTAGCCATTGAGAGAAATTTTCCTTTCCAACCACTAAAATGTGCACATGCATTTTCTGCAAGAACTTGCAAGTGTTGACTGCGTGGCACCTTTGAAAATAAGAACTCCCAAATAGATGAAAGGAATATTGCTCGGAGAGAACCCCAAAAGATTAAAAATATCCTAACAACAGTGTGCAGTATATTTACCAATAAAGAATTGGCTTTTCTCTTTATTAATTACTTGACCAGATACTAAGCTATATTGCAGAGGAAAGTCTATAAGAGAGTGAAGAGAGTTACTATCGCTCCTGCAAAAAAGAAAAACATCATCTGCATATAAAATATGGGAGGGAGCCTGACATTCTATTGGGATCGAAATAGTGGTCACCATCTTAGAGTCTACCAGATTCTGAATACCGCGAGAAAGAACATCCTTAGCTAGATAGAAAAATAAATGAGACAAAGGATCCCCCTGGCACACTCCTCTACCACATTGAAAAAATTCTTTCGAAGTGCTATTAATCATAATAGATAAGCGAGTTGAGCAAACATTGATAAAAATTCATTAAATAAAAGTTTTACTGAAGCCCAAACAAGTAAGAACTTCAATAAAGAAATCCCAACTGATGGTATCAAAGGCTTTAGTTATATCCAGTTTTATGCCAATGTTACCACCAATAACTTTCCAACCCCTCCAACACCATAGAGATGTGGTTATGAATATGTCTTCCATAAATAAAAGCCATCTGATTTTGTGTGACTAGATTAGGCATTACAACTATTAATCTATCAGTAATGATCCTTGTAATAATCTTGAAGAAAAAGTGTATTAAAGCAATTGGGCTAAAGTGATTAACTGAAACATCATCCTTTATCTTAGGAATTAGCACTATTAAAATTGAGTTCAAGTTTGGAAGTAGAAAATTCTGGCTAAAAAATTGTTGAATGCTCAAAACTACATTCTTTCTAATAATCTTCCAACAATGCTAAAAAAATAAGCCAGTAAAACCGTCTAACCCTGGAGCACTAGAAGGGTTTAAAGAAAAAGTAGTCGACCTTATCTCTTTTTCTGAAGGAATACTAGTCAAGACTTGATTATCTGATTCTGAATCAAGAAAGGGAATGTGATTACAAACCTGAGAAACTCTAGTAACATCAACTGCAACCTCTACATATAACTCTCTATAATACTCCACAATATGTTTAGTCACCTCTTGCATGTTATCAATCCAAGCGCTATTAATAAGAAGCCTTTTTAAGCTCGATTTGGCAGCACAAGATTTTGCATAATAGTAAAAGAACTTAGTGCATTTGTCTCTTTCTTGAGCCATTTTAATTTAGCTCAGTCACTCCAAAAAGGAGCTTGTTTCCTTGTAGTATGTAGAACCACTAACTTTGTTGTTGCCTCTATTTCAAGAAAATCCTCTGAGGCCCCTCTTAAACCAATGTCACTTTGAACTGAAGCCAAATCTTATCGAGCTTTCTTTAGACTATTATGAATATTTTTAAAATCCTCTCATTGCGCAAGTGGTGTTTCAAAACTCGTAATTTTTTTATAGCCATAAATATTGGATATCTATGACAAGTGATTAAGTTTCATACTTTAACTATTGTATCCTTGAAGCCTGAATGCAAAGTCCACATGGATTGAAACCTAAAAGGTCTGGAGTTTGTTCTATCAGAAGTCCCAAAAGAAATTACGAATAGAGAGTGATTAAAGATTGTACGGGGAGTACCACACATGAAGAAGAATCTTAAATATCCTACCAAGTCAGATTAAATAAATCCATATCCAATTTTCTTTCAATAAGACTACTGACAGCTATTTTTCCCCTCCAACTGAAAAATAAACCTGAAGAAAAAATTTCCATATGTTAACAACAATCAATAAAATCTCTAAAATCTGAGTATGATAACAAGCCTGAAAAATCCCTTTCTTGTTGTTTATGAACTCCCATGATAGTATTAAAATCACCAATCACTAACCAAAAAGATTGATAATGAGTCATACGTAAATTAGACCAGAGCTCTTGTCTTTGCACATATTGAGAAGCTGCATAAATAAAGGATAAGTGATAAATATTAGAATCAATAGATGTTCTAACAATAAAATATTGAGAACTAACTGCAATAACTTTCACTTCTGCAGCTAAATCACTTTTAAAAACCCATATCTTTGGGAGAGTAATTTTTTTTCCAACTAAAAAAAGATGTAAGAATAACTAATAAATGCCATGAATTAAATCAAAAGATGTCATAGATTCACTGATAGCCCCAAATAAAAATTTGTGCAAAAAGCATAAGTTAGCTAATTCATTAAGCGAATGAGAGTTGGCCACCCCCCGAATGTTCCAATAGAGGATCTTTATTATTTCATAACAAATTCTGCAAGGTATATATCACTTTAATGTCCTTTTTCTTCGCCCTTAATCTCTTTTGGTGAGACATTATTATCTTGAAGCCATTTCTGTTGGCGGTTTAGTTAAAATGCTAACCACGTTTTGAAGATCCTTATCAAGTATACTAACATTATCTGTCTTTCAAAATAGTTACTCCGACCTCACAATCATCACATCTCAGTAGGCTCTGATCTTCCATAATCTGTGGAACCTCTAGAGCATCATGTAGGTTATCATCCTACTCTGCATCTTTACTTCTAGTATGCATGTTTAGTATACGAATCTCTTCTAATTTTTTTTGTGAAACACCATCACTGCCCTCACCCTTGTGATCTTCATTTCGTTCTTTCAGTTCAAGTTTCTAGTGTAGTTAAACCATCTTGTCTTCATTTTCAACCTCAATAGTGTCCACATCAATCAAGCTATTTTCATTAGTTGCATGATCATACGTTGTATTTAGGGATGGAAATTGATTCAATAAAGGAGAAGAAACCCAACTTGTTTTGTATCCTTTAAGGAGACTACTGATTCATCTTTATTTTCTTTACTTTTTTGTTGAAACCATTTTTTCCCCCACCTTGAACAACTGTATGGCCACGAGAAGGAATTTAGTATCAATATTTGGAGATGTCATATCCAAGTTTATTATAACTAGAACATTTAGGTGGCAAATTTTCATAGTAAATCTCTACTTAAAAATCAAATCCTTCTCTCTCAACTGTTAAGAATTACGACAAAGGTCCTGAAACATCAACCTTAACCAAAACTATAGCATAGAATTCATAAATTCCTTCCCTAGTAGCTCTATCTAGTTACAATAGTAGACCAACACCCCTTGCAATACCCATTATAATCTTTGGGCACCAATACTCCTAACTTAAACCATAGATTCGAATCTATACCTTAGAGTTTCTGTATATTTTAGTAGTATATGGATCAAAATCTGGCTACCACTGGTATAGACGAAAGATCCCAAATTCAACGTGCAAGTACCATCACCCCAAACACGTTGCATATCAGCAATATCTTCAAAATAAAAAACATAAAAACCCTTTGGAAGTGAAAAAAGATTTCATTTGTGCACAGGATTTCATAATTTTTGAAGCCTTGATTTTAAATTATCTACCTTAATAGATTGTGAACCATTCTTTAAATTCAATCGACCTATGAGATTAGATTTGCTTCGATTAAAATGGTTCTTGTATTCTTCTTCATCAATTTTAATAAACACCTAATCACTTTTAATACAAAGTAATGAAAATTATGAGAGAAACATAACAATATTTAGAGTATTAGATAAAATTGAAGCAAATGACTTTTTTACAAAAACAGTAATCTTCTCATTATTTATTTTTAATTATTTCTCCTTATACTGAACAATCAAATTTGTTATTTTTTTTAAAAGTCGGCCATAACTACTGTTGGAGTTAATAGTTAATGGAGAGAATACACTTTTTTTGAATCGGAGTGTCGCTGAATGAAAATACTGTAGCACGCGGTCTGGATATTGTAAAAAAAATGGCTAGATCGACAACAACACTAAAATAATCTTTAGAAATTACAAAATCTATCGCTTAATAATATAAATTATAAAGAGAGACAAAATTAAAATAAAACTCCACCAATTGTAAAGATGAACAAATCAAGCCAGCCGATCACCTAATTGGACTGCCGATCACGAAGAAAGTTGGACGCCATACATAACCCTTGAAAACCTGTGTCTAATCGAAGAAGAAAATCTAGCAATCGGAGAAGAAATGATAGTTATTATAACAAATTCAATATGGATACTGTAGCTTTGTTGAGAGAATTTCGTTTACTTAAAATCTCTTAATTTTAAAAGGGCTAAGTTTGTTCCCATCGTTCTGTTTATTCGCTCTTCAATTTCAAAATGAAAGTTTTCACTTTCAAAATAGGTCTTCGAAATCAGGCACTGAACACGCCAGCCACTACAATTTTCATTTAGCCACCACGTATGCCAGCGACTACCGTTCAAAGATCGAAGCCGCCATATCATCAATCGAAGTTGCTGTCAAAGATCGAAGACCCCAGCGTAGTTTGCTTCTCTTTTTCAGATTTGCTTTTCACCAAGAAGCCATCCGGCGATTTTGTGATAGCAGTCGCGACGGTGGATTCGGCCAATCCTAAGGAGGTGGCGAAACAAGGCTTGCATGTCTGCCAATCGCACACCGTCCGATGTCCCCTATTGTGGTGTGCGTGGGCACCAGTTGCAGTTTATTGTGCGAGCGATGGCCGAAGAAACTTCTCGTTCAATCCAAAGAGGAGTACGGCTTCACTAACCAAGGCCCATTATTATGCCATTCATCATTGATGGGAAAATCATACTAGGTGTTTAATGTCGTGGAAGCTTGGTGATCTTTTCCAACTAAGAGATATATTTTTTTACTTGTTTCTCCTTTGTTCTAGAACATTCGAAGATTCCTCCATTTTCTTAATCATCTTTATTGGGTGGGATTTTTTTTGATAAGTTTGTAAAGGATGTTTCATCTTGTAGAACGGTGTATGAGTATTCTTTGTTATGTTCGAAGATTCCTCATTTTTCTTCATCATCTTGATTGGGTGGGATTTTTGGGGTAAGTTTGTAAAGGAGGTTTCATCTTGTATAACGGTGTATGGGCATTCTTTGTTCATCATAGTTCTGAACTTTCTTTGGAAATAAATTGGAGTAAGTTGGTTTGAATTTGAGCATTCCAGTGAAAACATGGGAATGAGAAAATGTGATTAAGTTTTTTTATTAGGTGATGAAGTTTTTTTTTTTTTTCTATTTGGGTGATGAGAAAATGAAATAAACTAAGGGTAAAGAAATAAAAAATGTGGGAAAAATGAGTTGGAATTGCTGGTTGTTGTTTTAAACTACCACTGCACTCAGTTTCGTTTTTTTATTTTTAACCTTGATTAAAGTTAACTATATTATTAAATAATTATTAATATTAATGAGTTAAAGAAAATAAAAAAAATTTGATAAAAGAATATAATAATCAAGTTAATTCTATTATTATAGGTAATTTAGACATTTCATTTGTAATTACATAAAATTTGTTAATTTTGACTGGAAGATTCTCTAATAAAAAGGAATTAATGAAATTGTTTCAAACTTTTGAGTATTATTGATGGAATTTAAAACTTGTGGTTATAAGACTTATTTTTAGTATATTTATAATAATATTCTTTAAAATTAAGCATGTTATAAATTGGGAGAAGGGCAATTATATCTACAAAATTAATTTAATAGATAAAATTGTCTCAATTATATTTGAAATATTCATTTTATCTCAATTTATAAACTTTTATTGCTAATTTGAATAGAAATAATAATTTAAATATATAATTATCAATTTATTTTTATTATTTGTCTTTAACTAAAGACGTGAGGTACAATCTCATCCCTTTATTTAATTTATTGTAATTAAAAAGAATATATTTTAATAATATTATACATGATATATATAATAAATAATAAATTATACGTGTCATCATGTAATTGATTTATATTTTTTAAATAAAATAAAATAAATTTATAAAAGAATTTTTTGTTTAGCAGTAGGCCACCGTTGGCCTCTGGTGATAAAATTAATTAAAATATATATTATTAGACTCAAATTTTTTTAATCTATATAATAATAAAATTATTTTTATTAAAAAATTTGAAAACAGCCAAATACAATAGGAGGGCAGTGGCCCTTCTCATTCACCGTCAAATAGTGAGGCAGTAATGTGCATCATTACTACCATTGGATAGATCAGTGGCCTATCAATCCAATAGTAATAGTGGTGCACGTCATTTCTCTACTGTTTAACGGAAAATGACGGTGGCTGTCACCCTCCAAGGCATGACGATGGTGGCCATCAAACTGTGAGACATTGATGTACACCGCCACCACAATTAGATAAATTGATTATCGATTTATCCCACAAATAGAAGAATTTTGCTTAAATACCTCTTCTTTGATTGATGATTTTGAAATATATTAAAATTTTTAATTTATTTATATTTAATTAGATTCATAATTTAATAAGGATTGAAATACATTCATAATTTAACACGAATTAAGATTTGCACACTATAAATAAACATGCATTTTCACGATTCAATTTAGTATAATGCAGATTCAACTCATGATTCACTTGGTTCATAATTCAGTTTAAATCATTCAGTTCATTATTCATTCAGTGGATTATTTACATTACAGATCACATGCTTTTCTAATTTATTCTGTTTTGGTAATTAATTCATCTCTTTTACAAATACAAAGCATATTACTCAGCTTGTCTTTGAAGCACTAAATCATTTTTTTTTAAATTATTAATTTGAACGTTAAAATATTTTTTTCACAAAAAAATGGTACATTTTAACAAATTTGAGAAGACTTCAAGAGCAAGAAAATAATTTCTGTGAAGTCTAAATCTTTGAACTTTCAGCAACGTTTTATGTGTAAAACACGAACGAAAAAGTTAAATTTTCTGACAACTAGTTATAGAAAAGAAGAAGGGAGATAAGAATTGACGCCATACACAGTTGCATGCAAGAAAAAGAAATTAAAAAAAAAAACTAAAATCAAAGTATAGAGCAGAAAGGAGAAGAGGGAACGAAAAGGAACCGAGAAAGCTTTGGGGCTGCATGTGAAAGTGGAAGGCGAGAATGAAAAGAAAGAAAAACAATGAAGAAATTAGAGTCAGAAAAGATTAAGAAAATTAGAATCTGGAGGAAAAATCATATGCATAAAAAGAAATTGCTTGCAAACGGTGTTGAAACGGAAGCAATAATTAAACAATAAAATTTAAAAGTATATACTACAATAATTAAGTAATTAAAAAAGTTAAAAGAAAAAAATAGAAGAAAAATATAAATAATTTACGTAATTTGACAATTTGTTTACGTTTAAGGTGAATTAAAATTACACTTTTTTATTATTAAATCACAATGTAACTACCAAAAATACTTTTTATAAAAAAGAACTTACAAATAATACAACTCTCTCTTATAACTAAGAGTTTCTTTTACTAAATATCACAAAGATTGTTTTGATTACAAAAATATATTTATAAGCAAATAGAGAGTCTTTTTATTGGCTTTAGAACCATCTATGTCAACTTTAAATATGTGAGAGTCATTTTAAGGAGACCTGAAATAATTAGGAGACAAAACAAAATGAAAAATAGATTTCTTGCGGCACTGGCTTGTATCACGCCTAATGCCACGACATTGGACTTTTGGCACCGCAGTGCTGCAGTCTCAGCCTACGAGTGCGCTGGTGCTCAGGCCTGGGCTGTTATGCCCTCTCTATTCGACTTCTTTCACGTTCATCTTACTTCTCTGCGCATCCAACGTGATTGATGAGAGGTTTAAACAACTATGCAAACATCATGTGTTTCATGAGAGGTCTAAACATATTGATATACGGCTCTATTATATTTGAAAGATTGTTTAAAGTTGTGAAATTAGTCTAACATATGTTGATTAAGTCACTGCCCTAGATTAAATTTATTCTATATAAAGACTTAACCATAGTCATTACTATGTAAGGGTGACAAAAAATGCGGATATGAGAGATAATGATTAACTTTAAAAATAATTTTGAATTAAAGAATGAATTTGTAAAATAATTTAGGGAATAAGTCAGGTGCGTTGAATACGCAGGGAAGTAAGACAGACGCGAATAGAGAAAACACAATTACCCATGCCTGAGCATTGTGGCGCCAGGATTCAGCGCCACAATGCTTGCAGGCCGAGACTATTGCATCGTCGTATTAGAAGCCTAACGCGCGGCGTTGGTGCAAAAAAATTATTTCTCATTTTATTGTCTCCTAAGTTTTTAAAATTTTTTTTAAATAACTCTCACATATTTAAAGTTAATTTAAATTATTCTAAAATTTATATAAAAATTATCTATTAACTTATAAATACATTTTAATGATCCAAATAAAATGAAAAATAGTTTTTTGTACTATTAAATCTTTTTAATTAACTGTTTTAAATAAAAAATACCTGCAGAATTGAAATCGGAAAAAGAAAAGAGAGAAAGGAAAAAAAGACATAAAAGAGAAAGAAAAAAAAAGACAAAAGAAAACGGGAATGATGAAGAAAAAAATCGTATGCACGAAAAAATCGCATGCAAAAAAAAAAAAGAAACACAAAAAGACCAGCACATTGAAACCGAAAAAAGAAAAGAGAGAGAAAAAAAGACATAAAAGACAAAAAAGACAAAAAGAAAAAAAAACGTGAAGAGTGGAACGAAAAAGGGGGGGAAAAGGGGGATAATAAGAAACATTGCAACTTTGATTATGTATATTAATCTTCCGCTTCTTGAATCTAGTTTCAGGTGTTTAATATTATCCCTCCACCACTTGAAAAAGTTCCATTCCTACTCAAATTAGGATTACGCGAAAGAACTGATATTCAATTTAAAAACGAAAAACACATAATTTGGAACCACAATTCATTGGCAACACTTATAATGCAAACAAAGAAATAATCATAATACCAAAATTTACTAAAAAGACATGAGACATGAGAAGGAACCTACAAAGATATCAAGAAACCAGACCAAAGAAAATGTCTATTATAAACCATGAAAAAAGAACTCATATCAAATTCATAGACTACTCAAGTTGAAAGGTTCTACATGTAAATCCCTATTTAAATATGACTTTTTGATCAGGTTTTTTTTTTTTTTCTTTCATGATCATGAACATAATCTCATTGTGAGATAATGAAACAAGAACTTCGAAAGGAAAACAGGACACCATACCAATTATTCAAGGAGTAAAAGACAACAAAATAAAATAATAATAACAAAAATAAAAAGCAAAGGGATTCTAGAGAATAAAAAATAAACATTAAGGAGATTGGAATACATAATATCTTCCTTTCGCATCTCAAAATTAAAAAGGCATAACACTTATCTTCCGAGAAACAAGAAATATAAGGCATAACACTTATCTTCCGAGAAACAAGAAATATAAGGTTAAGGGGATAAGGGCTCCCCAGCACCTTCTTCTCGACCTTAGAAGAATAAGAGACATAAATCCTATCTTGCTAAAGAAACAGAAATATAATGGATGAGGGGACATAAGTTTATACCACATTCCTCTCACTCTTCAGAAGAATAAGAGGCATAGTTATTATCTTCCTCTAAAATTAGAAATAAAAATATGATAAAAGGTTCCCACCACTTCCTCTCATCTCTCAAAAGAATAAAAGGTATAGTTCTTACTTTCCTCCAGAATTAAAAATAAAAGGACCGAGGGGATAAAGGTGTTAGGGTCAGTACTTACGTACCATCTCGGAATGTATATATATTTGTATATTTATATAAGTATATATTCTCATTAAATCGCTAATACCCATTCATATTGTACTATGCATGTAACATTACAAATATTGTACGACATGAAGGAGTTCAGATCAGATCTAAAGGAGTTTAGATAAAGGCTCATAGTAAGCCACGCTGAGAGATATAAATGCTAAATGTTAGTACAGTTAAGTGTTAGCTAGTTATAATACTCAGCAGATCTAAGAGTTAGAGCCTTATCTGTAATAAGACATAAACCTAGGAATATACTAGTAACTGCATAGTTACAAGAGTTACAATCGGGTGCCAAGAAATGTCAAAGTGTGTAGGACCCACCAAATCTTTGGTCCATCAGCTGGGTGACACCTCAGAGCCACTAGCGTCCTAGCACATAATTACTCAGGTTACTTGCACCCCTAAGGATTCGAACCCCCCGCCCCATCTCCATAGAGGTCTTATAGGCCTTTTTGCAAGAGTATGTGTTGGGACGCCAGTGGCTCTGAGGTGTCATCCAGTTGTGTCAGACTGTGTGGGGCCTACTAACTCTTTAGTCCAACCAGCACCGGGATCACCATCCTTCACTAGTCAGGCACTGGCGCACCCACACAACCAGCTCAGGTTACCTGCGCTCCCAAGGATTCGAACCCCCACCTCCATCTTAATGGAGGCTGTATAAGCCTTTAGAGGTTCGTCCTTGTACCCATCATGCTAACAATCTCCTACTTGCTCTAGTGTAATTCCTGATGGTATCTCATATACATCGACTCTACGTGTTTCATAAATACTTTAAGAGTCATGGCCTTTAGATAGTGGGTCCGCTAAATTATTTATAGAGCATTTCTACAAATAATCACATCTCCTTTAGCCAAGATCTCTCTAGTCATGTGAGACTCCTCTCAATATAATTAGAGTACTGGTGTCCTCTTGACACTTCGACTTGTACTATAGCCTAGTTTTGTCGCAAACTGATGGGATAGGATCCATCAGTCTTGGAATTCTTCCAAGACCAGCAATAAACCTAGGAATCCTCACTACCGCTTCTGCTACACCCATAATAAATTAACAGTGAATCCCAGTTTGGTGTAATTCTAACTCCTCTAGTACTAATGAAAATTAGCACATTTTCAGATGTAGACTCTCTATCATCTAAGTTAAACTAGATGTCTGACTCCATGCATCTTCTCATTTGTAAGTCACTTTCTCTATATTTGAGAAACTTATCTTTTGTACTCTCAAGGTACCTTAGGATATGTTTGACTACCATCTAGTGGCAGTCACCTGAATCAGACTAGATTCTGCTTATAACTCTTACAGCCAAATTGATCTCAGGTCTTAAACACATCATAACATACATCAATCTCTGAAGAGCTGATGTATCTGGTGTGTTAGACACTCTAATTCTCTCATCTTCCATCTAAAGAGACAATGTCCTCAAAAGATAAACATCAAGTCTATTAATGTGAAATGATTTGGGAGAGTCCTACCAGTTTCTTAACTCTATCTCTATAAAGCTTTATATCCAGTATAAAAGAAGCCTTTCCAAAATCCTTCATGAAGAAATACTTACGAGTTACTATAGACTGATACTAACATATTGACATCATTTACAATAACCAGTATGTCATTAACAAATAGCATCAAGAAGACTATCATGCTCCCACTGACCTTTCTTGCACAATTGACCAGAATTCTGGCTGGATGTAAAACCTTCAGGCTGTTCCATGAATATCTCTTACTCGAGGTATCCATTCCAGAATGCCATCCTTACATCCATCTGTCAAACTTCAAGTCACAATATCCTACAAGAGCCAATAAAATATCAATCGATTTTAGCATCAATATTGGTCTAAAGGTTTCCTCTTAATTTATGCCAAATTACTGAGGATTACCTTTCTAAAACCAATATAGGGCCTAGAAAGTCTCTTCCTTCCATCTAACTCCCACTACCTCATTGTAAATCCTTTTACAACCAATGAGAATAATTTTTACTAATAGCTTAACCAAATCCCAGACTGGATTATGATGCGTAGAGTCAATTATGTTTTCATGGCTTTTTGCTGCTTTTCAAATTGATGTCTAACATCGTGTTCCTATAGGTCAAAGAATTATTTTCTTCTACCAAGAAAACTCTAAGTTCACCTTCAGGCATCAAACATACCTAAAAGGTGACTTAGACATCATTTCCGACCCATTTGAAAAGTGTGCTAAAAGGTCATTGCTTAATTGAGCCTGAGTTCCCATCCTTGGTTCATTGATTGTTAGATTGACTTTACCAAGTTCAATCTTTCTATAATTTTCATGATCTACGAGAAACTCTTCCTTAAGAATAGCAGTCTACCGAGAAAGGAACACACTTCACTTTTCTGACTCATAGAATAAGTATCCTATTGAATTCATAGGATACATAATGAACCTATACTGGTACCTTTTAGGTATTGTCTATCTTGCTAAGTAACTCTTACAAAACAAGATACCCTGCTGCGTATCTTTTACGTAAACAGGACAACCTTAAGTCTTAACTTATTTAAGATACGGCTTCCTTCGTTTCTATATCTCATACGAAATTGAAGCAACAACTTCTGATGGAACTTTACTTAATAAACAGCTATCTTTAGAGTAGATACTCACAGATATAGATCGGTAACACTTATTATCAATCGGATCATATATAATAAAGTCGAATTCTTCCTCTCCTAAATATTATTATGTTGTGGAGTAACCGAAGGACTATAATGAGTGATAATCTTATTCTTCTTTAATCAAACAAAAAACTTACTACTAATGTACTCACTACCTTGATTTAATCGAAGGGATGTGATGTACATTCTGGTATATTTAGTCATCTCTATGAATACATTATTCATAAACTGGTTAAGTCTTTATGGAAAAATAAAGAATCCAACCATCCTTAGCTAGACGGATAAGCGTCTCACTCTTATATGACCTAAACTTATATACCATAACTCCGTATGATTTAAGAATTCTGATCTACAGACATTTCTAATTGTATATAATATCCATTTATTAACTAACATTCAGTTAATAAAATATTATACTAATTATGCAATACAACTGTTGTATTGCATAAAAGAAGTAAGTCAAGTTGCTCAACAACTTGGACCTATCATAATTTCTTATTCTTAACATTGCTTTTTTAAGCTATTTCATTCTAATCTCTCTCAATCACTGCAACATATTACAGATATGAGAAGAACGTATGATATCTCATATCCAGCTTGAACTGGCATCATATATAATAGAAATGTCTATGTCTGTTAAACACAAACCTATGAGAGTTTTTTTGATAATTATAAGGCTTTTAGGGTATGGGGATTTCTAATACTCAACCTTATTGTAGTGGAAACACTTTCTACCTACACGCTCTCTTGTTAATCTTTGGATAAATGTTGTTTCTGAGGATTTATCCTGGGTATCTGCCTCATCTTCTTCTCCTTACACATCTAGTCTCACTAGATATACTTGGAGTAAAAGATGAAGCACCCTTCACAAAGAGAGTCACACACTCTCTATTTAAATCCTCTAAAGGTGTTATCAAAATTACCTTATAGCAAACTCTAATCAACAATAAATTTAAAATTTTTTGAATCCAGAACACTTCTAAAATTCATCCATCGGTCAAAGTAATTCCTAGTATCCTAGAGTTGGACTGCATTAACTATGCACACCAACTGGTTCGTAATGGCCATTAGACTTGACAGGCCAAGATAACAGAAAATGTAAGTGGAATAATCATTAAATTGATAATATAACGTTTTAAATCATGGGTATACTAATGATACATTTTTTATTTAAAACACCCTCTTACTGCTTTACATAATCCCAGTAATCTCTCAGACGAGAATACGATAGTTTAAACTTTTTAAAACTATACAGCAGGAAGTATATCCCATTGAAATTTACTCGGGCCTCGTGCTGTAATAATATTAGCCTTTGTAAACCCAACAGGTAGACAATACTTGTCAATTGCATCTCATGCAACTCTTACCACTTGATCCTGAATACATATTATCCTCTCACTGTAGTAATATTGGGTAAGTGTATTCCAGATTAACTTGTCAATGATCAAATATATGCTATCGATACTACCCTCACGTTGTAGCAATATTGGGCAATACTTTCGCATATATTTGTCTCATCTCATGTTTAACTCGTATAGTCCAAGCCTAACCGACCAAGTCCCCCGTGCTGTAGCAATATTAGAAAAAGGTCGACGTGACTTGTCTAACATCGTATTGACAAGACGAATCATAATAAAAGATTATCTCATAATGTAATATTCTTCAATGTGATCAAGAGAGATTTTTATCTCTAGGTCTTCATTCTCCTAGGGAATGTGATTCTCAATTAATCAATTTTTCTATGTAAGCATAATTAACCTCCACCAGTAGGGCTCTTATTGTGGTTACCAACATAGAAAAATTAATCCTGGTTTATAATGCAGACCGATAACTCTTCTCACTGCATCTTATAAACCCCGATTTATAATGTAGATTGATAACTTTTATCACTACATCTCATAAATCTACACATGTAAAATTAATTTTGAAACATTGTTCAAAAATAATGTAGCTATGAACAGTAAAAATATTGTTCATATGCTATTGTTCAAGTGAACAGTACCTCTGCGGCGCCAAATGTCATTGCTGCAGCGCTGTGAGGTCAAACTCCCAATGCCACGACACTAGCCCCTTGGCATTGCTGCGCCCAGTACTTCCCCTTTCGCATACTTGTTTCAACACTTGAAACGCGCCATTTACACTAGGCCTTTTGCATCCATTCACTCAAACAACACTCAAATATATTCTAAATTGCTCTGATACCATTGTTGTGGGGGATCTAGTGTATGTGGGTATATGCATGTGTAATTGTGTCTATTGCCTAAAATACGTGTCACATACAAATTTAATGCGTCAGAAGCATAAATTATACAATAAATATAATAAATAAATATATTAATCACATTAATATATCAGTAAACGTTGAGAATTCACCTAACGTGTAACGTTATACAAATATTTTCTCGGAGTCCGCATGGAGATCAACTCGTGGGCAGTTCAAGTCACCAACACGATGGACTTGGTGAGCTAGAACAGCACTATATCCAGCACGGGATTAACTTTTAATCCCCAAAATGATCGGGTGTGTGTTTTCATCATTTTCTCTAAAAAGATAAAAAATAAAAAATTTAAAGTAATGCACAGTTGCTTCTAATGGAACCATAGAAAAAAAATGAAACAATTCTATTTTTTTCTTTTTTTATTCTTTCTTCTTCCTCCTTCGGCCATTTCTTCTTTTTTTTCTCTTCTCCATTTCTCTCTACCTCTCGGTAAAACACACCTAAAAATAATTCACATCTTTCTCACTTTATATATATATATAATAAAATAATATATTATATAATTATAATAATCATAATGGGTGCCAACTATTTGGCACCTAAATAAAATATTAATATATGTATAATATCATATAATAAAATATTATATTATATAATATAATATAATAATATATTATAATGAGAGATATTTTGATTATTTAACTATTAAATAATCAAAGTGTGAAATGACTATTTTACCCCTCTTAAATAGTTACCAAGTCTACTCTTAGTGGGTTCTACCAAATCCCACACTTGGGCAAATTTAATCGAGGGTTCACAATGCGCCACGTATCATTATACAATTAGTAAATAATAATTATTGACTAATTGTTGTATTTAACACTTAAATACAAATACGCACGCATTCCTGTGATAGTGCTGAATATTACTAGATTAAACAATTTAATCCAACACGTTGCCCCAATGCACAATGAGTACACTCTATATTGCGGGACTCCCTAAGTCCTATGCCCGATTCGTCAAATGACTATTTTATGAGTTCGTGAGTAATGCCCCACGCACACGTCACGGATATATAAATCAGCGCGTTGAACCATGTAAGTTGAGGTTACAACGCATACGTATAGTCCTTCCGTCATGATATCTTGGATGTGTGGGAATATAGATTATCACCGTCAAATCTTCATGTGCTCATCTATGTCTTATCTTCAGACTTGTATCTCATTGAACAATATATGCAAACTCATTTGCTATATTGCTCCACCTTGACGAAAATTTTTTTCCCAGGATTAAAGCTTGTGGCCACAAGACTTTCTGAGATATAGTCTCAAAGCATCTGGATATCTAACTCCCTATGCGAGCTAACGGATCCCATATTTATACACATTGGACTCCATAAGGATCGAACCATACCTAACGACACCTAGCAGTCACACCATGAAAGATTTGTGACATGCGTGGAACCAAAGTATGGTGGATCACTGATGTGTGCTTTACCAACTAAGCGCAAGTGTACGCTATCGTATCAAGTAATATAAAATTTTAAGTTTAAATATCGATCTCACAGGGACTATGCGATCTAATTCTATAAATCAAATACTAAAATTGTATCTACTTAACTTTTATTTAGAAAAAACTAAAATTTAGAATTTATTTAACTAATCTACTTTATCAATTAAACTAAATAAAAGTAAATGATAGAATTCACAAATAAAGATAATCTAAGTTTTTGACTCGTCCCCAAGTATTTCATTGGACTCATTAACCACTTAATTAATCCTTTAATACCAATAGATTATCTTAGACACCAATCTCATCACAAGCCTCTGTCGATGGTCAAGTGACTATATTACACATTCTAACAATCACCTATATGTCTATGGTAATCGAATCAGAATATAATTCATTAAGACCAAGTCTAAATTATTCTATAATTATCACTTAGGTATATGTCTATTCTAGATGGAACTCATAGTTGTTACCCTATGATCACGCATCAAACTACTCTAGGCTAAACACATGAATTCCTTTGTCAAGTTCATCATGGTTCCACAATCATTCAAAATATTGATTAGGTATAATGAAAGCATTAAACACAAGATAGAATGAATCAATTGAATATATCAAGATCATAAACTAAGAATTAACAAAATTCAAATCGATACTAGGTTCACATAGTCTAACCCTAGATGAACAATTTAGCCCATTACAAAACCAAAAGTATCTAACCAATTCATAAAGATCAACAAGAACAAGAACATAATGATAAAAAAAAAGAGAAGAAAAACTAATCAAAGCGACTCCTTGATGTGCTTCTCGCTCAATCTTGACTTAAAGCTTGAATCTTGATCTTGGTTCTTCAATCTTTGATTTTGTGTTATAAATTCTCTCTAAATTTTTGCCTCTTTTCTCTTTTCCTCTCCTCTCCCCTTAATTAGGGTTTTTAGCCTTCTATTTATAGGTTTATGTCTTCAAATTAAGGTTAAACATCAAATACAAGTCAAAGTAGGATACTGTTCATGAGTACTGTAGCAAAAATAATGGTAACATGTTACTGTTCACTCGGTACTGTTGACCACCACGCTCACTGCGACGTTGAATCCTAAGCGTTGTAACATTGAGATACTATTTTGGGCACCGCTTGGTACTATAGCAAATTGATGTTTTTGACTTATTTTCATTAGAGTTTCGGCCCTTTTTACTCCATTGACTCCAAACCTACAAAAATAATAATAAAATACATCAAAAGCCAAATAATCTTAATTTCTACGAACAAATATTAAGTTTGGAAGATGTAAATATTATACTTAATGAACCCTTATCAATCACTTACAAGTATACCGTGGCATTTAGGTCAAAGGACCACGTATAATACTCAACTCGAGAGAACCTTCCGTTAACATCTTACATAGGGTGTCTATCGGAGGCCCTCGTGAGTCTGTCCTATATCCAATCATAACTTGATACTCATATATCAATACAAGATTCAAGCTCACGGTCGGCTAAGAATGACCATCTATACTCTATAGGTACGACATATGTTGATCTATATATAAATGTATCTACCAACAGACCTGCATTGGCAGAAATAGATCAGAGATAATTATTTGAGAACATATTTGTACAACTGTCATTTTCTGGAACCTGATTGCAACTCTTGCAACTATGCAGTTGATTGGTGTGCTATAGTAGTTAAGCGCAAGTGCACGCCATCGTATCAAGTAATATAAGATTTTAAGTCTAGATATCGATCCCACAAGGACTATGCAATCTAATTCTATAAATCAAGTATTAAAATTATACCTACTTAACTTTTATTCAGAAAATCAAAATCTGAAATTTATATAACTAATCTAGTTCTCTCAATTAACTAAACAAAAGAAAAGAGTAGAATTCACAAATAAAGATAATCTAGGGTTTGACTCATCCCCTAGTATTTCATTGGATTCATTAACCACTTAGTTAATCCCTTAATACCAATTGATTGGCTTAGACACTAATCTCATCACAAGCCTCTGTCGATGGTCAAGTGACTATATTACACATTCTAACAATCACCTATATGTCTATGATAATCAAATCAGAATGTAATTCATTAAGATCAAGTTTAAATTATACCATACATGCCACCTAGGTATATGTCTATCTTAGATGGAACTCATAGTTGTTACCTTATAATCATGCATCAAACTACCCTAGGCTAAACATATGAATCCCTCCGTCGAGTTCATTATGGTTCCTCAATCATTTAAAATATTGATCAAGTATAATGAAAGCATTAAACACAATATTGAATGAATCAATTGAATTTATCATGTTTATAAACTAAAATTTAACACAATCCAAATTCATACTAGGTTTACATAGTCTAACCCTAGATGAACAAATTAACCCATCACAAAACTAAAAGTATCAAACCAATTCATAAAGATCAATAAGAAAAAGAATATAATGATAAAGAAAGAGAAGAAAAACTAATCAAAATGACTCATTGATGTGCTTCTCCCTCAATCTTGGCTTGAAGCTTGAATCTTGATCTTGGTTCTTCAATCTTTAGCTTTGATATTTGATTTGTGTTGTGAATTCTCTCTTTTTTGCCTTTTTTCTATCTCATTTTTCTCTCCTCTCTTTTCCTTATTTTTCTTTTCTAGGGTTCTTGGCTTTCTATTTATAAGTTTTTGTCTTCAAAATACTGTTCACATGTACTATAGCAAAATACTATTTCTGACACTGTTTATCGCATTGAGCGCCGCGGCGTTTAGATACTGACCTGGGTGCCGTGGCTCTCAGTCGCTGGGCGCTGCGGCGTTCAGTCCTGGTGCCCTTTTTGTATTTTGAGTGTAACTTCTTCGTTTGACGTCCGATTCGCCTTCCATTTGTTCTTATACGTCACATTTTCCGTCGTGCATATTTATGATCAAAAACAAAAATTAAATAGTCAAATATTTATAATTTAGAGCAAAATACAAAAGTTGGGTACAAATTATACTAGTGCTTTTACACTCCTATCAGCAGTTACTAGTATATTTCAAGTCTATGCCCATTACAGATAAGGCTCCAACTCTTGGATCTTTGCTAAGTATTATAACCAGCTAACGCTTAGCTGTGCTAATATTTAGCATGTATATCTCTCAGCGTAGCTAATTATGAGCCCTTATCTAAACACCTTTAGATCTAATCTGAACTCCTTCAGATCGTACAATGTCTGTAATGTTACATTGCATGGTACAATATAAATAGGTATTAGCGATTTAATGAGAATGTACACTTGTATAAATACACAAGTATATGTATATTCAGGGATGACACGTAAGCACAAACCCTAACAAGTTCCTATCTTCATTCAGAAATATAAATATAAATGATAAAATGATAAGAGTTTCTAGGCACCTTCTTTTCAAACCTCGAAAGAACAAGAGGCTTAGTTCCTATCTTTATCCAAAAACATAAATATTAGGGACGAAAGGATAAAAGTTTCCAATAACCTTCCTCTCAAACTTTAAAAAAATAAGAGGCATAGTTCTTATCTTTATCCAAAAACAGAAATATAAGGGACGAAAGGATAGAACTTTCTAAACACCTTCCTCTAGAACCTTAGAAGAACTAGAAGCTCTATTCCTATCTTCATCCACAAACAGAAATACAAGAGATAGGAGAAGAGGAGTTTTTAGACACTTTCTCTCTAGCCTCGAAAGAACCAAAGACTCAGTTCCTATCTTTATCCAGAAACAAAAATAAAAAGGGACGAGAGGATAGAAGTTTCTAGGAACTTTCTTCTTTAATCTTAGAAGAACAAAAGACTCAGTTCCTACCTTTATCTAGAAATAGAAATGTAAGGGACATGATGATAAGATTTCCCATAACCTTCCTCTCATTTCTTCAAAAAAAAAAAGAGGCGTAGATCCTATTATTCCCAAACTAGAAGAAAATTAATAAGAGGATAGAGGTTCCTATCATTTTTTTCTCGTCCTTTGATTAAAAACAAAAAAGAATAGGCACATATCCCATTATTCCAGAACTATAATGAAAAGACCAATAGGATAGAGGTTCTCACCACATTCCTCTCATCCCTTAAGAGAAAAAAAAGAGGCATAAATCTTAACATTCATAATCAAAAGAAAAAAGTTGAGGGAATAGGGTTTTCCACGACCCTCTTCTCGTTTGTTAGAAGAAAAAAGAGGTACAAGTCTTAACGTTCTAAGACTAGAAGAAAAAGGAAAAGAAAACAAAGGTTCCCACCACATTCTTTTCGTCATTTAAAAGAATAAAGAAACATGAATACTATCGTTTAAAAACCAGAAGAAAAGGCCAAGGGGATGAGGTTTCCACAACTTTCCTCTAGTGCCTTAAAAGAAATACATTTTTACCTTTCAAAAGATTATAAATATAAAGGCCATGAAAATCGGGGTTCCCATCACCTTCCTCTCATCCCTTAGGAGAAAAAAGAGGCACAAGTCTTAACGTTCTAGAATCAGAAGAAAAGGGCCGATGGAATAGAATTTTCCACCACCTTCTTCTCGCTAGTTAAAAAAAAAAAAGAGGTACAAGTCCTAACGTTCCAGAACTAGAAGAAAAGAGCCAAGAGGATAGGGTTCCCACCAATTTTCTTTTATCCCTTAAAAGAATAAAGAAACATAGATTCTATCATTCTAGAACCAGAAGAAAAGGCCGAAGGGATGTGGGTTTCCACCACCTCTCTCTAGTCCCTTAAAAGAATAAAAAATTACAATTCTTACCCTTCAAAAGATCAAAAATATGAAGGCCGAGAAAACGGGGGTTCCTGCCACTTATCTCTCGCCCTTTGGGAAAACAAAAGGCACAAATTGTATCTTTCTTAGAACTAGAAACTAAGAGTCTGAGGGATTGGAAATCAAAAGATAAAATTCGAAGAGATTGGAGTATTACATACCTTTCCTTTCCAACCTAGAAGGAAGACAGTCATAATACCTACCTTCCAGAAGAAAAATACCAAGTAAAAAAGTATAGGGGAATGGAGTATATAGTACATTTTTCTTGCATCTTGGAAGGAAAAGAGATATACCTACTTTTCAGGAAACAAAAATGAAACAAAATAAAGATCAATGTTAGAAAGGAATGAAGTACTTAGTGCCTTCCTGCCAACAATATGATTAAAGGCACAAAAAATTGGATAAGTAAACAAAACAAAACTCTAAAAAAATTATAATGAAACTAGATTAGGGTTAGAAGGATTGTAGTACTTACTTCCTTTGAGCATTGTGATTAAGATAAAAAAAAAATTAAAACCTAGAAGGATTGAAGTACATAGTATCTTCCATCTGTAAGGTAAATAAAACTAAAAAAAGGGTAAATCAAGATCAAACCTAGAGGGATTAGATTAGTAGTACTTTTCTTATGCGAGATAAATTAACCCAAAAGGGATAAATAAAGAAACAAAGTTAGACATATAAGGTTTAGATCACTTAGTACCTTTTATTTGTAAGAAAAAATGAACCTAAAAAAGGAATGACAAGCATATGATTAAAAACCAAAAGGATTAAAGTACTTAGTACATTCCTTTCGACAAAGATTAGAGTTGAAAAGGATTAAAGTATCTAGTACCATCCTTCAAACATTTTGATTAAAATTCTAGAGGGTTGCAAAAATAATAAGATAAAATATTTAGACTATTGGTAAGTAGATGTCACTATGAGATCAATAGATAGAGATTAAAAGTCGAGTTATATTGTGTTATAGTACAAGTGTAGAGGTCCCCTATTTTACAGTCATGATGGTTAAGGAAAATTCATGTGTCTTAAAACAAGTTTGAAAACATTGAAAGACTTCTTTAGAATGTTCTGAATCTAATTAATATCTTGAGAAGTACCACATATATTAGAATTCTTATCATATCTCTAATTATAGTTTATTATAGGAAGCGAAATAAAGGATGTAACACAAATCATTAGGCCTACCTTCTTATTCCCGCTCCTATTCTAGGGGGAATAAGGCCTTCCAAGATATACAAAAATAGGAGTAAAAAGCCCTTCAAATCACTACCATTATCTATAAGAACCTTTACAAAGATGCAACTAATAAAGAGTAAGAAAGAAAAAGAAGAAGTAAATACCAACCATATTCATGAATTATTGTATACATGATTAGATGATTATATCTTATACATGGAATAATTTCTTTATAAAATATTGCTTAAGGACCAAAATGCAAATGAGAGGAAATGTTATTACTTCCAAAGCAATTTGATGAAAATAGAAGGATTGTGATGAACATGTCTTAGACAAGTTCGAAAACTTCAAAACGCACCATTTTTCAACTCTGACCAAATAAGGCAGTAACGCATGGAAAGGAAAAAGCATGAACACATCTACATTTCAAACTAAAAACTCGAGGACAATCAGCTTTAAACCCTTAATTTTATCCTTTTAAGTAGTTGTACATTTACAAAATTGTATATTTTCTTTCCATGTGCAATTTTAGTAACCTGAACAGAGCAGGGCCTTTATCTACCACGTTAATGTGGCAACAAATAGCAATTAAATAGCTTTTAATAAATAAAAAACACAAGAATTTCTGACAAATTCCCAAAAGATTTGTTAAAATCACCGGAGATTGAAGAGTCCCATTCATTAAGAACAGTGCTCACAAGAGAAAAATGCCATTTTTTTTAAAAAAATTACAAGTGTCATATATTGAGTCAAATAGTCAAAAACATGTGCCCTTTAAGCTCTAAGACTTAGGACGGATCCTTGTTCTTCACTTATGAGAAGACATGTGTTGGGTCTATTATTAAATATGCCTAATAGCTCACTTTACTATGTGAACCTGTGAATAGTTAACAAGGCCCAGATTCAGATCAAACATGCTAGGTAACCAAACCCACCAATCTATAGATATCACAAACGGGTTGTGTAAGTTATAACGGATCAGATTAAATTTTGAATCCCATTTTATTAATGAATTGTTATTGCATAAAGAAGAATTTTTCATAAGTAGAGGAATCTCACTAAATCATTCTCCCTTGGTTGATGATTCTAAAATATATTAAGATTCTTAATTTATTTATATTTAATTAGATTCATAATTTAATGAGGATTAGAACTCATGCATTCATAATTCAACACGTATTAAGATTTTCACACTATAAATAAACATGCACTCTTGGCTCATAATTCACTTCAGTTTGATATAGATTCAGTTCATGATTCATTAACTTCATAATTTAGTTCTAAATCATTTAGTTAATTATTCATTTAGTGGATTATTCACATTATAGATATACACACATTTTCATTTTATTCCATTTTTCAAATGATTCATCACAGATACGTATATAAAGCATATTGCCTTACTTGCCTTTGAAGTACTCCATATACTAATATAATTTATTTTTTTTAAATACTAACTTGAGTATCAAAGTACTTTTTCTTGTAGAATGACGATGCATTCCAACAAATTTGAGGAGAATTCAAGGATAAAAAAGTAATCTTTTGTGAAACTTTTAAATCTTGGAGCTTTTATCACGAAAAAAATAAAGTACGTATGTAATAAACATAAAAGAAAGATAGGTTTTATATGAATAGATATATAAATATATTGTATAAGTAGGGATATTTTAGAAAAAAAAATTAACTAATTATTTTAGACTTTTATATTTAGTTAAAAAGTCAAAATTTTAACTTTTTTTAATTCAAACAAAATTGACTTAAAATTTCTATTAAATTAGAAAACAAACAAATTTAGTAGTTGAATAAATGAAATTAAGCCATATTCAACATTAAGCCAAAAAAAAAATACTTTTAGCATTAACCTTTAGAGGAATTTAATTTATTTTCATATAATCAAAAGAAAAAGAAAGGGCTATACTAAAGTCATGAAAATTTCATGGAAACTTATTGAAAATGTATTTATATTTTTCTTGTTTTCTTCAAAGCATGTATTATAGAAAGACGAGGCCTGTTATAGTAACTACTTTTAATCTTATTCAAGGTTAGTTAAGTTGTGAGGAAAGTCATACTTCCCAAGGAGATAAAAAAAGAAGGAAGAGAAGTAAGAAAAAGCTGCCATAGAATTGATTGAAGAAAAGTTGTAATCTTATGGGCAAGAAATTCTTTCGAGTTGACCCAATTAGGTTTATTGATAAGTCTTGAGTGGGATCACATTGTGGCTTGAAGTTAGGGATGAGAAAATAGCCTACAAATCCACAATAGGTTGAGACACATTAAAATTTAAAGATTAGAAAGGATTTAGTAAAGTTTAAAGCAGATTTAGGACAAATTTGATACATAAAGTAGAAGCTCATAACAGGTTGAGATAGATACTGGTTTAAAGAAATATCTACAGATACTTGTTGCGAGTATTCACGAATATTAACATGCTTAATTTTGTTTTCATTAGCATCCTCTAATGTTGAATGAGCGGTGCAACTATTTCTAACTAAGATAGAGAAGTGTGAACTTAGCATTAGATTTTTAATTTTATTTTAAAACAATATTAGCAATGGACCTGCTTGTGGAACATCAATTGTATACTTGATTTTTTTTATTGTATTGGTTATTTTATGTACTTTATATTTATTCATTTGAGATTATTTTAAATATTAATAAAACTAGTATTATTATGTTATGTCTTGTTATAATCATGAATTTAAATTTGTGATATGATTTTGATTGATATATTTTTAGGATTTTCTTTGAAAATAAGATAATAAAGTTATAGTTTTTTTATTAAATTAATTTACCACCCGCTTAAAATTTGTAAATAACCTGTTGTGAGTTTGGTGTAGAGTCTATATCTGTTAGAGAAGTTTTGGTAATGAAACTTTAAACCCACAACGGGTTTAAGAAGGATTTAGTATTTTTTTTTTAAAAACAGATACAAATACTAGTTTAGGGATATCTGTCCAACCACAACCCATTGTCGTTCCTGAAAGTATTCTCTATTACTATGGTGCATGTATGTGCCATGTATTTATCATATTACAATTTATACATTTCATACATATATATTATGCAGCGAAACTAGAAATCTAATTTTCTAATGCAACAAACACATTAAAAAAATAAGTCTTTCATTACATTAATGAAATTAAGATTAAGAAATTATCTTATAAGCCTTTGGACAATTTGAAATCAGAGTCCATCTTAAAGTATACTCCTTGACAATTCTAGGATCCAACTTGGGTGGCTTGGATCTCTAAAATAACAACTCCAGTTTCCAGCAATAATGTTTAACTTTTAAAATATAATTTTGGTTAAACACTTTAACATAGTTTAAACTCTTTAAACTTAAATTATTAGTTAATCACTTTGGCTAATTATATTTGTTTCAAAGTAATGAGATTGTTCTTGTTCATTTAACTCTTGAACAAACAAAAATTAATCTCACAATTGTTTTTCATGGGCGGCCATTTGAAAGAGATGATGAAGAAGAACCAATTTTTTCTTCAACACTTGAAGACGAGAATGGTTTAACCATTTGAAAACAAGGCAAAAAACTTTTGCTCTCTTTCTCTCATTTTCTTCACTTTGCCGAGCCATTCTCTCTTTTTTCTAAAATGAAAACAATTTTGTTTTGCATCAATTATTCCCTCTTTAGTTTGTCTAACAAGTAAGGCCCCACCATCATGTTTACCATGCCTTAACCATACCAATTTTATTTTCTTGTCTTTTGACCAAAATAAATAACAATTAAACAAAAATATTTTTTGTATTAAATTAATGATGTTACTTGTCATACAAGTAAGGGTAAATTGGTTAATTTAAGGTCAAACAATTCATGGTATAAATTATACCACTTGTCATCATTTCATTGGTCAATAACTCTTGTTAACTAATTAATTGATGTACTTAACACTTAAATTTTGGTAAGTGTACAACCAGAGGGATCCTGAAACAAATATTTAGTTTGCTAAAATTTTCTAGATTGAACTGTTCAATCTAATCTACTGTTTTAGTGCACAATAAGTACACTTCATATTATAGACTCCTTAGAACTCTTTCACGAGTTTATGAATAATGCATCATGCACATGTTATGGATATTACAAAGACTAATCATGGTTTGATAAGACTAACTATCTGTACCATTCAGATATAGACATACACTGATCTATATAAAAAGGTTTCACTGATACTCTCACATCAGTAAAAGTAGATCAAGAACGAGATTTTTGAGAGCATACTGCATAATAATATTTTCTAGTACCATTTGTAACTTCTTACAACTATGTCATTACTAATATATTCTCAGGTTTTTGTCCAATTTCAAACAAGGCTCTAACTCTTAGATTTCACTATCTCTTATAATTTACTAACTCTTAACAGTGCTAACTCTTAGCAATTATAACTCTTAGCATTGCTAATTCTTAGCACTGATCTAAATTCATTTAAATGTTACAAGTATCTTACTATATATTATAATATTAACGATTTTATTCAAAATATAAATTGTATAAATATTAAATAAATAATATTTATACAATATTGAAATGACACATAAACATTATCTCTAACAATTCCTACTTGAAGTTATTCGTGAAAGTTGTTTTAAAAGAATAATATTATATTTTTTAAGTGATATTTTATTATATTTTTATTTTAAGTGATGTGTCATGAATTTATTAAATAATTATATTTTATACTTTCTAAATATTTTATATAGTGTAATATCACTCATTTCCAAATATTTAGTTCTGAAAAGTTTTCCCAACTTAAACAAATGGAAGTAAAATTTTGTGCAACTGTTTATTTTCATAAAAAAATTACCATAAATATAGAAGTTGTTTCAATATTATTAATAATAAATTTTCTTAAGAGTAGTGTTATATTTATAAAGTTTGTATTTAATTGATGTATTATCAATAAGTGACTTCTACTTATTCAGGTTGTTGTTAACTTTTTACTTTTTATCAATGTGATAGTTATATAACATCGATTAATAATAAATACATCAAATACCACATCAATTAAAATATAATAAAATTATTCATTTTTTAAATCCTTATTTAAGTGTTCTTAGTGCATTACACTCTTTTTAGTAAATTTATGTTAAGAGTGTATTAACTTTTTTAATAATTAATTTAAAGGCACATTGATGACATTCTAACAAAAAGAGTGCAATGCATAGGAGGACCAATTACTCCTATTGAATTTATATTACATAAAAGGAAAAAAAAAATTCTTATTATTTTATATTACTCAAAAAGATTTTTTGACATTAATAAAGTTGGACAATAAAACTGACTTTAATTTTTAAGATGTTGATGTCATGATCAATAGAGAAAAATTTAATTCAAAAAAAAAATTAGGATTTTAAAATAATATAAAAGGGTTATATATAATTTTCTTAAGAGTAATTGAGAATTTCATTTTATTTAGTAAGGATTGATTTTCTATCAATCATTAGGAGTAGGCTTGACACTTTCTTAAATGTAAATCTATAGATTGCTTCTCAATAAGCTCAAATTTTATTAATGTAGTACCCATCAAATTTCAAATATGTTAAAAATTAAAAAAAATAAAGATGGTGTGAGTAATTTTCTTTAAACTTTAGCATCTAGTAAATATATAGATGCTTGCTCTTTTTTAAAATAATGTAGTGTCAAGGAATCTATCTCCCTCTTTCTTCTAATTTAAAATAATATAAATAAAAACAATTCAAATGAATGATTTTACAACGAAACAAAAAAATTGGGGAGGAGGAATAATAAGATATAAAAAATATAAAGTATAACATTACTCCTCCCCAACACTAATTGATAGAGGTAATATTTTTTTATTTTATAATTAGTTAATATTGTATAATTATCGTATTAATAAGATATAACACTTTTATAACTATTAATATGTAGTAGTCACTAATTGACGAATTATTAATTGGAATACTTTGTAAAGCTTTGTATTTACTATTTTTTTTAACTTATTGCTACATTAGTTATAATAATCAATTAGAAATACAAATTAAAACACCGAGATAATTTATATATTTTTTTAATTTATTAATTTTTTTAAAGATGAACCTTCCTTGATAAAATGAAAAATTTTAAAAAATAAAAAAGAACATGAAATTAGGGTATAATTTATTAGTGTTCAAAATATTTTTTTATATAACTTTTTAGCTTAAAAATTATATCTATATATGAAATTAATTTTTTCAAAAACAATGGGATTATTATAAAAGGCGGTGAAAGAGGTGTAAATGTATTTTAGTGAATTTTAGCTCCTTTCTCGCCTATAAATATATTAATAACTTTTTTATAATTTATTTATTTTTTATACTTTCATAAATATTAGAATATTTTTCAAAAAAAAAATAGTATTTGAATTATTATTAGGACATTAGATTTTTTTTTCTTTTAAAATGAATAAAAGGAGCAACAGAGAGACATTCTTGTCTTGGTGCACGGCTGTATTCCATCCCGGTTCGGGCTAACCTAATCCCGTTAACAAACAAGTAATGTACCCTCCGACTCTAAAACCCTTATTCGAGTAATGCATCAGCTGTTTCTAAACCCTTCTCTTTTAAACCATTTTATCTTTCTTTTTTCGTTTAGCTCCTGCTACGCAAAATTTTTCCGTAAAAAGAAAAATGAATGAAATTATCTGAGGTTAAATACCCAATGTCACCATAACCCTGTTTCTCATGCTCTGTTCTTTTGTGGAGTCTCTATGCGTCGAAGCTCTCACACGCTTCTACGGTTAGTCATCGAAATGATTTTAAATTTTTTTAGTTCTGTTTTGTGCTTTCATTTAAAAATGTTATTACCTGGTTACATAATTGGTTGTAATAAGTTTTTGGCCGCTAATTTCTTTTTCATGCGATTGCTCTCTATATATATGTATGTATATGTGTGTGTGAAACACCATAGATGCCAAAATCTTGACTGTTGTTTATTCATATGGTATTGAAAATAAAAAAGTAAAAGATATAGGAAAAGCCACATTGATATATGTGGGATAAACAATTTTATGAGATGGGTTCTTATTGGATATTTTGATTTGCCAAGTAATGCTTGGATTTTCTTTAGTAATGCATGGGCGGTGATTCTTGTGCTGTCTGTCAAGCGCAACTCATGTTGTAATGTTAGTCTATGGTTTGTGTATAAATTCCTCTTTTCAGTTGAGGCATCATTTTTTGCTGCCTATTCCTTGAAGAAATTTTTGCTTATGTGAAAGAATTTCTTGTTGCTGCTCTGTAGTTAATAAAATAACTTGGGTCATGTAATGTTAGGTTTTAGATATCTAATCTTTGGAGAGTCTATTATATGTAGCTTCAGTTTGATGATTTCTGGTCTCCTTTAGACTAATATTTGTCGTCTAAATCACTTCTTTGGTCCTCACTGACATTTGCTTTCATTGGACAGAGAAGAATTTGCTTCATGCTTTTCCTGTGTTCGATTTTCATTTAACAAGTGCTGGAGTAGCCATGGTGCAGGCATTCTTGTTGATGATTTTAGTGATCAAAGAGCCTTCAGCACCCATAATTTGTTAGAAACAGCTAGTGAAAAGCTCTGCACAAACATTCAGACTTTTAGTAGTCCCTCTAGAGGTTATGCAAGCTATTCCCCGAATCCTGTATCTGGTGAAACTTACTCTGTTCATGAGGCAAGTTCACTTCAGCACTGGTTCAAAAATTGGCAAAGACTGAGAAAGCATAAGCTCACAGCAAGCACTTTCGCGGGGGCAATTGGTTTTTGGCCTCGCAGGAGAGTTCAGCTCTGGTTAGAGAAAATTGGGGCAATTGAGCCATTTTCTGGTAACCTGGCTACGTGTTGGACCAATGTCAAAGAAGAGGAAGCTCTCGAAAGATACAAACTGATTACAGGAAATACTGTTTTCTTTCCTGAATTTCAGGTCTACAGTAATAAAAACCCTAAAGATGATTGGCTAGCAGCTTCACCAGATGGGTTGGTTGATAAATTTGTTTATGATTTGCCGTCCCGAGGAGTGCTAGAGGTCAAGTGTCCCTTCTTTGAAGGAAAGCTGGAAGAGGCTTACCCTTGGAAGCGGGTGCCCCTTTATTATATTCCACAAGCACAGGGTTTAATGGAAATCTTAGACAGGGATTGGATAGATTTTTATGTTTGGACTCCTAATGGCAGCAGCCTTTTTAGGATATACCGAGATCATGAATATTGGGATGTTATGAAAATGGCACTCTCTGATTTCTGGTGGAAACATGTCCAGCCAGCAAGGGAGGTTTGCAGTAAATATGTAATTTTGGATCCTCTTAAACAATTAAAATATCTAAAACCTGCTCCTAGGCATGAATTATGGAGATATTTAGTTTGGGAAAGCAAACGCATTGTTGACAACTCAAATTTACTGGTGCGTGAAATTCATGGGAAACTTCTAAATTGATGTGTCTGGATGTCCAAGTTTTGTCCATTTAAATTTATATGGCTAAAGTAAAAGGTAATTCATTTCCTTAGCTGTAGATAGCTGGAAGAATGTTTCTGAGTGTTTTTCTTTTTTGAGTAATTCACATAATTTGAATCTCTGGATGTCTTTCAGGCTACAAAGATGGTTTGAAGAGAGATCTCACTCGATATATTGGAAATTCAATGCATATGCTAACAGAGAATATGCATGTTACAAAACTGCAATATATTTTTCTAGTAAGGAATAGAACAAGTCATCAGAGATTGAAACTTCAGAAGTTGAGGTATTGCTGCATTTTAAAGATTCTGGTTTGTGCAGGCTTCTCATTGCCTCCTTACTTTTTTATTTTGAGCGCGTCTAAATCTATCATATGTGCTATTGAGATAAAAGCTTTCTTTTGCTGCATTTGAACCTCTACTGGCTTTGATTGACCGTGAGTTTTACCTGTAAGGTATTTATTTCATCTGTTTGCTTTGGTGTTTGATTATAATTTTACTTGGGAAGGAACCCATGAAAATTAAGTCATTATGCCAGAGCTTTTTTCATTATGTCCCTTTTTCCTAATTCATCCTTTAAATTACAAGGGGGGAAAAACATTTAAGACAGTTTGGTTAGAAATGATAATAAGTCCCCAATTATTATTTCAGTACTAGTAATTCCAATTTTGTCAAACAGCAACATAGTTGTTATCTAAGGACTTGTTGATTGATGGCAGTGCTATCTTTCTGTTTCCACAACAAATGCTATCAGTCTTTGTTGGTGCAAGGAGCAAATGTATCGGCATACTGGTTGGTGAGCTTATCTTTGCATATGAATAGATTTCAATCATTCTTCTGACATACATATTTGATCTAACCCTGTTCCTTTTGCCTTTCTGAATCTTTTGATTTTCTAGGTCGATTTACACTTCAAAATGATTGAAAGCCTTGACTTATAAAGGATTAGCTAATGATCGCTTGCATATCAAGATATATAAGAGGTTGGCATTCATGTCTACATCATTGAATACATAAATTTGGTCAAGTAGTTTCCTCTTTTTGACAATATTGTACATGCCTTATGCTGTTGTTTTAATATCACTGCATGCTATTCATTGTCATATTCATGGTCAGTTTGGAGCCGCTCAATTTCTCAAATGATTGATTATTCACAAAGCAAACAATTGAATAAAAACAATGAATAAGAAAAAAATTATACTTAGGAGCTTCCCCTTTAGTTCATTTTCAATAAGCTATCAATTTATTCAGGCATCCATTACTGGAATTAGATCATGTATGGTAAGAGTTATTTACCACATCATTAATTTTAACTTGCATATTTTCAGAATCATTTCCAGTGCAAGGTTTTCCAATTGCAGCATGTAGCAAATGATGGACATCATGTGGAGATTTGGATGTAAATGTAGTGGCTGGGTTCCTTTAAACAATAAAACTAGTTTGATTATTGTTTTTCAGTGTTTCATATCTATTACTTTGGGTTTTAATGTTGTTATACATGAAGAATTAATGAAATTAGTGTGATAAGTTATCATTGGGAAGTATGGAAATTTTGAAATAAATCTTGAGAGTCTTGTAGCATGATGATTAGTTGATCGAAGCCATATTTACCTTTCAGAATGTTCATACTGAGAATAATATACCTAAATTATGATAGAAGATAGGGGCTGTAGAGTTTTTAATGAATAACATCTGAATACTTCAGTTCTAGGCTTCAGAGTGAACTCAGTGTTATATGATTCCATTTTGCTTTTGGGAGCAACAGTCGCAGAAGTTATGAGTAATTGACAAGGGTGCTGGTCTGGACTTAGATCAGCAGCTTTGGTGGAGATTCATGGGATAAGATACAGTCAATTGGCTTCCAATCAACTCTTTCAGGTTTCCAATCTGCGAAACCTGGTTTGATTGCCACTCTTATCCCTAGTTGTTGCTTCCAAAGCCTTTGTACATGTACTATAACCATTGGAATCAGAAAAATACATAAGCTGTCACTGTAGACAAGCATTGGCAAAGTACATGAAACGAGTGAGATAAAAATTTTGATATAAATGAATTTCACCACAAAATTTAAGTGGGATGAGTGCACATAATTTGTGCCTATTTAATAAAATTTTGACACATGAATTCATTTTAAAATTATATTAAAATATGGAAATACTGAATGGTCTCGTTAAAAGTTTAAAACTATCCAATTTCAGTTTTTCCTAGTGGGATCATGTGGTATTGTGGCTTTCCTAGGAGGCAAATTGTCAAACTTTATCTTTGTCTGGGGCTTATACAAGCCTTCAGTGGATGCTTCATGACAACTGAAAACTCGTGCGTCTCTGATAAATCAACATCGTCTCCATTCATAGCTTTCCACACAAAACACCAAATTTGATTTGCTACTAAGTACTCCAAGTGAAGCATAGCCAAACCATGCCCAGGGCAAATCCTCCTTCCTGCACCAAATGGCATCATTTTAATCTCTCTACTTCCAGTTACATCAAACACTTCCTCACCATTGTTTTCAATGCTCAGAAATCTCTCAGGACTAAATTTCATTGGATTTTCCCACACCTTCCCGTCCCTTGCTGTTTGCCCTATCATGAAATTCAGTCACATTCTTTGGCACAGCATATCCATTCAAAACAACATCTTCAGTTACCGCATGGAGCAAAACGAAGAATCCTGGAGGGTGTCTTCTTAAACCTTATAAGATCACTGCTTTTAGATATGGCATCTTCTGCAGGTCGTCTTCTTTCACTTCATCATTTACATCTCCCACAACCCCTTTAATCTCCATGAACATCTTTTCTTGAATATGTGGGTACTTGACCAAATTTGCCATAATCCACTGCAATGCTGTGGTTGTGCTAGCAGTTCCTGCATGGAGAAATTCAGAGCACAAATCAATAATTTCATCTTCATTAAGATTCCTCTTCTCCTCCGGCAGCTGGAGGTCTGACAATGTATCAACATATCATAAGACATATTCATCTTTGTCCTGTTCCTCCCAAACTTTGTTTAACTTCCCTTTCTTCAAATCCTTTCTCTGTCTTATCAGAGGGATCAATGTCTTTGAGTTGTTTTTGTGCTTCTAAGAGGGCCTCCCATTGCTTGCGGAAAACAATCTTTGTCAATCTTGGCCAAGCATTCAGTGTGTTAACTCTACCAAAACTAGTAAGTACACGATGTTGAGCATTCTTAATTTCATTGATTTGGTTCTCTTTGAGCTTGTTCCCAAAGTACATAAGTGTTAATAAGCTGACATGGAGTGCAGAAAATGGTCCATTATATAGACAGGTTCACCTGTGCTGGATTGGCATTTGAGGCGCTCCAGGAGATTTTGCAATACCCATGTTTGTGTGTGCGAGTAGAATTTTACACGAGAAGAATGAAGAATTTCTGCAGAGCTTACGCTGCAAGACACGCCATGTAGGACCATAGAAGGCACTGCTGATAAAGTTCTGGTTTTTACCATCATGTGCTGGGGGCCTGTCAGCAAAAATGGCACCCATTTCTACCAAGCTTTGGTGAGCTACGGAGTGGTCTGCAATGAAGATATCAGGGGTGGAACCAAATCGGAGGTTCACAATAGGACCTAATTTGGCATGGAGCGATTGGAGGATCTGCTCGAGCAACAGAGTTATAGTGCTGGAGGAATTTGCCAATGATGGATAAAGTATGGGGGCCTGGAGGGAGTTTGTGCAGGGGACTTTTGGCTGAAGAGATAAGGTAGAAGATGGGTTTGATGAGAATACAGATGGAGATTGAGATGAGCATGATGCACCAAGTTTCCATCTTTGCTTTTCAGTGGATTGGAAATCTGAAATGATAGTAGGAGCATGTATAAGGAAGAAGAAATGAAACTTGAGTACATATATCTATTTGAGGTTATAGGGTTTTCTTGTTTGCAGAACTTTGTTGAGGCTGCACGTGTAGCCTCATTACATTGATTTTAACAATCCATTATTTGTATTTTCAGGGAAAAAAATAATAATAAATGAGACAACTAGACATTTTCTAAGAAACTTAAATATTACAGCTCAAAGAGAATTGATTTTGGGCATAATGATATCTATTATTGTTATGTTTAGAATACCAGAGTCATGTTAACCTTTGGAAGAGGACAAGAAATGGGAGGAAAGTTTGGCACTTCTGTTTGTTTGGTGGCACCAAGTGTACCATATTTCACATTGATTTTAACAATTGCTGTTAGCTCTGTAGGGAAAAATCAATAAGACTGTTACAAACGTTTTACATGTTCTATGAAAGTTGAAGAAACATAACAAGAAGGGGACTGAATGTAAGGATTAATATTTTGGGGTCTTATATATTTACAACTGGTGAGTCATAATAGCCTTTACAAGGAGACAAGAAATGGAGGAAATTTCTTCATACCTGGATGTTAGTTATTGGTTTTTTTTGCTTTTGGAGTATGTTTTTGGTTAATATCTTATTGTCAGTCAGTGAAGTTGTGATTGCATATGTTTTGTTTTTCTAATTCTGTTCTCTTTCTTTTAACATCTCTAAAACTTTCAACTTCAACAGGATGCCGAGACATGCACAAAGATGATAGTGAAGCTCAAAGGAATGGAAGTTCGTGAAGGTGTTAATTAAAGTAACTGGAAGTGGAAGGTATTGCTGTTGCCTCCGTTGAAGTATATCAGAGGTTTGATTTTTCAATCAATATAGCCGAACCCAGTACTACTTTTTTGATTTTAACACAACACCATTAGCTAGAGGGTGATATAAAATGATGGTGTTTCACATAATTGTGACTGCCATTTGATGTTTGGCATTTCTCTAGACTTAAAATGAATCCACTCCATGTCATTCCATGTTCAATGATACAAGCATCCACAAGGCCAACCAAACACCCGTGTAAGCAATATTCTGATGGATTATGTGCCAGAGTGAGGGAGACATATTTTCTTTTATCAAAACCAGGCAATTTCCGAGCCCAATGAACATACACAGATTTGTTGAAAGATCTTTCTGATACAGATTCTTCGAATTCATTTGAAGAGCAACACTTCTCCAAAAGAATCTCAGGTGATGTTTGGTTGAACTGAAAGGAGGGTGAAATAGAAAGAAATCCTCATTTTTATGAAGATTTCTACGCTTGGTTGGCAACGTTCATAAGGAACATGAATTCCTTAAGAATCTTCATTCCTTAAAAATGAAGAATTAATATTCCGCACAAAAGAGAATCCTTATTCCAATCTACTCATTTTGTTAAATTATCATATTTATTTTTGTAAAAAAAATTGTTAAAAAGCAAATTAACTATTTGAAGTAAATTAATTTTTTTAAAGAAATAAATTAATTAAATTTTAAAAAGAAATTAAATATATTAATGCCATCACTCGGTGGCCTTTGCCTCCTTTGAATTTCAATTGATTTTGAGAGCTCAGGATGACCCTGTAAACTTGGTTGAAAATAGTATTTCATTTGATGCTTCCCCCACATTGAGACATGGGATTGTTTGGTGCGTCCAAGACCCTCTCTTCATATAAATCCCCCTAAAACTTAGAAATAGAATGAGTATTGAGAATGGTTTTTTATATTATTTGATAGTTACAATAAATAATGTTTTTATAATATTTATTTAAATACTTTTACAATAGAAATGATATTTTTCAATTACACAATTGAATATCCTACAAAATATGAAAAAAAATACTTTTATAATTTATTTTCAAACACTTAACTAGTTTTTAAAAGCACTATAGGGTAAAAGTTTTATTAAAAGCCATAAATGAACTTATATTTAAAAATAAATTAATTTTAATTTAAAATTCTTATTAAAATTAAATAAAATATTAAAACTAAAAGGCATTTTTATCCAAATGAAATATTATCCATTCTTTTTCATGGTTGATTCTATACTCTGATCCAAAAATGAAATTATAAAATTTTAAAAAGGTCATTTGGATAAAATTTTAAATTTAATAAAATAAATTAATATTTTTATTTGATGTCAATAGTAGATGAACTGAAAAAAAAAAAGTTGTTGGGAACTTTAACATAATCTTAAGAAATGGTGATGATGTATGGAATTTTGAATTTTTAGTATTTTTTATTTTAAAGTTGATTAATTGTAGATGGCTTTCTCATTGAAAAAAAAAAAGTAAACAATAAATTTGTATTATATTATTGTGAAAAATAAATTTTATATCTTAAAATTAATAAATTTAAAATAAAAGTATAAAGATCAAGATTCATAAAAAAATACATATAAGGTTATAATTGTAAAATATTGAGAAATTAATTTATATATAAATAAAATTATTAAAATATAAAATATTTTAACTTACTTATTTTTTAGAGAATTTTTTTTCTTGATCTTTAAGTTAAGAAGAAGAGTATGACACAAATTTGAAAGGAATATAAAATTACTATTTTATAACGTTTCAAAATTGTGAGTCTATATATATAAGTTAAATTGAAAAAAAATTATTTCTATATACTAAAAGAATTACAAATATAAAATTTCTTTGTATTAAAAAAAAATATATTTCATCTTCTATGTAGGAAAAGAATAATTCTTTTATATTAAAAAGTACTTATAATATAATATTATTTTTATTAAGATAAGAGAATGAAATTAAAAAATATAAAATGTGGATCACTTGTAAATTAAAAATTATTTTTTATTAAAAAAAACTTTAAACAAAAGAAAGATAGGATATTGTTTGAATATTAAATAATATATTAAAAAACATGTATTTAATAGTTGTATGAACAATTTTCTTAAATTAATAATTTAACCTATTAAATATAAAAAAAAATTAAAAAATCTAAGATGAGCAAATTAGGTATTTTAATACTATATATATATATATATACACGCAAATTTAAGGAAACTGTTGCATGGCTTCTTAAAAACCTTTAACAGTGTGGTCCTTTATATATCAGTATCTATTGATTTTATTATTGCATCATTATTGTGATAGTTGAAATGAAATCATTAGTAAATACAATATGTAATATGTCATATCAGTTGTTATACAAGATTTTTTTTTTTGGTGAAGTGTGAATATTAATTTCATTCAACAAAATAATGTAACTCTATAGATAAATTATAAGAAACAGACGTTAATATGATTTGAAAGAAAGATCAAATATAACCACACATGTACAAGGAGCTATAGTCTTATTATAAAGGTATCAACAATTTTTATTACTAAATAATAAATCGAGCAACAACGGAGATAACAACATTGTTCTTTCAAGTCATTCTCCACCATCAATGCCGACCCTTCTAAATAATTTTTTACAATTTTTTTTTCTCAGACTGTTAAATTTGAACAAATAAAATTTTAAATATAAAAAAATATGATTAGTAAATAAAAGAATAAAATTATAGAGAGTCAGAGATTTAATCTAAATCAAGATCTGAATGGTTAAAAGTAAATAATTAATTTAGATCAAGATCTCATCAAAAACTACCAACCAAAGTGAAAAACTTATTATTAACAAGAAAATCTTTTTTTTAAAAAAAAAGAAAAAAAAATTAAAAGGAAAAATTAAAGAAGGAAAAAACATGGATTATTATTATTATTATTATCTCATTTATATAATTTAAGATTACTATTATCTTTTCACTCATCTCTTATTGATAAGAGAAAAAAAAAAAACATCAGTAACCTGCTGAATAAAATTGTATAGGATCATGGTGATGTAATTGCTATTTGGAGTATTGTTTCTTCTTCAAGCGGCAAGTTGTTTGTTTATTTCATCAGTAACCAGACTCTTAATACTTTATTTATTTCAATTCCAGTCATTCTTTCTTTTTTACATCATAAGCTTTTATTTTTATGCTATGCACTCCAAGATTTTCCCCCTAATTTTATAAGTTGAATATTTTTCTTAAAGTCAAATAATAAATGATAAGAACTAACTCCAGTCTTCCTCGAATTTCAAAGTAGATAATCATCATCTATTATGTTCCATATTTATTGAATTTATGTGATAAAACTACGTGTCTTAATATATATATTTTTTAAAATGTATCGGGTCACGGTTTTTATCGTAACTAATTATATTGAAAATATAATGATTCGTACAATTTATGTGTTGTAATCTAATTTTAAAATATATTTATTAATTAAAAAAGATAATTTTTCAAACTAATAAAACTTAAATTTATTTATGAGTGAGAAAAATACTCAAGCTTCACACTAGTTGAACATATTTGTACGAGCTTATATTTTCTCTTTGTTGACAACTATGATGGGATCTACAAAACACTAACATAGCTATTGTAACGATATCATTGGGATGGGTTCTGACGAAAATTCTCCGATACTTAAATCAGAAAAGGTCATGTGATGGGATCTAATAAAGAAAAAGGTCAGAATGTATTTAAAATCAAAAGAATCAAACTTCTTTTTCATCTGTTAATTCTTTTAATTTTTTTTTTTGGCATCATCTTTACTTTAGTGTATTTTTCTCCTTTTTATAGTATTGATCTTTGGAGGACCTTTCATATATTCTGCCTCTGCCATTTTTTCTGACATATGCCAAATATCATTCTACCGTGCTCCTGACACACGCCGAATATTCTTTTATAGATCTTATTATGTCATGCTTCTGATTCCGCTTCTATTACATGTCAGGTATCTTTCTGATGTATTAATCACATTCTCGACATATTCCTTATGCATGTCTTCGCCTGTGGGTTTGATTAAGTGTGAGGTTTAAGATTGATTCGTTCGGGGGTACTCATGATAGTCTATTCTTGTTTGGCTCAGCTGTGATCTGAGGTCTTCTTAAAGAGCTGGTTCTTTGGTGACTTCACTAGCTGTAGCTGGTTGGCTTATTCGACAAACAGTCAACCTGGTGTCTGTTCTGACCTGTTTCTTTGTTGATCACACAAGTGTTGAGATGAACTGATCCGAGTAGTGTGTAAATGGTGATTTTAGCCATATCCTGACTTGTCTAGCCGAACAAGTGCTTCAGATTACCGATCAGGTCCTTTGAATCCAAGTAGGTTCTCTGCTATTTAAGCCTACTAGAGTATGGTCTGATGGCTATTATCATAGGGTTGTCTTCAAAGTGGTCTGTCCTACAATGAATGGTGAATCCTAAGGAAGGTTATCCCACAAGAAAACATTTGACTAGACTCTTAGGAGTCGATATCTTTTTGGCTTGGAGGCTTTAGGCCCAATGGCAATTTTTTGGGAGAGAACAATATTATATTGTATAAATTTTTATAATAACTTAAAAATTAAAATAACAGAAAAAATTTGAATATACAGCTCAGTGAAAAAACATTAATTTAAAATTATTATATACTTTAAAATAAAAATATAATAATAATAATTTATTAAAAATAATACTATATATAACACAAACTATAGGTAATATATTTATACATCCGTACAAATTTGTATTGTATAAATAACCATAAAATCTTGTACTAGGAGAAAAATAATCATATACTAGGTAAATATGAAACATATATTTAAATTGTAAGTTGTTACAAATTTGTTTCAAAGTTAAGTATACATAATATTATATTGGGAGTTGTAACATATATATTGAAAATCATATCTAATTAATATTGAGAAAAAAAACGTAATCTCACTTAATGGAATGACTCATGTATAAGTAGAGTGAGAAATCGTAGTCTTATCTAATAAAATTATCGCATCGTTCAAGTAGAGTTAACAACAAAATTTAGTATATTTACAGAATAATTAAATTAAATGAAAAGGTACGTATTTTGGTAATTTAAACCACTTTTAAATAATTTTATAGAAATATTATTATTTTAAATTTAATATTGTAATATTTAATATAATCATAAACATTTTTAAATATAATTAATTAATAATAATATTTATTTATCTAAAAATAAATCATAACGAAAGAAACATGATAACGCAAATATTGTAAACATATACATATATATATCCACTCACTTTAATATATATTAATCTTAAATCGGATCCAAAACTTAACATAATTAGTTTAATTTCATAAAATTGCTATTAGCTAAAATAAAAAATGAAATAATTCTAATCACCCAAATATAATTTCAATAATTTTTCTTTTCTTTCTCTCGACTTTTTCTTTCTCTTAATCTTTTTCTTTTCCTTTCACTTCCGCTTAATTTCTTGATTGCTTCTATTTTGATAGTGTGCGGGTTTGGTTTGTTAAAAAAAAAAGAAAGAAAGAAATTTGGTTCTTCGGTTTTTTTTTTTATACGGTTGAAGTCGAAATCTTTACTAAAAATAAAAATAGAAAAATTACCAACCTTATCACTAAGCTATTACCACGAGTAGAATTTGTTGCTTCTATTTATACCATAAGGCGCCGCACACATGGCCGATTGAAAGCTTCACGAGTGCATGCCTCGAGCCCACGTGCATGCCATTGCATGCATCGTTTAACAATTCCACGACACGTGCATTATAATATAATAATAATGATTCGTGAATGTGAAATGAGATGAAGTTGAGAATATAAATTAATAAATTCATTTGCAATAAGTTATAATCTATTATGCGTGGCACCTTTTAATAAATATTATATGTTAAAAAAATGCATATTAAAATAAGTCACGCGTTAAATATTAAATTAATTATGTATTACTTTACTTTTCAAATTATACATAGATGAATACATTAAAAAAAAAATTGAGAACAAATAATATTCTTACTTAAAGATGAAAATATAAATCATAAGTGTCATATTCTACATCAAATAAAAATTAGGTAGATTTTGAGTATATATAAGCGAATAAACAATATTACTTAACAGACTAATTTTTTGATCAATAATAAGCGTTTTGCCCATGATAAGTAGGATATTAGAATAGAAATTTGAATTCTCATGTACATGCAGGTCTCTAAAATTGTTCAAAGATTATTACATAGGATGTGAGTCCTCATAACTTAGTGAGATGGGCAATACGAGTTAAGTTGACTCTTGAATTTGAGTTAGACCATGACGAGAGTGTCACGTAATTGAATGAGAAAGAATGTCCAATGATTAGATGAGAGAGAATATCACATCATACCAATATAAAATTATACGTGAATAGAGATCTTCTAGCACCAGGTAGATGAACAATACAAGTTACATTGACTCTTGAGTTTAAGTCAAACTGTAACAAGTGCGTCATGTTATTAGATGAGAAAGAATGTCACATTCTACCTCAAATAAAAATTGAATAAATTTTATATAAAGACAGATATTATTTCTCAAATTCTTTTAAAAAAATTATTAAAAACCTTAAAAAATATTTTATCAATATTTTTTCTTTAGCTTCATTAAATTTAAAATCACTTTTTCTATAGTTTGAGTCCCTTATTTTTTTATATTTATTTTATATCTTTTTTTTTTCTTTTCTTTTTTTAAGAAAAGAGAAACATGGCTTCTCAACTTTTCCATCATGCTGAACATAAAACTGCTATTATAGGAACTTAAAAATATTTACCCGGACAGTATAATTAAGTTCTGTATGTGAACAAATGGTTGGTGTCAATTAAAGGCACTTTATTCATAATAGAGATAAAGAGAGAGCCAATTTATCTATATAATAATACAAAGCATCAAATTCGGTACGCTCGTCAAAACGCTTTGGCCTTTGCCATTTTCCATCATCCATTGCAAAATTTGCAATTAAACATGGAAGCCTGGTTCATCATTATCCTTTCAATCATCGCTGTAATTTTCAGTTTGATCATCACCAAGTTTCTAAATTCCAACAAAGAACCAACTCGTAATCTCCCACCAGGGCCCATAACTTTTCCCATAATAGGCAACTTTCTTTGGCTCTTTAAATCTTTCTCAGAGCTAGAAGATGTCCTCAAAACCCTGACTGCAAAGTATGGCCCCGTGATCACTCTTCCTACGGGCTCTCGCCCCGTCATCTTTGTAGCCGACCGTGCCTTGGCTCACAAGGCCTTGATCCAAAACAGTGCCATTTTTGCTGACCGTCCCCAAGCTCTTGGCGCTGAGAAAATTGACAGTAGCAACCAGCATACTATCAACACTGCCTCTTACGGTCCTACATGGCGTGCTCTACGGCGTAACCTCACAGAGAAAATCCTTCATTCTTCGCGCGTGAAATCCTACTCACATGCACGCAAATGGGTTCTGCGAATTCTCATTAATTCCCTTACAGAAAAGAGCAAATTTGGTGAGCCGGTTCATGTTTCGGAGCGTTTTCAGTATGCCATGTTTTGCTTGTTAGTACTTATGTGTTTCGGAGACAAGCTTGAGGAGAAGCAAATCAAGGAGATCGAGGATGCTAATCGACGCTATCTGTTGAATTTAGACAGATTTAATGTATTAGAATTCTGCCCAATTCTTACAAAGATTGTGTTTCGTAAAAGATGGCAAGAGTTCTATCAGATGCGACAGTTCTTAGAAGGTGTATTGATTCCTTTGATCAGATCTCGAAAGAAGGTGAAGGAAGAGAGCTTAAGCAAAGCAGAGGAGAAAGACGAGCATGTCTTGTCATATGTTGACACTTTGTTGGATCTTGAACTCCCGGAGGAGAACAGGAAGCTTGATGAAGGAGAAATGGTTAGTTTGTGCTCTGAGTTTCTTAGCGCAGGCACTGAAACTACATCAACAGCGCTGCAATGGATCATGGCGAATATAGTTAAATACCCACAAGTACAAGAGAAATTATTCATGGAGATTAAAGGGGTTACGAAAAATGGAGAGGAGAATGTGAAAGAAGATGATTTGCACAAGTTGCCTTACTTAAAAGCAGTGATTTTAGAAGGTTTAAGGCGTCACCCACCAATACACTTTGTGCTGCCTCATGCTGTGACAGAAGATGTAGTTTTAAATGGCTTTTTGATTCCCAAGAATAGTATTGTAAATTTCATGGTAGCTAAAATGGGATGGGATTGCAAAATTTGGAAAGATCCCATGGCTTTCAAACCTGAAAGATTTCTACAGGGTGATGGCTTTGGAGTTGAGGGTTTTGATTTAACAGGGTGTAGGGAGATAAAAATGATGCCATTTGGGATTGGGAGAAGGATTTGTCCTGGGCTTGGCTTGGCTATGCTTCATTTGGAATATTTTGTGGCAAATTTAGTTTGGTGCTTTGAGTGGAAGGCTGTAAATAGAGAGGAGGTTAATTTAGAGGAGAGAATGGAATTTGCAACGGTGATGAAGAATCCTTTGCAAGCCCAGTTATCTCCAAGGTTTGGATAAAAATAATGTTGCCTGTCGGCGTAAATTACATAATGAGTCCATAAATAAAATGCTTGTTTAATTTGCTTTTAATAATATATTTGTAACTATTATTACTTTTATTACTATTATTATTATTTTGGGTAACTCCTTGCCATGCTTTCTAAACCTTATTATCTTATCTTATGCTATTAATCATGATGGTACTGCGTCTTAAATCAAGTTAAGATGTTATAATTTTTCCTCCTTCAGGAAACAAAGTTATAATTTTTCTTTGATGTATTATCTGTTAAATACAATTTTATTTGAGTAAAAGACTGACAATGTTCACTTTAAAATATAAATAAATAAAAATTCTCAAACACTGATATATTTACAATGTTTTAAAATATAAATCTGCAAAACATTTACGACTTAAAAATAAAATTTTGCTGATTTTTTTTTTTACAAAAAGTTAAAATTTAAGAATTACAAAATTTATATGGTTATAAATTAGATGACAGCTTCACATATTAAATAATATTGAGATTTTATCCATGACTCTAAAAAATGTAAATATATTTGCGGCCACCTTAAGTCAGAAAAATAAGATGTAAAGGTTGGTGTTTTATAAGTGAGATTTTTCATTGTATAAAAAAAAATTAATATTAAAGTCTTAATTTTAAATTGTTTTCTCTTAAACTAATTTTTTTTGAAAATATAAATAAGAGAACTATATATTTATATAATAACCCTCATAACTCATTCGAATCAAAACCTCATCCTCTTTCCTCCCCTTAACTTCCCCTTCGTTATAATAACTCTCAAACAAAAGAAAAAACAAATCCTCCTCTATTTTATTTTCATCATTATCTCAATACCAACATATAACTAGCTACCATTTTCCCTATACCAACACATAACTATCACATGATCATTATCATGCCACAATATTAGACATTGATCGCTATTCTCATCATGATGCAAACAAAAACAATTCAAACATATATATATATATATATATATATTGGAACAATCTACCAATATTCAGAAATATTTCAATATTTTTAACGAAAAAAGTACCAAAAATACATATTTCACCCAAATTTTAAAAATAAGAAAAACATAAAGCCCCACTGTACAATTTTGGAAATCCAATCAATCCTTTAAAACAGGTTGAACAGCTATTTTCCAAAGAAGTTTTTAGAAAAAAAAAAATGATTTTCCAAATATACAGTTAATTAAGGGGAAAAAAATAAATAAGAAAAGGCTTGCTTACTACATTTAAGTTTTAAGAAAACCATATACTTAACCAATAAATAAATACTTTCATTGATTGAAATGATCGATTGAACCTCTTTAACCGTTAAATAAAGTTATACATAGATTAAAACTTATTTGCAGTTGCAAAATAATATAGAAGATTCTGTTGATAGATCAGTTAACATTATATGAGAATTTGGATCTTGAAATAGTTAATTTTATAAAAAGAAAAAGATTGGTTCTTGAAGATTGATCATGCAATTCTGATGTAGGCATTCAAAATTAAAAAAGAAATAAAATACAAATGATAAAGAAGTTAATAGTGCAAAATAGCATGCAATTTTTCAAGGGTGAGGTTGGGGGGGTTTAGTCCTAGTAAATATTAGTTCTATTCTATAATTTGTAGGATTCACTTCTCACGTAGTGAGATTCATGTCCTTAACGAGGTTTGTTTCTTGGCATTCTTCGGTAGTGCCTGAATAATTGTGCTCGTTTATGTTTGGACAGTGCAAAATTATAAATTATAAAAAAAATTATAAATTGTGCCTGATCTGTTTATAAATTATAATACCGGCATTATAAAAAAAAATAGTGCAAAATAGCTGGAAACATAAAAAACAAATAATTAGACTACTGCTAGTTTTTTTTTTTTTAAAATATTTTTTAGTTTAAGCACTCTTAAGTAGTAATTTTAAAAGAAAAATTAAAAGCATATCCTTCATCGTTTTCTAAACTTTATAGTTAAGTGGGCTTGCAATGGTATCTTCACCATCGTTAAAAATTCTTGCTTCTCTTCCAAATCAACCGCATCTCCATCCACAGCCTTCCATTTAAAATACCAAACCAAATTTGCCAGAAAATAATCCAAAGGAAGCATAGCCAGACCAAGCCATGGACCAATTCTTCTCCCAGCCCCAAACGTCATCATCTTTATCTCCCTACTTCCTGTTAAATCAAAAGTGTCAACTCCATTGCTATCACTATTTATAAACTTTTCAAGTCTAAAAAAAACATTCGATCTTTCAAAACTTTACAGTCCCATCCTATCTCAGCCACAATTAAATTTATAGGATAATTCTTGAATATTTTATAAAGATTAATATATATACCCTATAAATTAATTTAAAATTTTATTAATTCTAAATTAAATAAATTTTGGTACTTAAAAATTATAAATAATAATAAGTGTAAAATATTTTAATAAATAATAAATTTAATATGTATGTACACGTTTACAATAAACACTTAAAGATTAAGTTTTAAAAATTTATTATAAAAATGAATTTTTTAAAAATTATTCTAAAATAATAAAAAAAACTAAAACATAATACATACTAAAAATAAAGTTATTTTCTTGATTATTCGTGAATTTTTATTATTTAATATTAAATAATAAAATCAAATTTCATTAAGAATTCAAAATTTACATTATAATTAATGAGAATTCACAAAAAAAAAATTGTAAACAGTAAAATTGAGAATTATATTCAACTCATAAAAAAATAATTTTCATAAAATTTGAAATTAAAAAAAATTACTACAAATAATGTCAAATTCTTCTATGCTCTCAAATGACCTGTTAATAAGGAAAATATTATATTATATTAGAAATAAATTTAAATAAAAAAGTATTGATAATTATGTTGGAAACTATTTTTTATAATTAACATAATTATCAATACTTTTGATTTATTTTTAATTAATTTAAGAATAATTAAAAAATGAGAAGATGTTTATAATGGGTTTAAAAAAAAACTCATTTTTGCAAATTTTTTTAATTAAAAGATATTTAAAATATTTTACACTTATTATTTATAATTTTTGAGTGCCAAAATTTATTTAATTTATAATTAACATAATCATAAAAAAAGTTAAAATTAATAAAATAGTGATAACGGAGCAGTAACAAAATAATAAACAGTGTAATGATAAAGGGATTTAATACTTTTTAAAATTATAGGGAAGTAAATGAATATTAGTTAAAACCTCAAGGGAGCAAAAGTTCATTTTTCCCTAAAATGCCATTTGAAAACTATATCTTCTATTACAACATGTGGCAGCACAAAGTGTGCCGCCGAGTGATGCTTTAATCCTTTTAAAATCACAGCTTTTAAAAAGAGTAACTTACCCCCTGGGGGCATAGCCTTGTGACAACCTTATGTAAGCCATATCAAGTCATCGGAGTTCGAACTTTGAGAAGATAACGGGGCGAGGTGGTAAAACTTATTGCCCAAAAAAAAAGGTAACTTGTGCAAATCATCTTCCTTTCACTTTTACTTCTCCATCTTTCATAAAACCCTTTGGTTAAATCAACTTATTTAATAAATACTTAAATTATTTTATTTGAATTAGTTTAAAATAATTTTTAAATTAATAATTTTTTTATAATATTTATCTTATTAAAAATAGAGTCTAAATTGTACAAGAATTAAAAATTTAACAAGATATTAAATATCACTTACTGTATAAAAAGGTTATGAGAGAGAGAAATTATATATTAGGTCGCTATTTTATATTACAAAATTGATTATTCTTTCATTTTATAAGTATAATTCAAATTAAAGTAAATTATTTTAAATTTTATATTCTTTATATAATTTATTAATCTTGATGTTTGATATACTTTTATTATATTTTCCAAAAAATTATAAAAGTTAAAATACTAATACTTTTTAATCTCCCCGAATAATTTCTCTTGTACATTTAGGTACTCCGCCGAATTTTCCATAATCTATTGCAACGCTGTTGCTGTAGCATCAGTCCTGCATTGAGAAACTCTGAGCCCAAGCTATCATTTCCACTTCGTCAAGCTTCATCTTCTGCTTTGGGAGTTGAAGACCGAAGAAAGCATCGACATATGATAATATATAGCCGTCTTTCTCATCTTCAATCTCTTTTCCTTTGTTTATCGTCTCTTGTTTCACTTTATTCCTTCATTTATCGTCTCTTGTTGTTTTCATACTTTTAGAAACTTCTGCCACCTTTTGCGAAACACAAACTTTGTAAATTTTGGATGGAAGTTCAGTATATTAAATCTATTGAAATTCAATAGCAAGTGACGTTGAACTTCATCGACTTACTTGATTTGCTTCTTCTCAAGCTTGTCTCCAAAACACATAATTGTTGGAGAAAAGTTTTGAAAATTTTGAAAATATTTTAGAAATTCTATAATTTAAATATAGCTTTTATTTTGTAAGTAACTAGTTGTTGATCAAAAAAGTTGGACGACTCTCACTTTAACAAGTTGAATTTGTATTCTGGAGAAACAAAATACGCTATTGTCGTTGTTCACATGGATCCATAGAGTTATGTACTATAAAATAAAAATTCAACTGTAATTTGGTCGATGGGGGTGTTGGCAAAAATCCTCTAAAAGAAAGAGAAAATAAAAGTGAGAGAAGAAAGATTTTGGAACCTGTAGTTTTCATTGGTGCTGAGAATCGTTTTATATAATTGTAATGGTAGGTTTATTTAGAGAAGGCCATCAATGTAATTTAGTTCATGATTTATAATTTTCTAATTTAAGGGTTGATAATTATTAATGTCATAATTGTCTGTTATAATTGCCTCATCAATTCCATGATTCTTCGTTTGGGTTGAGGAATATCAGCCGACAGAGGCGAAACGGATTCCATATTGTGTGGAATCGATTGGTCCAGTATCTTATCTCCAGTGACTTATGCATCTGTGTCAGCCTTGCTTTCATCAGCTTTCTTCTCTTAGATGTGGCATTACCGCCCTATTAATGCGATGATTGCCTTATTATTGATTTCTTATTTATGAATTATTCCTCCTATTAAGGTGACTCAAAATTTAGGGGGAAACATGGGTCACTCAATTTTTAATATTAACTTATTGATACTAAAAACTTTATTATTATTCTTAGCCTGACAGATTTACCCCTAAATTTTAGATTTATCTTAGGGTGTTTAAGCAATGGAAGCCTTGGGTTTGCTAATGATGAGTATCCCTATTATAACTAGAAGGCTTAGGTTTTAAATAAGAAAAGAAATCTTTTGATAAATCTCGGGATTCTATGTGATTATAGCTTGTGCTAAAGTGTAGAGTCATTTTATCATATATAAAATTTTCATACGAGTCAATTCTAATTGGTGGTGGAGTAAGGTCTTAATGAATTTCGATTTATAGAGGTTTTAGGACTTTCATACAAGGTTTTTAAATTTTGTGGGAATCCTTGCCTAAGGTCTCAAATCTTTTATGAGACCCTTTGCACAAGGTCTTTAATAGTCTTATGAGGATTAGCCCCTTACATAGTCCAGTAATTACACTGTAGGGTTAATCTATGATACAAGGTCTACAACTGCCTTTTGGGGGGAGGTGTCACTAGGGGCATTTCCTTATATCTCTTTCGACTCTTCATAGGCATTTAATCGATGAGGGTTGCTAAGGTATCTCCCTATATCCCCTCACATTTTTTAAGTCATTTAACTTAGAAGGGTTATTGAGAGGCTTCCTCATATCCTCTCGACTCTTCTAAGGCATCCAATCGGGGAGGGCAGCTGAGGGGCTTCTCTGTATCATTTTGGCTCTTCCAAGGCACCTAGTCGAGGAAAGTCGCTAGGGGGTTTCCTTGTATCCTCTTGACTCTTCTAAGGCATTTAATTAAAGAGGGTTATTGGGGTCTTTTCCCGTATCCCCTCAGCTCTTCTAAGGAATTTAACTGAGGAGGATCGTTAGGGGGGCTTCTTCGTATCCTCTCAACTATTCTAATGTATCCAATCGATGAGGATTTTTTTTAGGGGGGTGGGTGCTTTCCTGTATCCTCTTATCTCTTTCATGGCTACTAATTGAGGATAGTCACTAGAGGCTTCCCTATATCTTGTCGGCTCTACTAAGGCATCTAATTGAGGAAAGTTACAGGGGGCTTCTCCATGTCCTCTCGACTCTTCTAAGGTATTCAACTGATAAGAGTTATTGCGAAGCTTTCCAGTATCCTCTCAGCTCTTCTAAGGCAACCAAATAAGTATGGTTGCTGGGTGGGCTTCCCTATATCCTCTAGGCATCCAACCGATGAGGGTCGCTAAAAGGCTTCTTTGTATCCTTTCCACTATTTTAAAGAATTCAACTAAAGAGAGTTGTTGGGGAGCTTCCTAATATCCTTTTGACTCTACTAAGGTATCCAATTGAGGTGGGTCACTGGAGTCCTTAGCCTTTTACGGGAAGCCCTTTCTGTTTGGGTCTTCAACCTTATGTAGGGAGCCCTTTTTGCTTGGGTCCTCGAAATTATGTAGGAAGCCCTTTTCGCTCTGGTCCCAGGCCTTATGTGGAAAGCCTTTTTCACTTGAGTCCCCAACTTTATGTGGAAAGCCTTTTTCGCTCGAGTCCCCAACCTTATATGGGAAGCCCTTTATGCTTGGGTCCCATTTAAATCTTAACTTATCTCTTACACTTAGAATTTGGAACTTTAAGGACTAAGGATGGCAGCGGATCGGGTTTGGGATAGATACTCCTAAATTTGTATCCGTATCCACTTCAAAAATAAAATACCAAATCCTTCTCAAACCTATTATGGGTTTGGAGTCTTATTACCAAACCCACTATAGTGAATATGTATTCTTTACCAAACCCGTAATAAGTTATCCGTAGATTTTAATTGTGTTGTAAATTAATATAATAAAAAATATAAAATCATAATACTAATTTTAAAGAAAATTCATAAAATATATCAATCAAAATCATATCACAAATTTAAATTCAATAAAAATCTTCTCATAAAAGTTAAACTCATTTTCAAGTCAAAACTAATAAAAGTAACCCATAAATAATTAAAACAAATGCTAGACAACATAATTACAAAGCATTCTAATTAAAGAAAAATGATTTTGTTTAGGCTTGATTCAAGATTTAAGAACACTTCTTATAAATGAATTTGTATTGACATATTATAGTTTTAAGATAAGTTAATATGCCAAATGGCTAAGCCAATAATATATTAGACATTAAAAGAGTAAAAAAGTAAAATAAAATGGCTATCAATCTCCATCACGTGAAGAAAATAAATAAAAAAGTTAAACAAAATGATTATCAATCTCTATCATGTGAGGAAAATAAATAAAAAAGTTAAACAAAATAATTATCAATCTCTATCATGTGAGGAAAATAAATAAAAAAGTTAAACAAAAAATCAACTAATTTTTCTTAAAATATTATATTATTTATATAAATAATATGATGTTAGTAAAATAAAGATTAAAAAGAGATTAAAATATATCGTTTGAGAATCAAAGAAACATTGATGAGCATGAGCTAATAGCTTTGTGAGAATAGAGAATCAAAAATGACAAAGTTACAAGACAATGTTTATTGACAAATAAGAGTGAGAACAATTGATAGATTGAGGAAGAGATATGTTAGAAGTGGTGGTTTAACAATTATAAATGGATATGAATTGAGATAGATACCAAATAAAGAGTCGGTAAGAAGTTTAGTACGCGAAAGTTGTGCGAAGAAGGAACTAAATAAAAAGTTGGAAACAAAGTACTATTCACACGGGCAACTGTTCACACGGGGCATTGTTCACATGGTAGTATACATGCAAAACTGTTCACATGATACTGTTTATGTGATAACTTGTAGGTATTTTCTATTTTGACTCAAATGACTTCTTTAAGTATGTTTCAGACTTTTACGTGTAAGGACTCTTATTCCAATTAGGTTTAGGGTTTCTTAGGCCTTTGTAAAAAATATATAAACCCTTGTAACCCCTTATGATAACTAAAGCATCTTAAGTATTAAAGATGTAAACATAAAAAAGAATAGAGGAGTTAGGTAGACACTAAGTGCATGGTGTATTAGGGTATAACCATTGAGGGTGTTAATGCAATATTTCTATATCATAAATTAAGTGCAAGTATACACTATCGTATGCAAGTAATAAAGAGACTAAATAAGTCAGATGTCGAACCCACAGGGATAATTTTTTCGTTTTAACCAATTACTAAAATTATATCTTCCTAATAATTATTCAGAAAAATAAAAATCTAAGAATGAATGTAATAAATATAAAAGCAAAACACAATGTAAAGAAACTTAGGTGATAGCAATGTAGAAAAAACCTAGGATTAATATTATCCCTCAATATGCTTTTTAATGATTAATCCTCTAATATTTAACTCACTTAGTCTTTATTATTGATCAAGACGCTAATGTATTCACAAGCCTCTTCCAAGGTCATGCAAGTATACCCTAATTTACCAAATACTTATATTCCTATGGTACTTGTAATAAACTAAGGTTCATTAAGATTAGGTCTTATTGATCATACATGCCAACTAGGTATATTCCTATCCTAAGTTAAAACTTGCGTATGTAATATTGAATATTACTCTACAATCATGCATCAAATTATCTAGGTCTAAATATTACGATTTCTCTTCCGAGTTTATCAATAATATTACCAACTCATTCACCATATATTGGCCAGATATATTGAAGCATTAAACACAAGTAATTTAAATAATAAAGGACTAAGTTTATTAAATACTAAAAGATATGGCAATTTAAGCGTACATATTGAGTTCAAATATTAACCCTAGAAAATAAATTAGTTCATAGCTACAAGAGAATCACAGCAATAAAAATAAAAATAAAAATAAAACATGATACAATCAATCGCAAACCGATGTAGACGTCGAATTGCTCTTGATTGATGTTGCTCTAGATTCTTGGTGCTCTTGAACTGCTCTAAGTTCTCTTTTTCTTGCTCTAGGTTCTTCTCTGGTCTCTTTTTATACGTCTGGGATTGAGTGGCCTTTTATAGGATTTGATTTGAACTTGAAAAACTCAATTCTGGTCGCACTAGGATTCGCGCTACTGCTGGCGCGCTATGAAGTGTTCGCTGAGGCGACGCGTGAAAAAGCTATCATCGCTGGAGCGGTTGGATCTTGGCGCTGGCGCGCTGGAGCATCGCTGGCACGGTGAATCTTGGCGCTGGAGCGCCAGATGCGACTTAAACAGGTCGTTTTCTAATTTTGATTACTATTTCAGCGCTGGGGCGATGGACTTATATTTTGAAAACTTTGCATTTTAGTCCCTATTTTGGCTCCTTTTGCATTCTTTCTTTAAATTTCATTCAAGTCCCTACAATTAACAATAAAGCACATAAATAGCCATCTATTTTCATAAAACAATGAAATATCAAAATAAAAGCATGAGAAAATATATGACAATTTTGCCCTTATCAGGTGTTTTTATTCTTGTGTGAACAAAAGAAGCACCAATATCATTTTGAAAGGGCTTAAGCTATTCTTCAGTTCCTTGGGTTAAATATCTTATAAGGTATAGGAAACATTAAGAGGTCTGTAAGATGATCTAATTAATAAAAGAAGCTGGATCATAGATCTCTCATAGATGTAGGCGTTTTGTCAAACTACGTATATCTTATATCTTGCTATATTTTTTTCTTTATCTTTATTAGTGTGTTGATCTTTTATGTTCTTAATTATTTATGAGTTAAGTCTTTCACATACGCATATAGTTTATTTGTAGTGCACGCCAAAAAATTCCTTATAAACGGGTATTAGCGTAAAGTCTAATCTTATGAAGAGATAATGCTAAGGTTGATCTCTCTCAATAAATTTGTATCAGAGCTACGGCTTAGTTGATGACAAAGTGGTGTCAAATTAGAGAGCATAGCTTGATACCGCAACAAACTAGTATTAGAGTTGTGGCTTAATAGATATTTTAATGGTATTGATTGGAGAGCATAACTTGATACCTTAACAAGATAAAAATTATTCTTTCAATTTTTTTATATTTAAAACTATAATAAAGTAATATCGTTTGATATTATTTTTAGAAAATAAAAAATATATATAAATATCCTTGGATAACCTAATAGGTATCCATATGATATATAACTAAATATGTATTCACACCAAACTCATTGCGGCTTTTAATTTTGTGTACTAAACCCACCCCAAATTCATATCAAGTCTGACTAAATTCCTTTTAATAGGGTGAGTTCTAACGGGTTTACGAGTCATTTTTTCATCCCTATGAAAGATACTTACTCCCTAAATTTTAACCTAACCTTGAAAATTCAAGACTGGATTTCATAGACTAGAGACCTCATGCTAAAATTTAAGACCCAATACTATGACTCGGGAGCCTTACCTCCCTTGAACCTCACTTAGCATTCAAAAATTAGGATGATCTCTTAGACTTGGTTGAGAATAGTATTTCATTTGGTGCTCGCCCCTCTTATATAAAATCCCCTAAAACCTATAATTAAAATGAGTGTTAGTATTTCATTTAGTGTTTACCCCTTTCATATAAAACACACACCCCATGACTCGGGAGCTTTACCTCCCTAAATTTTTCATCCTTATGGAAGACACTTACTCCCTAAATTTTAACCAAACCTTGAAAATCCAAGACTTGATTTCATAGACTAGAGACCTCATGCTAAAATTTAAGACCCAATACCATGACTCGAGAGCCTTACCTCTTTTGAACCTCACCTAACATTCAAAAATTAGGATGACCCCTTAGACTTGGTTGAGAATAGTATTTCATTTGGTGCTCGCCCCTTTCATATAAAATCCCTTAAAACCTACAATTAAAATGAGTGTTAGTATTTCATTTAGTGTTTACCCCTTTTATATAAAACACACACCCCATGACTCGGGAGCCTTACCTCCCTAAATTTTCATCCCTCTGGAAGACACTTACTCCCTAAATTTTAACCTAACCTTGAAAATCCAAGACTTAATTTCATAGACTAGAGACCTCGTGCTAAAATTTAAGACCCAATACCATGACTCGAGAGCCTTACCTCCTTTGAACCTCACCTAGCATTCAAAAATTAGGATGACCCCTTAAACTTGGTTGAGAATAGTATTTCATTTGGTGCTCGCCCCTCTCATATAAAATCCCCTAAAACCTATAATTAAAATGAGTGTTAGTATTTCATTTAGTGTTTACCCCTTGTCATTAATACCCTCAAAGTAAGGTATAATATTAAGAATGCTCATGAGTTTGAGAAGTAGGTAGTAATGTCCTATTGAAAGTATGCCTTTAAAGCACAATTATTTATAATTAGATATTGTTAAAAATAAATAATAGTGGTTATGCACTTAATTTTATATTTTACAATTTTAATTGTTTTTATTTAAATATCATGAATTTTTTTTATTAATTATATGTAACCTTAAACTTAGTATATAATATAGTTATATACAAGAGGAGTAAGTTTAAGCATAATAATTTAAATTAGTTTTTAATATGAATGAATATAAAAACTTCATTTGATAGACTATAAGTGCGGTCCATATGTATATTGTATACAATGATTTTATTCGAATCATTCTATATGGTGACATAGAAAATAAAGGCACTTTGTATAATATTGATTATATAGGACTAGACAGTGATAAAATTAATTCTCTGTTAAGCTCTATTAATAAAAAGAATTTATTTTATCATAATATAAACATATATAGATTAATTTTAATCTTGAGTGATTAATGAACTCCTATTCATTGAATTATGTTTATTAATCTATAAGGGAACATTGTAAAATATTTTCAGTCAGTTACTAAATATTTTCTTAAAAATATTTTATAGATAGACAAAATAGATGACTGTGAACATTTCTCATAGATGGAATTCACTGATTCTAAAAAGAAGTTAGATAAATTGTTCCTTTGATAATTGATTCTAATTTTGAATATAATAAGCACTCAGTTTTCTTTAAATATTCAAAGGATCAATGTGGATCAAGGATAAAGATGTAATTAAAGAGATTAACAGACACTTAACCTAACTCTAATTATAAACACTTTTAGATGATTGATCTATATGAAATGATTATTAAATTGTAAAGACAATTTTTTATTTTATAATTTATCTACAAAATTAAGAGTTTAGCTTTATATTTTTAATGAAGTAATATAAAATTAATAAATAAAACCATATTGATTAAAAAGTTTTAAACAAATGATTTAATTTATTTAATTTTAATTTTGTAAGTCTATTAGGTCTTCATACTGGTTCTATAAAATACTAAAATGGACTATAAGTTAATTGTTGGATTTAAAATATTAATTGGTCAAAGTTTAATTTGATTAAACTTGTAAAGACCAATTAATTAATTTTGTTAGCCCATGTTTAATTTGATTAAATTCATCGGGTTCAATTAATTGTTGGCATAATCCATAATAGTTATGAAATTAAATAAATAATTAAATTATTTATTTAAATTAGATAGTTAGATTATTTATTTAAATTGGATAAATTACAATATATTTAATTAAAGATAATATTATATAATGCTTATTTGATAAGTATTTATCAATTTAGTTATCTAAATAAAAATAATATAAAGATATTATTTATTCTAATCATATTATGATTTGGAGTTTAGTTAGAATAAGGATACGCACACTATAAAAGAGGGTGATTAGAGACTTTATTATATATAATTCACAAGATAAGTGAAAAAAATATGTGCTTCCCTTTGGGATGAATTTTTTTAAAGAGAAAATTAAGAACACAAAATTAGATCTTTCACAATTAATCAACTCACCCACAGCAGTAGTATATTGATGAGAGATATAAGGTGAAAATTTTGTTGGTATTGATAGAAAACATCAGTTGAAAATTCGCGATTGAAATATTTTTCTTATACTATTTTGTTGTTAAATTAAAATAGATATAACAAAATTTTAAAAACCATTCTTGCATGCCCCCATTAGGAATATTCTGTCAAAGTTAAAGAAAAAAAAGTAGTAAACCCATTTCAACATTTAAATTTTAAATAAATATTTTAAAAATATTAAATTCTAAAAAACTTAAATTTTTATCTTTCTTTTCTACTCGCTTAGATTTTACAAAACTTAACACCCTTAAGCAACTCATCTACGCCACTCTCGGTTGCTGCCACCATTGTCACCAAGGCCCGCTGTAACAAGATCCAAGCAAGACCTAAGCAACTCATCCACAAACCACTCTCAACAACCAAGCAAGGGCCGCTGTAGTAGCGGCCAAGTGAGGTCGATACGAGCTGCCAAGTAAGAGCCCCAGTGTAGCGGCCTTATTTTTCTTAATTTTTTACCAAATTCATGCTCTCTCTCTCTCTCTCCACTATTTGTTTCTGTCAATCTTAATCACTGATTTTTGTCTTCTTTGTTTTGAATTTTTAAAAAATCGAGAGAATAGAGTGTTTGAGAATATTGATTGAAAATTATCGGGATATAATTTGAAAAGCAAATCAAATGTTGGGTACGCGAGGATCAAAGACGGATGAAAAAAGAGGCAAAAGACGGAAACGGCAGTGCCCAAGTGCAGGGGCCGTGGCAACCAAGTCCTGGGCGTCGTGGCACCCAGAGCAGAACTTGAGCCCCACGGCGCCAGGTGACTAGCATCGCGGCACCCACCAGCGCCTCTACAATGAAGGTTGGGCGCCAAACGCAATAAGTTGTTTCGTGTTTTGTTGCGATTTATTTCGTCTCTCACTTACTCCAAGACTCCCTAATACCACTTTCACACGTTTCGGATAAACTTAAGATGTTCTAAAACCTATATAAAGGCTCTTTATTGGCTTATAAATACATCTTGGTGATAACTTAAGACAACTTAGTAATAACTTAGTGAGTAGACACTAATATTTGTGATTAAGAGTGAGATCTTTGTGATCAAACATATTTTATGGTTATTTGTGAGAGAAAATTCATAGGTTGTAAGAGAGTGTTTCTTTGTGAGTCTTTCTTGTAAAATACGTACTTTGTGAGTGCTTTGTGATTCAATAAAAAGAGTGAGTGATCTTGATTCACCGTGAACGTAAATAAGTTATCGAACCACGTAAATTTTGTGCGTTCTTCTTCTACTTTTATTCTGTACTATATTATTTAGATTATATTAATTATTTGTGTGCTTTCGCTTCAACAGAATAAAGTAAAAATATTGATTTTACATTTAAAATTTTATAAACAGGTGATGTGACATGTGATTCTATAATTTGCTGGAGAAACAAAACTCAAGATTTAATGAACAAATGAAACTTGCAGAGAAAGTCTTCAAATTGCAAAAAAAAAAACAGCAAAAAATAGAGAAATAACATAATTGAGAGAAATAAGAGAATGATTTATTGATATTTCTTTGATAAAATACAATGTGGATCAATTATCGAGAAAGCTTTGTGGTGATATATATATATATATTATTGAATTATTAATAATTTACAGATTTTTTTTAAAGAAAACAAATAATTAGTTATTATGTAAAATAATATGATTGTCAAGGTAATTTTATTATTAAAGACAATTGAGTCATTTGACGTGTTTTGATATAGAAGTTTTGATGATTTTTTTTTTAATAATTGAGAATTATTATCTATTTTCTAAACTCAAGAATAGTTTTAATATTATATATATTTTAAAATATTAACAATAATAACCCAAAAAAAATCAGTAACCGGCTGAATAAATTTGTGGGATCATGGTGATGTAATTGCTGCTTGGAGTATTGTTTCTGCTTCAAGCGGCAAGTTGTTTGTTGCAACTAGACTCATCCTTTATTTAGGTTATTTCAGTCATTCTTTCTTTTTTACATCATAAGGTTTTATTTTTATATGTAAATATATATTCTTAGTATACTTTCCTATTTTACGCAATAGATTCTTACCGAATTTATTTTGCCGTTCAAAATTTTCAAAAATCTGAATAAAAACAGAAATATGTCAAATCTCCAATGACAACATCAATGGTCTTCCGCCTTGTTCCATCTAAAGTATGTCATGCACTCCGAGATTTTCTCACTTATCGTTGAATATATTTTTTTTATCCACTATAGTCAAATAATAATGATAAGAGCTAATCCGAGTCTTCCTCGAAATTGGAAGCAAATTTTATAAAATTATAAACTATTATATTTAATATTCATTGCATCTATCTGACAAGGCTAGGTGCCTTAATAAAAATATGTATATTGCGTCATGATGCTTGTCGTGACTAACAGGAGCATAAATATTTTATTTATTTTTTAATTTAAATTTTGTTTTAATTTATAAATATTTAATTATATTTTTTTATTATAAATAAATGTATAAGGCAAATGGTGAAGATTCGGGACAAACTCAAAGTAAATTGGATAAGAAACGACAAAGATACACGAGGAAATGAAGGATGGGCAATTCAGGCTTGGGCGCCGTAGTGCTTTAAGTAGGAAGTTGAGCGTCGCGGAGTTTACTTCCCAACATCGCAGCGCTTAGAGGAAAACCAACATTCACTAATTTCTAGATCCAAGTGCCGTAATGCTTAACCCCTAGCATTGTGGCACCCGTGTGACGATAAAAACACCTCCTCAAAAGATCTTATTTTGACTTGTATTCGAAAACCCTCGATCCTAGGGTTCTTAAAAATTTATAAAAGTATATTTTTTAGAGTCAAAACACACACAATTTCAAAGGTAAACTTAGGGTAAATAAATTCATATTGTAAAACAAGATATCAAAGCTAGTATTCAAGAATTGAAGAGCAAGATTTGTGAATTCAACTCAAGAGAAAAGAGAAGAAACCAAGACGTCTTCTTGTGTTATTTCTTTATTTCTCTTAATTATATGATCTTGTTCATGATATCTTCTAATATTTACTTTGATACTCTTAGATTAATCATAAGCTAAACTATTTTGATTTAAGGTTAAACTTTTAAACCTAATATGTAGTTGAATTTTATTAACTCTTAATTTATGAACTTAATACATTATAATTGATTCACTCTATCTTGTGTTTAATACTTTTATGATACCTGATCAATATCTTAAATGATTAACGAATCATGATGAACTCGATGGATAGATTCATGTGTTTAGTTTAGGATAATTTGATGTAAGATCATAAAGTAGCAATTATAAATTTCATATAGGATAGACATATACTTAAGTGGAATGTATGGTGTGCATTAGATTGGTTCTTAATGAGTTACATTATTTTTTTTATTACCATAGACATTACAGGTTATTATTATGGTGTAATTATTAATGTATTTTAAGGTGTATGCATGTGATTGTGTATATGTTAAAAAAATTAAATACATGTATTATATTTACGATTTCGCATCGGAATTAATCATATGATCAACATATACACATATGTAACTTATATCATTAACAACATAAGATGACAGAAAATATACCCTTTAAGAACTTTGGTGAATATTTCAATTCTAGATTCTTCATAACCCCCAACTTTGAGCTTACTTTGAAGTACACTATTGTTCAATTCTAGTTCACAACAATCCGGTGGGATTGTGAAGTTAAAATAGCAGCAACTGAATTTTTAATAATAAGATTTTATTTCTTAAAAGAAAAATAAAAAAAATTTATTTTTCTCTCTCTATAGTTTTTTCCACAACATATTTTTTAAAGAAAAACTCTCCAAAACTAAAAACTTTCTCTCATCCTCTCTCCTTACACCTTTTTTGCTTCACCTTTGTTAATTAATTATTTAAAATAATTTTTAGGTGTGTTAAGCCAAAATAATAAATAAGTAAATAAATATTATTATTTATTTAAATAATATTTATTCAATTATTCAAAAACTATTTAAATAATTGATTTTTGTTTTTACTTTATTTGAGTTTACTAACATGGTTAATGGGTAAATTCACGGTGAAACAATTTATGAAACAAAATTGTACCACTTGTTGACATGTAATTAATTAATAACTCTTGTCAACTAATTAAATAATGTATATAACATTTAAGTCTAGACAAGTGCACAACCCGAGAAATCCTGAAATATATTTTCGATTTGCTCAAATTTCTACGACGGAACTGTTCAATCCATAATGCTACCCCAATGCACAACGAGTACACTTAATATTGTGAGACTCTCTAGGTCCATGCCTAAATTGTCACATGGAACTCCTCCATATATCCGTGAATAATGCCCCATATACATACTACGAATATTACAAAGTAACATGTTAAACCATACAAGTTGAGGTTATAACATATTCATATAATCCCTCTATAATTTATATTTGGGTAGAGCAAAGATATAGATCAACACTATTAAATCTCTATATATCCGACCGAAAGCTCATATCTAGAATTGTATTTTAATAAATAACATTCTCAAACACTTTTGTGATATTATTTATCCCTAGGGTTAAACTTTTTTCCCCAAAATTATTGCTTATAGCCATAAAAAATTTTGAAATACAATCTTAGAGCATTAGAATATATTACTCACCCAAATGAGTTGATGGATCCTATATCTATGCACACCGGACTCCATAAGCATCGGACATACCTAGCGACATTTAGCGATTAGATCATGAAAGGTTTCTGACATATGTGGAATCAAAGTATAGTCGATCACTTATAAGCCCATCGTGACACTTAGGTTAAAAGACCACGATACTATTTAACTCGAAAGACTCTCTATTGACTACTTTATGAGATGTCTATTGGAGGTCTTTGTGAGTCTTTTTAGTGTTTAGTCCTTACTGAATACCTGTATCTCTATACAAGCTTCCACTAAACTCATGGTCTGCTTATGGCCATAAGACTTTCTAAAATACAATCTTAGAGCGTTAGGATATATTACTCACCCAAATGAGTTGATGGATCCCATATCTATGCATACCGGACTCCATGTGCATCGGATTATACCTAGTGACACCTAACAATCAGACCATGAAAGGTTTCTGACATATGTGGAACTAAAGTATGGTCGATCACTTACAAGCCCACCGTGACATGCAGGTCAAAGGACCATAAATACTATTCAACTCGAAAGACTCTCTATTGACGATTTTATGAGATGTCTATTAGAGGTCTTTGTGAGTCTTTTCAGTGTTCAGTCCTTACTGAATACATGTATCTCTATACGAACTTCCACTAAACTCATGGTTTAGTAAAACTAACCATCTGAATCATCCAGATATAGACATACACTGATCTATATATTTATTAAGGTATTCACTAACAAACCAGCATCAGTGAAGATAGATCAAGAATATAATATTTGGGAACATATTTGCATAATGACATTTTCTAGCATTATTTGTAACTCTTTACAATTACATCATTATTAATATATTCTCAGGTCTTTATCCCCATTTCAGACAAGACTCTAACTCTTTAGATATCACTGACTCTTTAAAAACATGAGAAAATAAATGATAAATATGCCCTTATCAGTATGTTAATTAGTTAAAATTCATCTTTAAAATTTTCTAGATAAAAATAAAGTAGAGCTAATTTTAGTAATTAATTGAAAGAAATAGGTTCAATAGTCTTTGTGAGAACGATAATTTAGACTAAAACCCTGCAATACTTAATACAATAATATGCACTTGTGCTTAACTATTGTAGCACAAATCAGTGACTAACTATATAAAATTATAAAATATGATAACTCATACAATTTATGTGTTGTGATTCAACGTAAAATATAAAAATATATTATATTACATAAATTCGCATGACAACTTAAAAAAAGTAGAAAAAATAAGAAAAAGGGTTGCAATTCAGTGAAAATACATTAATTTAAAAATATTATATACTTTATATAATAATAATATATTAATAAATAATGCTATATATAACATATTGACTATAAGTAATTTATTTATACATATATATAAAATTATATCTTATAAATAATAATTATGTATTAAATAAATATAACACATATACTAAAATCATAAGTGGTCATAAAATTTGTTCTAAAGTTAAATATATGTGATATAATATTAAAAATATAACATATATTGTATACATATTGAAAATTCATCTTTAGAATTTTCTAGATAAAAATAAAGTAGAGCTAATTTTAGTAATTGATTGAAAGAAATAGGTTTAATAGTCTTTGTGAAAACGATAATTTAAACTAAAATCCTGTAATACTTGATAGATAATATGCACTTGTGCTTAACTATTGTAGCACACATCAATGACTAATTATATAAAATTATAAAATATGATAACTCATACAATTTATGCGTTGTGATTCAACGTTAAAATATAAAAATATATTATATTACATAAATTCATACGACAACTTAAAAAAAGTAAAAAAATTAAGAAAAAGGGTTGTAGTTCAGTGAAAATACATTAATTTAAAAATATTATATACTTTATATAATAATAATATAATAATAATTTATTAATAAATAATGCTATATATAACATATTGACTATAAGTAATTTATTTATACACATATATAAAATTATATCTTATAAATAATCATTATGTATTAAATAAATATAACACATGTACTAAAATTATAAGTGGTCATAAAATTTGTTCTAAAGTTAAATATATGTGATATAATATTAAAAATATAACATATATTGTATACATACTGAAAACTACGTCCAACTTATATTGAAAAAATATGGCGTTACATAACGGAGTGACTCACGCGTAAATAGAATGAGAGATTGTGATTTCACTTGATAGGATCATTGAATCGCTTGGGTAAAGTGAACTAACAAGATCTAATACATGCACAAAATAACTAAACAAAATATATTTTAGTGATTTAAAAATCACTTTTAAATAATATCATAAAAATATAATTATTATAGATATAGCACATTATATTTAGCATCATCATAAACATGTTATAATAAAGTTCTAAAAGCACCTCTAAATATAATTAATTAACAATAATATTAATTTATTTAAAAATAGATCATGAATGAAATAAGTATTGTAGAGATTAAACATACAGCAAAATACACAGCCACGAACAACAAGCTAATCAAGAGTTAAGCAATGACAGTAGAGAAAATACAAAAATTAAACACACTAAGATATAAAATTACGTGGTTTAACAATGTATTTACATTTACGGTGGATCAAGAATTCGAGTCTCTCTTATTTAATATTTGATTACAAGAGAAATGATCTTGAAAGATCAATGAATGAAACAAATCCAATTTGAAACTCAAGGGTTTGTTGTATAGTGTTTCTCATGTATATTTTTGAAACTTAGGCAACCCTATACATAAAGGAATATTTATATGGAGTTTAAAATACCTAAGCATTTAAAAAATGTTAAAAAAAAATTGAAATAGGTGCACTAAATAGTTTTAATGTCGTGGTGTCGGCACAAGGTATAACATTTTTCCTGGTGCGCCTTGGCCAACACCATTATTCTGCCTAGTGTGCCAACGCTGCAGTACAAGTACTTGGAGGAATTTCCACTGCATCACTTTTATAATTCGACATTGTTCCATTGAATTTTTTGGCCCTTCGCTTATACTTCAAGCTCCAACTTGATTCTAACATGTTTTAAATTTTGTTTCGAATATTATAATCATAATACATGTAATTTTGGATCACGAATTCCACAAATCACCTCATTGATATAAAATCACTCTCATCGCTTGTGCTATATTCGGTCTTGTGTAAATTATAGCATACACGATAGAACCCACGACACTAGTATACTATACCTTAAGTAGTTGCATCTTCAATTTATAGTGATTGAGATGTCGATAGTTTAAAATGCATTACCAATGAAGTCGACACAGTTTTGGCGTCCCTCATTTTGAACCTATTAAGAATCTTGAGTATATACCATTATTGAGACAAGAATATAACATTACTGTCCCTTACTATATCTATACCCAAAATTCTTTTAGCTGACCCAAAATCTTTCATTTCAAACTTACCACCCAACTGATGTTTCAGCTTATGTATCTCTTCCATATCCTCATATGCAATTAACATATCATCAACATATAGAAGGAGATACATACACTTACTATTTTATAATGCTTTGAAGTACATATAACCGTCATACTTACTCTTTGTGAAGCTATAATGCAGCATAAAATAATCAAATCTCCTATACCATTGGCTAGGAGATTGCTTCAGCCCATATCAAGACTTCTTTTAGCTAACAAGCATGATTTTCTTTGTCAGATTCTTCAAAACCTTTCGATTGTGCCATATATATTTCTTCTTCAAGTTCACCATAAAGAAAATCTATCTTTATATCCATTTATTCAAGATGTAAATTCAGATTTACGCATATAGATAATAAAATAGGAATGGATGAGTGTTTTACAACAAGAGAAAATATTTTATGGTAATCAACTCTTTCTCTTTGTATGAAGCTCTACGCAATAAGGCTAGCCTTGAACTTTGTAAGCCAACACTTGAAACCCACTCCTTAACCTTGTAAACCCATTTGCATCCCACTAGCCTCTTGTTTTTTGGTTTCACCACAAATTTTCAAGTCTGATTCTTTATAAGAAAATTGATCTCTTCTTCTATAGTTTCCTACCATTTAACATAATTTAGACTTTCTATGGCTTTATTATATGATTTTGGTTCATCATATTCCATAGTGTAAGAGTGTTAAACACATAGCCTATTAAATCTGTATGTGCATACTTACTTGGTGATTGAATAACTCTCTTTTATATATCTTTGGCCAACTGGTATTCTTTAAGTTCAACTCAAAGAGTGCTAGATTGTGGTTGATCTATTTTGGACGAATTTATTGGTTCTTCATCTTCATGCGCATCATCACTAAAGTGTTGACCTATATGTATATCAAGTCTGATGTCATGTTCCACTTCAAAATATTTTGTTTCAGATTCAAAAACTAAACTCGGCACATCTTCTGGCTTCTTAAAAATTGAATCCGAATTGGTTTCCAACAATAAAGATTCATTGAACATTACATCCCTATTAATAGTACTCTTCTATAGACTAAGATCAATACACAACATCTTGTATCCTTTGACACCTTCTGGATATCTAATAAATATCTATTTTAAGGTTCTTGGTTATATTTTTCCTTGCTTGATATGTACAAATACAAGACATCCAAATACCCTCAGGTGATCATATTTTGGAGTGTTTCCAGACCATTTCTATTTTAGTTTCACAAAGCCAATAGTTGAGGAAGGATTTCAGTTTATTATGTAAACTGCTATTACTACTGCCTCCCCCTAAATGCTTTAAAAAATCCAACATTAATTAGCATACATCTTACTATTTCTAGTAAGATTTAGTTTATCCTTTCTACAAGTCCATTCTGTTGTGGTGTGTACCGCACCATTTTATGCCTTGCAATGCCATTCTTAGCATAAAACTTATCAAACTCAGTATTACAAAACTATTATCAGTCCTAAGTCTTTTTATTTTCTTATTAATATGATTCTCCACAAGTGTTTTCCATTATTGGAATATTTCAAACACCCATTCTTTGCTCTTCAACACAGAAACCTATAACTTCTCTGAATGATCATCAATGAATGACAGAAATACCTTGCACCACTATGTGTAACAACTTGTGCAAGTCCCCAGGGGTTAGAATGTATGTAATCCAGAGTGCCCTTAGTATTGTTTTCACCCGTCTTAAACTTAACTCTATGAGTTTTTCTAAGTACACAATGTTCACAAAACCCTATTTGTTGAATCTTTTCCTTACCAAATATACTATGATCATATAGCTCCTTTAAATTTCTCTCTCAAGTGCCCTAACCTCAAATGCTATAACTTTGTTTGTATATTCTCATTATCAACAGTGAAATATGTAGAACCAATATGTAGAATCAATGATAGCTTCTCCACTCAACATACACAACTCATGTTTATGTTCATATTTTATTATAGCCATGGAACCCTTAATCACTTTCAATATGCCATTCTCGCCCTTAAATGTGCAATCGAACTGGTCAAGATGCCTAGAGAAATTAAATTTCTCTTAAGTTCAGGTACATCTAACAACTCTCTTTCTCTCTCTCATCATGTCATCTCAGCCTAATACTACCCATCCTAATGACTTGATAAGCTATGTTATTGACCATTAATAGACTGATAGTTAGTGAACAAGGCTTCATTCGAATACATAAAGAAAGTGCATTCGGAGTCTAAAATTCACTCACTAGTGTTCTGTCCATTCGACGCAACCAATGTTTCTGTAACTTTTCTTCATAAACTATAGTTGCATCTATTTCAGGTTTCTTTCATTGATACTTAGCTCTTCTTTTCGGACAATCCCTCATGAAATAGCCTTATTTCTTGCAGAAATAACACTTCTTGTATATGCTCTCAATTTTGATTTCAATGAATTTCTCGCTTTAGTTTTCCTACTCTTAGCTCTTTTTCTCACAGTAAGCACAACTACAAAATTTTGTTATTCGAATTTTTTGACTAACTCTTTTGAGTTTAGGCAGCTTTAACATCCTTTATTGTTAATGACTCCTTACCGTACAAGAGAATATCAAAAAAATGTTTATAGCTTTTAAAAAGTGAACTCAGCAACAAAATTGCTTTGTCTTCATCATTAATTTTGACATCAATAGTTTCCAAATCAATGATAGTTTTGTTGAAGGCATCAATGTGTTCACTAAGTGAACCACCCTCAACCAAAGACAATTGGAACAATTGCTTCTTGAGATACAACTAGTTTGTAATAGACTTAGTCATATACAACTTATTAAGTTTTTTTCACAAACCTAATACAGTTTTCTTATCAGTCACTTCCCTCAAAACTTCATCTCTCAAACTCAAGATAATATCTCTACGGGCTCTTCTATTAATGGTTTTGGGGTCTACGTCGAATTTAGATGTTGAAGACTTTTCACTTGAACTAAAGGATCCCTCAACGATTGATTCTAGTACTTGACTCTCTAACAAAGCCACATCTTAATCTTTGATAAATTTAAATCATTATGCCTTGTAAATTTATCTACTTCATGCTTATGTGGTGCCATATTCAACAATAACAAACTAACAACCAATAACAAGCTAGGATACCAGTTTATAGAAATTAAACACTCAGTGGAATACGGATTGTATACAAGCAATGAAGTAGAATACACAACAAATAACAACATGCTAATCAAGAGCTAAGCAATGATAGTAGAGAAAATATAAAAATTAAGCATACAAAGACACAAAATTACATGGTTCAGTAATGTGCTTACGTCTATAGTGGATTAAGAATTCGAATCTCTCTTATTTGATGTTTGATTACAAGAGAAATGATCTTAGAAGATCAATGAATAATACAAATCCAATTTAGAGCTCAAGGGTTTGTTATATAATGTTTCTCAAGTGTTTTTTCGAAACTTAAGCAACCCTAAACATAAATGAATATTTATATGAAGTTTAAAATACTCAAACATTTAAAAAATACTAAAAAAAATTCGAAATAAGGGCATTGAACAGTGCCAGGCTGCGATGCTAGCACAAGGCAAAACATTCTGCCTAGTGTGCCTTGGTCAGCATTGCAATGCTGACGAAGGCATCAAGGTGCCGTTATGTCAATACCTCTAAATTTTTCCCTTATATCCCTTCTGCAAATGCATACTAATTTTTAATCAGAATGAGAACTTAGAATTTATTAACTATTTGTACTCTTCTTGAATAAAGAAATGCAAAAACACATTTTAGAATATATATATGAATTATAAATATTAAAACATAATCATTTTAATTTCATAAAATTGTCACTAGTTAAAATACTGAAATAATTCTAAACCCTAAATAATTTCAATAGTTTTTTTTCCTTTCACTCGGCTTTTTCTTTCTCTTATTTCTCTTTTCCTATCACTTTTGGTTAATTTCTTAATTGCTTCTATTCCTCCTCGATTTGATTTGCAAAATATCATTAAGAAATTTGTTACTTCTATTTATACCATAAGATATCGCCCACATGACCGATTGACAGCTTCACCGAGTGCATGTCTCAAGCCCACGACACGTGCATGCCATTACATCCAATATTTGACAATTCCACAACACGTGTATTATAATAAAATAATTAGTGATTGGCGTGTGAAATGAGATGAAGTTGAGAATATGCAAAATTTATTTGCAAAAACTATGTTAAAAAATGAATATCAAAATAAGTCACACGTTAAATATTAAATTATTAATAAATATTTTATCTATATTTTTATTCTTTAATTTTTTTTTACAGAAAATTCTATTCATTATTTAAAAAACGGCATTATAATTATAAAACACTGTTTAATTAATTTCATTTTTTAGTTTTATAATAACTAAATAACAATATTGTACAGAACTAAATGATTCTGCATTTTAAAAAAGTGCTAAGTTATAATTAGCTTCAATTAAATTTAAAAACAGTATTCTATATAGTTTTGAGTCCCTTATTTTTTATTTGTTTTGTTTCTTTTTTCCTATTATAGGAATTTAAAAAAAATTTAACCGGATGGTATAATTTAGTTCCGTATGTGAACAAATGGTTGGTGTCAAATAAATGCACTTGCTTTATTCATAATAGAAATAAAGAACGAGCAGTTTTTATCTATATAATAATACAAAGTATCAAACTCAGTACGCTCTTCAAAACGCTTAGGCCTTTGCCATTTTCCATCATCCATTGCAAAATTTGCGATTAAACATGGAAGCCTGCTTCGTCATTATCCTTTCTTCAATCATCACTGTAATTTTCAGCTTGATCATCACCAAGTTTCTAAAGTCCAACAAAGAACCAACTCGCAATCTCCCACCAGGGCCCATCACTTTTCCCCTAATAGGCAACTTTCTATGGCTCCGCAAATCTTTATCAGAGCTAAAAGAGGTCCTCAAAACCCTGACACAGAAGTATGGCCCCATGATCACTCTTCGTATGGGCTCTCGCCCCGCCATCTTTGTAGCTGACCGTGCCTTGGCTCACAAGGCCTTGATCCAAAACAGCGCCATTTTTGCTGATCGTCCCCAAGCTCTTGGCACTGAGAAAATTGAGAGTAGCAACCAGCATACTATCAACACTGCCTCTTACGGTCCTACATGGCGTGTTCTACGGCGTAACCTCACAGAGAATATCCTTCATTCTTCGCGCGTGAAATCCTACTCACATGCACGCAAATGGGTTCTGCGAAGTCTCATTAATTCCCTTACAGAAATGAGCAAATTTGGTGAGCCGGTTCATGTTTTGGAGCGTTTTCAGTATGCCATGTTTTGTTTGTTAGTACTTATGTGTTTCGGAGACAAGCTTGAAGAGAAGCAAATCAAGGAGATCGAGGATGCTAATCGACGCTTGCTGTTGAATTTTGAAAGATTTAGTGTATTAGAATTCTGCCCAATTCTTACAAAGATTGTGTTTCGTAGAAGATGGCAAGAGTTCTATCAGATGCGACAGTTCCTAGAAGATGTATTGATTCCTTTGATTAGAGCTCGAAGGAAGGTGAAGGAAGAGAGCTTAAGAAAGGCAGAAGAGAAAGACGAGCATGTCTTGTCATATGTTGACACTTTGTTGGATCTTGAACTCCCGGAGGAGAACAAGAAGCTTGATGAAGGAGAAATGGTTAGTTTATGCTTTGAGTTTCTTAGCGCAGGCACTGAAACTACATCAACAGCGCTGCAATGGATCATGGCGAATTTAGTGAAATACCCACAAGTGCAAGAGAAACTATTCATGGAGATTAAAGGGGTTATGAAAAATGGAGAGGAGGAGGTGAAAGAAGATGATTTGCACAAGTTGTCCTACTTAAAAGCAGTGATTTTAGAAGGTTTAAGGCGTCACCCACCAAAATACTTTGTGCTGCCTCATGCTGTGACAGAAGATGTAGTTTTAAATGGCTTTTTGATTCCCAAGAATAGTACTGTAAATTTCATGGTAGCTCAAATGGGATGGGATTGCAAAATTTGGAAAGATCCGATGGCTTTCAAACCTGAAAGATTTCTACATAGTGATGGCTTTGGAGTTGAGGGTTTTGATTTAACAGGGAATAAGGAGATAAAGATGATGCCATTTGGGATTGGGAGAAGGATTTGTCCTGGGCTTGGCTTGGCTACGCTTCATTTGGAATATTTTGTGGCAAATTTAGTTTGGTGCTTTGAGTGGAAGGCTGTAAATAAAGAGGAGGTTAATTTAGAGGAGAAAATGGAATTTACAACGGTGATGAAGAATCCTTTGCAAGCCCACTTATCTCCAAGGTTTGGATAAGAATAAGGTTGCCTGTCTGCTTAAATTACATAACGAGTTCATAAAAAAAATGCTTTTTTAATTTGATTTTAATAATATATTTGTAACTATTATGACATTTTTATTAGTTTTTTTTTTGGGCAATTTTTTTTTGGACAGTGTGAGAATTTTATTAACAAAGAAGACAAAAAAAAAAGTTACAAAAGAGGAAGGGTTAAAATATCATATTCTGATAAAAAAAAAATACAAAATAGTTCAATAAAAATATTAATAAAATTTATAATTAGGCATTTAATTTATATTTTTAAAGAGCATAGGATTAATATATAAAGGATGTCATAACTATCAAGTAAAATTATCATATTGTAATTTAAGATTCGTAAATTTATTTGTCATTGCATTATTCTCTTTAAATGTATAATTAAATCTAATTACAAGTGATCAAAATAATCTTTACAACGTTGTCACTTATTATGAAGTTTTCATAAATAATATAATGTAGGCTTAAAAAGAAGATATAAGATTAAAATAGAGTCAAATTTTAAAATTATCTTATACCATCTGCGAACAATAACTATTTTCAAAATTAAGATGACCCCTATAATTTTTGCATAGTAGGTCGTCTCAATTTTTAAGAGACAAGAGAAGCCTCCTAAAAAAGAATTAACTTTATTCCTGAAGACTCATCCACAAATAGTCATACCTAGATTACTTTTTGATATTCCATTTGTGTTGATCTTGATCCACTCTTAAGGAGGAAAATTCTAAAAACAAACAGTAAATTTTGGAGCATGTATCAAATTAGTTGCAATACCCATATGGTTTTGGATCACGTATCAAATTAATTGCAATACCCAGATGGTCTAAGATAGGAATATCATCACTAAAAGTAAATTCAGGGCAAAAAGTAGCAAAGTAGCGAATATGAGTTAGACAATTCGCCTTAATGTCAAAGAAATTGAAACTCTAATTATCAAATCTAAGGTGATTCTGACTTCTTCAAATCAAATAGAATAAATAAGCAACTGACAGACTCCATAAATTTAAAAGTTGGGGACTAAATTTTTTTGATAAAATCACTTTCCAAAATTTCATAACAGTTGAAACTAAAGGAAGATTTGTTTAAACATATGAGCGAATCAATGCCAAAGGTCCATAATAAGATGGCATCCAACAAAAACGTGGTCTACTATTTCAGTTTCTCTCAAACAAAAGGAGCAAATAAGAACAGCACAAATACTATGAGAGAACAATAAGTCATTGGTAGGAAGAAGGTTTTGAAGTAGACACCATATGAATATAGAAATTTTAGGTGAAAAAAATCACGCCAAAGAGATAATAAAATTAAATTAGTTATAGTTATACTATTGATGAAATTATAGCTTTCCTTTAAAGAAAGAATTCCATCTCTAGTAGAAATTCAAATAAACTTATCAGCCTTACTATTAATTGGCAGAATAATATCATTGACATGTTCCCTTAAATGAGGAAAAATAGAATAAAGAGAATTTAGAATCCTCTATTGTCATTCCTTAATTGCATCTTTCATCATTCCTTCTAATTGTAAACCACCAATATAAAGAATGAATTCATCTAACCATCTATTATATCAAAAATTAATTGACTTCCCATCACCGATGATCCACTTTGTCCCCTCAAAAAAATAGGAAAGAATATATCTAAAGCTACTCTAAAGAGAAGAGTTGAGGTATCATTTACTTGCACCTCAGAAATTATACAATTTTCTTAAGAACTTTGAACATATAGAATTTACTTGATATACGACCCAAAAAGTTTTAAGTAGGCAAGCCTTATTAAGTAAATCTAGTATACGAAGACCTACCCTGCCACCATTTTTTAACATGTCAAGTCTATTCTATGACATTAAATTCATCTTACGAGAACAATGATCTCCCGAGATAATAAGCTTTCGAGCTCAACCATCTTAAGAAAGAAACTGGGCCAAAGATATACCTTGAAACTGTGCAATAGAGTGCTTTGAAAAACTATGCGAACAAGTTCAATTTTACTAGCCATTGAAAGAATTGTTCCTTTCCAGCCACTAAGATATGCACAAGCCTTGTCAGCCAAAACTTGTAAATGTTGGCTTCGTAGGCAACCTCTAAAGATTGGAACTCCCAAATAAATGAAAGGAATTTTGCCTTGCGAGATCCCCAAAAGACTAAAAATTTCCTAATAACGATGTGCAACATGTTTACAAATAAGAATAGACTTTTCTCCTTGTTTATCACTTGACCAGATGCCATGTTATATATTAGAAGAAAGTCCATCAGAGAGCGAAGAGAATTACTGTCACCCTTATAAAAGAGAAAAACATCATTTGCATATAAAATGTAAGAAGGAGCTAGACATCCTCTTAGTACAGAAATTGTGTTCACCTTCTTAGAATTCACCAAACTTTGAATGTCTTGGAAAAAAGCATCATCAGCTAGTCAGAAAAGCAAAAGAGATAAAGGATCCCTTTGGCGCACTCCTCTACCATATTTGAAAAGTTCATTAATTATAATAAATAAGCGTGCAGAATGAAAAATGATAGAAATCCACTAAAACAATTAAGAACTTCAAGAAGGAAATCCCAATTAATTATATCAAATGCTTTAACAATATCCAACTTCATTCCAGTATTATCATCGTTAACTCTCTTATCCAGTAAATTAATCCCCTCCGACACTATAGAGATGCTATCATGAATATGCCTGCCACGAATAAAGGCCATCTGATTCTGCATGACTAAATTAAGTATTAAGACTACTAATTTATCAACAATGATTTTAGTAATAAACTTAAAGAAAAAATTTGCCAGAGCTATTGGCCTAAAATGATTAATTAAAACTGCATCTTCCATATTAGGAATTAGCACTATAAAAACTGAGTTCAAATTTGGAAGAAGAAAATTCTAGCTAAAAAATTGTTAAATGTGTGAGTGATTTTAAACCTAGGGTATATGCATGTGGGTTTGTGTCTATCATTCAAATATAGCTTATATATCACATACATATATGCGCAGCGGATGAACGGAATACAAATTTTATAATGATAAATACAAATAAACTTTATATGTTATCTCATAAATGTAAAATAGTTCAAAATTGAGAAATAATACCTTGTCAAGCCTTTGGCATATTGTCGAATTAGAGTATCCACCTTGAAGCAACCCTTTCACAATTTTAGTTCCTCAATACAGTGGGCTTAAGAAAACTAGAATACCAGCTTATCCAACAAATGATTCAACTCTTAAATCATTGTTTCTACTTTGTAGTATGGGTGGCCAAAAATGGAAGGAAAAATAGAAGATATGTTTTTGCTCTCAACACTTGAGAGAATTTTTTAACACTTAACATTTCAAAATTATCTCTACCATTCTCACTAATCTCTTGGAGTAATTTTCACTTAATCAATTGAGCAACATATTGCTCTTTCATTTGTTTATTATTATCTTTCATTTTCTCACCTAATGACATCCATTATATTTGCCATTAGTGTTTTGTTTATTATTATTTACAATAAACCAAATGAAAACAAAACAAAATAGAAAATCATTTAAATGAACTTGGCCTTAATCTATGCTAAATGACAAAACACTTTCTCATTGTTAAGAAATATCTTAAGGCCTACCATTAACAAATGCCACTCATTTATAGTTATCTTATCATTTAATTAATATTAATCAAATAATTTAATCATATTAAATCATGGTAGAAACACATGCCAATTTAAATAAAAAATTAATTGTTTGATTTCAATTTAAATAATAATATCACATATTATTATTATTATTTTATTCAATAAACATTTTAATGAATAAAATAATGATATTATTTGTCCAACAAATAAGGTCATTTTGGTAATTTTTAAATCAGATAATAATTGGCCTACATGTGCCATGTGTCAACATCCTATTGGTCAACAACTAATTGTTAACTAATTGATGTACTTAACTCTTAAGTCTTGACACATGCACGATCAAAGGGAAATAGAAATAAATGTCCGGTCTGCTGGAATTTTCTGGATCGAACTATTCAATTCGGTATTCTGCCCTAGTGCACAATGAGTACACTTCATATTGCAGGACTCTCTAGGTCCACTCTCGATTTATCAAACAGAATTATTCTGTGACTCCAAGATCAATGCCCAACGCACACGTCACAGATATTACAAATCAGTGCAGTAGACCATACAAGTTGAGGTTATAGCGCATACGTATAATCTTTCCGTCAATTATATCTTGGAAGAGTAGGGATATAGATCACTACTGTCAAATCCCTATGTGCTCATCCGTGAGCTTATCTCCAGACACGTATCTTAATAAACAATAAATGCAAACACTTTTGTAATATTGTTTAACCCCATGGGAAACTTTTTTCTTAAGTTTGTTGCTTATAGTTATAAGACTTTCTAAGATATAATCTCTAAGCATCTGGATATATATAACTAATTCATGTAAGCTGACGGATTCCATATCTATACACACCGAACTCCATAAGTATCGGACCATACCCAGTGACACCTAGCAGTCACACTGTGAAAGGTCTGTGACATACATAGAACCAATGTATGATGGATTACTTATAAGCCCAATGTAGTACTCAGGTCAAAGGACTACGTATACTACTCAACTCAAGAAGATCTTCCATTAACGGCTTCATGGGATGTCTATTGGGGTACTCGTTGAGTCTGTTCAGTATTCAGTCCTTACTGAACACCGTATACTATACAAACTTCTAGTAAGCCTATGATCAGCTAAGAACAACCATCTAGACCATTTAGGTAGAGTATACACTAGTCTATGTAAAAAGATTCCACCGTCAAACCTGCATCGATGAATTAAGACCAGGAACATATAGTTTGAGAATAGACTTATATAATAACATTTCTTAGCATCTATTGCAACTCTTGCAACTATGTTATTACTAATGTATTCTCAAATCTTTGTACCGTTACAGATAAGAGTCTAATACTTAAACTTCACTGATTAATATAACATGCTAACCCTTTAGCATTTATAGTTTTCAGTCATGTTAACTCTTAGCATTGATCTAAACTTATTTAGACCAAATCTGAACCCTTTCAAATCATATAATATTTATAGCATCACAAGCACTGAACCATTTAATAATAGTAATTAGCGATTTAACAAATAATGAACTGGATAAATATTATAAAATAAAATATTCATACAACAATAAGATGGCCTTTTGTTAGACTGTGTGGGACCCATCAACTCCTTAGTCCACCGGCTGGATGACACCTCAGAGCCACCGACGTCTCAGTACAGAATACTCAGGTTACCTGCACCTCCAAGGAATCGAACCTCACCCCTATCTCTATGGAGGCCTTATAGGCCTTTAGAGGTTCGTCCTTGTGCCTATTAAGAGCACTAGAAGGGTCTAATTAAAAAGTAGCCAACCTCACCTCCTCCTCTAAAGGGATACTAGTCAGGATCTGATTATATGAATCTAAAACAAGAGAGTGAATGTGATTACAAACCTGAGAAACTCTAGTGGCTTCCATTGCAACCTCTGTATAAAGCTCTCTGTAATACTCCACAATATAATCAGTCTTTTTATGCATGTTATCACTTCAAGTGCTATTAATCATGAGCCCTTTTAGATTCGATTTAGCCATATGAGATTTTGTATAGCAGTGAAAGAACTTGGTACATTTGTCTCCATCCTTAAGCCATTTTAATCTAGCTCAATCACGCCAAAAAGTAGCCTGTGCCCATGTAGCGTGTAAAACTTCCAACTTTGTTGCTTCCTCTGTTTCAATCAAATCCTCTGAGGCCCCCCTTAAACCAATGTCTTTTTGACCTAAAGCCAAATCTTCTCGAGCTTTCTTTAGACTATTATGTACTTTTCTACAAACCTCATAATTCAATCTATGCAAGTGATGTTTCAGAGCCCTCAATTTTTTTTTGTAACTATAAACATTGGACATCCATAACAAGAAACTGAATTCCATATTTTAGCTACTGTATCCTTAAAGCCTGAATAAAAAGTCCACATGGATTGGAACTTAAAAGGTTTAGGACTTTTTTTTTTATCAAAATTCCCACAAGAAATTACCAAAGGAGAATGATTATAAACTATACAAGGGAGCACAACACAAAAAGAAGAATCCCAAGTATTTTACCAAGCTAGATTAAATAAAGCCCTATCCAATTTTATTTCAATAGGACTATCTGCGACTGTTGTCCTTGCCTAAGTAAAAAATAATCCCTAAGAAGGAATTTTCATAAGCTGACAAGAATTAATAAAATCTCTAAAATTTGAACATGATAATGGGCCTGAAAAATCCCCTCCTTGTTGTTCATGGACTTCTAAAATAATATTAAAATCACTAATCACTAACCAAGGAAACTGATAATGAGTTATATGTAAATTAGACCAAAGCTCTTGTCTTTGTATATATTAAGAAGTTGCATAAACAAAGGACAAGTGACAAACACGAGAATTAATAGTTGTTTTAATAGTAATATGTTAAGAACTAGCTGTAATAACATCAACTCCTGCTGTGAAATCACTTTTGAAAATTCACATTTTTTGTAGAGTGTTTCTTGTATGCCCAACCAAAGAAAAATGTAAAGATATCCAATAAGTGTCAGGAATTGAATCAAAAGATGTCATAGGTTCACTAATTGCCACAAATAGAGATTTGTGCAAATAACATAAGTTGGCCAATTCATTACGAGATTGAGAGTTGGCCACCCCTGAATATTCTAATAAAGAATCTTCATTATTTCGGAGCAGAATTTAAATTCTGTGAGGTGTATATCGCTTCAATACATTTTTTCTTCACCCTCAATCTCTTTTTGTGAGACATAACTATCTCAAAGTTATCTTCTATTGGTGGCTTAGTTAAAATGCTAACCACTTTTTAAAGTTCTTTATTAAGTATACACATATCATCTTTCTCTTTCAATTTTGCCTCACGGTCCTTATATCTTAGTAGACTCTGATTTTTCATCATATGTGGAACATCTGGAGCACCATACGTGTTATCATCCTTCTCTGCATCCTTGTTTCCAATATGCTTGTCCTGTATAAGAGTCTTTTTTGAATTTTCTTGTGAAACATCATTATTGTCCTCACCTTAGTGATCTACATTTCAGCTTTTCATTTCAAGTTCATGTTACTATTAAAGTTGAACTGTTTTGTCTTCATTATCAACCTTAATAGAGTCTAAATCAATCAAGTTATCTTCTTTTGTTACATGATCAGGTGCTATAATTGAGGATGGACTTAATAAAAGAGAAAAAGCCCCTACTAGTTTTAAATCCTTCAAGAAAACTGTTGGTTCATCCATATTCTCTTTGCTTTTTTGTTGAACCCATTTCTTTTTCACACATTAACCAGTTGTATAGCTATGAATGTGGTGTCGATATTTGGAGATGTCATGCCTAATTTTACAACAACTAGAACATTTAGGTGATAAATTTTTATAGTAAATCTCTACTTGAAAATCAAACCATTCTCTCTCAACTATTAAGAATTGTGGCAATTGCCCAGAAACATCAATCTCAACCAAAACTCTGGCATAAAATTCATTGAATCATTCTCTAGTAGCTCTATCTAGTTGTCATGGCAAACCAACACCCCTTGCAATATCCATTATAATCTTTGGACTCCAATACTCTTAACTTAGACCATAGATTCGAATTTATACCTGAGAATTTTTGTGAATTTTAGTAGTGTATAGATCAAAATCTGGCTGCCATTAATAGAGTCGAAAAGATCATGAATTTAGTATACAAGTACCACCACCCTAAATATGTTGCATATTTGCAATATCATCAAAGTGAAGTAAATAAAATTCTTTTAAAAATGAAAAAAGATTACATTTGTGTATAGGATTTTACAATTTTTAAAGCTCTAATTTTAAATCATTTACTTTAATAAATTGTAAACCCTTCGTTAAAATTAATCAATCTATAATATTAAATTTACTTTGATTAATATGCTTCTTGTATTCTTTTTTATCAATTTTAATAAAAATTTAATCACATTTTATACGGAATAACAAAAGTTGCGAGGGAAGCCAAAGATAAGGAGCATTATATAAAATCAAAATAAATAAATTTTTTTATAAAAAACGCATGCTGCTCATTACTTATTTTTTATTTTTCTCTTTGTACCAAACAATCAAATTTATTATTTCCTCTAAAACGTCAACCATGCCAGCCACCGTTTTGGGTATAAAATTTAAAGAGAGAGCCACATTGTCAAATTATTTATGTGTTCGAATTAAAAATACTATAGCAATCAATAGTATAACAACTAAATACTGTAGCAACCGACAGAAATTCTAGAATACACAAACATTAATTAGAAATCTCAAAATAATCTCACTGACAGAAATTTCAGAGTACTCCAAAAATCTCAAAATAATCTCAAAAAATCGACAGAGATACCAGAATAATCTCAATAAAAAATAAAAGGAAGGCAAAGTTATGGAAAAACTTTACCAATGACGACCAATCCACGAACCAATCTTGGATTTGAATAAACTACTGCCCGACACTGTAGCAAACAGCAACTGCAGCAACCCGAAATAAATGTAGCGTCACGCGTCGAATGAATCTTTCTAAAATTTTGCCACTGTCCACCTTACTAATCCACAATCGCCAAAAATTGGAACAGTAAAGTCATGACTAGCCAAACGGAACTGTAGCTAGAACAGTGGCTGAAAGCCAAACAAGCCAGCAGCACCTTCCGTCAATGAGAAGCCCCTCCCGAAGATTGGCAGCACCCCAGTTGGTACGAACTACCGCCGAGAGCAGTCGACCAGCCGACAAGCACACCCAACTCGTTGCAGCCATAATCGGTAGCAGCACCTTTTGGCCAAACGGAAGAGCCCAAGCATAACGTCACCGCCGAGAACTTATTTTCATGCTTTGTAAACCTTATTATCTTATGTCATGTTATCAATCATGATGATACTGCGACTTAATCAAGTTAAAATGTCCTAATTTTTCCTCCTTCAGGAAACAAAGTTATAATTTTTCTTTAATGTATTATCTGTTAAATACAATTTTATTATTTGAGTAAAAGAGTGACAATGTTCACATTAATATATAAATAAATAAAATTCTGATATTTACAGTTTTCTAAAATATAAATCTGCAAAACATTTAAGAGTTGCAAAAAGCTGAATTTTTTTGAACAAAAAGTTAAAATTTAAGAATTAAAAATTTTGTGGATATAAACATAGTAATGGTAACTTATAGTAACTAATATTGAGATTTTGTTCATGACTCGAATAATTATAAATACGTTTGCGGTCATTTAACTAAAAACAAAGATGTAAATATTAATATTTTATGAGTGAAATTTCTCATCTTATAAAAAAATTAATATTAAAGTCTTAATTTTAAATATTTTCTCTTAAAATAAAAAATTTTAAAAATATAAATAAGAGAACTAAAAATATATAAAATAACCCTCATAACTCATTCAAATCATAACCCCATCCTCTTTCCTCCCCTTAACTTCCCCGTCGTTGTAATAACTCTCAAACAAAACAAAAAAAAAAATCCTCCAATATTCTATTTCCTTCATCAACATCTCTACCCAACCATCACCATCACCATATCCGCTAGCTACCATTTTCCTTCTACCAATATATAACTATCACATGATCACTATCATGCTACAATATTCATTGATTGCTTTTCTCATCATAATGCAAATTAAAACATTTCAGACCTAGATATTGGAATAATCTCCCAACATTCAGAAATATTTGAATTTTTTTAACGAAAAAAATGCACCAAAATTACATATTTCACCCAAACTTTAAAAATAAGAAAAACATAAAGTCCCATTATGCAATTTTGGAAATCTAATCCTATCTTTAAGACAGTTTATATATATATATATATATATATATATTGCATTACGAAGTATACATTTTAAAGAATTACAATTGTTAATAATTGTATCAACGAATTACAATTGTAAATTACAATACTGTACTACAACTGCCAACTAGATATTGCCAATTATCTCCTATAATTTGAAAAAATAAAAACTTCTTGACCTCCTTCTAAGACTTGTGCTCTTGGGCTAGGCATTGCCACTGGCACAATGCAACTGAGTGCACCTTTAAAATAGGTTGAACAACTATTTTTTGAAGAAGTTTTTTTTTAAAATTATTTTCCAATTATATAGTTAATTAAAGGAAAAAGATAAATAAGAAAAGGCTTGTTTACTACATTCAATTTTTAAGAAAACCATATACTTAGTCAATAAACAAAAGCTTTTATTATTGATATGATCGATTGGGCCTCTTCAACCACTAAACAAAGTTATACATAGATTAAAACTTGTGTTGGCAGGTGACGCCTTAATCCTTCTAAAATCGCAGCTTTTAAAAAGGGTAACTTGTGTAGTTCATCTTTTTTTACTTCTACTTCTCCATCTTTCATAAACTCTTTGTCGGATTAAACCAACTTATTTAAGAAATACCTAAATTGCCTTATTTGAGTTGGTTTAGAAGATTTCTAGATTAATAGTTTCTATATAGGATTTATCTTATTAAAGGTAAAATCTAAATTGTACAAAGATTATGAATGTAGGTTCAAAAAGAAATTAAACATATCTCACTGTATAAATAGGTTAGAAGATAAAAAAAAAAAAATTATGAGAGAGAGAAATTATATGAGGGGTCACTATTTTATGTTATAAAATTGATTATTTTTTCATATGTGAATATAATCCAAATTAGGGTGACAAACTTTAAAGTTAATGTTCTTTGTGTAATTTATTAATCTTGATGTTTGATATAGTTATACTATATTTTCTAAATGAGTTATAAAAACTAAAATACTAACACCTTTTAATCTCCACGAAAAGCTTCTCTTGTACATTTGGGTACTCCACCAAATTCACATTGATCCATTGCAAACGTTGCTGCTAAAGTGCCTGCATTGAGAAACACTGAGCACAAGCTAACCATTTCCACTTCGTCAAGCTTCCTCTACTCTTTTGGGAGTTCAAGATCAAACAAAGCATCGACATATGATGATACATACTCGTCTTTCTTGTAATACCCCGTTACAACTTTTTAAAGAGAGAGAGTTGTAAGGACTTGTATAATGATGCTTATTCTATGATTTCATGTTATATAATATTAGGAAGAATGATTTTATTTTATTTTATTAAGGATTTGTTTATTACTTTGGAAATGGATCTATTATCAAGTTAGATGTTTGACTTGATATAAGTTAAATTTTGGGCTTACATAAGCTTATAGATATTGGACCTAAATACTTATGTTATAAGTTAGATTATTGCTTATTTGGACTTAATGAGATTATGCCCAAATCCTGTCCTACAATTTAGGTTAGAGGTTAGTTTGAAAAAGAGAGTAAATATTGGATTGGATTGATAAATTCAATAAGAGGTAAAAGGGTAAATTTTTAGATATTATATAAACTCCATTTTCTAGCAACCCTACCTACCCATCCGGATTTTTCTAGACTTAGAGAGAAAGGGAGAGAAAGAGAAGAAGAGAGAACAAAGAGGATCAGTGTAATTGAGAAATTTTAAGGACAAAAAAGATATTTCTATAACTTTCTGTCTAATATTTTGTGAAGTTAAAGATTTTTGAAAACTTGATAAATTGAGGATTTGATGATGATTTTGTGAGATATATTGATTATTGAGGATGATTATATAAAATAAACTAAGAATCATGATAGACCTGCAAAATTACTGTATGACCATAAATCAATCCATGATTTTTATAAAATATTGTGTTTCAATTTTTTTATTTTAATTATAACCCATGAAATTAGACGTTATAAGAAAATTTTAGAATTTTCAATCATTTAAAACTCCATGAACTTGATATTTAATAATTTTTTGAAGATGGTTTTGAAATTCTGAGAATTCCTTATTTCTGCAGTATGATCAGAATTCAAAACTGGATTTGATCTATCAAATAATCTTATAAAATTATGTATTTCTGAAAAATGATAATTTTACATGTCTAGTATATCATATCTAAATTTGAGAATTTAAATCATTGGTGTCGAATTGTTATAAATTTCTATAGAGAATTGTTTCAGTTTAGGATTTTGTTTGACAAATTCTGGAGGTCTTGAAAAGAAATCGTTTTAAAATACTTCCTCAATGAATTTATCCTTGAATGATTTATTATGACCTAAGATATGTGTTATGAGTAATTCTGAGGTGGTTTAATAATTTTTTATTGTGTGATTTTATAAAATTTAGAGACTAAAGAATGTTTAATGGATGTTTTGATTTGATCAAGTTAAGGACTTAATTTTAAGAATGATTATGACTTAGATTTTGAAGAAGATAAAATCTGATTTACTTGAATTGACAATGATTTATATCTCAAAAGTGATAAATTTTGATTATGTTTTAAATGAACCTTATTAATGAATAAAAAAAATTAGTTGGATAATAGTGGTCCAAATTGGAAGGTTTTAGGAAATCTTAAGTTTTAAATTATGATCCAACTTCGAATTTATATTACTTTATGGATTTCAATTGTTGATTATTATCATTTTAGGACTCCAAGGAGATAGGTTTTATGATTTGGGTCAAGGAACACAAAATTTGCCTAGAACTCACAAGTCGAAACCCCTAATGCGGAAGATACACGTCGTGTTGAACTAGATAACTGCACAAGACGTTTTGTGAGTGGATACTTAAACTATTTGTATGATTTTTACTCCATGATTTAAAAAAAAAAATTCAAGCATGATGAGCATGGTTCTTTCTTTTATAGCTAGTGATATGTATGTTTTTTTTATTAATGACCATTTATCTTGAATTATGTTTATATTTGAGTTAACATTTTTCATGTATCAGCAATAATGATTTTTTTTAAAGCAGTTTGAGATTCAAAGAGTATGAGATATGATTTAATAAAAGGTTATAAGTATATGTTGTATAAAGAAAATAGTTTTGAAATCACTAGGCTGTACTTTCCCTCTTCAGATAGAGATATGAGATTTAGGCCTTTGGGGTCCATCTATACACACACATAAGCTTTGAGTTGTGTGTATGGGTGCTTTGCTCTCTAGGAGTTAATTTGCTCTGCGTTTGTATATGATGAAAATATGAGATGAGATATGAGATTAGTACATCCAATGCTCTACTTGATGGATATTTTGGGTACGACGAGGTTTTCCTTTGAGAACAGTTTAGTATAATTTTCTATTTATAGTAATATATGATATTTTAAAATACTAAATATGTTTGACCATGCTTAACTAAGAAAAAGTATGACAGCAGATTTCAGGTATCTATACTTTAGTATACGATTTTATGATGATTTATATTTTTTGTTATTTACCCATTATTTGTACACAAATTTAGAAATGCATTTTTATGATAAGTGATTTCATATTTTTAAGTAAAAATCACTTTATGCACTTTAATTATTTATCATGTGCTTTTAAGATTATTTCAATTTTTAAACCACATCCACTCATATGTCAATTGACTCACCCTATTTTTATAATGTTCCCCCCTTTAGGAGATTGTAAGAACTAATCAACTCAGTTGAGTTTAAGCCTAAATGTTAAGTCAAATAATAGAAGTCATTATTTTCGAGTTGGTATATTTATAAAATTGTAATAGAGTTCATGAGTTGATAATTATTCAACTTTGTGTATTCGATATTAGATGTATAATTTAAGGTATTGATATGATAGTGTTTAATTTATAGAAGATGCATTATAAATAATTATTTGTTGATGTGTGATAAGCTAAATAATTACAAGTGAATAAAGTATGATATCATTTACTATTAATTTTGATAACTAGATCATTTGCTAGTAAAAAATGATTTAGGACTTGTTCCAAGTTCATAAGAGAATTCGGGACAAGTCGTTTCATTTCTCATCTTCAATCTCTTTTCCTGTGCTTACCGCCTCTTGTTTCACTTTCTTTCTTGCTCAAATTAAAGGAATTAGTACATCTTCTCGCTGTTTTCGTACTTTTAGAAACTCCTGCCACCTTTTGCGAAACACAAACTTTGTAAATCTTGGATGGAAGTTCAACATATATTAAATCTATTGAAATTCAACAGCAAGCGACGCTGAACTTCGTCGACTTGCTTGATTTGCTTCTTCTCAATCTTGTCTCCAAAACACATAAGTACTAGTAAGCAAAACATGGCATGTTGAAAATGGTCCCTAGCATGGACAGGATCACCGCACTTGGTGTTAGAGATAAGGGAATTAATGAGGATTTTCAACACCCATGTGCGGGCATGAGAGTAGGATTTTACGCGCAAAGGCTGAAGGCTTTTACGGTGAGATTTTGCCGGCGAACACTCCTAGTACGACCATAAGAGGCAGTGTTGATAGCTGGTTGCTACTGTCAATTTTAGTAGTAGTGGCAAGGGCTTGGGGGGGCGGTCAGGAAAAATGGAACCGTTTTGTATCGAGGCCTGGTGAGCCAAACAACGATCAGCTACAAAGACGGCAACCTGAGATCCAATACGGAAGGTGACCTCAAATTTCGGTGAGGTTTCGGAGGATGGGATCGAGTTCGAGACAGACTTTTGGAGGCCATAGAAAGTTGCCAACTAGGGGACAGTATTAGGGCCTGTAGGAAGTTTGTAAATGGGATTTTTGGAGGGAATTGAAGCTTGATGATGGAAGTTTGTAAATTGGTTCTACGAAATATATATATTAATAAAATCAGTGTTCTGTGAAAACAAATAAAAAAGTTTATAACAAAAGAAAATTATCAAAAGTATGATTAAAATGCAAAAACTAAAACAAAAAAATTCAGAAAAATTGCGTAAACTATGTGAAAAAGAAATTTGCGTGGTGCGTGAATTGCACAGGCGTGTGTGTACTCCACGCTTGCGCAATGCGTGCATGCTCCATGCTTGTGCAGCGCGCAAGAGTCGGTGTCTTCCGCCGCGTCAACCGTCCTCCAGTTTCATTTTTTTTTTATATTAATTTTGTATTATTTTTAACTAAATTTATTTATTTTTAATTAATGTACTTATTTTTAACACATTTATTACAAAAATATCTTATTTTTTAATATTAGTACATAATATCTTTAATTTAAGAAATTTACCAATTATTTATCATTGATTTTTTAAGTATTTGTCATATTTGCTGTCAATTTGATCAAGATATTTAAAATGAAATGAATGTATTTTTTTTTTTTTATCTTTAAGTGATTTTAGGAGAATTGTTCGAATTAAGAGAAAATATGATTAAGTGATAAAACCGTCTTCTTTCAAATCTTTTGATTACAAAAGATTAGTAATTTAATATGTGACTAAAATAAATAAATTAAAAAGGGGGTTAATTGAAAAAATTTCCATTCATAAATGGGTGGTGATATTATAAATAAACTTCAGTATTTTGTGTAATGATAGTATAACACTCTTGTACTTGTGTTAACATCCCAATATTAATGGACTGGCAGTATTTTTACTTCTACTTTAATGAAATCCTGAATCAAATCTCACCTCTCTCCATGTGAAAAAAGAAAACAATATAACACTCTTAAAATTTAAAATATTATAAATAAACTTCAGTTAATTTTGTGATGTTCTCTTTTTTATCATTTTATTTTTTAAATTTTTTTTGACACTTTTTACATCGTCTTTACTTTTTATTTATGCTTTTTTAACATTTATAATTTCTTTTAATTTTTTTGACACACTTTTTACATCATCTTTGCTTTCTATTTTTGAATCAACATCTTTAAGGAAGAATCATAGTCTTGCAAATATATATATATATAAAATTTAATATTCTTTTCTTTCAATTTATTTTCTACTATATATATTGGCTTATTATTTAAAATATCATATATATTAAAAGATATATTTCAATTCAAGCAAGAGTAGAAGGTGCATACAAGAAATTTTTTAAAAAAACATGTGATATAAATATTCTTTAAATTAATACACAGAATTAGTAAATTAATAAGTTTTTAATCATTTTATTTAAGGTTTAACTTATAGTCACCAAAATTTAAATTATGAAATGTGATCACATAAAATAAAAGAAGAAAATACGATCATCCTTTATAAGCACTTTGTAATTAATTAACTTAATATTTTTTTTTCTTTTGTTGAGCTGTTTCTAATACTTCTTGTTAATAACATAGAAATGTGCTCATACCAAATATTTTTTTTTAGTAAAATGAAAAAACTTCATAAACAATATCGGATGTGTTTTTTCTTCAACGAAAGTTGGTATTTTGAAAAAAGCAAGTGTTGAAAAGTAAACATGATAAGTGTGTTGTGCCGTGTCACGGCTCATGAAATTTTGGCCCAAGTGAACTTTGTGCAGTGCCGTCACACACGAGTCCAATGGGCTGTGCCATGGCTAGGCATGGAAATTCTTTTCTTAATTTTTTTAAAAATATATATATTTATTATTGCTGTTTGCAACAATAAATTTTTTTATAAAAAAGTTAAAGGACCGTTAATCAATGGTCTAAATGACTATTGATCAATAGTTAATTTTGTGGCATATAAAATGAACTATAATGTGTAATTTTAAGCCACAAAATTTTTTTAACTTTCTTTTAATTCTCTCTTAAATTATAAATTATTATAAAATAAATTTTCAGCCATCCTAAAATGATAGCAACAATATTTATTCTCAATCTCATTCAAATAATGACAACAAAAATTTATTGCAAGTACAATATAAAAACACAATAAAAATAATTTTAAATTATTATACAGTTATAGATTCAACACAAATAAGTAATAATCATGTTACAACATTATATTGTAAATATTGTAATCAAATTTTGATCTATACTAATTATTCTGACTTAACACACATTAGTCGATGTGTTGCAAAGTGTATGGTGAATTATTAGAAAAATTATATTTTGAAGTTTAATAATTAAATTATGTTATTTTTATTTTTAAATCTAGCATTAATTTATTTAAGTTATGTTTTGAAAACTCAATTATGTACATTTTTTATTATGCTTACTAATTATGATAAAAACACAATTTGAATATAGTTGGGATTAATAATTTTAATTATTATTACAATATTATAATTAAAATTATAATACAATATTACATTATGATAAAATTTAATATACTTATGAAATAAAATTTCTAACAAAAGTAGTTCTTAATTTAATCATATCTTTTAACACAAATATTAAATTTAAAATTTTAATTACATTTATATTAACGATAATTTCAATTATATTCATAATCATAATGCAATTTCAATTATGATAAGAACTCAATTTGAATATAGTTACGATTAATAATTTAATTATCACAATAATATTATAATTATAATTAAAATATTTAAAAATATAGCTATTGATTTAATCTCGTTTTCTAACACAAATATTTAATTTAAAAAATATATACAAAAAGTTTTATTTAGCCTAGTGATTAGTAACTTTTACTTAGTAAAATTTTTATCATATAAATTAAATATTTTGTGTTATGAGATTTTTGATAGGTTAAAGACCTGTAATAATAAAATTAAATATTTTATGTAGTAAAATCTTTAATGAATTGTGTCTGGCACAGATACTTGGGCCTGCTCCGTGATGAAATATACCTAACATGACCCATTGAACCGAACTTTCTAGTTTAATATAGTACGACATATCGAGCCGTGCCACAAGGACACGATACTGTAACATATTGTAGTTACCCACAGCACACTACAGTGCCGTGCTAGACCAAGACGTGCCTATTGTCACGACCCGATTTCTCGAAACCGTGCGGCCTTAGACACTTGCTAGTGCTAAGCAGCCTACAAGACCCCAATTAACCAAAGAAAGAGATGAAGAAGAAGCACACCAAGTGTTTGAGAGAATGCTCTCGTATTTTATTACTAAAGAGAGATTACAAAGCTATACACTTACAAGCTAAGAGTATTTCTACAATTTGAAGGATGAATTCTCAAATGAGAACTCCACTTATTTATAGCTAAAGCTATATACAATGGACGGCTAGGATTAACTCTAATCCAATGGTCCACAACTAAAGAGGAGAATATGCTAAGGAATATTCCAAAAGATGCCAACTACCAAAGTATATCCAAAGGAATATGCCTTTTCTAGAAAACTCCCCCACCTACCACACACATGTGGCATTAACCCAAATCCATTGGGCCTTCTAGAATCTTCAACCCATGTAACACATCATGGGCCAAAATCCCTCTTGGTGGCTTTGTCGCGCGCCAAATACTCGAGTAATTGCTTGAGAATATTTGGGGCGTGACATTCTCCCCCACCAAATTCACGCGACGCCCTCGTCACGTATTCGCTGGAACTTGCGCACCGCGTTCTGCAAACTCTGGCTGTGCGCTCTCGTGTCCCAAGCGTGCTCTCCCATACGGAAACCCTTTCCACTCGACAAAGTACTCAAGACTCGTCCTAAGTTGCTCCCCTTTGTCATGGCGTGTGGAAATCCCCAAAGGTTCCCGGTTGTGTGGCTCAAATTCTGCATCTCCCGTACCTCCACGGTACTGCTTCCAACAGCTTGCGGAATGCACCTGATGTCGCCACTGCCGCTGTCTCGAAGGCAACTCCACCTTTTGCGAGACGTTGCCAACTCTCTTGGCAATCAACCTTGGCCCCTCGTCCCCACGATCAAGGCCCTTGTGAAGTGGGCGTGCTGACTTGCATTGTGGTGGAAGTATCGTCTCCATCCCCAAGTCCCCCGCACTGTGCTTGACACGCCGCTGCTTGTCTTCGCCCCACTCCTTGTGCTGAAACTGCACATCATGTGACACCTTGGACTTTTGGATGACACCCGCATCCAACAACTCCTCGAGCTGCCCCTGCAACTCTCCCATCTCCGATGGAGGCGTCGACCCCATAGTTGGAAGCGTAATCTCAAGCTCCAACTTGCCCTCAATTACATCTCTTGAAGGCGGTTCTTCCGGTATGGCAGTAGGCTTGACCCCATTGTGCTCCCCGAGCACTTCTGCAACAACCTTCGGTATTTCATCCTTGCCCCCATTTGCCGCATCATCCACCCCCGTTGTTGAGGCTGAATGTAACCCTCCTTTGCGCCCAGCATCTACCCTTAGTTGCATGGCGGAAAGAACCTTGGCGTTTGGCTTGGATCGCCCACCCTTGGGCATGTCTACCGTCGGTATCATTCGAGGCCCTCCTTCCAAAATGCACATATAGTTGTGTTGAGGAAGTAACACCACATTGTACTGCCGTAAGAACTCCATACCTAGCACCACATCAAAATCATCGAGAGGTGCTACTGAGAAATTTACCTCACCGTGCCATTTGCCAATGTGAATTTCAGCTCCACGAACCATCCCATCCAGCGGCTTGGCTCTTGCATTCACAGACTTGAGCTATCCCTCTCCCTTCTCTACATAAAGGCCCAAGCGTTCCGCTTCCGCACGCCTAATGAAGTTGTGCGTAGCCCCCGTATCAATCAACACTTGAGTCTTGATGCAATTGACATAGGCTTCAATGTACATGAGCGCCGTCCCTGTTGGCGCATCTGCACGCCGCTTGGCTTTGAGGGAATTGAACAGCTGCATACAACCCATACGGCTCTGTTCGCCCTCGTAATTTGCCTCGTACATTACATTGAAAGCCTTTTTCTTCGGACAGTCCTTCACCCAATGATCCCCATCGCAGAGAAAACAGTTAGACTTCGGACCATTACCTCTATGGCCGTTGCGTTTCTGCTCCTTCCACTTGGGCGGTTTGCCTTTCTCCTCCTTGCTCTCCGGAGGCTGAAACTCCTTGGCTTCCCCACCCTTACTGTGATTGGGTTTAGAATTTCTGGACTTTCCCGAATCCCCCTTGCGGTAATCCATGAGCGTCTCCGCCATTGTAAGGGCGTCGGATATATTCTGCACTCCACGCCGCTTCAACTCATTGGCTGCCCAGGATTGTAAACCGTCCAGGAAATTGAACAACAAGTCCTCCTCGGCCATGTTGCGGATTTGCAGCATCAGCAAAGAGTACTCCTCTACGTACTCCCCAATGGACTTTGTTTGTTTCAACTCCTTCAACCGCTTGCGAGCGTCGTGCACCACGTTCTCCGGATAGAATTGGCGCTTTAACTCCCGTTGCAATTCTTCCCACGTGTCTATGGTGCAGGTACCCTTGCGAATCTCCTCGCTTTTCCTACGCCACCACAGAATTGCATGATCGGAAAGGTATAAAGTTGCGGTGCTTACCTTGTGTTCGTCCCGCACGCCCCTAGCGCCGAAATACCTCTCCATTTGCCAAAAGAAGTTGTCAAGCTCCTTGGCATCCCGTCTGCCGCTAAACTCCTTCGGTTTAGGGGCCTCGACCCTTGGTGCAGCCACCGCAGTTTGAGTAGCTACGCCATTAGCGACCGCTCGCTTGCACAACACCACATCCTCCTTGACACCTTCAAACCCCTTTCGTAGCTCTTCTACTTGGGCTTGAACTTTGTCCATGGTGTTGTAAACCTTCTCCTGAAAAGCCTTGATCCAGTCCCGTTGCTTGTCAGCATGCTCGTCAATGGAGCTTTCGATGAGGGAGCGCAGCTCGTCACCTTGAGTATCGAGGCCTACCTCGACATTCTGGACTTGCTCCTCCAACTCCCCAAGGCGATCTGTTGCCTTGCTCACAGCACCACCGAGCCTCATAACCATGTCCCCTAGATCATGGTTCGGATCAACGAACTTTTCTGGCGAAATACTCCCATGTCTCCTAGCTTTGGGGTCTCTACCCTTCCCTTGAGTAATCCCCGATGTTCCAGCAACTTCCTTCACCATCTTCTTTGAACCCGCTCTGATACCACTTGTCACGACCCGATTTCTCGAAACCGTGCGGCCTTAGACACTTGCTAGTGCTAAGCAGCCTACAAGACCCCAATTAACCAAAGAAAGAGATGAAGAAGAAGCACACCAAGTGTTTGAGAGAATGCTCTCGTATTTTATTACTAAAGAGAGATTACAAAGCTATACACTTACAAGCTAAGAGTATTTCTACAATTTGAAGGATGAATTCTCAAACGAGAACTCCACCTATTTATAGCTAAAGCTATATACAATGGACGGCTAGGATTAGCTCTAATCCAATGGTCCACAACTAAAGAGGAGAATATGCTAAGGAATATTCCAAAAGATGCCAACTACCAAAGTATATCCAAAGGAATATGCCTTTTCTAGAAAACTCCCCCACCTACCACACACATGTGGCATTAACCCAAATCCATTGGGCCTTCTAGAATCTTCAACCCATGTAACACATCATGGGCCAAAATCCCTCTTGGTGGCCTTGTCGCGCACCAAATACTCGAGTAATTGCTTGAGAATATTTAGGGCGTGACACTATGCAGTCCGACTTAGTTGCCTTCTCTAGTAGGCTTCTTTTCATATGGGATTACATCAATGCTAACATCACCTGACATCAAAGTCCAACAAATAGTTTATTATCCGTTCCTTTTTGTTATTATCTTCACACTTAAAATAACATAAATCTAAAAGGGCAGTAACACTACAACCAGAAGCACACAAAAGAGGCTCTTTAATAACTGAAAACAAATCTTTATTTTGACCTAGGATATATATGAGCCTGCAATGGGGTTTTCATCACCATTGTAAACTCTTGCTTCTCTTCCAAGCTAATTTCATCTCCATCCACAGCCTTCCACTCAAAATTCCAAATCAGATTTGCCACAAAATATTCCAAATGAAGCATAGCCAAGCCAAGGCCAGGGCAAATCCTTCTTCCCACCCCAAAGGGCATCATCTTTATAGCTCTGCTGCCTGTTATATCAAACACTTCTTCTCCATTTTCTTCACTCTCCAGAAACCTTTCAGGCTTAAACGACTTCGGATCATCCCACACTTTTGAATCCCACCCCATATCAGCCACCGTGAAATTTATAGAAGCATTTTTTGGAATCAAGTACCCATCAAAAACTATATCTTCTGTCACAGCATGTGGCGCCACAAAGTGTGCAGGAGGGTGGCGCCTTAAACTTTCCAAAATCACTGCTTTCAGATATGGCATCTTCTGCAAATCATCTTCTTTCACCTCTCTTTGTGCATCTCCAACAACCCCTTTAATCTCTGTGAATAGCTTTTGTCGAACATCTGGATACTTAACTAAATTCGCCATGACCCATTGCAATGCTGTGGATGTTGTATCAGTGCCAGCAGTCAGAAACTCAGTGCACAAACTCATAAGTTCTTTTTCATCAAGCTTTCTCTTCTCGTCTGGGAGTTCCAGTTCGAACAAAGTATCAGCATATGCTAAGACATACTCATTTTCCTCCTCTTTATGCTCCTCCTTAGCCTTCCTTAATCTCTCTTCTTTCACCTTCCTTCGCTCCCTAATCAACGGCATCAATACATCTTCTTGCTGTTTCCGAATTTGAAAAAATTCTCTCCATAATTTACGGAACACAATCTTTGTCACTCTCGGCCAAAAATTGAGCACATTAAATCGTCTCAGATTCAGCATCATCAGACGCTGAACATCCTCAACTTCTCTAATCTTCTTCTCGTCATGCTTGTCCTCGAAACACATAAGAACCAACAAGCAAAACATAGCAAATTGAAACTGGTCAAGAACAGTAACAGCATGTTACATGTATACAATCTGCAGGTCAATTTCAGGTAAAGCTGATATGCTGAAGAATCTGCGGCAGAGTATAAATTGATCAAGCATGTAAAGAATTGTATACGTCAGCTAGGTTGTTATTCTGAAGAATCTACAGCAGAGTATAAATTGATCAAGCATGTAAAGAATTGTACACGTCAACTAGGTTGTTATGTTGACTTATCATAATTTATTATAGTTGTTATAATTTATTATAATTGTTATATGTAAATCAGTTACAATTAAGTAGTATAAATATTAACTACTTCTAAGTGTAAGAATAAGGAAATAAAAGGCTTCAAAAATACAGTTTATAGCAATTCAGAATTCTTCTCATTTTCTCTTACTTTCCTATCAACCAAACAGTCTCTGTTATTCTGTTATATGGTATCAAAGCTTGCAAATGGCCAACGCCAATTCATCAAATACTAGATCTGTATTTTTAACACAGTAATCAACTCAGATCTCATCTTTCACTTTTCCTTCAACTATAAAACTTGATCGATCAAATTATGTGGTATGGCTATCACAAGTGTTCACTGTTGTTAAAGCCAATCAATTAGAAGGTTTGATTACTGGAGTGTTAAAATGTCCTAAGCAATTCTTGGTTGAAAGTGCTTTAACTCAAGGATCAAGTGATGCAGATGAAAGGATTTGAAAAGTTGAAAATCCAAAGTTTGAGATCTGGATTCGTCAAGACTAGTTTCTCCTTAGCTGACTGTTTTCAACAATAAATGATAGCATTCTTGGACTGGTTATAGATTGTAAGTCTTCATTCTCTCTTTGGTGTGCCATGGAGAAGCAATTTGAATCTAGATCTAAAGCAAAAGTTGTGCAGTTTAAAATGAAACTTTCTGCTCTTAAGCAGGAATAAATGATAATGTCAGACTATTTTCTAAAATTAAAAAGTATTATTGATGAACTAGCTACTGCTGGTTGCTCAATAGATGACGATGATTTCATTGTTCACTTAGTTTCAAGAATTAGAGTAGGATCAGATTATGATTCTGTTGTGGTATTAATTACAAGTAGAATTGGTGATATAAGTCTAAATGAAGCTTATTCAATGCTTCTTACATAAGAGAGTAGATTGCTGCAAAATATTTCTAGCAAGTTAACAAATCAAAATGAGTATGTAGCTAATCTTGCACAAAAGAACCAGAAGAGAGGAGACAATTTTTTCGGTGGTCAAGGGAATTATAATATCAATTCCTTATAGAATTATGGTAGTAAGAATAATGGTATGAGTTCTGGTTATAATGGTGGAAGTGTTAGTTTTGGTAGAGGACATTTCCAAGGTAACAGAGGTAGATATTCAGCACAAACTGGTGGCAGGAACACTTTTGGCAGAGGCATCAAATTGGTGTGTCAGATCTGTAAAAGGCAAGGTCACTCAACATCGAAGTGTTATTATAGGTACCACTCTGAATATGTACCAAGAATGCCGAATGACTCAAGAGGTTACAACAACAGCTTTGGTAATAAAAATCAAGGTCCTGGTGATCAAGGTGGATCAAGAAACAGGGTTGCCTATGTTGCAGAACAGCAAGCATATGAAGGAGCTACTAATGAAGGTTGGTACCTAGACTCAGGAGCCACTCATCATTTAACACATGATGCATCCAATCTTAGCAGTAAAGTGAACTACTCAGGTAATGATAAACTTGTTATTGGAAATGGTATTGGTTTGGATATTGTTTACATTGGTGAAACCAAATTCAAATCTAAGTCAGGTTCTCAGTTGTTACTTAAAAACATGTTGTGTGTACCTGCTATAACAAAAAACTTAATTAGTATTTCAAAACTTGTTAGAGACAATGATGTGCTGATTGAATTTCACTCTGATCAATGCCTTGTTAAGGACAAGAAGAAAGGGAATTTGCTACTGCAAGGTATGGTTGTGAAGGGACTCTATAGGCTGCTTTTGAATAATTCAACCTTTCTATTTGTAAATCCAGAAGCAAAAAATGTTCAGTTGTCACAAGTCTGTCATTCTGAGTCATTGTTGTCAATATTTCATGAAAATGCATACTTGGAAAATGCCAAGTCTTGTGGTATAAATAAGGTTCAATGGGGTGCAGCTGAATCTCCTAAAATGTTAGATCTGAAAATGAGTTGTAACAACTATCAAAAATCAGTATTTGTATCTCTTAAAGATAAGATTGTAAATGTTGAAACTCTAAATCTGTGGCACAAGAGACTTGGTCATCCAAGTCCTTTGATCTTGAAGTCTGTAATCACTCTTGTAAATGGAATCAATTCTTGCAATAAAAATCTGAAACCTGATTTTTGTGATGCTTGTCAACTTGGGAAATTACATAAAACACATTTTTTCCTTCTAACCATGTCAGATCAATAAAACCTCTGGAACTTATCTATACAGACATCTGAGGGCCAGCACTAAGTGAGACTAAAGATGGTTTCAAATACTATATTAACTTTATAGATGATTATTCTAGATACAGCTGGATATTTTCCATCAAACTAAAATTAGAAGCCTTATCACTTTTTATATAGTTTCAAAAGCAAGTAGAAAATCAATTTGAAACCAAAATAAAAGCTCTTTAGTCTGATTGGGGAGGAGAATTTAGGTGTTTTAATGACCATTTAAGTCAAAATGAAATTCAACTTAGAGTCACTTGCCCTCATACACATCATCAAAATGGAGTGATTGAGAGAAAACATAGACATATAGTAGAAACTAGCCTCACACTTTTAGCTCAATCACAAATAACAAAATAATTTTTGTGGGAAGCATTTCATTCAGCTGTCTTTCTCATTAACAGATTGCCAACACCAGTACTGGGGTTTAGATCACCTTTTGAAATCCTATTTCATAAGTTACCAGACTACAAATTTCTTAAGCTTTTTGGTTGTTCATGTTTTCCTTTACTTAGACCTTATAACAGACACAAAGTTGATTTTCACACTGACTTTTCCTTTTATAAGTGTGTCTTTATAGGACATAGTACTGTGCACAAGGGTTATAAGTGTTTGTACAAGTCAGGAAAAATTTATATTGCAAGACATATTGTTTTTGATGAACTGTCTTTTCCTTTTGCTGAAATCTTCTTCTCTTAAAAGAATTTTGACAAGTCTGATCATTTTCAATTCATCACAAGATCTGATTTTTATGTTCCTTTGAGTTCTAATACTGTCCATAGCATCAGTCCTTTAACAACTGATCCTCTTACAACAACAAGTTCTTCTACTGTTCCTTCAACCTCATCATCATCTGCACCAACACAACCATATCATATAATACCTGATCACCATGCAAATCCAACACATCATACCATAACTTATAACTTACAAACAGAATCAGCAGCAACACTTCAGCCTATAACCTCTAAACACCCTATGATAACCAGATCAAAGGCAGGTATATTCAAACCAAGAGCTTACCTCAGTAATTCTATAACAAGTTATTCTGAGCCCAGATTAGTTGTTGAAGCCTTAGTTGATCTAAAATGGAAGAATGCTATAGAAGAAGAATATGCAGCTCTCATAAGAAATCAGACCTGGATTTTGGTTCTTGCATAAGAAGCTTCTAAAGTAGTTGCCAACAAGTGGGTGCTTAGAACAAAATTTAATCTAGATGGTTCCATCTTGAAGTACAAGGCTCGATTAGTTGCCAAGGGATTCTTACAAACCCTTGGAATTGACTATTTGGAAACTTTCAGCCCTGTGGTGAAAGCCTCAACAGTCAAAGTAGTCTTAAGCTTAGCAACCATGAACCGTTGGCCAATAAGGCAAATTGATATCAATAATGCATTTTTAAATGGAGATATGATTGAAAATGTGTATATGTCATAGCCTGAGGGGTTTATTAGTTCAAGATTTCCTTCATATGTGTGCAAGTTAAGAAAAGAACTCTATGGTTTAAAACAAGCCCCAAGGGCTTGGTATGAGAAATTAAAAACTACATTGATCCAATGGTGTTTTGTGAACACTAAATCAGATTCATCCTTGTTCATAAAAAATTGTAAGGGCAGTATGATTTTAGTATTAATCTATGTTGATGATATCATTGTGACCGGCCATTCAAGCTTTTATCAAGAGCAGTTCATCAAAGATCTTGCTAGTATTTTTTCCTTGAAGGATCTTGAGACTTTTAATTACTTCTTGAGAGTTGAGATAACCCCTACTGCTACAGGCATTCATTTATCTCAAACTAAGTATGTGAATGATCTTTTCCTAAGGGAAAACATGAGTAATTGTAAAAGGTCTGCAACCCCAATGAATATTAGGCAGAAGCTACTTAAAGATGGTGATGACAGTTTTGTTAATCCCTTAACATACAGAAGCATTGTTGGAGCACTACAATATGTAACCTTGACAAGGCCTGAGTTGTCATTCTCTATTCACAAACTAAGTCAATTTCTGTCCAACCCTTCAGTTAAACATTGGCAGGCCTGCAAACGTGTGTTGAGGTACCTGAAATGTAGCGCAGATTATATTTTAAAAATAGTTGATTCTGGGGGCCTACAACTGACAGCATTTTTAGATGTTGATTGGGGCTCAGATCCTAATGATCGAAGGTCTATTGGAGGGTATTGTGTATATTTTGGTGATAATCTAGTATCTTTATCATCCAAGAAACAGAATGTTGTCTCCAGATCATCTGCAGAGGCTGAATACATGGCTCTAACATCAGCATGTTCATAAGTTATTTGGCTAAAATCTTTGCTATCTGAATTGCACGTTACATTCTCTCATCCACTAATAATTTGGTGTGACAATCAATCAACGCAAGCCTTAGCACTTAATCCTGTCTTTCATGCTCGCACAAAACACATTGAGCTTGATGTTCATTTTATTCGAGACAAAATTCCCTCTCAAGAGATTGAAGTTAGGTTTGTTCCTAGTGTGGATCAAACAACTAACATATTGACTAAAGCTTTGACTTTGGAAAGATTTCTGACTCTTAAAGACAAGCTTCAGGTTAAATCTAGACCTTCAACTTGAAGGGGGCTGTTACATGTATACAATCTGTAGGTCAATTTCAGGTAAAGTTGACATGCTGAAGAATCTGCAGCAGAGTATAAATTGATCAAGTATGTAAAGAATTGTACACGTCAACTAGGTTGTTATGCTGACTTATCATAGTTTGTTAAAGTTGTTATAATTTGTTATAATTGTTATATGTAAATCAGTTACAATTAAGTAGTATAAATATCAACTACTTCTAAGTGTAAGAGTAAGAAAATAAAAGGCTTCAAAAATATGGTTTACAGCAATTCAGAATTCTTCTCATTTCTTCTCACTTTCTCTTACTTTCCTATCAACTAAACAGCCTCTGTTATTCTATTATACAACATCACCATTTTTAGCACGAGAGTTGAGATCATTTAGGAGGATTTGCAAAACCCACTTGCGAGTATGGGAGTATGATTTCACACGCGAAGGATGGAGTATCTCTGTCGTCAAGTTCCGCCGCAGAAGGGGCCACATAGGGCCATAAGGGGCTGAGTTGACGTTGTGTTGCTTACTAGTAGTAACTTTTGCAAGGGCTCCGGCCGGGGGCCTGTTGGCAAAAATAGCACCGTTTTGGATCAAGGCTTGGTGAGCCAAGGACCGATCAGTGATAATGATGGCTGATCTTGACCCGATATGGAGTGTTATTATAGGGCCAAATTTATTGTGAAGAGATCTGATGATTGATTCAAGTTCGGTTAAAGATTTTCTAAGCAAAAGAAAATTGCCAATTATGGGGAAAACTGAAGGGCCTGGAGGGAGCTTGTGACTTTGTTTTGATTTTGAGTGAAAAAGAAGGTTGATTGAAGCTTTGATTTGAGCAGAGAGAGATAAGGATGATGTACCAAGTTTCCATATGTCGAAATTTTTTGAAGTGATGATAGCGTTCGTGAGAACAAATGGATTAAATAGAAAGGGAATATGTAAGAGGACAAGGAAGAAAATTTCATAATTTTGTTTGGATCTGATGTGATGGATTTTGTGTCTCTTACCTGGAAGGCTCTAATTCAAGATTTCAATATTGTGTATTGATTGTTGAATGTTTATTGGGGTGATACTTTCCAATATCGTACTTCTTTTCTTCTGAGATAAGATCCAATATTATATTTTTATATGCATGTGTTCTGTTTTCTTTGTTTGCAAGGAATGGTATAATCCAGAAGCTACAGAACATGTCAAAATATCTTTGCTGTCACAAATTATTTTTAATTATATTGTTCGTATTCAAGGTTACGAAATAAATTATAGTGAATACTAACTGATTTAATTGAAAAAAAACATAGAGAATACAATATGTTTGAAGTTGGAGGCGACTTTTGTTACGAATATATTTTCATAGCTTTAATTATTTATTTTGTAAGCTTTTAAATTTTATTTAGTACAAAAAGTTTAATATTTACTGCATTTTGACTATTTGTTTAGTCATTATGTCTATTTTAGGGTAGTTATTTGTAGCAGGTTGTGTCGTGGGCTTTACTTTAAGGAATCATATCGGTGTATTTTCTCTCTGTTTAAGAAAAAAACGAATAGAATAAGAGATGCCTTGTTACATAAGATATAAAATTATTTCGTTGATATTTTAGAAGTTGTCTATTCCCTCCATTAAATACAAAATTGAAAATTTATATATTATGATTACTACGTAATTGATTTAAGAATAAAGGATATTTGGACTTTTATGTTTAGATGAGAGTGATGGTTTACTTATTTTATTTTTAAAATTATTTATTTATATTTATTTATTAATTTTTTTTATTAAAATAGATAAAAAATTTATAATTATTATAATATTCTTGACTACCATTGACTAATAGTATATCAACATTGACCAAACGTTAACGGATATTAATTGGCCTTGGACTGGTGTTGATTGTCGATTACTAGTTGTTGACAGGTAATCAATAATAAAAATTATCAAAATTGATATCATCAAACTTAAAATTTCGTGATCTACGGAATGGTATATATATATATTTTTATTAAATAAACACTATAGAGATGCCAAAAGTATGAAAAACATAATAGGAGGACGGTAGTCATCACCTCGCCATTTAAAGGCGAATACCTGTGGTTTCCATCCACCACTGTAGGACGGCGGTTGCCATAAAATGGCAAGGCGTGGTATGCTCTGCCCCTACCATTAGACAGATCAACATTCACTGTTTTACGGTGAACGGTGTGGCTGCTACCCCACCACCATGGGACGGTGGTTGTGTGCACTGCCTTTTCCATTAGACAGACCGTCTACCGATCTATCTAACGGTGGGGGTGATACATGCCATCTCCCCACCGTATGACAACGAACGGTGGTGGCCTTCATTTTTCATTATATTTTTCTTATTTTTGACATCTCTACAGTGCTTCGTTGATTAAAAAAATACTACCATTACGTAGATTACGAAATTTCGAATCTGATAATATCAATTTTAATAATTTTTTTTTCATCGATCACCGGTTAACACTGATCAATGCCCGATAATCTGTGTTAAACGCCGGTTAACGAATCGATCAATATTGGTCAGTCCCTTTAAATTGTGCCATGTGTCTTTTATAAGTAAAAGACTATATTGCCTTTATTTTCATCCATTTTAACAGAAACAGTTAACGACAAGGGTGTACATCAGTAATTTTAAAATAAAGTGAGTAAACTATCACTTTCACCAAAATATGAGGGTATAAATATCCTTTACCCTTGATTTAATTAAAACAAAATTAAAGTAAAGAAATAAAGTTAGAGACCCTTTAAATCGAGAACAAAGACAATTTTCATATATTAAAAATGTTAAATTAAAAATTAAAGAAAATAAGAGAGAGAACAAATAAGAAGAACGTTATAAATAAATAATAAAAGGCAAAAATTAAAAATAACTCAAGTACTAAAAAGTATTATAGCACTTTAAGAAGTATTGGAAGGTAAATAAATTATAATGAGGCTACACACATTTATAGGCGAGATGGGTGGAATTCACAGCCATACGTTCACCATCTTTTGTAACTTCCTTTACAATATTCTTCTTTGAATTCCATCACTTTAGTTGTATTTTACATTACTAAAGAAAAAAACCCAATGGCACAAAAATCTAAGCAAAACTAAATACAACTCTATAATATATAATGGTAGTGAGCGCACTTCAAAATTGTCTCATTAAAAACCTTGTCAATAAAACTTAATGGGATAATACCTAGTCGAAGGAAAAAAAAAAAGAATAATGCATATTTGTAACTAATGTAATTCTTCTTTTGGAAGAATGTGCCCCCCGATTAAATGTTCCCCAATTGAGTAAAATTCATTAATTTGTTGAGGCGGCGCATACCAACTTTGTAAACTAATTTTTTAAAAGTTGACGTTGGTAAAGATTTGGTGAACAAATCTGCAAAATTGTTAATGAAGCGTATCTGTTTAACATCAATCTTCTTGCTTTACTGCAACTCATGAGTGTAAATGAATTTTAGAAAAATATGTTTAGTTCTATCTCCTTTGATGTATCCACTTCTAACTTGAGCAATACAAACAACATTATCTTCATATATTATAGCTTGAATATCTATAGTAAAATGTAGATTGCATGTATTCTAGATATAATAAATGATATATTAGAGTCATATACATTCCTTACTTGCTTCATTTAGTGTCAGAATCTCAGAGTGATTTGAAAAGGTAACAATAAAAGTTTGATTTATGAATTGCCATAAAATTATTGTATTATTGTAAATAAAAATATATCCTGTTTGCGAGCAGGCTTTATAGGGATCATATAAGTACTCAGCATCTGAATAACTAATTAGACCTGAAATTTTTTGTATGTTCATTGGAATAAAATAATACCAAATCTATCATTCCATGAAGGTAATAAAATATATATTTAACACCATTCCAATGATGTTGAGTTGGTGCAAGATTAAATTTAGCCAATAAGCTTATTACAAAAGCTATGTCCAGTCTAGTGTATTGAGGTAGATATAATAAAGCACCAATTACATTAAGATATGGTATTTCTAGACTAAATATTTTTTCATCATCTTTTTTGTGAAGAAAATGATCATTTCTTAAATCAAGAGACCGAAAAAACATAAGGGTACTTAATGGATGGATTTTATTAATATTGAATCTTCTTAAAATATTTTAAGTATAGATAGATTGATGGATAAAGATTTTATTTGATTTGTGCTCGACCTACAGATCGAGAGAATATTTACTCTTCCTCAAGTCTTTCATTTTAAATTCTCTTTTTAAATATTTTGTAGTCTTCAAGAGCTCTTCAGGAGTCCCAATCAGATTTATGTCATCCACATATACAGCCATAATGCTAAACTCATATTATGTCTTTTTTTTTTATAAATATACATAGACATATCGGATCATTAATATATCTTTCATTTATCAAGTATTCATTTAGGCAATTGTACCACATGCCCCTAAATTATTTTAATTCATACAAATATCTTTGTAACTTGATTGAATACAAATTGAGATAACATACTTCAAGCATGTTGAATCCTTCAGCATTCTTTATATAAATATTTGTATCAAGTGACCTATATAGGTAGGCTGTCACTACATCCATAAGACATGTATCAAGTTTTTCTTTTTGAGATTTCCAAGCATATTAAAAATTGAAATATAATTTTTATTGAGAATTGTGCTTACGTTCCATTCCATTTTGTATAAATATTTATTGTTTAATATTTATACAATGAACATTTTGTTAAATCGTTAATATTATTAATTATATGGTAAGAAGCTTATTACATTTCAGACATTGTAGATTTAAAGGAGTTTAAATATGATCTAAAGGAGTTTAGATCAGGGCTAAAAGTTATAAATGTTAAGAGTTAGCAATTTTAAGAGTTAGCAAATTCTAAGCGTTAGAACCTTATCTAAATAAGATAACGGCCTAATAATATATTAGTAATAATATAGTTGTAAGGAGTAACAAATGATGCTAGAAAATATCATTATGCAATATATTCTCGAAGACCTCATTTTTTATCTATCTTTATTGATGCAGATCAATTGGTGAACCCTTCCAGATTAGTGTTTGTCTATATCTAGATGGTTAGTCTTAATAAACCATGCACTTAGTTGAAGTTCTTATAGGCATGCAAGTATTTAGTAAGAATTGAGTACTTAACAGACTCATAATAACCTCCAATAGACATCCCATAAAGTCGTCAATAGAAAGTTTTTCCTAGTTTAGTAATATTTATAGTCTTTTTACCTGAGCGCAATTGTGGGCTTGTGAGTGATCCACTATACTTTGATTTTATATATGTCAGAGACTTTGATATGACCTTTGGATAACATTAGATATAGTCTGATGCTCATAGAGCTTGGTGTGCGTAGATATGAGATCTGTCAGCTCATATGTGTAAGTTGTATATCCTGATGCTTTAAGATTATATTTGAAAACGTTTTATGGTCATAGGCAGTAAACCCAAAAAAAAGTTTTTTTTTATAAGAATAAACGATATCGCCAAAAATTTGTAAATATTACTTATAGAAATATGAATCTGGAGATAAGTTCATGGTCGAGAAAATAGAGATTTGACGGTGATGATCTATATCTCTACTCTTCAAGGATATAGGTGACAGAAAGATTAAACGCATACGGTTAACCTTAACTTTATGGTTCAATACGTTGCTTTGTAATATCTATAATATGTGTACGGGAGTATCATTCATGAGCTTATGAAAAAGTTCTATATGACAAATTGGCCGTGAACCAAGAGAGTCTCACAATATGAAGTGTACTCTTTAACCACTAGGTAGTAGACTAGATTGAATGGTTCGATCTAGAAAATTTCAATAAGTTGAAAATTTGTTTCAAGATCTCTTACGATGCACACTTGCCAAAGCTTAAGTGTTAATTATATTATTTAATTAGTTAACAAAAATTTTTAACAATAGGAAGATGATAAGAGGTAAAATTAAAACCATTTTTTACCTTTTTGTTGACAAAAGTGAGATTACTTGTGTGACAAGTAATAGGCATTAAAATAAAGTAAATTTTTTTTGCATTATTTTTAAATGGAAAATAAATTAATAAATACAAAATTTTATTTTGTATTATTAATCAAACATTAAGGTATGGCCTAAGCATAGGATGTGGGGCCCATCTTTTGACAATCAAAAGGGGTTTTTACAAATTAAAAATAGTGATTTTCATTTTGAAGTGTTTTGGTTTGCCATTGTAGAAGTGTGAGAGAAAAGAGTTTTTTTTTTTTAAATATCTTCATTTTCTTCTTCTTGAAGTATGGCCTACCAAACAAATGAATAAGTGAGAGGGGAATTTATTTTGTGTATCTTTGCAAGATTTTTATAAATAAAACATATTTTTCATTTCCTTGAAAAAAAATTAATGTTAAAAGAGTTGAGCATTATAGCTGTTGAAAAATTAAAAGAAAGCTACCATTCTAGCACTTCAAGCCCACTAAGTTGAAGCCTAGAATTGCTAAATAAAGCACTTTAAGGTGAACTCAACTTTGAAGAACAAAATCAAAAGGCTTCAAAGGTAATTTCTTGAACTTGTTAGTGTAACAAGACTTCATTTTGGTATATGTTTGTTGAATAGAAAACTAAATTTCCATTTTGCTTTGCATTTTTTGTGTAAGATATACAAATTTTATATATTTAATAAATAGTGTTCACATTCATTCACCACAAATTAGCACACATAATAATTGTGTCCATTGTAGGAAAATAGGTTCCATCATAATCAATACCAAGTCTCTACAAGTGCAATAAGTCTTACTTTATATTTGATGACCTTGTTGCTTTCATTATGCTTTTGTATAAAAACTCATTGATATCTTATGGGTTTGACATCTTCAGGTGTTCGGACAACAAGTTCAAATATTTCATGCTTGGCTAGAGAAGTCAATCATGCTATAATTGCTTTTTTTTACTGCAAATAAAAATACATTGTCAGCAATTATTTTATCATGTTTCTATATTTCTCCTGTGTAAGCATAATTTGTATTATTTTTCTTTATTTTAAAATTCATGTGACTCTTTTGGGATTAATGTCTCTTTCAAGACTTTTGTCTCTTTAGGGACTTATGTCTCTGCAGGGACTTGTATCTTTCAGGAACTTTTAAATCTTTTAACATTAGTGATTTAAAGAATGTGAATTTATTGGCGGTTTGAGCATCATTTTCAATAGGATTCTAAATTTTCACTTTTTTTTTCCATAGAATAATATCTTTTGAATCAAGTGTTTTGTCAAGCTTCTGGCGTGCAAAAAATGATTTATTTGCTTTTTTTTATTAGATTGTTCTATAGTAACAATCATCGAGCTAGTGTATTGGCAGCTAGTATATATAACTTGGTTACCTTTGATACATCTGTAAATGCACTTGATAATTCATTTTTAATTCTTTAAAGATGAATAATTACACCTTATTTTTTTATTGATTTGTGCGAGGATCTAAACAAGACATGATGGTCATTTTCTACAAAGATCATGTCTTACTTTAAGAGGCAATTTTCTTCCCTTAATGATTGGAATACAATCTCATCAAAATGATAATTCAAAATTATGTGGTAAACTGATCACTCGTCAAAGGTTCAAGATACCTTACAATTGATAGTGAGTTAAAACTAACATAAATCCTCAAGTGACGCTGAGATCGCATCTTAATGCACTGTGAGGGTGCTATAGGTACATACACAGAAGAACCAAATACGCACAAATAGGATACATTAGGCTGATGACAAAGTATAAGTTGTAATGGTGAATATTGATATGCAATTGGCCTAAAATAAATTAATACTACAACATGAAAAATAGCTTGAACTTATACAAAAATTGATAATTGTGTGGGCATCAATGAAGTTCGTGCAATTACTTAGAGTCATATAATTAAGGATTTTGCTATCCATTTGTCTGTGAATATGTGGCATAAGATGTTCTACATTAATTCTACTAATGTATAATAGTCATCAAATGTTTTAAATGTAAATTGACCAACATTATCTAAATGCATGGTCTTAATAGTGTATTCTAGAAATTGTGCCCTTAATTTAATGATCTGTACTAGTATTTTAGCAAATGCAACATTTTATATAGACACTAAACAAACATGTGACTACTGTGTAGATGTATCAATCAAAATCATAAAATAATGAAAATGTCTACTTGATGGATGAATTGGTCTGCAGATATCTCCTTGGATCTTTTGTAAAAATGATGAAGATTTTATACCAATCTTAGAATGAGATGATCTGATTACAAGTTTGTCTTTTAAGCAAGCAGTACATATATTCTCATTAGGCAATAGAATATTTAGATTTTTAATAGGTGCCTATGAGAATTTTCAATGATCCTACACATCATTGTTGATCTTAAATGACTAAATCGATCATGCCATAGTATAAATATTTTTGGATTACTGTACTTCTGGTTTATTACTGCCTAACTTTCAATTTATAATTGTATAATATAAACCAGATGATAAGGCAAGAAGCTTTTCAAGTATGCATTTTTTGTTTAAGATGTTAAAAGTAGTGCAGAGATATTCTATATTATTTTTACTTAAAGTCTCAATGTGATATCCACTTCAGTGGATATCTTTCAAATTAAGTAGATTTCTTTTGGATCTTCTTGTGTATAAGGCTTTACTTATATATAACTTTGTTTCAATTGCTAACAAGATTATTGCTCTTTCGGAGCCTTCAGTCAAATATGTATGACTTGATATAATATTGACTTTTTTTTCAATTATTATTAGTTTTGAGAAATATTTCTTATCTAGAAAGATAGTATGTGTAGTTGCACTGTCTGCCAAGCAAGCATCCCTAATTTTTCTCTCCAAAGTGAATAATTCATCTTTAAAAATCATTCCTTACATTAAATAAAAGTTCATATTAGACATCAGGATAATACATTACAAGAAGTTACATTTCATCTTCATTCATATAAAAAAATACATCTTTTCATCAGCATTACAAAAAGTTCTATTTCATACATATAAAAAAGTATAACAGAGATCTAACATGGAGATTTTAAAGCTTAATGATTAACATTTCCTTCTTTATCCCTAAAAAAGTAAGGATATCTAGATGAGTAAGATCTGTAGGATCTAAGTCATCAATAAAAATTGTCTCTATATTCTTTCTCTTTGCCTTGATAAATGCCTCATAAATTTCAATTATATGCTTTGGGATACGACATGTATGTGACCAATGTCCTTTTCCACCACATCAATTACAAGTATTTCATAATACTTAGAGCATTTATTCTCTACATAATTGTCTTTGTTTTGGTGTTTCTGTCCTATTTTAGTGTTCCTTCTTTCTTGGTACTTACAACTACCATAAGGGTGATAATCTCGCCCTCTCCTTCTCCCATGACCACATCCAATCTATGAGTATTTATATTCACTTGTATGAATAGCTGAGAATTAGTTGGACGTGATTCATGTTTTTCAAGAAAAGTTCATTATTTTATTTAGCAAGCAAAAAATATAAAATTAATTCTGAGTATTTTTTAAATCGTCGTTCACGATACTGTTGCTATAGAACAACATTAGAGGCATGATAGGTAGAGAATGTCTTCTTTAATATATCTTGTTCTGTAACTTTCTCACTACACAATTTTAATTGTGAGGTGATTCTAAATAAAATGTAATTATATTCAACAACAGTTTTAAAATCTTACAATTGCCTATTCAACCACTCACGTCTTGCTTTTGGAGGAACACATCTTTTTTATAATCATATTTTTCTTTTAGATATTCTCAGAAGATCTACGGGCCTTTTACCATTAAATATTGAGCTTTCAGGCTCTTATATAGGCGATGATGCAGGAAAATTATAGCTCTCAACTTATTTTGCAATGACACATTATTTTATTTTTCAATCATCCTTTTCAAATTATTGGCTTGAAGATGTATCTTGGTACCTAGTACACATGAAAGAATTTTTTTTTCAAAAACATCAAGTGCAGGGATTTGTAAGATACATTTTCAAGGGCTTTGAATATAAAGAAGAGAATTAAAATTAGTATGATGAAATATAAATATTATTTAATAAATATATAATGTAAAACATGAATATTAAAAGCAATTTTAAGAGGCATGACCTTCCATATAAAATAATCATAATTAGGATATAAAGCCTTCTATGTATCAATAGTAATGACAAGGCATAGTCTTTTCATGTATTGATAATAATGAGGAGGCATACCCTTCCATGTATTAATAACAATGAGGATGAGTAATATTTCATATGAATAAGTGATTAAAAGAAACAAAATTTAAAATTTTGATATAGAATTCTAAATTCTAGTTTAAAATTATAATATATAATATTTGTCCTTATTTTTTGATGTGGACAATCTAAATGAATGGCAACCATACTCATAAGGATTATAATATCCGATAATATAAAATAATACAAATAATAATTGAATATAAATAAAACACGTAAAACTAAATGATATAAAATAAATCAATAACTTAATATAAAAGTTAAAAACTAAACTTATCAATAAATCATGATAACAACATATTATAAATAAATAATAAAAAAGGAAAGTTAAAAATAACTTATGTACTGAAAAACCTTTAGAAAATATTATAATACTTTTAGAAGTATTAAAAGGTGAATGAATTATAAGGGAGTTATATACATATTCATAGGTGAGAAGATAGAGGGTAAAATTTTTCGTAATACCCCCGCACCTTTACAACAAAGAAAAAATAGTGTATTTATTTTTAATATATATATATATAGACACACACCCACGTAAGTTTGATATACTGAACATCTATTGTATAATAAGCACTAAGGCTGGACACGATTCGGTTTGGTCTGATTTTTGTTGATACTGAATCGAACCGGTCCGGTTCGGTTTTTTAAAGAACAAAAGCCGAAATTAATTTTTTTTAAGGGTAAAAATTGAACCAGTTTTTTCTAGTTCGGTTCATTTTTTCGGTTTAACTTTAAAATATATATATCTAATATGCTTGAATTTGGATCGAACCCATGCCTTGGTGGAAAGAACTATCACCACTAGACTAACTAAGCTAATGACATTTGCTAGTATAAAGTACATTGTATTTTTTTTCTATTATATTAACTTTAACGTATTAACTAATAAAAATCAAATTTTAGATGAAGTTGAGAGTAAAACTCGAGATCAACACGTATAAATTGAAAGCTACTTTGCCAATTGGACTGAAGCCTCTTTTGTTCTTGGAAACACATTTATTTTTTGTTATATTACAATTTAAATATTAATAATTAAAAAAATTGCCACCCAAGTGTTAAAGACCTCAATGAACCATAGCTCCCTCTTTACTAAGAGAGCTAAGCTTCTTTTTGTCATTAATAGTACATTCAATTTTCTTATCTATTTGTTTTAAATATTAATATAATTAGAAAACCGAAATGTCAATAGACGATTCGAACATAGACATTAAAGACAAATTAAAGTTACATTGCCATCTAGACTAAAACACCATTTTATTAATAAACATGCAAAACTTATTTTTATATTAACATTTCAAAAAAATATAAATAACTAAAAAATTGATTTTTCATGTTCAGTTTCAGTTTATAATAAAACCGAACTAAAACCGACTGATTTTTTTTGGTTTTTCAATTTAAAAAATTGTTCGATTTTTTTAAAAAATAAAAACCAAACTAAATCAACCGATTCAATTTAGTTTGGTTCGATTTTTTTATTTTTAATTTATTTTATCCACCCTTAATAAGCACCGAAATAAATGATGTAATTTTTAATAATATTAAAATAATAAATTAATTAAACAATACTGTGTAATAATAATATTTATAATAACTTAAGCAACATGATCACTAAATTATTTTTATAAATAAAATAAAAAGTAATATAATATAAAAATGAGCATGATCATTTTTTTTTAAAATACATTAAAGAAAACACATCATCGTAATATCAATTGCATCGTATACAAAACACATCATAATATCAGTTACATAATTTAGAAAATAAAATTTAGTATTGTTATAATGCATTTTCTAGAAGAAGGCATGGTGTGCATCGGAACTTTCTGCATAAAATAAAATAAAGTCGATGTTATAGCGCAGATTTCAAAAGTTTTGGGACAACTGCATGAACAACAGAGCCAAGTTTTTGATTTCTCCGCCTCAAGTTCCAGCATCTTAATTCAACACGTAATACTTATTTGGATTTAATTTTCTAGCCGTTGCAAACAAGATCTCTTGTCTTCTGTTTAATATATTATCTCCTTGTCCTTTTTCTTACTAATGTTGCCATTCTGTCCTTTTTCTTATAAAAAAAAAAAGAGGTTTTAACAAACACTGCCCTTAATGTTTAAAGAAATCACACTTAGAAGTAAAATACGACGTATTTCACAGAAACCTCTCCAACAGTAAAATTACTGTATTGATTGTTACTGGACAAGCAGAATTTTATAAAATATTTAAAATGTAAGGGTGGATAAAAAAGTACATTGAACTGAAAATATTGTATAGAATTGAATTGGCACTAAAAAGAAAAAGCTTCATTAATATTAATTTAGCCTCAATAAATAATTTTACTGATTCTATTTTAAGGTGTTATTGTAGCGAGCTTCAGAAATTTGCAAACACTTTTTATTTTTCTTATTTTTTGTGTCAGTAACAACTGCAACCAGAAGCATACAAAAGAGGCTCTTTAATAGCTGAAAACAAATCTTTATTATGACCTAGGATAAATATGAGCCTGTAATGGGGTTTTCATCACCACTGTAAACTCTAGCTTCTCTTCCAGGCTAACTTCATCTCCATCCACAGCCTTCCACTCAAAATTCCGAATCAGATTTGCCACAAAATATTCCAAATGTAGCATAGCCAAGCCAAGGCCAGGGCAAATCCTTCTTCCCACCCCAAATGGCATCATCTTTATCGCTCTGCTCCCTGTTATATCAAACACTTCTTCTCCATTTTCTTCACTCTCCAGAAACCTTTCAGGCTTAAACGACTTCGGATCATCCCACACTTTTGAATCCCACCCCATATCAGCCACCGTGAAATTTATAGAAGCATTTTTTGGAATCAAGTACCCATCAAAAACTATGTCTTCTGTCACAGCATGTGGCGCCACAAAGTGTGCAGGAGGGTGGCGCCTTAAACTTTCCAAAATCACTGCTTTCAGGTATGGCATCTTCTGCAAATCATCTTCTTTCACCTCTCTTTGTGCATCTCCAACAACCCCTTTAATCTCTGTGAATAGCTTTTGTTGAACATCTGGATACTTAACTAAATTCGCCATGACCCATTGCAATGCTGTGGATGTTGTATCAGTGCCAGCAGTCAGAAACTCAGTGCACAAACTCATAAGTTCTTTTTCATCAAGCTTTCTCTTCTCGTCTGTGAGTTCCAGGTCGAACAAAGTATCAGCATATGCTAAGACATACTCATTTTCTTCCTCCTTATGATCCTCCTTAGCCTTCCTTAATCTCTCTTCTTTCACCTTCCTTCGCTCCCTAATCAACGGCATCAATACATCTTCTTGCTGTTTCCGAATTTGCAAAAATTCTCTCCATAATTTACAGAACACAATCTTTGTCACTCTCGGCCAAAAATTGAGCACATTAAATCGTCTCAGATTCAGCATCATCAGACGCTGAACATCCTCAACTTCTCTAATCTTCTTCTCGTCAAGCTTGTCCCCGAAACACATAAGAACCAACAAGCAAAACATAGCAAATTGAAACTGGTCAAGAACCGTAACAGCCTCGCCATTTGTAGCCTGAGAGTTGAGACCATCTATGAGGATTTGCAAAACCCACTTGCGAGCATGGGAGTATGATTTCACACGCGAAGGATGGAGGATCTCCGCCGCCAAGTTCCGCCGCAGAAGGCGCCACGTAGGGCCATAAGCGGCAGTGTTAACGTTGTGTTGTTTACTGCTATTAACTTTTGCTACGGCTCCAGCCGGGGGCCTGTCAGCAAAAATAGCCCCGTTTTGGATCAAGGCCTTGTGAGCCAAGGACCGATCGGTGATAAAGATGGCTGGTCTTGACCCGATTTGAAGTGTGATTATGGGGCCAAATTTATTGTGAAGAGATCTGACGATTGATTCAAGTTCAGTTAAAGATTTTCTAAGCAAAAGAAAATTGCCAATTATGGGGAAAACTGAAGGGCCTGGAGGGAGCCTGTAACTTTGTTTTGAATTTGAGGGATAAAGAAGGTTGATTGAAGCTTTGATTAGAGCAGAGATGCAGAGAGAGATAAGGATGACGAACCAAGTTTCCATTTGTCCCAATATTTTTTAAGTGATGATAGCGTTCGTGAGAACAAATGGATTAAATAGAAGGGGGATATATAAGAGAACAGAGAAGGAAAGTAGATAATTTTGTTTGGATCTGATCTGATGTGATGGCTTTTTGTTTAATCTTATCGTCTCTTAGCTGCAAGGCTGTGAATTCAAGATATCAATAATCTAGGTTGATTACTGAATGAGGGTGATATTATTGATTTCTTTTCTGCAACGTTATATATATATATATTAATTTTTTTAAATAATATATTAAATAATTATTAAGTGATAAAATAATATATTTTAATTTTTTTTTTCTAATGATAATACATATTTTTTATATTTTAAATTATATCATATTAACCTAAGTAGGATTAATAAGTTAGTAAATGATGATTCTTATAAAGAGTTAAATGCTAGCACTCTTTTTATATATGAGTTATGTTTAGATGGTAAAATGATTAAAAAAAATTTTTCAGTTAAGGGTAAAAGAGCCACTGACCATTTCAGCTTGTAAATATTTACGTTTGCGGTCCATTAAACGTACATGTAAGAGGCGGTTATGAATACTTTATCACATTTATTGATGATTATTCAAGATATGGTTATATTTACTTAATGCAAATATATATATATATATATATATGAGATTTTTGGAAAGTTTAAAGAATTCTTAATAGAAATTGAAAAGCAATTAGGTAAAATACTTAAGATTCATCGATCTAATTGAGGTGGTGAATATCTTGACACAGAGTTCAAGGATCACCTATTAGAGCATAAAATTTTATCCTAACTCAAGACTTGGAACACCACAGCAGAATGTTGTTGCAGAAAGGAAAAACATAACCTTATTAGTTATGGTTATGTCTATAATGAGCTACTTTTCACTACCGCCCTCATTTTAGGATTTTGCATTACAGACCGCGATCTATATTTTGAATGTAGTACCTTTCAAATCTATCCAAAGTACACTCTTAGAGATGTAGAATGGTAGTAAACCTAGTTTACGCCATTTTTGCATATGAGATGTTTGGAACATGTGCTGAAAAAAAAGACTGAAAACTTAAAACTGCGAATAGAAGTTTGTCTGTTGTAGGCTATCCTAAAGGTACAAGGGGATATTTTTTTTATAGTCCTTAAGAAAAGAAAGTGATTGTATCGACAAACGCCACTTTTCTTGAGAATGATTATATATTAAACTACAAACCTCGCAATAAGATTGTACTGAAGGAAATACTTTCTGATCAAATCAGACATTTATCATAAACAGTTAGTGAATGACAAAGTCAAGTAACCACTAATTCTGATCAGAACACCTTGGAACCTCAACGTAGTGGGAGGATAGTAAAACTACCTTCTCGTTATAGAGAGGAGGGAGAGGCACAAGTAGTTGTGTTAGACACAAGCCAAGATGATCTATTGACATACAAACATGTAATAAAAGATTCTGATAAAGAAAAATAGCAAGAAGTTATGAACCAAAAAATGAAGTCTATATACTCCAATTCAGTCTGGGAACTTGTAAATCCACCTGAAGATGTCAGGTTTATTGGGTGCAAATGGATCTTTAAGAAGAAAATAAGTGTGGATGGGAAAGTAAAGACTTTCAAAGCAATACTAATGGCAAAGGGTTATACCCAAAAAGAGGGAGTCGACTATGATGAGACTTTCTCATCAGTAGCCATGCTTAAATCCATTCACATTCTCTTATCTACTGCTATATGTCTTGATTATGAGATATGGCAAATAGATGTCAAGACGACCTTTTTGAATGGCTATCTTGAAGAGAGCATCTGCATAGTGCAACCAAAAGGGTTCGTGGCAGAAGGCCAAGAATAGAAAGTCTATAAATTACTTAAGTCCATTTATAGACTTAAGCAAGCTTCAAGGTCTTAGAACTTAAGATTTGAAGATACAATTAAATCTTATAGTTTTGAGCAACATGTTGCTGAACCTTGTGTATACAAGTACATTAAGAACAAAAAGATAGTTTTTTTGATACTTTATGTGAATGATATTCTACTCATTGGGAATGATATAGAAACATTATCTAATATAAAGAAGTGGTTGACTGAGAACTTCCAAATAAAATATTTTAAGAAAGGCAAGTTATATCATTAGGATATAAATTATTCAGGATTGTAAGAATATACTATTGGCACTATTTCAAGCATCATATATTAATAAAGTGCTTATGCGATTTTCAATGTAAAATTTCTAGAAGGGTTAATTATCGTCTCGATATGAAATTATTCTTTCTAAAGAGTAGTGTCCTAAGACACCTTGGAAGAAAGATGATATGAGATAAGTTCCTTATGCCTCAGCAGTTGACAACCTCATGTATGCTATATTGTGCATGAGGCCTGACATTTGCTATACAGTGAGAATAGTCAGTCGTTATCAATTTAACCTTGGATTGGCTCACTAGATTGCGGTAAAGCACATTCTCAAGTATCTTCAAAGAATAAGAAATCATATACTTGTGTATTCAGGTATAGACATGAACCTTACTGGTTATACTGATTCTGATTTTCAATCAGATAAAGATAGTCGAAAGTCGACATCTGGGTCAGTATTTACTCATAGTGGAGGAGCCATAGTCTGTAGAAGGGTAAAACAATCCAGCACTGTTGATTCAACTATTGAGGTTGAATATATAACAGCTTGCAGCTAAAAAAACAATATGGCTTAAGAAGTTCTTCATTGATTTGTAAGTTGTTCTAGATATGGATAAACCATTAACCCTTTACTTTGACAACGGTGGGACAGTGGCAAATTTAAAGGAACCTAAGAGCTATAAGAGAGCAAATCATATAGAGAGAAAGTATTACTTGATCAGAAAAATTGTGCATAGAGGTGATGTAACGATCATGATGATAGCATCTGAAAATAATCTTGCAGACTCGTTCACAAAGACATTACCAACTAGGTCGTTTAAAAGTCATATAAAGGGCATGGGTTTAAGAGACATGTCTCACCTGCTTTAGGATAAGTGAGAGATTGTTAGGGATCGTACCCTAAAAGCAAGTACTTGTACTCCATTTATGAAATTAATAAAGTTACAAATTTATATTTGATAAGTGTTTATAATTTTATGACATAAATATAAAAAAAATTCCTTGTTTATTTATGTGACCATAAACTTAGTATATAATTGTTATATACAAAAGGATTAAATCTATGGATAATAAATAAAAAAAGTCTGTAATAAATTAATTAAAATTTGAGATCTTTAATTAAATATTACTAGTGTAGTCCACTTACATTTAAAATGTAGTGATTTTATTCATATCACTAATGTAGTGATATTATGGTGGATAAAATAATATAGATTTTTTTAATTTCACATAATTCTAAATAACCTATATTAAATAGTTTGATTTAGGATTATGCAAAAGACATTAATTAAATTATTAATTTTATTAATTATAAGATAATTAATTAAATCTTATAATTGAAGATCTAGGTTTACCTAAATTGTTAGGCTCATATAAAAATGAATTAGTTAGACTAATTAACTTAGGCCCAATCAGATTGGATTTTATTAGGATTTATTAATTAAACCTAGTAATTATTTATATGAGATATAATAAATGTCTAGGGTTATAAAACATATTATGTTTTATAAATTATACGGCACAATTAAAAATAGTTAGTGGAAGAGGATACATGATAATAGACCCACTGATCTCTATTATTAGTACAATATTGTGATATATAGGTGGTGCCTCGCGATGCTTTGATTTCATCTCTACGGAGGGTATCCACCTATGTCAATAACAAGGTTGATTTTCTAGATATAGGATTTAATTGATGTATTTTGAAATTAACCTACCCCTACGACAACAATTTTGAGTTAAGATAATATAATCCAAAATATTAGATTATACTCATAGAGATATAATTAAGTAGTTAATTATATCTCGAATGAAATCAATGGTAATTAGTAGGTAAATAAAAAAATATGAGATATTTTGAATTGTGCCTATTAATTTGAGATAATTTCAATTTAAAATTAATATAACCTACCGTACGACAACACATTATTTGTTAAATTGAACTATCATGGATTAGTATTAATTTATTTGTTTAAATACTATGCATTCATGCATCACGTTTACTATTCTAAAATTACCATGATATTTATTTAAGTATTCTGAAAATTGCTTTATTTATTTTAGCATCATGCCTAGTATAAGCCATATAATAGCCTTCTTAACAAATGAAAAGTTAACTAGTAATAACCTTGTTAAGTGTAAATGCAATGTAAGCATTATGCTAATCTGTAAGTCTTAAAAGCTTATCCTCAAGGAAGAGTGTCCTCTAGATTCTACAACTAATGCTCCTCTTAATATACAGGAGCATAGTGACAAATGGATCCAGGCTAATATTAAGGAATACTGCTACGTGCTTGCTAGCATGAGCTACGTGCTCAGGATGAAGCACAAATACTTGAAGATTGCATATAAGATATGAGATTCTCTCCAAGTGATGTTTGGCAAACAATCAGAACAAAGTTGTCATAAAGCTATTTGTAACTACATGAACTCCAAGATGAAAAAAAAGAGTTCTAGTGTATGAGCATATTTTTAACATGATCAACCTAATGTATGAAGTAGATATCTATGGAGCTATCATAGATGAAAAGACCCAAGTTAACATCATTATATAGTCTCTTATTCAAGCATTTTTGCAATTCAAATTAAATTATGTTATAAACAAGTTCTTATATAGTATAACTCAGCTATTTAATAAATTGTAAACTTTTGAAGCTATATCAAAAGATAAGCCTAATGAGGCTGAGGTAAACATTGTTGAAGCTAAGCTAACTTTCTCTAAAAGCAACAAGAAAAGGAAAAATAATAATGGTAATTCAAGTTTTTGAGGAAAAGCCAAGAAAGCCTCTAATAACGACAAGAGCAAGAAGAAGGACTTTAAGGCAAAGAAAGGAAAATGTTTCCATTGCAGAGTCGAATGACATTGAAAGAAGAACTTTAAAAAGCACCTCTTTAAGCTAAAAGAAAAAAAGCACAAAAGTAAATATGATTTATTAGTTTTCGAAGCATGTTTAGTGGAAGAAGAATTATCTCTTTGGATAATTGATTCATGGGCCACTAATAGGCTTTATATTTTAAGGCTCGATGAGCCCTCATTACTTAATTCTAAAGTATTTAGAGCAGAACATCCTAAATCTAAAAGGAAAAAGGTTTCTCTAAGCGATGACACATACTTTGGCATCTTAGAGTAGGTTATATTAATCTGGATAGGATAAATAGGTTAGTAAATGACGGTCCTTTAAGAGAGCTAAATATTAGCACTCTTCTTATATGTGAGTCCAATTTAAAGAGTAAAATGACTAAAACACCCTTTTTAGCTAAGGGTGAAAGAGCCAAAGAACCACTTCAACTTATATATACGGATGTTTACAGTCCATTAAATGTACAAGCAAGAGGTAGTTACAAATATTCATCACATTTATTAACGACTATTCGAGATACAGTTATGTTTACCTAATGCAAAAAAAATCTAAAACTTTTGGAAAGTTCATGGAGTTCTTAACAGAAGTTGAAAAGTAATTAGATAAAATACCTAAGACCCTTAGATTTGATCGAGGTGGTAAGAATCTTGACATAGAGGTCAAGGATCACTTGCTAGAGTACAGTATTCTGTCCCAACTCACAGAACTTGAAACACTACAGTAGAATGGTGTTATAGAGAGGAGAAACATAACTTTTTAGACATAGTTAGATCTATGATAAGATACTGTTCACCGTTGTTCTCATTTTAGGGATCTGCATTTTTAATGTAATACCTTCTAAATCTATTTAGAGTATACCTTTAGAAATGTGAAATTATAATAAACCTAGTTTATGCCATTTTTGCATATGAAGGGTATTCAGCATATGTACTAAAGAAAAAATTGGAAAGTTAGAATTGCGAATAGAAGTGTCTATTTGTAGGCTATCTTAAAGGCATAAGAGGAGCTTTGTTTTATAGTCCTAAAAAAAAGGAAAGTAATTGTATTGATAAACATCACTTTCCTTGAGACTAACTATATAACAAACTTCAAATCTCATATTAAATTTATATTGGAGGAAATGCTTTATAATCATATTCGACCTTCATCTTCAACAGTTAATGAACAACAAGTTTAGAAAACCACTAATCCTTATCAAAACACCTTGGTACCTTGACGTAGTGGAAGGGTAATAATACTACCTATTCATTACAGAGATGATGGACAAGCATAAGTAGTTATGTCTGACATAAGCCAATATGATCTATTCATATATAAACAAGCAATGGAGGCTTTTAATAAAGAAAAATGGCCAGAAGCCATGAACCAAGAAATAAAGACCCTGTACTTCAATTTAGTCTAAGAACCTTGAAGATGTCAAGCCTATTAGGTGTAAATAGATTTTCAAGAAGAAAAGAGGTGTAGATGAGAAAGTGGAGACTTTTAAGGTAAGAATTATGGCAAAGGGTTATATCTAAAAAGATTGAGTTAACTTTAAAGAGATTTTCTCACTAATAGCTATGCTTAAATCCTTTTGCATCCTCTTATCCATTGTAGTATATCTCGATTATAACATATGGTAAATGAACGTCAAGACAACTATTTTGAATAGATACATTGAAGAAAGTATCTTATAATACAACTAAAGGAGTTCGTATTGAAAAGCTAGGAGCAAAAAGTTTGCAAGTTGCTCAAGTCTATTTATAAACTTAAGTAAGGTCTTAGAACTTAAGATTTGATGAGACAGTAAAATCTTATGGTTTTGAGCAGAAAGTTGATGAACATTATGTATATAAGTATATCAAGAACAAAGGTGGTTTTTCTAGTACTTCATGTAGATGCATTTTACTCATTGGGAATAATGTAGAATCGTTATCCAACGTAAAGAATTGGCTGGTTAAATAATTTCAAATGAAAGATTTAAGAGAGGTGAGTTATATTCTTGGGCCCAAATTATTCAAAATCATAAGAATATGCTCTTGAAATTGTCTCAAGCATTATACATCGATAAGAAGCTTATGCGAATTTCGATGTAGAATTTCAAGAAGGGTTGATTATCGACTCAACATGAAATTCTTCTTTCTAAAGAGCAGTGTCCTAAGACACCTTATGGTGAAGAATATATGAGACGAGTTCTCTATGCCTCAACAGTTAGCAGCCTCATGTATATTCTATAGTGCATGAGGCCTGACATTTACTCATTGGGAATAGTCAGTCATTATCAATCCAACATTGGATTGGCTTACTGGATTTCTCTAAATCAATTCTCAAGAATCTTTAGAGAATAAGAAACTATATGCTAGCTCATATGGAAACATGAACCTTACTAGTTACACGGATTCTGATTTTCAATTAGAAAAATAAAGTTAAAAGTCAACGTCTGGGTTAATATTTACCTTGATGTTAGAGCCATAATTTAGAGAAGTATAAAAATCCAACACTACTGATTCAACTATAGAGATTGAATACATAACAACTTGCAAAGCAGCTAAAGAAGCAGTGGGGCTCGAGAAGTTCTTTATTGATCTAGAATTTATTCCATGTATGGATAAATCATTGAGCATTTATTGTAACAATAGTGGGGCAGTGGCGAATTTAAAGAAACCAAGAAGTCACAAGAGAGCAAAGCATATAGAAAAAAATATCACTTGATAAGAGAAATTATGCATAGAGGTGATGTGACGGTCATGAAGATAGCATACGAGAAAATTCTTGCAAACCCATTTACCAAGACTTTACTAGCTAAGATGTTTAAGGGTCATATGCATGCTATGATTTCAAAAGACATGTCTCACGTACTTTAGAATAAGAGATTATTAGGTATATTTCCCTAAAAGCATGTACTTGTACTATTTTATGAAATAAATAAATTTGTAATTTTGTACTTAAAAAGTACTCATAATGTTATGACGTAAAGATAATAAAATCTCGGGTTTATTTATGTGACTATAACTTTAGTATATAATTATTTTATACAAGAGGATTAAAGTTATAGATAATAAATAAAAAAACAATTGTATTAATTAATTAAAGTTCAAGATCTTTAATTAAATATTATTAGTGTGGTCTACAAATGTTAAGAATGTTGTGATTTTATTCGAATCACAAATGTTTCATAGATGCACTTTCTATAATATGATTATGTAGGACTAGACTAGACGTAGATTAAATTCTTATGAAAAAAAATATCATTGTTAATTAAGAATTTAAATAATCTCAACTAATGATCATATGTAAATCAAGCTTAATTTTAAGTGATCATAAAGTCCTATTTGTGTCACTATGGTATTTGAAATATTCGTTACGATTATTATGAAGAACGTGCTAAAAAATTATATTTTAGTGGCACAATAAGATAAGTAATTGGGAATATAATTTACATATATGAAATCCATTCATTTCTAATGGAACTTAGAAATATGGCTCACTTAAGTGTTAGTTCTAGAATTGAACGGTAAGAGTACTCAATTTATAACAAGTTTACAAATTAACTATTTACTAATGAATTAATAGTACTTAAGGATAAAGAAGTAATTACAGAAGAAAAACAATAATTGCTTTAATTATGAACCATTAATAGAGGGTTCAATTGCATTTAGTGATTAAATCAATGGACTACTTTAAGTTTTATGAGTAAATTATATCTGCAATTTCAAGAGTGCAATTCTAAATTTTTAGTGGAATAACACTAAAATAATAAATTGAATTAATTAATTAAATAGATTAATTAACTATTCAAAATTTATTGGAGTTTAAAATTATAGGTCTATAGGTCCCTAATACCACCTCTTAATTTATTACAGTGAACAATTTAAAGGATTTAATTTATTACACAATAGTTGTGTCTAGAAAATAGTTTTCAAAATAACTATGTTTTATATTTGAATAAAATTAATTAATTAAGAATTAATTAATTTTAAAGATAATATCTTATCCAAATATAATATTTAATTTGAGAAATTAAATAGATAAAAACTCAAGCATAATTTATGAAATTATCAAAGAGATTTATTTTTTGATCATTTTTGAAATTATTTAAAGAGATTTTTTTTCTCTAAATTTCCTATTTTTTAAAATTATTTTTTGAAAAAGTAATTTTGATAAAATTTTGAAAAGTAAAAATTAGAAGTCTTGTAACACCCAATTATTTGGTGTTACACATGAACCACAGAAAGTGCAACTCTCATTGACTCGCATTTTTTTATCTTCTTAATTGTAAAGAGATAATTGTTTAAATAACTAATTAATAAGTATTATTAATTAGGTTATTTAATTAATTAAAAGAGTTTTAATTTAATCGAAGTATTGTAAAAGAAAGAGATTGAGTATTATAAAAGGATGAGATAAGAAAAGAAATATCACTCTCTCATGCAAAACACAAAAGAATACATATTTTTCCTTCAGAGGAAAATATTGAAAGCTTGCTTTTTTACTCATTGTAATATAAGAGCATTGGTTTGAAATCTTTTGGTAAAAGAAAATTAAGCGTTGATTCAAAATATATTTTTAATTATTCTTGTTTTCAGTTCTGTCCCCAAATAATATATTCATAAAGATTCAATGATAGATAAAAAAAAGCTTTTATTTGAAATTATTTTAAAAGTTAAATTCCGCTGCAAATCTTTATAAAAATCAACAAAAACACTGAAACTCAGCACCACAACTACATTGCAATACCAAGGCTAGGTCACGACACCCATCTGTTGCCAAGCCTAGCATCACGGTTTGGCTTCCTCTAGGCCGCGACCCCAAGGCCTAGAGATGCATCCTTCGCATGTTTCGAGTTCTTGTTTGCTTCCGACTCTCTATTTTCTTTCTTTTTTCACGTGTCGAATGCATTCTTAATTACATATTAACTCCTTATTAATTTTCGACTCAAAATCATAATCAAATACGATTGAAAATCATTGATTCTAACATAAAATAAGAAGAAAAAAAGAGAGATAAAACAAATAAGAAGATGAGATAATTTATTTATTCTTTAACATATATATATATATATATATATAGACACACAAATTTTGAACTATTAAGCATCTATTATGTAATAAGCACCGGAATGCATTGTGCAATTTTATATAGAATAATGTTAAAATTATAAATTAATTATACAGTATTATATGATAATATTATTTATAATAACATAAGCAACATCATTAATTAAATTAGTTTTGTAAATAAAATGAGAAGTGATATACTATAAAAGAGAGCATAATCATGTTTTAAAAAAAGTACATTAAGAAAATACATCATAATCTCAACTACATAATATAAAAATATATATATATAATAATAATATCAGTTACATAATTTAGAAAAGAAGAAGGCATGGTGTGCCTGGGAACTTTCTCCATAAAATAAAATAAAGTCGATGTAGCCCAGATTTTAAAAGCTTTGTGACAACCACATCTACGTGGACAACATAACAAAGTTTCTGATTTCTCCGCCTCAAGTTCCAGCATCTTCAGCAGACCGTATGTAACACTTACTTGGATTTCATTTTCTGGCCGTTCTAAACAAGATCTCTTGTCTTCTGTTCAATATATTATCTTCTTGTCCTTTTTCTTACTACTATTGCCTTCTTATTCTGTTTCTTAGAAGAAAAAAAAAGAGTTGTGGGGTGTGGGGGGTGGTTGTGGTTTAAAGAAATCACACTTAAAAGGTAAAGTACAACATAATTCACGGAAACTTTTCCAACGAAAAAATTATTGTATTGATTGTTACTTGATTAGCAGAAGTTTATAAAATGTTTAAATGGGGGAAGGTATATAAACAAACAAAATACTGTTGTAGCGAATCAAACCGGCACTACTAGAAAAAGGGCTTCGTTGATACTAATTCGGTGTCAACAAATGATTTTATTAATACCATTTTAAAGTGTCATTATAGTCAATATCAAAATTTACTAACATTCATTTTGTGTGAATAATTTTTTAATATTATAGTATTATATAATTACTGATACTATAATATTAAAAATTTATTGACACTATAATATTAATAATTTAATAATACCATATAATCAATATATTACTGATATCATAATATCAACAGTTTATTAACACCATAATATTAAAAATTTATAAAATTAAAATAATATATCATTATTTTAATTTAAAATTATATTATTAAACATTTAAAATTTATATTGCACGTAATTTATCGAAATGAGAAGCAAAAATACTCTAATAAAGACGTTCCTTCGTAACATCATCATGACTCTCGAAATCATGTGCGGTAGTAATACCAAACCAAATAAGATAAGTAGTGGGGTCTTAAACTAAGCTTTGGCTAAACCTTAAAAATCTTAATGCCATAATGTCTTTCAAATCTTTTTAGCCATTATTCTACTGCAATAATTCTTATTAAGAAGAAAGCCCATGTTGTGGCAATGCCATCCAAAAGGTAATGTGTTACTTCTATAGTACATCTTTATACAATGCTCAAGGCTTTAGGCTGAGTAGCAGGAGCAACTTTTAATTTATTATGAGCCCAAATGATAGATTCAATAAATTCTTGCCAATAACTACACCTGCCGAATAGAAACATTAAACTAAAAGCTCATACAAAATAAGCACCTAAGAAAAAAAAAAGGCCATGTGCAAATAATGAAGAATCATAATACTAAATTACCTAGGATGCTTAGGCCCATATAAAATCATGGAGTCATCCATTAATTGTAATGGAACTATGCGCAAAGTTTCCTCCTTCATTGATTATATACTTCAATAATAAACAATTGTCCAATAAAAATAAATATAAACAAATGTCATTCAATAATTAATAATTATCCATTCAATAATCACCAATGGTCTACTCAAGATAAATACCACAATTCATAATCACCAATGGTCCATTCAAAATAAATAACTAAATTTAATCTGTTTACATAATTAAATATATAACATCTATGGAATATTCATCAAATGTTCATCACTAAACGTCTCATAAAAGTAAATATTTATCATATCTACAAAATATTCATAAAAATTGTAAACTTGTAAAAGTTTGGTAGGATAACACAGGCCTTCAAAAGTTCGTCACTATCACATAATCCCTTTACTTTGGAAGATTCAACCCCATCATTAAAGAATAGATCCATAAACCATTGCACTCCCCCTAAACATAACAAATCTTCCAAATCTTTTAATTTTTCTTATGCTAAAAAAGAAAAAATTAACATAAAATTTAAAAGTTAACAACTTAATTATCTTTTAAACTTTTAAACACATTTTGTGGAAAATCAACATACCTATTTTTGGTTTCTCGTTATTAAGTCAACAACATAATTTACCCACTCATCACGAATCAAGCTAATGTCAATGTTCGTATATTCATCAATTCCCTTAAACTTGAAATACAAAATGAAATATGTTAATACTATGGAAATTAAAATTGAAAATTTTCACAAAAGGTGTTTGAGACATACATTGTTCTTGAATATAGTGATGTCCTCAATAATTATTTTCATATATTTCACACAAAGTATCAGTACTCAATTGAGCCAAGTTGCAAAAGGCATTACAAATCCTATAATAATATTTGTTGAAAAAAGACATATAGTAATAGAAATATAAACTACAAAGTAACCCTGTATTTAGAAATAAATACTAAGTATAAAGCATATGATAGTAAGAAAGGTTTATGTTTACCTTGATTAATTTTAACCCTCGTGATGAAAATAAATCGTAATAAATTCAAAATAAACTGCAAACACAACCAAATTTTAAAGTAATTGAATCTTAATTGATTAATGATGTCCTCCAAATTGTCACAAGGTTTATTTTCCAATAAATCAAAGATAAAACACAATAAATGTCAGCAAATTGAGGGCAATTAGAACTCAATGGTTACTACAAGGAAGAAAATTTGTGTTAACTTAGAAGAATAGTATAAAATTAATTATAATAATTAGACTAATTTAAAGAAATTCATACCTAAGGTTATATAAGAGAAGGATAACTTGCTTTAGTTGTGACATTGCAAAAATTTTTGCAATATACCTTGATCAATCAATATGTATTTCATATTTTTTTGTATAATTTGCTGTATTATTCTTATGGGGGCAAAAGTAATCTGGCATATTATGTCCTTCATTGTTCATATCTTAAAGAGGTTCCTGCAAAAACATAAGGAGATAAGATATGAATCATATTAAAAAAATTGTAAATGTTACTTATGCAATATAAATTATAGTTGACTTACTTTATTCAAATCTCAATACAAAAGTTAGACAACTCTATCATGTTGATAATGATCTTACAATCCTTCTTACTCAACGGAGTAAACTAATAATGACCAAAAATAGATAATTCATGTTCTACTTTTATTATTAAATTTATGCAATTTTAAACCAACAAATAAAACATAGCCAAGTACCCACTAGTCTCCTTTCTTGATTGTACAATACTTCTAGTACTCTTTTTAAGCAAAAGCTTTCTTGTTGTCGGCTTTGTGACTTGTTGCAATGTGATGGCGAGATTTGGACTAATTCTAGGAGATCTTCTAAGGGTTTGTTGTTGCATAGGTGTGATGGCAAGATTGCTTATTAGAATTTTTGTGTCTTAAGTTCTCTTTTTTTGCTGGAGTTGTCTTAATTTCAACCTTACTCACAATAAATAATATAAATTACTAATAAATATAGATAATAGATATAATAATTTCTTTCAATAATTTTTTATACTATTCTTTTTCCTAAAATTTATTAAGATAGGCAATCGACCTCTAATTTTTTTTGTTTTGGTGGCATTTATACTAACATTATAGCTACTAACTTCAATTTTTAATTATCAATTTAGCCTTGTAGTAAGAAGCTCTACTTATGCAATTAAGAATGCAAACTTCTCTTCACAAAACTTCTTATCCTGAGCTATAATGGAACTTTCTTGAATAGAAAAATACATGGATTGGGTGATAAATTGGCTAACACCCTGTACTATACTCCCATTTTCTAGAATAGAAAACTATATGGATGGGATGATAAATCCAATACCCTATACTTAGCTCCCATTTGGTGGCTTCTCAAATGCATAAGTCAAAATGTCATTCAATCCTTTTGGTTGGAAAGACCCTTCTTCCATTTGGCTCTATATATTGCTCCTCTTGCAATGTCATATTAGTTTATTGAATACCACAATTGTATTAAAAAAATACTTTAATATTAATAGCATTGATATTACTTACAATTTTTGTAATAATTGACTTTATTTCATTAGAATATTCTTCATTCTTCTTCAATCGAGTCTTCTTCTAAAATATACTTCGATTAATTTATGTATCATATTCCCCACACTCCTTAACCTAGGTCAAGAGTTTAGAATTATATATTTGAAATGAATACTATAAAGAAATAAAACTTTCAATGTAATTATATTTAAAAGACTAGACACTTACTATTCTTTCGCATAAACCTTTGTAACCACTACTTTCCTAAACAATAGTTGTAGGTATTCTTGGCACATCTTTCTTTTGCCTTGACACTAGATCTCTACATGGTTGTAGGTATATAAGATAAGTTAATTCACCTTAAACAACTCAAATTACAATCTCTCAACAAATAACTTCCAATATGTTTTCTTGATATTTGGGTATTTAAGAGGTAGTAATCTTAATTGACTATAGTTATCTATGTAAGAAAGAACATATTCATGAGTCAGGGTGTGTATAAAGCTCCTTAAAAAGACTCCTATACAATGCAAAACTTGCTCTTTTTTTTTTCTTTAATTTTCAAATCCATGTTGAACTTTTGCTGCATCAAAATACAATAACAATTAATGAAAAAGGATTTAAAAATTAGGTAGACTTGTTCATTCTCAACATGTGCCTCTATATTATTTTCATATACGGGAGCTCTAAGATCCACTGTTATATATAGAGGTATCAAAATTTTTCTAATCGTACCCACAAAGAACTGTACTTCATCATCATTTCAATTGCAATTGGTTTTAACTTCACCCTTATTACATCAATAAATTTTATCATAAACACTTTTTATTACACCTTATCAACTCCAATTACACGACATACATTATTCAACAATGCTTTTATATTTTACGTTCTTCTAAACTAAAATACCAATATTTTAAAATCAATATATCTCTCATCATCGTCACTAGAATTCTCCTACTTTCCATTGAAGTATACAATGATTGAATTATGCTCCATAATACTTATAACTAAAGAAAAATTATCAAAAATATTATTTAAATACAACAAAAATACAAAACTCAAAAAAATTTCACAAACCACGCGAAAAAGAAATTTGCATAGTGTGTTAACGAACCAATGTGTGCACGCTCCATGCTTACACAGAGAATGCTTTGAACATTGTGTGCATGCCACACCAAGCGCATACCAGTGTCCTCTACGGTGCCAGCCGCCCTCCAATTTTAATTTTTTTTCACTCATTTTGCACTATTTTTAACTAAATATATTCGTTTTTAACCAATGTATTTATTTTAACACATCGATTATAAAAATATCTTATTTTCTAATATTATTGCATAATATCTTTAATTTAAGAAAGTTACCAAATATTTTTCATTGATTTGATTAGGATCTTTAAAATAAATTGAGTATGTTCTTTTTTTTTTTTAAGAGAGGAAGGGGAGGGGGGTTTTTTTCTTTTTGGGACAATTGTTTGAATTTGCAAAAAATATGGTTAAGGACTAGTAATTTAATATGTAGCTAAAAAGAAAATTAGATTAAAAAGGGGGCTAGTTACGAACATTTCCCATTCATAAATAGGTGGTGATTTTATAAATAACCTTTAGTTTTGCATAATAACAGTATAACACTCTTGTACTTGTATTAATAGTCTAGTGATATCAAGAAAGCACAACATTTAGTTCAACTTTAATGAAGTCTCTAGTTTATATCCTTCATTCCTCTGAGTTTAAATCTCCCTCTCCATATTAAAAAAATAGTATAACACTTAAAATTTAAAATATTGTAAATGAACTTTAATTAATTTCACAATGTCCTTTTTTTTAAACATTTTTAACTTTTTAAAAAAATTTGGCACACCTTTTACATCATCTTTACTTTCCATTTAAGCTTTTTTTCTTAACATTTATAATTTTTAAAAATTTTTTGGCATACTTTTTACATCATCTTTTACTTTCCATTTATGAATCAACATATTTTAAGAAGAATCATAGTCTTGCAAAAATATAAAATTTAATTTTTTCTTTCAAGTATTTTTCTACTATATATCTTTGTTTATTATTTAAAATATCATATATATTAAAAGATATATTTCAATTCAAGCAAGAGCAGAAGGTGCATACAAGAAAATTTTTAAAAACCATGTGATATAGATATTATTTAAATTAATACAAAAAAAAAGTAAACTTTTTAATCATTTTATTTAAGGTTTAACTTATAGTTATGAGAAATTTAAATTATAAAACCTGATTACACAAAACAAAACAAAGGAGGAAAATATGATCATCCTTTACAAACACTTTGTAATTAATCAACTTAATATGTTTTTTTTCCCTGAGTTATTTTTAATACTTTTGCTATTTTTTAAAAAATATTAATTCTGTATGTTGCGGATATCAAGTCATGTACTTTAATTTGATATTCCTATGACATCAACTAAGCCACAACCTTGATACCTTTTGCACCTTATGCATGGCGAAAAATCATAACTCACACCATAAGTAAGAACACATAAGATTAACACACCAATTAAAGATAAAGAAAACAAACCAATCACAAGACACAAGATATATGTGGTTCGGCCCAAATTGCCTACATCCACAAAGGATCCATGATCTAGCTTCTTACTATTGAAATAGATCACAAAGTATCTTCTTACATCATCAATGATCTCATAAAACTTCTTAGTATCTCTCATAGAGACCTCTAAGCATCTACCCTTGATCATTATGACTCCCTAAGACCTCTTCGTATCTCCTCATAAGAGATTTTTACAATGAACACAAGAATAGCCCGAGCATCTAAGCCTAAATGATCTATGGTGTTTCTCTTTTATTCACTCAAAGAGCCTAAAGAAGAAAATACCCCCTAAGGTTACACCCTAGTGCACCACGCACTTAGTGCCTACCTAACTCCTCTATTCTCTCTTATGGTTATATCTTGAAACCTTAGATGCTTAACCTTAAACAAGGGTTTACAAGTGTTTATATAGGGTGTATTTCATGCCTATAAACCCTATTCCTTGTTGGAGTAAGAGTCCACTTATTTTGGAAGTCCAAAACTTCCCAAAACTTGAAATCCCGAGCCAAAACAGACTTTTTCAAGCATTCTGGCGCCGCGACGATCGTCCCTGGGCACCTCGGCGCTGGCCCTTCTCGCATCCAGCGCTGTGGCACTAGTCTTCTGTGTTGAGCGCCGCGGCTCTCATCCCTGGGCGCCGTGACGCTGGTCAGCTCCTAGCGATTCCTTCTTTTCCTTTGCGTCTTTGAGTTCCGTTTCACTTCCCCTTTCGTGTCCCACACGTCCTAGACTTCTCCATACGTGTCCCACACGTTCTAGACTTCCTGTGACTCTCCACTTTAGTATTCATCTCAATTCTTGTCCAACCAAGATTGTTGAATCACCAATTTTCTAACAAATCCTCTCTTTGATTCAAAATCTCTTCCTATGAAGCTAATCACCGTCACCCCTCCTTGACCAATGCTCACTAATATGGTCTATAAGTCAAGTCCCCGACTTAACTAAAGCTCTTACGACTACGGTCTCTAAAGATTCTGAATGCTGATGTCTAGAGTAGTTCAATGTTATGATCTTTCATGTCCCGAAGACACCATGACCATAACCCTTAATGGTGAAAATTCCATTCTCGCCGTTGCTACTCTTTCCACACATTCTCTTTCGACCCCTGCCACAAAGTGATATATCAAAAGCTGCTTTATGGTCTATTTCAAATCAACCCCTATGTTGATCTCATTCTAAGCACTTTTCTACAAGCACATAGCCTCCCTTTGTGCTTTATCACTCCCTCGATCCTTTTGCTCCCCCATTTAGTGTTCCTTCTGTATGCCTTCCATGAATCTCCCTATTTCGATCTAACAGTCCCGAGTCCTCTAGGTCTTTATGAGATAAGGAATAAAATCTCATACCTAGTCCTTCCCTTGTCTTTTTCACTATGTAGTCTTAATCTTATCCTATCAATCCTCTATGACTTACCATAAGCCATATTACTCCAATTGGTAAATAACGATTCTCCATGACTCATATGAAAACACTACCCTAGATCCCAAAAATAGTTCGTTCGTCAGATACTGATTCCTCCAGAAGCTCTTATGCAATCAAGGTCTTTGCCTAACCATCCAATAGACTTGCAAATCCACCTTCCTTCTATCTTTGGCTTCCTCTTAGGACTATCCCCTTAAGTGCCCTAGACATCTTTTGGATCTGTCCTTCAATCTTGATTGTTCTTCTTTTGTCATCTTTATTTTGTGTCCACTCTGAATGATTCTTCTAACTAAGACCTAGATGACGCCATCTTTTTGGAAGTTTCTTCAAGAGTGATCTCTACTTCAAAACTCTCTAGTAAGGCCATCATCTTTTCCTCTTTCAGATAATCATCTTCCTTATTGTTTTTCTCTTATATTTGTGAGTCCCCATGATTGACAACCTTTGCTCAACAATCTGACATTGCTGCCTATGCTCTGCAATCTGAACTTTAACCCATGCTTCTAATATCAGTTTGGACTTCAGCTCAAGCTCTGTCATCAGTTTGTGCTTCAACATACGCTCTGATAGCAATTTGTAGCTTCAACCTAGCTCTGATACCAGTTTGTTGCAGATATCAAGCCATGCACTTTAATTTGACACCCCTATGGCATAAACTAAGCTACAACCTTGATACCCTTGCACCATAAGCAAGAACACATAAGATTAACATACCAATAAAAGATAAAGAAAACAAACCAATCACAAGACAGAAGATATACGTGGTTCGGCCCAAATTGCCTATGTCCACGGAGGATCCATGATCTAGCTTCTTTTTATTGAAATAGATCATAAAGTATCTTCTTACATCATCAATGATCCCACAAGACCCCTTAGTATCTCCCATAGAGACCTCTAAGCATCTACCCTTGATAATTATGACTCCCTAAGACCTCTTCATATCTCCTCATAAGAGATTTTTATAAGGAACACAAGAATAGCCCGAGCATCTAAACCTAAAGGATCTATAGTGTTTCTCTTTTATTCACTCAAAGAACCTAAAGAAGAAAAAAAACCCCAAGATTACACCCTAGTGCACCATGCACTTAGTGCCTACCTAGCTCATCTATTCTCTCTTATGGTTACATCTTGAAACCTTAGATGCTTAACCTTAAACAAGGGTTTACAAGTACTTATATAGGGTGTATTTCATGCCTACAAACCCTATTCCTTGTTGGAGTAAGAGTCCACTTATTTTGAAAGTCCAAAACTTCCCAAAACTTGAAATCTCGAGCCAAAACGGACTTTTCCACGCATTCTGGCACCGCAGCGCTCACCCCTAGGCACCTCGGCACTGGCCCTTCTTCCGTTCAGTGTTGCGGCGTTGGTCTTCTGTGTTGAGCGCCGCAGCGCTGGTCAGCTCCCAGTGATTCCTTCTTTTCTTTCGCGTCTTTAAGTCCTGTTTCACTTCCCCTTTCATGTCCCATACGTTCTAGACTTCTTGTGACTCTCCACTTTGGTATTCATATCAATTTTTGTCCAACCAAGATTGTTGAATCACCAATTTTTCAACACTGCAGTTTCATTGCATAGCAGAAAATGAGAAATTGTCTAGCCAAAGCTTTACATTTTGAGTGTTCAAAACTAGCCTGGCTAATTTTTTAGCATCAACATTTTAAGTTCTTGGGACATAGCATACATCCACATGTTCTAATTCACTCATAAGATTCCTAACATCTTGGACTACCCATTTAATTTTCATTAGGGAATTATTTAATCCCTTAACAAGACTTACAACATTTTTGGCATCCAACTCAATTTTAATGTGCTGGATATTTCGGCCCCTTGACCATCTGTAACCCAAACTTTATAGCCTCTGCCTCTTCTATTTCAATATCTGCTCTATAAATGCTTAAACTAGTTATTATAACTATTGGATTTCCTCTATCATCTCGAATAACAGCACCTAATCCACTATGTTTCTAACTAAGTTCACCGTAGCATCAACATTTAGCCTGCACTATCCCTTTGTCGTAAATCCCGAATCTGTAGCCACTTGTTCTCCTTCCTATTATCCTTTTTAACTTGAGCTGAAATGCTTAAGTTGTATGTGCTATAGTAAGCTTCTACTTTTGCCACCAGAAAGATTGGAGAGTCCTCTTTGCTGTTCATGATAAAGTTGTTCCTGTTGTTCCAATTAGCCCATAGAATCATATAAACTTTTCCAGCTTCTTCTTTTGATGTAGTAGCTAACACATATTACATCATTAGCCATAATTCCTTGGTCTGCTCTCCTCTCACCAGCTCAATAAAGGTAGTGTAGTTCCACACCTTCATAGCCTTCTTACACCTTTTTAAAGCATAATGAATAATTTCTTTCTCTATGGCATCTTGCACAAATAAGACAATCTATTGCATTTTTTTATAGCTAAATTTTTGTTTATAGGTAAAGTATTGTTCATAGCTTTCCATACCTTCTTTAGGTTCTTTTATTGTTCAGAGCTATCAACATACTTCAGTTTAAAAGGCAAGTGGTATCCACTCTTTATTGAGAATTCCCTTCTTTTATCAAAATACCAACATAATGTATCCTCTTCATCTCATTTAGGTAGTTGAATCATCCCAATCAACTCAGCTTCATCCTTTATGAAAGCCTGCATTAAGACTTCCTTATTCCAGTTCTTGTCATCCCTAATCAACTTTTCAACTTTGCCATCACACAGAAGGATAGATAGAGATATTGGCTTGAAAGTGGAGGCTCTAGGAATCTAATTGCTTCTATAAACTTCCACTTTTTCTGTCATTACCAATGATCCACCTAATGCCCTTCTTTAAAAGTTGTCTCCCCCATAATATACTTCTCCATATATAAAGGGGTTTGGCCCTATTTTGGCATCCAAAAAGTCATATTTTTTTATAGTATCTAACTTTCAATACTATATCTACTAAAGACTCTGGTTGTTGACTCAATCTACATTCCCGTTTAGTTAAAAGGGATTGATTAAAACATGTAAACTCTCTAAAACCCTGGCCACTTGATTCTTTGCTCTTGCACAAGCTCCTCCACGATATCCAATGTATTTTCCTTTTTTGATCTTCAGTTGAGCCCTACCAAAACTTGGCTAATAGTCTTTGAATGTCGTGACAAAGGCTCTATAGTAACTTGAACACTGACATTGTATATGTAGGAATAGATTGAGCCACTGCTTTGATCAGAATTTCCTTACCCTTACTTGGGAATAATTTTACATACCAACATTTCACCCAGTTTGTTATTCTATGCTCAAAGTCATTAAGGAAATCACTCTTGTTTTTACATACCATTGAAGGAAATCCAAGTTATTTTTCATAGTTTGTTACCTCATTGAGCTAGAAAATTCTTAGAATTTCTTTGACCTAGTGCTATAGGATATCTAGACTAATAAATATGTTGGATTTATCACAGTTGAATAATTGTCCTCAAGCTAAGAAGTATTTGTCTAGAATTTGCCTCAATGCTATACAGCCTTGTTGAATGGCCTTGATACATATCAAGTTGTCATCAACAAATAACAAGTGTGATACAGATATTATTTTGCTAAATCTAACTCCACTTATTTGCTTTCGATTCTTTTCCATGTACAAAAGAGAGAAAAAGCTTCTATATAAATTAGGAAGATTTAAAGGGATAGAGGGCATCTTTGTCTCAAGCCTCGATATATTGGAAACCACCCTTTAGTACTTATGGCCTACAATGACATTATCACTTATTAACCTTTTTGGAAGAAAAGTACTTTGACTGGGGATATTATTATATACAATATAGGCTTCAATCTGTTTACTATTGTCTAAGCTATAATCCTATAGTTTATATTGTATAAACTAATTGGCCTAAAGTCTACAGTTTCTTGAGGGCTTTCTTTTTTGGGAATTAATGTCACACCCCAAATCCAAAAGTTTTGACACGTGACATAACTTATACCCATTCAATAATGTACACTCATAATTAATATTACATAAAATTTCAAACTTTAATTCAACATAGGAATCCCTAGCAAGTCGCTAGTAAGTTTAACACTAAAATCAACCTATAATCACACTTGGTGAAACTTAAACCAAATACAACCACACATAATAAAATACTACATAAGTATTTATTCAATAGAGACAAATCAAATATCTTAAATCACGTGTCCACAAATGAAACACTTACAACTTAAGAAACCCAAGGGACAATAAAAGCCTTGCCAAATCCTCTAAGCATACATGTACCTTATTTACCTGAAATCACCATAAACTATAATGAGTATAAAACTGAGCAAGCATACTAATTTTTCATATATCTAAATACAAATATATATGTACACAATGCATGTGTATGATATGCTATGATAAATCAAAATCATAATCTTATCAAATCACATGTCAGGTTAGCGCTTACACATTCTTTCAAAACATATAATCGGAATACCATCACTCAACTACTACTTAGTAGGACTTTCATATCACATATCACATAATAAGCCAAATTTCACCCATCGATGACATACCGTATAAGAGGAATAACACAAGTAAGGTTTAGATTACATATATATAATGCTCATGCCTGAAGGTAAGAGCCAAACCCTTACCCTAATCGTCGGTTAGTCCTCTCACATGCACCAATACACCACTACACGGATGTGATGACTCACTCTTCCTTTAAGTACCAATAAGATCCTCCCTACATACGGAACATATAACATATACTAATCCCAAAAGAAATGTCACACATAAAGGCTCTATAAATCACATAAGGTGCCTATTAAGTAAATAGTGAGTTCAAGCATCCTTAAAACACAAAATGTATCTCATGGATATTTTTCACTTCAAAAACTTTCTTTGTTAAACACATTTCATTTTGAAAGCTCACTTTAATAAACACATGTATGTCCATACTCAATGTCAATGCTCACATTCATAAACATATGTCTTTCACATTTCATATCAAATATACTTTAGCATAACATAAACATAAACATATTTTTAAGCACATTTACAAAATTATACATAAACAATTACTATGTTGATTGTGATTTCAGTAAAAGTTTAGTATACTTACCTCTTAGCATTTTCGGGTACAAGGCTTAATTCTCCTTAACCTATCAATGGAGATTAATCCTTTCATAAGCCTCACCATTCATACAAAACACTTTAAATAGCTTACGAAATTACACATATTGCACTTATCACATTGAATTGGTCTAATTACTTGGTTTCTCAAAACCTGTCATTTTGACCACTTACACTTAACAAAATTGTTTTATACATTAAATGAGGTCTAATTACTCCAAAATTAGAATATATCATTCATGACTCATATATATTTCTTATATATGAATAATATATCATAATTCTTACACAATCTATTTCATAAATACCATCAAATTCAAACTATTATCCTAACAAGATCAAGATATTTACTGAACAGTATTAAATCTCCCAATTTTATAAAATCATATACTAACTCAAAAATTATAAAACTACCACCCAATCCATAATAATTGTTTCACTTCAAAATCTCTGATAAAAGTATTTTAAAACTATTTTATTTCATAACTTTAAAAATCTATTAATCAAATACTGAAATGAGCTGATGCACTTTAGAAAATCATAACAATTTAACCACATTAATCTAAATTCTCAATTTTGAATATATAATACTAGACATATAAATTTATCATATTCTAAAAATTTGTAAATTTTAAAGATCATTCGATAGATCAAAAATTATTTTTCACTGTATTATACTTTTAACACAAGAAATTTTTAGAATTTTAGGGTCATTTTGATAAATTCACTACAAATTCAATTTTTAGAATTTTCAATCGATTCAAAGTCTCAAATGATTCTAGACATGTCTAATTTCATATTCTCAAAAGTAAAACCAGAATCAAAGTACAAATATTTATAAAACTTTTGGATCAAGAGACTATCGAGTAGAAATTCTGCAATTCATCATTATTTATCATGTTATCTATATAATCATCATCAATTCTCAATATATCTTACAAAATTCACATCAAATTCCCAATTTTTCATATTTTTAAAAATTAAAAATTAACAAAATTAACTAAATTAACACCAAGAAATTAAGAAAAGGGTTATAATATACCTCTTAAATTCTAAATTTCTTCTTCTTTTTCTTCTTCCTCTTCTCTTTCTGCCCCCTCTCTTTCTCTCTTTTCTCACTCTAAAAGAGGAGGTTTGACCAAAATGAGTGAATTATGGTTAAAAATGTGTATTTTTATACTAAGAGGTTAATTTTTAGTATTTACAAATTAGCCCCTAAAACTTTTAAAGTATTATAATTTGGTCCCTAAAATAAATCTAAAGTCTTGCAAATAAATCCAATACTTATAGTAGGTCCTTAATCTATACAAACAGTACTAATAATAATACATAAATCAAGTATCACCCACATACAAATAAAATATGTATATTTATATATATATATATAAATACTTATTCTTACCGGTTGTGGATAAGTGGTTACTACAATTAATGAAATAAAAGTGTGGTTGAAGGGGTGAGAGTACCTTAAAGTTAAGAATATATAGGCATGTGTTTACCATATTCTCTCTAATATATTTTCGATGCTCTTGGTAGAATCTAGCTGATGAACACTTGAAATTATAAATTTAATAAGGGTTTTACTTCATTGGTTTGTATTACTAGTGTCTTTAACACCCCCACCCCCCAAAATTAAGTATGTTTATTTTAATTATTTTGTGGTAGGTTCGATGAAAATGGCATAACTTTCTACCTACGAATTCAATTGGAGTAGTTCTTGATTCTATAAAGAGCTAACTTAATGGGCTAACATATTATATTTCACAAAGCATTTAAAATTTGAGAGTATCTATAATGAAAATAGCATAGAATAGAACTGATCTGCAGTATAAGCTCAGTCCAAACAGTCATTAGTATTTGGCCCATAACTAGAGAAATATGTATCTAATATGTATGAGACAACTTAATTTAGAAAGATAAGAGACTTATCTATAGCTTTGATGTTTTGAGTAGAAGCTAATTCGGACTACATGAATTCTAAATTGAACAATTAAGTGGGTACATTAATGATAATCAAAGCAAATTAGTTGCCACCTTTCTTGACTTTTATCATCCAAGTAGTTCTCTCTTCATTTGTCTTGATTTATACATGTTTTTCTATAAATAGGTGGCCTTTTATGCCAAAAGCATATAATTAGAGATCTAAATTTTAGTTGAAAATACTTGTCTTTTTGTATTATTATTTCTTTTGTTTACTATTCTAAAGTCATGTTATATCTTCTTTCATTTCATTTCTTTTTCTTTAATTTTATTATGTCCAATTTTTTTTTTTTTTTACTTAGGTGAAAGGATAAAACTCTTGGCAAGGTAATAAGATATACTTAACTCTTATTCATAAATTTAATGTTTCATTCTTCAGTTATGCAAATTTATATATGACGTATTTATTTTGTTTGCAATATTAATACCTTTTCTTGTAAAGTAATGTATTTTGATTTATTATAAACAATTTTTATAGTTGGCCAAATAAATTCTTGAAACCATGTACAAAATTTAGCGTAGATACCCTTTCTTGTAAAGAGGGAGTTTTGATTTATTGTAAACAAATATAAAGATTGAGATAATAAATACTTGAGCCCATTTATAAAATTTGGTATATACTAATTAAAATAAATAAATACACGTTAATATATAAATGGTGATGAACTTTAATTGTTATATCTTCTTATTAGAACCTCCTTTGTGTGAGGATTCCAATTGAGTTATAAAAAGAGTTAAATATATTCTTATTTCAAATGCTAAGAGTGGATCCTCCTAACCTTAGCATTCATTTTAATTGGTTATTTGAATTATTATTTACAAACGTCTTATATTGTTTAATTTGTCTTTAGAGTATTTATAGTTTGTAATTTTAATTTCACTTCCCTGTAGATCGACCCCATTCTTACTGAGTTAATTATTACTTTGATAATCCTACACTTGAGAATAAACTCTTATATTCTGAATATGTCAAGTTTTTGGCGTCATTGCCGAGAAAGTGAAATTAATCTTTTTTTGTTTGTTTGTTTTATTTTCATACAAGATTAAGTCTCCTAACTTGCTTTATTTTATTTATCCTTTACTTGTTATTTTTATAGAAGGCTAAGTCTGATACTCTTTATTTATTAACTTTTTATTATCCTAATCTAACTTCTAACTTTTATTTTAAAGTTAGCCTTGCCTATTTTATTTGCCTTTATTTTATTTTTTTTCTCTTATTTGTAATATTTATTATTATTGTATTTTATTTTATTTTATTTATTTTATATGAGTGGTTGATTTTGAGATCCTAATTCTCATCATTTGGTGAAAGGTAATTTTAGAACTTCATTTGATAATTTCTTAGATTCTCCTTCATCTTTTCATTCTTCACTAATTAACACCATGAATGATAATCAAATCGAAGGACTCATAGACCCAAGGGACAATCAGACCCAACATAATGACCATAATCGACCTAGGACACTTAGAGACTATATGAACCTTACATGAACCGATGAACCATCTTGCTTAATTTTTCCTCCAGATGCAACACATTTTAATTTTAAGCTGGACATTATTAAACTTTTACCCACTTTTCATGACTTAGATGTAGAGAACCCTTACCTACATCTAAAAGAATTTAAAGAAGAGTGTAACAAGTATAATGACCAAAATTATAGCATGAACACAATTCAACTTAAGCTTTTTCCTTTTTCTTGAAAAGATAAAACTAAAACATGGCCACAAAATCTAGGCCAAGATACATTTCTTTATGAAATGAGATGCAACAACAATTCCTAAAAAAAAAAGTTTCCTCCCCATAGAATAAATTCTTTCAAAAGACAAATTATCACTTTTGCCCCAAAACCAATAGAGACCCTTTACCGATGTTAGGAAAGGTATAAAAAAAATTACTTAATACCTGTCTCTATCATGGCTTTGAAACCTAGAGATTAGTCTCAAATTTCTACCAGGGCTTAACACCCCAAGTTAGGCAAATGGTATAAATGATGTATAATGGAACATTTGAGGACAAAGACCCAGAAGATGCAATGAACTATCTAGATTTATTGGTAGAAAATGTTTAAAATTGAGACACTGCTGGTACTTGTGAGGTACTTAGAAAAACTCAAATCACTACATCTAGTGGGGGTATTTATTATCTTAGGGAAGACTATAACTTTCAAGCCAAATTAGCATCCCTAGTTAGAAAATTTCTAAACCTTAGAAATGAAAAAGAGTGATCAATTAAAATCTATTCAAGAAATTATGTGTCAAATATATGAAACCCATGATCACTTTATCAATGATTGCCTAACTTTGCCTTCATTTAAGAAATGTCTTCATGAATAAGCCAATATTCTAAACACGTTCAAGCTATCTAACAATAACCATATTCACAAAACTACAATCTTGGAGAAATCACCTGAATTTTAGTTTGAAGAATGACACTCAAGCACAGGCTTCACAACCATCTTTTTAAGCACACCAAAATTTTTAAAACCATCAATGTTATGCACTATATGTTCCACCTCCTAAGAAAAATCTTAAAGAAACTTTGCAAGCATTCATTGAAAAGCAAGAGTCTATTAATTCTCAAAATGTTCAAACATTTATTGATTTAAAAAACACTCTTGCTAAATTTGTATCCGCAATGAACATTCATGAGAAAGAAAAATTTCCTTCCCAACCACAATCAAACCTCATAGGATAATATAACTCAAATGCATATAGTTTAGGAAGCCAACACATGGATCAAGTTAAAGCAATTGTCACTCTTCGAAATGGTAAGATTGTTGAAAAACATATTCCTGAATCTCATGAGAATGATGAATCAATCTCTAATGGTAAGGAAAGTGTTGAACCTACACTTAGTGAAGAAAACACTAAACTCTCACCTCCACCCCCATTTTCTCATGCATTACGTAATGCTAAGAAGTTGAATCACAATCCTGAAATTTTTAAAGTCTTCAAACAGGTAAAAGTTAATATTCCTTTATTAGATGTTATTAAACAGGTTCTCTCTTATGAAATTTTTTTGATGGATTTATGCACAGTAAAAAGAAAATTAAATGTGAAAAAGAAATCATTTTTAGCTGAACAAGTAAGTGTCATTCTTCATAACAATAATGCTTTGAAATATAAAGACCTTGGTTGTCCTACAATTTCATGCATTATTGAAAGTCATAAAATTGAACAAGACTTACTTGATCTTGGTGCTAATATGAATTTACTGCCATATTCAGTGTATCAACAACTCAATCTCGGTGAGTTAAAACCAAGTTTTGTAACTCCTTTGGTTGTTAATAAAATAATAAAAGTGCCAAAATGGATAGTGGAAAATGTTTTAGTTCAAGTTAATAAATTCATATATCTTGTGAATTTTATTATCTTGGACACATAACCTATTAAAGGATGTAATCTGATACTTCTTATTTTGGGTCGTCCAATTTTAGCAACTTCTATTGCTTTGATTAATTACAGAAATGAAGTAATGAATCTTTTATTTGAAAACATGACACTTGAGCTCAATGTTTTCAATATGTGTAAGCAACCATATGAAGAAGAGGATGAAAGTGAAGAAGCCAATATGATTGAAACGATTATGGAGGATCATATTCAAAAAGAGAGTTCCACCGATCCCTTAAAAATGTGTTTAATAAATTCATTTAAGTCAAATATATAATTAGATCCTAAAATCTCTGACATATGTTCTTTACTTGACTGCACACAGGTGATTGAAAATAAAGGATGGAAATCAATGTTTAAAGAATTAGGAGAATATGAGGCTAAGCAGAACGAAATTCTAAAGCTGGAGTTGAAACATCTATCTGAAGGATTAAAATATGCATTTCTTGAAGAGAAATAAACTTACCCGATGGTAATCTCTTCTACACTCACAAGCGAACAAAAATATAAGTTAATTGAAGTATTGAAAATGCATAAAAATACAATTGGGTGGACTTTAAAAGATATAAAATGCATTAATCCTTTGATTTGCACACATAGAATATACCTAGAGGATAATGCCAAAACTTTCCAACAACCTTAAAGAAGATTAAATCCACAGATGAAAGAGGTAGTGAGAGCTGAAATTCTCAAATTACTTGAACTATGATCATCTATCCTATCTCAGACAGTAAATGGGTAAGTCTTACTCAAGTAGTACAAAAAAAAATATGGAATCACCGTAATTAAAAATGACAAAAGTGAGTTAATACCAAATTAAGTCTCATCTAGTTAGAGGATGTGCATAGATTATAGGAAGTTGAACTCTGCCACTAGAAAAGACTATTTTCCCTTACTATTTCTTGACCAAATTTTAGAAAGAGTAGCAGGACATCCCTATTATTTCTTTCTAAATGATTATTCTAGCTATTATCAAATTCCTATAGCATTAGAGGACCAAGAAAAGACTACCTTTACATGCTCTTTTGGGACCTTTTCGTTTAGAAGAATACCCTTTGGACTATGTAATGCCCTAACAATATTTCAAATATGTATGTTAAGTATTTTTAGTGACATGCTTGAGCATTATTTATAAATTTTCATAGATGATTTAACTATGTTTGAAAATTCTTTTGATAATTATCTTCAAAACTTAGAAAATGTCTTAAAAAGATATGAAGAAAATGGTCTTATGTTGAATTGAGAAAAATATCATTACATTGTTACTAATAGAATTATTTTGGGACATGTAGTGTTTTTTAAAGGAATTGAAGTAGATAAAGAAAAATTCAAACTCATTGCTCATTTGCACCCATAAAAAATAGTCAGAGAAATTAGTTCTATATCTAGACCACTTTGTAACCTCTTAGCAAAAGATATATCATTTAAGTAGACTTAAGAGTGTCAAAATTCGTTTAAAAAATTAATTGACCTTTTAACATCTGCTCCTATTGTACAATCTCCTGATTGGTCTTTTGAGCTTATATGTAATATTAGAGACTATGCTGTTGGCACTATATTAGGACAAAGAAATGAAGGTAAACCCTATGTAATTTATTGTGCAAGTAGAACTTTAAACAATGCATAAATGAATTACACAACAAATGAAAAAGAACTACTTGCCATAATATTTGCATTAGACAAATTTCATTCTTACTTAATTGGTTCTTCAACAATTGTGTTTACTGACCATGCTGCTGTAAGGTACTTAATGTCAAAACAGGATGTAAAACCAAGATTGATTCAATGGATCTATTACTTCAAGAATTTAATATCATTATCAATAATAAAAAGGGAGCTGAGAATATTATTGCAAATCACTTATCAAGACTCTACCAGATTCATCAACAAAAATAACACATATTAATGATTCTTTTCCTGATGAAATTCTATTGTCAATATTGTTATGCCTTAGTATACTAATATTGTTAATTTTCTTGTAACATGAGAAATGCCACCTCAATGGAATGCTCAAGACAAAAAGATTTTGTAACTGAGGTAAAAAAAAATGTATTGGGATGATCCTTATCTCTTCAAATATTGTCCTGGCCAAATATTTCGAAGATGCATATTCAACAATGAAGTAAGTAGAGTTATTGAATTTTATCATTCTGAAGCATGTGGGGGACATTTCTCATCAAAGAAAATAGATGCCAAAATCTTACAATATGAATTTTATTAGCCCACTGTATTTAAAGATACACGTGCATTTTGTAAAATGTGTAAAAATTAACAAAAATTTGGATCCATTTCAAATTGAAACATAATGCATTTGAACCATATTCTTGTTATTGAAATCTTTGATTGTTAGGAGATAGATTTCATGGGACCATTTTCACTATCATTTGGATTTACGTATATCTTAATTGTAGTAGATTATGTCTCAAAATAGATTAAGGCTATTCCATGTCGAAATAATGACCATAAAACAGTCATAAAATTTTTGTAAAAAAATATCTTGAGTGAATTTGGAATTCTTTGAGCCATTATAAGTGACGGTGGTAAGCACTTTTGTAATAGGCCATTTAAAACATTAATTAAAAATAGTATTACTCATAAAGTTACTATACCTTATTATCTTCAGACCAGTGGACAAGTTGAACTAGCAAATAAGGATAAAACAAATTTTGAAAAAAAACTGTAAACCCAAATCGTAAATATTGGTCTTTAAGACTTAATGATGCACTTTGGGCTTATAGAACTGCTTTTAAAACTTTATTAGGTATGCCTCCTTATAGGGTAGTTTATGAAAAACCTTGTTACTTATTTGTGAAACTTAAGCATAAAGCCTATTGGGTCATTAAAACTTTTAAAGCAAATTTTGATTCTGTTGGACAAATATGTAAGTTACAAATAAATGAACTTGAAGAATTGAGAAATAATGCATATGAGAATTCAAAAATTCATAAAGCTAAAATCAAAGCTTTTCATAATCAAAAAATTCAAAGAAAATTATTTGATGTTGGTCAGAAGATTTTGCTTTATAATTCTTGACTTCACATATTCCCTGAAAAATTAAGATCAAGATTAAGTGGTCCTTTTATGTGAAACATATGTAACCTTATAGAACAATTGACACTGAAAATCCTAAGAATAGTAATGTGTTTAAGGTAAATGGGCAAAGACTCAAGCCATTTCTAGAAAACTAACATTTTTATGAAGAATTTGTGTCCCTGTCTGACCCTTGTTACGAGACCATTTAATTTTTGTTTTACATATTTACATATTTATTTTTCTTCTAACTTTTTTTTATATACTTGCGGGTTAATTTAGTATATTTGTTAAAAAAAATTTTGCAACCCAATTAAATGGTGGATAACGGTACTCCATGAGATTTCAAGTCGGTTTTTTCAATTTCTCATAATTACTGATACCTTCTCTTCTTCTGCTTTCTAAAAAAATAGATGACATTCTAATAAATTTTAAAAAAAAACGTTTTCTCTCATTGCCTCAAAATGTCTTAAATAAAATTTACCAAGTAAGATATGAAATATTAAGGTTATTAATGATTATGAATATACTTGCTGATGTGCATTAGTTAATTGAAGTCAAAGTTCGATTGGCATGCAAGTTTTCAAACTCATTAATTTTCTAAATGTCTAGCTTAGGTAAAAGCTCTTTTGCAAAAACGTAAAAGGCAAAAAGATTAAGTGTTTGTTACAAGTGTGCATGTATAACTTGCAACACATATTGTCGCACTTTAAGAATGGTGTCTATAAATTGTGAAGATAAAATTAGACTCATTGAGGATGGCTTGAGTAAGGAGTCTTTAAATGATATCTTATCGACTCTTGAGACGCATCCTAGTGGATATGTGCATATTGTAATTCGTGAATTATGAGACATATTCCTAAAAGAACATGAGTGGTACATTCTCAAGAATTTAACTTTAAAAGACCATGTTTGTCAATTTATAAGAAAATTGGATGAGAAGCCTATCATCAACCCATAAAGGGTGTTTAATCGGTTTCTGGACATAAAACTAGAGAAAGATATGAGCTACAATCACAACTACTTGTACATTTTTACTGTAGCTGTTATATTTAAATATTTCATTTCAACCTCAAACTTCTTCTCCAACAATAACTAACTACCCATAGTCGATTTTAAAAATTTTGCATTTAAAACTTAATCTTATCAATTAACAACCAACTACCTATATAACTTAACTTTACAATATCTTTTGGCTCTATAAATACATTGCATTATTTTTGCATCTTCATACAAACTCAAAATCATTTAAGAGAGATGATGAATGTGTTAATGAAAGGAACATCAACTTGTAAATTCACAAAAATTTGTGTCTTTTGTGGATCCAGCCCTAGAAAAACTGAAGAGTTTATGGAAGTAGTAGAAACTCTTAGTAAGGTATTAGCTAAGCAAAAAATTCATTTAGTATATGGGGGAGGTAGTCATGGATGAATGGGATGTATGGCAACAGCTGTAGAAAATAAAGATTGTTGAGTTTTAGGTATCATACCGAAAGCTCTAACTATTAAAAATATTGTAGAAAAAAATAATTGGGGATGAGTTACAGGTATCATCAATATATGAACGAATGTCTTTTATGCTTTGAAATGCTGATGCCTTCATAGCTCTACTCGAAAGTTTTGAAACTTTAGAGGAAATTTTTCAAATTATCTCATAAAAACAATTGCAAATCCATCAAAAACTCATTGGTTTGTTAAATATTGATAATTTTTATAATTAATTGTTATGTTTTCTTGACTACGCAGTGAAAAAATAATTCGTCTCATTTGCAGCACAACAAATCCTCATTTTTGCTTCAACTGTTAATTAGTTACTCAATAAATTACCAGCTTTTATACCTCTATTTGATCCAACAATGCATCAAATAGATTGGTATACTGATGACAGTAAAAAAAAACGTAAGATAAATTTAACTATTCGTCTGTAGCCTATCTACTTTTAAGTATTTTGAAGTATTTTGTGTGACTTATTTTATTTTATTACAGGTTTTATTTCTAATAAAAGATGTTTTAGATGATATCTTCTATACTTTACTCTTTTTATATTTTGATATTGAGAACAATGTCTCAATTTATTGGAGGAAGGGTAGTTGATATAGAATGTTAGTATTTTTGTTTTTTTACTATCACTTTTTTCTCCAAGAACAATTTCATGACGTGAGTAAAATGTTCATTTATACATTCTTGAGACACATTCTAGTTCTAGAATGACAGAGTAAAAAGTATATTACTAAACTTTTAAAACACATTCTAACTGATTTATTTTTAATGCATTTTATGTACTTTTCTTTGTTGCTTAAGTTCTTGGTAACTCTTGTCTAAATAAGTTTTTTTTACTATCGATGTATGATTTCAAAAAAAATTAGTTTAAATCACTTTTTCTATATAGATTGCTAAAGAATAACTTTCGAAATCATTTCTTGAGCACAATACTAAGCCTTCTGGTAAGATAGATGATTCAATATATATAGCCAATAGAATTTCTATATTTAAGTAGACATATTCCTTTTTAAACTCATACAACTTTAATGAATGAGCGGAGAGGTTTGAGATAACAGTTTATGAACTTTCACTAATCTTTTGAAATGGTAAAGTTTTGTTTGGAATGACATTATTTGGGACGAGGAATGGTTTGATTGCTTAGCTAAATGATGATAAATGAAAATTTGTGGAGAAGTATTATGGTGAGAAATTACTCTTATTTTGTAATGATTCCTTATGTTCTTTAAAAAAAAGTATAAAAAAAAGAAGTTAATTTAGTTTATTGAAAAATTGGTGATTCAACAATCTTGGTTGAACAAGAATTAAGATGAATACCAAAGTAGAGAGTCACAAGAAGTCTAGAATGTGTGGGACATATATGGAGAAGTCTAGGATGTGTGGGACACGAAGAAAGAAGTGAAACAGGACTCAAAGATGCGAAGGAAATAAAGAAATCGCAGGAGAAGCTACCAACGTCGAGGCGCCCAAGACTGAGTGCTGCAGCACTCAACACAGAAATTCAGCGCCGTAGCGCTAGGGAGCCGCGGCGCCCAGACGCGTCAGGATGTCCGTTTTGGTTTGGGATTTTAAGTTTTGAGAAGTTTTGGACTTTCAAAACAAGTGGACTCTTACTCCAACAAGGAATAGGTTTAGTAGGCATGAAATACACTTTATATAAACACTTGTTAACCCTTTGTTTAAGATTAAACATCTAAAGTTTCAAGATGTAACCATAAGAGATAATAGAAGAGCTAGGTAGGCACTAAGTGCATGGTACACTAGGGTGTAACCTTTGGGGAGTGTTTTTTCTTTAAGTTCTTTGAGTGAATAAAAGAGAAACACCATAGATCCTTTTGGTTTAGATGCTTGGGCTATTCTTGTGTTCCTTGTAAAAAAACTCTTATGAGGAGATACTATAAGGTCTTAGTGAGTCATTGTGATCAATGGTAGATACTTAGAGGTCTCTATAGAAGATACTAAAGGGTCTTGTGGGATCACTGATGATGTAAGAAGATACTTAGTGATCTATTTCAATAATAAGAAGCTGGATCATGGATCCTCCATGGACATAGGCAATTTTGGGCCGAACCACGTATATCTTGTGTCTTGTTGATTGGTTTGTTTTCTTTATCTTTATTGGTGTGTTGATCTTATGTATTCTTGCTTATGATGTGAGTTATGATTTTTCGCTGCACATAGAATAAAATGGGTATCAAGGTTGTGGCTTAGTTGATGCCATAGGGGTGTCAAATTAAAGTGCATGGCTTGATATCCGCAATACAGTTCAATAAAGTCTTCATTCAATTTTAGAAAACAAAAGTCATTAGGAAGTAATTTTATCATCGAACTCTCTATTCGTAATATTCGTATAAAATAATTAAAGTCCTAAAGCTAGCATGTGGCAAGAATGGTTTGACTCTAACAATTAATTGTTCTATCTTTGGATCAATGCTAGTTTGTCTTTCTGTCCTTAAATATAATATTTTCTCGAGCGATTATCTATTTTCCAACTCTATGAGTGAAATCCTAGCCCTTTAAACAGTTATTCACCTATAAAGATATGGAGTTGAGACTTTTACTTGGAGAAAATTTTAAAGACTATATATGTTGTGGTTTGTGGTAAAAAGGCTTCGGCTTAATTCACACACATACAATTTTGGAAGTTATGATTGAAATAATCTTAATAACAATTATGATCTTGAACTGATGTTTTGTTTGAAACACTTAGATAGTGTTCAAATTTTATTTATGCTTGAATTATTAGAGACTAACAATAAACTGGTTGGGGGGTTATAAGAGCATATTTATCATATATTTTCTCATGTTTCTATTTTGATATTTTATTATTTTATGATAATAAATAACTATTTATATGCAAAAGGAGCAAAAATAGGGACTAAAATATAAAATTTTCAAAATATGAACCTGTCGCCCCAGCATCACAAGTATTTTCGCCCCAGTGCTGAAACAGTTATCAAAATAAAAAAATGACCTGTTTAAGTCGCAGTCCAGCGCTAACTCCCCATCGCTCCAGTGGTGAGGCCTTTTACATATAGCACCCCAGCGACAGCAACATAGCACCCTAGTGGTAGTATGAGTCCTAATCCAAAAAAATTGAGATTTTTAAGTTTATATAAATCCCTATAAAAGGCTACTCTTTCCCAGCCTTTAGAAATCAACCAAGAACATCTAAGGACACGTAACACAAGTCTTAGAGAGCAATTGGAGCTTAATTGAAGTAGTCATAGAGAGATATTTAAGGCGTTCTTCGGCATCAAGAGTTACTTAGGCAGCGCAATCAAGAGCAATTCGACGTCTATATCAGTTTGCTATTGATTGTATCATAATTTCTTATTATTTTTGTAGTTGTTCTCTTATAGTCATGAACTAATTTTTTTTTCTAGGGTTAATATTTGAACTCAATATGTGCGCTTAATTGCTATATCTTTTTAATATTTAATAAATTAATTATTTGTTATTCAAATTACTTGTTTTTAATGCTTCAATATATTTGGTCAATATATAGTGAATGAATTGGTACTATTCTTAATAAATTCGGAAGAAGAATCATTATATTTAGACTTAGGTAATTTGATGCATGATTGTAGATTAACAATCAATGTTGCATATGCAGGCTTCAAATTAAGATAGGAATACATCTCATTGGCATTTATGATCAATAAGACTTAATCTTAATGAATCTTAATTTATTACAAGTACTATAAGAATATAGGTATTTGGTAAATTAAGATATACTTGCATGACCTTGGAAAAAGCTTGTGATTTTAGGTTAAGACTATTCCCCAATATGCATTCTATTGATTAATCATCTAATTTCTTTAGTCTTTGTTATTGACCAAAACACTAATGTACATTATTATCTTCCAAATCTCTGTACATTGTGTCATTACTTATTTTTTTTTACATTCATTCTTAGATTTTATTTTTTCTGAATAAATACTAGAAATGCATAATTTTAGTACTTGGTTAAAATATAAAAATTATCCCTGTGAATTCGACATCCGACTCTTTTGTCCCTTTATTACTTGCATACAATAGTGTATACTTAAGTTTAAGATATAGAAATATCACATCAAGGGATGTGATGAACACTTTAAATTACATATTTAATAAGAGTTTTACATCATTGTTTTGTATTACTAGTGTCCTTAACCCCCTAAAACTTAAGTATGTTTACAATATTGTACCTAATTAGTTTTTGACTGTTTTATGGTAGGTTTGATAAAATGGGCATAACTTTCTACCTAAGAATCTAATCAGAGTGATTCTTAATCCTATGAAGAGATTACTCAATGAGATAACATATTGTATTGTATAAGGCATTTAAAATTCTAGTATATAGAGAGTGAAAATGGCCTAGAATAAAAGTGATCTGCAGTATAGGCGTAGTCTAAACAGTCATAAGTATTTAGCCCATAACTGTAGAAATATGTATCTAATGCATATGAGATAGCTCTATTTAGAAAGATAAGAGACTTATCTACAACTTTTATTTTTGAGTGCAAGCTAATTCAGATAAGATCAATTCCAAATTGGACAATCAAGTGGGTGCATTAATGATAATCAATACAAATTTGCTACCACTCTTCTTGATTTTTATCATCCAAGTGGTTCCCTCTTCATTTGTCTTGATTTATCTATATTTTTCTATAAATAGATGGCCTATTTATACCCAAAACATGTAATTAGAGGGTTATATTTTAGTTGAAAATACTTGTCTTTTGTATTATCTCTTTTTAGTATTATTTTTTTTGTTTACTATTCTAAAGTCATGTTATCTCTTCTTCCATCTCTTTCTTTTTCTTTAATTTTATTATGTCCAAGTAATTTTTTTTTTTTTGGCTAAGGTGAAATGGTGAAACTCTTAGCAAGGTAATAAGATATACTTAATTCTTATTTATAAATTTAATATTTCATTCTTAAGTTATGCAAATTTATATATGACGTATTTATTTTGTTTGCAATATTAATACCCTTTCTTGATTTATTATAGACAATTTTTATAGTTTGCACAATAAATTCTTAAAACCATTTACAAGATTTAGCGTAGATACCATTTTCTTATAAATTAGAAGTCTTGATATATTATAGAAAAATATAAAGATTGACAAAATAAATACTTGAACTCATATAAGATTTTGTGCATACTAATTGAAAGAAATAAATACAAGTTAATATATAAATTGTAATAAACTTTAATTGTTATATCTTCCGATTGAAACCTCCTTTGTGTGAGGATTCTAATTGAGTTATAAAAAGAGTTGAAAATATTCTTATTTCAAATGCCAATAGTGGATCCTCCTAACCTTAGCATTCATTTTAATTATTTATTTAAATTATTATTTGCAAACGTCTTATATTGCTTTATTTGTCTTTAGAGTATTTATAATTTGTAGTTTTTATTTCACTTACCTATGGATCAATCTCATTTTTATCGAGTTATTTATTACTTCGGCAATCCTGCACATGATAATAAACTCCTATATTCTAAATGTGTCATCAATTGAAAGTCCATCTGGACCTGGAGCCTTGATAAGGTTCATCTGCCACGCAGCCTTTATTACTTACTCTTTTATAAATGGCTTCATCAAGCCATCATTCGTTTCTTTAGTTACTTTTGCTTCCAGCCCTTGAAAAGCCTCCATGATGATCTTTTAAGAGGATTGGAAGAAGAAAATAACTTGGAGAAATGATCACAAAAAAACATTATGGATTCCTTAATCATCTTTCACCCAATTTCTACTATTGTTTTTTTATGCCTTTTACTGTATTCTTTCTTATTCTTAGAAGCATTAATATGAAAACATTTTATGTTTCAATCTCTGCCTTTCATCCAAATTCCTTTTGCTCTCTGTCTCTAATAAGCTTCTTGATTATGTAGCAAACTTGAAGGTGTTGTGTATGCGTATGTCATACTTCGTGTGATTGTGTGTATTATTATACAATTTAATAATAAATAAATCATACATGCAACGTAATAGAATAATTATCTTATAACTTTAATGAGATTGGGGACTCATCTTTAAAGTGTATTTGTGAACAAGTCTAGTTCTAGACGTAATGGGCTTCTTCAAGTTAGACTGACAACTTTCCCTTTCGGAACAATTAAAGCAACTCTTTGCTTTAAGTTTTTTTTTGAGTGGATTAAGTTTTTCGAGTTAACATTTAGCACAAAGCAAAACAAAAGCCATCACTTTACCTTTCTCTCGGCCAAAATACTTTTATTTATAGGCAATTCTTGCCTTTCTACCAACCAATCAAGATAAAAGAGATTGCCAAGTGTAATAAGCTTATAAGGCAAAAGAGTTAGTTAGTCATCTATCTTAATTTGGTGGCATTTAGATGAAGGGACTAGTGGTAGATGTCTCATTTCCCTGCCACCTCCAACTATACAAATTGAATCGAATTTAATTTGAATGTTTAATTTCCTTTCAGGCCAATTGTTATGTAACAAGTTGCAATTACCTTTATTACATCAAATGAAAATATTATATATGGCTTAAACTTTGATAAATCAAATGAATTTATTCATTAGATAATTTATGCATTGCCGAATAGGAAATATAATGAAACTTTATTTTATTTCCTTAATAGCATTATACCAATGCACAAATTAGTACCCATACAAATTATTGACATAATTTGAGGCAGGCAGTAGATAGAGCTAACGAATCTCATATCTACACTCATTGGACTCTATAAGTATCGAACGATACCCAGCGACACCCAGCGATCAGACCATGGAAGGTCTCTAATATATGTGAAACCTAAGTATAGTGAATCACTTACAGACCCACGATGGTGCTTAGGTCAAGGGACCACGAATACTACTCAACTCAAGAAAATTCTCCGCTGATGGAATTATAAGATATCTATTAAAGGCCTTCATTAAGTCTTATTTAGTATCCAATCCTCATTAAATATTATATAGCTATGCGGGTTTCCACTAAGCTTATGGTATACTAAGATTAACCATCTGGACGATCCAAATATAGATATACATAGATCTATATTAATCAATTCTATACGATAAATCCTGCGTCAGTAAAAATAGATCAAGAACATATAATTTGAAAACATACTTGTACAATGACATTTTCTAGCAACGCTTGCAACTCTTTACAACTATGTTATTGTTAGCATATTCTCATGTCTTTATCTCATTTCAGACAAAGTTCTAACTCCTTAGACTTAATCTGAACTCCTTCAAATCAATATAATATTTAAAATGTTACTAGCATCTTATCTTATAAGAATTAATTAGCAATTAATAACATATTTATTTATTATAAAAGTATGAAATTACAATATTTATACAAAATGGGGATGACACATGAGCACAAATTCCAACAACTCCTACTTGCTCTAATGTCATTAGTAGTGGTATCTAATGCCTAACTACTCCACGTGTTTCTCAAACATTTTAAGAGTTAAGGCCTTAGTTAGTGGGTCCATTACATTATTTAATGATCAACTCTATAAAATACAACATCTCATCAAGCCAAGATCTCTCTAACAATGTAGTATTTTCTCTCCACATGGTTAGATGTCTGGTGTACTCTTGGCTCTTTCGCTTATGCAATGGCCCCATTGTTGTCACAACATAATAGGATAGGATCCACTGAACTTGGGACTATACCAAATTCTGCGACAAACTTCTTAGTCCACACCGCTTTTTTTGTTGGTTCTAAAGCTACAATGTATTCTGCCTCTGTGGTAGAATCAGCTGTGGATCCTTGTTTGACACTCTTCTAACTTATGGTAGCACCATTAAGAACAAACACATATCCAAATATAGACTTTCTATCATCTGGATCAAACTAAAAGTCTAAGTCAGTGTATCCTCTTACTTATAAGTCATTTTATCCATATATAAGAAATTTGTCCTCTGTACCCTTAAGGTATTTAAGGACATGTTTGACTGCCATCAAATGGCTATCACCCGGATCAGACTAGTACCAACTCGTAACCCTTACAACCATATTGATATAAGGTCTCGTACATATTATAACATACATCAAGCTTCCAATAGCTAATGCATAAAGAATGTTAGACATTTTAACCTTTTCATCTTTTGTCTGAGGACAATTATTCCTTGAAAGATAAATGCCATATCTAAAAAGTACATCAACTATCTTACAGTTACTAAAACTATACCTTTCCAAGATACTATAAATGTAAGAAAATTGAGAGAGTCCTATCAGTCTCCTAATTCTATCTCCATAAAGCTTTATACCTAGTATATAAGAAGCTTCCTACAAATCTTTCATAGAGAAATTCTTACTATGATAACTTTTTACTGAATGTAACATACTGAGATCATTCCAATGATCAATATGTCATCCACATAAAGAGTTAAAAAGATAATTATACTCTTATTGACTTTTTTATACACACATGCCTCCTTTTCTTTTTTTATGAAACTAGACTCTCCGATTACCTCATCAAAATGAATATTCCACCTTCGAAAAGTCTGCTTAAGTCCATCTATGGACTTCTTCAGTTTACATACAAAACTAGAAGTAAGGTTGGATGCAAAACTTTTAGGCTATTTTATGAATATCTCTTCCTCATAATATCTATTCAGAACGCCGTCTTTACATCCATCTGCCAAATTTCAAAGGCATAGTATGCAATAATTGCCAATAATATCCTTATTGACTTAAGCATCCCCATTGGTGTAAAGGTTTTCTCAAAATCAATCTCAGATCGTTGAGTATGACCTTTTGATACCATAAGAGCTTTAAAGGTATCTGCCTTCCCACCAGGCTTACGCATCTACTTATAAGTCCATTTTCAACCAATAGGAACTATTCCTTCAAGAAGCTTAACCAAGTTCCAAACTTGATTTTGATGCATAGAGTCAATTTCAGATTTTATAACATCTTACCATTTTCTTGAATCAAAATTTAATATTACATCTCTGTAGGTTAAATAATCATTTTTTTTCTACTAAGAAAACTTAAAGATACCTTCAGGTATTATACAATACCTTTCAAGTTGCCTTGATATCCTTTGTAACCTACGTAGAGGGTCTATAAAAGGTAATTTGCTGGATTGAGCCTATGGTTCCATCTATGGTTCATTATGATTGACTTCATTAAGATTAATCTTCCTACAATTCTCACGATCAATAAGAAACTGTTTCTCTAAGAAAGTGGCATTCTGAGCAATGAACACATTTCATTCCTCAATATCATAGAACTACTATCCCATTGAATTCATAGGATAACCAATGAACCAATACTTATACCCCCTATGTGAGAATTTATCCTGTTGTTTAACTCTTACATAAGCAGAACAGCCTTAAATCTTAAAATATTTAAGACTCTAAATTTTTTCAGTCCATATCTCATAAGGAGATCGGTCGCCTTTCATATAGTGAGACTCTTTAGGTTCACACCCATTTTGTCTCGTGGAATATTTTCGTAAGTCCATAACTAATGCCCCCTCATTTTATCTCAAATCTTAAAATATTTAAGACTGCTTTTTTCCAGTCCATATCTCATAAGGAGTGGAGGAAACGACTTTGGACAGAACTCTATTTACTATATGAGTAGCAGTTTGTAGAGCATAGCCCCAAAAATATTTAAAGAGATCGGTCATCCTTCATATAATGAGACTCCTTAGGTTCACACCTATTTTGTTTCACGAAATATTTTGTAAGTTTATAATTGATGCCCCCCCAATACATGTTATAGATAATACAAAATGACGAGTTGAACTATATAAGTTGAGGTTAATCTATATTCATACAATCCTTCCATCATATATATCCTGGAAGAGTGGAGACATAGATTAACACTGTCAAATCCTCTATTGCTCAACCATAAACTTATCTCTTAGATTCGTATTTCAATAAACAATATTCACTAATTCCTTTGCGATATTGTTTATACCACAGAAAACTCTTTTTCAGATTAATGCTTATAGCCATAAGACTTCCTAGAATATAATCTTAGAGCATCTGAATATTTAACTCACTCATATAAGCTGACAGATCCCATATCTACACTCACCGAACTCCATAAGCATCGGACCATACCCAGCAATGCCTAACGATCAGACCTTGAAAGGTCTCTGACATGTGTAAAGCCTAAGTATGGTGGGTCACTCATAAGCCTACTGTGGTACTCAGGTTAATAGACTATGAATACTACTCAACTCAAGAAGACCCTCCACTGACAGATTTATGAGATATCTATTGGAGGTCTTCATTGAGTCTTGTTTAGTATTGAGTCCTCACTGATTACATATATATCTATATGAGCTTCCACTAAGATCATAGTCTGCTAAAATTAACCATCTAGATGATCCAGATATAGATATGCACTCATTTATATGAATTGATTATACACGACAGACCCCGCGTCGATAGAAATAGATCATGAATATATAATTCGAGAACATACTTGCACAATGATATTTTCTAGCAACGCTTGCAGCTCTTTAAACCTGATCTGAACTCCTTCAGATCAATATAATGTCTAAAATGTTACAAGCATCTTACCTTATAAGAATTAATTAGCGATTAATGAAATATTTATTTTTTACAAAAGTATGAAATTATAATATTCATACAAAATTAAAATGGCACATGAGTACAAATCTCAATAATATTATCAATTTATTTTTCAATTCCCTCAATCTGTCTCGATTTTCATGCTATTGACCCTATTTTTAGCATTGATCTCGTTTCCTTGTTAACTAGTTGATCTTCTTTTTTTTGTACCCAAATATCCTCATGCTCCAATCTGTTAACCCTTTTTCACATACTTTTAGTTTTTTTTTTTTAAAAACCTGTCATTGGGATTGCTTATGCTCCCTCTTCCAGGCTGTTAAGCCTCTTCCACCACTTTGCTATAATCTTTATAAGTTCCCCATATTTCTTTATAGAAGAACTTGTGATTTTGCTTACTTGTCTTTAAAAACCATTTTTTTTTACTCCCAAGCCTTTAAAAGAACAAGACAGTTATCAGATCATATCCACCCCATATCTTTAAGCTTACAAAATCTCTAAAGCCGATCTGAACTCCTTAATAGTTTCTGCATTGATCGTTCACTCTTCTCACAGGTGTCTAACACCTCATTAAAATCACCACAACAAATCCATAGCAAATTAAACAATTAGCTAATCTTTCTTGTAAGTTCCATATGTGTCTTTTGTTGCTATTCTCAAGCATCCTATATATTCCTATTAATCTCCACTTCCTTGCTGGTCCTTCTCTAATTACAGCATCGATGTGATTTTTGTTATATGACAAAATTTTCAAGTCCATATTTTGCTTCCATAACATAGCAATCCCTCCTCTCATTCCATCCTTATCTACTGCTAAGAAAGTATCAAATTAAAGTCTTCCACTTAACTGCTTCATATTATCTACCAAAATCTTCGTTTCGCAAAAGAATAATATTTCGAGTTTTTAATCCCAGAGAATTTTATTCACTGCTATGTATGCCCGAGGGCTCCATAAACCTTGGAAATTCTAACTTAATAGTATCATATTTCTCAGAAAGGTTGTCTCCCAACCATCGTCGTTGCTACCTCTTTATTATCATCGAACCTGCCTTTCTCGCTCTCTTTAACTTCTAACTATCTCACTATCTTAACCCTTTTATAAATTGGGTTAATGTAAGAATATTGATTAAAAATCATCGGAATATGATTTGGGGTTCAAGCCAAGTGCATAGGGTGCGCACGGATCGAAGATGAACACGAAAGGAGGTAAAAAATAAAAAAGGGCGCACCAGGCGCGGGTGACCTGAGCGCCGCAGCACTAAGCAAAAAGCGCGCCAGCGCCGCAGCGACAAGAACCCAGCGCCGCGGCACTAGAGACAGGAACAGTGTCCCAAAATTAGAAAACTTGCTAATTTCGTCTCTCACTTGCTCTAGGACTCCCTAATACGACTCCCACACGTATAGGGAAGACCTAGGACGTCTCAAAGCCTATATAAAGGCTATCAATTAGCTTGTAAACATATCTTTGTGATCAAGAGTGATCTTTGTGATCAAGTTAGAGATCTTTGTGATCTTGACAATCTTTGTGATAAATAAGAGATCTTTGTGGTTCTTTGTAAAAGAAAAATTCTTAGAGTGAGAGAGAGTTTTTTTTGTGATCTTTTTTGTAAAATGTATACTTTGTGAGTGCCTTGTGATTCATAATAAGATAAGAGTGTGATCTTGATCCGTCATAAATATAAGTAAGTTGCCGAATCACGTAATTTTTTATATGTTCTTCTTCTACTCTATTCTCTATTTATTTCTTATGTAACTTGTTCTATATTATTATATTACTTGAATAAAGTTTTTACATATTTGTGTCCTCAACCATTAATATTTTGCATTTCAATATCTATTTCTCGTTCTTAGAACAGGCCAGACTTTTATTGAATCTATCTTCATTGGTCCTCTTGCAATGCTTTTCCACCTCTCTATGTTTACACAACTTGAAATTCTGCGGATCCACTTATACACACTTCTTCGAGGTCTCGGCCTCTTCCTTTTTTTGGAACACACTTTTTCCCTCTTTTTTCTTCCATTTTACAGCCAATTCTCTCAACAATAAAATCTAAACTTCGCACTATTTTTCTTTTTCCGTCCTTATTACTTTGGGCAATGGTGTTGTTCCTTATTTTTTATTCCACCCCTATACCCGGCTCTATCACCGTCATAGCCACCCATTCCATCACATTAATGCTAATGGAGCTTTCCCCATCCTTTCTATTACTTTTTTGGGTAAACGTGCCATTTTTCGGGTCGAGTACCTTTTTATATTTTCGGACTTTTTTTGTATTTCCAAGTTGGTTTCCTCTCTCTATTCCTCGGTTTGCATTCCTAAGTTTCCACGGACCGTAACTTCTTAGCCTTTTTTTTCTTCTGTTTTCACCTAGTTTGTCTCTTTACTTCTCAATTCTACTTCTATCCTTATAAAATCGCCCTCTTTCATAGGGATTCCCAACTCTCATCCATAACCCATACTCTAAATTTTCCTCTGCTTCATCCTTCCCCAATCCCTTTCCTCCCTCTTGGTCATTCTCTGTTGATTGTTGCTACGTTTTAAGGCATTTTGTGTGTGCCTAATACATCCACACTCTTGGTCATTCTCTGTTGATTGTTGCTACGTTTTAAGGCATTTTGTGTGTGCCTAATACATCCACACCTATAGCAAAATTTTGTTAATTTCTCATAAAGAGTTGGAAGCACTACTTCTTTTATGGACTCCTGGTTCTCCATCACCAAGAACCTCATAAGAGGTTTACTAATATCTATTTTCACCCTTATTCGTGCAAACTTCCCTAGGCATCTCCTATTTCCATCTAGCTCAATCTCCTCTACTTTCACAATTCTTCCTCCTATCACCTTAATCATTCCTTTATGCATACACATCACAAGTAAATTGGTGTATTTGTACTCAGAAAGGGGCATAGTGAAACTTTATTTTGCTTATCTCTCTCATGCCTGTTACTTTATTAAGAACAATCAGCACCTGTCAAAGTGCCATGGCCCAGATGCTAACACGTTCCTTTGATCTTGTTCGAACTCAAAGTGGCAAATAAATTTGTTCTTACTTAGGCTTTCAGTTTGGACTCTTTGGACTATTCTCCAGACTTATTGCATAATTGTTCTGAAAGCTTCCTAATTGATAACTCTAGTGGATAGAACTTTAACCAGCAGGCATCCAATCTTCATCTTCTCTCCCGTGTCTTTCAACAATCCTGACATAGCGATTTTATCCTTCACTTCCTTAGATATCTTTAATGACCCACACAGTTTAATGAGTTGCAAGTACTGAAAAGCTAGGAGGCTTCTTTTCATTTGGCATTACATCAATACTAACATCATCTGACATCAAAGTCCAACAATAAGTTTATTATCAGTTCCATGTTGTTATTATGTTCACACTTAAAATAACATAAATCTACTGGTTTTCCAAAAAAAAAAAATCATAAATGTACGAGGGCAGTAACAACTGCAACCAGACGCATACAAAAGAGGCTCCTTAATAGCTGAAAACAAATATTTATTTTGACCTAGGATATATATGAGCCTGCAACGGCGTTTTCATCACCATTGTAAACTCTAGCTTCTCTTCCAAGCTAACTTCATCTCCATCCACCGCCTTCCACTCAAAATTCCAAATCAGATTTGCCACAAAATATTCCAAATGAAGCATAGCCAAGCCAAGGCCAGGGCAAATCCTTCTTCCCACCCCAAATGGCATCATCTTTATCGCTCTGCTTCCTGTTATATCAAACTCTTCTTCTCCATTTTCTTCACTCTTCAGGAACCTTTCAGGCTTAAAGGACATCGGATCGTCCCACACTTTTGAATCCCATCCCATATCAGCCACCGTGAAATTTATAGAAGCATTTTTTGGAATCAAGTACCCATCAAAAACTGTGTCATCTGTCACAGCATGTGGTGCCACAAAGTGTGCAGGAGGGTGGCGCCTTAAACTTTCCAAAATAACTGCTTTCAAATATGGCATCTTCTGCAAATCATCTTCTTTCACCTCTCTTCGTGCATCTCCAACAACCCCTCTAATCTCTGTGACTAGCTTTTGTTGAATATCTGGATCCTTAACTAAATTTGCCATGACCCATTGCAATGCTGTGGATGTTGTATCAGTGCCAGCTGTCAGAAACTCAGTGCACAAATTCATTATTTCTTTTTCATCAAGCTTTCTCTTCTCGTCTGGGAGTTCTAGGTCGAACAAAGTATCAACATATGCTAAGACATACTCATTTTCCTCCTCTTTATGATCCTCTTTAGCCTTGTTTAATCTCTCTTCTTTCATCATCCTTCGCTCCCAAATCAACGGCATAAAAACCTCTTCTTGTTGTTTCCGAATTTGCAAAAATTCTCTCCATAATTTACGGAACACATTCTTTGTCACTCTAGGCCAAAAATCGAGCACATCAAATCGTCTCCGATTCAGCATCATCAGCCGCTGAACATCCTCAACTTCTCTAATCTTCTTCTCGCCAAGCTTGTCCCCGAAACACATAAGAACCAACAAGCAAAACATAGCAAATTGAAACTGGACAAGAACGGTAACAGCATCACCATTTTTAGCCTGAGAGTTGAGACCATCTAAGAGGATTTGCAAAACCCACTTGCGAGCATGGGCGTATGATTTCACACGCGAAGGATGGAGGATCTCCGCCGTCAAGTTCCGCCGCAGAAGGCGCCACGTAGGGCCATAAGTGGCAGAGTTGACGTTGTGTTGTTTACTATTAATAACATTTGCTATGGCTCCAGCCGGGGGCCTGTCAGCAAAAATAGCACCGTTTTGGATCAAGGCCTGGTGAGCCAAGGACCGATCGGTGATAAAGATGACTGGTCTTGACCCGATTTGGAGTGTGATTATGGGGCCAAATTTATTGTGAAGAGATCTGATGATTGATTCAAGTTCGGGTAAAGATTTTCTAAGCAAAAGAAAATTGCCAATTATGGGGAAAACTGAAGGGCCTGGAGGGAGCCTGTAACTTTGTTTTGATTTTGAGGGATAAAGAAGGTTGATTGAAGCTTTGATTAGAGCAGAGATGCAGAGAGAGATAAGGATGATGTACCAAGTTTCCATTTGGCAAAAAATTTTGAAGTGATGATGGCGTTCGTGAGAACAAATGGATTAAATAGAAAGGGGATATGTGATGGATTTTGTGTCTCTTACCTGGAAGGCTCTGAATTCAAGATTTCAATAATGTATGTTGATTGTTGAATGTTTGTTGGGGGTGATACTTTCCAATATTGTAATTCTTTTCCTCTGAGATGGAGATCCAATATTATATTTTTATATGCATGTGTTCTGTTTTCTTTGTTTGCAAGGAATGGTATCATCCGGAAAATATATTCAGACCATGTCAAAATATATTTTCCTATGGGGTTCATATTCAAGATTACGAATTAAAATATTGTGAATACTAACCGATTTAATTGGAAAAAAAAAATTTGATGTCATACAATATGTTTGATGTTGGAGACGACTTTTGTTAGGAACATATTTTCACATTTTAAATTTTTTTTTTTTTGTAAGCTTTTAAATTTTATTTAGTACAAAATGCCTAATGTTTATTGCATTTTGACTATTTTTTAGTTTTTAGGGAAGTTATTTGTAGTAGGTTGTGTTGTGTACTTTACTTTTAGGAATCGTATTGGTGTATTTTCTATGTCTATGAGAAAAACGATTAAAATAAGGGATGCCTTGTTATGATAAAAATACAAGTTATTTAGTTGATGTTTTGGAAGGAGTTGGTCTCTCAGATATTAATTATGAGATTTTTATTCCCTTAAATAAATACAAAAATTATGAATTTATATTTTGTGAATACTAAGCAATTGATTTAATTAAAAATAATTAGAGGAAAGCAATAAAGGTTGAGATCGCCCTGCATCGAGATCGGATACGATTTTCAGATATTGTTAAATTAAAAATTAAAGAAAATAAAAAAAGAAAAGGGAGAGAACAAATAAAAAGAGAAAATAGTGTATTTATTCTTCAAACTATATATATATATATAATTTTGATCTATTAAGAAATATCATATATTATATAATATGCAACGGAATACATGGTGGAATTTTATATATAGTGCATCTTTAATAATGTTGAAATTATGAATTCATTAAATAATACTGTGATAATATAACTTATGATAATATAACTTATGATAACGTAAATGAAAATTTTAGATAAACAATTTATGAGGAGGTGAGCTGGATAATTTAAAAATTAATGTATTAATATGAACAATTTATGTTTTTATTTAAAATATAAACAAATTTAATAATAATAAATTGTAATAAATAAACACAAGATGATAATTAAAATAAAAAATAAAAAGAATGAGGGATAAGGAGAATTGTACCCAGATGTTTATGTGGTTTGGTACTCTACACGGCCTACGTCTATGCCTAAAGTAACTCGCATTGAGGATTTCACTAGTTTTCTTTAAATCAATGCCAAGAATTAATACACTTGACTTCTAAGGTATTAAGAAAGCTCTACAACAAATTAGTTTTCAAAGTATCAATTAAACCCTTATAATAAAAGAGTAATTACTCTACTCTCAAAATGTGTCCCACAAAAACTTAACTAAACTTAATACAAGAATTAAAATAAATATAAAAGATTTTAAACTCTCAAATGAGCTAATATAAGGTATAAGAACAATGAGGTTTTCAAATTAATATATGATGTTTTTTCAAATTGTCAAAAGCTTCAAATGAGTTAGGCATTTATAAGGAACCAAAAACTTAACCGTTGCTATAGTAACTTGAGCATTGCTATGGTGCCCACTACAATGAGCCTGCCAAAGTTTTGATATTTTACATTTTAGTCCATTTTCTGAAACTTTAAAAACTTTGCACTTTAGTCCAACTTTAGCATACTTAAATAATTTGGCCATAACTTTTCGTCCAAATTTACTTTCGTAAAATGCTTTAAAAGCTGACACAATTATCTTTCTTTTATAATCAATTTTGTACAAATCTTCTATCTCATGCAGTGCCAGAATAATTATCAATATGTCCTTCAATTTTGTTGAAGTCTTGAAGTTCTTGAGTTTTCATTAGTGCTTTTTTTTGCACTTAGTTTACCTCATTTGTGTATTTAAAACTTTCAATGCTTAATAAAGTAAAATATTACAATAAACATGAGATTTGTTATCATCAAAATACAATATGTATGACTAAAAAGTCAATAGTAAACATCATTCACTAAATTATTTTTATAAATAAACTAAAAGGTGATGTAATAAAAAAGAAAGCATAATTTTTTTTAAATACATTAAATAAAACACATCATAATGTCAATTGCATAATGTACAAAAAAATATCATAATATCAGTTACATAATTTAGAAAAGAATAAGGCATGATGTGTGAAGTTTCTTGATTTGGAATCTCAAAATAATTACTCCCTTGTTCTTGATTGCTCCTTAAATTTTTAGAAAAGCATTATTCTCTTACAAGAAAAAAAAACTTTGACACTCAAGTCAATGTTTGTTATAAAAAATGATGCTAGTATGTGAGAGTGTCTTAAAAATAAGTAAAAGTATGATGAATTAATTGTGTATAAGAGTAAATATTGAGTGAGAAGTCTAGAATATAGAAGATGTATCTGAATAATGAATTGAATAAATGTAAAAGAATTATGAATGATTTAATTAGCCAAGATAGTATACTTATTTATAGTGTGTAATTCCTAATCCATATTAGAATATGAATGAATGAATCCAAAATAAAGTATGATTTAATTAAACATTAGTTAATAGGAATCCTAATCCATTTCAAATAAGAGAGAATGGTTATAAGTAAACATTCTACCACTTATGACAAATCCTTCTTCATGCAGAATAATAACTAAATAACTAATATCTTAATAGGATTTAAATTATGGGCTTTGGCTATGTGGGATTGATTAGGCCTATAGATAATGGAACCAACAGATACCCCCCAAAAGTGAATTAGTAGAAGCATTCTAGATGAATTCCTTCTCTTTTCAACCAACAATTACCTTATGTATTATGCATCCTGCTTTGTTTTTAGAATCATTGGCTCTAATAGTTAGATCTTTTTAAATGGTGGAGATGATTCTAGTGTAACGAATGGGAATGTGTCGGAACATTTTAGAGTTTCCAGACGCGCTCAAGATAATATTTTAGGGTAGTTCTTTATAATAGGTTACGTTGTGTACTTTACTTTTAGGAATCATATTTGTGTATTTTCTCTATATTTATGGGAAAAACGAATAGAATAAGGATATAAACCTTGTTACGATAAAAAAAAGTTATTTAGTTGATGCTTTGGAAGTAGTTGATTCTTCAAAGTATTAATTATGGGGGTTTTTATTCTCTCAAATAATCCAAAAATATACATTTATTTATTGTGAATACTAAGTAATTGATTTAAATAAAAGAAAAATATTCTTGAAAAATTAAAAGATTGAGAAGAAAGAATTTGGACAAAAATTGTGTATTGTAATATACAAAGAGTAAGCTTTACATTTATAGTGCTATTCATATGTTGAAAAATGAAAAAACTAAACTAGGTAATTACCTATAAAAAAGAAATACACCTAAAAAGTAGAGATGGGCAACCCGAGATCGAGTCAGGTTTAGGACCGGCCCGACCGGTCCAGGGCCCTGTTCGGGTCTAGTCGGGTCGGGACACGGGTCCGACCGGGACATGGGCAAATTTCTCCCATGTCCCTAATTTATTTAAAATTTATAAATTTTATTTAAATTTTATAAATGCGTTTAAATATTTTAGGTTAATTTGTAATTCATGATCCTAATTGCTACAAATTTGTATTTTTAACCTAAAAAATATAGTTTTGTATTCTTTTAGACTTTAATAAAAAAATTTATTAACTTGATTTTCTATCATTAATATAATTATTAATTTTAATTCTAATAGATTTTAACGTCTATTACGTTATAATTCTAATTTTAACGTCTATTACGTTACATCACAAATATTATAATTTCGATTAGCAAATTCTAACGTGACAGTGACATCACTTGTTTAAGTGTTATAATTTCAAATCAAAATTTAAGTCCAATTTCAATTTTAATTATGTTAACTTTTATTATCCAAATAAAAAATTTTGGCAGAACCTCCCCTAAAAATTGGACATTCCCATAAATATATACTTGCACAAAATTAACACTTCAATATTCACCATATCAAATCAATTCATTCATAATGTCTTTCGCAATGGCCCATTGCCAACCAAACTAATAGGTTCAAAATAATTTTAATGGCTAATATATATGAATAAACTAAGTCAAGTTGTCAACATCTTCACAAAATAAAAACAAAGTGCAATATTTAGGTAATAAATACATTAAGTTTATAAGTATAACAAATATTAAATATTACAAATTACAATACAAAAATGTCATCAAAATTTTCATTCTTCATTAATCTGCAAAACAAAAGTATAACAAACATTAAATATTACAAATTACAATATAAAACGTAATTACTCATATTTATTAATTTAATTGAACTATTAAATAATTATCTTAAAATTGAATTACCCACAAATAACGTAAGTAACCTTTTAGTAAATTTAATGATGTGAAGGTGGCGGTTGCATAACATGTGAAAATTCTACATTAAAGAAATAAGAAAATAATTTTTACATTATAAAAATATAAAACATTAAGAAAAAATAAGAAAAAATCAAAAGAAGAAATAATAAAATAGTAGAATAATATTTTTTTACCTACTTCGACTTTATCATAAAATTCAATATCTTCTAAAAATTCTTCTTTCTTCGGTCTATTTAGCAAAAGTGAAGCAATAATCAATTTTGTGTGCATATCAAACTCTCAACCATCTTTGGAGTCAATGAACTGTGGAATAAATCTAGAATACATCCCCCGGTACTAAAAGCAGACTTAGAGGCCACAATAGATATAGAAATAGCAAGTATATCCCTAGCTATCTGTGCCAACACTGAATGCCTCGAAGAATTTACTTTCCATTAACTCAAAATATCAAAACGTTGTTTTTAGAATTCTCAACTTTCTCCATCAGGTATCTACACACCTTAAGAATTTTGCCCAAGGGTCATCATCCCCCACATCAAACTGTATTACATCTGAATATAAACTTGATGGACCAGACTGTTATAACTGTGACCCATACATGCTAGTGCTACTCCTAACTCCATTACTAGACCCACCTACACTACCAGCACTACTACTTGACCCACCAACTGCTCTACAATACGATGTATTATACGCTTCATAAAGCCTATACAATAATTCTTTACTTATTCTCTTCATATCATCGACTCTGGCACTGTCATCACCATATAAAAACCCAAAACAAAATCCAGCAAATTGCATCTTGCGTCTTGGATCAAGCACAATAGCAAGTATCAACAATTTATTTATTTTCTCCATAGATTCTCAATATTTATCATATTTTTTCTGCATCTTGCTAGCCATGACATGTAAAGAGACATCTTCAATCTGACTTAATTTAGCTAAATTAGAATTAATCTTACAAATCTCACTGAAACAAATGTTAGATGTCACAGACAATGAAGCACTAAATTTTAACGTCACATCATAAAAAAATTTAGAAGCTTCACAAACCATTCATCATTCTCCCAATCCACAATAATTGGTGGCCCACATCTCTTCTTTCCATTTTCATCCTCCAAAAAATAACTCCCATATGACTCATCCTCTTCTGCTATTTGATCAAACACCTTTGCAAATTTTAATGCAGTCGCCAACATCAAATAAGTGAAATTCCACCTCGTTGGCACATTTAATATCGTACTCCCTTTATAATCAATTCTTTCTCTCTCCACAAAATTTTTAAAACTTTGAATTCTTACTGTTGAAGATCTCACATATTTCACAGCATTACATATAAAAATAATGCTCTCATGCAAATCCTTTAACCTATCAGTCACAATTAAATTCAAAATATGCGCATAACAATACACATGCATAAACTCACCATTCAATATTAGTGCTTCATCTTTTCAACTCTTCAGTCTCTTATTAAAATAATTGACAGCCACATCATTGGCACTTGTGTTATCAACTGTAACAGTAAACACTTTCTCTATACCCCAATCTAACAAGTAAGATTCAAGTTGCTTGCCAATGTCATCCCCTTTATGGGATGACATCAGAGAGAAACTTAAAATTCTCCTATACAACTTTCAATCCGAATCTATGAAGTGAACAGTAACAACCATATAGCTTTGATTATAAACGAAAGTCCAAAGATCAATTGTCAAGCTCACTCGTTGCCTATTTACACTAAATAGACTCTTTATCATGGCTTTCTCCTCAATAAATTATTTTACTACGTCTCTGGTTATAGTTCTACGTGATGAAACATCAAAGAGAGGACATACTACATTGCAAAAATATTGGTACCCATCATTCTCTACAAAATTGAATGCTAATTCATCTATAATCACCATTTTTACAACTACATCTCGACATGCTTCTTGACTCCATCCTCTAAGCACAATATTACTAATATTTTCCTCTTCTCCTCCTATGGGTTCTCTACCAAATATTATTTGTCTATCATCCAACAATGAACGTGAAACTTCTTACATACCCTTAAGTATTTTTGCATACCATTGATTTCATCTTTTATTGAATTACACGCATATAATTTTCTACAGTAATTGCACTACGACTTATCCGTTATGTCCTTGCATGAGGTGAAATGACTCCATACCATTGATCTTGTTCTCTTCTTAGTATTAGGATGTAAAAGCAACAATGCATTTGTGTCGTCGACACTGCATTGCGTATCCTCATGAGATCCCCCAATATTCATAATATTTTTTGAAGTTAAATCACGACTCCTCTATAATTTAATAGTATAATAATACACAACAATCAACCAAGATTAATTTGAATCTTTCACGCAAAAATAAATTATTGTAACATATAAATATTAATCGAATAAAATACTTACATAATTGTTATAAATATTTACAAAGTAAATATTGTTAAATTGACACACGTATTTTATTTTAAGCAAAATAATAAATTAGCTCATTGCATTAAAGTAGTTGTTGTTAATCAAAATTACTTAATACAGCACTAGATGCAATTGCAATTTGCAAACTATGATTGTGAATTAGCCCAATGTATAATCAAGTCCATAATTGACAATGATTTCTATCTCTCAATGTACTTAATTGTTATAACAACATAATCATCACAATTAAACCATTATAAGCTTACATGTAAATTTCATTACAAAATTTGTCAACAAACTCTTATAAACAAAATATTTAAGATATTTAGCAAATATGATTGTAAATTAATTAACACAAAACCTGAAGCATTACACTAAAAGCATTTACATTACCATCATAATCATCATCTCGTATGATATCCAACATTTCGTATGTTAATTAATTTACATTAAATTAGCTCCAATTCTAGAACAGTAGAACTTATATACATTAAATTTAAATCAAAACACAATTCATATGTTTCAAAACTACCAAACAAGTACAGTCAATAAAAACTTCATCAGTTTTATAAATATTATAAAGTAAATATTTACATTATAGCCAACGGCGAGTGTGGAAGATGGTAGCAATGGCGGCAGTGCAGAACAACGAACGTAGAATAGCAAAATGGCACAGCAACGCGTGGATGCAAAACAGCAGCGGCAGGCCGTAGTGCAAGTCACGCAGCGACAGGCGGTAGCAGTGGCAAGCAGCAGCGCAGGTCACGCAGCAACGGGCGACAGTAGCAGTAAAATGGTGGCACCAAAGACAAGAAGCGACAAATAGCAATCATGGTCCTCAGTCCTCACAGTCACAGCTGGCGGCAACAACAGTGGAAGAATAGTAAACGACACCGAAAATTTATATTATTTTGAAATGAAAATGAAATATGTTTTGCCACTTTGGTTTTGCTTCATTTAGGTTTTAGCGGCAATAGCAGCTGAATGGCGACACCGAAGATGAGAAGCGGTCGGCGACATTCACTATCCTCAGTCCTCACGTCACAGCTGGCGGCAGCAATGGTGGAAGAATAATAAATGGTGCTAAAACTTTATATTATTTTGAAATGAAAATGAAATATGTTTTGTCGTTTTAGTTTTGCTTCGTTTAGGTTTTAGCTTTTAGGTTTCGATTCTTTTTGTTTTTTTGCTTATTAAACCGACGCCATTTTAGGTTTCAGAAACAGCGTTGTTTTGATTACATTTAAAAATAAAAAAAATTTGGTTCGGTTCGGGAATGACTCAAACCGAACCGGATCCTGTCCCCGGTTAGATCGAAACTTACATTTTTCATCCCGGTTACAGGTCTCGTCCCATCCCGACCAGATTGTTTTAGGTCGGACGGTCCGGGCCAGGCCGGGACTGGAAAAAATGCCCACTTCTATTAAAAAGTAATTGAGAATATTTGACTTAAAATCAATTAAAGAGAAAATTATTTGATTTGTTTCCTCTTTAACAAATTATTTGATTTATTTCCTCTTTAACAAATTAATTGATTTATTTTCTCTTTTAACACTCTCCCTCAAGTTGGAGAGTGAATTTCAAGGACTCTCAACTTGTCAAGCAGAAAGAAGAAAGCATCTTGACCCAATGACTTAGTAAAAATTTCGGCAACTTATTTTTCGCTTTTCACGAATGAAGTCTTAAACTCCCCTTTTTGTATTCATTCATAGACTGTATGATAATTTATCTCAATATATTTTATCCTTTCATGAAAGACAGGGTTGGATGAAATGTAAATTACCACTTGGTTGTCACAAAAGAGTTGAACTAGTTCTAAGCGAGATACTTACAAATCTTTTAATAAGTACCGTAACCAAGTTAAGTTGTAGGTAATCAATGTCATAGAGCTATATTTGGATTTTGCTGAGCAATGTGATACTGTGACTTGTTTCTTACTTTTTCATGAAATCAGTGAATTACCAAGAAAAATACAATAACCAATAATTAATCATCGTGTATCTGGATATCTAGCCCAATCTGCATCATAAAATCCTATCAACTATAGCTTTCTATGTGAAGAAAATAAAAGACCTTATCCTGGAGCATTTTTTAAGTATTGCAATACCTAATGTGCTACTTTGAGATGTGATTTTTTGGGTTGTTGTATAAATTGACTAAGTGTGTTGACTCAATAAGTAATGTTTGGTCTAGTAATGGTAAGATAAATTAACTTTCCAATTAACCTACGATAGTGACTTGGATAATTAAGCAACTCTCATTCATTAGAAGCAAGCTTGAGATTTTGTTCCATTGAAAACTTTATAGGTTTGGCACCTAGAAGTCTAGCCTCTTCTAGTATGTCAAGTGTGTACTTTCGGTTGATAGAAATTCCTACTTTAGATCAAGTAAATTCTATTCCAAGAAAATACTTCAAATGATCGAGTTCCTTAATCTGAAAACAATTAGCCAAGAAATTCTTTACCTCTTATATCATTTTTCTCATTATTGTCGGTGATGATTATGTCGTCAACATAAAGAAGGATAACAGTTAAAGAATTACCATTAACCTTGGTGAATAAAGAATAATCTGCCTGTGATTGGTGAAAATCAAATTTCTGGATGGCATCAAGAAAAACTAACTCCATGAGACTTGCTTCAATCTATAAAGAGATTTATGGAGTTGACAAACTAAGTGTTGCTCCCCCTATCGACGAAAACCTAAAAGAGAAGTCATGTAGACCTCCTTAGTCAAATCCCTATGAAAAAATATTTTAAACATTCAAGTGATGAAGATGCCAATGATGAATAAAAACAATGGCCAAAAAACATCGAAAAGTAGTTAACTTGGCCACAGTAGCAAAGGTTTCAGTTTAGTCAATATCTTTACATTGAGTAAACCCTTTAACTACAAGGAAACCTTTATAAAGCTCAATAGAACCATTGGAGTTGTACTTGATTTTGTAGACCCATTTGCAATCGATGGGTCAATGACCAGAAGGTAACATGACCATTCTCCAAGTATAGTTTTGCATCAAGGGCTGAGATTTCTTCATTCATGGTGTCTACCTAATATGGATTATAGCAAGCTTGTTTATATGTTTCTGGTTCAACCATATGAGGAATAGCATTGATAAAAGTATGATGTAAATGAGAGAGATGGGTGTAGGAGACATACCTTGAAATTGGGTAGCGTATGCCAAAAATAGCTGAAGAAGAAGAAGGACCTTGAGTAAGAAGTTTAGAATGGTTTACCTTGTAATCTTAGAGATGGATTAGGAGCTTTGTGGGGAGAGAAAAATGTTAGGGTGGATAAGAATCAGGGAATATTTTAGATTCAAGTAAAACTATGGGTATTCTGGATTGGCTCCTAGGTACTGGCAGAAATGACATTGTGGTGGGGAATGGTTGGCACCGGAGTATTAGTAATCCGGATGTCGGTGCTGCGGAGTGGAATGGGTGGCACCGTAGCACTAACGTTTTGAAGTGGCTCTTAGATTTCTATTGTGTCAAATGGTAAGGGTAGGGTTGATGTGTTAATATGGTCATCAAAGTTTTGAATTAGAGTGGTTAAATATGAGAATGTCGATTTGTGAAATACTACATCATGAGATATCAATGTTTGATGGGACTAGAGGTCATAGACATAGTAGCCCTTTTGGCCAAGTGGATAATCAAGCAGTATGCATTTTTGGGCTTAAGTATCAAATTTATGATTTGGTTTAAGGTTGATAATGTAACATAAACACCCGAAGGTGCGGAGATAAAAGTATACTGGGGCTTTATTATAAAGTCGATGTTATTGTGTTTGGCTAGATAAAATGGGTGTTAGAAGGCTGTTTATAGGCTCTTCTCCCATAAATACAAAGGTAGATTGAAAATGAAGTGAATGACTCACATTTAAGAGATGTTAATGCTTATGCTCTACAACTCCGTTTATTGGGGTAGGTATGGGCAAGTATATTGAAAAGTGGTACCATTATCTGTAAAAAAAAAGCATGCAAAGATAAAAATTCTTTTCTAATTTCAGAACGTACAGCTTTAATCCTACAATGGAATTGAGTTCAAACCCATAAAAAAAAGGACTTTATCAATAATTGGGTTTTGAATTTAAAACTCATCAAATTTATCCAAGTATAACGAGAATAATCATCAACAATGAATTAGAAATAACGAACTCCCAAATAAGAAATAATTTTATGAGGTCCCCAAATATCACAATAGATTAATTCAAAAGGTGCACTAGTACATATGGAACTACTAGAAAAAGATAAACGAGTTTGTTTAGTTAAAGGACAAACATCATAAAATAGAGTAGAATTAAAAGAGATTTTTGGTTTGGTTTTGGAGAGTGCCTAAAATGGTGCAATGAAGGGATGAATTAATTGTTGATGCTAGATATGAGGTTTGCATTGGATGTGGAGTATGATGGGTGGTGTTTGGCTGGCTTCGAGATAATATAAACCATTAAGCTGCTTCCCTAAACCAATCGTCTTCTTTGTAGACATGTCCTACACCGCACAAAAATCGGGTAAAATATTATACTACAACCTAATGCTTAGGTAATTTTATCAACTGATAATAAATTAACTCTAAATTTGGTACATAATGAACATCATTTAGAGTGATGTTATTCGACAACTTTGTTGACCTAACACACTCAATTTTAGCTTGACCTCTATTTGGTAACTGAACGAAATTATAGGAATGAGTTATCTTATGCAATGTTGGTTGAACATTAGAAACATGGTCAGTAGCCCCACTATTTATAATTCACTCAGTATGTGATAGAGATTTAATTATATAATAGAAAGGTGAGTTAATACTTGTAGTGTTTACAATAAGGTAAAGTGTTACCATTATTCTTTCAAAGTAGAGTTTTGAGTTGATTGAATTCTTTGGGAGTGAAAGTGGTGTTGGTAAAATTTTTTCTCTTAAATTTTTTTTTCGGCCATCAAATTATTACCATTAGGCTTCTTTCCTCTTAACTTCACTTCCTTACCATGTAGTTTATGTCTAGGCAAAAAATCATGAAGAAAGTAGCAACGATCAATGGTGTGGTTGTCTTTTCACAATTATTACAACCTTTTTTCTTTGATGTTCGCTCTTTGATTTCTGAAGTATTTACAACATGACTGGCTATCGCTCTTCAAATAGCTACTTCAGTTTATCTCTCTTGTTAGAGTATTAAGGCATGAACTTTGCATGTGTTTGGAAGATGACTCATCATGAGAATTGAACCCCGTATGCTAGCATAAGATTCATTTAGTCCCATCAAGAATTGTGTGACCTTTTATTTTTCTTCTCGTTCAACAAGGCCTTTTAGAACCTCATAAATACAAGAAATTGGATCATAATAAGAAGTCAATTCATCCCAAAATGACTTTATTTTGGTGTGATAAGATAAAACATGCTGAGACTCTTGTTGTTGTTTAATAATTTATTGTCGAATTTGATATATTCGAAAGTCATTCCTTTAAGAGAACCTATCTTTCAAGTTGTCCCAAACTTCGTTTGCAGTTTCTGCACAAATAACACTTCCTACAATATTAGAATAAATTGAATTCAAAATCTAAGATAATACTATATCATTGCACTGTTACCTCACTAAAAACTTAAGGTCGGATTGAAGTGGTGCTTGTATCATCCTATTGATGAATCCAATTTTTTTCTTGGCACTTAGAACTATACGCATCGCACGGCTCCATTGTCTATAATTGTCTCCTTCAAGTGTTTTGAAAATCAAAATGAGACTCGGATGATATGAGTGATGTATGGTCAAGGCATCCATATTGTCAGCAACTTTCTCTGCCATTATCTTAGTAAATTCTTCTTTCTCTATTCCCAAATAGTAAAAGCCATATAAGAAACTTAGGGTTCAAGGTAGGGATACAAGGATTCTATCATTTTTACTCTAATATTATGAAAATTTAAGAGATTGAGAAGAAAGAATTTGGACATGAATTGCGTATTACTGTACATCAAAATATAAAGAGTGAATTTTATATTTATAGTGTTATTCCTATGTTAAAAAGGTGGAAAAAAAATTAAATTATGTAATTACATATAAAAAAAAATACACCTAAGAGGTAATTGAGAATATATGATGTAAAATTAATTAAAGAGAAAATTATTTGATTTGTTTCCTCTTTAACAAAACAAATAATGTATTTTCTCTTTAACAAATTATGTTATTTATTTCCTCTTTTAACAATTTAAAAAAAAAATAAGGTAAAACAATAAAGTTAAAGCCCTAACATCGAGATCAGATATGGTTTTCATATATATTAAAAATGTTAAATTAAAAATTAAAGAAAATAAGGGGAAAAGGAGAGAGATAACAAATAGGAAGAGGAGATAGTGTATTCATTATTGAATATATATATATATATTTGATCCATTAAGGAATATCATCTATTATATAATAAGCAACGAAATGCTATATAATGCATCTTCAATAATAGTAAACAGTATTATGTGATAATATCATTTATAATAATATTATTTATTAAATTATTTTTATAAATAAAATAAAATTAATATAATATAAAAGAAAGCATAATCATATTTTTAAAAATATACATTAAAGAAAACACATCACAATGTCGATTAAATAATATTAAAAAAGAAAAACATCTCATAATATCAACTACATAATTTAGAAAAGAAGGCCGCATGGGGTGTATGAGAACTTTCTCCATAAAATAAAGCATCAATGTCATTTACTTTTTAATAGATTTGTTAACTATTAAAAATCTTTTTAGTATTTGAAAATGTTAAAAAATTCTCCTACTCTTATAATCATAATATTATAAAATTAACTTAGGAGGAGTAGAACAGTTTTGTTATTTAAAATGTCAATAATTGATCCCTGAGGACATGACCTAGCGATAAGGTTTACGTTACCTATATCAAGCCGTCAAGTTCGATCCTTAAAGGGTAAGGGGTAAAACCCTTTGTGACTCGGCACTCTTCCTTACATTTTAAAATATTTTTTTTTAAAAAAAGGTCAATAATTATTTTTGTATTAAATAATAAAAATATACTATGTAAATAGTAAAATTAGTAATACTTGTACTATCAAATAATTAATAAAAATAACACAATAATTTATTATTATTTAATTGATACGAATGTCTATATTTTTGTTCAATTATATATATTTAATATCAGTCATCGTATTAATTTAATAAACATATAAAAATTATTATTTGCAGTATAATATAAATTTTTTATTTATATAATACTATTTAACTATTTAAAATTATGTTATACTAATTTTACTGTTTATATAGTGCATTGTTATTATTTAGTATTATACATATGTAATTATTAATTTTTTAAATAAAAAATTTATTATATTCCTCTTAAGTTAATGTATTGTATAATAGTTATAAGGACAAAGAGGATTTTGAATATTATCAAATTATAAAAAAAAAAATTTATAGTCAAACAATCTATTAAAAGGTAAATAGTAAATGTAGCCCAGATTTTAAAAGTTTTGTGAGAATTTCATCAACATAGACACTAAGAACAAAGTTTCTGATTTCTAAGCCATAAGTTCCAATATCTTCAACACACCGTATAGGATTTTGATTCGGATTTCATTTTCTGGCCGTTCCAAACAACATCTCTTGTCTTCTGTTTAATATATTATCTTCTTGTCCTTTTTCTTACTTATACTGTCTTCTCGTCCTTTTTCTTAGAAAAAAAAAGGTTTTAACAAATATTGCCCCTAATGTTTAAAGAAATCACACTTTGAGGTAAAGAACAACGTAATTTATAGAAAGTAAAAATCTCTCCAATGGTAAAATTATTGAATTGATTGTTACTTGATTAGCAGAAGTTTATAAAATGTCAAATAGGGGGTAAAAAGGCACATGAACTGAAAATATCATACCAAACCAAACTGATCAGTTTGGCTCGATATTGGATAATAAAAGTTAATCGATTAGTTTTCTTTTTAATTTCGATCCTTTAATATATTAGGTTTAATTCGATTTTATTTCAAAAAAGACTGAACTGAATTAAATGGCATAAATAGAACTTTACACAAATTTTTCATATAATTAATTTAATGAGCTTTAATTTTACTAGTTTTATAATTTGTTTAGTTCATAGACTTTAATTAATTTTAATATTTAAAAGTTAGTGGTCACTTTATTTATTTAAATAAATTTAATATTTAATATCTTTTTAACTTGTTAGTTCATAAACCTTTACTTAATTCAGTGTTTAAAATTGATAAATATTTTATTTTTAGACAAATTTTAATTAATAATTTTTTAACTTGTTTAGCCTCTGTTTGAATTTAAACCTTTAACTTAAGATATAAAAAACACGGACTTTACTGATGAAGCAAGCATTTGAGTGCATTTTTTCACTAAGTTTTATTAACAAATTTTTTAATAAAATAGTATTATTCACATTTAATATTATTGTATATTATAGAGTTATATTTTTCTAAATATTCTTTAACAAATTTAAACATAATTATTATGAAGTGGTGAATCCGAGGGGAAGATTAAAATCATGGTGGCTTCCACTACAAAAGTATTAATCATGTAAATAAACCACATATATTCTCATCATATTCTTAATAGGGATTTTGTTTTTAATTCGAATATGGTTTCTTTAAATTAATCATGCCAGCCATTTAAATAAGGATATTTGATTTGTTCAATAAAATAATTACACGAAACAATTTCATTCATGTCTTAAATAGTTTTTAAATGAATTTTACACAAATTTATGTTTTAAATGAATTGACAAAATTTAATTATTTAAATAACTAATTATATAATAAATAAATTGGTGAATTATATTTAAACACAAATTTGATACATTACTAAAAATGACACGAATTTAATTCATGTATTATTCATTTTATTTTTTTCTCAACTCATAATTATTAAATTTCCATATTATCACTCACAATCTTAAACCCCAACTCCTCTATTTTGCTCAGTTGTTGATGTTAACTTGGCCATACTCACTCCAAGACCCGAGTCTTACACATCAAGTCAAATGACCCATGAATAAGCACTCCCAAATGCGCTGATCAAAACTAGGCGGTAAAAAGACAAGCATATCTTTACGAGTTAAAGGTTGTTAATCTTCCCACTGTAGTATTAATGCCTTGAAATGGGGTTATCAAATTTGAATCCATTAGCTTGTTAATGTTCTTCGTTATTTGAACCCACCCTCCTTTGAAACCCTAATCAGTCGTTCTAGATATTCATCAAGTTGACATACCTACTTCCCAAAGAACTCGGTGAATCTCTCTTTTAACTGGGTTTTTCATTCTTACATGAACCAGATAGCTAGGACAATGAAAGTGCAGTGCTTCCGAGTGAGATGTAATATTCAAATTCAAAATTTTTTTAAGTGTAAAAGTTGAAGAAATATTTTTAAAAAATTGCAAAGCTTCGAAGAAAAAGTTAATAAAATCTTTTATAAATGAATAATAACTTATAAAATATTAATATAATTTTTATATTTTAAGTTAAATATTCTAAATTATTATTATTATAATATTTAAATTAGTTATTAATTCTATATTAAATATTTGAAAGTTACAAATATTTACTTATAATACTATTATTATTATTTGGGAGTTATTTATTTTAAATTATTGTAGGAGTTATAATATATTAAATATTAGAATTAATTTTAAGAGTTATAAAATATTTTTAAATTATAATAATACTAAATTAGTATTGATTTTAATACCTTAACCTTTATCTATTATTATATAAAGAGAGTTAATTCTTTTTTAAAGAGCGTGTGTGAAAAAAAAGAAGAGAAAAGAAAAAGAACTTTGGTAGTGTGTATGTGAGGGAAGAAGAGAAAAGAAAATAAAGTATTCTATATTTATGTATGTGTGTGCATATATACAGAGAGTTGATCTAGTAAACTATATAGTTCACCACATGGTAGGCTCTTAAACACGTTACAGTATTTATAGCACATTTTAAATTGTGCAAAAGATATAAAAAATTATTTATAGCACATTTTAAATTGTGCAAAAGATATAAAAAATTATTGATTTACTAGATAGTGACATGTGACAGTGTTGCTCACCATATGGTGAGTTACATAGCCAACTAAATCATCTCTCTCTCTCTCTCTCTCTCTCTCTCTCTCTCTCTCTCTCTCTCTCTCTCTCTCTCTCTCTCTCTCTCTATATATATATATATATATATATATATATATATGTATATATATATGTGTGTGTGTGTATATATATGGGCTTATCAGGTAGGTGACGTTGCCCACTACTCGATGGGCGACGGGCCACTGTTCGAACGGTGCAACAATGTTGAAACAATGCTAAAGAGTACCCATCTCCCACCTAACCAAACCCTCTATATATATATACCATTTTAAAAAATACACTTTTTATTTAATATTTTGAGCAATTTTGACAACGAAGACTTTATATGATCTTCCGATGATCATGCTTATCGAAGAAAGTAGTTGGGAGCCCAGCTGTTTATTTTTAAAATTTATTATTATTATTTTATTTTGTGAATTTAAATCTTTAAAGTATGAAAATACTTTATTATTCTTGGATTTATTAATTTTAATAATAAATTATTAAGGGTTAAACATTTGTGCATATTTATTTTTAAACAGGTGAGTGTTGAAAAAATTGGCCAATATCTTAAGAGTATCGATGATAATATTCTTATTTTATATTACAATTTACAGGTAATTTTATCTTGTAAATATTTGATAATATATATTTATATATATGGTTGAATAATTTTTAAAATAAATATATCTAACATTAATGGTTCAATCACAATAGAAATTTTCAAAAAATAATAAAAATAATGTCGCGTTTATCAAAGTAAATACTCATAATAATAAAGTTGCAACAAAAGTTTTAAAAATTTTGTACCATATTATCTATTGTAATATCTATCAATAATACTCTTTAACAGAAAATTCTCGGTTGGATATAATTATTTATTTCGTAAAATTGTGAATATTGTTGATACTAAGCCGTATTCAAGATAATCTCTATCTATTAATAATAATTTTTTTTTGAAAAAAAATTTAAGAATATGATAAATGCTGCACATCCAACAGAAAAACAATAACATATCCCATAGAGTCATGGATGTAGACATTTTTTTCCCCAAAATTCTAAAGCTAGATTGACAGCCTATTTTTTATAGTCAAAGTCTAAATACATACTTTTTTGGAAAAGAAAAAGAAAAAAGTGTAAATGCACAATAATTGAGGGAAATTCCTATCTAATTCTCTGAGAAATATGAGCCTGAAGTGGTTTCTTCATCACAACTGTGAACTCTTGCTTCTCTGATAAGTCAACTTCATCTCCATCAACAGCTTTCCACTCAAAATTCCAAACTAAATTCGCCACAAAATACTCCAAATGAAGCAAAGCCAAACCGAGCCCTGGACAAATCCTTCTCCCAACCCCAAATGGCATCATCTTTATTTCTCTACTCCCTGTTATATCAAAAGCTTCAACTCCTCCATTATCATCACCCAAAAATCTCTCAGGCTTGAACGCCATCGGATCCTCCCAGACTTTCGGATCCAAACCCATTTCAGCCACCATGAAATTCACGGTGCCATTCTTTGGTATCACATATTTGTCAAGCACGAAATCTTGTTTAACAGCATGGGGCAGCACAAAGTGCCCCGGAGGATGTCGCCTTAGTCCCTCTAAAATCACTGCCTTTACATATGGCATCTTCTGCAACTCCTCTTCCTTCACTTCTTCTTCTTCTTCCTTTTCAACAACTCCTTTGATCTCAGTAAATAGCTTCTGTTGGATATCTGGGTACTTCACTAAATTTGCCATAATCCACTGTAACGCCGTGGACGTAGTGTCTGTGCCGGCGTTGAGAAATTCTGAACATAAACTAACAATTTCGTCTTCATTAAGCTTTCTTTTTTCTTCTGGGAGCTCCAAATCCAACAGAGTATCGACGTAAGATAACATAACCTCTTTATCTTCTTTAGCTTTGCAGATGCTCTCTTGCTTCAGCTTCTTTCTTGCTCTTATCAGTGGCACTAAGACGTTATATTGATCTTTACGCAACTGCAAGAACTGCTCCCACTTCTTACGAAGAACAATTTTTGTCAAACTTGGCCAAAAGTTCAGAATATTGAATTTTCCAAAAGACAACAATGTGCGACGCTGAACACTCTCGACTTCTTTGATTTGGTTTTCATCAAGCTTGTCCCCAAAACACATCAGCACCAACAAGCAAAACATGGCATATTGAAAATTATCAACAACACGAACGGGAACACCAGTTTTCGCCTGGGACTTGAACCGGTCCAGGAGAATTTGCAGAACCCATTTGCGGGCATGTTTGTAAGATTTCACACGCGAAGGATGGAGGATCTCTGCGGTGAGGTTACGGCGGAAGAGCCGCCACGTGGGGCCGTAATAGGCTGAGCTGATGTTATGTTGGTTGCAGGAAATGACTTTGCTTGTGGGAAGAGGGCTTGGACGGTCAGCGAACACGGCGCCGTTCTGGACTAAGGCCTTGTGGGCAAGTGATCGATTGGCGACGAACACGGCGGGGCGAGAGCCGATATAGAGAGTGACCATAGGGCCAAACTTGGCGTGGAGGTCTCTGAGAATCGGTTCGATTTCTGAAGGAGATTTGAGAAGCCATAGGAGATTTCCAATAACAGGTAAAGTGACAGGGCCTGGAGGAAGATTGTGGGTGTGTGTTTGATTTTTGATGGGGAAGAGAAGGTTGATGGAAGCTTTGAGCAGAGCAGCAAAGGAGATTGAGACGAGAACGATGAACCAGAATTCCATTACAGCGGAAAGAAATTGGATAGTGGTGATTAAATTGAGTGGATTGCAATTTAGTTTTGTTTATGGAGACATCTGTGTATATAGGGAATCCTGTCTGGAAAGTTCTGGCTTTGATTATCCTTTATGATAATGCTTGGTGTATATTTTTCTTCCGTTCAAAATTTCAAACACGCATTCATCGTGTCCATATATATCAAAGTACAAACCATTTGGTTTGGTCCACCAAATAATAAATAAATGTATAATAATTTTTTTAAAATACCGATATTATATTAGAAGACTATTAATATTACAATTAGAAAATTATAATAACAAGATGTTATATTATTTGAATAAGACGTTTATACATTACACATGTCCAAACACACAAATCTTACAATAGGGAAAAAAAACACATAACTTACATAGAAAAAATAGACCTTGTGGGAACACATTTACTAAAAAAAGAACAGAATAGAAGCATACCTTACACTAGAGAAGTAAATTCAAGCAAGAATAACCACACATACTCACACTGAAAAAGTGACTTACAAAAAAAGAACACAAACCCTAAAAGAAAACCCCTCAAAGATACTCCAAAGAAAAAAAATTATTCACAGTTTCAATATTCATTAAAACTTGAACTCTCACTCTCTAACTTCTAACTAAAAAATGACACTCAACTACTTGCCCAAATTATCATATGTATAAATATATAGTAATAGTGCCAGGTTAACATAATTTTTTTTACTAAATACTGCCAATAACTATTTGGTTTTTTTTTTAAAAAAGAAAAAAATAACAACTCAGAATTTGGTTTAGCAAATCGTGATTAATTAATGGCTTATTTGATGTTGCAGTTTTAACGTGAACCTTTTCTTTTTGTTGAAAAAAAAGAGCGAAACACATTTTTTTTATAATTCAGAAAATTTGAACTTCTACTTTATTCGACATAATATTATTGTTTTTTATAAAGAAAAAAAAAGGCACACTAGGAAAAATAATATAATAAAGAAACATATTAAACACTTAGATTTCTAAGGGGATGAGAATTTCTTTCAAAAGAAATTGGAAGTTTGAATTTGAGTGCCCACAATTGTTGGCAATTGGGGAAAAAAAAACTTCTGCCCTTATTAATGATCAAATGAGAGTGTTCTTTTAGTAGAAAATAGTTGTAGGATAAAATAAGTAATATTAAATTTGCTACATATCAATTCATTGTTATATTTGCAAAATGAAACTAGGGCACCACACTTAAAATCCCAAGTGTCGTAAAGGCTTTCCAAACGTAAGCCAGCAAACGAACAAAACAGAAGTGAAGTAGCGATAGAGATGAGCCTTTCCAAATAATCGTTTATGGTCGTGCCGTGCGTTTTAAAATCAAGTGCCCGAATTTCACGAGGTTGACAACCCCACTTGCCCACACTAACAGTACGTGCTCATTTGCCATCCCAATTAGAAAGGAAATATTTTACGCCAACACAATAAGGTTTTTGGTCTCATATATCAAACTTTTTTTTTACCATCTTCCTCAACATAGTCATTTAAAAAAAAAATTTAACAATTGTCATTGTTAAAAAAAATTTCGTAAACAATCATAATTTGAAAGCATTAATTAATTTAATCATCTATAAAAAAAATTTAACCTTTTTAGTTAAAGATTTAATGAATTGACAAAAATACATTTTTATTATTTTAACTGTATAATTTTTTTTTAAAAAAAATATTATCATAAATACCCTTTAAGTAAAACTTAATTTTATCAATACTTTTAATTTTAAAAAATAAATAATAATATTCGATCGTTAAAGAATCTTCTATTAAAATTAACAAATTTTGTATTAAATTGCGTGAAAAATTTAAATTACTCTTTTGAATTTGAAAAAGCAATAAAATGATAACTTTATCCCTACACAAAAAATAAAAATATACAATTTCCTATGTAAATCAAAAGCTTTTCAGTTGCTACTTATTTGACTTACATTAATACCAATAATTTTACCAAAATGCCTCTATTAATTTATGCACTTTTTTACACAATTTTTCATTTATTACTTGAATAATTTTTTAGCATGTGTTTAATATTTTGAGTAGGTGTAAGTGGCCATTTTATTATGTGTTTAATAGTTTGCCAATTGTTACCATTGAAAAGCAATTGTCAAAAAAAAATACCTATAAAAAACTTCATAAGTGGTCATTTTATTATGTACTCACTTTCAAATTCTCCGTAAGTTGTATCTTTGAAATTTGTGTTTATCTTGTAACAAGCTGACTCCTCTTCATCAATAGTCTTACAAGACATACTTATTTACTTAATGTCAATCTTTATAAATGTGAGTGAAGTTAATAGCAAAATTATCAAATTTAGAAATAAAATTTGTTTGTGTGAAAGAAAGATAGGTGCGAAGATATTGGAGTTAGAGAATAATCTCAATAAGTTGTACTTCTATTATAAAAGAATGAAATGTAACTATTAGTAGTGCAGAGTATAGGTGAGGAAGTTTGCAAGCTAGCTATCGGTCATGTAGAAATTGGCAAAAAAAATGATGAAGTGAAGAAACTACTCCTTATTTTGTTCTTGTCTTGGTGAGTGTGATGTTGTCATGTGCATGAAAAAAAAAATTAGTGCATAACATGTCTATATCAAAAATTGAATTTTATATTGTATTCAGAAATTCAGAAACAAGTCTAAAATGAAGATTGCAAAATAATTTTTAATACTACAATTACCACCATAATAGTGGATCAATATAAAATTTATACCAATATAACACGTCTAAAATGATTTTTGCAAAAATTCTTAACATCCATAATAAGTCTTACCAGTGCATAATAAGAAGACAATTCTAAACACTTGTAACATCCATATCAAAAACTCTAAATTGATCCATAAGTATCATTGAAAAATTTATCATTCTTGTTCAAGTTACTTGATTTTTCCTTGGCCTACCAGGCCTCTCCCTTTCTCTATTCCTTAAATTGATCCATAAGTATAAATTAACATTTTTGAACAATATGAAAAAAAAATTAAAAACTCTAACATTCATAAGTTTATTACTTGCCACTACACTTCTACCTGTAGATGATGTAGATCCAACTTCATTAATTGATCCACTCCTTTGCAAGTTAAGTTAAATATAAATTAATCAAGTTAAATTATTTAGCTCCCAAAGTGTGCTACAAAGATTTCTTACCATAATGCATGCAAACTTATTTCTTGTTTTGAAAGTTGATAATCCTCTCCTAATTGTTGTCCCCATATTGGATGAAATTGTTGCACCTAAACCAATCCCCTACATAACAAATAATTAGATAAATAGTAAATTAAATCAAACCAAATAAAAATCAATTAGAGTTGCACCTGTAGAATAACTCTTGTTCAGTGCACATGTCCTGGTATTATGCCCAAGCTCCCACAAGTTCTACATTTCACAGCAAATAACCTTTATGACTTTGGAGGTTCAGTTGGTTCCCTTATTCTTTGCACTTTAAGTCTCCCAACAAGCCTTTTTACTTGTGGGGAATTTAATCTAGGCAAATTCACATCATCCAATGCACATTTTGAGTATTGGCCTAATCATATCTTCAAAAGTTGACAAAAAAAATATTCCTAAAAAGCAACTTACCCACATACTGTTTTGGGTTATCCCTCAAATCAAGAATTACCCCCATTTTTTGATTTTTTTTTTAAAGATGAATTGTGAATTGGTGTTTGTCTGTCTCTCTTGTTGCACACCAAAATAGATTTTTCAAATACAAACTAGGCCAATGACTTCTAAAATTAGTATATAAATGCCTTTCACACCACTTAGTTTTAAAGTTAGGCCAATATGCTTGTAAAGCATCCAACATGCTCTTTTTTCCATCAATCATAAATGTCAATATCCTCATCTCTTTATAGCCAATCAAATAAAACAACTTATTTAGAAATGAAAAAAAAAACACCAACTCTCAATGCACTCAGCTTCACATACAGATACTGCTAATAGAAATATGTCATTATTGGCATCTAGAGCCACAGTAAACAACAGAATGCCACCAAATTTTCCATCTAAGTAATATATATATATATATATATATAAACCTATAAATGGTCTATATCCTTTCAAAAAAAACATGTTTTCTCTATAGAAAAGGCCACAAAAATTCTCTTAAATGATGGGTTTATGGGAATACATTCTAGGCTAAGGGTTATTACTAATTTGATGGTTGCTACTGCACTAGGGTTAGTTTTCATAACTATATAGGCACATTTGTGTAACAGAGCATAAGGCAAAGCATGATCCTTATCTAGCATATCTAAAGCTTTTCTCTTAGCTCTATATATTCTATGCCTAGGGATTGTTTCATCATAACTTTGTAATAGTCCTTGCTCAATATCATCATATTTGACATCAGGCACTGCTCAAATCAAATTTCCAAAATCCTTGGCAATCCATCTTGATTTAGCCTTTATTGTTTTTTAGTTTTTCAGACATGTATGCCTAGGGTTATGAACCTTAACCATGAAGGACACTCTATCTTACAACCTACTCCCATATATCTTTTAAGGACAACTCTTTGACGCACACTTAACAATGACTCTTAAAAGCTCGCTTTTCAATCTCTTTGATGTGAACCCTTATTTGATAATACACTTAAAAAGTGCCTCTCTAAACTTTTATATGTTAATGAATAAGTGACTAACTTCAAAAGAAACTAGCTCCCTTAGTTTCTCTACCCACACTTTCTCATTGATCTTCATTGACATCTTAAAAGTTGGGTCTCATCCTCAAATGAGCTAAGGATAAAATCATCATCATCTGACTAATACTATTCCACATCATTTACCAAAGTCTCATATGGACTAATGAGTATATTTTGGATCCATAATTCTACTCTATTTATCTTAGTAATTATTCATTTTCGAATAATTTAAAAAAATTTATGCGTTAAATGTTGTTGTTACAGGGTTAAATAAGGAGAATATGGGAAATGATGAAATTGGAGAAAATAAGAAAAAATTTCTATAGTAAATCATTACAATAATGCTAAACATTTGTGTGAACAGTAATTTGCTACAATAATTGTACTATAATGACCAATGCCCCAGCATTTCAACGATTCTATAATACCTTGCTTCACCTCCAAACAGAAAAATTTGCCCCCTAACCCTAACCCATTTTCTCTCATTCTAACACATTTCTAACCCAAATATTATCTCCATATTGTGTAAAAACAACATTTAAACTTATTTGGGAGATGGATTACATATTCAAAAGCATTTGGGCTAATCTTTGAAGAATTCAACCATTGTCATGGATTGAATAAAGACACCCTTGTCTTCATAAATTCATTTAGGGTTGATTGTATCATATTTATTTATTGTTATTTAGCCATTAAACTCTTGTTATGTTGATTAAATTTTATTATCTAGGATTGTAGTCTTGAACTCAATATGTGGACTTAATTGTAGCATTTGATTGCCATTGTTATGGATTCAATTTGTGTTATTCTTAATGCTTTCAATATGCTAGAAATGGTGATTTGATGATTATGTAACATTAGAATAAACATGAAAAAGAAATCCTATTATTTAGACCTAGATAAATTGATGCATAATTATAGAGTAATATCTACAAGTTTTGATATAGGATAGGAATACACCTATATAATATGTATGGTCAATACAACTTGTTCATAATAAATCTTGATTTATTCGAATTACCATAGGAATATAAGAATTCGGTAGATTAAGGTATAATCATTCGACTATAGGAAGAGGCTTATGATGAAATATGTGTTGTGACCAATAATTAAATATGGGATTACTAATGGGATAAGAATTCATATTGAAGGATAGTAATAATCCTAGATATTCATCATATAGTGACTGTGCTTACACCATTTGCACAATTATGATTGATTTGTAGAATTAATAATTATTTTTAACATAAACAATTCAAATTTATCATTATCTGGATAAAGGTAAGAAGAAACAATTTTAGTACTTGATTAAGAATAATAAAAATTTCTTATGGGATCGACCTTAACTCGTCATATATTACTTATTCCCAATAGCGTACACTTGCGTTTAACGTAGAAATCACACAACATGAACCCTCTACAAAACCTTCAACATCCTCTTCCTCACTTTTCTCTCTATCTGATAAATGAACAACTTATTTGCATCCTTATCAAAATGAAAAGCCCCATGTGTACCAGGTGGTTATGTTTCTTGCTCAGGTTGGTGTCTTTCTTGTTCATGTGGGTATTTTCTTGTTCTCGGTGTGTATCGTGCTCAGGTAGGTGTGTTCTTTTAAAAGTGGGTGTGTTTCTTGTTTAGGTGGGTGTATTTTTTGCTTAGGTAGGCACATTTCTTATTTAGGTGGGTGTGTATCAGGCTCAGGTGGTCGTGTAAAATGGGTGGTGCATGAAATTTGACTCAATGTTTTATCAACCTCCTCTTTATGTTCTAGATTTTTAGGTTTTAGACCTTTTAGAAATTGAATGTATATAACATATAGAGGCACTGATTCTATGATAGTATCTATTTTATCAACCCTTTCAGACCAAAATAACTTAAACATCAGTTCTATATTAATGTCATCTTCTCATTATAGCCTACCTCCAAACTAAGGTAACACAGCTTTTACTTTATATTTCTCACTAGGATGGACTATCTTATTGCTAAAAGCTTGCATAACAAGATTCAATAGGCACACTCTACTAAATTCATCAAGATATACATTTAGCAAAGTTAAACTCTCACCACACACACACATATACATATACGCACGCGCACGCCCACACATACACACACACACATATATAATGTAAGTAAAAAGTAACATCCTGAAATGAAATTAAAACAAATAACTTAAGCTCCACTAATGTAAAATATTCAAACTGAATAATAATAAGTGTAACATAATTCATATTTTACATTACTACATAATACAAATATTTACATACAATTAACCAACTTAAAACCACAACACAAATACAAACTAATACAAGTTTATAAAATCTCAACAACAAAAAAATATTTTTATACTTAGAAACGCCATATAAGTCTACAAAAATTTCATATTTTATATTAACATAAAATATAAAATTTTACATACAATTAATCAACTCAAAAACACCACACACAACAAACAAGTTCACAAAATTTTTGTAACACCCTCCTCAGCTGCCTTTCCTTAAAACGAGATCAGAGAATCTTACCATTTTCTTTCAAAATTTTAATATTAAAATAAATATTTTTTTATTATAAAACCAAATGGACAGAGTCTCCTCTAAAAATTGGACTTCCCACCACCTGTTACAAAGAAGAAAAAAAAATACTTCCAATCATTCTATTTCTCAATTCAACTCCTGTTACTCAACCATAGACCCACCATATAATTTGTTATACAAATATTTTGAATACAAATAAAATATCTACCTAAAATATATAAACAGAGGATGTGACTAATCTGAATTGTTACAAATATGGTTTCTCTCTTCAGTCTTCAATACTAGCAACTCTGCTACCTGCGCGTGATAAATTCAATACGCTAAGAAAAAAAAATTGCTTAATGGGTGTACACAAAAGTTGAAACAACATAATTTGTTAATTCAAATAATGTACAAATAACATAATCAATTACTATCACTTATCACAATATTGACAGGATAGGTTATAATTTACCAAAATATTTAAATCAATTAATCAAAACACAACATATATTTTAAATTAAAATTTAATTTATCATATACGTGCTTAAACCATTACATGTGATCTCAATAATTGCCCAAAATAAATACTGACACAATACATGGATTGGCCAACAGACTATCAGATGGTGATCCGGCATCGGTCACTTAGTGACTACCTGCCGGATCCAGATCAAATCAGAGTATAGGTCAGATCAAAGATATAGATCAAAATAACTAGAGATACAGAACAGTGCAGTACTGCTATAACACCCTATTGGCATGCCAACTACCAATCCCCACCTACCAATATTCAAGTTTACTCAGAGCTCCTTAATAATTTAATAATTATATTATATTAAACCCAAATTTATTTTTTGAATATTCATAATTAGACCTAAAAATTTTAAAATATTAACTTATAGATCCGAAACTTTCAAGAATTCACATCAGGTTTCAATTTTTTTTAAAAATTCACATATAAGTCCAAATCTTTAATATTTCACACATAAGTCGATATTTTACCTAATTTCACATATAGGACCAAATTTTATCCAATTTCACATATAAGTCCAAACTTTAGCCAATTTTACATATAGGTAATACTCAATATTAAAAACACATTTAATTCACTTAGAACCAACATAATAATTAATTAAACACACTATTTGTATTCAAGTATCCATCAAATAGTTTAATTATAATTATACATTAATGCCCTAAAACAAAATTTTAAGTTTAACTTAAGTGTACACCAAACTTTAACCACTCTTCAAGTGGCATTCACTTCCTCTCTTTTGCCAAGCCTTCACCTTAATATTCAAAAATACACAAATAATCAATAAAATTTTAATTAATCCCACTAAAATGCAAAAAAAAAAACCCATAATTTCTAAATGGCAATTGAAATAACAATCCCTTTAAACCCCAAATCTATATTTAATTAATTTGTTTTTCACTAACTCACCTTGAACTTCACCTTTCCAATTAAAAATAATCCTTGAAACTTGATGAAAATTAGTTTAATTAAGGATTTTGGGGCTTGATTTACTAACAGAAATATGTAGAATTGTTGAATTTTAAGGAAATAAAAGAAAATGCAAAAGGGGAAAATGGCACTATGCTTGCAAAAATGGGTATTTTCCCACACTATTCCCCTTTATATACTTGTCACTTTTCTTATCAAATTTGTCCTTAACTAAATCCAAAACTATAAAATTTTCATTGGTTAGAAATTATGGCATTTGATTTGTCCAAAATTTCAAATAACTATTCACTAACTAAACTAATTAAAATCTAGTCAAAAAGTAACCAATTCTACCACTTTTCAATTCATTTGGTGGCTAATTGCTATTGGTTCATGAAAAAATATTAGAAAAGTGTAAATGGCCAAGGTTTTAATTCCACGAATCCATTTATACCATACCAACACTTTTTCAATCAATCAAATTCTTTCATTGCCTTTAACAAATAAATTTAATCCTAATAAATAAATAAAAATTAATTCTAATAAATAAATATTCCGTGGTGTTACAATTCTTTCCCTCTTAAGAAATTTTGTCCTCGAAATTTACCTGATTCAAAAAGTTGAAGGTACTGTTGTCGCATTACTTCTTCACTTTCCCAAGTAGCCTTTTCGACTTTATGACTTCTCCAGAGTACCTTAACCAGTGGAACCTTTTTATTCTGTAATTCTTTGATTTCTCGATCAAGTATTTTTACTGGTTCCTCTTCATATGTCAGTCGCTACAATATAAGAAATACCCGATCGATATCTCATCAGCATTGATACATAGAAAATATTATGTAACTTATCTAATTCATGTGGTAAAGCTAGTCTGTAGGCTACCGAACACACACGCTCAATAATCTCATATGGGCCGATAAACCTAGGACTTAACTTACCGTCGCCCCGAATCTTAATACTTTCTTCCACGGAGATACCTTCAAAAAGACTTTATCCCTAACTTCATACTCAATGTCTTTCCTTTTTAAATCTATATAAGCTTTCTATCTTGAAGATGCGGCTTCCAGTCTTTTCTTGATCATTTTCACCTTCTCTTTAGTTTGCCTTATCAAGTCCGGTTCTACCAACTTATTCTTATTGAGTTCTGTCCAACACAGAAGTGTCCTGCATCTCCTTCCACACAATGCTTCGTAAGGTAATATGTCGATGCTTACCTAATAGCTGTTATTGTAAGCAAGTAAGCAAATTATACCGATGGAAGATGGTCAACTCAACTCTCTTTAAAGTCAGTTACATAGGTTCTGAGCATATTCTCTAGCACATAAATCACTCTCTTTGATTGTCCATCTATTTGTGGGTGAAAATAAGTACTAAAACTCAATCGAGTGCCTAAGGTTTTTCTTTCAAAATCTGGAGGTAAACCTTGGGTCTTTATCTGATATAATAGACACAGGTACTCAATGTAACCTAACTATTTTCTTAATATACAATTATGCCAATATATCTAGTGAGTAATTAATCCTAACTAGTAGGAAATGTGCCGACTTAGTTAATATATCCACAATCACCCAAATGGCATCATGTCTACTCCGAGTGAGAGGTAAACCTGTGACAAAATCTATAGTAATACGGTCCCACTTCCATTTTGGTATAGAGATTGGCTGCAATAAACTCGATGGAACCTGGTGTTCAGCTTTAACCCATTGACACGTCATACAAGTATCATATGGTCTACTACATCCTCTTCATACTGGGTGATGAACATATGAAAATGTATATTTAAGAGATTCACTCACTATTTAATGTCACTAATTTTAGCATTTTTGTACTTTTAGCTTGAAATAAAGTGTTCTCCTTAAATTGTGATTAATGAATGTTATTTGCACAAGTTTAGATAAAATGGACATAACTCTCAATGTAGAAATCGAAATAAAGAAATTCTTGAACCTGAAGTAACATGACTTAATCTTACACAAACTTGAAGAACAGTTGAAAAGCCAAATCTAATATATTATGGGCCAAATATTGAGATACAATAGAATCACGCTACAACTTCCACTTAGCTTGACCCAACTCACGTATTTGGACCGTATCTCACAAAATGCATACCCAATTGGTATAATTATTAAAGCTGTGAAATATTGACTTAATATAAACAACTCTTATGTTGATGGTAAAGTTCAAATCAACCATTATCATGGACGAAATTGTCTTGCAAGTGGGTAAAAGGTTTGTTGGCCTAATTCTGATGTATCTTCGGCATTTTGCCCATATCTTATAGGATACTCATCCAAATTGTATGAACCTAATGCCTATGGAAAGAAGAAACAAAATTTACAGCTTTTATATTGGCCAAAAAAGTTATACCGATCATTTATATTATCAAAAAGGTGCTATAAGTGGGTGAACAAGTTGTTGGCTTAAATTATTGAAGATTAATGTCACACTTAACATATTTCCATTCATTTCCTATATAATGACACTTTTAGGACGTTCTTAACATTAGATAATTTTCTCTTATTTTCTTCTCATTAACATGTATTATAATTTATGCTAGAGTTCTTAACAAGGCTAAGAGATGAACTTTTATGTGCAATAAATCTACTTCTATGCTTTGATTCGTTGTCAAGAGCTAAAAATATTTGTAAGTTTGGTTGTGCTTAAACTCTTATCTATTTTATTTTCTATAATCCAGAGGTTATAATTCTCATGTCTCATATATTTTCAGTCATGTTTTTCTTATGTGATTCTTGTTGAATTATAATTGTTATTGGTTATATTGTTTTATATGTTAATCTTTTACTGCAATATTGTCAATTAATATATTGTCGATCTTGGATAACATGTAAATGCAATAAATATTTGATATTCAAGTTGATTTTTTACTGTAATATTGTCAAAATGATATGTTGTCGATCTTAGATAACTTGTATAAATGAATATGATTTGTGTTAATGTTTACAAAAGAGTTTAATCATATCAAATGCATGTGTTATCAAATGTGCTATATTTTATATCTTCCGATTGATTATTTAGATGTAAAACTGTCAATTGAGTTATAAACATTGAATCAAAGTGTAGAGTAAATTTATAAAGCATAATTGTCATTCTCGAAGTCTTATTTAAATTATCATAAGACATTTTTCTCAATTCATAGACAATTCTATCTGATCCACTTAAACCAATTATTTAATTTTCTTCTTTGCTACTGCTTTAATATTTTACTTCACCAACCTATTTTGCCAAAAACTTTCTCGTGGGATCAACACCTTAATCTATACTGCGATAGCCACATTACATTTTGAGCGTAAACACCGAGACACCAATAATGAGTCTTTAGGTATCGGTACATCTTCGTGCTACCTGGATGCATAACATAAGGGCTGTTGTATGCTTCCTTCAGAATAATCTTCTTTAATTCATCATCATCTAGCACACACAACCTTTTCTCTAAAGTACAAACTATCATCCTCTTTTATTACAAAATCGGCTTCCTTCCTCTCTTGGACTCGTCTACGAATGATCATTAGCTTTTCATCTTGTTTCTGCTTTTCCTGTACCTGCTGAAATAAGCTGGGCTTGACTTTTAATTCAGCTATTATTGCACCATCCACTGTCATCTTCAAAGAAGCATTTAAAGCTATTAAAGTAACCAAAGATTTTCTACTCAAAGCATCGGCTACCATATTTGCTTTCTCCAAAATGGTAGTCAATGATACAATCATAATCTTTAAGCAATTCTATCCACCTTCTCTGTCTCAAATTAAGCTCTTTCTGAGTGTATAAATACTAAGGCTCTTATTGTCAGTATAAATATAACATTTTTTCCCATACAAGTAATGTCTCCATATCTTCAAAGAAAATACTATGGTTGCTAATTCCAGATCATATGTCTAATAATTCTTCTCTTGAGTCTTGAGCTATCTGGAAGCATAAGTAACCACATTTCCCTCTTACATCAATATACAACCAATTCCATTATAAGAGGCATCACTGTAGATTACAAAATCCTTACCAAATATTGGCTGAGTTAAAACTGGAGCTTTAACCAACATTACCTTAAGTTTTTCTAAACTTGCTTGAAATTTTACATTATATTCAAACTTAATATTCTTCTGGAGTAACTTAGTCAATAAAGCTGCTATTGAGGATAACCCCTTCACAAATCGTCTATAATAACCATCTAAGCCTAGAAAGCTTCTAATTTTTATAACATTTCTATATGGCTTCCATTCCATGATTGCTTCTATTTTCTTGGGATCAGTTCTAATGCCCTCTGCAAATACAATACGCCATAGAAAAGAAATCTCATTTAGCCAAAATCCACACTTACTCAACTTGGCATATAATTTCTTCTCTCTCAATGTCTGTAATATAATCTGGAGATGACTATCATGCTTTTCTAAGGTCTCAGAGTAAACCAGAATATCATCAATAAATACCACTACGAACTGATCTAGATACGAACGAAAAATACAGTTCATCAAATCTATAAAGGCTACAGGTGCATTCGTCAACCCAAATAGCATTACTACAAACTCATAATGTCTGTATCGAGTCCTAAAAGCCATCTTAGGGATGTTTATCTCTTTCGCCCTTAATTGATGGTACCCCGATCTTAGATCTATTTTGGAGAAGACACTAGCTCCTCTCAGCTAATCAAATAAATCATCAATCCTGGGTAAAGGATATTTATTCTTGATTGTGGCCTTGTTCAACTATCTATAGTCCATATACAGTCTAAGCGACCCATCTTTCTTTTTAACAAACAACACGAGTGCTCCCTATAAGGATACATTGGGTCTATGAATCCCTTGTCTAGTAATTTTTGCAACTGTATCTTCAATTCCTTCAACTCAGTAGGTGTCATTCTGTAAAGAGGAATAGATATTGGGGTAGTATGCGACACAACATCAATAATAAATTCTACTTCTTTCTCTACTAGAAAGCCGGGTAACTCATCCAGAAATACATCCGAAAAATCACATATAGTAGGTATATCTTGCAAACTAGATCCAACCCTCTGCGAATCAACCACATATGCCAAATAAGCTTCATAACCTTTCTTAATTAATCTTCTAGCAGTAGTGATTGAAATGATATTAGAGAGATAATCTAATCTTTCCCCCACCATAGTTACTTCCTTTCCAACTCCAGTTCGAAAAGTAATTATTTTCAAACGATAATCAATAACAACTCGGTGCCTTGATAACCAATCCATGCTCAATATCACATCAAAGTCTTAAAAAAGCAATTCCATTAAATCACCTGAAAATTCATATCCCTGTATTTGGATTGGACATCCTCTATATACTTTATTCACGACCACATTATGTCCTAAAGGATTACTAATTGACACCTCATGTTTAGTTGTGTCGGGCAGTATGTTTCTCTTTTTAAGGATAACAATACAAATATATAAATGGGTAGATCCTAGATCTATCAATGCATGAGCTGAGGTGTCAAAGATAGAAACTGTACCCACAATAACATCAAGTGCATCCTACTCCTCCTGGGCCCTGATAGTATAAGTACGTGCTATGGTACAAGTATCTTGTTTCCCTATTGATGCATGTGCGTCTTTCTGACTGTTTCCCAGAATATCTGCTTGATTGGACCTCTTGCCTCTCAGAACTGTAGAAACTGATCTCTCAATCCGTGGAGCAGAAGTAGTCTTGTTCTTTAGATAATCCTTCAAAAAATGGTCATACAATTCACATCTAAAGCATGCTCCCATCAATCCCCAACATTCACTTAAATGCTTCCTACCGCAATGCTCACATATAGGGGCTGGTCCCCTCGTTGAGTTCCCTAAGGTACTGACCATAGAAACTGTCGAATATCCCGACTTAGCATTGGATCCCTGTCCTTGCCTCGGCATGTACGACTGGCCACCAGTCTAGAGTCCTTTAAATTTCTTACTTACGGGCTGAGTTTCATTGGATTGCCTTAGACCTCTTCTAAGTTGACTCCTATCTTTCTTGGCATGTTTCTCCTTCTTTACCCTTTCTACATTAAGGGCCGCAGAAACTAATCTTTTGAATTCCTCAATCTATAATACCATAATCTAAAGGCATATATAATTATTAAGGCCATCCTCGAACCGCCTGCATCTGTTTGCCTCCGTATTTACAATCTCTAGAGCATACTTACTCAACCTAATAAACTCTCTCTTATATTCAATCAATATCATCTATTACTGCTTCAGATTAATAAATTCTCTCTTCATATTATCAATATAGATACGGTCGATATATTTTCTTCTGAATTCTCTCATAAAGAAATTCTTTCCTCCGATGTACAATGAAGCTGCTGTAAAATTCTCTCTGTTCGCTCTAGCCAATACTCAACAGCGGATGCATCCTCTTCTTGTCTTCCATGGAAATCAGTGAGTCAATATTTCGCCAACCTCTCTATTACTTATTTTTTAGGTGCACCTCGGGTTAAATGCTAAAAGAACTCAACCATTTGCTGCACAAACACTGGTTGGCCCTGACCAGCTTGTCCAGCCATCCTCGGACTGGAGGACCCTCATGAAACTTTCCCAGCTACACTGGCTAGGCTACCACTAATACTTCTATCACCACCCTCGGCTTTTCGGGTGTCAGAGAGTTTCATTTCTTTATTTTGTATAAGATAGATGATAAATTTACAGGTCAAAGTCACATCCTCCTATGTGTACATGTATTTATTTTTCAACGCATGCTCACACAAAATGCTATATGCATCTAGGTCTAGAAACGCCTAAATCGGGCTTTAATACCACTAAAAATGTAACACCCTCCTCAATCGCCTTTTCTTAAAACGAGATCAAAGAATTTTACCATTTTCTTTCAAAACCTTAATATTAAAATAAATATTTTTTTATTATAAAACCAAATGGACAGGGTCTTCTTTAAAAATTGGACTTCCCACCACTTGTTACAAAGAAGAAAAAAAAAATACTTTCAATCATTTTGTGTCTCAACTCAACTTTTATTACTCAATTATAGACCCACTATACAATTTGTTATATAAACATTTTGAATACAAATAAAATATTTACCCAAAATATATAAACAGATAATGTGACTAATCCGAGTTGTTGCAGATATGATTTCTCTCTTCAGTCTTTAATACTGACAACTCTACTACCTGCGTGTGGTAAATCCAACACGCTAAACAAAAAAAATTGCTTAATGGGTGTACACAAAAGTTGAAACAATATAATTTATTAATTCAAATAATGTACAAATAACAAAATCAATTACTATCACTTGTTACAATGTCGATAGGATAGGTTAAAATTTACCAAAATATTTAAATCAATTAATCAAAACACAACATATATTTTAAAATTCAATTTTTCATATCCGTGCTTAAACAATTACATGTGATTTCAATAGGCGCTCAAAATAAACACTGACACGATACTATGAATTGACCAACATGCTATCAGATGGTGATTCGACATTTGTCACTCGGTGACTACTTGCCAAATCCAGATCAAATCAGAGTATATGTCGAATCAGAGATACAGATTAGAATCACTAGATTTTCATAACAGTGCAGTACTACTATAACACCATATTAGCATGCCAACTACTAATCCCCACCTACCAATGTTCAGGTTTATCCAGGGCTCCTTAATAATTTAATAATCATATTATATTAAACCCAAAATTATTTTTTGAATATTCATAATTAGATCTAATGTTTTTCAAATATTAACATATAGATCTAAAACTTTCAAGAATTCACATACAGGTTTCAATTTTTTTTTCAAAAATTCACAATAAGTCTAATTTTTTAATATTTCACACATAAGTCCAAATTTTACCCAATTTCACATATAGGTCTAAATTTTACCCAATTTCACATGTAGGTCCAAATTTTGCCCAATTTCACATATAGGTAATACTCAATATTAAAAACACATTTAATTCACTTAGAACCAACATAATAATTAATTAAACACACTATTTATATTCAAGTATCCATCAAATAATTTAATTACATAATTAGGTACTAATGCCTTAAAATAAAATTTTAAGTTCAACTTAAGTGTACACCAAACCTTAAACACCCTCCAAGTGTCATTCACTTCTTCTCTTTCTCCTTTCCTTAGCTCTCCCTTGCCAAGCCTTCACCTTAATATTCAAGAATACGCAAATAATCAATAAAATTTTAATTAATCCCATTAAAATGCAAAAAGCCCTAATTCTAAATGGCAATTAAAATTACAAACCCTTTAAACCCCAAATCCATATTAAATTAAATTTTTTCACTAACTCACCTTGAACTTCACATTTCCACTTAAAAACAATCCTTAAAACTTGATGAAAATAGGTTTAATTAAGGGGTTTTGGGGCTTGATTTACTAACGGAAGTATGTAGAATTGTTGAATTTAAAGGAAAATAAAAAAAATGGAGAGAAAATGCAAAGGGGAGGGGGGGGCAGGAAATGGCACTATGCTTGCAAAAATGGATATTTTTTCACACTATTTTCCTTTATATTCAAATGGTGGTATTTAATTGGTCCAAAAATTTAAATAACTATTCACTAACTAAACTAATTAAAATTTAGTCAAAAAGTAACCAATTCTACTATATTTCAAATCATTTGGTGGCTAATTGCTATTGGTTCATGATAAAATATTGGAAAAGTGTAAATGGATAAGGTTTTAATTCTATGAATCCGTTTATACCATACCAATACTTTTTCAACAAATCAAATTCTTTCATTTCCTTTAACAAATAAATTTAATCATAATAAATAAAAAAAATTAATCCTAATAAAAAAAATTAATTCTAATAAATAAATATTTTGAGGTGCTGCAATTTTTATATTTTCCCTTTACATTACCATTGTACGAAAATAATATATATATTTTCATCAAATTAATCAACTCAAAACCATTCAATATATGCAACAATACACAAATGTACAAAAAAATCATTTTTATACTAAGCATAACTCACAAGTTCAAAAAAAATTACATATTTTAAACAAACAAGTTTCAAAGTTTGTTAAACAGTAATTTATTGTCTTAAAAAAATATGAGTTTATAAAAAATATTAAAACCATCTAATATATACAAAAGAACATAAGTTTACAAAAGAAATCATTTTTACACTAAGCACAACTCATAAGTTTAAAAAAATTACATATTTTAAACAAATAGGTTTTAAAAAATAATTTTTTTTTTCTTGTTCATTAAACAATAATTTATTGTCTTAAAAAAATATATAGGTTTATAAAAACTTTTTTTTTTAATACATGTAAAGTTACAAAAGTTTACCAAAAAAAAAAAAAAACATTTTTACACTAAACACAACTCATAAGTTTATAAAAATTACATATTTTAAATAAACAAGTTTAAAAAATAAAATTTTTTGTTCTCACTCATCAAACAATAATTTATTATCTTAATAAAAACATATGGGTTTATAAAAAACCCTTATAAGGATGAGATCATTACTTAAATATAAGGAAGTTAAATACTACTTGCATCCAATTTCGCTTTCTTTCATTTGTGAGTAATATGTTATAGCAATTTCTTTCGATAGCGATGTTATAGGCACCCCCCAACTTAACTCTCATCACACCTTTTTAAGACTGAGAAATAATCTTTTATTCTTTTTTTGTGGGTATTCAAAAGGAATTGATGGGATACATTTAGAATCACCCATGTTTTAGAAAAAAAAGTACCGAACAATCGAGGCTGAACCGGCCCATCTCAAATTTGAACCCAATGGCAAAAGATTGAATGGAAAGTCAACTCTATAAATACCAAGATCAGCAAAACCCCTTTCCACCACTCAAAACAAAAATTTAAAATTTGAAAATCTTTGCACAGAGAGAGACAGAGATGGCAACGACGTCGTCGAAGAACAGCATCAAGGGGTTTTACAGGCAAAAGAAAAACACTGGAGGCGTCACGAAGAAGACTTCGAACAAAAAACTGCCAAAAAACGCTGCCGCTTTGGGCTCCGATTTTACCCAGCCGACGGCCCTCATCTCTCACGGCTCCCTCGATCTCAAAGGTCTCTTTTTTCTGTTAAATTTTCCACTCTCTATTTTATTAAACGTTTTGATTTTTGTTTATTGAGGGTTTTACTGTGAGAATAAACATTAAATTATTAATTTTTTTAGCATATTCTTGTTACATTGCGTTCAAATTTTTTTGGGCTGCTTTTGAAATTAGAATTAGAAATAGTTTTTCAGTGTTTTTGGGATTGGGAGTGCTTTTGGCATCATCAAAAGCTCTTACAAGTCGCTGGAATTACTTTCGCATCAAATTTGTAATGTTTGGTTGAAAAGAATTTTAACATTAAAAAAAACAGAAGCACCTGGGATTTTTTTGTTAAAGACTATTTAATAAAAGCACTTGAAGTACTGTTGTTTTATATTAATTCTTCATAATTGTTTTCTAAAAAAAAGTGCTTTTAAGCTCAGAGGCACTTTAGTTAACGGGAAGCAAATTAAGTTCAGTTGCATGTTACTAACAAAGGATTACTAGTATCCGGTGTCTGGCAATATTGATACTAGTATGTTATAGACATTAATGACATAGATTGTTACTCCTATGGAATCTAGGTCTCATTAGAAGGAGTAACTCTTTCCTGTTGGCACAATTGTAACTTGAAAATGCTGTTTCCGAATGCCACTCGCTTGATGAATATCTCTGAGAGCTCACTTCTGGTTGTTAAGAGGATTAATGTGTTCAGAAATGCCAAAATATTTAGTTAATATGGTCAAGCTGCAACATCCATGCCCTGCATTTATGGATTACATAACTTGCATATGGCTTACTGTTGTGCTACTACTTTTCCTAATCATATTGGGTATTTCTTACTTTCTCTTTTGGGTTTGTGGCAGATGATTATGATGAGAATGAGGAGGTCTTGAGGCAATTTGACATGAACATGGCGTATGGACCATGCATAGGGATGAGTAGGCTAGCTCGTTGGGAGCGCGCAAATCGTCTAGGCTTAAACCCTCCCAAAGAAATCGAGGGGCTGCTGAAAAGTGGAGAGGTTCAAGCAGAGTGCTTGTGGGATGACCTCGTATAGGAAGCACTTGCATATCAAAATCTAATGGCATTGTAGTTTCTGCTTTCAAATGAATGGTCCAGCCTCTGGCTGGGCTTTCAGATACTGTTTGTATGTTCTGATGAGCTTGAACGTTTTCTAATTTCAGTTTAGCTTGTCTTTTTTCCGTAACAAATTGCATATTGTGATTCTGAGCGCTTGGCTTTTTTGGTTTCCTGGAATCAAGTTTATCAAATCCCTGAAGGTAGCTATTACAAATATCGTGTTACAAAGATGAGATCAGTCTCGACAAATCTCTCTTGAAGGAACCTTAAAACACAATGGCTACAGACTACCAAGTCTATAGTTTTTACTATTAACTGATGTTTAAAAAAATTGACATTAAAAAATTATATATATATATATATATATAAAGTAATTTATAAGATACCTAATCAACATCAGAAACTTTTGAAATGTTTCTGCTTCTGTTTCTGCAGAAGCTACTCCTTCCTGCTGGCTTTGGATTTCTCCCCATCAGGCCTTAAATATGACCAATAAAGTGGCATGAGGGTGCACATGGCTTGTATTAGAAGCGCAAGGGGAAACCCAGAAGCAAGTGCAACACCAAGATATCGATACTTTCTATCATTGCAAGGGCTACAGCAGATGTCACAAATGCCACTACAGAACCCTCACATCCCGGAGGGCACACCTGTGCTATGAAAATTCTGAATGGTAGAACCTTGAAGAAGAACATAACCTCTTGCAGGCCAGAGAAGATCACAACATACACCGAGTCTGGCACCCCCACATCTCGATATCTCCCTTTCACAAACAGGGCATCCGAAATCATGAAAACTGCCGTTGTTGCTTGGATGGCTGAAATAAGTCTTATAGGCAAGACTGACTTCAAGCGACTATTGTAAAGGACGCCCCATAGAAGCATTGCTGACTGGCCGAATACCTAAGAGATCCCTAATACGGATAAGGGGATCTTTTAAGTATTGTGGTTGGTAAAAGAAACATTGTTCCTGTCAGAACTGGTATATTATGACATAAGATGCTGCAAGCCAAGCTATCGAGCAAGCAATCTCAGGTTTTCACAAAGCAGCTCAGATTTCTGAAAACTGTCTGCTAATGCCAAAATTTGATGGACTTTTGGGAAGCTTAAGAGTGCTTTCACGAACAGTAATGGTTACGAAGAATTGGAGAGCAACAAGAAGCCTGAAGAACAAGAACATGAACTTGGGGGAGAATCTGTCGATGACAAAACCACCCAATGGGTTCCCAAAGGACGACTCCTACAGTGCATGCGATCGAAACAAATGACTGGAGTTCACCTGAAGATGATTGAGCATTCTTAGACGAGGCTGTGGGTTTGTTTACCAGTCTCTGCAACAATGGCATCATTTGCAACCTCAGCTATCGAGGCTCCAAGATTACTGAGGAGAAGACATAGGGACATGGTGAAGATTGATATGCTTGATCGTGAAAAGATTGCAATAGCTAAACATGATACTGCCTGTAAGAAAGCTGTCCACATCATGAAGATACATGAAGATCAAATTGTTGTTCATCTTAAATTTTATCCTTATTTTCCCTTTCGAGAAATCAGAACTTTAAAGAAAATTTGGTTGGGATGGGTTAAATTTCAAATTCGTGGACATTCATAGTCATAGAAGTGAATGGGGCCATTCTTTTACTTGGCACCAAGATAATGGAATATCATGTTAAAATTTTACAATTAAATAATCTTTAACTTCTGGCTCGGGTCTTTTAACCACAATGAAATATATAATATTTTTCTAGATGAATCTGCTTTGTGATATATCTTTTCTAAAAAGCACTTTTAAAAATACGCGAGAAAGACTCTTTTCATAAGATTTTAAAGAGATATAGTGATGTATAAATATCAGGAGAATTTCAGACTAATGTAGACTAACAGACAATCATATTAGCAAAGTGAATTGCACATTGCTTTCATGGCGCATGGTAAACTCAGAATCAAACAGAAGTTTCAATGATAGTTAATAATACTGCATATTTATGAAAGAAGAACTAGCTAAGAAAATTAATTGTACAGGAAAAAAAAGTAGCAGGGTTACAATAAGAGCTGTCCTGATAATTATTCAAAACTGGTGAGTGGTGGCTGTTTAACTTTCATTATTCAGGAAGAAGAAACTGTATATACTCTTAAGAAGCTATGCTTCCTTTTATGTGATCTTAATGATAGTACTGTCAAGAGAGCCAAATTTGAGAGTTACCAAGGTAGCAAAAAAGCCTACCATGAAGATGTCCGAATAAAATTTCATTTCCTCATCTAATTTGTAAGAAAAAAATATGTTTGAAACCAAGAAAATATAAATAAAAAATTACATAAAAAATTGCTATAATGCACAACTATTATAGCAGGTATTTCTCCACAACAGTCCGGCCAAACTTCTCTTGTACGTCCTTTGGAGTTTCAATCTGGAAAAAGAAAACAGTCAGAATGAATTCAGAGAACTGAAAGAACCAGCATCCATCCATTCATTGAGTCGGCAGATTAAGCTACTTACTGCATTCAGAGCTTTGAAAAGAGCCTTAACGGTGTTGTGAGGATTCCTAGAGCCAATAACCTGAATTAAGTGTTTAGTTACAATGAGTACTCGGATTGTGAGAATACTGTAGTAAGACGTATTCAGGAGGCCAAACCATACCTTAGATTTGATATTTTTGAAACCAGCTAAATGCAAAATTGTTTGGACAGTTCTTCCAGCTTTCATACCCGTTGCAGTTGATGCAGGCCATAAATACACCTAGAATAATGTGCAATTTCTTTTTTTTTTTTTAAGTAACAAAGAAAATGGTAGACTAAAAAGTTAAATATTTCAATGAAAAAGGAACCTTAGTTTTCTTGTATGTTGTTTGTACTGCATGTGCAATTGTATGCTCCTCATGTCGTTCTATATAGTGAAGATTCTGAAAGCATTTCTCGTATGCCTGTTTTTGCAGTTAATAAGTCAATAGATGATAAAATACAAATTGTGAAGGCCAAGCATATAAAATGGAGTATGTTTTAGTATATGGGATTCTTGGAGGACACAGCATACACCTGCTCCTGTTGTCATTGATAGCATGAAAATTATTCACTACAGTTAAAGTTACGACATGAACCACAAAGATTTGAATACAAGGAATAATAATAAAAAACTATTTAAAACAGAGAGAGAGAGAGAGAAAGAACCACTCTCACATAGTTGAACTAGTACTACTTGCACTTGAGGCAAGACTATAGAAGAGTGAGAAGCAGTCATGAAGTACACAATCAATAACAGATGGAATGAACAAAAATAGTCTTTCATAGGCACTATTCCCATGGAAGCATTTTCCTTTAGAACATTACACAAACCTAGGCACTACTCTTGAAGGATCCATGAATAAGTTTTATACAAAAATAGTCAATAACGAAACTAGACACAAATTTCATAAACAAAAAATCCATTAAATAAATTTAAATCTTTGCAAATCTTCTACTTTGTTTGTTCTCTTATTTCCTCCCTATCTTCTCCAGTTTTTTTTTTTTCCTAACAAGATTATTTCTCTTCTTTCCTCTTAAAATCTCATCTCTTTCGGCTAAAAGGATCAATTAGAATGCAATGTCAATAAACCGGGCTGCATCAGCATTCCACTGCCAATATAAGCAGATAGGATCTGATAATAATCATGCTCACTGAAAACCAGTGAATAAGAAACTAAAAGCACCAAAAAGTTACCTTCTGAAGAGCAACAGGGACCGCCGGGCCTTTGGCTTTTGCAAAACCAACAACACCATGATAGTTTCCACAAGCTAACATAGCAGTGTATTTGACCACTTGCCCTCCCTAGAGCATATAGATTTGAAGCTCAATAGCAATTACATAGAGATAACACTAAAATCAATGATTAAAGTGAGATGATAATACCTTTGTAACTTTACAAGTTCTATTCACATCTATCAATTTAACATCAAAACCCTGCCATTATTTAATGCTGAGTTAGTAAACAGCATAGAACTGATTAAAACTTAAAAATCATTCATACAAATTATATTCACATCTATCAATCCCCCAAAAGCCCACAATTCCCCAGACTGTATATTTTCTTTACAAATATTTGATAGCATAGAATCTACGAGGCTTATCTTAGATCCACATGGAATCAAATAAGACATGAGGTAACCTCATACTCTAGAACACCATCATTTCAAATAAACTGATATTTGTTGTTGTGAACTTATAATCATCCATCATATAAATATAAGTAGCCTCAAAAGGATTAAGGTCAAAAAGACATAAATCACAAATTACATAATTCTATGAAAACATCATACAAGGTATATTATCCTTCAATTCCAAGGCATTGACCATATCTATTCTGGCTGACTTTCAGAATCAATTGCACAGTATGCATGAAGTTTCATTTGACTTCCAATTATCCAAAAATTGGACCTTAAAAATTAGGTCACATATGAAACTGAAAGAATGTGAATTATGACTGCATTTGGAGAAAAGGGTTCTCCTACATTATAACCTACTAAATAATCGCAAAAAGAGGCATGACTACTCATAAATTGGTCTTATAAGCATTTTTCAATGGTAGCAGATTACAAATCATTTTTAGTAGCACTGGTATTCTATAGGTACTTAATGCCTACTACTCTTAAATATTTCTCAGTCACCATTCACTATCCAACAGACAACGGATTCATGCAATTAGATAAATGAAACACGGGAAAGAAGGGAAATCCAACTTCACAACTACTTTGTATTCAATTATATAAACATTCGACACTATCCAATTCTCATTGGAAGAAAAGGGCAAGATATGGTAACAGATGAAAAGAGAGAATTAGATGTTAGTTTCAGGACTGCAGGATTACAAAGTTATTTCACTTAAAAGAAAAAGAAGCATCCATTACCTTAAAAAATTTCTTCCACCCTTGAACTAAGTATTGAAGAGATAACCATAGGCCCTAAGCTATGTACAATATATTTTGGTAACTGAAGAAGCCTTAGCAGAATCATGTGGGAACTTACTTTTCTATAAAGAGGTCTTCTTTTCTTCTCTGTTAAAGCATTTCTCTCCTCTGCAAGATCTCTGATTTCCTCCTCTAGAAGCTTTCCTTTTTTGCCAAATGTATGATCCAACTCAGCTAGCTTCTCTTCAAGTTTCTTGTCTATGGCATTGAGCTTCTCCAACAGTATATCATCCCTCTCTTTCATATCATCAAACTCCTCTTCATCATCATCATCAACTCCCCCTTGTATCATTGGCTTCTCTAGCTCAACGTCAGCATTTTCTATGGCATCAACATTGGGTCCCACCTGCTCATGACGTATGACTCCATAATTGGCAGGATTGTTAGGATCATATGCTTCTTTCCACTCCACCAACCTCATAGCTCTATTGAGCTTCTGTTGAAGGATAAACTTATCTTTGCCTTCTGCTACTTTTAGCCGATTTATCAACTCACCAATGACCCTGTATTCAGGGCGGAGGGGGAAATGTTTCTGCTCAAACTTGTCAATTTTATTCATCCACTTGAAAGCTTCATCAAGTGTCGCTGCCAATACATGCAAAAGGAAAATCTCTCTTTAACTCATTGCCAAAATACTAAGGAAAGACTGACGAGAAAATTTACATATGTAGTTACTCAAATATAACAACAGTTAAACTCTAGCAAAATGAATAAAGTAAAACCATCATCTACAAGACGACAAATCAAATAACAGTTTTCATAAAAAGGTTTGGATTCAAAACTTGGTTTTTTTTCACTCACAACTTTTCTCAACAAGCATTCAATAGCTGAAAACAAATTGAATTCATTTACTGAGAAAACTTGAATAGTAAAGATGAAATGGGAATTCAATTCACAAAAGGTTTGAGTCCCTATATTTTGGTTAACTTCATTATTAAATTTACCAACTAAAACAGATAAAGCATAAATATTGAAGATTTAACAACCAAATTGGACATTCTCAGTCCATGAAGCTTCCAAACACCAAAACAAAGCATATAGATTACTGGGTGATTAAATAAATTTTGAAATCTTTCTATACACTTTCCCACTAAACAATGCAAACTGAAAGCCAAACCATTCACATACATACACATAAAAACACATACCATATAAAATTATCTTCATGTTAAATAAAGAAAAAAGTTTCATAGTTATTTACCAGCTTCTGTAAAGTTCTTGAGCAACTCCTCATGCCTTTTAAATTTCTTCTCAAACAAATCAAACTTTTTCTTCACTGCCTCTCTCGAATATCTCTCATCATCCTCATCACTATCAGAATCTGTAGGTTCTTCATACAAGTTCAAGTCCCCAGTATTCTTCAACTTCTCCTTCTCAAGCTTCTCTATTAATGACCCAACACCCATGTAATCCTCTTGATCTTCTTCATCAATGTCTTTAGTATCCAATCCTGCCCTCTTCCTTGCCTCTCTTTCTTTCTCCTTTTCGCGCTCCAGTTCGGCCAGCAGGTCTTGAGCTACTCTGGCGGACGCAGATGCATGAGCTGTGGACAAATGGCGTCTTGTCAGAAGTGAGGAATTTGATACATGATTTGTGGAGAAGTGCAAGAATGTTGATATTTTCCGGGAAAATAAGAGAATGGATTTGGTGGGGCATTCTTGTGGTGCATTTGAGAAATGGGTTTTTGGTGGAAAGGGGTTTTGCGGTGTTTGGTTGGTGGGAGTATGCGGGGAACTTGAGATTTTCCGGGAAAATGAGAGTGGGGTTTTAACAGGGTTTTTGAGGGTCTGATTGAGGAGTAGACGAGACCACGAAAACGGTTGCGATTTGTTGCTCATTTTTAATCACCAAAGATGTTATTGATTCATTTGAATGAATGAAGAAGGAGATCGAACGAAAGAAAGCGAGAGAAAACAGAGAGAGACCGAGAGAAAATTTTTACCAGACTAGGGTTTTAGTTGGCAGTGGCGATGCTCTTGAATTGGGCTTTTGGGTCCATCATTCGCAGTCTGGATCACTTGGGTGTTAATAGAGACCCAAATCTGGTAAAAGGATAAATTTCACATAGGCACAAAAGTTTAACCAAAATATACACAAGGAATAGATATTATATTTTTAAGACACATATATCCCCAAAGTAACCCTTGTTAGTAGCCGAGTATATATTAGTAAGCACAACTTAAAATAGTGTGAGAATGAAATAGAGTATGAATTTATTGTACAAACTTATATGAAACAAATATACCATTATAAATTAATTTTGACATAAGTAGGAGTAAATCAAATATGTAGTAGTTTTAGTAGATAATACTATTAGAATTTAGAGGTATTAAATGGGGTTGAACCTCCTTAGTTTTTAATGGTTTGATCTATATTTTTTTTATACAAATTCAGTCTTGGCTTAGGCTAGGCCTAATAATCTAATGGTCGCCAATCTAATGGCATGTAGTTTGGAAAAAGAGCACAGTCAATAATTAAAAAGTTTTAGAATAGTAACAAGGATGATAATACTTTTCACTAGAAAATGTATAATAGCATCTATTTTTTTAATTTTATATAATCATTATTTAATCTTTGAGTGAAAAGGTTAAAAAAAAATTATGTACTTTTCCTATTATAGCGTTTGATCTACTAATTCAAGTTGTCTCAACTATAGTATTAGAGTTGACTTTTTTAATATAGGTGGTAGGATATTATATGAAAGAAGAAATATAAATGGTATACTTAATGTTTAATATATTTGAAATATTGAGATATAGAGCAATAAATCAATAATCTCCGGTCTAAGATTATTGGTCGAGATATAAGTTTATTTGTTGGATATTAATAATTATGGATATGTAATAATTATTTATAATACAACTCAAAATTCGATTTTAATTTTCTTTCTGTCATCTCACTTTTTTTTTTCATTTAACCTCACTTTTTTTTTAAATTTTATCATTATACATTATAATTATATTTTATGTATTCATTTTAAAATAATTACAACTTTCAATAAATTTAATATTTTAAATATTATTAAAAAATAACATGACAAAAACATATCTTATGTAAAAGAAAATATTTTATAACTTTGAATTTATTTATTTTGAATTATGAATATTGAACTGTGTTATTGGAGTTGATCAGGTTCAAATCAAGTGTACATTTATTAGATTGGCATTCAAATATTTTGTTAATACTATATTTATGTGAGGACAAATATATTTATTTATAATTTATTTGATTAATAAAAAATAGATAATTAAAAGATAATTAATAAAATATTTATAAATATTAGAGGGTTATTTATGAAATTTTTAAAAAACAGTATAAGAGAAACGATTTGTTGGGCGTTGTCGAGTTAAGAACTGAACAGCTTCCTGCTTTCCTCTGTTTCATATTCTTCCAGTTGAGTTTACAGATACACAAAGAGCCATTGAAGGCCTGTAATAACAAACCAAAATCCATTATTTACAATTCAAAACAAAGAAATTGTAGTACAATAAAGCATAGTTATGATAAAACACTTGAAGAAGCAATCAAGATCCCTTTTTCCATCTTATTTTCTCTCAAAATCCCTCAGTTCCTCATTAACCAATTACCCCCACAACCCCGGTAATAAACTCGCACAAAACCCACCTCTCAGAAACGCCCCTCCTCATTTTAATAATCGCACAAATGCCGCTGCCATCTCCCCTGCAAAAACCCATCTTTACGCTTACTTCTTTTGCACCCTCATACAGCTTTACTTAACTTGTGGTAGGTTCTCAAAGGCGATGAATACATTCTGTAAAATGAGAAATTTCAATATTGCTCCTGTTTTGCCCTTGTGGAACAAGCTTATTTACCATTTCAATGCCTCTGGCTCAGTCTCTCAGGTATGGGTTGTTTACACTCACATGGTCTCTTGTGGGGTTTTGCCTAATGTCTTCACTATTAATGTGTTGGTACACTCTTTTTGTAAAGTGGGTAAGTTGAGTTTTGCTTTGGATTTTCTTAGAAATGTAGACGTTGATGTTGATAACGTAACATATAATAATGTCATCTGGGGGTTTTGTGAGCAAGGTTTAGCTAATCAGGCATTTGGCTTGTTGTCAATAATGGTAAAGAATGGTATTTGTATTGATTCTTTTACTTGTAATATATTAGTTAAGGGATTTTGTAGAATTGGTATGGTTAAATATGGAGAGTGGGTTATGGATAACTTAGTGAATGGTGGGGTTCGTAGAAATGTTATAGGGTTCAATATATTGATTGATGGCTATTGTAAAAGTGGGGAAATGACTTTTGCCCTCGAAGTGATGGAGAGAATGAGGAGAGTGGGTGTTGTTCCCGACATTGTTAGTTATAATACTTTAATTAATGGGTTTTGCAATCGGGGTGATTTTGCTATGGCAAAGATTTTGATTGACGAGATTGTGGGTTCTCATAGAGAAAAAGATGTTGATGTATCTACAGTTGACAATGTTGAGAATAAAAAGGGGATTCTGGATGTGGAACCAAATCTCATTACACATACTACCCTTTTAAGTGCTTACTGCAAGCAGCAAGCACTTGAAGAAGCACTAGCTTTGTATGAGGAAATGGTTGTGAATGGGTTCTTGCCGGACGTAGTTACTTATAGTTCTATTATAAGTGGTCTTTGCAAGCGTGGGAGGTTGGCTGAAGCAAAAATGCTTTTCAGCGAGATGGAGAAGATGGGTATGGATCCAAATCATGTCTCTTATGCTACTCTTGTTAATTCTTTATTCAAAGCAGGGAGTGCTATGGAAGCTCTTGCTCTTCAAAGCCAAATGGTCGTTCGTGGTATTGCCTTTGATGTGGTAGTGTACACCACTTTGATGGATGGGTTTTATAAGGCTGGAAAGCCCAGTGAGGCAGAGCACATGTTCAGGATGATTGCAAAGCATAATTTAGTTCCAAATCATGTCACCTACTCAGCACTGATTGATGGCTGCTGCAAGTTAGGAGACATGACGGCTGCCGAATCTATATTGCAAGCAATGGAGGAGAAACATGCCGTTCCAAATGTCATTACTTATTCCTCTATCATAAATGGTTATATAAAGAAAGGAATGCTTGATGAAGCAGCAAATCTTATGAGAAAGATGGCTCATCAGAATATCATGCCTAATGTTTTTATTTATGCTTCACTAATTGATGGCTATTTCAAAGCAGGTAAACAAGAAGTTGCTCTTGATCTCTATAATGAAATGAAACTGGTTGGTTTGGAGGAAAACAACTTTATACTTGATATTTTTGTGAACAACTTGAAAAGAGATGGAAAAATGGAGGAAGCCAAGGGATTACTTATAGATATGATGTCCAAGGGCTTGGTCCCTGATCGTGTCAACTACACATCTTTGATGGATGGCTTCTTCAAAGCAGGAAACGAGTCCGCTGCTTTGAGCATTGCCCAAGAAATGACAGAAAAAAATATTCCATTTGATGTGACTGCATACAATGTTTTAATTAATGGTCTTTTGAGACATGAAAAATATGAAGCACAATCTGTTTATTCGAGAATGAAAGAGATCGGTTTAGCACCAGACTGTGCTACATACAACACCTTGATTAATGCAAGCTGCAAACAGGGGAACTTGGAAAATGCTTTCAAACTTTGGAAGGAGATGAGCAATGGTGGGATGATGCCAAATTCAGTGACATATAACATTCTTGTTAGAGGACTTTGTGGAGCTGGTGATATTGAAAAAGCTTTGGATGTTTTGGATGAAATGTTGGTTGCAGGGTTTTCCCCAACTACGACTAATATTAAAATTCTGCTTGAAGCATCTTCAGAGAGTAGAGAGGCTGCTGAGATTCTTCAAATGCATGAGCAGCTTGTACGCATGGGAGTCAAACTAAATCGGGTATATTACAACAGTCTCGTGAGAATTTTATGCAGACTAGGGATGACCAAGAAAGCTAGATTAGTGGTAAAAGAAATGAGAGGAAGAGGAATAACGGCAGATACTGTCACTTACAATGCCCTCATACATGGATATGGTGTTGGTAGCCATGTAGAGAGTGCTCTAGCTACATATTCTGAGATGATAAATGAAGGAGTTTTCCCAAATACTGCAACTTATAATATCCTTATAGGTTTTCTTTTGGCCGCTGAATTGATGAAAGAGGTGGATGATTTATTTGTTGAAATGAAGAAACAAGGCTTGAAGCCTAATGCTTCCACATATGATACTTTGATTTCTGGCCACGCTAAGATTGGAAATAAGAAAGAATCAATACAAATTTACTGTGAAATGATTACCAAGGGCTTTGTTCCCAAGACTAGCACCTATAATGTACTTATCAGTGATTTTGCCAAGGTGGGAAAGATGCACCAGGCTAGAGAACTTATGAATGAGATGCAAGTGAGAGGGAGACCCCCTAACTCTTCGACTTATGACATACTAATCTGCGGCTGGTGCCAATTATCTAATCAGCCTGATCTGGACAGAGCATCAATACTGTCATACCGAGCTGAGGCAAAAAAATTATTTATGGAGATGAATGATAAAGGGTTTGTCCCCTGTGAAAGTACTGTTTCTTGTTTCAGTTCTACGTTTGCTAGACCAGGAAGGAAGCTTGATGCGCAAAGATTATTGAGAGGGTTGTACAAGAGAGAGAATATTTGACAGATAGGTAAACCGGAAGTATGCGAAGCCTTGTTACTCACTCCAGTACTTTGAACGTATATTTTACTGCATAACAGATTGATCTTTACTGCTCAGTGTATGGTATGCACCCGTACCGCATTAATATTTACTGTTTCCTTTGGCAATTATTACCGTACCTATTTATTGGGCTATGATTTTTCTGTGTGAGGACATAAAAGCTAAATCAAACTCTGGTTCTAATTTTCCTTTTTGTCCTTTTCGATGACATATTTTAATAATTAGCATGGCCATATTGCTTCTATCTTACTTAACTCTTGGTGGATGACAAATTGACTGTCACTCTGCAAACTCGGTAGAGCTTCCTCTTTTGCATTTTTTTTCTTCTGTTATAACTCACTTATATTTATGCGACTTCGGTATATAGATTCACTATTTACTTTGTCTTATATTATCGCATTATGCTTGTTGTTGGATACTCTTTTCCTTTCACATTTTTGTGTATGATACTTTTCATTTAAAAGTAAGGCTCTTTTGCTGATTAATTGCCTACTTTGATATGCTTCCATAAACTTAAATTTTAGGAGTAATATATCAGAAACAAAAGATCTCTGTCAAAAAATAAATGACAGTGCTCTTAATTGAAATGTTATAGTGGACTTGCTAAATTAATTCTTCTCACAGCACAATTTTAGCTGTAATATTCTTAACTAAGTTTATCTTTTTGACAGTATGGTTCTCGATAATTTGCAGATCTGCACCATTCCTCCCTCTGTGCTTATCTCTTATATTTATGGCATGTCTGAGCAGTGAGCAATCAAGAGTCAGAGAAAAGACCTGCCCTGGCCACTGGTAAAAGCCACACATCTTACCAAGGAATCGTCTACTAAGGGATCTCCACTTGAGCTTTGAGTTGACAAAGAAGGGCTAAGATCTGGGGCTGCCTGCACTTCTCTTTAGATGTTGAATGGAGCTATTGCTTCAGCTGGCAAGGATATGATTGCAGTATTTAGAAGGTATATTAATAAAATATTTTGATGCTATACTTTGTCACTTATCTTTGAGCAGTCATCTCCTGCCACATTTCTTCATGGATGTGAGTGAATGCAAGATATGTTGTAAAGGCTGTAATTTTATTGGTTCAGGTATCACCGAGAAGTTCACAGACGTGTGTGTTCTATATTCTTCTTTTGGTTTGGGCACCTTTAGTTCTTAGAGTTATGGCTGGCACTAAGACCTGCAGCTTTATATTCTTCAACAGGTCAGAGTTCATGGTCTTCTCACTCTTGGAATTATTTGTCTTTGTTCCTCAGTTGAAAATTTCCGCTTGCATTTGGTACATATATAATTCTGTTAATCTAAAATACATATTTATCCCGTATCCTACTTCACAGTGAGAAGTCGTACATAATATGCTAAATTATATTCCAAGTAGCTAATACAGATTTGGTAGATCACTGGGAACATTATCTTTGTCCTTTGAGGATGAATGAAATAACTGATTATTAGCCATGCCCTGTTGTTGATATCAACTATTTTCTTCAGGGCTTTTCAAGTTTAAAGGCTGGCCATGAGCAGTATCCATCTTTGTTCAAGGATTTTGATTCTCAGTGTGTGAATGATGGTATAAACTCATTCTTGTAGCCTTGCGGTGGGATCTCATTACTATCGCCTTCCGTCTGGTTAATGTTTCTTTTTCCACTATATGATGATTTTCCATGGACTATGTTCAGATTCTTTGATCATTCATTTACTCACTGCATATTATAACCTCGAATTTAGAAGATTCCATTATGCAGATCAATAAAGCAACTCGAATTGATTTAGCCACAACAATATTTCCACCTCAGTGCCCATACTCTCCAAGATCTTACTTTTGCCCATGTTTGTGTTCATTTACTTGTATTTCTATGTGATGCATCCAGTTCTTGGAAAGGTAATAAAGCCAGGAGAACAAACTGGCTGGCAATGGACCCCGCAAAATTTTTTAGAAACGTATTACAATTTCTTTGACGTATTCTATACTTCCCCTTTTTTTTAACTCGTTGCAACTATTGTTGATGGGTGTGTGATGGAGACACTGACATAACTCAGCGGCATTTCACTAAATCTCCCTGCTTTAGTTGCTATAATAACCAGAGGATTTTCTTGTTTATAGGGTAATAAGAGTTAAACGGGCAGTTTAATGTCAAGAAAAAATATATTATCATGGACTTTTTTAGGATCGGGTGGTCTCAGACGCCCACAAGTCACGACCTTGATTTGCTTTTCTAAGTCTCTATAGGTTGATATAACTTTTTAGAGGTTTTATTATGTACCAAATGTTTAAAAAAATATTTAAGAGGTTTTGTTATGCAACAAATATTTTAAAAAAAATATTTGAGAACATTAAGGCATGACATAATATTAGAATATTCAATAAGAGCTCTCTGTAAAAGGAGAGTGATTTTCTTAGAAAGATTAACAAATTTTCAGACTTTATTATTATAATTATTATTAGTTTTTTAAACACTTTTAAAAAAAATAATTTTTCAAACTCTTTGATCTTTAATCTTTCAACAAAAATCTTTGTAATAAATTATAATCACCCTAGCTGTTACTAGTCATTCTCGGTCTTGGCTTTTGGAAGTGAAATTTACTCCAATAAATATTGTAAACTTGATTTTGTAGAGTAAGTACTCCATTTTTTGGTCGTATACTGATTATTGTTGTTATTATTATTATTATACTTAATTTTGAATATGATTTTATTTTATTTATTTTGTAATTTAAGTTATTTATTTTTCTAAATTAATGAGAATTTTTAATTAATCTTGGCTTAATTAATTTTTTTTTTAATTTTTGGGGTGAATGTAAAAATTTAAATGGATATGATTATCGTTTTTCAAAAATATCCTACTTATTTAAATATTACAACATTATCTATATAAAACCTATCGCTTTTATTTCTTATCCAAATATCCATCATATAAAATACGTATTTATTTTGTTGGTGAGTTTTATAATCAATGTGTTATTTAACATATTTACAACTTAAAAAAATTGTAGATCATAAAAAATTATAATAAAAATCATATTAACGTTGTTTCATTATTAATTTGAATAAATTAGATATTATTTTAATTAGATATTATTATTTTTAATTAATTGAACATTAAAAGTTAATAAGAGCATAAATAAATAAAAAAGTATTAGCTTTCAATTGTTTTAATTAAAAATTCAAATTACTTACTTTTATATTCAACTATAAATAAAAATAAAACAAACAATTAATTTAAATTCGACTATATTCATAATTCAGTTAAAAAAAAAAAACACTGCCATATATTCTTTAACTATGATAAATGTAGGCAAATATTAAAGAAAGACTAAAATAGTATCAAATGTAAAGAATTCCAAAGCTGAGAAAACTTTATATAATTGGCTATTTTTATCAGTCCATTTAATAGAAACATGTTATTTATTATAAATTTTTTATTTGTTATAAAAAAAATCATAATTAATTAATTTCAAAATCAGATTTTAGGTACTTAAATTTATTGAATGATCATATAAATGACATAGTAGAAACAAAACCTTGTAATTTTTTTTTCCTTATCTTATTTTTTTTAAAGCTATTTTGAAAAGAGGTATAGGGTTGATTTTTTGGAATCATCCAATCAAATTTTGTTATTTATTTTATATTTTTTCTCTATTGATTTTGATTTTAAAATAAATATATCGACGACATATTTTCATTAAATAGTTCCATAAATAATTTAATAAAAACAACACTACATACGACTTTTTTTATTGTTTGACAAAAAAAAAATCATTAACGATGATTGCTTTAAGTAATTTATAAATTATTGTCGCTTACCGCAATATTAACGTTATTGTTAATGTTAAGGTGTTGGATTTGAGTAGAGTTGAAATTCTTTGATTTAAAAAAGAAAGTGAAGGAGTGTTTTTATTAGCATGAAAGATAGAGAATAGATTTAATTCTAGCACTTTAATGTACTAAATTTGAAGGAATCTCTTAATTGGTAATTGGCATGAAGGATAGATTTAGTTTCAATATTTAAAGGTGTTAAGTTTTGAACGAAATAGAATCTCTCTATTCACAAGTTTAAGTTCATAATAATAATAATAATTCAATTAGAATAATTGTGAAAGAAAAAATAAATAAGTATACGAAGAACCAAAATTTTGATAGTTAAGATTGAAAACAAATAAAACACACAAGTTTATGTGTAATTTTTTTGAAGAACTAAATTTGACCGATAAAAGTTTTTGTAATTATATAAAAAATTTAAAAGAGTATTTATTTTATTATTTTAAAAAAATGACTAAAATCTTTTAAAGTTATTATATATATTCTTAACAAAGAAATTTTAATAGTAATATGAAACATTTATTAAACGTGTTTATAAAGTTTATGAAACTCCTTGAGCACCTTTGACAAGTTAAAGGAACTAAACTAAGTATATTATTGTGCAAATATAAGAAATTAGCTATTCTCTTGTTAAAGTAATTTACAATTATTTAAAACAGTTATATGTGTTGAAATATCAAAAAATTGATATAAATATATATATATTATATATAAATAATAAGTAAATATTCATAGATATTTCACCTAACTCGCAATTTTTAAAAAAAAGTAAAATATATATTATATAAAAAATAGGTAAATATTCATAAATATTTCACTTAATTCGCAATTTTTTAATTGCATTACACCTATTAATATTATATATTAATTTTATTTTAATTTATTTTTTAAAACATTATTAATGTAATATTATTGATCATATCAGTAATATTATATCGTTGAATTTTTAAAAATTAAAATTAAAATATTATCAAAACACTTAATAGGAATTAAATCTATTATGATTCGTTCGAATTTACTACTTTCTTATAAAAAGAAAATAGACAAACTCTTTAACAAGAGACTATCCCAACAAGAATAACCTATCACATTTAAGACGATAATAACCTATCCCTAATGGGGGACAAAACTATTTTTAGAAAAAAAACAGAACTATCCTCCTAAAGGGAACAAAATAACTACCGCAAGAGAAAATACAAATTACCACCCAACATTTACAAAGAACATATTCCTAAACTACTCCTACTAATCCCTAACTTACAACTACCTTACAACTACAACCAAACAATAAGCTACCTCAAAAGTTTCGGTGGCCGTGAGGGATATGAAATCACTAAAATTTGCATCTCACGGAATTTGGGTATAAAGCAGCTGTTAGAGGGCTTGGCTTCTCTGATGATTATGGCTACTTTCCCATGGTGGTCAGTAGCAGCGGTGGCAGTTGAGGTCGAGATATGGTTCATAGATCGTGCAGAACTGGTTGGTGGCGCTGGTAAAACTCCAGTGAAGATCGACAGGGCTTATCACGGTCGAATGTCCAATGGGTCCAATAGCAACCAAACAAAGCCAAATAAGGTCACCAGATTAAGGGAGTTCAACGACGGCTTGTCGACAATATAGGTCGGCTAACACGGTGAGATATGGCGGAGACCCCGGCAGCTCAGTGTAGTCGTGAATCAACTGTGATGGTCAGAAAACTACACGTATTCTGCTTGGAAAGGTGCTCGCCTTCTATCATTGGAAAAGTTAACTGGCGTAGATCAAAAAGAGCAATGAAACAGACGAGCTCGGTTGGATCAGCATTCTAACCGGACACCAAAATCGACAATGAGACTCACTAGAAGTTCCACCAGAAAGAGAACTAAAAAAATACATCAATAAAACAAAAAAAAAATAAAGGAAAAATAATAAGATGCGGTTATTATTTGAATTTTTGTTTGTGTGTCATTCCATAATGTTTAAATATATAATGATAGTATTTATATAATTATTAATTTTAATAAAATTATTAATTTTATTTATTATTAAATAGTAAAATATTTGTAACGTTTTAGATATTGTATGATCTGAAAGAGTTCAGATCTGGTCTGAAGGAGTTTAGACCAGGGCTAAGAGTTAGCAACGCTAATAATTATAAACATTAAGAGTTAGTGGTACTAAGAGTTAACGAAATCTAAGGAGTTAGAGCCTTATTTGAAATTGGATAATGACCTAAGAATATATTAGTAATGACATGACTGTAAAGAGTTGTAGATAGTGTTAAGAAATGTCATTATGCAAGTATATTCTCAAACATAATGTTCCTGATCTAATTTCATTGATGCAGGTCTATCGGTGGAACCTATTAATATAGATTAGTGTATGTCTATATCTGAATGGTCCAAATGGTTAGTCTTAGCAAACCATGAGCTTAGTAGGAAATTCGTATAGAGATACATGTATTCAGTAAGGACTGGATATTGAACAGACTTACGAAGACATCCAATAGATTTCTCATAAAGCCGTCAATGGAAGGTCTTCCAAGTTGAGTAATATTTGTGGTCCTTTGACCTGAGCGCTACGGTGGGCTTATGAGTGATCCACCATACTTTGGTTCCACACATGTCAAAAACATTTCATGGTCTGATCGCTGGGTATCACTAGGTATAGTCCTATGCTCATGAAGTCTGGTGTGCGTAGATATAGGATCCATCAGCTCATATGAGTGGGTTGTATATCCTGATGCTCCGAGATTATATTTCAGAAAGTCTTGTAGCCGCAAGCATAAACCTCGAAAAATATATTCCGAAGAAATAAATAATATCACAAAAGTGTTTGTGGATATTGTTTGATGAAATATAAATCTGGAGATAAGTTCATAATTGAGCAAATAGAGATTTGACGGTAATGATTTATATCTCTGCTATTCAAGGGTATAAATTGATGGAAGGATTATACAAATATGCAATAATCTCAACTTGCATGGTTTAACACGCTAATTTATAATATCCGTAACGTGTGTGTAGGGCATCGTTCACGGACGTATGGAGGAGCTCCATATAACAAATTAGGTGTGGACCTAGAGAGTCTCACAATATAAAGTGTACTCGTTGCGCACTAAGGTAACAGATTGGATTGAATTAATTCGATCTAATAAATTTCAGCAAAATAGAATAATTATTTCGGGATGCGCATTTATCATGACTTAATTGTTAAGTAAATCAATCAATTAATTAACAAGGGTTGTTAATTAATAGAATATTGACAAATGACAAAATTTGTTTCACATTTTGATTTTACCTTTTTACCGTTTAATCTTGATAGTAAAAAATTAGTAAGGTAAAAAGTAATTATTTAAAATTGTTTTGAATAATTAAATTATATATTATTATTATATTATTAGATAATAATATAATATATATAAATTATGGCATTGTATTTTAATACAATGAAGGGCTTAGATGTTGGCCATTTAATTACCCATTATAATTAAAGTAATTATATTTATTAAGTAAAAATTAATTTCGGTGGCCATTATTCTAATGCTTGGTTTAATTAATCCTAAGTGGGAGACCAACAATAAAATTGGTGAACCACTTCCTTTTGTTTAATCAAAGTGTTGAATAAATAAAATTGATTTTGGCTAACAATTGAATTGATTCATTCAATTGTGAGAGAAAGATTCGACAATGTGAAGAGAAAAGAAGTAAGAAAGAATTTTGGGTTTTGTTCATTTTCAAGTGTTGAAAAATGTAGAACTTCTGTTCATGGATGAATTATAATGAACAAAAGTAAAAGGAGAAAGAGATTAATAATTATGACAAAAATTGTTTACTATAATTAATCTCATGAAAATTGTTTTTAAGAATCATACAAGAGTTGTATGTTAAATATTTTTAATTAATACAAGAGTTGTATAAAAAATATTTACTATCTTCATTTAAGAAACAAACTTGCATTCAAAAGAGTTTGAATACATATTGCTGAAAATTTTAAAACTAAGCAATCATTTTAACTCCCTAATCCCACCAAAAGTTATGAATTAGAACTGTTCAACAATACATTTCAAGGTGAACTCTTTACATGAATTGGTGAAAGACTTGAAGATTTTATAAAACTACATTCATTAGGTAAGTATTTTACATTATATTTTTAGTACAATATTGTTCATCATATATATTTTATATAATAGTTATACTTGTTCATATATGTGATATATGTGATTAATTGTTAAATTAGATATATTTGTAACATATTTTCACTGCATATAATAATTTTTAAAATTACGTATACACTCGTATATCACACACTCGATTTCAAAAAGTTATCTTCACCGGAGAGGGAGACAAAGCCCATTTTTCAATAAATATGTGAATCTGAAAAAGACGAGCGACAACTAATGTAATTTATATTTGAGAGAATTTTCTTTTTAGGTTTTTATTTATAAAAAATCTTTGACGGCATAAACTAGTTGGTTATATTTTTAACTGATCTCAATTCACTTTAAATTTTATCAAATCTTTTTTTAAAGAATTATTTTCTACTAATTTAGCGAATTGGTGAGTGATTTTGCCTTCCTTAAATAAGGCAATCCATTCACTGCACCGCTGATGTAAATTGCAGGATGATCCCGTCTTTTTACTGCATTTCGGTGGTCAAGAACATATTAAAAAAAATTCCATAGTCTGTAGAAAAATAAATACAATGACAAATCAACATTAATTTACACACCAACACAAATTCTCATAAATAAAATAACAAACCAACAAGGTAAATTTTCACACTAGCTCAAAACAAAATTGACAAAAAAATAAAATAAAATATTTCATTTCAGTAAGAATAATGTGAAAGGATTATTCTTTTTTTTTTTTACTTTAGAAAGAAAAAATCAAATTTAAAATCTCCACTTTGATAAAAAAAAAATGCATTACAAGTATTTTACCACTAAATTATTTAAGCAAGTGCAAGAAATAATTATTCTATTTATAGTGTATTAGTATATTACTTTAACACAGGGAAAAAAACTGAGTTAAATATATTTATATCACTTAGAAACATAAAATAAAGAAAATGGGGTAAGATCTATAGTATTATATTTTTAATATAATATTTTATATAATTTTTAAATCGATAAATTAATGCATATTCTACTTAAATTAAATTTAAAATATGCGTACATTTATTACACATGTTAAATTATAATTGAGCCATTAAATATATATTAATCTAACAGTCTAATAATAAGAAAGACTATTTTTAATATAAAAACCTAAGAAGAGAGAGCTTACTTTGCTTAAACCCAATAGATTTGAGTGATGAGTCGATCACACACTTTTTACAATTACATGCAATATAATAGGATGAAGAGATTGCATACATGGAAAACCAGTAGCAATCACCAACTTTTTTATATTCCAAGTTATTTTAAATTGTAAATTTTTACATCTTCCACTGTATATGGCCACCAAAAGCTTTTAATAGTACGAGTACCACCGTATTAACTTTAATTTCCATTTAGCTTCTGATTGATGTGGCGGCCATCTCCCTCCCTGATAAATCTCAACATAATGATTGTTGCATCCACGATCCTCTGGATCTTTATGTAAAATCATGCAACTATCAACAAGTGACTTGAAAAAATATTTTCCTAGTAGTAAAAACTGGAATTAGTCAATTTCGTGTTCAAGCTGCATTGCATAATAACTTATGAGAATTATTTCCCCCGTAGATTAACTTCATACGAAGCATTGAGCAATAGTCCATCCTCGTATTAATACTTTTATTTATTACAATAATTTTTTTTTAAATTTTTATGTAAAAATATTAATTAAAAATTATTGAAATATAATTTAGAGATCAAGTCAATAACGTAGGGTATGCGAGAATCGAAGATAGAAGCAAAAAGAGATGAAAAGTGAAAAGGAGAGTGACCAATAATAGGCGCCGCGACGTCGAAACTAGCACTTGAGCATCGCGGCACTGGGTATGGGAATTCGTTTACTATTTTGAGATTTCTTTATTTGTCTCCCACTTACTTCAGGACTTCTTAATATGACTCCTACACATTTAGAGTAAACCTAGGATGTCCCAAAACCTATATAAAAGCTCTCAATTGACTTGTAAACACATCTTAGTGATCATAGAACATATCTTTGTAATAGGTTGAGAGATCTTTGTGATTAAACCTACTTTGTGGTTCTTTGTGAGAGAAAATCCCTATAGTGCAAAAGAGAAAATTATTCTTTGTGATCTTTATTGTAAAACGCATATTTTGTGAGTGCCTTATGATTCAATAAGATAAGAGTGATCTTGATCCGCCGTGGACGTAGGTAAGTTACCGAACCATGTAAATTTTGTATGTTCTTCTTCTACCATTTTTCTCTTTATTTTCTTAACTACTTGTTCTACACTATTTGCTTGGGTGATATTACTTGTTTGTGTGCTTCTGCTTCAACAAACTGGTATCAGAGCTTGGTTTTCTAAGTAAACATGACCACACTCAAGTATGAGGTAGAGAAATTCAACGGTACGAATGACTTCAATTTGTGGAAGATGAAGATAAATGCGTCATTAGTGAGCCAAAGGCTAGAATAGGCTCGACATTAGTAGAGACTGCAGCTCTATCCAGTGATGAAGAAAAGATGCCAGAGTCATCTAAACTTGAAGCAGAAAGAAGAGACATTCAAGAAAGATCTCATAGCACAATCGTTCTATCATTGAGCGATGAAGTACTAAGAGAAGCAGCAGGTGAGACGAAGGCAATAGGTCTTTAGAAGAAGCTTGACTTGCTTTATAAGCACAAATCATTGGCCAACAGATTGCATATAAAGAAGAAGCTGTATCAGTTGTCCATGTCATAGGGGACGCCGATGAAAGACCATATAGACACCTTCAATAAGATCATCCTTGATCTTAAGTCTATCAACATCAAGATAGAAGATGAAGATATAACAATTATCCTGCTGAGTTCACTCCCCAAGAGTTATAAGAGCTTTGTTGATACGTTACTCTACTACAAAGAGAGTTTAACAACGAGTGATGTGAAATCATCATTAAACTCAAAGTTATTGAGAAAACAGATCGAGGGCAATGCATAAAGTTTATTTATAAGAGGAAGGCCCTCATATAGAGATGGAAAGAAAAATGGCTCAAGATCGAAGTTTAGGACTCCTAAAAATTGCTATTGCTGCAAGAAATAAGGGTACTTCATAAAGGACTGGCCTAAGAAAAGAGCACAAGATAAAAAGAAAGCAGATGTTACGCTTGCCTATGATGCTAGCTATGACACCGCAGAGACACTCGTCGCTACTGATGGTAAAAATTCTGAACAATGGTTTGGTGATTCTGGTTGTACTTTTCACATGTGCCCGCACAAGTCTTAGTTTGTAAATTTTCAGCCCATTAGTGGTGGTAAAGTGTTAATGGGTAATAATGTTGCATGTCAGATAATGGGAATTGGTAGTATTAAACTTAAGCTGCATTATAGGCGAGTCAGAGAGTTCACAGATGTTAGGTATGTTCTTAACCTCAAGAGGAATTTGATCTCACTAGGGACTTTAGACCAGAATTAGTGTTCCATCAGGATCGACGGAGGGGTTTTGAGAGTGTTGAAAGTTTCCATGGTAGTGATGAGAGGAGAAAAGCACAAAGGTGTTTATGTGCTTAAAGGTGAAGTTGTGAGTGATTTTGCATTATTCTCTATAGATGATGAGAGTATGCAACTTTTTGGCTAACTTCATAGAAAAAGTTTGGGACTACATTGAAATTTTCTAGCACAGCACATCTCAAAACCGATGGCCAAACAAAAGTGGTAAACCATTCTTTGAGAAATCTGATTAGATGCATATATGGAAACAATAGGGGATAATGGGACTTTGCTTTTGTACAAGCTGAGTTTGCTTACAACAACTCAGTCAATCATTCCATCGGAAGAAGTCCTTTCTCTATTGTTTATACTAAAATTTCAAGGCATGTTGTGGACCTAGTCAAACTTCCTTCTACTGCAGGTTCTAATGCAATTGCGTTTACTTTAGCGGATACCTATTCAAAGATATTCCAAGAGGTGTATCAATCATTGGAGGAGAATACCTCAAATACAAGACAGCTATAGACAAGCATCGAAAACATCAAATGTTTAAAGTGGGCGATAATGTGATGGTACACTTACGTAAGGAGAAACTACCTGCAGAAGTTCATGGCAAACTAAGACAAAAACGTTATGGTCCTTTTAAAGTTTTGAAGAGAATCAATGATAATGCATATGTGATACATCTACCCAATGATATGGGCATATAAAAAACTTTCAACATAACAGATATTTCCACTTATCATCCTAAAGGCAACCTATATGGTCACTCGAGGATGAGTTTTTTTTAAGTGGAGGAGAATGATGGGGGACAGCAACATAACAGCCCATGTGATGAGAAACTTTCAAGAGCCTTCAACTATATTTATTGGTGTGGTTAACAGTTTAATAATTAGTCTTAAAGCAAAATTCAGTATTAGTAGTTTTGGTAGTTTTCATTAATTATGTTATAATAAATGTTGGTATCTAAATACCTTATTTGTTGATAGTTAATAGTTGTAAGTTGTCATTAATTACTGTAATAAATGTTAGAAATTCTAGTAAATCTCTATAAATATATGAGAGATATGGAGAAAAGGATTTAAGCTTTGTAATTTTAAAACTCAAGTATTAAGAAACTCTATTTTTTGATTGATATCCTATCATTTTCAATTTGTATTTTTGTTGAACAATATTAACAACTTTCGTCTTCGTGAACAAAATCATAATTTATCAACGTTTGTCCTGCATCACCTCCACTCAACTAACCGGAAACCAAGTCGTTTGTAATAAATTTGTCACTTTAATAAAGAGGGATAACAATTAAAAACATACACAAAATAGTAAAATAAAAGAAATTGACGTGTTGATTTTCACATTTTCATGTAAGTTTCCTAAGTAGCCAAACAGACGCTAGCAGTAGAAAGTAGGGACCATGACAACAAAAGCTCAAATATTATGAAGTTGTAGCAATTTCCTTATCAGTCATGGAACTGCCAAAAGGGCAGTTTTGTTTCCCGCTAAAAGATTCCGCGCATTAATGACAATCTGAGGTAAATGCAGTAACATAAATGGGATATTCGTTGCTTCAGCGAACTTAGCTGTCAATGAATTCCATTCTTCAAAGTTCTTATTGATCCTAAACTCCGCTGATCCCTTGCATAATATTCCAACAAAAATAAATAATAAGTACTGTCAATCTCATCTTATGAGAAGGTTATTGACAAAATCTAGCTCAATCAATTTTTCTATTCTGTTTCTTTTTTAAAGAACTAGTCCGCTAGAGAACATGAAATGCGAGATCTCAAAGTTCAGACTAACAAAACATCAGAATCAACGAATGTATTAACATATGTCATTCAACCAATCTAGATATATTGATAAGCTCTTATTGCTTAAAAAAGAAAAATATATTAAAAATTTGTTTGTGATCATTGGCATTTTCAAACTTGTGATTTTAATTCCTAGATTGTAAGAATATTAATTAAAAATTATCGAAATATGATTTAAAGATCAAGTCAAGTGCGTATGGTACGTAAGGATCGAAGATAGACAAAAAAAGTAGGCAGAAAACAAAGAGGGGCACACCAGGCGCCAGCGCCGCGGTGCCCAATCTAACACCTAAGAACCACGGCGCCAGGAGACAGGAGCCGCATAGCTCAGACAGGCACGCCAACACCACGGCGATGAGAGCCCAGCGCCACGACGCTGGAGACGGGAACAGTATCCCGAAATAAGAAAAATTTCTTATTTCGTCTCCCACTTGCTTCAAGACTCCCTAAAATAACTTTTACATTTTTAGGGTAAACCTAGAACATCCCAAAGCCTATATAAAGGCTCTAAATTGGCTTGTAAACTAGAATCTAAGTGATCATCAATAATCTTTATGGTTCTTTATTAGAGAAAATCCTTAAAGTAAAGAGAGAGTTTTCTTTGTGATATTTCTTGTCAAAGGCATACTTTTGTGAGTGTCTTGTAATTCATAATAAGAGAAGAGTGTGATCTTGATCCACCGTTAACGTAGGCAAGTTGTCGAACCACCTAATTCTTTGTGTGTTCTTCTTCTACCCCTTCTCTACTTATTCCTTAATTAACTTGTTCTGCATATATTTCTTATGTGATTTTGCTTGTTTGTGTGCTTCTACTTCAACAAATTGGTATCAGAGCTTACTTTTAAAGTAGACATGGCCACACCCAAGTATAAGGTAGAGAAATTCAACGGTACGAATGACTTCAATATGTGAAAGATGAAGGTTAAGGCGTTGTTGGTGAGTCAAAGGCTTGGTTCGGTATTAGAGGAGACTGCAACTCCATCTAGTGATGAAGAAAGACGCTAGAGTCATCTAAAGCTGAAGCAGAAAGAAGGGACATTGATAAGGCGTAATTGTATAAACTATTTTATCTTCCTAACTTGATATTTGTTCAATTTATCTCAATAATTGGGCTATTTATGCGTATTAATGTTGTTTTATAGGTTGAAGCATTATCGGAGCAAAAACACCGGAAAACGGACGCAAATCGGAGCATTAGAGATAAAAATACGAATGGGGGCACACGTTTGCTACAGTAACACTGTAGCTACAGTACCACTGCTACAGTACCACTGTAGCAACAGTGCAGCGCCGCAGCGCTGGATTTCAGCGCCGCGGCGCCGATTGCAGAAACTGAGCGCCGCAGCGCCAAAACGCAGCGCCGCGGCGCCGGGACCTGGGCAACAAGTTTTGACAGGTTCCTGAAAATCAGGAAACCCAAAAGTAACTCAAAATGCGCCCTAATTCCGTGCTCTTACCTATTTAATTGCTCAAAACTTACATTTTGGAGGAGAACTCTAGTTGGGACAGCAGCTAGAAACACAAAGAAACACCTAACTTCTAAGTTGGAGAAATCAAAGAGGAGGAAAGCAAGCTTCAACTTCAAAGACATTTGACAGGGATGTCTTCCTTTCTTTGATTCTTTACTTGTTGTAAGATGTTTAATTTACATGTATTTATGGAATTAGCTTCAAGATTGTGTAGTTTAATGATGAGCTAATTTCGTTCATCTAGGATTACATCCTTGAACTCATTTGTGATGGATTTTTAGCTCTCTCTTTTATGGTATTAATTCAGCTTTTGATATATTCATTGTGCTTGTGTGTAATGCTATTTGATTACTTGGCTAGTAGTTAAATTGATCTAGAAATGCTTAAATAAACTTGACAAAGGCATTTAGGTATTTAGTCTTAAGCATATTGATGCATGATCATAGTGTAGTACACTTGAGTTTCATATGAGATAGACATATACTCATAAGGCATGTATGGCTCATAAAACTTGTGCTTAATGAATTTTGTTCAATTTATTTATCATAGACATATAGATATTTGATTGGATGGAATAGATTCACTTGACCTGCAAAAGAGGCTTGTGATGTGTTGAGTGTTTTGGTCAATATATCAAGTTGAGAACCAATAAACATCAAAGAGATTCTGCTGAATTTATTTGCATAATGGGGGATAGTTTGTAATCCTAGGATTTCTCATATTGAATTTAACTTGTTGGTAATTTAGTTTGTCACTTAGCATAATTAAGTTGTTCTTTTACTTGAGTAGTTTAATATCATACATTAAATCATTTTCTGGATAATAGTAGAAAGACACCATTTCGGTACTTAAACTAGGAAAGATAAATCATTCTCTGTGGGATCGACACTCTACTTATCATATATTACTTGTTGCGACAACGTGCACTTGCGCTAATTTGTGTTATAGAAATCACACAACAGACATTCAAGAAAAATCTCATAGCACAATCGTTCTGTCATTGAGCGATGAAGTACTAAGGGGAGTAGCAGGAGAGACGGCGGCAATAGGTCTTTGGAAAAAGCTTGACTCTCTTTATATGAAAAAATCATTGGCCAACAGATTGCATTTAAAGAAGAAGCTGTATCAGCTGTCCATGTCATAGGAGACGCCGATGAAAGACCATATAGATGCTTTCAATAAGATCATCCTTGATCTTGAGTCTATCAACATCAAGACAGAAGATGAAGATAGAACAATTATCCTACTGAGTTCACTCCCCAAGAGTTATGAGAGCTTTGTTGATAAGTTACTCTACGACAAAGAAAATTTAACAATGAGCGATGTGAAATCATCATTAAACTCAAAGTTATTGAGAAAACAGATCGAGGGCAATGCAGAAAGTTTATTTGTAAAAAGAATGCCCTCATATAGAGATGGAAGAAAAAATAGCTCAAGATCGAAGTCTAGGACTCCTAAGAAGTGCTATTGTTGCAAGAAATAGGGGCACTTCATAAAGGACTGTCCTGAGAAGAGAGCATAAGGCAAGAAGAAAGATGATGATGTGCTTGCTTATGATGATAGCTATGATAGCGCAGAGACACTCATCGCTACTAATGGTAAGAACTCTAAACAATGGGTTCTTGATTCTGGTTGCACTTTTCACATGTGCCCATACAAGTTTTGGTTTACAAATTTCTAGCCCATTAGTGGTAGTAAGGTCTTAATGGGCGATGACGTTGCATGTCAGATTATGAGAATTGGTAGTATTAAGTTTAGACTACATGATAGACGAGTGAGAGAATTGATAAATATTAGGTATGTTTCTGACTTGAAGAGGAACTTGATCTCACTAAGGACTCTAGACCAGAATAGGTGTTCCATCAAGATCGACGGATGGATTTTAAGAGATTTGAAGGGTTTCATGGTGGTGATGAAAGGAGAGAAGAGCAAAGGTGTTTATGTGCTTAAGGGTGAAGTCGTAAGTGGTTCTGCACTATTCTCTGTAGATGATGAGAGTATGCAAACTAAGCTGTGATATCTTAGACCAGCGCACCAAGGCGAGCGAAACATAAAGGAGTAAAATGGATTTTGAGATATCTCAAGGGGACGTCAAATCATGAGTTAATATATAACAGGGATGAGAACAACAATGAAATGGTAAGAATGTATGTAGACTCAGGTTTATACAGGTGATCTAGACAAGAAAAGATCTTTGACGGGCTACATATTCACAGTGTTTGGGTGTAGTGTGTGTTGGAGATCAGATTTACAACATGTGGTTGCACTCTCTACCACAGAGGCGGAGTACATAGCTGTTGGTGAAGCTATCAAGGAGGTCGTATGGTTAAAAGGCATATGTGTGGAGATATTGGTTAGTAAAGATATGAACACCAGTGTATATTGTGACAGCCAGAATGCCATACACCTAAGCAAGCATCAAGTATCCTATGAGAAGTCGAAATATATTGATGTGAGGCTCCATTACATTCGAAAGATTGTCCAAAGTGGTGAAGTTAGTCTAACAAAGATAGCGTCATCTAAAACCCCTGCTGATATGTTGACTAAACCACTGTCCTTGGTTAAGTTCGTTCTATGCAATGACTTAACCGGAGTCACTACTTTGTGAGGGTGACCGAATATGCAAAAATGAGAGATCGAATTGCTTTGTTGATGATTTTGAATCAAGGAGGAAATTTGTGAGAATATTGATTAAAAATCATCGAAATTTGATTTGGAGATCAAACTAAGTGCGTAGGGTACGTAAGGATCGAAGACGAACAAGAAAGTAGGCGTAAAATGAAGAGGGGCGCACTAAGCGCCAACGCCGCGTCAACCAGACATGGGCGACGCGACGCCAAATCTAGCACCTGAGCGCCACAACGCCAAGAGACGAGGACCAGCACTGCGGCGGTGAGAGCCCAGCGCCACGGCGTTGGAGACGGGAACAGTATATCAAAATAAGAAAACTTCCCTAATTCATCTCCCACTTATTTCAGAACTCTCTAAAACGACTCATACACGTTTAAAGTAAACTTAGGATGTCCTAAAGCCTATATAAAGGCTCTCAATTAGCTTGTAAACTAGAATCTAAGTGATCATCAATAATTTTTGTAATTCTTTGTGATAGAAAATCCCTAAAGTAAAGAGATAGTTTTCTTTGTGATCTTTCTTATAAAATGCATACTTTATGAGTGACTTGTAATTCATAATAAGAGAAGAGTGTAATCTTAATTCGCCGTAAATATAAATAAATTATCGAACCACATAATTTTTTGTGTGTTCTTCTTTTATTCATTCTCTACCTATTTCTTAATTAACTTATTTTATATATATTACTTGAATAATTTTATTTATTTATGTGATTCCACTTCAATTCAAATAATGAATTAAAGCATACTTTCCATTGCAACTCCTCGTAAATAAGAAAATACAAATCAGAATTAAAATAAAATATAATCCAATAAACCAACTATTACTTATCTATCACTTAAACATAGGCAAGCCAAAATAGGATATAGTCACTTCATTTTATTATCTTTTCCTTCGTTAATTTTTCTCGACAACCAAACTCAACAGTAGTTAAAAGACCGCTGAACAATAACTATTGAGCCACAATCATCTAAAAATTAATCATTTTCCCAGAAACCAGAAAGCAAGTTATATTTATTGTACCGGTACGTCAGAGTCAACGGCATGAAGCGGAGTAAGTCGGCGGTGAAGTGAAGCGAGTGTGAAGCGACTTATGAACAGCACATTGTCAACATTGTTAACAGGCTTGGAAATAGACAAGGACTAGAGTAAAAATGAGTGAGACGCAAAAGGGCAATCTGGGTATGGAGAAAACCGGTGTGCGGAATCATTAGCGGCTGAAAAATGGAGAACTAAAGCCATCGAATTCATTCGGAAGAAGCTCGTTTGTCAGGGAGAGGGAGCAGGGGGGAGTAGAAAAGTGCTTACTACAGATTGGGGAAGTGTGTCAGTGTAAGGATCTATACGGAGCACGTGGCGGAAGGTTGACACTCGCTGGCTTTGGTGCGGCGTGATATCCTGGAATGTCAACTAGCGTAATACCATTTAACTCCTAATGGTTTATCATTCTTCAAGAAACCTTATAGTTTGTCCAATTGTTCAAATAGGTCTCTAAGTAGTAAGTACTAAGCAGTAAAGTAAGCCCCGTTGATGTGACCGAAATATTCTTCCATACTTATTACTAAACTCAACAGTCAACAATTTGATACTCCATTTCATTCCCGTACCCCACTGCGGCACTGCCATTTTCTAATCTCGTCGTTGGAATAGAGTTAAGGACTTATTTGATATAAATAGAAAAATTATGTCTTTATTTGAAAAATATTAATAGTATATGGATGCAGATGTTATTATTCAAAATTTAATGCCAAAGTGTAAAATTTCGAGAAGTAGCGGTTGATCGGATTTTGTCGTTTTACTTGTCTATCTCTCCACCATAATATTTATTGAGATCGAGGTTCAAAACATTTTCCAAGTGTCTAATAGAATAACTATTTATTTTAAGGAAAGGAAATTTTTTTTTTTTTCAAATTCTAAAAAGTTTACTTTTTATTTTAGTTTGTTAGGACATTTTATTATTTTTAATATTAAAAGGGTAAAATAATTATTTTATACAAAATTTTGAAATAGATTGACGCAAAATATTTAAGTATTAATTATTAATTAGTCACTAAAATAATTAAATTAAATAAATAAATAAAAATGACAGTTGGTTAGTGGTCGATCAACTGTCGATAATCAATTACAATTTGACTCAAAATTAATATTATTAGACTTAAAATTTTATAATTTATGCGATTATAAGATTTGTTATATCAATGAAGTATTGTAGATATGCCAAAAGTGAGAGAAGAATGTGGTGGTTGGCAATGGCCACCGTCGTTTGTCGTCAAAAGGAGGGTGATCGCCAATCTGTCCAATGGTGGGGGCGATGCATGCTACCGCCCCCCATTCAACGGCGAAATGGTGGTGGCCGCCACCAACCACCATTACCTGACGGTTGCTAGTGAATGGCGGGGCGGTGGCGTGCACCGCCCTTACCATTGGATAAATCGACTGCCGATTTGTCCAATGGTAAGGGCGGTGCATGCCATAGCCCCGCCATTTGACGGCGAATGGCCGTGGTCACTGCCAACCACCACATTCTTCCTTCACTTTTAGCACATCTACAGTACTCCGTTGATAAAATAAATTTCACCATCGCGTAGATCACAAAAATTTAAATTCAATGATGTTAATTTTAAGTCAAATTTCAATTGGTCATCGACGGCCATTCGGCCACTGATGACGACAAGCACTGACCGATTGATCCTAATTTGTTTATTTTATTTTATTAAACCTATTACAGGATATCACGCGTCTTTTTAAATTTTTTTATTTTTTAAAGGCCTATTAATATTTGACACTTGTATATTGTATAGTGTAATTGCATTACCATATCCAACTAACATATAACGAATGACAAAATTACCAATGTACTGTTAAAAGAGATTTTTAGTCAAATTTGATAGAATCTCATTAACGGACTATGATAAAATTAAATTTTTTAAAACTCGTGAAATAAAATTGAAAATTATGTCAAATTTAAAAGACAAACATATTCTTTTCCCCTTTTTTTTCCTTTGAAAGTAAGACACTTAAATAGTCCAATAAATAAATTCGAATTTAACGAATTTTCATAATCCTCTTATTAGTAAATGTCAATACTAAAAAACAATAAAAGAAGTTAATCGATTATGAAAATTCTTAATAATAAATAAAAAAAATTAAAAATTAATGATATATTTTTTTTCATAGGAAAGGAAGGATTTAAACTTGAGACTTTCATTCAAAATAAAAATAAATGTGCTGTCAACTTTTTTACTACTAGATTATTAACACAAGCATAATAGCACAATAAGAACACCCCTCGTAAAAAAACTTGATAAGTTGTTATTAGTATTTAAAGATCATTTTCAATCAAATGATTTGGTTTTGCCTAAAATTTGTCTAGCATGTTATAATTGAAACTTAATTTTACTCAACAATTTTAGAATGAGAGTTTTATTTTATCGAAGATTTTAAATTTTGCTTCACATAATATCAACCTTAAAAATGCTCGAGATTTCATAAATCTTGCCCCTCCTTCTCGCGGAGTTTAACGGGGGGCAGCAGTGACAGACACCCCTTCTAATCATTTTTATCATCTTTTAATCTTTTTTTTTATTAAAAATGACTCTACCATTGTGTAGATCGAAAAAAATAAATTCAATTATATAAAATTTAATTTTTTTTGTGTCCACCGAAACAGTAGTAAACAGTTGACCAATCACTTTTTTCAGTAATGTTGGGGCAGTTAATTAAAATATTTATTTATTTTATTTGATTTTATTTTATTTTAAAATATAAACCAATTACATTTTGACATGCGTTATATATAAACCAACTATATGATTCGGGGGTATTTTAGTACTTTATTCATTTTGACTAGTTGACTGTTAACTTAAATGGTTTCTATTATCTGTCAGGGACTCTATAGCCCTTTTGAAACTTTTGAGGTCTTTCGGTTCCTTTCACCAACTGCGGGGGTCTATTTGTCCTTTACCCCAAAATAAATTGCTTCATCATCTTCTAAACAATAAAAATTTAAAGTTGTGTTGAATAATTATTAAATTGATAGTAGAAGGTTCAAATTTGTTATGAAAACTCGTTGAAATGCTACATATATAATGGTGAAATCTTGTATGGATTTTTGTGATTATATAACATATTATTATAATGATAAAATGAAAGAATTTATACTAATTAATGATGATTGAAAATTTATATTTTATTATATAAATTTCTTTAAAGTATTTAATGATGTCACATTAGCATGTTCATGTGTGTATTAGTCTTCATCTTCTATTACTTTGACTCATATATATAATATTAATTATATTTTTGTTAAATATAGAGATAATTCTATGTTTTCTGATATTTGCACTGATATGGAGATTAAATTTAAAAAATAGTAGATGAAAATTCCTAAGTTATTTATTTGTGCAGCCATAATAGATCTCAAAATCAATTGGTCTAGTGTAAAAGTTTTAATTGTTAGGATCTCAAAAAATTTAAATTTTAAACTTTTTTATGATTTTGATCAAATTTATAATTTTATCATATAATTATTTATTTTTTTATGAAAATAAATTTGGATTAATTGTAGTTATAAAAGAAAAAAATAAGCAGCCTATTTATGATTAGACTGTTTGGACTATTTGTTAAAAGGTAAAAGAAAGGTTGGTTATAATTCTGGTATTTCTACTGCTTTTGAATTAAAAAAATTTATTGATAGTGACTACTCTTCTATATTGAGTATACAACAGTGAAGATAATTTGATATTTTATCATAGTAAAAATCAAGCGAAAAGAGTTTACTCTATGTTATCCATCATAACTCAAAATCTACTAACACCTTTAGTATTTATTGTAGCATCGAAATCTGCTTTTTATGCATGAGGTAGGATATTAGATGAAAAATGATCAAGATTGATATTAGAAATTTTGAAAGCTTTAATGTGTATAAAAGATTGAGAAGATGTAGAAGATTAAAAGTAAAATTGGTAAGAAGACATGTTTAGAGATTTTCAGAACTTTGAGATTTGATTTTTAGAATTTAAAAATAAAAATTTATAATTTATTAAAAATAAGAGTTGAATTTGTAAATAATAGATAGTTCAATGAGTTGAATTTGTAAACAATAGATAGTTCAATATGTGCTAACTTAGTTGGAGTGTATTCTAAAAATAGCGATATAAATTTGACCATTTATTTTTATATTTGTATCTAATAATTTCAAATTTAGAATAATATCAATAAATTTTTTATTTTTAATGGAATTGTAATTGCAATTATGAATCTATGATTATAACACAATTCTAATTTAATTTAATCTTAATTGTTATTTTAATTATTATAATTGTAATAAAATATTCTAAGAAAAATAATTATAAATATTTAAAATTTTTTAAAAAAATTAAAATATCTAAACATAATTAAATATTTTTAAAAATAAAAATTTAAGAAAATAAGCCACAACGCATCGTGAGTTTGTGCTTATACAAGACAATGAGTCATAGATCGCGGTCCAATATGACACGATACTATAATATGTCATGTTAGACCACAATATGCTATTGTGCCATGCCGTGTTACCACCTCTATTTCATTTGATTCTCGTACCCACTACCATTTTTTAATCTCGTCATTGTAATGGGGTTAAAGACTTATTTGATATAAATAGACAAAATATATCTTTATTTGAAAAATATGAACAATATATGGATGCAGATGTTATTATTCAAGCTTTAATGCTAAAGTGAAGAAAGTGGCGGTTGATCGCATCTAATCTCATACGATAACATATTATTATCTTATATCATCTCTTCTTATTTATTACTTGTGCTCTCCAACTTTTTATTGAGATATTTATTACTTGTCCTCTCTCCACCCTTTTAATGAGATCGAGGTTCAAAAAATTTTAAAGTGTCTATTGGAACAAAAAAAAATTTCCTTCGATTGCAAATTAAAATTGAATTTAACGAATTTTTATAATTCTTTTACTAGTAAATGTCAATACTGAAAAACAAGAAAATAAGTTAATTGATTATGAAATTTTTTAGTAATAAATAAAAATATATAAATTTAAAATTGATGGGGTTTTTTTTTATAGATATAAGGGACGGGAATTTAAACTTATACTTTCATTAGAGTGAAATAGATATATTGTCAATCATTTTACTACTAAACTTTTAACACAAGTACAATAAAATGATTTCAATAAACTAAAGTATTAAAACCGTCTTAATATAACAACACCCTCTCATAAGCCAAACTTGATAAGTTGTTGTTAGTATTTGGAGATTATTTTTAATCATATGATTTGATTTTTCTTAAAATTTGTTGAATATGTTATAATTGAAACTTAATTTTGTTTGACAATTCTAGTGTTGAAGATTTTGAATGTGCACTCTAAGAAAATTTTAAGTGCATGCGAAAGATTTCATCCACGAATAAAACAAGAATAAGAAATGATCACACAAAAAAATAAACAATCATACATAAAATACAAGAAAATTACATGGTTCAACAATAAATGCTTATGTCTACAGTGAATCACGGAATCCTAACTTCTTTTATTAGTTCACAAAAAACTTTCAGATCACAAAAATCTTTTATAAGAGATTATTATAAAATACAATAACAGACGAGCTTTCAAAAGATTCATCAGTGCTTTCTTGCACATATAGTACTCAAGCGCTCTTATGATATTTTCTTTGCATATCCAGCACTTAAGCACTCTCTAACTCTCTATTTTCTCTCTTTGAATTTCTTCTCTAATGCTTGATTATTATAAAAGGTTACAAAAAATTTTATAAGCTCTAAAATGTTCATAAAAATCTTATTTTTTGTTGGAATAAGAGTCTACGTGTGAGATAGTCCAAAATTGACTCAAACAAATCAAATCAGATTAAAAAAGGAAAATTGCCAAAATTAGGCACCACAGTGCTGTTGTAATTTTGATTTGGCACAGTAATGCTAGAGTTTATAAGTTCAATGTTGTGGCGTTCATGCCTGGAAATGTGCCATTTGCATGTTCTAAGCCCTTCTTTACTTTTGACTTCATGTTTCACTCTCTTTCTCGTACGTCCAATGCACACTCGTTCTCGTGTCGACTCCTTATTAATCTTCAACTGAAAGTCACTTTCAAATTTGATTTTGAATCACCAATTCCAACACTTAAAATGAAGTTTTTATTTTATCAAATATTTTACATTTTACTTCACATAACAACAAACCTAAAAATGCTCATAAATCTAAAAAATATTATGTTTGTTTTCTCTCTGATAAAATGGATATTTTGCTATTTATGATTTGTTTTGGGGAAAAATCAAAGAGTTCTTTGGAAGATATCAAGATTTACAAAAGGGAGACATTGGATATTAAGTTTCATTTAGATAACACTTATCATAACATTTTGATAAAGTATACAATGTTCTCGATGTGAGTTATACTAAGTAGAAGATGTATGTGAGAATTTCTTCACCATTTATAATGAAAAGGTATAAGAATAATGTATATATGAAATGATGAAGATGTGAGGTTTTTGTTAGGCGCAAATGCAGATTATGTAACTAATACAAAGACTTACATTCCTCTTTGTACTACATTAACCTATCGAGCTTTTACACATTATGTGCAGTGGCACAAGAAAAAATTATCCTAACTATTTCATCATTTAAACAACATTCTTTAATAAAAGATGATACATGTTATAGAACACAAGATGTTGAAGAACTTTATAAAACGATAGATGAGAAAGATGAAGGTGAGAATGGTAATGTAGTAAATAGGAGTGCGCAAAAATCGGGTTTGGTTTCAGTTCGAACTGTACCCGAATTGATTGGTTTCATGAAAATGAAACCGATCAATAAATGCCAACCGAATCGGACCCAAGTCAAACGGGTTCAGTTCTCTAATTTGATTTTTGGACTTTGAACTTTTGAATTTGGGTTAAATTTTTGAACTTTTGAATTTGGGCTACTTGTGTTTAAATGTAAATTTGGGCTCATAACTAATTTTTTGAGGCCTAAATTTTTTTTTTGTTATATAGAATTTAATATTTACACTAAAAAAATGTAGTTGTAATTTGTAAATTGTAAATTATAATTTTGAATTAAATAAATTAATTCAATTGTATTTTTAATTTATTTATTGTCATGTAAAAATTATTAATTATCCAATTGAATAAATTAAAGTTAAAATCTAATTATAAAATATTCAATTTATAATAATTATTAAGTATTAAATGTTATAATCTCAATTCTAATTTCAATTACACTAAATGTTATAATTTCAATTCTAATTTCAATTTCAATTACGTTAAATGTTAAAATTTCGATTTCGATTCCGATTCGAATTTTAATTTTAATTATATTAAATGTTATAATTTTAACTCCAATTTCAATTTTAATTACGTTAAATGTTATAATTCTGATTCTAATTTCAATTTCAATTACGCTAAATGTTATAATTCCAAATCAAATTTTAATTTTAATTATGTTAACTGTTATAATTTCAAATCTAATTTTTTGATTTTAATTACATTGAATGTTATAATTTTAAATTCAATTTCGATTTCAATTACGTTAAATGTCATAATTTCAAATCCAATTTCAATTTCAATTTCAATTACGTTAAATGTTATAATTTCAAATCTAATTTTAATTTTAATTACGTTAAATGTTATAATTCTAAATCCAATTTCGATTTTAATTACGTTAAATGTTATAATTCTAATTTTAATTACGTTAAATATTATAATTTCATATCTAATTTTAATTTTAATTCGTTGAATGTTATAACTCTAAATTCAATTTTAATTCAATTACGTTAAATGTCATAATTTCATATCCACTACCAATTTCAATTACATTAAATGTTATAATTTCAATTCCAATTTTAATTTTATTAAGTATTAAATGTTATAATTCTAATTCTAATTTTAATTATGTTAAATGTTATAATTTCAAATCTAATTTTAATTTCAATTATGTTAAATGTTATAATTTGTATTATTCATGGGATAAATGTTCATTTGACTAAATTAAAATTAGAAATAAATTGTACAATTATTCGATTTCAATTACGATTAATTTATATTATTCATGAGATCAATCTATTAATGTCACGCCCCAGACCCAAAAGATCTGATACATGACATAACTTACACTCATTTAATAATATAATACATAAGTATTCATTCAATAGGGATAAATCAAATATCTTATCCCACGTGTCCCCAAATGAAACACTCAGCAACCTAGCAACTTAGGGAACCCAATGAACAGCAGAAGTCTTGCCAAATCTGCTAAGCACACATGTACCTTATTTACCTGAAATCACCATAAACTATAATGGGTATAAAACTAAGTAAGCATACAAAATTTTCATATATCAAATACAAATACATATATGTACACAATGCATATGTATGATATGCTGTGATCAATCAAAATAATAAACTTATCAAATCACATGTCATGTAAGCGCTTATACATTCTTTCAAAACATATTACAGGAATACCATCACTCAACTACTACTTAGTAGGACTTACACATCATATATCACATAATGAGCCAAATGTCACTCGTAGATGACATACCGTATGAGAGGAATAGTACAAGTGAGGTTTAAATTACACATATATAATGCTCAAGCCCGAAGGTAAGAGCCAAACCCTCACCCTGATCATCGGTGAGTCCTCTCACATGCACCAATACGCCACCACACGAATGTGATGACTCAATCTTCCTTTAGGTACCAATAGGATCCTCCCTACATACGGAACACATAACATATACTAATTCCGAAGAAAATGCCACACATAAAGGCTCCACAAATCATATAAGATGCCTACTAAGTCAATAGTGAGTTCAAGCATCCTCAAAACACAAAATATTTCTCATGGACATATTACACTTCAAAGCTTTCTTTGTTAAACACATTTCATTTTGAAAGCTCACTTTCAAAAGCATATGTATGTCCATGCTCAATGTCAATGCTCACATTCATAAACATATGTCTTTCACATTTCATATCAAATACACTTTGGCATAACATAAACATATTTCTAAGTATATTTACAAAATCATACATAGACAATTACTATGCTTATTGTGATTTCAGTAAAAATTCTAGTATACTTACCTTTTAGCACTTTCGGGTACAAGACTTAATTCTCTTTAACCTATCAATGAAAATTAATCCTTTCATAAACCTCACAATTCACACAAAATACTTTAAATAGCTTACAAAATTATACACAATGCATTTATCACATCAAATTGGTCTAATTACTCAGTTTCTCAAAACCTGTCATTCTGACCACTTACACTTAACAAAATTTTCCAATACATCAAATGATGTTCAATTACTCCAAAATCAGAATATATCATTCTTGATTCATATATCCTTCTTATTTATGAATATTATATCATAATTTTTACACATTCCATTTCATAAACACCATCAAATTCAAACTATTATTCTGGCGGGATCAAGATATTTACTAAACAGTATTCAGTTTCGTAATTTTATAAAATCATATACTAACTCAAAAATTACAAAACTATCATAGAATTACGACACATATTTCAACCCATGATAAATATTTCACTTCAAAATCCCTATCAAAAGTATTTTAAAACTATTTTATTCCATAACTTTAAAAATCTGTTAATCAAATACTGCAATGAGCTGATACACTTTAGAAAATTATAACAATTTAACCACATTGATCTAAATTCTCAATTCTTAATATATCATATTAGACATATAAGCTTATGATATTCCACAAATTCGTAATTTTTGAAGATCATTCAACAGGTCAAAAATTGTTTGCCACTGTATCATACTGTTCACACAAGAAATTTCTAGAATTTCAGGGTCATTTTGGTAAATTTACTACAAATTCAATTTTCAGAATCTTCAATCGATTCAAAGTCTGAGATTATCCTAAACATGTCTAATTTCATATACTCAAAATAAAAAACCAGAATCGAATCACAATAATTTATAAAATTCCTGGATCAAAAGACTATCAAGCAGAAATTCTACAACTCATCATGATTTATCAAGCTATCTACATAGATCATCATCAATTCTCACAATATCTTACAAAATACACATCAAATCCTCAATTATACATATTTTTAAAAATCAAAACTTAAAGAAATTAACTTAATTAACACCAATAAATTGAGAAATATTTGTGATATACCTCTTAAAATCCAAAATTTTAATTTCTTCTTCTTTTTCTTCTACTTCTTCTTCTCTTTCTCTCCCCTTTATTTCTCTCTTATCTCTCTCTCTAAAGGAATAGCTCGACTCAAAAGAGTGAATTAGGGTTTTAAAAGTATATTTTTATACTAAGAGGTTAATTTTTAATATTTACAAATTTGCCCCCAAATTTTTTAAAGTATTACAAATTGGTCCCTAAAATAAATCTAAAGTCTTGCAAATAAACCCAATGCTAATAGTATATCCTTAACCTATACAAATACTACTAATAACAATATATAAATTAAGTATCACCCACATACAAATAAAAATACGTATATTTATATATATATATATATATATAAATACTTATTTTTATCGGTTGTGGATACTGGTTACTACAATTAATTAAATTGATTAAATTGTACATGAATTTAATTTCAATTAATATTAATTTATATTATTCATGAGATAAATTATTAATTCAATTGTGCATATTAATTAAAAATTGATATTCATGTGATAGATCAAATAATTCAATTGATTAAATTAAAATTAAAATTTAATTATGAAATAATCAATTAAAATTTAATTGTCAAAGATCCAATTTATTTAATTCATATGAGAAATTAAATAATTTAATTAAGTAAACTGAAATTATAATTCAATTGTACAATAATTCATTTAGAATTAATTAATATTCATGTAATAGATAAAATAATTCAATTAATTTAGTTATGTGCGATTTTTGTAAATGAGAATTCTTACTTTATTTTGCAAAAATAAGTTGTTACATTGATCATCACTTGAAATCTTTTTAAAATATGTGAAATCAAGTTTGGGGGTTCTCATCCATACAACTGGCTAACGATAGGAATTACCTTGAAAATCTAAATCTATGAAGTCAAAGAATTATAAAATTAAACGACTAACTATTTATAAATGAATGTATGTAAATTACAATTGCTTATAAATTTATTTTCGTACCTAAAAAGCATAAATGAACCCACAACATTATACTTCTCCTCCTTCTTGTTAGGGTTAACAAACTTATTTTGAAACTTGTTAGGGTTAACAAACTTATTTTGAAATAAGCTAAGTTGGTTCATCAAAGCTTATTTAGAGAATTAAACAAGAATTCAAATTCTGCATTACTTCATAAATATTTGTTAAACTCTTTCAAATCGTCTACTAATTAAAGAATGAGTTGGTACACAATTTACGCAAGTCCTTTTCAAACAATACTTGCTCAACAAAGTAGATTAACACAACTTTTACTATGTCCTCGTCATCTATTTTGCTGAACTTTAAACTCATTAACTAATTGTCTAAATTGTACATATCCATATTGATATTATTGAGCGCAACTTTTTCTTTAAGTTGTCTTCAAGCAGCTTAATATTAAAATTTTTAAAAATTATATCATTCACCTTGATACTCCTACAAATGATAAATCATGCACAAATAAATATAAAAAAATTAAAATAGTAATAATAATAGTAATAAATAAAATTAAAATGAGAATTAATTGAATTTTTGTTGAATTAAACAAACACCACAAAAAGGTTCAAAATATTTGCACGACAGCACAGTTGAGCAAAAATTCAAAATAGCCTTATGATGCTCGACAAATTTTGTCAAGCGTAATGGTCGAGCTTTGTTTTGGTCATTTCGCTCGACAGGGCTATCGAGCAAAATTAGATTTAAAAAAGGCAACAGCACTGGATGGCCTTATTAAGCGAAATTTTCGAAACAAAGTTTGGCCATTGTGCTCGACATTGTTGTCAACCATTGTAGCCATGAAAGGACAATTTTCCTTGAGCGATATGCCTGAGCACTTTGCTCTGCGATCGCTTAACAAGTTTGTCAAGCAAAATTGGCCATCATAACTTAATAACGTGGATGTGCCTTATGTCACGCCCTAAGTGCTCTCAAGTATTTCTTTGAGCACTTGGTGCGCGACTAGGCCTGCTGAAGGCCTCTTGGATCATGGAGCGCTACGTGAATCAGAGTTTTTAAAAGGCCCGTTGTTAGGATAGAGGACCGGGCTTGGCCCGCAACTTATTAAGGAAGTTAACCCTAGTTAGACTTCCATAATAGGTAGGAGAGCATTTAGAAATATTTTAAGGAATATTATCCCATCTTGTATATACACCTTTAGATCAATTAGATCTCAGCCATTGATTGTATAGGGCTGCTACTATAAAAGGGGGAGACCCTCACTTGTATTTTTCATCTCATAACTTTATTTTCTCTTCAATAATATAAGAGAGCATTTGTGCAAACACTTGTCGTGCTTGTTCTTTCTTTTCTTTATGTGATTTTCTAAGCTGCTTAACACGCAACGCGTCTAAGACCGCACAATCTCGAAAACAGTCCGTGACACTTAGCTCGATAAACATGTTAAAATTAAATGTGCTTTACATGTGTGTGGCGCTTCTTCGTGCCAAAAGACAATTAAAATCTTTTTGCCTCTTTCCTGATTTAAACAACCCCATTGTGTCTCTCATATAGCAACTACAAAACAAACAACTAATATTCAAAATATGCAACCGACCTAAATAAAATTCAAATAAATTGCTTTGAATTCTCCTAAATAAACCGACCCAATTACAACACAAAACAACTTGCTTCAATTCTCCTAAAACAAACTACAAACTAAAATGAGTATAACTAACTTTAAAATGTGTTGTCGATTGTGTTTAATATGCCTTGAATTTGCCCAACTCAGTTTTATTTATATTTTGCTTAGCTTGAATTTTTTTTGGGTATTATGTTGAGAATGATATGATGTTTTTTAAAGTTTATGTGAAATGTTTTTGGTAATGTCTGTAGAAAAACAATTTGATTGTTAGAGAGAATGAATTTGATTGTTGTAGAGAAAGTGTATGATTTTTGGAAGTTTTGACTGTTATAGAAAAATGGGAGTTATTTTAGTTACTGAAATGTTAATAGGATAAAATAGTCCTCGCAAAATAATAATAATAATAATAATAATAAATAAATAAATAAATAGAAAGTGTGTTGAATAAATAGGAAGCCCCTCTAAAATGGCTAATTTTGATTAAAACCTATTATAAATAAACATTCGGTAATGGTACCATACCACTCCAACAATTTATCGCCCATTTTCTAAGTATAAATCATTGAAAAATTTCTTAACAAATGGGGTTTGATTAGGTTAAAGAGTAGGGCTAAATAGAATAATCACTAAGATAAATAAAACTCATAAGGCCACGGACTATTGTCTGGTAAAGGAGACTTTGCTACTAGAGCAGACCTATTTAGACCCCATTACTTTTCTAATTAAACCCGCTTTATTCGGTCAATTAAT